>CM057350.1:380314605-381567988 GCA_030015575.1 Agapanthus africanus
TGCCTTCGGGATGTATTTTGGTTTTGAACCCTTGTTATTATGTACCTAGTATGCTATGTAATATAATATCCGTTTCTTTGTTAGAAAATGAAGGATATCTTTTTGTGTTGCAAAATAATGTTATGAACATTAACTTGAATCAACCGTTGATTGGGTATGGTACACTGAATAACGGTATTTACGTCCTAAACCAACACACAGTTTTCAATATACAACATACAAATAAAAGAAAATTTTCAGATATAAATGAAGCTGTTCTTTGGCATTGTAGACTTGGTCATATTAATGGAACGAGACTAAATAAGCTACATAAAGATGGATATTTAAATCCTTTTGAATATTAATCTTATACGACTTGTCAGTCCTGTATCAAAGGTAAAATGACCAAAACTCCGTTTACTGGACATGGAGAAAGAGCTGTAGAACTCTTAATCCTCATACATAGTGATGTATGCGGACCAATGTCTATACATGCTAGAGGCGGTTTTTCATACTTCATTACTTTTACTGATGATTTCTCAAGATTCGGACACGTTTTTTTATTAAAGCATAAATCCGAAGCTTTTGAGAAATTCAAGGAGTATAAACTTGAAGTAGAAAAATAAACAGGCTTGAGCATCAAGAAACTTTGATCTGATCGAGGTGGAGAATATTTGAGTACAGAGTTTTCAGAATTCTTAAAAGACAATGGGATTCTCTCTCCGCTCACTCCCCTTTACACACCACAGCACAACGGTATGTTAGAACGGAGGAATCATACCCTATTAGATATGGTACGGTCCATGATGAGTGATGCTGAGTTACCGCTTTCCTTTTGGGGATGCATTGGAGACAGCAATGTATCTGTTAAACAGAGTTCCAACCAAGACCGTGTCTACCATTCCATATGAGATATAGTATGGAAAGAGACCATCTCTTAAAAGAGTTAGGATATGGGGTTGTCCGTCTTTTGTCAAAAAGCAGAATCCAGACAAACTCGAGACACGATCGGTCATGTGTAAATTTGTGGGATATCTAAAACATTCATATGGATATCTATTTTACCATAAGGAGGAACAAAAGGTGTTTGTTTCTCAACATGCCACATTTTTAAAAAATGAAATTTTTACAAATAGTACTGGTTGCAATGCGGTAGAACTAGAAGAAGTTCTAGAGACACAAATTACTCATGACGAATTAGTTGAAACTGATGTTGCAGTAGAACTTCAAAAACCTCAGCCGCTCCGGAGATCTAGTAGAACTTCTCGCCCACCGGAGAGATACTATGGGTTTCTCATTGATGGTGATAGAGAAGATTGCATTATGGATGATGATGACACTACTAGTTTTCAGCATTCTATCATGAGTGGTGACTCAGTGAAGTGGCTGGATGCCATGAGATCCGAAATGGAGTCCATGTACACCAATAAATTATGGACTTTGGACGTTGCACCTCCTGGGATAAAACCCAAAGGGTGCAAATGGATCTTTAAGAGAAAGATTGGTGTGGATGGACAGGTAGAGACCTTTAAAGCAAGGCTTGTAGCGAAAGGTTTGTAAGTGCACGGCGGCGCCCCGGCCGTCGATCCGACGCCGGAAACGCGGAAATGAAAAACTTTACAAACTAGTAAACCGGCACCACCGCACAAAAAAATTCCGGATCGGGCTATTAACCAACTACTAGCAAACTAAAAGATGGGAAGAGAGATAAACCAAGCGATCCAAGTCCTTCGGTCTTCGTCTCCACTCCGATCTCTCACGGAATCTCCGTCCGTCACCTCCTCGTCGGAAAGGGCACCACGTAGCCGATTTCTTTCACGGGCTCCCACCTCTGGACCGAGGCAACTCGAGCGCGAAGTTGGCAAGCCGACATGTCCAAGGGTACCGTAGGTGTGGTGTAGTAGCTTGTCTCTTTGGGGTTTATGAAGTTGCCTTAATGTTGTGGAGGAGGAAAAATAAGCTTTGGAGTGATGTGTGTAATTTTGCAAGCAAGCATAAATGAGATGATATATCTTCCACCACTAGAAAAAGAATCCTCTCTCCTCTCCCCTCCTCTAAGTGGTCGGCCTCACCTTGGAATGGTGGAGGAAAAAAAAAACCAAGTGCAATCAAGTGGAGGGAAAAAAAGAATGATAAAGGGAAAAAGGCTCACATCAATTTCTTATCTCAATCCTTTCATTTGCATTCTCAGTAAATGCAAGGAATGACCCAAAAGGAATCTCATCATGAAGGAACTATCATGAAGCTCTCAAATGCATGAAACCCCCTCCACAAGAAGTAATTTGCACAATTGCAAATTACCCCCTCCATCGGAAAAGTCCGGCCGGGAAGGAACAAAGGAAAACTGGCCGGAATGGAATGCAAACTGGCAACTTTAGAAAACTGATCCCGTAATAAATTACAGGAAAACCCCGCGGCTGCATATACATGCCCGCATTTGTATTCCCACTGAACACAAATGCAAAGAGACAAAATCTACACTGTCTAATACTAGGATCTGGCTTAAACCAAAGCCCGCATGTAAAATCCGTCCGATCACAATCCGTGCAATACCGCACGTATCTGATCGAACCCTGCCATATCTCCAAACAACCTCTACAGCGTTTCGCCCGAAACTTGAGTAACTGTCTGTGTGGGGGACTCTAAAGACTCGTCAATACTATAGCTGTGGATTTAACCACCAGCACGTCAGAGGTATTAGCCATACGTGACGGGCCACCAGCTATTGACCAAAAGGGACGTCTGTGAGCGAACTCATACTGACACCCTACTGAGCCTGTCAGTGACAATATCCGTACAGTCCGGTCCGTTCGTCTATGAGCATCGCATGGCGGGCCTAGGGTTTGGTAAAAGTCAGACCCCCAAAAGCGGTACAAGTCGTGTCGGAGTGAAGCCCAGAACACCCTGAGATACTACTGGAATACCTACCAGTAAATCTCCTGCCTCGGCCGAGGGCTTTGTGTAATGGCTCTCCTAGACACAGCGCGACCTCACCCCTAATACCGGGAGAGACGAACCCCTACAGATCCACTCACTGCCTCCATGTGGCTCGGGACTATACCCAACTAAAACCTGTTTGCACGTCTCCTTTGAGCGTGGTAGGGTAGTAATCAAAGCACAGTGGGAACCCACACGAGACAAATGACGATCTCAGGTCGATGAACTAACCTGTACACATGTCATCAGGAAACTGCTATCTGACGTCTGGTATAAGACCAACTAGCAGGTTCCCGGTGAGTCCTGTCCGGTGTACTCATAACCCAATGAGCACCTGTAACATCTTAGGTGAACCAACTGACACCAATGGCTTGTGAGACCGGCCATCGCCCCTCGTCGGGGTCTCGACTGTATACACTAGTCTACTCTGGAGAATCGATGCCCTGTCTCGAAACTCCCACGACTAGGGACCTTTTAAGGATTTACTTATAGACTCCAGCTCCCACGTATATGATCGCCCTCATACTGCTGGTAGTCAAGCAAGAATCCTAGGGGCTCTATCAACGTGCAATAGTGACCTGTAAAGTCACCTAAAGCAGTACACGATGATAAAGGTAAACCAGATAGCATGCTATCATCTTGAGTAAGACTGTCCTACTGGGACAGGTCCTCCCTCAATCATTGCAATCACGTGTCTGTGATCCAATAATTGACTCTGAGGGCACTATCTCCAACAATCTCCTACATGCACTCAAGGATAGTTATTGCGATGTCGCATACTCACAGCCCGTGTGATACCGAACACCCAACTCCTCTACTAGTCAGTCTCACAAAGCTCGTTTGCGAAACTATTGCGTTCGAGGAATAGCCTCAGTGAGAGGATCCGCTCTGATGTTTCTTTCTATGTCTCTCTTTATCTTAAGTTCGCGGAGAAAGCCATCTCCCGAAATGAGCAATACCTGTCTTAGAATATGTCTGGATATCTGATGGGACCTAGCTCATAAATGAACTCCAAATCCAAACTTCTTAGACTGTATCGTCAACTGAACTTAATCAGTATCCTGCGCCATGCCTTCCTTCAGTATCCACCTGGACCACCTGTCCAAAATACTGCCCCTCGTCAGAGGGAAAACTATAACTCTGACAGTCACTCTGTCATCCAGGTCACCTTGGAAGCCTGGAATGATAACTGTCTCCTAAAGAAGGCTGCCGTTATCATTTCCCTAGAACATTAGCTTATGTTCTAAAGCTGCTTCCGATTGTTTCTCCATGATTGGATGAATATCAACTTATTGCACCTACTGCAAAAACAACATCTGGTGTGGTACTTGACATCTCATGATTGACTCAATTGCCTAAGCATGTGATCTGCCAATCATGCACATCCGTCTCCCCTTTAGTCTGTAAGACACCTTTAGAGAGGGTGACTCCATTACCTGCAGGTACACTACCATGCCAGGAGTCGTCCATTCTAAATACTCTTAGAATGCTGTCTAAGTACCCTGATTGGGAAACCACCCAAATCTAGATCTAAAACCATAGATCTAGTAACCAGAATGTACGATATAAGATCCAATTCCTATATGGAGAAACTACTGTGTGACAACCAAAGTATAACCGATCGTAGTATAGGAATATCACTTCCTACTCTGTGTATGTCATCAAATATCAGGACATCACACCCTACTACCTTCTTAACGGATCCATCCCCTATTCTGATGAAGTTAAACCTATGACTGTCACATCAGAAATAGATGATCTATCTCCGCTATATCTGCTTTAGTCTATAAATAGACATAAGCTACTTGTCCACTATGCTTCCGCTGCTCCCACTGACTACGACAACCCTCTGGCAGAGTCATATACACGTACACTTCTGAAGCCAGTTCAGAATGACGCTATACTCATCCTCCTACCGGGTCTCATAGTCTGGAACAACAGTAGTGTCAAGTCTGGGTAAACAAGAACCTTCCTGTCACCGTCCTTGAGCATACCGAAGTACCTCTCGAGTGCCTGAGGTTAGCCACCATGTCTGCGGAGTGGCCAATGGAATGTCAATCCAGATTGAATCCTTAAATTCTTATCATATTTTCAGTAATCGTTTGCGGTTCTGGAATCACTTCCAGCTCTACCATACTCCCACTACTGTTTTCTGAAAAAATCCATTTCTTTTAAAATTGTGGCGAGTCAAGAACAATATCACTATTGATCTTCCAGATGGTAGAAAATCAACCCTCGTCATAGCCTGGGTCAACCCACAAACAACCATTACAGAAACGTGCCTTGAGTTGTCCAGAGTCTGTTTTTAAGCAAAAGCTGGACAACTCCCCGTACCTTAACAATGTCAAGATATGAACTGTTCTATATCCAATACAGAAACAGAGGCACTAATTTAATTGAACCAGATTCAAATCATGCAGCTGTCTCCAGTGCATGTCATCTAAATGGAGAGTGGCCGATCAGCATTACTCAACTTAGGAGTGCTTCCAATTATGAGTAACCTGAAAGAGAAGCAAGTTCTCTTAATCATTACTATCAACTGAATACCACACACAAGTATTTACATCTTCGATTACCTTGAAGAATCCCGATACCTGCAATACCTGGTTATCTACTTTACTCTTATACCTATAACTTCTCAAAATTTAGACCCTGTGTTTCTACGAAACACTTGTCTAAAAACTAGAGAAGTTATAAGTAAACCGAATATAGTACGAGGACCATCCCCTCTGTCCTAATGGACACCGGACAATATACAATACTCTGTATAAGTCCCCTGAGTCTAGTGACTCATTCACTGTGTGTCATAGGTTGAAAACTGTACTTATGGTTAAGAAGAATTACACCGCTGTTTAATGCTCCTTACCCAACTATCCACTGATATAGGTAAATGTCATAGACATAATTTCAAAAAGGTATATCTCACTCTATAAAAATAGACGTACAGATATATCAATTTGAAATTGGTGCACAACGACGGATATTCAAAACCAAATATTTGCCGTCCGGCAAACAACCCAGGTGACTTCCTCAAATATCACCAATTACAACGAATCCCGATATAATGAGGATGATCACCTAATTCCCAATAACTTACTCCCACTCATCATCTGTAAAACCATACAGATGTGAGAATCAAACCTGGTAAATACATACCCTGGAGCAAGTGTCTAATTGGGAAATCAGTTTTCTTTTAACTGTACACAGTGAAACTGAAACATTGAAATGTTTCGATGGGGTATCCTGGTATTCCTAGTAATGCCTCTTCCATTATCCAGATTCACAACTGCAACCGTATATCTCTTTGCCATCTCTCCAAATCCCTTTATATGTCTTTAGTCATTACCTTCTGTACACCCTCTTAGGCTAAATGGTTTTCTTCCTTCCCTACCGTTCGGCACCAGCCTATGGTTTGGAAGAAGACTATCCAATAAGCATAATGGGTGTACTGTCCTAATCCTAGGAGCACTCGCAATGCGAGAGAAGGTGAAGATAAAAGACAACCGAATAAACCTTATTCCTATTTCTCCTGAACCAGAATCCATCCCCGAACTGGAACAAATTCCTTTCGAGTTCGTATATAACCATATGATGGAGTATACAATAAACTGTGGATCTTCGTAGTGATACGGAGTGTCCTGGAGAAATACAAAGGTGATTTAGGATTGGCGAAGAAATACTTGGTTTGGTCGTGAATAGCAGTCGTAGTTTACTTTGCCCTCTTACTAATCCCTTTCTTTGTCTTAACTTAATACCTTCTGCAAACCATCGTTATGCTAATTGGTTTTCTTCATTCCCTACCGTTCGGCACCAGCCTAAGGTTTGGAAGAAGACTATCCAATTTACGTAATAGGTGTACTATCTCCTAAACCAAGGAGTACTCGCAACGTGAGAGAAGGTAAAAGGAAAAGACAACTGAATAGTCCTATTCGTTTTCTCCAGAACCGGAAACCATCCTCGAATAAATTCCTTTGAGTTCGTAAATAACCATACGATGGTTTTGTCCAATGGAAGTGGACGTTCGTAGTAATACGGGGTGTCCTGGAGAAAAGGGTAAAAGTAGGAGTGGCAATGAGGTTTGCAACTCCGACAATCCAAAAGCCAGTGTTTTAGAAGGTTCGATCAATTTTGGTCACTGAGTCATAGTCTAGGGTCGGGTCAATGGTCGCTGCCAAAGAGAGAGAGAAAAGAAACACTTAGCGTGCACTCTAGCCTAGATCAGAATGGTTATCACTTTATCTAATCAGGAAACCTCCCAGTGTAATGTCAAATTCTTCTCCGAACCTGAAAGAAGAATTAGCCGGGATCACCCGAGGAGTAAACCAAATCATCAGTGGGAATCGGGATCCAACTATCATCGCATGATAACGTGACGGAATCCGCTCACGTTATCACACTCCAGAAGGTATGCGCATATCTGGCAAGTTTCAGTTTCTTTAGAAACTCCCGATGCGGATTTTTGCCCCATGCTCTTATGACCTTGACTTTGGCCAACATATCATAAGTCACATGTCAAGTTCTACCCGTCATTCTCCAGGTTAATTTGAGCCCACCCGTACAAGCCCTTGACTTTGGCCAACATGGCTATACGAGTTCCCCAAACCAACGCATCTATCTATGCTGCATATGAATACCCAATAGCTACCAATCACTGTGCCTTGACTTTGGCCAACATACACAGCTTGAATACTTATTGACTATCCATATGCAATGACGGAGGGCTACGAATGGTTTCTGGCGAAAACTTTTAACGTAATGAACTTGATATCGTTGAAGGAACCGGATAGCTTTTTAAAATATAGTGACGAAAACCTTTGCTAAAGAGGTCACTCCCGGTGAAGGGATCTCGGCTCTTTCCCCGTAGAATGAGGTGCAGGATATTCCAACTGAATACCATGATGCAAAGCAAAAGTAATCAGCTATAGTGAAGTTATTGCCCTGACGCAAACTTTTGTCCAAGGGGTCACTCCCGGTGAAGGGATCTCGGCCCTTGCCTCGTCGACTGAGGAGCAGGATATTCCAACTGAATACCACGATGCAAAAAAAAGAGAACGTCCTTGCAATAACAGCTTTTTGAAAAGTGTTCCAACAACATCAAATAGGTTTGTTTAGCTTGCATTGATCCGAATCAACGCAGTCCCATCAATTGATCACACCACAAAAGAACGAAAATAATGATGTACGTGTATGCCATCCGCATTCGCCACTGGGTCCCGTCATCACCCGTTAGGTTACTTAACTAACGACAGAGCAGGGACTGGACTAGCGCGGATGCAAAACATATACAACAGCTACTAGTATATATATATATCAATATATAATATTCGCTCAAGGCGTGATAAAATGCAACATCACAGAAATGTAACTGCATCACAGAACAATACAGATATCTGGGATCCCCAGGTTTCATAGAGCCGCTACTGAAACCCGACGGTCCCCTGGTCGTGTGGATAGCCTGTGCAATGAAAATCCTAGACCTCTACGGGCGCGGCAAGTTACCCGCCAAAACCTGAAGCGAGGCAGCCCCTTTCAGCAACGTGAATGGACCACCCATCACTTCACAGAATCCGGTAACTTGGGCACCCCTCCTGGGTCAACCTATACCCCCTACGAGTGCGGCGAATAGCCCGCCAATTCTAGAGTAAAGCCCCCTCCGTTTCAAAGCCATGAGATGCGGGCTCGTTGCCCTGTAGAACCCGGCTATCCGTGCACCCCTCCGTGGGGTAAACCTAGTACAGAAAGTAAAATATACATACAACGGGTACATCGACCTCGACTCGGTCGTGCCCCAAAAGAATAATACAAACAGGCAGTGACGGCAGTCCACATGTCGGACGCTCGCCCCGCAACATCAAATGTACATATAAAACAAAACTGTATTAACATTGCTTCCAGCCTATCCCCACGACCAATCCGCAACATCACAGCACAACATAGAACATCAACGTGAATGTCACGTTCGCAAATCCGTCTAAAAGGGCTATAGCAGTTAGACAGGATTTACCGATCAAGTGACATTCAGGGTCGCAGATATAATGTAAATACTGTGAACTAACATGTTTAAAATTTTTGATCGATCAAATTTACCGAAGTGGGCCCCAAGCACAACTGTAGCACTCAAAAAAATTCTGGGCCCAAACAGAACATTTCAAAACTCCCATTTCCATGTCCAAGACCCTCTGGAAAAAATTGGTAGGGTAATCTAATACAACTGCGGTGGAACCGCGGCCAGAAGAGGGATTTCGCCGCGGTTCCGCGACCTGTATAAAGGATCACTGTACCATTTTCTAACAGATTTCTTAGAACTCCCTGCTTGTCTTTCTGCAACACTTTAAAAAAAATTTCGAGCTAAAAATAATACGACAGAAAACTGGAGTTGGAAACGGGCATTTTACAAAATCCGCTCGATTGAACTTTTAAACACATTAGAGCAAGCTAGACAAGGTTAATGGTGTGGCTCTGATACCAATGTAAGTGCACGGCGGTGCCTCGGCCGTCGATCCTATGCCGGAAACGCGGAAACGAAAAACTTTACAAACTAGTAAACCGGCACCACCGCGCACAAAAATCCCGGATCGGACCATTAACCTAGCTACTAGCAAACTAAAAGATGGGAAGAGAGATATACCAAGCGATCCGAGTCCTTCGGTCTTCGTCTCCACTCCGATCTCTCGCGGAATCTCCGTCCGTCACCTCCTCGTCGGAAAGGGCACCACGTAGCCGATTTCTTTTACGGGCTCCCACCTCTGGAATGAGGAAACTCGGGCGCGAAGTTGGCAAGCCGACGTGTCCAAGGGTACTGTAGGTGTAGTGTACTAGCTTGTCTCTTTAGGGTTTATGAAGTTGCCTTAATGTTGTGGAGGAGGAAAAATAAGCTTTGGAGTGATGTATGTAATTTTGCAAGCAAGCATAAATGAGATGATATATCTTCCACCACTAGAAAAAGAATCCTCTCTCCTTTCCCCTCCTCTAAGTAGCCGTCCTCACCTTGGAATGGTGGAGGAAAAAAAAACCAAGTGCAATCAAGTGGAAGGAAAAAAAGAATGATAAAGAGAAAAACGCTCACATCAATTTCTTATCTCAATCCTTTCATTTCCATTCTCAATAAATGCAAGGAATGACCCAAAAGGAATCTCATCATGAAGGAACTATCATGAAGCTCTCATATGCAAGAAACCCCCTCCACAAGAAGTAATTTGCACAATTGCAAATTACCCCCTCCATTGGAAAAGTCCGGCCGGGAAGGAACAAAGGAAAACTGGCCGGAACGGAATGCAAACTGGCAACTTCAGAAAACTGATCCCGTAATAAATTACAGGAAAACCCCGCGACTGCATATACATGCCCGCATTTGTATTCCCACTGAACATAAATGCAAAGAGACAAAATCTACACTGTCTAATACTAGAATCTGGCTTAAACCAAAGCCCGCTAGTAAAATCCGTCTGATCACGATCCGTGCAATACCGAACGTATCTGATCGAACCCTGCCATATCTCCATACGGCCTCTACAGCGTTTCGCCCGAAACTTGAGTAACTGTCTGTGTGGGGGACTCTAAAGACTCGTCAATACTATGGCTGTGGATTTAACCACCAGCACGTCAGAGGTATTAGCCATACGTGACGGGCCACCAGCTATTGACCAAAAGGGACGTCTGTGAGCGAACTCATACTGACACCCTACTGAGCCTGTCGGTGACAATATCCATACAGTCCCGTCCGTTCGTCTATGAGCATCGCATGGCAGGCCTAGGGGGTTGGTAAAAGTCAGACCCCCAAAAGCGGTACAAGTCGTGTCGGAGTGAAGCCCAGAACACCCTGAGATACTACTGGAATACCTACCAGTAAATCACCTGCCTCGGCCGAGGGCTTTGTGTAATGGCTCTCCTAGACACAGCGCGACCTCACCCCCAATACCGGGAGAGACGAACCCCTGCAGATCCGCTCACTGCCTCCATGTGGCTCGGGACTGTACCCAACTAAAACCTGTTTGCACGTCTCCTTTGAGCGTGGTAGGGTAGTAATCAAAGCACAGTGGGAACTCACACGAGACAAATGACGATCTCAGGTCGATGAACTAACCTGTACACATGTCACCAGGGAACTGCTATCTGACGTTTGGTATAAGACCAACTAGCAGGTTCCCGGCGAGTCCTGTCCGGTGTACTCATAACCCAATGAGCACCTGTATACATCTTAGGTGAACCAACTGACACCAATGGCTTGTGAGACCGGCACCGCCCCTCGTCGGGGTTTTGACTGTATACACTAGTCTAATTTGGAGAATCGATGCCCTGTCTCAAAACTCCCACGACTAGGGACCTTTTAAGGATTTGCTTATAGACTCCAGCTCCTACGTATATGATCGCCCTCTTACTGCTGGTAGTCAAGCAAAAATCCTAGGGGCTCTATCAACATGCAATAGCGACCTGTAAGGTCACCTAAAGCAGTACACGATGATAATGGTAAACCAGATAGCATGCTATCATCTTGAGTAAGACTGTCCTACTGGGACAGGTCCTCCCTCAATCATTGCAATCACGTGCCTGTGATCTAATAATTGACTCTGAGGGCACTATCTCCAACAAGGTTTTCGTCAAAGACTCGGATTGTACTTTGATGAAACTTTCTCTCCAGTAGCAATGCTTAAATCCATTCGGATCCTACTTGTTATTTCTGCTCCCTACGACTATGAAATCTGGCAGATGGACGTTAAAACCGCATTTCTAAATGGTGATTTAGAAGAATGCATTTTTATGGATCAGCCAGAGGGCTTCATTGACAGTGGGAGCAGCGAAAAGGCATGTAGGTTGCTTAAATCCATTTATGGATTAAAGCAGGCATCACGGAGCTGGAACATCTTCTTTGATGATACAATCAAAGAGTTTGATTTTGTCAAAAATATAGATGAGCCATGCATTTATAAGAAGATTGTAGGGAGTACTGTCATATTCCTCGTATTGTACGCGGATGACATTCTCTTGATAGGAAATGATATTCCTATGCTACAATCGGTCAAACTATTCTTATCACAAAGGTTCTCCATGAAGGACCTGGGTGATGCCTCTTGCATTTTGGGCATTAAGATCTATAGAGATAGATCCAAGTGGTTATTGGGATTGTCCCAATCAAAGTACATTGACACCATCCTAAAAAAGTTTAGTATGGAAGATTCCAAGCATGGTGCCTTGCCTGCTTGTCAAGGAATCACTCTCTCAAAGGACTTCTGTCCGAAGACTGATGAAGAGAGAGCTCGCATGAGCATTATACCCTACGCTTCAGCCATAAGATCTATAATGTATGCGATGTTATGTACTCGTCTTGATGTAGCTTATGCACTAGCTGTAGTAAGCAGGTATCAATCCAACCCAGGGAAGAAACATTGGATAGCAGTGAAGAACATTCTTAAGTACTTGCAAAGGACTAAAAAATTGTTCTTGGTGTATGGTAATGGGGATCTCCAAATGGAGGCCTTTACCGATTCCAGCTTCCAAAGTGATAAGGATGACAACAAATCTATCTCAGGGTTTGTATTTACCCTCAATGGAGGGGCGGTTAGTTGGAAAATTTCCAAACAGGATATCGTTGCAGACTCCACAATGGAAGCTGAGTATATTGCTGCAAATGATGCTGCCAAGGAAGCCGTCTGGATGAAGATGTTTGTCACGGAACTAGGAGTAGTTCCAACCATTATTGATTCAATACCATTATATTGTGATAATAATGGGGCTATGGCATTGGCCAAAAAACCAGGTCCCATCAGAAGTCCATACACATCCTGAGGCGATATCATTTGATCCGGGAGATAGTTGATCGCCACGAGATAGAGATTCGAAGAGTAGATACAAAGAATAACACCGCGGATCCACTCACCAAGGCCCTTCCATAGCCGCAACATGAGTGACTCTTTGAGATGTTGGGTATGAGATATGCCAATAATTGGCCTTAGTGCAAGTGGGAGATTGTTGGATATATGTATGCCCTAGAGGCCATTATATGTATAATGGATGCTTAGACATGTATATATATACAGATGACATTCTTGCTCGACATGATAGTATGCTATCTGGTTGTACTTTATCTTGACATGTTCATTTGATCATGCATCTTACTCTTTTGGTACATGTTGATAAAGCCCATAAGATATTTTCTTGACTACTGGGACTATGATGCAGATCATGCTAGTGGGACACGTGTAGTTTATAAGCATATCCTTGAACTGTTCCTAGTCGTGGGTGTATCGAGACGGGCATCGATATTCCAGAGTAGATTAGCGTATACCATTCTTGTCCTATATGATGGGCGATGGATGATCCCATATCCATCTGGTGTGGTGACACCAAAGATTGTATACGGGTGCTCAGTGGAGACTGGGTACACTGAACGAACTCGCCGAGAACTCCTATGTGGTATTATATCTATCGTTGGATAGAAGTTCTCAGGTGACACTGGTACAGGTTAGTCTGTAGACCCGAAATCGTCATAGAGTATTGTGTGTCCTCCCACTGTACTTTGATCTCCACCCTACCACGGCTCTACTAAGTTGTGCAAACAGGTGGATTTTGGGTACAGTCCCGAGGCACATGGAGGCAATGAGCGATAGGAGGGGTTTCGTCTCTCCCGGTATTAGGGGTTTATGTTGCGCTGTGCTCGGTTGGCTATAACAGGAAGTCCCTGGCCAGGGCTGTTGAGATTTACTGATAAGTGTTATCAGTAGTTTCTCAATCTGTTATGAGCCATACACCGGCATGACTTATTGAGTTACTGGGGTCGACGATACCATTCCTTGACTCTATATGCAACATATCTGACGAAGAGACCGGACTGTACGGTAAGTGTTTCCAGTTGGCTCGATGGGAGTTTTTGACAGCTTCACTTGTTTTTCTTCTGATCGCTCAATACCCGGGTGGCCGTTACGTTTAGCTGACCGCTTGCGGCTTGTGGGTGTTTGATGTGATCATCACCTACTGCCGGCATATTGACGAGTCTTAGAGTCCCACACAGGAGTTTCCTAGCTTAGGCGAAATGATGTGGTGTGCATATGAGATATGCGCGGGGACCCGATTAAATGCGTGTATGTGATACCGTATATTAATCGGGCGTTTTTCTATTGGTTGGGTTGTATGTGATATGACCGGTTTGTTAAATCAAGTGTTGATTTAACATTGACTTTATAGCTCACTTTTATTAAACCCTTTTCTACTTTGTTGTTTGCATGCATGTATGCATATATTTTTGTTCATGCACATGATGATGTGAATGCACACATACATAGATACATGGTGTCATGGTTGATGATACATATAAGATGGCAATGCAAGACTCACATGGAAATAAATATGTATTTATATTTGTTTTTGAGTTAAAGAAAAAGAAATGGAAATTATCTCATGGTCAATGTTTCTACACACTTCCTTCACTAACCATGACATTAACTATGAGTTCAATTTCTTCTGTTGTTTTAACTCTAAAATAAATATCTATATATTTATTAACCTATGGTTAGATGAGAGTGTGACTTTCATTTATATATTTTTATTATCTTTTTATTTTTAGAGATTATCAAAACTCTTGAGCTCAAGCTTGCCATCTTCTTCTTCCTTATCTCTCATGCTCTCTTGAGATTTCTAGTGAGTGAGTAAGATAAAAAGAAAAGGTTTTAAAGTGAGAAAATAAACCACATCATCATTCTACACTAGTTTAGCCCATTAGTTTAGAGTGTTAGCTCCACTTCCTCATTGATCAAGTGAAGGTAGGAGCTTGGACAAAGGGACTCCGGGTGGATCATCGTGGACTTGGAAGGTCTCTAGAAGCTGGTTCAAACTCTCAAGGATCCAAGGAGTCAAGAGAAGAGGTCTACAAAGGTTGTATTCTCTTCACTTAGTGATAGTTTTCTTGTAGTATGAGATACTATTTATTGTTACCCTAAAATTCTAGTCCGATTCATGGTTAGTTTGCTTAGCACCTCCCAAAAATATTAAAGTAGCATGTGTGATGCTTCCAAACTCTAGGTGTGGTACTAAGGAAACACAACAACAAGTGGGCAGCAGATATTTTTTTGGGTGAGGTTTTCATTAGTTGCTCACAACATAAACATCACACAACACACACAAAGAAAAGGCAGAGAACATTTTTTCTTTAGTTGCTTAGCCATTTTCTTTAGCCAAAACTTGAGCTTCACACTTTCTTCACTTGGCTTCTTCTTCAACCTTCACCCATTCCCTCTCATGTGTTGAGAATCATTGGGTATTTTGAGATAAAATATTCACACACTCTCTCTACTTCATCTTGGGTATCTAGGTTAGCAATCTGGATGCCCGAGTTGCTTCGGTTTTGAAGCGGGAGCCCGTATTACTAATTCTCGACGTGGATCGTCTTCGACGAGGGAGACCGGAGACCGAACTTCATCGAGGAAGCCGCAACGAGCTTAGGATAGAGGTTGAAGACCAAAAGACACGGATCGATCGGTATAACCTCTCTAAACTCTTTCTATAGACCTAGTATAGGGTTAATGGTACGATCTGTCGATTAGGGTTCCATTAGCGCCGGTTTTTAAAAGTTTTTGTTCCGCGTTTGGCCGCGGATTGATGGTCGAGGCGCTGCCGTAACCCTATATGGTATCAGAGCTAACCCATTAACCACATACTAGTTGGTTTAGACGATGTTAAACTATCGAAACCGAAACAACTACGGAACAATACCCGATATATTCTAGTTTCTGTCATTTTTTTCCGAGTCTTCTAAAATTATTTTAGCAACTGCAGAAGACTACTATGATGACCACTAGACTACACCCTAAGTACGAACCAATTTCACCTGAAATGGACCGAGCACATAGCTAGAAAATCTGAGCCGGTCGGCCATTTAATTGAATCTTGGTTTGAAATTTTGGGTGTGGTCTGGTCTCTGGAATATTGGTTCAGTGGTATAGCTAGTTTAGCGCAGTTTTGATAAGGTTTTATCTAGTTGTTTAGGGCTATTCGGGGTTATTTCGAAGTCGATATTTCTAACACTGTTTAAAGTTTACAGTACATACAATTCTATCTGCGACCGTGAATGTCATTAGATCGGTACAACTTGTCTAATAGGTATAGTTCTTTTAGACGGGTTTGCGAACGTGGCATTCATATTGATGTTCTGTGTTGTGCTGTGTTTGTTGCGGATTCGTCGTGGTGGATAGCTTGGGTGCAATGTTAGTACAGTTTAGTTTCATTTGTACATTTGATATCGTGGGGCGAGCGTCCGACATGTGGACTGCCGTCATTGCCTGTTTGTATATTATTTATTTGGGGCACGACCGGGTTGAGGTCAATGTCACCGTTGTACATATTCTCTCTTCTGTACTAGGATTACCCCGCAATGGAGTTCACGGATAGCCGGGTTCTGGAGGGCAACGGGTCCGCATCTCATGGCGTTGAGAAGGAGGGGGCCTCACTCTAGAATTGGCGGGCTATTCGCCGCACTCGTAGGGGCTACAGGTTGACCCAAGGAGGGGTGCTCAAGTTACTGGATTCTGTGAAGTGCTGGGTGGCCCATTCACTTTGATGAAGGGGGCTGCCTCGCTTCTGGTTTTGGCGGGTAACTTGCCGCGCTCGTAGGGGTCTAGGTTTTCATTGCACAGGTTATCCACACGACCCGGGGAACGTCGGGTTTCACTTGCGGCTCAAAGGAAACCCAGGGCTCCCAGATTATCTGTTTTGTTCTGCGATGCTTATCTGTGATGTTGCATTTATCACGCCTGGAGCGATTATTATATATTGTTATATATACTAGTAGATGTTGTATATGTTTTACACCCGCGCTAGTCCAGTCCCCGCTCTGTCGTTAGTTAAGTAACCTAACGGGTGATGACGAGACCCAGTGGCGAATGCGGATGGCATATACGTACATCATATTTTCGTTCTTTTATGGTGTGATTAATTGATGGGTCCGCATTGATTCGGATCAATGCAAAGAAAACAGACGTAATTGATGTTGTTGGAACAATTTTAAAAAGCTGTTATTACAAGGACGTTTTCTTTTGTTTTGCACAGCGGCATTCGGTTATGAATATCCAGCACCTCATTCGACGAGGCAAGAGCCGAGATCCCCTCACCGGGAGTGACCTCTTGGGCAGAAGTTTGCGTCAGGGTAATAACTTCACTATAGTCGATTAATTTTTTGCTTTACGTCGAGGTATTCAGTGGAAATACCCTGCACCTTATTCGACGAGGAAAGAGCCGAGATCCCTTCACCGGGAGTGACCTCTTTAGCAAAGGTTTTCGCCACTATATATTTGCAAAAATCTATCTGGTTCCTTCAACGATATCAAGTTCATTACGTTAAAGGTTTTTCGCCAAAAACCATTCGTAGCCCTTCGTCATTTCAGACGGGTAGCACTTAGTATTCATGCTATGTATGTTGGCCTTCGTCAAGGCACAGTGTGTTAGTTGTATGTATGCCCTAGAGGCCAGTATTGTACAGATTATGTATATTATATTGGATGCTTGGACATATATAGAGATGACTTTCTTGCTCGACATGATAGTATGCTATCTGGTTGCCATTTATCTTAACATGTACACTAGTCTCTTTATACTGTCTTATAGTTACATGTTGGTAAAGCCCTTAGGATTTGTACTTGACTACCTAGACTATGATGCAGATCATACTAGTGGGGACATGGTAGTCCATAAGTACATCCTTCAAGGTCCCTAGTCGTAGGTGTATCGAGACGGGGCATCGATATACCAGAGTAGACTAGCGTATACGCTTCTCGACCCATGTGATGGGCGATGGATGATCCCATATCCATTGGTGTTTGACATCAGAGATGGTGTACGGGTGCTCAGTGGAGACTGAGTACACTGGACGGACTCGCCGAGAACTCCCAGATGGTATTATACCTCACGTCAGATGGCAGTTCTCAGGTGACACTTGTACAGGTTAGTCTGTAGACCCGAGATCGTCATAGAGTCTTGTGTGATTCCCACTGTGCTTTGATCTCCACCTTACCACGTCCATGAGGGCGTGCAAAACGGTGGTCTTTGGGTACAGTCCCGAGTCACATGGAGGCAATGAGCGATAGGAGGGGTTTCGTCTCTCCCGGTATTGGGAGTTGATGTTGCACTGTGCTCGATTGGCCGTAACAGGGAAGTCCCTGGCCAGGGCTGATCAGAGATTTGCTGGTAAGTGTTACCAGTAGTTTCTCGACCCGTTACGAGCCTCACATCGGCACGACTTATCGGGTTATTGGGGTCTGACGTATACCACCCCTAGACTTGATATGCGACGTATCAGACGAAGAGACTTGACTGTATGGTAAGTGTTACTGGTCGGATTCGCAGGAGTGTGAGCGGGCTAGCTCGTCGATCTTCTGATCGCTCAATACCCGGGTGGCCGTTACGTTTAGCAGACCGCTTGCGGCTTGTGGGTGCTTGATATGATCATCACCTGCTACCGGCGTATTGACGAGTCTTTAGAGTCCTACACAGAGGTTTCCTGGCTCAAGCGAAACGAAATAGGAGCGCATATGAGATATGTGCAGGACCGAGAATGATGCGTGTATGTGATACCGCATTTCATTCTCGCGATAAATGTTTCGATTGGTTATATTCGATATGACCTAGTTATCGAATCATTGATTCGATAAATCGATACATTGAATTCTAGTCGGTTATGTGCGACATGACCGGATCATTGAATCAAGTGTTGATTTAATGATTTAATGTATAATTATATATTTGATATATTACTTTGCATTAACTAGTATTGGTTCACTTTAAACGGATTTTTCTCACTTGGATTGCACATTGTATATGTGATATACTTTCGTGCACTTTTTTGTATCATGTTTGATGATACTTGATCATTTAGTTAAGTGTATAAAATTAATCCATGGTTAATATGATAATTAGGGTTTTGCATTTTCATTTATTTATTTATTTGTTTATTTATTTATTTGGAAAAGAATAAGATGAGAATGGTGGCTTTCTTTGTCATTTGTTGAAGCTTCATGAAGCTTTGACTTTAGCAACCATCCTTATCTTCATGCTTAACCCTAACCCATCAAAGTGACCATGGTTAATTCTCTACACTTAACCCTAGTTCAAGTTATGATAAGTATTTGATTTAAATTTATTTTTATGAGAACACTTATCATAATCTTTTCTTGAGCTCATCTTCTTCTTCTTCTTCAAGCTTGCTACAAAAATGGCAAGTTGAGATCTAGTGAGTTAAATCCAAATCTAAAGTGAACCCACCTCCTATTTTTTCACCCTCTACCTCTTGCCAAGTTGTTTTGGGTGTTTACTTCACAAGTTTCACAAGTTTGTGAAGTCGGAGCTTGAGTTTGTGCAACCTCGACGTAGATCGTCTTTGACACAAAGCCGACGACCTATTCCGCTTGCTTTCCCGATGAAGCCGATGATCGAGTCGAGGATTCATGATGGACAGCGAGGACATGACGTTGCGGAGCCGTGGAGGTGGATATCCGGATCTACAAAGGTTGTAATTTCCGTATCCTAGTAGTTAAGCGTTAACTAGTTTTCTATTTCGCCTAAACATCTAGTTAAAGATCCGTAGTCTAGGGTTTCTCGGCACAAAAATTTTAAATTGGCATGTTCGATGCCTTGTGAGAACACTATAGGGTGCCTAGGAACCTTTCACTGGTATCAGAGACAAGCTTGAGCTTTAGGCGAAGTCCCGACGCAGTTTGACGTCCGAACGAACACGAAACCCAAATACTTTAGAGCTCTCTGGACATTTTCATAAATCTGGGAATTTTTTATATTAAAAATGTCTAAAAAATTCAGCATAGAATTCTAAGCATTACTGTGCAAAACGTTTCACTGAACTGTTCATTGTGCCGTGGAAGAGCGGCAGAAGCATGCCTTCTGCCGCCCTTCCGCGGTCAAATGGTGACATCATCCCAATTTTTTTGCACAGTAATACCTGATAAATTCTGGTGAGTTTTCTGGGTATTTTTAAAATAATTTAAGGGATGAGTGCTCTGGAGTTATATTGGGAATCGATGAATTCGATCGGAATATCAAACTTTGTCTAAGTGTTTTTCCAGATAACTGTAGAATATGTTAAAGAGTTCAACCGTATACAAATACCCAGGTTTTCCCCTGACGGAAAATTCCAAGTGTTGGATTTTCTGTGGTTAAAAGACGTTCCAAGTAGTGCAAGTAACGCGATGGTCCCTCTAGAAGACACAAACCTTAACTCGATTATGTGACCGTCTTGAACTGCCCTTTGAACCTTCGGGTTTGGGGCAGTACGGCGTGCCACATGTGAGGCGTTGGCTTGACCCTTCTACGGCTGGACCGTTGGTACTGAGGTATGAAGTGAATGTCTTTGAACCTATTTCATGTGTTGATCGGTGTTGGGAAAACTTGGGTGTTCGAGTGTTCGATCGGAAAGTTTAATATATTCTATTTATCCGGAATTGGATACAATAATTGGAATTCACAAACAGTTATGAGATAACTGGATGAATGTTATAAATCTAGCAGTTTAGTCCCATATGATATTGAAAAGAGTTTTCGATAATGAGACTAAAATGCGGGATTTATATCCGTTAGGCATGTGATGTCTAAAGAAGTTGCGGATTCTAATTGTTGTAGTTTTACACTTTCTTTTCTGTGACCGTAAGTGTAGTATGTTCATATCGCCGGTTTCGTTGCTATACGTCAACGACAATTGGGGTATGCATACTTACTTACGTTGATGACATGTGATGTTATGTGTTGCTGGATATGTTATATTGGATCGTCGTATTCGAATAGCCGGGGGTTTTTATGTGAGATGAGTGTTTTTCATTTTCATTCATGTAAAAACTTGTATGTAATATTCTTTTATTCGGGGCACTTCCAGGATGCGGGAGTTGTCACCCTTTGTATATTATTTACTTTTCTGCACTAGGATAGACCCAAGGAAGGGAGCACAAGTAACCGGGTTCTGGGGTCCAGTGGGAGACCAACTCGAGGAGTCGAGTCCGGGTCTCCTAACCCTAGAATTGGCAGGGTTGCTTGCCGCTCTCGTAGGGGTCTAGAGGTGTGGGTTTGGCTATTCATCACGACCGTGGAATCCGTGTTTTATACTGGCTCGTATTGAAAACACGGACGTCCTAGTATATCCAATATTTCATATGTTTATTCTGCTGCGATATCTGTGATGTGATTCTGTGATGGATATAGTATATAGTATATATGATATATTATATAGACGTTACTTATGTTTTACACCCGCGCTAGCCCTGCCCTGCTCTGTCGTTAGTTACCTAACCTAACGGTGCACGAGGGGACATCGAGGCGAATGCGGATGGCATAAGTGTACGTCATATCTATCTGTGATGTTTAGGTATTTAAATGATGGGACTTCATTAATGTGATTAATGAAAGATAACAAACCTAAGATGTTGTAGAATCGAATTTTAAAATAAAACAGGTAGCTACAGTTCTTGCTTTGCACAGCGGTATATATGATATACCCCGCACCTTATTCGATGAGGAAAGGACCGAGATCCCTTCACCGGGAGTGACTCCTTTAGCAGTAACTGGCAGATGCTACACACTCGGTTTGGTTTTGATTGCTTTTAAGAGTTTTTGCTTTGCATAGCGATATATATGATATATCCCGCACCTCATTCGACGAGGAAAGGACCGAGATCCCTTCACCGGGAGTGACTCCTTTAGCAAAACTAGAAAAGCCTCAAAATCTCTCCATTTCAAAACATCATTTGATTCTACAACGATATCAAGTTCATTACGCTCATGGTTTTTATGAAAAACCTGCGTAGCCCTCCGTCATTTCAGATAAGTATTAGTTAGTATTCGTGCTGCGGTAGTTTGGCCTCCGTCAAGGCGCAGTGTACGGTAGCTAACTAGTGCTTATCTGCTAGCATATGATGCGATTGGATTAGGGTATTCGTACGGCGTTGTTTGGCCTCCGTCAAGGGTCGTGCGGGTGGGTTTAATTCAATCAGGAAATGACGGGTTGAACTTGACTAGCGGACTATGGGTTGTTTGGCCTCCGTCAAGGTCATAGGACGCTAGGGGCAAAATATTATCGGGAATTTCAAGTGTTGAAATTTGCAATGAGATTGCATACCTTCTATGAGATAGTTGGATCCCGATACCCGCTGCGAGTAAGAGTTACTCCTGGGAGAGTTTTACACATTGCAATTAGCCGATCAAGTAGGTGTCTAGAAAGATGTTAACGAGGTTACGCCTCTGGGAAAACGAGGTTTACATTAATTAGGTTCGTGCGAAAGCACGGGGGACCTCCCTCAAAGTACCGACACTGGCCTGGCTGAAAGATTGGCGAACTTGTAGTGTGTAATTAATCCCGGCTAGTCTTTCCTTTTAAGGTTTGGAGGAAGATTTGATAAAAAGCAGTGGGAGCCATCCTGATTAGATAAGATAATAACCAATCTGATCTTGCACGAGCATACGCTAAAGTGTTTTCTTCTCTCTCTCTCCAGGTAGCGACCATTTCATGCCTTAATAAAGATAATAATATGGATGTATTGACCGAACCCGCATGTTATACTGTGCTGGGGAACGTTGGTTCCGTTCTTTCTTATAAGAGTTATAGGAATGAACAGGATATAGGGGAATGCCAGGATTCCCATGCCACCCGAATGAAGAAAGTACATGATGATGCATTTTCTTCGGGTGTGTTCGTTACTGAGAACTGTTTCTCCATTTGCTCTACGTCCTGGGTATTGGATACCGGGTCGGGATCCCATATATGTAATCAGTTACATGGGCTAAGGAAAGGTAGAGAACTTGGAGAAGGTGATAAAGACATTAGAGTTGGAAATGGTGCAATTGTTGCAGCTAAGACTGTCGGGGAATATCACCTTGTATTACCAACGGGTAATACATTGGTTCTGAACGAATGCTATTACATGCCGAACCTGATATGCAACATTATATCGGTTTCTTTGCTAAGTAAAGAAGGATATAATTTTGTATTACAAGACAATGTTATGAACATTTTCCATAACCAAAAGTTGGTTGGATCAGGCACGTTGTGCAATGGCATTTATGTTCTAAATCAATCAACAGTTCTGAGCATAACAAACACACACAAGAGGAAGAGTTCTGAACTCAACGAATCCTTCTTGTGGCATTGTAGACTGGGTCACATCAATGCGACACGACTAGCTAAGTTGCATAAGGATGGATATTTAAATCCATTTGAATTTTCATCCTATGACACTTGCCAGTCATGTCTCAAAGGCAAGATGACCAAGACTCCGTTTACGGGACACGGAGAAAGAGTTACCGAACTCTTAGGACTAATACATAGTGATGTATGTGGTCCCATGTCTACACATGCCAGGGATGGTTCTTCATACTTCATTACATTCACTGACGATCTCTCTAGGTTCGGGTATGTGTTCCTGATGAAACACAAATCAGAAGCATTTGAGAAATTTAGGGAATATAAACAAGAAGTTGAGAACCAAACCGGAAAAAGTATTAAAATCCTTCGATCTGATTGAGGAGGAGAATACTTAAGCAATGAATTCCTGGGCTTCCTAAAAGAGAATGGGATTCTCTCTCAGCTGACTCCTCCATATACACCACAGCACAACGGTGTATCAGAACGGAGGAACCGCACCCTATTAGATATGGTGCGCTCTATGATGAGTACAGCTGAGTTACCTATTTCCTTCTGGGGATATGCACTGGAGACTGCTGCATACCTACTGAATAGAGTTCCGACCAAATCAGTGCCTACCACTCCATATGAGATATGGAATGGCAAGAGACCATGTCTTAATTTTATTCAGATATGGGGTTGTCCGGCCTATGTTAAAACACAAAATCCGGACAAGCTCGAGGCAAGGTCTGTTCTATGTAAGTTTATTGGATATCCCAAACATTCGTGAGGGTATATCTTCTACCACTCCGAGGAACAAAAAGTGTTTGTTTCTCGACATGCCACTTTTTTAGAAAAAAGTTTTCTTATGAAACAGATAAGTGGCATTGAGGTAGAACTGGAAGAGGTTCCAGCAATACAGACTACAACAGAAGATTTGGTTGAACCAGAGAATTCCGTAGTTCCCGATGAACCCCAGCCTCTCCGCCGATCTAGTAGGGTTCCGCGCCAACCTGAGAGATACTACGGTTTTCTCATTGATGGTGGCAGTGAGGATTGCATCATGGAGGATGATGACCCAACTAGCTTCGAGCAGGCCATCACTAGTGGGGACTCAGTGAAATGGCTGGATGCTATGCGGTCCGAGATGGATTCCATGTACACCAACAAAGTATGGACTTTGGAAGTTGCTCCTGAAGGGGTAAAACCCATTGGGAGCAAGTGGATCTTTAAGAAGAAACTTGGTGTAGATGGGAAAGTGGAGACTTTCAAAGCTAGACTTGTAGCAAAGGGTTTTCGTCAAAGACCAGGTGTGGACTATGACGAAACCTTTTCTCCAGTGGCTATGCTTAAATCCATCCGAATCATGCTTGCCATTGCTGCCTTTCATGACTACGAAATCTGGCAAATGGATGTTAAGACCGCCTTTCTAAATGGTGATTTAGAAGAGTGCGTGTACATGACTCAGCCAGAGGGCTTCGTAGACAGTGGGAGCAGCGGGAAGGTGTGCAAGCTGCTTAAATCCATTTATGGATTAAAGCAAGAATCGCGGAGTTGGAACATCTGCTTTGACGTCGTTATCAAAGAGTTTGATTTCGTCAAAAATCCAGATGAACCTTGTATCTACAAGAAGGTGGCAGAGAGTAAGGTTGTCTTCCTCGTATTGTACGTGGACGACATACTCTTGATAGGAAATGACATTCCTATGCTGCAATCGGTCAAGCTCTTCTTATCACAAAGATTCTCAATGAAAGATCTTGGTGATGCCTCCTGCATATTGGGGATCAGGATCTATAGAGATAGATCCAAACGGATTTTGGGATTGTCCCAATCCAGGTACATTGACACCATACTAAAGAGGTTTAGTATGGAAGAGTCCAAGCGTGGGAACATGCCCACGATCTCTGGAGTCACTCTCTCCAAAGAGATGTCTCCCAAGACTGATTTGGAGAGAGCTCGCATGCAAGGTATACCCTATGCTTCGGCAGTAGGCTCTATCATGTATGCGATGCTATGTACCAGACCCGATGTAGCATACTCACTAAGTGTAGTGAGCAGGTGTCAAGCTGATCCTGGAGAGAGTCACTGGACAGCTGTGAAGAGCATTCTCAAGTACTTGCGAAGGACTAGAGATATGTTCTTGGTGTATGGTAACGGAGAACTCCAAGTGGAGTCCTTTACCGATTCGAGCTTCCAGAGTGATAAGGACGACTCTAAGTCGCAGTCGGGCTTTGTCTTTACCCTTTACGGAGGGGCGGTTAGCTGGAAGAGTTCCAAGCAGGAAACCGTGGCAGACTCGACGATGGAGGCTGAATACATCGCTGCCAACGATGCTGCTAAAGAAGCTGTTTGGATCAAGAAGTTCATTACTGAACTTTGTGTGGTTCCATCCATTGAGCGTCCAATACCTTTGTATTGCGATAACAATGGAGCGGTGGCTTTGGCCAAGGAACCCAGGTCCCATCAGCGGTCCAGGCATATTCTGAGGCGGTATCACCTGATCCGGGAGATAGTTGATCGCCAGGAGATCGAGGTCAGGAGAGTTGACACGAAGAAGAACACGGCGGATCCACTCACGAAGGCCATTCCCCAGATACAGTTTGAGAGACTCTTCGGGATGCTCGGTATGAGATACTACAGCAGCTGGCCCTAGTGCAAGTGGGAGATTGTTAGTTGTATGTATGCCCTAGAGGCCAGTATTGTACAGATTATGTATATTATATTGGATGCTTGGACATATATAGAGATGACTTTCTTGCTCGACATGATAGTATGCTATCTGGTTGCCATTTATCTTAACATGTACACTAGTCTCTTTATACTGTCTTATAGTTACATGTTGGTAAAGCCCTTAGGATTTGTACTTGACTACCTAGACTATGATGCAGATCATACTAGTGGGGACATGGTAGTCCATAAGTACATCCTTCAAGGTCCCTAGTCGTAGGTGTATCGAGACGGGGCATCGATATACCAGAGTAGACTAGCGTATACGCTTCTCGACCCATGTGATGGGCGATGGATGATCCCATATCCATTGGTGTTTGACATCAGAGATGGTGTACGGGTGCTCAGTGGAGACTGAGTACACTGGACGGACTCGCCGAGAACTCCCAGATGGTATTATACCTCACGTCAGATGGCAGTTCTCAGGTGACACTTGTACAGGTTAGTCTGTAGACCCGAGATCGTCATAGAGTCTTGTGTGATTCCCACTGTGCTTTGATCTCCACCTTACCACGTCCATGAGGGCGTGCAAAACGGTGGTCTTTGGGTACAGTCCCGAGTCACATGGAGGCAATGAGCGATAGGAGGGGTTTCGTCTCTCCCGGTATTGGGAGTTGATGTTGCGCTGTGCTCGATTGGCCGTAACAGGGAAGTCCCTGGCCAGGGCTGATCAGAGATTTGCTGGTAAGTGTTACCAGTAGTTTCTCGACCCGTTACGAGCCTCACATCGGCACGACTTATCGGGTTATTGGGGTCTGACGTATACCACCCCTAGACTTGATATGCGACGTATCAGACGAAGAGACTTGACTGTATGGTAAGTGTTACTGGTCGGATTCGCAGGAGTGTGAGCGGGCTAGCTCGTCGATCTTCTGATCGCTCAATACCCGGGTGGCCGTTACGTTTAGCAGACCGCTTGCGGCTTGTGGGTGCTTGATATGATCATCACCTGCTACCGGCGTATTGACGATTCTTTAGAGTCCTACACAGAGGTTTCCTGGCTCAAGCGAAACGAAATAGGAGCGCATATGAGATATGTGCAGGACCGAGAATGATGCGTGTATGTGATACCGCATTTCATTCTCGCGATAAATGTTTCGATTGGTTATATTCGATATGACCTAGTTATCGAATCATTGATTCGATAAATCGATACATTGAATTCTAGTCGGTTATGTGCGACATGACCGGATCATTGAATCAAGTGTTGATTTAATGATTTAATGTATAATTATATATTTGATATATTACTTTGCATTAACTAGTATTGGTTCACTTTAAACGGATTTTTCTCACTTGGATTGCACATTGTATATGTGATATACTTTCGTGCACTTTTTTGTATCATGTTTGATGATACTTGATCATTTAGTTAAGTGTATAAAATTAATCCATGGTTAATATGATAATTAGGGTTTTGCATTTTCATTTATTTATTTATTTGTTTATTTATTTATTTGGAAAAGAATAAGATGAGAATGGTGGCTTTCTTTGTCATTTGTTGAAGCTTCATGAAGCTTTGACTTTAGCAACCATCCTTATCTTCATGCTTAACCCTAACCCATCAAAGTGACCATGGTTAATTCTCTACACTTAACCCTAGTTCAAGTTATGATAAGTATTTGATTTAAATTTATTTTTATGAGAACACTTATCATAATCTTTTCTTGAGCTCATCTTCTTCTTCTTCTTCAAGCTTGCTACAAAAATGGCAAGTTGAGATCTAGTGAGTTAAATCCAAATCTAAAGTGAACCCACCTCCTATTTTTTCACCCTCTACCTCTTGCCAAGTTGTTTTGGGTGTTTACTTCACAAGTTTCACAAGTTTGTGAAGTCGGAGCTTGAGTTTGTGCAACCTCGACGTAGATCGTCTTTGACACAAAGCCGACGACCTATTCCGCTTGCTTTCCCGATGAAGCCGATGATCGAGTCGAGGATTCATGATGGACAGCGAGGACATGACGTTGCGGAGCCGTGGAGGTGGATATCCGGATCTACAAAGGTTGTAATTTCCGTATCCTAGTAGTTAAGCGTTAACTAGTTTTCTATTTCGCCTAAACATCTAGTTAAAGATCCGTAGTCTAGGGTTTCTCGGCACAAAAATTTTAAATTGGCATGTTCGATGCCTTGTGAGAACACTATAGGGTGCCTAGGAACCTTTCACAGTGTATGGTAGCTATTTATTAGTTTTCTGTTACATAGATAGATGTGTTAGTTTGGGACAGTCATACTACTGTTTTGGCCTACGTCAAGGGTATGTACGGCTGGGTACAAATTAACCTTGACAATGACGGGTAGAACTTGACATGTGACTTATGATATGTCGGCATTCGTCAGGGTCATAAGAACATGGGGTAAAAATCACATCGGGAATTTCAAACATAAAGGAAACTTGCCAGGTATGCGCATACCTTCTGGAGTGTGATAACGTGAGTGGATTCCATCAGGTTATCTGTCACGACCCGAAATTGGCACGTGACGGCCCTTAAACTACGCAACGTCTACAGACGTAACGCAATTTAAGTAAGCCGAAAACCCAGCAATCTAAACCATCAAAAGTAGTAAGTGATAATAGCATTTTCAAAACTTTTGAAATCTCAAACCAAATTCTTTAAAGTCCAACTTTACTTTCTTAAAAATTTCGGCAGCACCTCCTTTGTAAAAACTAACCCCAAAAATGGGTACAACATAAATATAAGTAAAGCATCCCCAACGGGAGCAAATCCACGCCCAACGGCGGAAAACAACCACCACAACAGATATACTACGCCGTAGCGAAGAAATAAAAGACGATATAAGTAAAACTGCATAAAAGACATCCAAGTCACCAAAATATACAATATCGTCCTCACATCAAGTCTCTAAGTCATACACATGAAAGTGGTAGATAGAGAGTACAGGATATAACGAATATACAATACGCAACATCTGATAACCGTAAAACCCACCTATAACAAAACTGTACACAGTCAGCCGTAGCGGTATCCGCTGTAAGTGATGATACGAAAGATGAAAAGCCTGCCGCGACTGCCCTGAGGGACTACCTGCAAAACACTGTCGCACAACGGGGGTGAGTTGCCAAATCGTGAATAGTAAATAACATATGCAGGTAATCATAAGTATGCACGTACAACGCGAATCTAATACATGCAAGCGGATAGCAATAAATGGTCATATGTATGCAACAATCATGAAAAGTACTCTAGAAGGTACAACTAATACATGAAGCAATAATATGACAGTATGTATATGCAACAGTCATGAAGGTACTCTATCAGGTACTACTAATACATGAAGCAATGCATATAACATAAATGAGGAGTATGGAATATAACATGTCATTCTCACGGAATCCTGACCTCGTGACAGGACCAAAGTCCATCAAGACAATCTAAATCCCAAATTTCCTCAAATCAGCCCCCATATTGGCTCTCATATCCTGTAAGTTTCATATATCATGAAGGTACAATATCAAGTAAATCTCATATATCCTGAATGTCCAATATTAAGTAAACCCCATATATTCTGAATGTACAATATCAAGTAAACCTCAAATATCCTGAATGTACAATATCAAGTAAACCTCATATATCTAATATCCAGTATCGAGTAAGTTTCATATAAAATGAGTGTCCAACATCGACACCTAAAAATATCATGAAACAAGTGTCTAGCATCGACACATAAATACTGGTCTATCAGGCGCTGTCACCACGACTGGCCCCCTGATAGGTATGTATCATACGCTATCCTGAAAACTCGAGTGCTTAGCTCTGACACTCGAAATTCGACGTATCCATGCATACATGACTCTGGTCGGTATCCCCACGATAACCGCCGAGTCATAGGTACTGTCACCGGTAGGTATGGTTCCCCCACTAACTCATCGCCTGCTCCACAAAATTCTTGCCCCGGGTACCTCCGGGCCCTACCATGTACCCACACACGGCTCCCTCCGTTCCTCGCGTGGGGTATATATATATATATATCAGAACCGATAAATCTCATGGTGGATGTTGAAATATCATATCAAGAGAAACCGTGTTTTTCAAATAATGCATAATTTCAAGAAACTACCACGGTCCTCAAATCCAGAAAATATCAGGTAAAGAATAAGTATAACTGCATGAATCAATACATATATATATTAGCGTCTCATTCCACTAATATATATATATATATATATATATATATATATATGCATATGCATATATAACAGCGTCCCATTCCACTGTTATATATACTTAGGAGTACAAATATTAGAGAACATCATATGAAATCTACGAATGTAATATATGCAACATGAAATAGTAATATGAGCATATAAAAGAAAAACCGCTATTTAACTGCAACAAGTTAATATATATATATATATATATATATATATATCATGTGGTTCCTAATTTCTCCAAATCCATACAATATCAAATAAATGTGAACATGTAGCTATAGCCAGGTGTGCATAACCATGTCGACATAGTAAGATATGTGTATCTACCTATCAATAATGATGTAATACCCTCCGGTACATGAGTAAGTAGGTATGCAAGCTGTACATGTAGCTATGTCTCATGTGTGTATATACCTGTCACTAATGGTACAATACCATATAGGTACATAGGTAATTAGCATGTAGGCATGGCAAGATATACTACTATCATATGCGCCAACGCATAAGAATCAATGACCCCACGTCAATGACAAAACAGTACCACATGGGTATGTGTAGCCCTAACTGGGTAAGTGAGTATACATGTAAGTATGTATGCATAGCAAGGCATATGTGTAAGCATGTAGGTATACAGGTATGCTACTATCATATGCGCCAAGGAAAATAAGGATCATGTCTCAATGTCCCTAAACAATACAATATCACATATGTATAGGTGTTGTGCGTGTCATGGAAATTATTGACGGTGTGTGTGTAGCATACAATTAGTGCTCGTGAAATATGAACCGTCAATAATGGTGTTGTGTCTCATTAATACTAAGTCCATACACAAGGAAATGAGATAAGCAACAAGGTATACATGCACAATCAAAGTCCATGCGGGAGATCCCCCTGTAGATGTTAAATCTACTCACCAACCATCCTGGCTATGTAAAGCCAACAACCCGCTTTCCCTTCTTCGCAGCACCCGAAGTCCCCGCTTGTGATTCTGAAAGCATATAACAATATAACAAGTATATATTAGCAATCGATCAATAACACGTACCAACTACGTTTGACCGACGTACCAACTCCAAACGTACTCTCAAGTGTTTGTCAAGTGGCTAACGCGCGTAGCGACACTACGAAACCAACTCAAGAGCAAAAGCTACACAAAGACACGAATGATATCGGCACAACCCTAGCTAGGAACGCAAAGAGACACAACTACCAAGCCTAGACCCTGATCATACCGATTGCGCATTCAAAACACAATAATAAATGTGGAATCTTATATAAATAATGTCGCAACTATAGGGTTCCTAGGCACTCTAATGAGGTCTCACAAGGAATCAACCATGCCAATTTCAAAAATTACAAGTGCCGAGAAACTCTAATACGAATCGTCAACTAGATTTTTAGGCGAAACATGCAACTAGTTAACAACTTAACTAAGTGAACGGAAATACAACCTTTGTAGATCCGGTACTCCACCTCCATTGCTCCGTGTAGACGTCCCTCCGCTATACAAATCGGATCTTGGACTCTAGTGTCGGCTTCATCGGAGAAATAGGCGGGCTAGGTCATCGACTACGATGCCGAAGATGATCTACGTCGAGGCATCACAAGATCAAGCTCCCACTTCACCAAGTCATGAAACTTATGAAGAAAAAACCCTATACTACTTGGCAAGAGGTAGAGGATGAAGAAATAGGAAGTGGGTTCACTTTAGAATTGGATTTCTCACTCTTTTTCTCAAGATGCCATTGTTGGTAGCAAGCTTTTCTTGAAGAAGAAGATGATGAAGAAGATAGAATATTATGATAAGTTAATTAAACTAGAAAAGAAAAAAGAATACTTATCATAATATCAACCATGGTCAAGATAACTAGTGCAGAGAATCAACTATGGTTCAAGTGAATGGTTAGGGTTAAGAAAAGAGACAAAATGGTCAAACCATTCAAAGCTTCATGAAGCTTCAAAAGAAAGTCCAAAATGAGCCACCATTTCATTTCTTTTCCAAATATAAATGAAAAGAAATAAATAAATAAGTAAATCAAAAATAAACAAAACCCTAATCATTAACTTAACCATGGTATAATTCTTTACACAAACCCAAGTGAGCATGCATCATCAAACATGATACAATCAAGTGCACAAAAGTATATCACATATACAACTTGTGAACTTCAAGTGAGAAAATCCTTTTAAAGTGAACCAATACTAATTAATGCAAAGTAATATATCAAATATATAATTATACATTAAATCATTAAATCAACACTTGATTCAATGATCCGGTCATGTCGCACATAACCGACTAGTATCCAATGTATCGACTTATCGAATCAATCTTCGATTCGATAACTAGGTTATATCACATATAACCAATCGAAACATTCATCGCGAGAATGAAATACGGTATCACATACACGCATCATTCTCGGTCCCGCACATATCTCATATGCGCCCCTATTTCGTTTCACTTGAGCCAGGAAACCTCTGTGTAGGACTCTAAAGACTCGTCAATACGCCGGCAGCAGGTGATGATCATATCAAACACCCACAAGCCGCAAGCGGTCTGCTAAAAGTAACGGCCACCCGGGTATTGAGCGATCAGAAGATCGACGAGCAAGCCCGCTCACACTCCTGTGAATCCAACCAGTAACACTTACCGTACAGTCCGGTCTCGTCGTCTGATATGTCGCATATCTCACCTAGGGGTGGTAAACGTCAGACCCCAACAGCTCGATAAGTCGTGTCGATATGAGGTCTATAACAGTTCGAGAAACTACTGGTAACACTTACCAGTAAATCTCAGCAACCCTGGCCAGGGATTTCCGGTTATAGCCAATCGAACACAGCGCAACATCAACTCCCTATACCGGGAGAGACGAATCCCCTCCTATCGCTCATTGCCTCCATGTGATTCGGGACTGTACCCAAAAGCCACCGTTTTGCATGCCCTCTTGGACGTGGTAAGGTGGAAATCAAAGCACAGTGGGAACCACACAAGACTCTATGACGATCTCGGGTCAACAGACTACTCTGTACCAGTGTCACCAAAGAACTGCCATCTGACGTAAGGTATAATACCATCTGGGAGTTCTCGGCGAGTCCGTCCAGTGTACCCAGTCTCCACTGAGCACCCGTATATCATCTCTGATGTCAAACACCAATGGATATGGGATCATCCATCGCCCATCTGTATGGGTCGAGAAGGTATACGCTAGTCTACTCTGGTATATCGATGCCCTGTCTCGATACACCCACGACTAGGGACCTTGAAGGATGTACTTATGGACTACCATGTCCCCACTAGTATGATCCGCATCATAGTCCAGGTAGTCAAGTACACATCCTAAGGGCTTTACCAACATGTAACAGAGAGACAATCAATGTACACGTTAAGGTAAAGAGTAACCAGATAGCATACTATCATGTCGAGCAAGAAAGTCCTCCCTATATATGTCCCAGCATCCACTACAATATACATCCAATGTACAGTAATGGCCTCTAGGGCATACATATAACTAACAATCTCCCACTTGCACTAGGGCCATCTGATAGCAGTGGTTGTAGTATCTCATACTCAACCATCCCATAAAAGTCTCTCTCTGGGAAAAGGCCTTTGTGAGTGGATCCGCCGTGTTTTCCTCTGAGTCTACTCTCCTAACCTCGATCACCCTGGAGATCAACCTTCTCCATGATCAGGTGATACTGCCTTAGAATATGTCTGGATCACTGATGGGACGGACGTTCCTTGGCATAAGCGACAACTCCATTGTCACACAATGGGAGGAACTAAGTTCATCTGATGAACAAATATACATCCAGACTGCCTCTTTGGTAGCATCTTAAGTAGCGATGTATCGAGCCTTCATCGTCTAGTATGCCACGGTATCTAGCTTGGAACTCTTCCAACATACCGTCCCTTTACAGAGGGTAAAGACAATGCCTGTGACTGACTTTTAGTCGTCCTTATCACTCTGGAACCCTTCCAGTGATTCTCCCCAGGATCGATTGATACCATTTCACTACAACTAGTGAGAATCCTAACATCCAATTAGATCTATCTCATAGATCCAAAACCCAGGATTTAGGAGGTATCACTTTGATCCTATATGGAGAATTATTGTGATAAGCGGAGATTGACCGAGCGTAGCATAGGAAACTCCTTTCTTATCAAGAGTATGTCATCCACGTACTCTACGAGGATCATCACCATACTCCCTACTACCTTTTTGTTTATACAAGGTTCATCTACCATTTTGATGATATCAAACTCTTTGATTAACACATCAAAACAGATGTTCCAACTCCGCGATACCTGCTTTATCCTATAAAGCATCTTGTACACGTTTCCGCTGCTCCCATTGTCTACGAAGCCCTCTGGATGTGTACTTATAGACGTTCTTTTCTAAAACATCATTTAGAAAAGCAGTCATGGCACCCAACTGCCAGATATCGTAGTCATGATATGTAACCGTGGCAAGTAGGATCTGGATGGACTTAAGCATAGCTACTTAAAAAGGTTTCATCATTATCCACGCCTGGTCGATGACGAAAAGCTTTAACAAGTCTAGCTTTGAAAGTCTCAACTTTTCCATCTACACCAAGTAATCTTCTCAAGATATACTTGCTCCTGATGGGGATTTAACCCTTCAGATATAGCAACCAAAGTCCATACTTTGTTGGTGTACATGGATTCCATCTCATATCACTAAGCATCCAGCCATTCTTACAGAGTCTTACTCCTGATGGCCAGCTCGAAACTAGTTGGGTCATCATCTCATGATGCAATTCTCGCTCCCACTGTCATAGAGAAACAGAAGTATCTCTCAGGTAGGTGAGAAACCCTACTAGATCGGCGGAGAGGCTGAGGTTCGTTGGTAACTATTGAATCCTTTGGTTTTATCAAATCATCTGCTGTAGTTTGTATAGCTGGAACCTTTCCAGTTCTACATTACAGACCTTGCCTCGAGCTTGTCCGGATTTTGCTTTTCACACAGGCTGGACAACCCCAAATCTTAACCAACTTAAGATATGGGCTCTTCCCTTATCATATCACATATGAAATGGTAGGCAACTGATTTGATTTGAACCCTATTCAATAGGCATGCATCTTCTCTAGTGCATAACTCCTAAAAAGGAAATAGGTAACTCAGTATTACTCATCATAGAGCACACCTTATCATATAGGGTGTGATTGCTCCGCCCCGACCATCGTGCTATGGTGTATACGGAGGAGTAATGTTGAGAGAGAATCTCATTCTCCTTTAGAATAGTCCAGGAATTCCGTGCTCAAGTATTCTCCTCTTTGATCACATCAAAGGACATAATACTTTTACCCTTTTTGGTTCTCTACTTCTAACTTATATTCTGTGAATATCTCAAAAGGTTCGGACTTCTGTTTCAACAGGAACATATGTTTGAATCTAAAGAGATCATCAGAGAATGTAATAAAGTACAAAGAACCGGTCTTGGCATGTATAGGCAGGGGACCTACATACATCATCATGTATTAGTCCCAAGAGTTTACTAACTCTTTCTCTGTTTCCAATAAACGGAGCTACGGTCATCTTATCTCTGTGACATGACTGGCAAGTTTCACGAGATGTAAATTCAAACTGATTTAAATATGCATCTAAAATGTAACTTTAGCCAGTCGGATCGCATTGATATGACCTAGTCTACAATGCCTCAAGAAGGATTCGTTCATTTCTGAACTCTTCCTCTTGTGTGTGTTCCTTATACTAATGAACTGTAGTTTGATTTAGAACATCAATGCTTTTAGATAACGTGCCTGAACCGATCAACTTTTGATATAGGAAATGTTCAAAACATTATCCATCAATACAAAATTATATCCTTTCTTTACTAGTAAAGAGACTGATATGATTTTGTATATCAGGTTCGGTATCTAATAACATTTGTTCAGAATCAATGTACTGGTCATACAGGGTGACAGTGACCAATAGACTTAGCTGCAACACTTGCCCCGTTCTCTGTCTCATAAAACTGATCACCCGTTCTCAGTTTTTCTACCTTTTTGCAGCCCTATGTAACAGATTACATATCTGGGATCCTGATCCGGTATCATATACCCAGGATGCGGAGGATACTGAGAAACAGTTCTTTGTAACGAACACACCCGAAGATGATGCATCAGCATGCACTCTCTTCGTTTGGGCGGCACGAGAATTCTGGTAATCCCCAATTTCCTGCTCTGTCTTATAACAATTATAAGTTGGAGCGGGACCAACGTTCCCCAGCTCAGTATAACAAGCGGGTTCAGTCAATACACCGTATTATTATCTTGATTAAGGCGTGATATGGTCGCTACCTGGAGAGAGAGAGAAGAAAACACTCAGCGTGCTCTTTCAAGAATAGATTGGTTATTATTTTATCTAATCAGGATGGCTCCCACTGGTTTTATCAAATCTTCCTTCAAACCCTAAAAGGAAAGACTAGCCGGGATTAATTACACACTACAAGTTCGCCAATCTTTCAGCCAGGCCAGTGTCGGTACTTTGAGGGAGGTGCCCCGTGCTTTCGCACGAACCTAATTACAGAAAACCTCGTTTTCCCAGAGGCGTAACCCCGTTGACACCTTTCTAGACACCTACTTGATCGGCTAATTGTAATGTGTAAAACTCTCCCAGGAGTAACTCTTACTCACAGCGGGTATCGGGATCCAACTATCTCATAGAAGGTATGCAATCTCATTGCAAATTTTAACACTTGAAATTCCCGATAATTTTGCCCCTAGCGTCCTATGACCTTGACGCAGGCCAACAAAGCATAGTGCGCTAGTCAAGTTCAACCCGTCATTTCCTGATTGAATTAAACCCACCCGCACGACCCTTGACGCAGGCCAACAAAGTCGCACGACAACCCTAATCCAATCTGCATCATATGCATAAGCAGATAAATACTAGTTAGCTACCGCACACTACGCCTTGACGCAGGCCAACTAACGTAGCACGAATACTAACTAGCACTTATCTGAAATGACGGAGGGCTACGACAGGTTTTTCTGAAAACCTATTGCGTAATGAACTTGATATCGTTGTAGAATCAAATGATTTTAAAATGGAGTGTTTTTGAGGCTTTTCTAGTTTTGCTAAAGGAGTCACTCCCGGTGAAGGGATCGTCGGTCCTTTCCTCGTCGAATGAGGTGCGGGATATATCATATATATCACTGTGCAAAGCAAAAACTCTTAAAAGCAATCAAAAAGACAAACCGAGTGTGTAGCATCTGCCAGTTATTGCTAAAGGAGTCACTCCCGGTAATGTGATCTCGGTCCTTTCCTCATCGAATAAGGTGCAGGATATATCATATATACCGCTATGCAAAGCAAGAACTGTAGCTACCTGTTTTATTTTTGAAATTCGATTCTACAACATCTTAGGTTTCTTTTTATTTCATTAATCACATTAATGAAGTCCCATCATTTAAGTACCTAAACATCACAGATAAATACGACGTACACTTATGCCATCCGCATTCGCCTCGATGTCCCCTCGTGCACCGTTAGGTTAGGTAACTAACGGCAGAGCGGGGCAGGGCTAGCACGGGTGTAAAACATAAGTAACGTCTATTTAATATATCATATATACTATATACAGTATCCATCACAGAACATATCACATGATCACATCACAGATATCGCAGCAGAAGAAACATATGAAATATTGGATATACTAGGACGTCCGTGTTTTAAATACGAGCCAGTATAAAACACGGATTCCACGGTCGCGATGAATAGCCAAACCCACACCCCTAGACCCCTACGAGAGCGGCAAGCAACCCTACCAATTCTAGAGTTAGGAGACCCGGACTCGACTCCTCGAGTTGGTCTCCCACTGGACTCCAGAACCCGGTTACTTGTGCTCCCCTCCTTGGGTCTATCCTAGTGCGGAAAAGTAAATAATATACAAAAGGTGACATCTTCCACAACCTGGAATTGCCCCAATAAAAGAATATTACATACAAGTTTTTACATGAATGAAAATGAAAAACACTCATCTCACATAAAAACCCCCGGCTATTCAAACACGACGATCCAATATAACATATCCAGCAATACATAACATCACATGTCATCAACGTAAGTAAATATGCGCATCCCAATTGTCGTTGACATATAGCAACGAAACCGGCGATATCACATATTACACTTACGGTCACAGAAAAGAAAGTGTAAAACTACAACAGTTGGAATCCGCAACCTCCTTAGACATCGCATGCCTAAACCAATGAATTCCTTAGACATCACATGCCTAACAATTATAAACCCCGCATTTTAGTCTCATTATCGAAAACTCTTTTCAATATCAAGTCGGGCAATTCAACAAGATTCCCGACATCCTGATCGAATGCTCGTCGCAAACTTTAGTAGGCGGCCGCACCCCCGATACCGTCGACGAAGTGCACCAAGGCGGAACACCGCTACCGCGAGCACCCGAACGGATGCTTTCGGCGACGGGGTTCTCCTACAGTCACTTGGTCGGGGCTATGGAGCGAGGCTGTCTATTAAGTTTTCCCGAAACAGCTCATCATATGAAATAAGTTCAAAAACATTCATTTCGTGCCTCAGTACCAACGGTCCAGCCGTAGAAGGGTCAAGCCAACGCCTCACATGTGGCACGCCGTACTGCCCCAAACCCTAAGGTTCAAAGGGCAGTTCAAGACGGTCACATAATCGAGTTAAGGTTTGTTGTCTTCTAGAGGGTCCATCGCGTTACTTGCACTACTTAGAACGCCTTTAAACTACGGAAAGATCCAACACTTGGAAATTTCCCAACAGGGGAAAAGGTGGGTATTTATATCCGGTCGAACTTTTTAACATATTCTAAAATTATCCGGAAAACACATAGACAAAGTTTGACAATCCGATCGAATCATCGAATCCCCAAAACAACCCCAGAAAATTCAACTCTTGAATAAATATTAAAAATTCCCATAAAACTCAGCATTGTGAAAGAGGAATTACTGTGCAAATATGGAGGGCTGACGTCACCAGATTGCCGCGGAACCGTCGCAGAAGCTAGGCCTCTGCCGCGGTTCCGCCGCATGTTTGAGGTATCATTGGTCAAATTTTGCACCGTAATTCTTATAATTCCCTGCTGAATTTTTTAAGCATTTTTAATCTGGAAAAAACCCAGTTTTTGAAAAAAGTCCAGAGAGCGTGAAATTTTAGGGTTTCGGGTTCGTTCGGGTTTCAAACTTCGTCTACGCATCGCCTAAGGATCTAGCTAGGCTCTGATACCAATATAGGGTTCCTAGGCACTCTAATGAGGTCTCACAAGGCATCAACCATGCCAATTTCAAAAATTACAAGTGTCGAGAAACTCTAATACGGATCGTCAACTAGATTTTTAGGCGAAACATGCAACTAGTTAACAACTTAACTAAGTGAACGGAAATACAACCTTTGTAGATCCGGTACTCCACCTCCATTGCTCCGTGTAGACGTCCCTCCGCTGTACAAATCGGATCTTGGACTCTAGTGTCGGCTTCATCGGAGAAATAGGCGGGCTAGGTCATCGACTACGATACCGAAGATGATCTACGTCGAGGCATCACAAGATCAAGCTCCTACTTAACCAAGTCATGAAACTTGTGAAGAAAACACCTTATACAACTTGGCAAGAGGTAGAGGATGAAGAAATAGGAAGTGGGTTCACTTTAGAATTGGATTTCTTACTCTTTTTCTCAAGATGCCATTGTTGGTAGCATGCTTTTCTTGAAGAAGAAGATGATGAAGAAGATAGAATATTGTGATAAGTTAATTAAACTAGAAAAGAAAAAAAGAATACTTATCATAATATCAACCATGGTCAAGATAACTAGTGTAGAGAATCAACTATGGTTCAAGTGAATGGTTAGGGTTAAGAAAAGAGACAAAATGGTCAAACCATTCAAAGCTTCATGAAGCTTCAAAAGAAAGTCCAAAATGAGCCACCATTTCATTTCTTTTCCAAATATAAATGAAAAGAAATAAATAAATAAGTAAATCAAAAATAAACAAAACCCTAATCATTAACTTAACCATGGTATAATTCTTTACACAAACCCAAGTGAGTATGCATCATCAAACATGATACAATCAAGTGCACAAAAGTATATCACATATACAACTTGTGAACTTCAAGTGAGAAAATCCTTTTAAAGTGAACCAATACTAGTTAATGCAAAGTAATATATCAAATATATAATTATACATTAAATCATTAAATCAACACTTGATTCAATGATCCGGTCATGTCGCACATAACCGACTAGTATCCAATGTATCGACTTATCGAATCAATCTTCGATTCGATAACGAGGTTATATCAAATGTAACCAATCGAAACATTCATCGCGAGAATGAAATACGGTATCACATACACGCATCATTCTCGGTCCCGCAAATATCTCATATGCGCCCCTATTTCGTTTTGCTTGAGCCAGGAAACCTCTGTGTAGGACTCTAAAGACTCGTCAATACGCCGGCAGCAGGTGATGATCATATCAAACACCCACAAGCCGCAAGCGGTCTGCTAAACGTAACGACCACCCGGGTATTGAGCGATCAGAAGATCGACGAGCAAGCCCGCTCACACTCCTGTGAATCCAACCAGTAACACTTACCGTACAGTCCGGTCTCGTCGTCTGATATGTCGCATATCTCGCCTAGGGGTGGTAAACGTCAGACCCCAACAGCTCGATAAGTCGTGTCGATATGAGGTCTATAACAGTTCGAGAAACTACTGGTAACACTTACCAGTAAATTTCAGCAACCCTGGCCAGGGATTTCCGGTTATAGCCAATCGAACACAGCGCAACATCAACTCCCTATACCGGGAGAGACGAATCCCCTCCTATCGCTCATTGCCTCCATGTGATTCGGGACTGTACCCAAAAGCCACCGTTTTGCACGCCCTCTTGGACGTGGTAAGGTGGAAATCAAAGCACAGTGGGAACCACACAAGACTCTATGACGATCTCGGGTCAACAGACTACTCTGTACCAGTGTCACCAAAGAACTGCCATCTGACGTAAGGTATAATACCATCTGGGAGTTCTCGGCGAGTCCGTCCAGTGTACCCAGTCTCCACTGAGCACCCGTATATCATCTCTGATGTCAAACACCAATGGATATGGGATCATCCATCGCCCATCTGTATGGGTCGAGAAGGTATACGCTAGTCTACTCTGGTATATCGATGCCCTGTCTCGATACACCCACGACTAGGGACCTTGAAGGATGTACTTATGGACTACCATGTCCCCACTAGTATGATCCGCATCATAGTCCAGGTAGTCAAGTACACATCCTAAGGGCTTTACCAACATGTAACAGAGAGACAATCAATGTACACGTTAAGGTAAAGAGTAACCAGATAGCATACTATCATGTCGAGCAAGAAAGTCCTCCCTATATATGTCCCAGCATCCACTACAATATACATCCAATGTACAGTAATGGCCTCTAGGGCATACATATAACTAACAGCAACGTCAAAAGAAACCCACGCCTAAACTTACCGAAATCTAGTAAGCAGCATATATCATTTTAGCACAAAACTACAACTTTTTACCAAAACTAGAATTTGCAAACATCACAATATAGTAAGGTTAAACCATCCAAACATTACTATAATTTTAATCTTGCCTAATTAGGATTAGTAAAAGTTTAGTTTGCTAATTAGCTCAATTAACCAATTAGGAAAGTATCATTTAACAAATTAGCAACTTGGTTTAGTTTTCATTTGTCTAAAATTATCAACTAACCATTTCACTAATTAAAACCCGAATTTAATTAATAAAACCCTTACTAGAAATTCTAAATATGAAATAAAAAGCTTAAACTAAACATCTAAATAAGCTAATTAAAGTATTAACACCACATAAAGAGTTTAGGATTTGGATTTATACCTCCAAAGATACACAACTTGAAACTTGTAAATCCAAAGATTAGCCTCCAAAAATCCTCACTTGAATGAAGAACAAAGCTTGTTTTGGGTTAAGGAATGAAGGGGAATGATTATATTTGAGTTTGTATGAATTTATTTAGGATTTTTGATGATTTATTGGACTTGAAATTTTTGAGAAGAGGTGATAGGAGAGAAGGGGCAGCAAGGGGATGAAGTGGCCAGCCATTGCAAGGAGAGGGTGGTTTGTGAAGAAAATGAAGAAAGTTCTACCTAAAAACAACATTAAATGCTAATTTAATGCAAATTCCACCTTTTCTTTTTTTTTCTTTTTCTTTAATTTTCATTTTAATTCACAAAATATCTAGATATTTGGATGGATGGATTAACAAAAATATCTAGTGATTAGATTAGCATAGATTCATATTAGTAGCAATTAACCCAATCCAAAATGTAATTACCACTAATAAAGTGCACAAATAAAGCATTAAAATAATATTTAATTAGGGAAAAATTCTATGTGAACCAAAACTTCCTATTGACCCCCAAAGCCCGCGCACTAGCTTCAATCTAGCTAAACTAGGTACCGACAAGTCTATAAAGAAGTTTGATCACAATCGGGTTAAAACGGAAAACACCGACTATTTTACCCTAAAACGGAAAAATTTGCATAACGATTTACAATTTTCCCCCCTTAAATAAATTCGGTCCCCGAATTTAAAATTCTCATTAAGCGTACCTTCAAAGAGATGAGTACAAAACTCATAAATCTCGCTCGCAGCCTCCCAAATGATCACCTCACTATACGGCTACGCCAAGAACCTTCACATATAGCAATACCCTTGACCGAAGTCTCTCCACCTGCCGATCAACAAAAACTATCGGCTGCTGGTGAACGAAAAATCGTGTCCCAAGAATGGTCTGGTGCTGAATCATGTGATAAAGGTCATGAAGGTATTTGCGAAGTATCGATACAAGGAATACGGGGTGAACACTCAAAAATCTGGGCGGATGTGCCAAATTATAGGTAACGGAACTAACTCGCTCGAGGATCTCAAAAGGACCTACAATTTTGGGACTAAGCTTCCCAAAACTCAACACGTCATTTCATCGGAAAAATCCATAGAAATACATGATCTCCCACTGCGAACTCAAGTCTGCGACCACCACGGTCGGCATAAGCCTTCTGTCTGCACTAGCTGCTTTCATCCTGACCTGAATCAACCGGATCTTCTCCGTAGTCTCATGATTAGCTGGGGTCTAAAATCCTATTCTCGCAGAGTCAGTAAAACAGACTAGCGATCGACACAACCAACCACACAAGGCCAGAAGGTTTGCCAATTGGAATGTCTCCTAATAACAGCTATAGAAGGAGAACCCTATCAATGGCAAATGACGATCCCAACTGCCAACAAATAAATAGTACGTACGCACAAGCATATCCTCCAGAGTCTGTATAGTCCGCTCTCACAAACCATCGTCCCACAGATGGAAAAGCGGAGCTAAAACTCAACCAGTACCCAAGGCTTCCTGAAGCTTCTGCCAATGATGGCTAGCGAACGGGGTGCCTCTATTGGATACAACGCATGAAGGAACTCTGTGCAAACGTACAAACATAAGAAGAACAACTGAGCAAATTGAGCATAACCGGACAATAAACACCCAAATGGAGTCACACCCTGTCTAACCCTGGGTAGACACCACAACAAAATTCATGGATATCTGCTCCCATTCTGTCACGACCCGAAATGGCACGTGACTGGCCCTTGAATCATATGAAGTCTATAGGACCCCATCTAATTCAAGTAAGCCAAAAGCCCTGAAATCTAAAACCATTTTAAATAATAAATGAAGGAAAACTTGTTTAAAAGAAAGTGGTTTTAATAGCATAAGCCGAATTATGCGTTTTTAAAACATCGAGTCTTTTTTGAAAATTTCGGCAGAGTTTCCTTTGTAAACATTGGCCCCGAACGGGGCACAACATGATAAAAGCATATATAATGATAAAAGGCATCCCCAAGCGGGAGCTAGCTCTTCGTCAATCGACGGCCACAACCACGCAAGCAATATAATATACAACGCCGAAGGGCGAGGATCAAAACTCAAAAGGAAACTCAAAACAACATGAAAACCATAATAATACAACGCGCGACTCTAAGGTCGAAAGAATAAACATCACTGGTCTGCTAAGTCAATAAATATACAAGCTTGGTTAATGGAGTTTACTAGATACAACTGAAATAAATAAAAGGTACAATGGTGGTCACGATGCAAGTGAACCCACCTACCAAAGCGAATCACCCGGAAGGAAGCAGTGTGCCAACAAAGCCGTAACGAAACCTGTATGGCAAAACCTGCAAGAAACTGTGGCACAACGGGGGTGAGTTGCCAACTCGTGAGTAGAAAACATCACCGAGCAGAAATCGTATGTATGACTCAATCCTAGGTCAATACGATCAAATATATATATAACCTCAAATGATAAAGTCTGAAGCATGAAAAGGTGGTAAGGGTAACATCTATACATAAGTGTAATCCCATGTGCTCGTGTCAGTGCCTCAGGTAGCAATATATCATATGTATGAGGTATGAATGTAATGTAATGAAAACGGTATACTGGTAAATGAAGAAACTGTTTTCTTGTTTTAGTGAGATTTCTGTTTATATAACACGATGTATCATCAATGAAATCAACATAATCAGTGTCTAGCATCGACACAAAACATAAATCCTAATATCTTAATATCACGGTGTCTCAATACCTCGGGTTCGGTCAGTCCGGATCGGCCCATATCAGCAAATCACACGACCACGGACGGTATCCTACGGATATCCGCCGCGCCAAACAATCACTGGTAGGCAGTCTGCCCCTGCCGGGCTCATCGACTACACTCGAGCTTCTTGCCCCGGGGTACCATACCGGGTCCACCATGTACCCGCAGACGGTTCATCCAGCTCTTCGAGTCGGGTCTCGAAAACCATCTCACAACCGAGAAAACATCATGGTGGACGACTCATACATCACGAGAAAACCGCAACTTGCATTTTAAAAAGAGGGAGAGAGAGAGAAGTTTATATATATATATATATATATATATATATATATATATATATATATATATATATATATATTCTTGCGGTTTTCCCCCAAATCCAGAAATCTTATGGAAGTGCGAAATCCAAGAATCAAGAGTAAGTAAACAGTGAATATCGGCATAAATCTCCATAATATTGCATGACCAATGAATATATGAATGCATCTGATATCATGCAATGAATGCAATAGTTAAACTAGCATATGAGAGCTATAACATGTTGCGACTATCAGCTAGCAAGCTAGGTTAATGAAATAGTATTTTCTAAAGTGTACGTGACATGGCAATTACCGATGATGATGTGTGTGAGCCGGCAAGAGAGTGTACGTGGTGCATACACGTCATCGGTAATGGTGCTGGTGTCCTAACAGCATGGTTTCATAATCACTAAGTACACCATAACATGCAATGAGGCGATAACAACATAATAAGGCAAATGAATAGTAAATGCAACAATAATATGCTGAACATGAATAATAACGTAACAATAAGGAATTTACCTTACTATACATGTGTTATGCTGTTTTGCCGTTTGAAATAGTACGAATCGTGTTGTTTTGAAAATAAAGGCTACGGTGTTTTTAAGAAAAGGTTCGTCATTTGAAATATCCGTAGTATCCCTTGGTATGTCTTTAAAATTCTCACGATTCGTTCGTTTTGGAAATAGGTATGACTCGGGTCCAGTCTAACATCTACTAGGTAAATTACATGTCTAACTAACAACCAATCGAAAGGGGTGTGGAACCCACCTAAATCTGAGTCGATATATATAGACACACACACACACACACACACAATATAATAGTCGGTGATCTCGCCTCAGTAGTACCACGTACGATACAATATATATCATATGACATTCTCGAGTCAAGAGTGTGGATCTATCATCATAGTTATCTCGTATGGTAAATCCTTCGTACGGCATCCCAAATCTGGGTACGGGTCAAATATCATATTTATCTCATTATTCACTTGGTATATTTATCATCATATATCATGATCTGAGGGTACTGATCTACGTCTAGTACAATACTGATACCATCTACGGCAAAAACATGTGTGTGTATGAAAACACTACGCCTAAAGACCCGCTAAACATCATGTCGTATCCTAAATACAAACCATGTCACATCACCGATCCCATAGCCTTAAGCCCAATCTCATCGACTCATCTCCAATCCCAAGTACTATCCTCATAATCCATGTATATGTATACGTATATATATATATATATATACGTATATATATACACACACACACACACACATAGTCCCATACCCGTGTGTGTGTGTGTGTACATATCCCCATATACGCACATGTACATAAATGTATGCAAGTGTATGTGTGCATATGGGTGTAAACCTATTCTAGGGTTCGCGACTAAGAAGCTATGCTAGTTTACTTCTAATTACCCTAAACTAAACCATGAATACATAATCATATCTTGATAAATATCCACGTATCATGAATCACATATATAAACATATATATCATAACTATACTACGAACTGTGGGGGTGCTATACACCATCCATCCGACTTCCCTCGTAAATATATATCCACTCACCTGGTCTTGCTTGCCGATGTCGGTGTCGCCATCCTCTTTTTCATCGTCTCGACGTCCACGTGGGGGTACCTACATATATCTGATCATTTTCAAAGTCAAATTCGAACCCCTTCTGACAACGCGGCATAAAGGCTAAGACCACTTATTTCGCATCAACAGAAAAAGGACAACACGTATTAAAATCAAGTCGGAAAACCGAAACGGCACACGTTTCGCTCGTAGGTCAAAACCTATAGCCTCGCATGCTAAACACGATCAGTAACCCTAGTCGTTGGCGTTCAAACGCCACACGACGGAAACACAATATCAAATACCAAAACCAAATTCATAGAAAGCCGCAAAAAGAATTCAAAAACTTAGAAAACATGCTCCAGATTTACCCTAAGTCAAATTAGCCAATTCTGCATATATGGAGGGTCTATTTTACTAATAAAGGAGTCACAGAACAAAAACTGACCAATTTGCCCCTACTCTGGCTGCAAATTGCGGCCAGAACGGATAAATTTGTGGCCTTATCTTGGGGGTTGGGGCTCTGGTCTCTGTGGTAGTTTCCTAGGTGTCTGCATGACTCACAGCGTTCGCTGAATAATTTTCAGAGGCTCCGGATGTTAGCAGATCTCTAAACTTCTTCACAATTTTCACAAATTCCCGATATCGGGGTTTCTAAGTTTAGGGTTTGGGGTTTAAGTTTCTGTTTTAGTTAAATATGATATCACTAAAGGGGGTTTAAGGTCACTACTACACTCAATTTCACCTTTGGATTCAATTCAAAACCCTAACCTCATCTAGGAATTTTCTAAGTTCACTAAACATCGATATATCGGTTCTAACTAACAATAGAAGCTAAGGTGAATGAAAAACTACCCAAATGGTGAAGAGATTAGCTCATTTGGTAACTCAAGAATAAGTGTCCAAAATCCTTGCTTTCTTGGTCCAAAGTGAAGCTTGTGAGCTTGAGCTCATTTTTTGTGAAGTAGGGATGGATTTTTTGTGTAGTTTTGATGGTGTTTTGTGAGTTTAAAGAGGAGGGGGGAGAGTGCTGCCATGGAAATGAAGAGGAGAGAAGAAGATGAAGAGATGAAGGAATGAGAGATGAGCCATGCCCAAGGTTTGACCCCTTGCCCTCTCTCTCTCTTGCCCATACGCCATTTTTTTATTGTTTTCCTTTTTCTTTTCTTTTCTTTTCTTTTCAATTCTTTCTCTTCTCTTTATAAAATTAAAACCAAGCATGATAAAGAGAGAGAACCATGAAGGAGATGTAACAAGTGTGAAAAAATGACACGGTGCACGTCATGTGCACAAAACGCTCTTAATGCACGATAGCGATATTTAATCGTGATTAGCATTAAAATTGTAACGCTTTGAAAATCGCTTCGGTGAAATTTCGGAAAATCGGTAAAATAAGTGGGTTTTCTGTAAAAAGTCAAAATACAAATATCTTTATTATAAAATTAAATATACATATTCTACCTATGTAATTGCTAGTATTTGGTGTTTATTGAGCCACTGGTAAAATTTTAAATTTCTGAAAAATTTTCCGAAATTAATTATTTTAATATTATTTTAAGCCGTAACTAATACATTTAATTAGGGAAAATTACAAATTGGAATGAGTTGAAACAAATTTTGTGCATCATAACACATTAAACAAAATTTTAATCGGTTGTTTTTGAAATGAAATGAAGCTGCCAAACGGTTTTAGAAAATATTGACGAAAAAAGGCATTTTTGGTGAAATTAGTGTAAATGGAAGTGGGGTATAACATTTATCATTTTTTCTCACCCAAACAAAACCCACACCCATCCCCAACAGTTCTGGCCGAGCACTATGCTGTCCCCCCCACCTCACACTCCAAATTTTGAATGAAATGAAAGCTTAAAAGAAAATAAAACAATAAAGAATTGAAGCATGGAGTTGAACAATGAAGTATGGGGTATTTCTTTGACTTTTCAACACCACCATTTTCCCACACCTACTTTGGCCGACCCCCATTTCCAGCTGCCGTCCTCCTCTTTTCCCGTCTCTTCTCACATCAAAAATCTCCCAAAATTTCTTCAAAATCCACATAAAAACATCACTAATCCCACATACTCATTATTCCTTGGACAATTCTAGCATGATTCTTGGAGCAAGTTAGCATATTGGAGGTCAAGATTTTCATGCTAGATCTCAAATCTTGTGAGGTATAAATCTTGACTTTCTGTTAAATTGTTGTTTAATTGTGATAATCTATTTTATTCAAGTGTTAATTTGGTTGTAATTGCTAGGTTAGGATATTCTAGAAAAGGGTTTGAATTTTGGGATTAGGGTTTGTGAAATTCAAGTGAAGGTTTTTAACATTAATAATAGTTTAATGGTGTAGTTACCATGCTAAGCCATAGAAAACTAATCTAGTTGCTCAATTGCTAGATTGTTAAATGTAAATTGTCCTAATTATGTTTGTTTTGCAAACTAGATTTTTTGTAATTAATATAAAGTAGTGAGATTAAAATCTAGTTAATGGTTGTGTGGCTTAGTTAATATGTTTTAATGAGAATTATGGCCACTAGAATTGTTAAAATATTTAAAGTTGATTAAAACACCAAGTTTTAAGCTAAAATGGAAAATTGTGCTAATTTTGTTAACTAGGTTTTGTAAATATATATATTTTGATGAGAATAAATTATTGGAATGGTTTATATGACTTGGTTATAATATTGAGAGAATATTGCGGCCGCTAGATTTGTTTAAACGTCGAGTTTTGTACTAAAACGGGTAATTTTGCTTGCTAGATATTCGGAAAAATAGGTTTTAAAGTGAGTTTGAGGTTTTTGTGAATTTTAACATATTTTATATTATAATTAGTGCTTGTGATTGTGCAAATGAGTGTGTTCGGATTTTTCTCGATGGTTTGGCGTTTGTACGCCGACGTCGAGGGTTTTTGGGTTGATTTGTGAAAGCAACCATAGGTTTTGACCTATGTGGGATTCGTGTGTCGTTTTGGTCATGATTCGGATTTTAATGCGATACGGTGCGTTATGATATGTAGGTACCCCATGTGGACTTCGAGACGACAAGCAAGCGCGTGGCGACGTCGGCACCGACGAACGAGGACCGGGTGAGTAAATTTATATCTACGGGGAGAAGTCGGGTGGATGGAGTATAGCACCCCCGCATTTCATGGTGATGTATACGAATACGTACACACATATTTTGATTATATATATTGTTGAGTTTATTGATGATAAAGATAGATTTTAGGTGTGATTGGATAGGTTTAGTGTTGCGAGACCCTAGAGTAGAGGTTGCACCACATTTACACACACACCTATACTTGCATACATTCTTCTTTCATATGTGCTTATATGGGGTTATATTGTTATGTGTTCACATGGGTATGGGACTATGTGTTCACATACTGGATTTGAGGATAGTATTTGGGATTTGAGATGAGTCGATAAGATTTGATTGAGACCGCGAAAACGGTGATATGAGAGGATTCGTACTTGAGATACGTCCTGATGTTATAGCGGATCTTGGGACGACGATAATGTGAATAGTGTTATACATTGAATGGTTGACATGTGATCGTGATATGAGATAAGATATGTTAAGATATTCATAATAGGTCGCATTAGGCGATGTATACCTCTTTATGACGATATATGATGATGATATCGGTTTGTATGAGGCTGTAGATCAGCAGTCAGATCATGATTAGATTGATATATTAGTATTGTACTAGACGTAGATCAGTACCCCGGATTATGATCTTTGATAAAGAGGATACAAAATGATTAATTTGATGAATATGATACTGACCTGTACCCAGATTTGGGGATGCCGTACGACGGATTTACGTACGAGCAATATATTGATGTTTGATCCGCACTCTTGACTTGGGAATGTCTGATTATAGATATGGTATCGGATGTGATATTATTGAGACAGGATCACCGACTAACATATACAGGTAGGTATATGTATCGACTCAGAGGTTAGGCGGTTTCCTTACCTTCAGTAGCCAGTTAGCTTAGCCCTTTAGTTTTAGTGTAGTTGTTAGACAAGATTTATATTAAATATAGATTTGTTATCTTTGTTTCTAGTATTTAGCTCCCGCTCATTATTGCTGTTGCTCCGCATCGCATACTTATTGTGATTCATATTCCATTATTGATATCATGCTGTTAGGACACCAGCACCATTATCGATGATGCGTATGTACCACGTACACTTACTTTCCGGCTCACACATATCTTCATCGGTAATTGCCATGTCACGTACACTTAAAGAATATTATTGCTTGACTTATCTTGTTAGATAGTAGTTTTGACATGATATTAGTGTACTTGCCTTATATGCCAGTTTAGACATTGTAGTTATTACTTGTCACTTCATGCATACTGTTATTCATTGTTATGCCGCATTCATGGATTCTCATGCATATATTCACTATTTTACGTGCTATTGAGGTTTTGGATTCGGATTTCCATGAGATTTTCTGGATTTGGGGGAAAACCACAAAACTTATACAAACTTCTTCTCTCCCTTTTTAAATGAAAAGCGCGGTTTTCCCATGATGTATGAGTCATCCACCATGGGTTTGCTGATGGATTTCGAGACCCGATTCGAAGAGACGGATGAACCGTTTTGGGAACATGGTAGACCCGGTAAGGTACCCTGGGGCAAGAAGCGTGTGGTGATGACGATGTGAGCCTGGCAGGGGAGCACTACCTACCGGTGATTTTACCCGACGCGTCGGATATCCGGAGGATACCGTCGTAGTCTTGAGATGGATATTAGGGGCCGGTCTGGACTGACGGCGCACTAGATATTGAGATTGAGACATACAGAGATATTTGAGATATTGAGGTACAGAGATTGCGACACAAAGATATCGAGATATTTGGATATTTGTTTTGTGTCGATGCTAGACACTGTTTATGCTGATTTCATTATGGTACCTCATTTTAAATATACAAAAATCTCACTAAGTTATGAAAGCAGTTTCTTCAGTTTCATGTATTCTGTTTTCATGCATTCATACCACATCCATATGATATATTACTACCTGAGGTACTGACACGAGCACATGGGATTACACTTGGGTTAGATATTTACCCTAGCCATTGTTATAGGCTGCAGGTTTTATATTTGAGGGTTGTATATTATGATCGTATGACCTAGGATTGCGTCATACATGCGATTTCTGTTCGTAGATGTATTCTATTCACGAGTTGGCAACTCACCCCCGTTGTGTCACAGTTCTTGCAGGTTTTGCCGTACAGGTTTCATTACGTCTTTGCTGGTACTGCTTCTTTTCGGGTGACTTGCTAGTAGGTGGGTTTATTTGTATCGTACACATCATTATACCCTGTATATTATTATTCTGTTGTATCTAGAAGTTCCATCAACCAAACATGTATTTTATTTCAGAGATAGAGACCAGTGATATTTATTCTTTCGACCTTAGAGTCGCGCGTTGTATTTCTATGGATTTCTTGTTGTTTTGAGTTTCCTTTTGAGTTTTGATCCTCGCCCTTGGCGTTGTATATTATATTGCTTGTATGGTTGTGACCGTCGATTGACGAAGAGCTAGCTCCCGCTTAGGGATGCCTTTTATTGATTTCGTATACTATTCATGTTGTATCCCGTTTGGGGGCCAGTATTTACAAAGGAGACTCTGTCGAAATTTTCAGAAAATACTTGATGTTTTTAAAACGCATAATTCGGCTTATGCTATTAAAACTACTTGTTTTAAGTTGGTTTTTCCTTCACTCTACTACTTTTCTTGGTTTGGATTTTTGGGTTTTCGGCTTACTTAGATTACGTACGCCTCGAGACATTACATAGTTTAAGTGCCGGTCATGTTCCGTTCTTTCGGGTCGTGACAAAGTTGGTATCAAAGCATTAGGTTTTACCTTCGGAGCGTAGGATGACCCTTGGTTGATGGAATATGTAACTAAAGTAGAGTGACATACCGTGGGTATGTTCCGCGGCATACTTACGATACGCTACTCCACTTAAGAAGCCTTAGGATGTACATTTCTTTGTTCAGTATTATATTCCTTCCTATGATCTAGCCTCATCGGTACCAGTCTTGATTTTGCTGCCACGATTACGGGCAGGGAGAGCTACGGCTAAAGTTGCGGTCAGCACGAGCTCGTCAAGAATGAGGACTGACCAGGGCGTGATTCCGGCGACACACGATTGCAGAGAAGTGTCTTTTTATTGTGTTTTCGCGCCACGAGCGTTTGATGGATCGCTGTATGAGACTACTTGGATGTGCTGATCGGCACCAGAGGATTGAGCCAATGATAGAGGCCAGTCAGATTTTGGTGACCGTTGGCGTATTGCTTATTCATGATGATTGAGGCACTGTTCAGCGTGCAGACGAGTGAGCCAGTTATTGCTGCGAACGACGAGATATCGCCCTAGGTGTTGGAGCTATTGCAGTACGAGTTGTACTAAGAGATGATAGAAGGTCGCTAGTCACCCGAGGATGAATGAATAGGACATGTGGTTCGTTCGCCTACCCCGATGCGAGGTCATCAGATAGATTGATTCCAGCTAGAGACGACTTCATGCGGAGACGTTGAAAGTCGACACAGACGATCGAATGTCAGAAACCTATTATTCTAAGTTTAAAGTATTCGGAAGAGCATGCAGGCAATTCTATGGACCCTCTAGAAGAATGAAACCCTAACTCGACTTAATGACCGTGTGAAAGCCTTTGAACCTTAGGGTTTGCGGCAGTTCCGCGGCACCATTAGTGAGGCTTGGGTTTGCCCTTCTACGGCTGGACCACCGATGATGTGGTATGTACTCGATGCTATTAAACTGTACCCAAGATGTTGAGCTCTTGGGGGATTATGAGGTTTTGACTAATCGGTCAAATGGTTCGACTTCATTCGGATGCCAGGTGGTGAGATGCATTTCTTGGGAGACTCCAGATATGAGGATAGCCGTTGGAGCTCAGTCCATGCAGCCACGACGAGACGAGTCCGAAGCAGTCGACATTAGAGAAAGTGGAATAAGAGATTCGTATGAGATCTTGATGATACGACGTTCCACTCCGCCGACATCAGAGATGCGATACGCATGCAGAGGCATTGTACTTGGATATACCTTCCAGAAGGAGTCGCGATGAGTATGCAGCCGTTCCGGAACGAGAATAGATCTAGAAAGAGACGATGACTTCCGGACAGCTCGGCAGAGACGAGATTTAGGAGAGATCTCGACAGGACCTTTCTGGAATGAATTACGAGAAGACTTGGACCCAGGAGTGGTCATGTTAAGCACACCGGCAGGCCAGAGTTCAGGATCGTCGACGAGACATGCTATGAGTGACCACGACAGTTGGCCAGAGATTCTTAGAGGATGTGCTTGAGCGGGACTATTCCGCCATATTTGATTTTGGTATTTTGGGCGATCTATTTGCATGATTAATTTTGATGATTGAGTTTCATGATATTTGTTTTCATGCACCATGGTTGCACCTACTGAGTATTTACGATTTTTGCACAATTGTTGCACTTGATATCGTTTTCGTGCCTTGGTTTCTCATGTTTATGATTTTATGGGTTTCATACAGTTGAGTTGATTTTGTGCATATGTACGCACACGATTTGGTTCTTGCACTCGGTATAGTTCACATATGCTTGCAGTGCAGTGATTCACATTTTGTGCACTTAGATGCACTGGACTTCGACTTCGATTGTGATGTTCGATATTTGTTTTGTGCACCTTGCGCACCTGATTGGATTTTGCGCATGTTCGGCGCTTGATATTCGATTTCATGATTTTGTGCATGATGGATGCTCCAGATTTGGGTTTTCGCGCATGGGGCGCATGTTATGAGATACGATTTTGGTGCACACCAGATGCACTAAATCGAGATTCTTCGTGCATGTCAGATGCACCTGTTTTGCTGTCAGGCACACCTGTTGCCCTTGAAAGATGTTTCATGCACAACCGATGCACTTAGATATTGTTTCTGTGCATATGTATGGCACATTCATGGACTTCGATTTCCGTGCGCACCAGACGCACATGGCATTCATATATATATTTGGGACTGATTTATGTTGGAGCAGTATATTTTATGATGTTTGCTATTTGGTTTAGTACTGAGCAGGACTAGTCACATGACAGTACCTGAGTATATTTTTGCATGCATTGATAGCTATCGAAGGGATTTCCAAAGAAGAGCTATAGTCTCAGTATTTACCTACGTGTCCGAGATGACATGAAACATTTTATAAAGGAAACCCTTCTAAAATTGCTTTCGAAACGGTGGGACGTGCATATTAAACAAAGGATATATATGTATATATATATATGTATGTAGTTATTTTCTTACCATAGACGTCCGCCACTGTGCAGTGTTGCGAACATCGCACGGCGATTTGAAAAAGGTTTGGCATGCATTGCTTCTAGATGCTTTAATGATTTATATCATGTTGGTTTTCGTATTGGATCTTGACATTGATGTCTTTCCCATCACTCCGATGATTGCGGGATGCTTGACAGAGTTTTGATTTTTAGTTATATGCTCATTTTTCATGTGCATGCGCTGCGCTACGATTTGTTTTATGTATTTATGATTTCGGAGACCCGACGACTTGATGGTTTTGCTTAGATGTTTTAGTATTTGGGGGGAGTTTTAATTTAAATTCGTGGACCGAATTTCTTTAAGGGGGAAGATTGAAACGTTTTGAAAATCTTTTCGGTGAAATTTCGGAAAATCGGTAAAATAAGGGGGTTTTCTGTAAAAAGTCAAAGTACAAATATCTTTATTATAAAATTAAATATACATATTCTAGCTATATAATTGCTAGTATTTGGTGTTTATTAAGCCACTGGTAAAATTTCAAATTTTCTGAAAATTTTTCCGAAATTAATTATTTTAATATTATTTTAAGCCGTCACTATTACATTTAATTAGGGAAAATTAAAAATTGGAATGAGTTGAAACAAATTTTGTGCATCATAAAACATTAAACAAAATTTTAACAGGTTGTTTTTGAAATGAAATGAAGCTGCCAAATGGTTTTAGAAAATATTGACGAAAAAGGCTTTTTTGGTGAAATTAGTGTTAATGGAAGTGGGGTATAACATTTATCATTTTTTCTCACCCAAACAAAACCCACACCCATCCCCAACAGTTCTGGCCGAGCACTATGCTGTCCCCCCCCCCCCCACCTCACACTCCAAATTTTGAATGAAATGAAAGCTTAAAAGAAAATAAAATAATAAAGAATTGAAGCATGGAGTTGAACAATGAAGTATGGGGTATTTCTTTGACTTTTCAACACCACCTCACCCACTATTTTCCTTCTCCTACTTTGGCCGACCCCCATTTCTAGCTGCTGTCCTTCTCTTTCCCTATCTCTTCTCACATCAAAAATCTCCCAAAATTTCTTCGAAATCCACATTAAAACATCACTAATCCCAAATCCAACACATACCCATTATTCCTTGGCCAATTCTAGCATGATTCTTGGAGCAAGTTAGCATATTGGAGGTCAAGATTTTCATGCTAGATCTCAAATCTTGTGAGGTATAAATCTTGACTTTTTGTTAAATTGTTGTTTAATTATGATAATCTATTTTATTCAAGTGTTAATTTGGTTGTAATTGCTAGGTTAGGATATTCTAGAAAAGGGTTTGATTTTTGGGATTAGGGTTTGTGAAATTCAAGTGAGGGTTTTAAACATTGATCATGGTTTAATGGTGTAGTTATCATGCTAAGCCATAGAAAACTAATCTAGTTGCTCAATTGCTAGATTGTTAAATGTAAATTGTCCTAATTATGTTTGTTTTGCAAACTAGATTTTTTGTAATTAATATAAAGTAGTGAGATTAAAATCTAGTTAATGGTTGCGTGGCTTAGTTAATATGTTTTAATGAGAATTATGGCCACTAGAATTGTTAAAATATTTAAAGTTGATTAAAACACCAAGTTTTGAGCTAAAATGGAAAATTGTACTAATTTTGTTAACTAGGTTTTGTAAATATATATTTTGATGAGAATAAATTATTGGAATGGTTTATATGACTTGGTTATGATATTGAGTGGATATTGCGGCCGCTAGATTTGTTTAAACGTCGAGTTTTGTACTAAAACGGGTAATTTTTCTTGCTAGATTTTCAGAAAAATAGCTTTTAAAGTGAGTTTGAGGTTTTTTTGAATTTTAACCTATTTTATATTATAATTAGTGCTTCTGATTGTGCAAATGAGTGTGTTCGGGTTTTTCTCGATGGTTTGGCATTTGTACGTCGACATCGAGGGTTTTTGGGTTGATTTGTGAAAGCAACCATAGATTTTGACCTATGTGGGATTCGTGTGTCGTTTTGGTCATGAGTCGGATTTTAATGCGATACAGTGCGTTATGATATGTAGGTACCCCATGTGGACTTCGAGACGACAAGAAAGCGCGTGGCGACGTCGACACCGGCGAGCGAGGACCAGGTGAGTAGATTTATATCTACGGGGAGAAGTCGGGTGGATGGCGTTTAGCACCCCCGCAGTTCATGGTGATGTATATGAATACGTATACACACATATTTTGATTATATATATTGTTGAGTTTATTGATGATAAAGGAAGATTTTAGGTGTGATTGGATAGGTTTAGTGTTGCGAGACCCTAGAGTAGAGGTTGCCTCACATTTACACACACACACATACTTGCATACATTCTTCTTTCATATGTGCTTATATGGGGTTATATTGTTATGTGTTCACATAGGTATGGGACTATGTGTTCACATACTGGATTTGAGGATAGTATTTGGGATTTGAGATGAGTCGATAAGATTTGATTGAGACCGCGAGAACGGTGATATGGGAGGATTCGTACTTGAGATACGTCCTGATGTTATAGCGGATCTTGGGACAACGATAATGTGAATAGTGTTATACATTGTATGGTTGCATGTGATCGTGATATGAGATAAGATATGTTAAGATATTCATAATAGGTCGCATTAGGCGATGTATACCTCTTTATGACGATATATGATGATGATATCGATTTGTATGAGGCTGTAGATCAGCAGTCAGATCATGATTAGATTAATGATATTAGTATTGTACTAGACGTAGATCAGTACCCCTGATTATGATCTTTTATAAAGAGGATACCAAAAGATTAATTTGATGAATATGATACTGACCTGTACCCAGATTTGGGGATGCCGTACGACGGATTTAGCGAGCTATATATTGATGTTTGATCCGCACACTTGACTTGGGAATGTCTGATTATAGATATGGTATCGGATGTGATATTATTGAGGCAGGATCACCGACTAACATATACAGGTAGGTATATGTATCGACTCAGAGATTAGGCGGTTTCCTTACCTACAGTAGCCAGTTAGCTTAGCCCTTTAGTTTTGGTGTAGTTGTTAGACTAGATTTATATTAAATATAGATTTGTTATCTTTGTGTCTAGTATTTAGCTCCCGCTCATTATTGCTGTTGCTCCGCATCGCATACTTATTGTGATTCATATTCCATTATTGATATCATGCTGTTAGGACACCAGCACCATTATCGATGATGCGTATGTACCACGTACACTTACTTGCCGGCTCACACACATCTTCATCGGTAATTGCCATCTCACGTACACTTAAAGAATATTATTGCTTGACTTAGCTTGTTAGATAGTAGTTTTGACATGATATTAGTGTACTTGCCTTATATGCCAGTTTAGACATTGTAGTTATTACTTGTCACTTCATGCATACTGTTATTCATTGTTATGCCGCGTTCATGGATTCTCATGCATATATTCACTATTTTACGTGCTATTGAGGTTTTGGATTCGGATTTCCATGAGATTTTCTGGATTTGGGGGAAAACCACAAAACTTATACAAACTTCTTCTCTCTCTCTTTTTAAATGAAAAGCGCAGTTTTCCCATGATGTATGAGTCGTCCACTATGAGTTTGCTGATGGATTTCGAGACCTGATTCGAGAAGACGGATGAACCGTTTCGGGTACATGGTGGACCCGGTAAGGTACCCCGGGGCAAGAAGCGCGTGGTGATGACGATGTGAGCCTGGCAGGGGAGCACTACCTAACGATTGTAGGGTTCCTAGGCAGACTAATGAGGTCTCACATGGCATCAACCATGCCAATTTTAAATTTTACAAGTGCCGAGAAACCCTAATACGGATCGTTAACTAGAATTTTAGGCGAAACAAATACAAGTAAACGACTTTACTCTAAGTGAACGGAAATACAACCTTTGTAGATCCGGTGCTCCACCTCCATAGCTCCATAATGAAGTCCCCATGCTGTCCAAATCAAATCCCGGGCTCTAGCGTCGGCTTCATCGGAGAAATGGGCGGGCTAGGTCATCGACTACGATGCCGAAGATGATCTACGTCGAGGCATCACAAGATCAAGCTCCCACTTCACCAAGTCATGAAACTTGTGAAGAAAACACCCTATACTACTTGGCAAGAGGTAGAGGATGAAGAAATAGGAGGTGGGTTCATTTTAGAATTTGATTTCTCACTCATTTTCACTAGTTGCCATTGATGGTAGCTAGCTTTTTCTTCTTCAAGAAGAAGAAGAAGATGAAGATAATGATATGATAAGAATAATCAAAATAGAAAAGAAAAATCAATTCTTATCATATACAAACCATGGTTTAGTGTAGAGATTTAACTAAGGTTAGATGGAGTGGTTAGGGTTAAGCATGAGACAAAATGGTCACTTAGTCAAAGCTTCATGAAGCTTCAAGATGCAAACAAAGAAAGCCACCATTTTTCTCTTTATGCCATTTATTTTCCAAAAAGAATAAATAAATGAATAAGAAAACAAAACCCTAACCATTCATATAACCATGGTTTAATCTTTACACAAACCGAAGTAAACATGTATCATCAAACATGATACAATCAAGTGCACAAAAGTATATCACATATACAACTTGTGCAATGCAAGTGAGAAAATCCATTTAAAGTGAACCAATACTAGTTAATGCAAAGTAATATATCAAATATATAATTATACATTAAATCATTAAATCAACACTTGATTCAACGATCCGGTCATATCGCATATAATCGACTAGTATCCTATGTATCGGCTTACCGAATCAATCCTTGATTCGATAACTAGGTTATATCGCATACAACCAATCGATACATTCATCGCGAGAATAGAATACGGTATCACATACTCGCATTATTCTTGGTCCCGTACATATCTCATATGCGCTCCTATTTCGTTTCGCTTGAGCCAGGAAACCTCTGTGTAGGACTCTAAAGACTCGTCAATACGCTGGCAGCAGGTGATGATCATATCAAACACCCACAAGCCGCAAGCGGTCTGCTAAACGTAACGGCCACCCGGGTATTGAGCGATCAGAAGATCGACGAGCAAGCCCGCTCACACTCCTGTGAATCCAACCAGTAACACTTACCGTACAGTCCGGTCTGATCGTCTGATATGTCGCATATCTCGCCTAGGGGTGGTAAACGTCAGACCCCAATAGCTCGATAAGTCGTGTCGATATGAGGTCTATAACAGTTTGAGAAACTACTGGTAACACTTACCAGTAAATCTCAGCAACCCTGGCCAGGGATTTCCGGTTATAGCCAATCGAACACAGCGCAACACCAACTCCCTATACCGGGAGAGACGAATCCCCTCCTATCGCTCATTGCCTCAATGTGATTCGGGACTGTACCCAAAAGCCACCGTTTTGCACGGCCTCTTGGACGTGGTAAGGTGGAAATCAATACACAGTGCGAACCACACAAGACTCTATGATGACTCGGGTCAACAGACTACTCTGTACCAGTGTCACCAGAGAACTGCCATCTGACGTAAGGTATAATACTATCTGGGAGTTCTCGGCGAGTCTGTCCAGTGTACCCAGTCTCCACTGAGCACCCGTATATCATCTCTGATGTCAAACACCAATGGATATGGGATCATCCATCGCCCATCTGTATGAGTCGAGAAAGTATACGCTAGTCTACTCTGGTATATCGATGCCCCGTCTCGATATACCCACGACTAGGGACTTTGAAGGATGTACTTATGGACTACCATGTCCCCACTAGTATGATCCGAATCATAGTCCAGGTAGTCAAGTACACATTCTAAGGGCTTTACCAACATGTAACAGGGAGACAATCAGTATACACGTTAAGGTAAAGATCAACCAGATAGCATACTATCATGTCGAGCAAGAAAGTCCTCCCTATATATGTCCAAGCAGCCACTAGAATATACATCCTATGTATAGTAATGGCCTCTAGGGCATACATATAACTAACAATCTCCCATTTGCACTAGGGCCATCTGATAGCAGTGGTTGTAGTATCTCATACTCAACCATCCCATAAAAGTCTCTCTCTGGGAAAAGGCCTTTGTGAGTGGATCCGCCGTGTTGTCCTCTGAGTCTACTCTCCTAACCTTGATCCCTTGGAGATCAACCATCTCCATGATCAGGTGACACTGCCTTAGAATATGTCTGGATCACTGATGGGACGGACGTTCCTTGGCATAAACCATAACTCCATTGTCACACAATGGGAGGAACTAAGTTCATCTCATGAACAAATATACATCCAGACTGTCTCTTTGGTAGCATCTTAAGTAGCGATGTATCCAGCCTTTATCGTCTAGTATGCCACGGTATCTAGCTTGGAACTCTTCTAACATACCGTCCCTTTACTGAGGGTAAAGACAATGCCTGTGACTGACTTTCAGTCGTCTTTATCACCCTGGAACTCTTCCAGTGATTCTCCCCAGGATCGATTGATACCATCTCACTACAACTAGTGAGAATCCTAACATCCAATTAGATCTATCTCATAGATCCAAAACCCAGGATTTAGGAGGTATCACTTTGATCCTATATGGAGAATCCTTGTGATAAGCGGAGATTGACCGAGCGTAGCATAGGAAACTCCTTCCCTATCAAGAGCATGTCATCCACGTACTCTATGAGGATGTCACTATACTCCCTACTACCTTTTTGTTTATACAAGGTTCATCTACCATTTTGATGATGTCAAACTCTTTGACTAACCTGTCAAAACAGATGTTCCAACTCCGCGATACCTGCTTTATCCTATAAAGCATCTTGTACACGTTTCCGCTGCTCCCACTGTTTACGAAGCCCTCTGGCTGTGTACTTATAGACGTTCTCTTCTAAAACATCATTTAGAAAAGCAGTCATGGCACCCAACCGCCAGATATCGTAGTCATGGTATGTAGCCGTGGCAAGTAGGATCTGGATGGACTTAAGCATAGCCACTTGAAAAGGTTTCATCATTATCCACCCCTGGTTGATGACGAAAAGCTTTAACAAGTCTAGCTTTGAAAGTCTCAACTTTTCCATCTACACCAAGTAATCTTCTCAAGATATACTTGCTCCTGATGGGGATTTAACCCTTCAGATATAGCAACCAAAGTCCATATTTTGTTGGTGTACACGGATTCCATCTCAGATCGCTAAGCATCCAGCCATTCTTACAGAGTCCCACTCCTGATGGCCAGCTCGAAACTAGTTGGGTCATCATCTCATGATGAAATCCTCGCTCCCACTGTCATAGAGTAACCGAAGTATCTCTCAGGCGGGTGAGGAACCTTACTAGATCGGCGGAGAGGCTGAGGTTCGTTGGTAACTATTGAATCCTTTGGTTCTTTCAAATCATCAGCTGTAGTTTGTATAGCTGGAACATTTCCAGTTCTACATAACCGACCTTGTCTCGAGCTTGCCCGGATTTTGCTTTTAGACATAGCCCGGACAACCCCAAATCTTAACCAACTTAAGAGATGGGCTCTTCCCTTATCATATCAAATATGAAGTGGTAGGCAACTGATTTGATTTGAACCCTATTCAATAGGTATGCAGCTTCTCAAGTGCATAACTCCCAAAAAGGAAATAGGTAACTCAGTAGTACTCATCACAGAGCACACCTTATCACATAGGGTGCTATTGCTCCGCCCTGATATACCATCATGCTATGGTGTATGCGGAGGAGTAATGCTGAGAGAGAATCCCATTCTCCTTTAGAATAGTCCAAGAATTCCGTGCTCAAGTATTCTCCTCCTTGATCACATCAAAGGACATAATACTTTTACCCATTTTGGTTCTTTACTTTTAACTTATATTCTGTGAATATCTCAAAAGGTTCGGACTTGTGTTTCAATAGGAACATAGGTCTGAATCTCGAAAGATCATCAGAGAATGTAATGAAGTAAAAAGAACCGGTCTTGGCATTTGTAGACAGGGGACCTTACATACATCAACATGTATCATCCCAAGAGTTCACTAACTCTTTCTCAGTTTCCCGTAAACGGAGCTGGTGTCATTATATCTTTGTGACATGACTGGCAAGTTTCACAAGATGTAGATTCAAACTGATTTAAATATGCATCTACATGTAATTTCAGCTAGTCGGGTCGCATTGATATGACCTAGTCTACAATGCCTCAAGAAGGATTCGTTCATTTCTGAACTCTTCCTCTTATGTGTGTTCCGTATATTAAAGAACTGTAGTTTGATTTAGAACATCAATGCTTTTAGATAACGTGCCTGAACCGATCAACTTTTGATATAGGAAATGTTCAAAACATTATCCATCTATACAAAATTTTATCATTTCTTTACTAATAAAGAGATAGATATGATTTTGTATATCAGGTCCGGTATCTAATAACATTCGTTCAGAATCAATGTATTTGGAATACAGGGTGACAGTGACCAACAGACTTGGCTGCAACACTTGCCCCATTTTCTGTCTCATGAAACTTATCACCCGTTCTCAGTTCTCTACCTATCTGTAGCCCTATGTAACAGATTACATATCTGGGATCCTGATCCGGTATCATATACCCAGGATGCGGAGGATACTGAGAAACAGTTCTTTGTAACGAACACACCCGAAGATGATGCATCATATGCACTTCCTTCGTTTGGGCGGCAAAGGAATTCTGGTATTCTTCTATTTCCTGCTCTGTCTTATAACAATTATAAGTTGGAGCAGAACCAACGTTCCCCAGCTCAGTATAACAAGCGGGTTCAGTCAATATTCCGTATTATTATCTTGATTAAGGCGTGATATGGTCACTACCTGGAGAGAGAGAGAAGAAAACACTCAGCGTGCGCTCTTGCAAGAATAGATTGGTTTTTATTTTATCTAATCAGGATGGCTCCCACTGCTTTTTATCAAATCTTCCTTCAAACCCTAAAAGGAAAGACTAGCCGGGATTAATTACACACTACAAGTTCGCCAATCTTTCAGCCAGGCCAGTGTCGGTACTTTGAGGGAGGTCCCCCGTGCTTTCGCACGAACCTAATTACAGTAAACCTCGATTTCCCAGAGGCGTAACCTCGTTAACACCTTTCTAGACACCTACTTGATCGGCTAATTGTAATGTATAAAACTCTCCCAGGAGTAACTCTTACTCGCAGTGGGTATCGGGATCCAACTATCTCATAGAAGGTATGCAATCTCATTGCAAATTTCAAGACTTGAAATTCCCGATAATATTTTGCCCCTAGCACCCTATAACCTTGACGGAGGTCAACAAACCATAGGCTACTAGTCAAGTTCAACCCGTCATTTCTTGATTGAATTAAACCCACCCGCACGACCCTTGACGTAGCTCAACAAGGCCGCACGACTACCCTAATCCAATCTGCATCATATGCATAAGCAGATAAATACTAGTTAGCTACCACACACTACGCCTTGACAGAGGTCAACAAACGTAGCACGAATACTAAATAGGACTTATCTGAAATGACGGAGGGCTACGACAGGTTTTTCTGAAAACCTATTGCGTAATGAACTTGATATCGTTGTAGAATCAAATGATTTTAAAAATGGAGTGCTTTTGAGGCTTTTCTAGTTTTGCTAAAGGAGTCACTCCCGGTGAAGGGATCGTCGGTCCTTTCCTCGTCGAATGAGGTGCGGGATATATCATATATATCACTGTGCAAAGCAAAAACTCTTAAAAGCAATCAAAAGACTAACCGAATGTGTAGCATCTGCCAGTCATTGCTAAAGGAGTCACTCCCGGTGAAGGGATCTCGGTCCTTTCCTCATCGAATAAGGTGCAGGATATATCACATATACCTCTGTGCAAAGCAAGAACTGTAGCGACCTGTTTTATTTTGAAATTCGATTCTACAACATCTTAGGTTTCTTTTATTTCATTAATCACATTAATGAAGTCCCATCATTTAAGTTCCTAAACATCACAGATAAATACGACGTACACTTATGCCATCCGCATTTGCCTCGATGTCCCCTCGTGCACCGTTAGGTTAGGTAACTAACGGCAGAGCAGGGCAGGGCTAGCGCGGGTGTAAAACATAAGTAACATCTATATAATATATCATATATACTATATACTGTATCTATCACAGAACATCACATGATCACATCATAGATATCGCAGCAGAAGAATCATATGAAATATTGGATATACTAGGACGTCCGTGTTTTCAATACGAGCCAGTATAAAACACGGATTCCACGGTCGCGATGAATAGCCAAACCCACACCCCTAGACCCCTACGAGAGCGGCAAGCAACCCTTCCAATTCTAGAGTTAGGAGACCCGGACTCGACTCCTCGAGTTGGTCTCCCACTGGACTCCAGAACCCGGTTACTTGTGCTCCCCTCCTTGGGTCTATCTTAGTGCGGAAAAGAAAATAATATACAAAAGGTGACATCTTCCGCAACCTGGAAGTGCCCCAATAAAAGAATATTACATACAAGTTTTTACATGAATGAAAATGAAAAACACTCATCTCACATAAAAAACCCCGGCTATTCAAACACGACGATCCAATATAACATATCCAGCAACACATAACATCACATGTCGTCAACGTAAGTAAATATGCGCATCCCAATTGTCGTTGACATATAGCAACGAAACCGGCGATATCACATATTACACTTACGGTTACAGAAAAGAAAGTGTAAAACTACAACAGTTGGAATCCGCAACCTACATAGACATCGCATGCCTAATCAAATGAATTCCTTAGACATCACATGCCTAACAATTATAAACCCCGCATTTTAGTCTCATTATCGAAAACTCTTTTCAATATCAAGTCGGGCAATTCAACAAGATTCCCGACATCCTGATCGAATGCTCGTCGCAAACTTCAGTAGACGGCTGCACCCCCGATGCCGTCGACGAAGTGCACCAAGGCGGAACACCGCTGCCGTGAGCACCCGAACGGATGCTTTCGGCGACGGGGTTCTCCTACAGTCACTTGGTCGGGGCTATGGAGTGAGGCTGTCTATTAAGTTTACCCGGCGAGTATCCGCGTACGCTACGTGATTGCGACAGACTTTTGATCACATCAAAATTCCGTGGCAACCGATCAAGTGAGACTAAAGTGCTATGTTTATAACATTCATTCAGTTATCTCATAACTATCTGTGAATTCCAATTATTGTATCCCATTCCAGATAAACAGAAAATGTTAAACTTTCCGATCGAACAATCGAACACCCAAGTTTCCCCGATACAGATCAACACATGAAATAAGTTTAAAAAAAAACATTCAGTTCATGCCTCAGTACCAACGGTCCAGCCGTAGAAGGGTCAAGCCAACGCCTCACATGTGGCACGCCGTACTGCCCCAAACCCGAAGGTTCAAAGGGCAGTTCAAGACGGTCACATAATCGAGTTAAGGTTTGTTGTCTTCTAGAGGGTCCATCGTGTTACTTGCACTACTTAGAACGTCTTTAAACTACGGAAAAATCCAACACTTGGAAATTTCCCGACAGGGGAAAAAGTGGGTATTTATATCCGGTCGAACTTGTTAACATATTTCTAAAATTATCCGGAAAACACATAGACAAAATTAGACAATCCGATCGAAACACCGAGTCCCCAATACAACCCAGAAAATTCATCTCTTGAATAAATATTAAAAATTCCCAGGAAAACCAGCACTGCAAAGTAGGAGTTACTGTGCAAAATTCATTGAACAATGAGACATTACGGCAGCGGAACCGCCGCACAAGCCATGCTTGTGCCGCGGAACCGCGGCGGTTTGATGGATTTATGCTATCGAATTTCACAGTAACTCTTACAATCTCCTGCTGAATTTTCTGCATATTTTTAATCCTTAAAAATCCCAGTTTTCAGAAATTGTACAGAGAGCATTTTTTTGGGTTAGGGTTTCGGTTCGATCGGACTTCTAACATCGTCTACGCTTCGCCTAAGGCTCTAGCTAGGCTCTGATACCACTGTAGGGTTCCTAGGCAGACTAATGAGGTCTCACATGGCATCAACCATGCCGATTTTAAATTTTACAAGTGCCGAGAAACCCTAATACGGATCGTTAACTAGAATTTTAGGCGAAACAAATACAAGTAAACGACTTTACTCTAAGTGAACGGAAATACAACCTTTGTAGATCCGGTGCTCCACCTCCATAGCTCCATGATGAAGTCCCCATGCTGTCCAAATCAAATCCCGGGCTCTAGCGTCGGCTTCATCGGAGAAATGGACGGGCTAGGTCATCGACTACGATGCCGAAAATGATCTACGTCGAGGCATCACAAGATCAAGCTCCCACTTCACCAAGTCATGAAACTTGTGAAGAAAACACCCTATTCTACTTGGCAAGAGGTAGAGGATGAAGAAATAGGAGGTGGGTTCACTTTAGAATTTGATTTCTCACTCATTTTCACTAGTTGCCATTGATGGTAGCTAGCTTTTTCTTCTTCAAGAAGAAGAAGAAGATGAAGATAATGATATGATAAGAATAATCAAAATAGAAAAGAAAAATCAATTCTTATCATATACAAACCATGGTTTAGTGTAGAGATTTAACTAAGGTTAGATGGAGTGCTTAGGGTTAAGCATGAGACAAAATGGTCACTTAGTCAAAGCTTCATGAAGCTTCAAGATGCAAACAAAGAAAGCCACCATTTTTCTCTTTATGCCATTTATTTTCCAAAAAGAATAAATAAATAAATAAATGAATAAGAAAACAAAACCCTAACCATTCATATAACCATGGTTTAATCTTTACACAAACCCAAGTAAACATGTATCATCAAACATGATACAATCAAGTGCACAAAAGTATATCACATATACAACTTGTGCAATGCAAGTGAGAAAATCCATTTAAAGTGAACCAATACTAGTTAATGCAAAGTAATATATCAAATATATAATTATACATTAAATCATTAAATCAACACTTGATTCAACGATCCGGTCATATCGCATATAACCGACTAGTATCCTATGTATCATCTTACCGAATCAATTTTTGATTCGATAACTAGGTTATATCGCATACAACCAATCGATACATTCATCGCGAGAATAGAATACGGTATCACATACTCGCATTATTCTCGGTCCCGCACATATCTCATATGCGCTCCTATTTCGTTTCGCTTGAGCCAGGAAACCTCTGTGTAGGACTCTAAAGACTCGTCAATACGCCGGCAGCAGGTGATGATCATATCAAACACCCACAAGCCGCAAGCGGTCTGCTAAACGTAACGGCCACCCGGGTATTGAGCGATCAGAAGATCGACGAGCAAGCCCGCGAACACTCCTGTGAATCCAACCAGTAACACTTACCGTACAGTCCGGTCTGATCGTCTGATATGTCGCATATCTCGCCTAGGGGTGGTAAACGTCAGACCCTAATAGCTCGATAAGTCGTGTCGATATGAGGTCTATAACAGTTTGAGAAACTACTGGTAACACTTACCAGTAAATCTCAGCAACCCTGGCCAGGGATTTCCGGTTATAGCCAATCGAACACAGCGCAATATCAACTCCCTATACCGGGAGAGACGAATCCCCTCCTATCGCTCATTGCCTCCATGTGATTCGGGACTGTACCCAAAAGCCACCGTTTTGCACGCCCTCTTGGACGTGGTAAGGTGGAAATCAAAGCACAGTGGGAACCACACAAGACTCTATGACGATCTCGGGTCAACAGACTACTCTGTACCAGTGTCACCAGAGAACTGCCATCTGACGTAAGGTATAATACCATCTGGGAGTTCTCGGCGAGTCTGTCCAGTGTACCCAGTCTCCACTGAGCACCCGTATATCATCTCTGATGTCAAACACCAATAGATATGGGATCATCCATCACCCATCTGTATGAGTCGAGAAAGTATACGCTAGTCTACTCTGGTATATCGATGCCCCGTCTCGATATACCCACGATTAGGGACGTTGAAGGATGTACTTATGGACTACCATGTCCCCACTAGTATGATCCGCATCATAGTCCAGGTAGTCAAGTACACATCCTAAGGGCTTTACCAACATGTAACAGAGAGACAATCAGTATACACGTTAAGGTAAAGATCAACCAGATAGCATACTATCATGTCGAGCAAGAAAGTCCTCCCTATATATGTCCAAGCACCCACTACAATATACATCCTATGTATAGTAATGGCCTCTAGGGCATACATATAACTAACAACGATGATTTTACCCGACGCGTCGGATATCCGGAGGATACCGTCGTAGTCTTGAGATGGATATTAGGGGCCGGTCTGGACTGACGTCGCCCTAGATATTGAGATTAAGACATACAGAGATATTTGAGATATTGAGGTACAGAGATTGCGACATAAAGATATCGATATATTTGGATATTTGTTTTGTATCGATGCTAGACACTGTTTATGCTGATTTCATTATGATAACTCATTTTAAATGTACAAAAATCTCACTAAGTTATGAAAGCAGTTTCTTCAGTTTCATGTATTCTGTTTTCATGCATTCATACCGCATCCATATGATATATTACTACCTGAGGCACTGACACGGGCACATGGGATTACACTTGGGTTAGATATTTACCCTAGCTATTGTTATAGGCTGCAGGTTTTATATTTGAGGGTTGTATATTATGATCATATGATCTAGGATTGCGTCATACATGCGATTTCTGTTCGTAGATGTATTCTATTTATGAGTTGGCAACTCACCCCCGTTGTGCTACAGTTCTTGCAGGTTTTGCCGTACAGGTTTCATTACGGCTTTGCGGGCACTGCTTCTTTTCGGGTGACTTTCTAGTAGGTGGGTTTATTTGTATCGTACCCATCATTATACCTTATATATTATTATTCTCTTGTATCTAGAAGTTCCATCAACCAAACAAGTATTTTATTTCAGAGATCGAGACCAGAGATGTTTATTCTTTCGACCTTAGAGTCGCGCATTGTATTTCTATGGATTTCTTGTTGTTTTGAGTTTCCTTTTGAGTTTTGATCCTCGCCCTTGGCGTTGTATATTATATTGCTTGTGTGGTTGTGACCGTCGATTGACGAAGAGCTAGCTCCCGCTTGGGGATGCCTTTTATTCATTTCGTATACTATTCATGTTGTATCCCGTTTGGGGGCCAGTATTTACAAAGGAGACTCTGCCGAAATTTTCATAAAATACTTGATGTTTTTAAAAATCATAATTCGGCTTATGCTATTAAAACTACTTGTTTTAAGTTGGTTTTTCCTTCACTCTACTACTTTTCTTGGTTTGGATTTCTGGGTTTTCGGCTTACTTAGATTACGTACGCCTCGAGACGTTTCGTAGTTTAAGTGCCGGTCATGTTCCGTACTTTCGGGTCGTGACAAAAATATTTTATAATAAATCTTAAAATTTCATAATTTGCTTAAATCTAATAAAACACCCTTATTTCAGTAATTTCCATAATTTTCCAAATTTTTCCCAATTTATCGGTATTTAATTATATCGCCTTATTAAAATATTCAATATATTATTATTTAATTATAAAAATTCCCAAAAATAATATCTTATTTTTCTGAAATGTTACAGTCTTCCCCCCTTAAAGAAATTAGGTCCCCGAATTTAAATGTTACAGTCTTCCCCACTAAAACATTTCAGTAAAAAGATTAAGTCGTCGGGGCTCCGAAATCATAAATACATAAAACACATAGTGGCACAATGCATGCGCATGAAAACGTGTATATCCAACAAAAGAAAAACTCCGTCAAGCATCCCGCAATCATCGGAGTCATGTTGTAGACATCAATGTCCAAATTCAAATACGAAAACCTACATGATATATATCAAACTGTACATGTAAACCTCTGAAGGAAATGCATGCTAAACCTTTCATGTTGCTGTGCGATGCGTGTATCACGGCACAGTGGCGGACGTTTGTTGTAAGAAGATAACTATATATAAATATATCCTTTATTCAAAATGCACGTCCAGCCGTTTTGAAATAATTTAGAAGGGTTCCCTTTTATAGAATGTTTCGTGTCATCTCGGCACGTAGGTAAATACTGAGACTATAGCTCTTTTTGGAATTCCCTTCGATAAATATCAATGAATGCAAAAAATATGTTCAGGTACTGTCCTCGGACTAGTCCTGCTCGGCTACTATATCAAATAATAAATATCATAAAACATGTTGCTCAAAGGAAATCAATCCCAAAATGTATATAGAATGCCGCGTGCGTCTGGTGCGCACGGATATCGAAATCAATAAATGTGACATACTTATGCATAGAACAAAATCTAAGTGCAACGGGTGTGCACGAAAACGCCTGTCAAAGGCAACGGTGTGTGCTCGACAGCAATACCAGGTGCATCCGATATGCACGAAGAATCTCGATTTAGTGCATCTGGTGTGCACCAAAATCGCATCTAGCGCCCAAGCATGCGCAATAATCCAAATCCAGTGCACAAGGTGCACGAAAACAAATATCGAATATCACAATCGAAATCGACGGTATACAACACATCTCAATCCAAATCCAAATCAGGTATACCGTGGTATATAATCTTACTACCATGTTCATCAGCGTGCACAAAGAAAATCAAATACTATATGTGCATGAAAACTATGTCGAAAGCATAAGTCAAATCATATGCATGCCCTAGGCATGAAATCACAATCAATGTCTCGAATGACATCAAAACGAAATCAGGTGCAACTGTGATGCACAGAATACGTATCAATGCACTGCAAGCATATATGAACTATACCGAGTGCGAAAACCAAATCGTGTGCGTACCATATGCACAAAATCAATCCAACTACATGAAATCCATGAAATCATAAACATGTGCAGCCAAGGCACAAAACGATATCAAGTGCAATAACTGTGTACAAATCATAAATCAACACAACGGTGTATTGTTCATATCAGATTTTTGCATTTTTATACCATCCAATTTTTATCACATTGCTTATCGGTAGGTACTTTTGAGACGTGTTTGCTAGTTAATTGCAGGATACAGGTTCTCAGCTCTAAACAATGAAATTCATGGAAAAGCACGACAAAATCCGGATTACTGCCAACCACAGATAAAACACGGGTCTCCTCTCTCTATCCGTATGTTGCCGCACACCAGTTTAAGGGACAAAATGGCAAATCGATGTCATTTTCATGCACAAAGCTCAATGTCAACACAAGATCCAACATATCTACGCGGAGCTCAAGAAAAATCATGACAAAAGATCCACATTACATCACCTTTTGTTCTGCTGAAATTCTGGAAATATTGTGAAGAGATTCTGAGAAACAACATATACCACACTGAAGAGTACTAAAAACCAGGGAAAACCACCAAATTTCATGGCCTAACTCCACATAATGGCCGCAGTTCCGCGGCATAAGCATGCTTAGGCCGCGGAACCGCGGCCGTACGGGCTCGACAGATGTTGAGTTTTCAAGGGTATTTTGGTCATTCTATATGGAGGCAGATTGTTGCCCTAGGTTTCCAGTTCCCTGCCTATAAATAGTCCAGAACATGCCAAAGCTAAGGGTGCTTATTCTTTTATTTAGATTTTAGAATACATGTTGTTGTTCTTCTTCCTCTTCTCATCTCTTCTCCATTAAAAACTTGTAGTGAGCTTTTGTGAGTGAAGGATGAATAAAGGAGTTTTTTTTGTTACCATGCTTGTTTTGTTATTTTGTTGATTATAATTGCTTGTATTTTTCATTTGCTAATCTAGTTGTTGTTATTTGTTGTTTGTTTCTTTCTTATTCTCTTTTTCTTTATCCTTAAACAACAATGATGCTTAAGCTTGATCCTTGCCAAAGTGAAGTCTCAATTAGCTAGTTGTAATCTTCTAACCTCTTTCTTTATATCTTCCTCCTTTGTTTTATTTTCCTTTTTCTTGTAATGGGTGAGTAGTTTTCTCACTTGTTAGGGTAGGATAAGGAAAGTTTGAGAGAAGGAAATCTCTCTCACTCTTTTCTTACCCAACATCTTAATTCGGACTCCCGTTAATTGAACCACCGCTCCCTACGGCACCCTATCCTACATGATAGTGGTGATTCCTTAGTGAGACCGGTTGTGGTTGAATTAACCGGAGGTTAAGGCTAAGAGCCAAGAACGGACGGACAAGCACCAAAAGGAAGAACTTAAGCGTTGGAAAGCCTAGCTTATACTCGCAAGTTCCTTCCTAGTCGTGATAATCCCCGTTGTTGCCGATTACCGTAACATCGATATTAAGAGTGGCAACAAAAGAAGTGAGCGACTGCTAACTCAAACTAACCTAATCCTAACCATAACAAGCTCTCTTTATATATCATTTTAGCACATAGTTAATCTTAAAACAAACCTGGACATTTGGACTTAACTCGTTAAAGCACATAGAAAAAGATTCCCATCTCCCTACGGACGACCCGTACTCAACCGGCTAGCTACAAGCGAAACCGTCTTGATTGCGGTAATTAACTAAGCAAGCAAAATCTACCAATCAAATGGCGCCGTTGCCGGGGAGACGACAGTTTATTTCTTTGTGTAATTTCGGGTTAATTTGTGAATATAAATCTAACCGAAAAACAAAACAAAAAAAATATATACATTGTAAAAAACTATTTTGTTATTTTTGATTAGTTTTTGTGCAAGTGTGCAGGATAAAAAGACGGTCGAGTTCAGTGCCAAAGACGTGGGAAGTTAGACCCATATCTCGTGGCTACACCGCGACGGATCAAGACGGAGTCAACGGTCTACTGTAAAAATCTGGAGCAGATACAGTGAGCAAATCAAGATTCAGGAAATCCAGACAAGAAGAGGAAAGCCAAGGAAGGACCTACAAAATTTTTGAAGCCTCACATCACCCTTACTGCCGTGGAACCGCGGCATAAGCAGGCTTAGGCCGTGGAACCGCGGCCACTTGGTGCCTTCTGCATCTCAAAACTTCTGTGAGTATCTCTCTCCTCTCCTCCACTCTTCTGAACTCCACTGAACTGTGTTTTCTGCTGCATTCTTCGCGCAAATTCTCTTCCCCCTTCCAATAAATTGTTTTTGTGCAGGATTCTTTGCGCCGCGCTAAAAAATAAAAAATTAATTACAGTTGATTGTTACTGCTTTGCATATATTAATACGGACTTTAAGGGGCTTGAAACCAATCCAGATTGGGTGAGGATTTCATCACCCTTCTCAGGACCCCAGAAATCACAAAAAACATATGCATTGACCATTGTTTAATTAAAAAAACTAGACTCAACCCTAAGGACTTCGCGCTCAATAGGACAGAGGACTAGTTACAGGCATCGGCCGTTTATCCTATCCTGACTTTGCGATGTCTAGGCAAGTGTGTCTAAGGCAAGTGGTTACTTAATTAGCACCACTACTTACGTAGTGGGGAGCATCCCACTTACCTGGCACTTACCTGGCCGCAATTGGCGGAGAAGAGGCGATTTGAGGTCCTATTTCTAGCCCTTTGGAACAGTTAGGAGCTGTCTAGTTGACCCAGGTGACCCTAGATCTAGGTGTGATTGTGCATATCTTGTTTGTGATTGCTTGAAGCCGTAAGTCCGTACATATTTCTGTAAAGCTCTTTCTAAAAAAAAAGAAAAAAATTCAAAAACCAAAAACTTTTATAAAAACTTGCCCTTTGTCGCCAGAATCCTATTTTTTCACCCACCACCCATCGTATTTCTCCATTGAAGTTCTCTTACCCTCACCTTCTCCGCTTTGACTACACTAAACTAGTTTAGTGTATGTTCGCTTGGACTCGGGACACTAGCGCCCGTCTAGTCCGCGTTACGTTAGTCGCTATCGACTACGCAATCGACTCAGACGTCGAAACTCCGTCCACGCCTCTTTCACCCTTACCTTTGCCGGCCAACTCCGATGTCAGGATACAATCCAAACATCCCTTTGACTCCCCCGGGATTGATTCCACCTCTTATGGATACGAATAACCCACCACCACCGCCTGTTGTAGCGCCACAGCGAATCGCTCTCCAGGATCGTTTCTATCCCACCCGTTCTGCACTTCCCACCTGTCTTTCTCTTCAACCGGCCAATGGGGATAATTTTGAAATTAAGCCCCACTTCATTAACATGCTTCCGAAATTTCATGGGCTTGAATCTGAAGATGCCTATATCTTAATCATCAAGTTTCAAAATGTTTGTGCCATGATGAAAACGACCCAGCTGTCGGACGATGCTATACGGCTATGGGTCATTCCGTTCACTTTGTACGATCTTGCTGAAAAATGGCTGTATAGCACCGCTTCCCACTCCATAACCAGTTGGGACGAGTTTATGAAAGCGTTTCTCAAGAAATTCTATCCGAATCATAAAACCGCAAGGATCCGTAACGAAATCAACCAATTCTCTCAGCTTCCTACTGAACCCTTTTGGAAGTGCTTCGACCGGTATAAAGACCTTCTTGTTCAGTGCCCTCACCACGGTATTGAGAAATGGCAACTTTGCCAAACCTTATACGAGGGCTTGAACCCAGCAACCAAGCAGTTGTTGGAAACCATTTGTCAGGGCCACTTCCTATCGAAATCTGACGAGGAAGCGTGGCAATTATTCGACGACCTTGCGGAACAAACGCTTCAATGGGAGAGCACCAGACCAACTTCTTCTTCTTCTTCCTCCACTTCTACTGGTCAGTCTAGGGTAGGAATTCACCAACTTGATGTCTCTATTGCGATGAAAGCTGAAATGACTGCAATAACGAGAAAACTTGAAGCGATAGAGAGCAAATTTTCATCTCCTACTCCTGCCCCTGTTCTTCCCCTTCGTACCATTTGTGCTTATTGTTCCGATCATTCTCAATTAACCGAAGAGTGTCCTTACAATCCACCATCTCAAGGACAGGATCAAGTTAATGCTGCATTTCAGCAAAGACCTAGAAATGATCCATACTCTTCCACCTACAATCCCGGTTGGAGGAACCACCCCAATTTCGCCTGGAATCAGAATCAGCATCAATTCCAAGGCAACAATTTCCAGAGGCCCCCTCCTCCATAACAACAAGCACAACAACAAACTCAACATCAGTTTCAGTAGCCCTTGCAACCCCAACCTTTTCAAAATCAGACGAACAACTTTGCACCCAACAATTGTTTTCCGCAAAACAACTTTGTTCTATCAAACAACGATAAGGTTTCCGCGCTAGAACGAAGTCTGGAGGTGTTCGTTAAACAATCGACAAAATCCACCACCAACATCCAGTCGTCTATTCAGTCTTTGGTGCAACACACTGCTGCACACGGGCAAAGCATCAAGACCATCGAAGCTCAGATTGCACAGCTGAATGCGGCATTAAGCGAGCGAGAAAAGGGGAAGCTTCCATCTCAACCACTCCCAAATCCCGGTCACCCACATAATGTAAATGTTGCTCTTGAACAACAGAACCATAATGTGAGTGCCGTGACTACATTGAGATCGGGAAGGATGCTGCAAAACAATATTGGCACACGAATCGACGATGACACCCCGGCCGCTTCTTCTTCCTCTTCTTCTCCTCCTTCGTCTTCTGAGCCTAATCTCCATTCATCAAAAGGCTCTTCTTCTGCTCTAAACGGACCCATTTCTCACTCCACGAAAACACCAGCTCTGGGATCCGTTCCAGCTCCACAATCTCCTCCATAAGCATTGGATTCAACCAATTTTAAAAACGTTCCATTTCCAAACCGTTTGAAGTCCAATAACAAAATCCACAAATGGAGAAGATTCTGGAGTTGTTTAAGCAGGTTAACATCAACATTCCCCTTTTAGATGATGTCCAACAAGTCCCGTCCTACGCGATCTTAAAGGACTTGTGCACGAAAAAGAGGAAATCTCAGGTACCTAAGAAAGTTTTCTTGGCTATTGCTGTGAGTGATGCTCTTACCCAATTTTTACCTCAAAAACGGAAGGACCCTGGCTGTCCTACGATTTCTATAACCATTGAGGATAAGAACATCAACCGCGCACTATTAGATCTTGGTGCCAGTGTTAACCTGCTTCCGTACTCAGTATATGAGCAACTAGGTGTAGGAGAGCTGAAACCCATACACTGCACTCTCCAAATGGCCGACCGATCAATCACCCATCCTAGGGGTGAGCTAGAGGATGTGTTAATCAAGGTTGTGGACTTCATATTCGCCATTGACTTCATTATTTTAGACACACAACCTGTAGCTAACCCCCAGAATCAAATTCCGGTGATACTCGGTTGCCCATTCCTTGCAACCTCAAATGCTGTGATCAATTGTCGAAATGGTTCGATGAACCTATCTTTTGGAAACATGACAATTGAACTCATCATTTTTAGGTTGGGGAATCAGCCCACCGAACCTAATGCTCATATACTAGATGTTTGCTCAATCCAGGAGATCACCCCAGAAGAGTGTGAATTCGAGGAGTTTTTGTTCGATCACGACAACCTTAACGCCACTAGTGTGTTCCTTTTTGAACCTGCTGCTGTTTCTGCGCCCGACAATGACTACGAGTGTTTCACTTTCTCGAACGATCTTAGCCACTCACCACCCGAGTTTGAATCCTTCGAATTTCCGGATGAGTTACCTGAACCATCCAACTCGGTCGCTTACACTCGTTTTGAACCTTTGCTGGAATCCTTTGAGTTCGAGACCTTTTCACCAATCTTGCCTTCAATCGTTTCACCTCCAACGCTAGAACTCAAGCCTTTGCCGTCTCACCTTAAGTGCGCTTACTTGGGTGAGAACGAGACCCTCCCTGTTATCATCTCAGCTTCTCTAGCTCCCGAGCAAGAGAAAGCCCTTCTTGCGGTCTTGCACAGCAATAGGCAAGCTTTTGGCTGGTCAATGGCGGACATCAAGGGGATTAGTCCCCTGATCGTTGAACATCACATTCATCTGATGGATGATGCCAAACCAGCCAGGGATCCACAAAGGCGACTCAACCCAGTCATGGAGGAAGCTGTGAAAAAGGAAATCGTAAAGTGTCTGGATAGTGGTATCATTTACCCTATCTCTGATAGCCAGTGGGTGAGCCCCATTCACGTTGTCCCTAAGAAATCAGGCATAACGGTCATAACCAACGAGGAGAACAAGTTAATCCCTACTCGCACCCAGACTGGGTGGCGAGTATGCATCGATTACAGAAAACTCAACGCCGCAACGCGGAAGGACCACTTTCCGCTACCTTTCATTGACCAGATGCTTGAACGATTGGCCGGACACGAGTACTACTGCTTTCTTGATGGCTACTCCGGCTATAATCAGATTCCCATCGCCAAAAAAGACCAGGACAAGACCACATTCACTTGTCCTTTCGGCACGTTTGCATATCGTCGCATGCCCTTTGGGTTATGCAATGCGCACGCTACCTTCCAGCGGTGTATGATGGGAATCTTCTCAGACATGGTGGAAAAATTCCTGGAAATCTTCATGGACGATTTCTCCATCTTCGGCGATTCCTTTAATGAGTGTTTGCTGCATCTCGACGCTGTCCTTAACCGATATAAGGACAAGAACCTCACTTTGAATTGGGAGAAGTGCCACTTCATGGTGCGCGAAGGTATTGTCTTAGGACATATCATTTCGCAAAATGGCATAGAGGTTGACAAAGCGAAGATTGAGGTCATTTCCAATCTCCCTCCTCCCAGATGCGTCAGAGACATCCGAGCCTTCCTTGGCCATGCCGGTTTCTATAGACGGTTCATTAAGGACTTTAGCAAGATTGCTAGGCCCTTGACTCTTTTGCTGGCCAAGGACATGCCATTCAACTTCAACTCGAGCTGTGTGACTGCGTTCGAGTCATTAAAAAGCTCACTCACTTCTGCTCCCGTTCTTTCTTCACCTGAATGGATGCACCCATTTGAGATTATGTGCGATGCATCCGACTTTGCCATTGGTGCTATCCTTGGACAACACATCAACAAGACGCCGCACGTAATCGATTATGCTAGCTGAACCCTGAACGACGCCCAACTTAATTATACAACAACTGAGAAGGAATTCTTGGCTGTTGTATTTGCTTTAGAAAAGTTCAGGCCTTACCTCATCGGCTCTCCAGTCATTGTCTACACAGACCATTATGCTCTGTGCCATCTTTTTGTGATGAAAGATGCAAAATCTCTGCTGATACGTTGGATCCTCTTGTTTCAAGAGTTTGACCTTGTCATCAAGGACAAAAGAGGATGTGAAAACGTAGTCGCCGACCATCTCTCACGACTTCCTTCTTCCCCGTCGCTTCAAATTCCGATCAACGACATTTTCCCGGATGAACAGCTCTTGACAGTAACTTGCGAACCCTGGTTCGCAGATATTGTGAACTATTTGGCCACAGGATTACTACCGACCGAATGGTCAAGTCAGGACAGACTTCGATTCTTATCCCAAGTAAAACACTTTTACTGGGACGAACCCTATTTGTTCAAGTACTGTCCGGACCAGATTATTCGTCGGTGTGTCCCTGACGATGAATTCAAGAGTGTGCTGTCATTTTGCCACGATCAAGCATGTGGCGGGCATTTTGGCCCCAGAAAGACAGTTGAGAAGATCTTGCAGTGTGGTTTCTACTGGCCACAACTCTTCAAAGATGCTCATGACTACTGCAAGACTTGCTCCCGATGCCAACATTTGGGCCGCATATCCAGAAGGAACGAGATGCCGCTCCAACCAATCTTGGTCGTGGAGATTTTTGACGTTTGGGGGATAGATTTCATGGGACCGTTTCCCAGCTCTTTTGGGAACTTGTACATCCTTCTGGCTGTTGATTACGTCTTTAAGTGGGTCGAGGCTGTGCCCAGCCGGACTAACGACAATAAGGTTGTCGTTAGGTTTCTTAAAGAAAACATTTTCTCCCGGTTTGGGCACCCCCGAGCGATCATTAGCGACAATGGAACTCATTTCTGCAATAAGACATTCGAGGCCTTGATGCGGAAATATTCCATTAATCATAAGCTATCTACGCCCTACCACCCCCAAACCTGTGGGCATGCCGAAGTTTCAAATCGGCAAATCAAGCAGATACTGGAGAAGACGGTTTCCAAGAACCGTAAGGATTGGTCGGTAAAACTCACTGATGCCCTTTGGGCATTTCGAACCGCTTATAAGACCAATCTTGGCATGTCTCCCTATCGGCTTATGTACGGAAAGGCTTGCCACCTCCCTGTGGAAATAGAGCATCGCGCATTTTGGGCGATAAAAGAGCTGAATCTGTCTCTCGAAGATGCGGGCAGCCATCGGAAGCTGCAGTTGAACGAATTAAGCGAGCTTAGGGATGAGGCTTACGAAAACGCGGTTGTCGTTAAGAACCGAACGAAGATGTTTCACGATAAATACCTTTTGCACAAAACTTTCACACCTGGTCAAAAGGTGCTGCTTTACGACACCTGGCTACATTTCCATCCAGGTAAGCTCAGATCTCGCTGGAAAGGGCCATACTTTGTGCGGAATGTGTATCCGCATGGTGCTGTAGATTTGGAGAATCCAAAGAACGGATCATTTTTCAAAGTAAACGGACACCAACTTAAACCGTACCTTAGCGCTAAACCAACAGAGGAGCTCCTGGTCTTACAGGAGCCAGTTTACCCTGCATAATCTTCCTCTGCCTACCACCAAACTTCGGTTATCCAGCCAAGGACAGTGGACACTGTTCCAAATAAGTTTGGGGGTATGTATATACCATTTTGTATATATTTGTGGATATTCTTTTCCATTTTTACTATTTTTCTTTTCTTTAAAAACAAAAACAAAAAAAAATTATGTATATCTAACCGACAATTTTGACCCTTCAATCTTCATGCAATGACAGTGCGGACACTGTCCAGTTTAAGTTTGGGGGTACGCTCGGTACGCATTTCTAACCTTCGCATTCATATGTATATTTTGCATCTGCATATTAAAATTCATAAAATCCATAAAAATCAGAAAATTTTCTTAAAATATAAAAACTTTTCTGTCAAGTTAGCTAGTGGGAGAACTCTGATTCAACATTTCGACGGTTTTGTTTGATAAGATAAGAATAACTAAATCTTATTTTTAGATTTTGAAAACCTGAAAGATAACTCTCCTTTGAAATTAACTATAGCTGATATACGTCTTTACATCACACTGCACGTATCGTGAGTTTTGGAAATTAGATGACAAGTCTTTTATGTCTAAAAAACTTTTAAATGGATAAATGATTTTCTTAGGATCAAATAGATTTGTTCTGAAATAAGTAATATCACGAATAGTTTATGAAGTGAAGCGAATATGAAGGAATGTTATTGATGCCTTAATTGGAACAAATTCTGAAAAATAACCCATATGAAACTTGATTGGACTGATTACACACCTAACCCACTAAACACGTCTTTTATCCAAAAAATAACTGAACTGCCGGTTATATCTCCGTTCGCATTGAATCATCATGATTTTCACGCTAAATTGTCTTTTGTATTTTGGGCCTAGGTAACTTGAGTAATTAAGTCCGCTGGGGTGTCTCTACACCTAATGCCCTAAAACCAACTGGTTTGGGTGCATTGGCCCAAAGCTCGTTAAGAAGCCTAGAAAGTCCAGATTAAAACAAAATCAAGCTAGTGTTCTCTCCGAGTTAAAATTCCTAACGGTTCTTTGTGTGAGAATAATCTTGACAAAAGACAGGTTTTTATAAAAAAATATTTCTAGCGGAGATATGAAGGTTTTATTCTATGATAAAGACTATTGCACGTTCACAGAGATGTGTATGAAATGAAAACAAGAAAAAGGTGGAGTGAAAAATAAGACCTAGTGTCCTGTTAGGGAGGATAGAAATTCTGAAGTTGAAACTTTACTGGAAAACGAAACTTGAAAAATGCTTAACTCTTTATAAAACTTATGTGATCCTTTTAAAATTTTTATCTGGGCTTTATTGTGTGACATGATGACTTTAATCAATCCTTCTGGAACTTAACGACACTATTTGCACTGCACGTAAAGACATATAAAATCTTAAGTAAAATAAGAAGCGAGGTGTGAAAAATAAAGGTTCGACAGTCTAGACTCAGGATAATAGAATTGTTATTTTCTGAAAGAAAACTTTAGGGTTTGAATCATAGTTATTTTGCAAAACTAGCTTGACCGGATTTTGTAGGTAGTATCCGCTAAAAACCCTCAGGAGACAACACTCCTCCTACTAGGGACACGTAGAGGTTTAACGGCTTGTTGCACATGCTCAGTGCAATCGCGTTCCCTGCGAAAGTGAGGTTAAGAATTTTTGTGAATAAATTGGTTTTGCTCGGGACGAGCAAATGATAAGTTTGGGGGTATTTGTTCATATCAGATTTTTGCATTTTTATACCGCCAAATTTTTATCACATTGCTTATCGGTAGGTACTCTTGAGCCGTATTTGCTAGTTAATTGCAGGATACAGGTTCTCAGCTCTAAACAATGAAATTCATGGAAAAGCACGACAAAATCTGGATTACTGTCAACCACAGCTAAAACACGGGTCTCCGCTCTCTATCCGTATGTTGCCGCACACCAGTTTAAGGGACAAAATGGCAAATCGATGTCATTTTTATGCACAAAACTCAATGTCAACACAAGAACCAACATATCTATGCGGAGCTCAAGAAAAATCATGACGAAAGATCCACATTACATCACCTTTTGTTCTGCTGAAATTCTGGAAATATTGTGAAGAGATTCTGAGAAACAACATATACCACACTGAATAGTACTAAAAACAAGGATAAACCACCAAATTTCATGGCCCAACTCCACATAATGGCCGCGGTTCCGCGGCATAAGCATGCTTAGGCCGCGGAACCGCGGCCGTACGGGCTCGACAGATGTTGAGTTTTCAGGGGTATTTTGGTCATTCTATATGGAGGCAGATTGTTGCCCTAGGTTTCCAGTTCCCTGCCTATAAATAGTCCAGAAGTTGCCAAAACCAAGGGTGCTTATTCTTGTATTTAGATTTTAGAATACATGTTGTTGTTCTTCTTCCTCTTCTCATCTCTTCTCCATTAAAAACTTGTAGTGAGCTTTTGTGAGTGAAGGATGAATAAAGGAGTTCTTTTTGTTACCATGCTTGTCTTGTTATTTTGTTGATTATAATTGCTTGTATTTTTCATTTGCTAATCTAGTTGTTGTTATTTGTTGTTTGTTTCTTTCTTGTTCTCTTTTTCTTTATCCTTAAATAACAATGAAGCTTAAGCTTGATCCTTGCCAAAGTGAGGTCTCAATTAGCTAGTTGTAATCTTCTAACCTCTTTCTTTCTATTTTCCTCCTTTGTTTTATTTTCCTTTTTTTTGTAATGGGTGAGTAGTTTTCTCACTTGTTAGGGTAGGATAAGGAAAGTTTGAGAGAAGGAAATCTCTCTCTCTTTTCTTGCCCAACATCTTAATTCGGACTCCCGTTAATTGAACCACAATCCGCTCCCTACGGTACCCTATCCTACATGATAGCGGTGATTCCTTAGTGAGACCGGTTGTGGTTGAATTAACCGGAGGTTAAGGCTAAGAGCCAAGAACGGACGGACAAGCACCAAAAAGAAGAACTTAAGCGTTGGAAATCCTAGCTTATACTCGCAAGTTCCTTCCTAGTCGTGCTAATCCCCGTTGTTGCCGATTACTGTAACACCGATATTAAGAGTGGCAACGAAAGAAGTGAGCGACTCCTAACTCAAACTAACCTAATCCTAACCCTAACAAGCTCTCTTTATATATCATTTTAGCACATAGTTAATTTTAAAACAAACCTGGACATTTGGACTTAAATCGTTAAAGCACATAGAAAAAGATTCCCATCTCCCTGCGGACGACCCGTACTCAACCGGCTAGCTACAAGAGAAACCGTCTTGATTGCGGTAATTAACTAAGCACGCAAAATCTACCAATCATGTATAAAGCATGTCTTAAGTGCAATAACTATCCACAAAATATGAATACCCAGTAGGTGCAACCATGGTACACAAAAACAAATATCATGAAACTCAGTCATCAAAACTCATTCATGCGAATAGATCGCCCAAAATACCGAAATCAAGTATGGCGGAAGAGTTCCGCTCACGCACATCCTCTAAGAATCTCTGGCCAACTGTCGTGGTCACTCATAACATGTTTTCGTCGATGGTGCCGAACTCTAGTCTGCTGGGTGTGGGTAAAATGACCGCTCCTGGGTCCAAGTCTCCTCGTAAATTATTCCAGAAAGGTCTTGTCAAGGTCTCTCCAAAATCTCGTTTCTGTCGAACTGCCCGGAAGTCGTCATCCTTTACTAAATCTATTTCTTGTTCTGGAATGGCTGCATACTCATCGCGACTCTTTCTGGAAGATATATCCATATATAACGCCTCTGTATGGATGTCATATCTCTGATGTCGGTGGAGTGGAACGTCCTCTCATCAAAATCTCGTACGAACCTCTTACTCCACTTTTCTTTAATGTCGACTGCTTCGGACTCGTCTCATCATGGCTGCATGGACCGTGCTCCAACGGCTATACTCGTATCTGGACTCTCCCAAGAAATACATCCCACCACATAGCATCTGAATGAAGTCGAACCATTCGATCGATTCGTCAAAACCTCATAATCCCCTAAGAGCTCAACATCTTGGGTACAATTTAATAGTATCGAGTACATACCACAGCACCGGTGGACCAGCCGTAGAAGGGCAGCCCCAAGCCTCACTAATGGCACAGCGGAACTGCTGCAAACCCTAAGGTTCAAAGGCTTTTACATGGTCATTATGTCGAGTTAGGGTTTTCATTCTTCTAGAGGGTCCATAGAATTGCTTGCATGTCTTTGCAAACACTTTGAACTTGGAATATGGGTTTCTGACATTCGATCGCCTCTATCGACACTCAACGTACCTGCATGAAGTCGTCTCTAGTTGGAATCAATCTATCTGATGACCTCGCATCGGGGTAAGCGGACGAACCACATGTCCTAGTCATTCATCCTCGGGTGACTAGTGACCTTCTATCACATCTCTGAGTATAAACTCGTGCTGCAGTAGCTCCAAAATCTGGGGCGATATCTCATCGTTCGCAGCAACAACTGGCTTATTCGTCTGCACGCTGAACAGTGCCTCAATCATCAAAAATAATCTGTGCATTTACGGTCATCACATTCTGGCTGGCCTCTATCAGTGGCTCAATCCTTTGGTGCTGATCTACACGTCCGAGTAATCTCGTAAAAGCGACCCATCAAACGCTCATGGGGCGAAAACACAATAAAACGATGCCTCTCTATGCAATCGTATGTCCCTGGAATCACACCCTGGTCAGTCCTCGTCCGTGACGAGCTCGTGCTGACCACAACTCTAGCCGTAGCTCTCTCTGCCCCTATAATCGTGGCAGCAAAACCATAAACCGATATCGATGAGGATAGATCATGAATGAATATAATGCTGTGCAAGGAAATGTACATCCTAAGGCTTCTTAAGCGGAGTAGCGTATCGTAAGTATGCCGCGGAACATACACACGGTACGTCACTCTACCGAAGTCACCTACTCCATCAACCAAGGTCAACCTACGCGACGAAAGTTCGGGTCTAATAACCCCTCGACTAAGTCTACGTTCCGTAAGGTCAAGCCTAGATTCCATATATATCTAAACGCCCTAGGCTCCGCATAGTCAAACATAGACTCGAACCAAGGTTAACCTAGCGCTCTGATACCAACTTTGTCACGACCCGAAATGGCACGTGACTGGCCCTTGAATCATATGAAGTCTATAGGACCCCATCTAATTCAAGTAAGCCAAAAGCCCAGAAATCTAAAACCATTTTAAATAATAAATGAAGGAAAACTTGTTTAAAAGCAAGTGGTTTTAATAGCATAAGCCGAATTATGCGTTTTTAAAACATCAAGTCTTTTCTGAAAATTTCGGCAGAGTTTCCTTTGTAAACACTGGCCCCGAATGGGGTACAACATGATAAAACCATATATAATGATAAAAGGCATCCCCAAGCGGGAGCTAGCTCTTCGTCAATCGATGACCACAACCACGCAAGCAATATAATATACAACGCCGAAGGGCGAGGATCAAAACTCAAAAGGAAACTCAAAACAACATGAAAACAATAATAATACAACGCGCGACTCTAAGGTCGAAAGAATAAACATCATTGGTCTGCTAAGTCAATAAATATACAAGTTTGGTTGATGGAGTTTACTAGACACAACTGAAATAAATAAAAGGTACAATGGTGGTCACGATGCAAGTGAACCCACCTACCAAAGCAAATCACCCGGAAGGAAGCAGTGTGCTAGCAAAGCCGTAACGAAACCTGTACGGCAAAACCTGCAAGAAACTGTGGCACAACGGGGGTGAGTTGCCAACTCGTGAGTAGAAACATCACCGAGCAGAAATCGTATGTATGACTCAATCCTAGGTCAATACGATCAAATATATATATAATCTCAAATGATAAAGTCCGAAGCATGAAAAGGTGGCGAGGGAAATATCTATACATAAGTGTAATCCCATGTGCTCGTGTCAGTACCTCAGGTAGCAATATATCATATGTATTAGTTATGAATGTAATGTAATGAAAACGGTATACAGGTAAATGAAGAAACTATTTTCTCGTTTTAGTGAGATTTCTGTTTATATAACACGAGGTATCATTAATGAAATCAACATAATCAGTGTCTAGTATCGACACAAAACATAAATCCCAATATCTCAGTGTCTCAATATTTCAGGCTCCGTCAGTACGGATCGGCCCATATCATCAAATCACACGACCACGGACGGTATCCTTCGGATATCCGCCGTGCCAAACAATCACCGGTAGGCAGTCTGCCCCTGCCGGGCTCATCGACTACACTCGAGCTTCTTGTCCCGGGGTACCATACCGGGTCCACCATGTAACCGCAGACGGTTCATCCGGCTCCTCGAATCGGGTCTCGAAAACCATCTCACAATCGAGAAAACATCATGGCGGACGACTCATACATCACGAGAAAACCACAACTTGCATTTTAAAAAGAGGGAGAGAGAAAGAAGTTTATATATATATATACTTGCGGTTTCCCCCAAATCCAGAAATCTTATGGAAGTGTGAAATCCAAGAATCAAGAGTAAGTAAACAGTGAATATCGGCATAAATCTCCATAATACTGCATGACCAATGAATATATGAATGCATCTGATATCATACAATGAATGCAATAGTTAAACTAGCATATGGGAGCTATAACATGTTGCGACTATCAGCCAGCAAGCTAGGTCAATGAAATGGTATTTTCTAAAGTGTACGTGACATGGCAATTACCGATGAAGATGTGTGTGAGCCGGCAAGAAAGTGTACGTGGAGCATACGCATCATCGGTAATGGTGCTGGTGTCCTAACAGCATGGTTTCATAATCACTAAGTACACCATAACATGCAATGAGGCGATAACAACATAATAAGGCAAATGAATAATAAATGCAACAATAATATGCGAAACATGAATAATAACGTAACAATAAGGAATCTACCTTACTATACATGTGTTATGCTGTTTTGCCGTTTGAAATAGTACGAATCGCGGTGTTTTGATAATAAGAGCTACGGTGTTTTTAAGAAAATGTACGTCTTTTGAAATATCCATAGTATCCCTTGGTATGTCTTTAAAATTCTCACGATTCGTTAGTTTTGGAAATAGGTATAACTCGGGTCCATTCTAACATCCACTAGGTAAACTACAGGTCTAACTAACAACCAATCGAAAGGAGTATGGAACCCACCAAAATCTGAGTCGATATATATATATATATAATATAATAGTCGGTGATCTCGCCTCAGTAGTACCACGTACGATACAATATATATCATATGACATCCTCGAGTCAAGAGTGCGGATCTTTCATCATAGTTATCTTGTACGGTAAATCCGTCGTACGGCATCCCAAATCTGGGTACGGGTGAAATATCATATTTATCTCATTATTCACTTGGTATCTTTATCATCATATATCATGATCTGGGGTACTGATCTACGTCTAGTACAATACTGATACTATCTACGGTAAAAACATGTGTGTGTATGAAAACACTACGCCTAAAGACCCGCTAAACATCATGTCGTATCCCAAATACGAACCATGCCAAATCACCGATCCCATGGCCTTAAGCCCAATCTCATCGACTCATCTCCAATCCCAAGTACTATCCTCATAATCCATGTATATATATATATATATATATATATATATATATATATATATATATAAACACATAGTCCCATACCCATGTGTGTGTGTGTGTATATACATATCCCTATATACGCACATGTATATAAATGTATGCAAGTGTGTGTGCGCGTATGGGTGTAAACCTATTCTAGGGTTCGCGACTAAGAAGCTATGCTAGTTTACTTCTAATTACCCTAAACTAAACCATGAACACATAATCATATCTTGATAAACATCCACATATCATGAACACATGTATAAACATATATATCATAACTATACTACGAACTGCGGGGGCGCTATACGCTATCCATCCGACTTCCCCCGTAGATATATATCTACTCACCTTCTCTTGCTTGCCGATGTCGGTGTCGCCATCCTCTTTTTCATCGTCTCGACGTCCACGTGGGGGTACCTACATATATAACACAATCACAATGCGTATTAAAATCAAGTCGGAAAACCGAAACGGCACACGTTTCGCTCGTAGGTCAAAACCTATAGCCTCGCATGCAAAACACGATCAGTAATCCTAGCCGTTGGCGTTCAAACGCCACACGACGGAAACACAATATCAAATACCAAAACCAAATTCGTAGAAAGCCGCAAAAAAAATTCAGAAACTTAGAAAACATGCTCCAGATTTTACCCTAAGTCAAATTAGCCAATTCTGCATATATGGAGGGTCTATTTTACTGATAAAGGAGTCACAGAACAAAAACTGACCAATTTTCCCCTACTCTGGCCGTAAATTGCGGCCAAAACAGATAAATTTGCGGCCTTATCTTGGGGGTTGGGGCTCGGGTCTCTGTGGTAGCTTCCTAGGTGCCTTCATGACTCACAGTGTTCGCTAAATAATTTTCAGAGGTTCCACGTGTTAGCAGATCTCCAAACTTCATCACAATTTTCATAAATTCCCGATATCGGGGTTTCTAAGTTTAGGGTTTGGGGTTTAAGTCACTGTTTTAGTTAAATATGATATCATTAAAGGAGGTTTAAGGTCACTACTACACTCAATTTCACCTTTGGATTCAATTCAAAACCCTAACCTCATCTAGGAATTTTCTAAGTTCACTAAACATCGATATATCGTTTCTAACTAACAATAGAAGCTAAGGTGAATGAAAAACTACCCAAATGATGAAGAGATTACCTCATTTGGCAACTCAAGAAATTTCTTGAGTTGCCCTAAGTGTCCAAAATCCTTGCTTTCTTGGTCCAAAGTGAAGCTTGTGAGCTTGAGCACATTTTTTGTGAAGTGGGGATAGATTTTTTGTGTAGTTTTGATGGTGTTTTGTGAGTTTGAAGAGGAGGGAGGAGAGAGTGCTGCCATGGAAATGAAGAGGAGAGAAGAAGATGAAGAAATGAAAGAATGAGAGATGAGCCATGCCCAAGATTTGACCCCTCGCCCTCTCTCTTTTGCCCATACCCCATTTTTTATTATTTTCCTTTTTCTTTTCTTTTCTTTTCTTTTCTATTCATTCTCTTATCTTTATAAAATTAAAACCAAGCATGATAAAGAGAGAGAACCATGAAGGAGATGTAATAAGTGTGAAAAAATGACACGGTGCACGTCTTGTGCACAAAACGCGCTTAATGCACGATTATCGATATTTAATCGCGATTAGCATTAAAATATTGTATAATAAATCAAAAAATTTCATAATTTGCTTAAATTCAATAAAACACCCTTATTTCAGTAATTTCCATAATTTTCCAAATTTTTCCCAATTTATCGGTATTTGATTATACCGCCTTATTAAAATATTCAATATATTATTATTTAATTATAAAAATTCCCAAAAATAATATCTTATTTTTCTGAAATGTTACACATTCCCACTCCGGAACGGTTAAAAGTTGCAACTCTCCAGCCGGTCTCAAATGCTCAACCTTAGCTCGTAACAAGACAAGCACCTCGAAACGAAATCCGAAACCTCACTCTTCATCTCTGCCCACCCATGACTACCTCACAAGTCACATCACATCTTGGTGGAACTTGGATGAACACAGAAGGCTGACAGGTGTGCCTTTTTCTAGGATCTCGCGTCTCTACCAATCAGTATCAGGTACACACAACGCGTCCCTAAACGTAGCACACCTTAGTCAAAAAAATCAAGGACTCCGAATCTTTACCATGCCGAACATGCTCAAGTATCACAAACAACGAGCATCGGTAGGCTGTGCCACACGAAAACGATTAAGTAAAAGTGGACGGGTGCGGACTTGAGCAAGCTATTTTCCATTTAGAAAAGGCAAACCTACCTATACTCCACAATCACATAAGAGCTGTAACTCTGCAGAAGTCTGTCTTAGAACTGCGCACAACTGGGACAAGCTAACCCCAGGCCTACGACTCCAGCATCAGCTACCACAATTGCCTCGCCACGGGTAACGAGGATCTCACAAACACAATCCCATACAAGCTCTATCCAACGACGCTATCTCAACAATCAAAACCCGCTGCAGGAAGATGCACATTAAGCTCTGGTGGTCCGTGAAAATCTGACACGACTCTCCACACAAGTAGTGTCCCAAATCTTCAACGCACGACCACCGCGGCCATCTCGAGATCATGAATGGGATATCCTACTCGTACTTCCTCCAACTGTAGGAAAGCAAAAGCGATAACTCTATAGTGCCACATCAGTACATAATCGAGCCCCACTCGCGAAACATTACAGTTAGACAACAAAGTCGCCCGAACCAGAAACAAAGATAGAACTGGTGCAGTTGTCAACTGAGTCTTCAACTGCAGAAAACTCCGCACGCATGCCTCAGTCCAAGAAAAGAAACCTCCTTCCCGGTCAGTTCAGTCAACGGTGCAGCGATACACAAGCAATCCTACACGAAACAGCGGTAAAAACCTGCTAAGCCCAAAAATCTGCGGACCTCTGACCCGGATAAGTATGGGCCAAAGCTGTACGGCCTCAATCTCCCTCGGGTCCGTACGAAAACCGTCTCTCGTAACCACATGACCTTAAGAAATCAATACAATCAAGCCTGAAGGAACACTCCGAGAATTTAGCAAACCGCTGGGGCCCTCCCAATGTCTGCAAAGCAAATCCTCAAGTGTTGCTCAAGTTCCTCATGACACATTGGAACAGACCAGAATGTCATCAATAACACAACAATCAACTAGTCGAGGAACAGCCTGAAGAAATCTGGTTCATCACATCCCGGAATGCTGCTAGGGCATTGGTGAGTCCAACGACACCACCAAAAACTCATATTGCCCATAGCACGCACAAAAGCAGTCTTCGGAATGTCATCACTCCGAACCCGCAACCAATGATGATCTGATCCCAAACAAACTTAGAAAATGCCTCGCACTCTGGAGCAAGTCGAACAATCGTCAATGCAAGGTAAAGAATACCCATCCGTACTGTAACTCGGTTCAATTGACGATCAATCAAAACACAACCTCAAACTGCCGTCTTTCTCCCTGACGAACAAAATAGGAGCTCCACAAAGCGAAACACTTGGACGTATAAGTCCCCCAACCAACAACTCTGCGGCTGATCCTTATGCTCCCTAAGCTCCGTCGACTCATCTGGAACAAAGTCGGAAACTCCCGCACGATAGGAACCCGGTCCAACAAACCCACTGTGGCTCCGGCATCCCGAATGAAAGCCAAGAATCCATGACATCCTCTCCTCAAAAGCCGAATAGAAAAAAAGGCTGAATTCAAACTGTGAGGGGAGACACCACTGTCCGCCATACACAACAAGAACTGACTCGCCGGGAAAAACCAAACATGACTGTTTTCTCGCGACAGTCCACAGACGCCTAGCACGTAGCTAACCAGTCCATGCCCAGGAGAACGTCAAATCCAACATCTCAAGAAGGATCAAAATGACGGACGATTCTCTATCTTCTACCCGATTGGCACACGACTGAAATACGTGTCGCGTAACAAAAGAATCGCTAACCGAAGTTAACACAACAACGGCCGATCTAGCTAACCGACTCTCCTCGTCCCAAGCCTCTGCTACTCCCGCGACGTGCACGAAACCTGTCACGGTGACTGAACCTCTGTCTCTGGGCTGGCACACCTGCACGAGCCCTCCTCTGTCCTCGGACTCCTAAAATCTCGGAAAGACGCTCCTCGTCAAAACGGGCCGCGTCCATTGGTGTTGTGTGAGTAACACGATGCTGAGTGCTGATCGCAAGGAACAACTGGGTAACAGGGGTGGCAACCTCCTATCGCCGCGCTCTATTGGCCTCAACCAAAGACCTCATCGTCTGGCACAATTCCTGCATCTTTGCCTCAATCCTAGCGATACGATCTATCGAAGGCGGATCCATCTGCTCCTATGCAATAAACGTGCCATCCTGGTCAGTCCTCGTCCCATACGAGTCAACTCTGGCCTCGGCTCTCGCTACATCACTCTGAGTCCCTATAGTCATTAGCGGCAAAGGCTATAAAAGGAAAAGGATTCGATATGAACACGAAAATCGAATCATAAGGATATGTATCATCAAGGAAGGAATTTCAAGAAATTTGTACTTAGGTCACTTTAGGCGGAGTATCGTGATCGTGAGTATGCTGCGGACATACACACACTACGTTACTCTGCTTAAGCTACCAACTCTATCATACCAAGGTCATCCTACACTCCAAAAGGTAAAACCTAGCGCTCTGATACCAACTTTGTCACGGCCCGAAATCGGCACGTGACGGCCCTTAAACTACGCAACGTCTACAGGCGTAACGCAATTTAAGTAAGACGAAAACCCAGCAATCTAAACCATCAAAAGTAGTAAGTGATAATAGCATTTTCAAAACTTTTGAAATCTCAAACCAAATTCTTTAAAGTCCAACTTTACTTTCTTAAAAATTTCGGCAGCACTTCCTTTGTAAAAACTAACCCTAAAAATGGGTACAACATAAATATAAGTAAAGCATCCCCAACGGGAGAAAATCCATGCCCAACGGCGGAAAACAACCACCACAACAGATATACGACGTTGTAGCTAAGAAATAAATGACGATATAAGTAAAACTGCATAAAAGACATCCAAGTCACCAAAATATACAATATCGTCCTCACATAAAGTCTCTAAGTCATACACATGAAAGTGGTAGATGGAGAGTACAGGATACAACAAATATACAATAGGCAACATCGGATAACCGTAAAACCCACCTATACCAAAACTGTAACAGTCAGCCGTAGCGGTATCCGCTGCAAGAGATGATACGAAAGATGAAAATCCGGCCGCGACTACCCTGAGGGACTACCTGCAAAACACTGTGGCATAACGGGGGTGAGTTACCAACTCGTGAATAGCAAATAACATATGCAGATAATCGCAAGTATGCACGTACAACGCGAATCTAATACATGCAAGCGGATAGCAATAAATGGTCATATGTATGCAACAGTCATGAAATGTACTATAGCAGGTACAACTAATACATGAAGCAATAATATGACAGTATGTATATGCAACAGTCATGAAGGTACTCTATCAGGTACTACTAATACATGAAGCAATGCATATAACATAAATGAGGAGTATGGAATATAACATGTCATTCTCACGGAATCCTGACCTCGTGACAGGACCAAAGTCCATCAAGACAATCTAAATCCCAAATTTTCTCAAATCAGCCCCTAAATTGGCTCTCATATCCTGTAAGTTTCATATATCCTGAAAGTACAATATCAAGTAAATCTCATATATCCTGAATGTCCAATATCAAGTAAACCCCATATATTCTGAATGTACAATATCAAGTAAACCTCATATATCCTGAATGTACAATATCAGGTAAACCTCATATATCCAATATCCAGTATCAAGTAAGTTTCATATAAAGTGAGTGTCCAATATCGACACCCAAAAATATCATGAAACAAGTGTCTAGCATCGACACATAAATACTGGTCTATCAGACGCTGTCACCACGACTGGCCCCCTGATAGGTACGTATCATACGCTATCCCGAAAACTCGAGTGCTTAGCTCTGACACTCAAAATTCGACGTATCCATACGTACATGACTCCGGTCGGTATCCTCACGATAACCGCCGAGTCATAGGTACTGTTACAGGTAGGTATGGTTCCCCCACTAACTCATCGTCTGCTGCTCGAAATTCTTGCCCCGGGGTACCTCCGGGCCCCACCATGTACTCACACATGGGTCCCTCCGTTCCTCGTATGGGGTATATATATATATCAGAACCGATAAATCTCATGGTGGATGCTGAAATATCATATGAAGAGAAACCGGTTTTTTCAAATAATGCATAATTTCAAGAAACTACCACCACTGTTATATATACTTAAGAGTAAAAATATCAAAGAACATCATATGAAATCTATGAATGTAATATATGGAACATGAAACGGTAATATGAGCATATAAAGGAAAAACCGCTATTTAACTGCAACAAGTTAATATATATATCATGCGGTTCCTAATTTCTCCAAATCCATACAACATCAAATAAAGGTGAACATGTAGCTATAGCCAGGTGTGCATAACCATGCCGACATAGCAAGATATGTGTATCTACCTATCAATAATGATGTAATACCCTCCAGGTATATGTCTAAGTTAGTATGCAAGCTGTACATGTAGCTATATCTCATGTGTGTATATACCTGTCACTAATGGTACAATACCATATAGGTATATAGGTAATTAGCATGTAGGCATGGCAAGGTATACTACTATCATATGCGCCAACGCATAAGAATCAATGACCCCACGTCAATGACAAAACAGTACCACATTGGTATGTGTAGCCCTAACTAGGTAAGTGAGTATACATGTAAGTATGTATGCACGGTGTACATGTAAGTATGTATGCATAACAAGGCATATGTGTAAGCATGTAGGTATACAGGTATACTACTATCATATGCGCCAAGGAAAATAAGGATCATGTCTCAATGTCCCTAAACAATACAATATAACATATGTATAGGTGTTGTGTATGTCATGGAAATTATTGGCGGTGTGTGTGTAGCATACAATTAGTGCTCGTGAAACATGAACCGTCAATAATAGTGTTGTGTCTCATTAATACTAAGTCCATACACATGGAAATGAGATAAGCAATAAGGTATACATGCACAATCAATATCCGTATACTTCTAACTAATAGTCATGTTATTTGATCTAGCCCAGACGCATAACGCCATGCGGGCGATCCCTCTGTAGATGTTAAATCTACTCACCAACCATCCTGGATATGTAAAGCCAACAACCCGCTTTCCCTTCTTCGCAGCGTCCGAAGTCCCCGCCTGCGATCCTGAAAGCATATAACAATATAACAAGTATATATTAGCAATCGATCAATAACATTTACCAACTACGTTTGATTGATGCACCAACTCTAAACGTACTCTCAAGTGTTCGTCAAGTGGCTAACGCGCGTAGCGACACTACGAAACCAACTCAAGAACAAAAGCTACACAAAGACACGAATGACATCGGCACGACCCTAGCTAGGAACGCAAAGCGACACAACTACCAACCCTAGACCCTGATCGTATCGATCGGGCATTCAAAACACAATAATAAACGTGAAATCTAATATAAATAACGTCGCAAGGTCAAAAGAAACCCACTCCTAAACTTACCAAAATCTAGTAAGCAACATATATCATTTTAGCACAAAACTACAACTTTTTACCAAAACTAGAATTTACAAACATCACAATATAGCAAGGTTAAACCATCCAAACCATTACTATAATTTTAATCTTGCCTAATTAGGATTAGTAAAATTTTAGTTTGCTAATTAGCTTAATTAACCAATTAGGAAAATATCATTTAACAAATTAGCAACTTGGTTTAGTTTTCATTTGTCTAAAATTATCAACTAACCATTTCACTAATCAAAACCCTAATTTAATTAACAAAACCCTTACTAGAAATTCTAAATATGAAATTAAAAGCTTAAATTAAATATCTAAATAAGCTAATTAAAGTATTAACACCACATAAAGAGATTAGGATTTGGATTTATACCTTTAAAGATACACAACTTGAAACTAGAAAATCCAAAGATTAGCCTCCAAAAATCCTCACTTGAATGAAGAACAAAGCTTGTTTTGGGTTAAGAAATGAAGGGGAATGATTATATTTGAGTTTGTATGAATTTATTTACGATTTTTGATAATTTATTGGACTTGAAATTATTGAAAAGAGGTGAGAGGAGAGAAAGGGCAGCAAGGGGATGAAGTGGCCGGCCATTGCAAGGAGAGGGTGGTTTGTGAAGAAAATGAAGAAAGTTCTAGCTAAAAAGAACATTAAATGCTAATTTAATGCAAATGCCACCTTTTCTTTCTTTTCTTTTTCTTTAATTTTTCATTTTAATTCACAAAATATCTAGATATTTGGATGGATGGATTAACAAAAATATCTAGTGGTTAGATTAGCATAGATTCATATTAGTAGTAATTAACCCAATCCAAAATGTAATTACCACTAATAAAGTGCACAAATAAAGCATTAAAATAATATTTAATTAGAGGAAAATTCTATGTGAACCAAAACTTCCCATTGACCCCCAAAGCCCGCGCACTAGCTTCAATCTAGCTAAACTAGGTGCCGACAAGTCAATACAGAAGTTTGATCACAATCGGGTTAAAACGGAAAACATCGACTATTTTACCCTAAAATGAAAATATTCGCATAACCATTTCTAAAACGTTACATTATCATGCGATGATAGTTGGATCCCGATACCCACTGATGAGTTGGTTTGCTCCTCGGGTGATCCCGACTAATTCTTCTTTCAGGTTTGGAAGAGAATTTGAGGATACAGTGGGAGACATCCTGATTAGATAAAGTGATTGACCCTTCTGATCTAGGTATGAGTGTACGCTGAGTGTTTCTTTTCTCTCTCTTGTTGGCAGCGACCATGTCCTGACCCTAGACTATAACTCGGTAACCTAGTTAACCGAACTTTCTTAAAAACACACTGACTTTTGGATTGTCAGAGTTGCATATATCATTCCCGCTCCTACTTTTACCCTTTATTTTTTTTTCCAGAACATTCCGTATCACTACGAAGATCCACATTTATAGGATATGACCATCGTATAGTTACATATGAACTCGAAGAAACTTGTTTCGGATTCGAGAATGGTTTTCGATTCTGTAGAAATTTAATAGGACTATTCAGTTGTCTTTTCCTTCTACCTTCTCTCAGGTTGTGAGGGCTCCTAGGATTATGAGAGGGTACGCCTATTGCGTTTATTGGATAGTCTTCTTCCAAACCATAGGCAGGTCCTGAAAGGTGGGGAAGAAAGAAAACCAATTAGCCTACGTGTGGTGTACATAAGATAATAAGTAAAGACAAATAAAGGGATTAGAAAGAGAGCTAAGTAAATTGCAACTGCTATCATTCACGACCAAACCGCGTAGTTCATCGCTACTCCTACTTCAACTCTGCATTTCTTTAGGACACCCCGTATCACTACGAAGATCCACATTTATTGGATAATCCATCGTATAGTTATATACGAACTCGAAGGAACTTGTTTCAGTTCGAGGATGGATTCTGGTTCAGGAGAAATGGAATAAGGCTTATTCAGTAGTCTTTTATCTTTACCTTCTCTCAAGTTATGAGTGTAAGGCTACGCCAGCACCCCGGCCTTCAATCCGAGACCAAACACGGAATAAAAACTTTTAAAACTGGCGCTAATGTAATCCTAAAACCCGGATCGTGCCATTAACCGCAAACTAGTATACTGTAAAAGAGTTTAGAGAGATTATACCGATCGATCCGTGTCCTTCGGTCTTCAATCTCTGTCCCTTGCTAGTTGCGGCTGCCCCAACGATTTCACTCTCCAATCTCGCTCGTCGAAGTGGCTCCACGTCAAGGATTCTTTATACGGGCTCCCGCTTCAAAACCGAAGCAACTCGGACATCAAGTTTGCCAAAAGAAATGACCAAGATGAAGTAGAGATAGTGTATGATTACTTTGTCTCAATACACTCTAGGGTTCTCAACACATGAGTGGGATAGAGTGGAGGTTGAAGAAGAAGCCATTGATGGAAGTTGTGAGCTCAAGAAAAAAGCTATTGAAGAAAAAGAGCTTGCTTATTATGTGAGATAAAATGTGAGAGCTCTCAAGAATAAACTCAAGACCAAACCCTTGCCTAATGTGGCTGCCCTCTCTCTCTTCACAATTAATCCCACATAATAATCAATCAAGAGAATAAACATGGCACAAGAAAACACACCATGAGTCAACAAAAATGCACATGCCACATTTAATGCTCTTGGTCAAGACTTGCACTCACAATTTCCACCTAATAAACATTAATCCAAATGTTTAAAATAATAAATAGAATGGCATCTTCTAAAGTAAACTCGTGACGGATCATAAGAATACCCCTCATCTGTATATACATACCTGCATCCACATTCCGACTGAATACAAATACAACGAGACGAAAATAATCCAACAATCTAATACTAGGATCCGGCTTAAACCAAAGCCTACTAGTATGATCCGTCCGATCATGATCCGTGCACAAGTGCACATATATGATCGAACCCTGCCATAAAACCATACGGCCTCTACAACGTTTTGCCCGAACTTGGGAAACTTTCTGTGGGGGACTCTAAAGACTCGTCAATACGCTGGCAGTGGGTTTAACAATAAGCACGTCAGTGGCACTAGCTGTACATAATGGCTGCCAAGGTATTGAGCAAAAGGGAGGCCGATGAGCGAACTCATACTGAAACCCTACTAAGCCTGTCAGTGAAAATATCCGTACAGTCCGGTCTGTTAGTCTATGAGTATCGCATATCGGGCCTAGGGGTTGGTAAACGTTAGACCCCCAATAGCGGTATAAGTCGTGTCAGAGTGTAGCCCAGAATACCCTGAGAAACTACTGGAATACTTACCAGTAAATCTCACTTGCCCTGGCCAGAGACTTCGTGTAATGGCTCTCTAGACACAGCGCGATATCACCGCCAATACCGGGAGAGACGAATCCCCTGCCGATCCGCTCACAGCCTCCATGTGGCTCGGGACTATACCCAACTAAAACCTGTTTGCACGACTCCTTTGAGCCGTGGTAGGGTAGTAATCAAAGTACAGTGGAAATTCACACGAGACAAATGTTAGTTATATGTATGCCCTAGAGGCCATTACTGTACATAGGATGTATATTGTAGTGGATGCTGGGACATATATAGGGAGGACTTTCTTGCTCGACATGATAGTATGCTATCTGGTTACCCTTTACCTTAACGTGTATGCTGATTGTCTCTCTGTTACATGTTGGTAAAGCCCTTAGGATCTGTACTTGACTACCTGGACTATGATGCGGATCATACTAGTGGGGACATGGTAGTCTACAAGTACATCCTTCAAAGTCCCTAGTCGTGGGTGTATCGAGACAGGGCATCGATATACCAGAGTAGACTAGCGTATACCTTCTCGACCCATACAGATGGGCGATGGATGATCCCATATCCATCGGTGTTTGACATCAGAGATGATATACGGGTACTCAGTAGAGACTGGGTACACTGGACGGACTCGCCGAGAACTCCCAGATGGTATTATACCTCACGTCAGATGGCAGTTCTCTGGTGACACTGGTACAGAGTAGTCTGTTGACCCGAGATCGTCATAGAGTCTTGTGTGGTTCCCACTGTGCTTTGATTTCCATCTTACCACGTCCAAGAGGGCGTGCAAAACGGTGGTTTTTGGGTACAGTCCCGAATCATATGGAGGCAATGAGCGATAGGAGGGGATTCGTCTCTCCCGGTATAGGGGGTAGATGTTGCGCTGTGTTCGATTGGCTATAACAGGAAATCCCTGGCCAGGGTTGCTGAGATTTACTAGTAAGTGTTACCAGTAGTTTCTCGAACAGTTATAGACCTTATATCGACACGACTTATTGAGCTATTGGGGTCTGACGTTTACCACCCCTAGGCGAGATATGCGACATATCAGACGATCAGACCGGACTGTACGGTAGTGTTACTGGTCGGATTCACTGGAATGTGAGCGGGCTTGCTCGTCGATCTTCAGATCGCTCAATACCCGGGTGGCCGTTACGTTTAGCAGACCGCTTGCGGCTTGTGGATGTTTGATATGATCATCATCCGCTGCCGGTGTATTGACGAGTCTTTAGAGTCCTACACAGAGGTTTCCTGGCTCAAGCGAAACGAAATAGGAGCGCATATGAGATATGTGCGGGACCGAGAATGATACCAGTATGTGATACTGTATTCGATTCTCGCGATTTGTGACATTGATCGGTTATATGCGATATAGCCGGGTTATCGGATCAAGTGTTGATTCGATAAGTTGTTACTGTTGATATTAGTCGGTTATATGCGATATGACCGGATCGTTAAATCAAGTGTTGATTTATTGATTTAATGATTTAATGCATAATAATATATTTGATATATTACTTTGCATTAACTAGTATCGGTTCACTTTAAAATGGATTTTCTCACTCGGGTGTGCACATTGTATATTCGATATAGTTTTGTGCACTTGCTTGTATCATGTTTGATGATACATGCATTATGGTTAAGTGTTAAGAATTAAACTATAGTTAAGTGGGTGATTAGGGTTTTTGATTTCATTTTATTCATTTATCTTTTTGGAAAAAGAAAAGGCAAAATGAGGAAAATGGTTGCTTTCTTTTGTTCATTCATGAACCTTCATGAAGACTTTGACCAAATGACCATTTTGTCTCATGCTTAACCCTAACCACTCACTTAAACCTTAGTTAACTCTCTACATCTAACCATGGTTCATTATATGATAAGGATTGGTTTTTCTTTTCTTTTCTAATTAATCTTATCATATTCTTCTTCTTCTTCTTCCTTGCTTCAAGTGAAGAAAGCTCTCTTCATCAATGGTGATTGATGTTTTTGAGTGAGAAATCCAATTCTAAAGTTAACCCACTTCCTATTTCTTCATCCTCTACCTCTTACCAAGTAGTAGAGTGTGTTTTCTTCACAAGTTTCTTGACTTGGTGAAGTCGGAGCTTGATTTAGCGATGCCTCGACGTAGATCATCTTCGGCATGGACATCGACGACCTAGCTTGCCCATTCTCCGACGAAGCCGACGCTAGAGCCCGGATTTGATATGGACAGCGGAAAGGACTTCGTTGCGGAGCTATGGAGGTGGAGCACCGGATCTACAAAGGTTGTATTTCCGTATCTCTTAGTTAAGTGTTAACTAGTTTGCTTTTTCGCCTAGTTTTCTAGCAAACGATCCGTAGTCGGGTCTCTCGGCACCTAGATTTTTTGAAATTGGCATGTTCGATGCCTTGTGAGACCTCACTAGAGTGCCTAGGAACCCTACAGTGGTATCAGAGCCTAGCTAGAGCCTTAGGCGAAGTCTAGACGGAATTAGAACTCCGATCGACCCGAAACCCCGACAAGAAAATGCTCTCTGGACATTTCTGTAAAACGTGGTTTTTTGTCAATTAAAAATGCTTAAAAAATTCAGCAATGAAATACAAGAATTACTGTGCAAAACGTTTCCCATGAACAGTGCAAACAGCCGTGGAAACGCGGCAGAAGCCTGGCTTCTGCGGCGCTTCCGCGGCAAGTTGGTGACGTCAGCCCTTAGTTTTTCCACAGTAATTCCTGATAAATTCTTCTGAGTTTTCTGGGAATTTTAAATTGATTCCAGAGTTTTATTTTCTGGGTTGGATTGGGGACTCGATGAATCGATCGGATTTTTAACTTTGTCTATGTGGCTTTCCGGATAAATTTTAGAATATGTTAAAAAGTTCGACCGGATATAAATTCCCAATTTTTCCCCTGTCGGGAAATTTCCATGTGTTGGATTTTTCCGAAGTTTAACGATGTTCTAAGTAGTGCAAGTAACACGATGGACCCTCTAGAAGACAACAAACCTTAACTTGATTATGTGACCGTCTTGAACTGCCCTTTGAACCTTCGGGTTTGGGGCAGTACGGCGTGCCACATGTGAGGCGTTGGCTTGACCCTTCTACGGCTGGACCGTTGCTACTGAGGCACGAACTGAATGTTGTTAGACTTATTTCATGTGTTGATCTGTATCGGGAAAACTTGGGTGTTCGATTGTTCGATCGGAAAGTTTAACATTTTCTGTTTATCTGGAATGGGATACAATAATTGGAATTCACAAGAAGTTATGAGATAACTGAATGAATGTTATAAACATAGCACTTTAGTCTCACTTGATCGGTTGCCACGGAATTTTGATGTGATCAAAAGTCCGTCGCAATCACGTAGCGTACGCGGATACTCGCCGGGTAAACTTAATAGACAGCCTCACTCCATAGCCCCGACCAAGTGACTGTAGGAGAACCCCGTCGCCGAAAGCATCCGTTCGGGTGCTCGCGGTAGCGGTGTTCCGCCTTGGTGCACTTCGTCGACGGTATCGGGGGTGAAGCCGCCTATTAAAGTTTGCGACGAGCATTCGATCAGAATGTCGGGAATCTTGTTGAATTACCCGACTTGATATTGAAAAGTGTTTTCGATTTTGAGACTAAAATGCGGGGTTTATAATTGTTAGGCATGCGATGTCTAAGTAATTCATTTGGTCAGGCATGCGATGTCTGAGGTGGTTGCGGATTCCAACTGTTGTAGTTTTACACTTTCTTTTCTGTGACCGTAAGTGTAATATGTGATATCGCCGGTTTCGTTGCTATATGTCAACGACAATTGGGATGCGCATATTTACTTACGTTGATGACATGAGATGTTATGTGTTGCTGGATATGTTATATTGGATCGTCGTGTTTGAATAGCCGGGGGGTTTTTATGTGAGATGAGTGTTTTTTATTTTCATTCATGTAAAAACTTGTATGTAATATTCTTTTATTGGGGCACTTCCAGGTTGCGGAAGTTGTCACCCGTTGTATATTATTTACTTTTCCGCACTAGGATAGACCCAAGGAGGAGGGCACAAGTAACCGGGTTCTGGAGTCCAGTGGGAGACCAACTAGAGGAGTCGAGTCCGGGTCTCCTAACTCTAGAACAGGTAGGGTTGCTTGCCGCTCTCGTAGGGGTCTAGGGGTGTGGGTTTGGCTATTCATCACGACCGTGGAATCCGTGTTTTATACTGGCTCGTATTGAAAACACGGACGTCCTAGTATATCCAATATTTCATATGATTCTTCTGCTGTGATATCTGTGATGTGATCATGTGATGTTCTGTGATAGATACAGTATATAGTATATATGATATATTATATAGGCGTTACTTATGTTTTACACCCGCGCTAGCCCTGCCCCGCTCTGCCGTTAGTTACCTAACCTAACGGTGCACGAGGGGACATCGAGGCGAATGCGGATGGCATAAGTGTACGTCGTATTTATCTGTGATGTTTAGGTACTTAAATGATGGGACTTCATTAATGTGATTAATGAAATAAAAGAAACCTAAGATGTAGTAGAATCGAATTTCAAAATTAAAACAGGTAGCTACAGTTCTTGCTTTGCACAGAGGTATATGTGATATATCCTGCACCTTATTCGATAAGGAAAGGACCGAGATCCCTTCACCGGGAGTGACTCCTTTAGCAATAACTGGCAAATGCTACACACTCGGTTTTTCTTTTGATTGCTTTTAAGTGTTTTTGCTTTGCACAGTGATATATATGATATATCCCGCACCTCATTCGACGAGGAAAGGACCGACGATCCCTTCACCGGGAGTGACTCCTTTAGCAAAACGAGAAAAGCCTCAAAAGCACTCCATTTTAAAATCATTTGATTCTACAACGATATCAAGTTCATTACGCAATAGGTTTTCAGAAAAACCTGTCTTAGCCCTCCGTCATTTCAGATAAGTAGTAGTTAGTATTCGTGCTACGTTTGTTGGCCTGCGTCAAGGCGTAGTGTGCGGTAGCTAACTGGTGCTTATCTGCATAAGCATATGATGTGATTGGATTAGGGTAGTCGTGCGACTTTGTTGGCCTGCGTCAAGGGTCGTGCGGGTGGGTTTAATTCAATCAGGAAATGACGGGTTGAACTTGACTAGCGGACTATGGTTTGTTGGCCTGCGTCAATGTCATAGGACGCTAGGGGCAAAATATTATCGGGAATTTCAAGTGTTGAAATTTGCAATGAGATTGCATACCTTCTATGAGATAGTTGGATCTCGATACCCGCTGCGAGTAAGAGTTACTCCTGGGAGAGTTTTACACATTACAATTAGCCGATCAAGTAGGTGTCTAGAAAGGTGTTAACGAGGTTACGCCTCTGGGAAAACGAGGTTTACATTAATTAGGTTCGTGCGAAAGCACGGGGGACCTCCCTCAAAGTACCGACACTGGCCTGGCTGAAAGATTGGCGAACTTGTAGTGTGTAATTAATCCCGGCTAGTCTTTCCTTTTAGGGTTTGAAGGAAGATTTGATAAAAAGCAGTGGGAGCCATCCTGATTAGATAAAATAATAACCAATTTATTCTTGACAGAGCGCACGCTGAGTGTTTTCTTCTCTATCTCCTGGTAGCGACCATATCACGCCTTAATCAAGATAATAATACGGAATATTGACCGAACCCGCTTGTTATACTGAGCTGGGGAACGTTGGTCCCGCTCCAACTTATAATTGTTATAAGACAGAGCAGGAAATTGGGGATTACCAGAATTCCCGTGCCGCCCAAACGAGGAGAGTGCATGATGATGCATCATCTTCGGGTGTGTTCATTATGTAGAACTGTTTCTCTGCATCCTCTACGTCCTGGGTATGTGATACCAGATCAGGATCCCAGATATGTAATATGTTACATAGGGCTACAGAAATGTAGAGAACTGAGAACGGGTGATAAGTTTCATGAGGCAGAAAACGGGGCAAGTGTTGCAGCCAAGTCTGTTGGTCACTGTCACCCTGTATTACAAATACATTGATTCTGAACGGATGTTATTAGATACCGAACCTGATATACAAAATCGTATCTATCTCTTTATTAGTAAAGAAATGATAAAATTTTGTATTGTTGGATAATATTTTGAACATTTCCTATATCAAAAGTTGATCTGTTCAGGCACGTTATCTAAAAGCATTAATGTTCTAAATCAAACTACAGTTCTTAGTATACGGAACACACACAAGAGGAAGAGTTCAGAAATGAACGAATCCTTCTTGAGGTATTGTAGACTAGGTCAGATCAATGTGACCCGACTAGCTAGAGTTACATATAGATGCATATTTAAATCAGTTTGAATTTACATCTTGTGAAACTCGCCAGTCATGTCACAAAGATACGATGACCATAGCTCTGTTTACTGGAAGCAGAGAAAGAGTTAGTAAACTCTTGGGATGATACATGTTGATGTATGTAAGGTCCCCTGTCTACATATGCCAAGACCGGTTCTTTGTACTTCATTACATTCTCTAATAATCTCTCGAGATTCAGATCTATGTTCTTGTTGAAACACAAGTCCGAACCTTTTGAGATATTCACGGAATATAAGTTAGAAGTAGAGAACTAATACGGGTATAAGTATTATGTCCTATGATGAGATCAGGGAGGAGAATACTTGTGCATGGAATTCCTGGACTATTCTAAAGGAGAATGAGATTCTCTCTCAGCATTACTCCTCCGTATACACCATAGCACGATGGTATATCGGGGCGGAGCAATCACACCCTATATGATATGGTGTGCTCTATGATGAGTAATACTGAGTTACCTTTTTCCTATTGGGAGTTATGCACTTGAGAAGTTGCATACCTATTGAATAGGGTTCAAATCAAATTAGATGCCTACCATTTCATATGTGATATGATAAGGGAAGAGCCCATATCTTAAGTTGGTTAAGATTTGGGGTTGTCCGGACTATGTTTAAAAGCAAAATTCGGACAAGCTCGAGGCAAAGTCTGCTATGTAGAACTGGAAATGTTCCAGCTATACAAACTACAGCACATGATTTGATAGAACCAAAAGATTCAGTAGATTCCAACGAACCTCAGCCTCTCCGCCGATCTAGTAGGGTTCCTCACCCACCTGAGAGATACTTCGGTTTCTCTATGACAGTGGGAGCGAGGATTACATCATGAGATGATGACCCAACTAGTTTCGAGCTGGTCATCAGGAGTGAGACTCTGTAAGAATGGCTGGATGTTTAGTGATCTGAGATAGAATCCTTATACACCAACAAAGTATGGACTTTGGTTGCTATATCTGAAGGGTTAAATCCCCATCAGGAGCAAGTATATCTTGAGAAGATTACTTGGTGTACATGGAAAAGTTGAGACTTTCAAAGCTAGACTTGTTAAAGGTTTGCATCATTGACCAGGTGTGGATCATGATGAAACTTTTTCTGAGGATCTATGCTTAAGTCCATCCAGATCCTACTTGTCACGGCTACATACCATGACTGCGATATCTGGTGGTTGGGTGTCTTGACTGCTTTTCTAAATGATGATTTAGAAGAGAGCGTCTATAAGTACACAGCCAGAAGGCCTCGTAGACAGTGGGAGCAGCGGAAACGTGTGCAAGATGTTTTATATGATAAAGCAGGCATCGCGGAGTTGGAACATCTGTTTTTGATGAATTAGTCAAAGAGTTTGAAATCATCAAAATGGTAGATGAACCTTGTATAAACAAAAAGGTAGTAGGGAGTATGGTGACGATCCTCGTAGAGTACGTGGATGACATACTCTTGATGGGGAAGGAGTTTCCTATGCTACGCTCGATCAATCTCCGGTTATCACAAGGATTCTCCACATAGGATCAAAACGATACCTCCTAAATCCTGAGTTTTAGATCTATGAGATAGACTTAATTGGATGTTAGGATTCTCACTAGTTGTAGTGAGACGGTATCAACCGATCCTGGGGAGAATCACTGGAAGGGTTCCAGGGTGATAAAGACGACTGAATGTCAGTCACAGGCATTGTATTTACCCTCATTGGAGGGACGGTGTGTTGGAAGAGTTCCAAGCTAGATACCGTGGCATACTAGAAGATAAAGGCAGGATACATCGCTACTTAAGATGCTACCAAAAAGGCAGTCTGGGTGTATATTGGTTCATAAGATGAACTACGTTCCTACCATTGTGAGACAATGGAGTTGTGGCTTATGCCAAGGAACGCCGGTCCCATCAGTGATCCAGACATATTCTAAGGCAGTATCGCCTGATCATGGAGATGGTTGATCTCCAGGGGATCGAGGTCAGGAGAGTAGACTCAGAGGACAACACATCGGATCCACTCACAAAGGCCTGTTCCCAGAGAGAGACTTTTATGGGATGGTTGAGTATGAGATACTTCAACCACTGCTACAGATGGCCCTAGTGCAAGTGGGAGATTGTTAGTTATATGTATGCCCTAGAGGCCATTACTGTACATAGGATGTATATTGTAGTGGATGCTGGGACATATATAGGGAGGACTTTCTTGCTCGACATGATAGTATGCTATCTGGTTACCCTTTACCTTAACGTGTATGCTGATTGTCTCTCTGTTACATGTTGGTAAAGCCCTTAGGATCTGTACTTGACTACCTGGACTATGATGCGGATCATACTAGTGGGGACATGGTAGTCTACAAGTACATCCTTCAAATTCCCTAGTCGTGGGTGTATCGAGACAGGGCATCGATATACCAGAGTAGACTAGCGTATACCTTCTCGACCCATACAGATGGGCGATGGATGATCCCATATCCATCGGTGTTTGACATCAGAGATGATATACGGGTGCTCAGTAGAGACTGGGTACACTGGACGGACTCGCCGAGAACTCCCAGATGGTATTATACCTCACGTCAGATGGCAGTTCTCTGGTGACACTGGTACAGAGTAGTCTGTTGACCCGAGATCGTCATAGATTCTTGTGTGGTTCCCACTGTGCTTTGATTTCCATCTTACCACGTCCAAGAGGGCGTGCAAAAAGGTGGTTTTTGGGTACAGTCCCGAATCACATGGAGGCAATGAGCGATAGGAGGGGATTCGTCTCTCCCGGTATAGGGGGTAGATGTTGCGCTGTGTTCGATTGGCTATAACAGGAAATCCCTGGCCAGGGTTGCTGAGATTTACTAGTAAGTGTTACCAGTAGTTTCTCGAACAGTTATAGACCTTATATCGACACGACTTATTGAGCTATTGGGGTCTGACGTTTACCACCCCTAGGCGAGATATGCGACATATCAGACGATCAGACCGGACTGTACGGTAGTGTTACTGGTCGGATTCACTGGAGTGTGAGCGGGCTTGCTCGTCGATCTTCAGATCGCTCAATACCTGGGTGGCCGTTACGTTTAGCAGACCGCTTGCGGCTTGTGGATGTTTGATATGATCATCATCCGCTGCCAGCGTATTGACGAGTCTTTAGAGTCCTACACAGAGGTTTCCTGGCTCAAGCGAAACGAAATAGGAGCGCATATGAGATATGTGCGGGACCGAGAATGATACCAGTATGTGATACTGTATTCGATTCTCGCGATTTGTGACATTGATCGGTTATATGCGATATAGCCGGGTTATCGGATCAAGTGTTGATTCGATAAGTTGTTACTGTTGATATTAGTCGGTTATATGCGATATGACCGGATCGTTAAATCAAGTGTTGATTTAATGATTTAATGCATAATAATATATTTGATATATTACTTTTCATTAACTAGTATCGGTTCACTTTAAAATGGATTTTCTCACTCGGGTGTGCACATTGTATATTCGATATAGTTTTGTGCACTTGCTTGTATCATGTTTGATGATACATGCATTATGGTTAAGTGTTAAGAATTAAACTATAGTTAAGTGGGTGATTAGGGTTTTTGATTTCATTTTATTCATTTATCTTTTTGGAAAAAGAAAAGGCAAAATGAGGAAAATGGTTGCTTTCTTTTGTTCATTCATGAACCTTCATGAAGACTTTGACCAAATGACCATTTTGTCTCATGCTTAACCCTAACCACTCACTTAAACCTTAGTTAACTCTCTACATCTAACCATGGTTCATTATATGATAAGGATTGGTTTTTCTTTTCTTTTCTAATTAATCTTATCATATTATTCTTCTTCTTCTTCCTTGCTTCAAGTGAAGAAAGCTCTCTTCATCAATGGTGATTGATGTTTTTGAGTGAGAAATCCAATTCTAAAGTTAACCCACTTCCTATTTCTTCATCCTCTACCTCTTGCCAAGTAGTAGAGTGTGTTTTCTTCACAAGTTTCTTGACTTGGTGAAGTCGGAGCTTGATTTAGCGATGCCTCGACGTAGATCATCTTCGGCATGGACATCGACGACCTAGCTTGCCCATTCTCCGACGAAGCCGACGCTAGAGCCCGGATTTGATATGGACAGCGGAAAGGACTTCGTTGCGGAGCTATGGAGGTGGAGCACCGGATCTACAAAGGTTGTATTTCCGTATCTCTTAGTTAAGTGTTAACTAGTTTGCTTTTTCGCCTAGTTTTCTAGCAAACGATCCGTAGTCGGGTCTCTCAGCACCTAGATTTTTTGAAATTGGCATGTTCGATGCCTTGTGAGACCTCACTAGAGTGCCTAGGAGCCCTACAACAAATAACGATCTCAGGTCGATAGACTAACCTGTACACATATCATCAGGGAACTGCTATCTGACGATAGGTATAATTCCAACTAGCATATTCCCGGCGAGTCCGTCCGATATACTCATAACCCAATGAGCACCTATATACGTCTTAGGTGAACCAACTGACACCAATGGCTTGTGAGACCGGCCATCGCCCCTCGTCGGGGTCTCGATCCGTATATACTAGTCTACTCTCGGAGTATCGATGCCCAATCTTGAAACTCCCACGACTAGGGACACTTTAAAGATGTGCTTATAGACCACCCAAATCTCACGTATATGATCGACATCTTACTGCTGGTAGTCAAGAAAGAATCTTATGGGCTCTATCAACATGTAATAGTGATCTGTGATGTCACCTGAAGCATGTACATAATGATAAAGACAAACCAGATAGCATACTATCATCTCGAGTAAGACTGTTCTACCGATATAGGTCCTCCCTCAATCATTGCAATTACGTGCCTGCGATCCAATAATTGACTTGAGGGAACTATAGCCAACAATCTCCCACTTGCACTTAAGGCTAATTATTGCGGTGTCGCATACTCACATCCCGTATGATACCGAACACCCAACTTCTTTACTAATCAGTTTCACAAAGCTCGTTTGCAAAACTATTGCGTTCGAGAAATAGCCTCAGTGAGTGGATCCGTCCTAATGTTTCTTTCTATGTCTCTCTTTATCTCAAGTTCACGGAGAAAGCCATCTCCCGAAATGAGCAATGCCTGTCTTAGAATATGCCTGGATATCTGATGGGACCTAGTTCATAAATGAACTCCAAATCTAGCAAACTTCTTAGACTGTATCATCAACTGAATTTAATCAGTATCCTGCGCCACGCCTTCCTCAGTATCCGCTTGGACCACCTGTCCAAACTACTATCCCTCGTCAAGAGGGAAAACTATAACTCTGACAGTCACTCTGTCATCCATGTCACCTTGGAAGCCTGGTATGATAACAGTCTCCCGAAGGAGGCTGTCATTATCAAATCCCTAGAACATCAACTTATGTTCATAAACTTCTTCCGAACGTTTCTTTAAGATTAGATAAATATAATCTTATTGCATCTAGTGCAAAAACAACATCTGGTGTGGTACTTGACATCTCATGATTGACTCAATTGCCTAAGCAAGTGATATGCCAATCATGCACACCCCTCTCCTCTTTAGTCTGTAAGACACCTTTAGAGAGGGTGACTCCATCACTTGCAGGTACACCACCATGCCAAGAATCGTCCATTCTAAAACACCTTTAGAATGCTGTCCAAGTACCTAGATTGGGACACTTCCCAAATCTAGATCTAAAACCATAGATCTAGTGGCCAGAATGCATAATATTATATCCATATCCTATGTGGAGAAACCACTGTGTGACAACCATAGTATAACCGATTGTAGGATAAGAATTTTACTTCCTATAAAGTGCATGTCATCCAAATACCAGGACATCACACCCTACTACTTTCTTAACAGATCCATCTCCTATTCTGATGAAGCCAAAACCTATGACTGTCACATATAAAATAGATGATCTATCTCCGCTATACTTGCTATAGTCTATAAATAGACATAAGCTACTTGTCCACTACGCTTCCACTGCTCCCACTCCCACTGACTACAACAACCTTCTAGCAGAGTCATATACATGTGCACTTCTAAAACTAGTTTGGAACGACGTTATACCCATCCTCCTGCCGGATCTCATAGTCTGGAACAACAGTAGTGTCAAGTCTGGGTAAACAAGAACCTCCCTGTCACCGTTTTTGAGAATACCGAAATACCTCTCGGACGCCTGAGGTTACCCACCGTATCTGCGGAGTGGCTAATGGAATGTCAAACCTAATTGAATCTTTTGGTCCTATTAAATTTTCAGTAATCGTCTGTGGTTCTGGAATCATTTCCAGTTCTACCATACTCCCACTACTGTTTTCTGAAAAAGACCATTTTACTAAAACTGTGGCGAGTCAAGAACAATATCACTATTGATCTTCCAGATGGTAGAAAGTTAACCCTCATCATAGCCCGGGTTAACCCAAATACTGCCATTATTGAAACGTGCCTTGTGTTATCCAGAGTCTGGTTTCAAGCATAAGCCGGACAATTCCATATACCTTAACATCGTTAAGATACGATCCATTCTATATACAATATAGAAACAGAGGCACTGATTTAATTGGAACCAGATTCAAATCATGCAGCTGTCTCCAGTACATGTGAACTAAATGGAGAGAGGCCGATCAGCATTACTCAACTAGAAGTGCATCCAAATATGAGTAACCTGAAAGAGAAGCAAGTTCTTAAAACCATTACTATCAACTGAATACCAAACACAAGTATCTACATCTTCGATCACCTTGAAGAATCCTGATACTTGCAACACATGGTTCTCTACTTTATTCGTGTACCTATAACTTCTCAAAACTTAGACATTGTATTTCTACGAAACACGTGTCTAAAACTTGAGAAGTCACAAGTAAACAGAATATAGTACGAGGACCAACCCCTCTGTCCTGATGGACACTGGACAACATACAATACTTTGTATAAGTCCCCTGATTTTAATAACTCATACCATGTGCGTCGTAGGTTGAAAACTATACTTATGGTTAAGAAGAATTACACCGATATTTAATGCTCCTTACTTAACCATCAACTGATATAGGTAAATTTCATGGACATAATTTCAAAAAGTTATATTTCACTTTATAAAATAAACGTACAGATATATCCATTTGAAATTGGTTCATAACAACGGATATTCAAAACCAGATATTTGCCATCCGGCTAAAACCCAGGCGATTCCCTCAAATATCACCAATTACAACGAATCCCGATATAATGAGGATGATCACCTAATTCCCAATAAGTTACTCCCACTCATCATCTGTAAAACCATAGAGATGTGAGAATCGGACCTGGTAAATACATACCCTGGAGTAAGGATCTAATTGGGTCAAGGGTCTTACCATCTGTGAAGGTTCTTTGGCGTAGCCGTCTAATGAGGAGATCACTTGAGTGGCTGCGAGCGCGATGCGGAATACTTTCCCTCATCTTTTTGAAGGTACGCGTAGACAAATTTTAAATTCGGGGACCGAATTTCTTTAAGGGGGGAAGATTGTAACGTTTTAGAAATTGTTTTGCGAATTTTCCGTTTTCAGGGTAAAATATTCGGTGTTTTCCGTAAAAACCTAGAAGCGATCTTTTTGCAGTATTGAATGCACTGCACCTAGTTTAGATAGGAAATTGCTAGTTTGCGGGTTTTTGTAAGCCACTGGTAATTTTTGTGCATTTTAATATTTTTCCCTTATTAAAATATTATTTTAATGCTTTATTTGTGCACTTTATTAGTGGTAATTACAATTTGGTATGGGTTAATTACTACTAATGTGAAACTATGCTAATATAATCACTAGATTTTTTTGTTAATCCAACCATCCATAAATATCTAGATATTTGTTGTTTATGTGAATTGAAATGAAAATTTAAAGAAAGAATAAGAGATGGCATAATGAAGTTTTGTTTTATTAAGCTTTAATAATGTTTTCTTCTAGATTTTTCCACACTTATCCAAAACCATTCTCTTTTCTTGCAATGGCCAACCCCTCTCCCTCTTGCTGCCCTCTCATTTCATTTGCCCCATTTGCACTTCTTTGAGCTTCCAAAATTCATCAAAAATCCTAAATGATTCCACAAAACTCATAATTAAACAATAACCAATCTTTCTTCTTCACAAATCTTGCTTATATCTTCAAGGAAAACATCATTTTGGAGGAAAAAAATGATGGATCTAGTTGCTAGATTTTGTTCTTGAGAAGGTATAAATTCAAACCCTAATCCTTATTTGTTGTGCTAAAATCATATAGTTAGCTATCTAATTGTTTATAATAGCTTTAAATTCATGTTTAATTCATTCATGATAATTTTTAGTGAAGAATCAAGTTAGGGTTTTGTTTAGTGAAATGGTTAATCAAGATGTTTAGACTAATGAAAATTTATCCTAGTTGCTAGATTTGTTGTATGATATTTTACTAATGGTATAATTAGCTTAATTACAAACTAGACTTTTACTAATCCTAATAAAGTGGGATTAAAATTATAGTAAAGGTATGAATGGTTTAATCTTGCTATATGGTGATGTTTGTAAATTCAAGTTTTGAGCTAAAATGATATATGTTGCTTATAGGTTTCGGTAAGTTTTGGCATGGGTTTCTTTTAACGTTGCGACGTTATTTATATTGATTCCACGCTATATTTTGTGTTGTGAATGCACGATCGGTACGATCAGGGTCTAGGCTTGGTAGTTGTATCGCTTTGCGATCCTAGCTAGGGCCGTGTCAATGTCGTTTGTGTCTTTGTGTAGTTTTTTTGCTCTCGAGTTAGTTTCGTAGTGTCGCTATGCGCGATAGCTACTTGACGAACACTTGAGAGTACGCTTGGAGTTGGTGTGTCGGTCAAACGTAGTTTGTACATGTTATTAGTCGATTGCTAATATATACTTGTTATATTGTTATATGCTTTCAGGATCGCAGGCGGGGACTTCGGACGCTGTGAAGAAGGAAAAGCGAAGGGTTGGCTTTACTTAGCCAGGATTGTTGTGAGTAGATTTAACATCTACAGGGGAATCGCTCGCATGGCGTTATGCGTCTGGGCTAGATTAAATGATATGACTATTAGTTAGATGTATACGGATATTGATTGTGCATGTGTACCGTTGTTGCATATCTCATTTCCTATTGTCCATGGACTTAGTATTAATGAGACACAACACTATTATTGACGGTTCATGTTGCACGAGCACTGATTGTATGCCACTCACACCGTCAATAATTGCCATGGCACGCACAATACCTATACATACAGGATATTGTATTGTTTAGGGACTTGAGACGTGATCCTTATTTTCATTGTGCATATGAAATATAGCATAGCTGTATACCTACATGCTTACACATATGTCTTGACATGCTTACATGCTAGTTACCCATATACCTATATGGTATTGTACCATTAGTGATAGGTATATACATATATGAGACATAGCTACATGTACATCTGGCATACATACTTACACTTATATCTGGAGGGTATTACATCATTAGTGATAGGTATATACACATATGAGACAAAGCTACATGTACATCTGGCATACATACTTACACTTATACCTGGAGGTATTACATCATTAGTGATAGGTATATACACATATGAGACATAGCTACATGTACATCTGGCATAAATACTTACACTTATACCTGGAGGGTATTACATCATTATTGATAGGTAGATACACATATCTTTCTATTCCAACATGGTTACGCATACCTGGCTATAGCTACATGTTCACCTTTGTTTGATGTTGTATGGACTTAGAAAAATTAGTAACCGCATGATATATATATTAACTTGTTGCAGTTAAATAGCGGTTTTTCCTTTTATATGCTCATATTACTATTTCATGTTGCATATACATTCATGGATTTCATATGATGTTCAATGATATTTTTACTCTTAAGTATGTATAACAGTGGAATGGGATGCTGTTACACACACACACACACAATCACACACACACACACATATTAGTGGAATGGGATGCTAATATATATGTATTGATTCATGCGGTTATACTTATTCATTACTTGATGTTTTCTGGTTTTGGGGACCGTGGTTGTTTCATGAAATTATGCATTAATTGAAAAACCTGGTTTCTCTTGATATGATATTTCAGCTTCCACCATGAGATTTCTCGGTTCTGAGCTTATATATACCCCATACGAGGAGGTGTCATGGGCCGTGTGCGGGTACATGGTGGAACCCGGTTGGTTCCCCGGGGTAAGAAGATCGACGGTATATGCCGATGAGCCAGGTTGGGGCGTTCGCCAACCGGTGATAGTATTGGGACTCGACGGATATCTGGGGGATACCGATCGAGGTTATATACGCACATGCCTTGCAGATTTCGGGTGGTGCTTACCCAGGTTCCATAGGATGTACGTACATGACATAGGAGGGCCAGTCCCAGGTGACGGTGCCTCAGAGATGAGTATTTTTGTGTAGATGCTAGACACTTATTTTCATGATGTTTTTTGGTGTAGATATTAGACACTCGGGTTTCATGAGACTTACTCGATATTGGATACTGGTTATATGAAATTTACTTGATATTTGACACTCAGGATATATGAGATTTACTTGATGTTGGACACTCAGGATATATGAGATTTACTTGATATTGGACACTCATGATATATGATACTTACAGGATATGAGGGCCAATTTGGGGGCTAATTTGAGGAAATTTGGGATTTAGATTATCTTTATGGACTTTGGTCCTGCCACGAGGTCAGGATTCCGTGAGGATGACATATTTTATCCCATACTCCACATTTATTGTATATGCATTGTTTTCATGTATTAGTAGTACCTGATAGAGTACCTTACATGACTGTTGCATAGATATTGCCATTTATTGTTCATGTATTAGTAGTACCTGATAGAGTATCTTACATGACTGCATACATATGGCCATTTATTGATATCATCTTGCATGTATTAGATTCGCGCTGTATGTGCATACTTGCGATTACCTGCATATGTTATTTACTATTCACGAGTTGGTAACACACCCCCGTTGTGCCACAGGGTTTGCTGGTGGTTCCTCAGAGTAGTCAAGGCAGGGCTTCCACCTATCATATCATCTTTTGCAGCGGATACCGCTTCGGCTGACTGTGTGCAGTTCTGCTACAGGTGGGTTTTGGCGGTTATCCGATGTTACTTATTGTATATCTTTTCATCTACCACTTTCATGTATGACTTAGAGACTTGATGTGAGGACGATATTGTATGTTATTTTGTGACTTGGCGGTCTTTTATGCAGTTTTTATTTATATCGTTTTTTATTTCTTCGCTACGGCGTCGTATACCTGTTGCGGTGGTTGTTTCCACCGTTGGGCGTGGATTTTCTCCCGTTGGGGATGCTTTACTTATATTCATATTGTACCCATTTTTAGGGTTAGTTTTTACAAAGGAGGTGCTGCCAAAATTTTTAAGAAAGTAAAGTTGGACTTTAAAGAATTTGTGCTTGAGATTTTCAAAAGTTTTAACAATGTTCTTATCGCTTACTATTTTTTATGGTTTAGATTGCTGGGTTTTCGGCTTACTTAAATTGCGTTACGCCTGGAGACGTTGCGTAGTTTAAGGGGTGTCACGTACCAATTTCGGGTCGTGACAAAGTTGGTATCAGAGCGCTAGGTTTTACCTTTCGGAGTGTAGGATGACCTTGGTATGATGGAGTAGCTAGCTTAAACAGAGTAACGTAGTGTGTGTATGTCCTTGGCATACTCACGATCACGGTACTTCGCCTAAAGTGACCTAAGTACTAATTGATTGAATTCAATCCTTGATGATACATATCCTTGTTATTCGATTTCCGTGTTCATATCGAATCCTTTTCCCATTTATAGCCTTTGCCGCCGATGACTATAAGGACTCAGAAAGGTGCAGCGAGGGCTGAGGTTAGAGTTAACTCGTGTGGGACGAGGACTGACCAGGATGGCACGCTCGTTGCACAAGAGCAAATGGATCTGCCTTCGATAGATCGTATCGCTAGGCTTGAGGTAGAGATGCAGGACTTGCGCCAGACGATGGGGTCTTTGGTTAAGGCCAGTAGAGCGCGGCGTCAGGAGGTTGCCACCCCTGTTACCCAGTTGTTCCTTACGATCAGCACTCAGCATCGTGTTACTCACACAACACCAGTGGACGCAGCCATTTTTGACAAGGAGCGTCTTTCCGAGACTTTGGGAGTTCGAGGATAGAGGAGGGCTCGTGCAGGTGTACTAGCCAAGAGACAAAGGTTCAGTCGCCGTGACAGGTTTCGTGCACGTCGCGGGAGTAGCAGAGGCTTGGGATGAGGAGAGTCGGTTAGCTAGATCATCCGTTGTTGTGTTAACTTCTGTCAGTGATTCTTTTGTTGCGCGACATGTATTTCAGTAGTATGCCAATCGGATAGGAGATAGAGATTCGTCCGTCATTTTGATCCTTCTTGAGATGTTGGATTTGACGTTCTTCTGGGCATGGACTGTTTGCTACGTGCTATGCGTCTGTGGACTGCCGTGAGAAAACATTCAGGTTCTGTTTTCCCGGCGAGTCAGTTTCTTGTTGTGCAGGGGACAGTGGTGCCGCCTCTCACTGCTTGAATTCAGCCTTTTTCGCTAGTCGGCTTTTGAGGAGAGAATGTCGAGGATTCTTGGCTTTCATTCGGGATGCTGGAGCCACAGTGGGTTTGTTGGACCGGCTTCCTATCGTGCGAGAGTTTTCCGACGTTGTTCCAGATGAGCTGGCGGAGCTTCGGGTGCTTAAGGATCAGCTACAGAGTTGCTAGATAGGGGGACTTGTACGTCCAAGTGTTTCGCTTTAGGGAGCTCCTATTCTGTTCGTCAAGAGAAGGGCGGCAGTTTGAGGTTGTGTATTGATTGATCGTCAATTGAACCAAGTTACAGTGCGGATAGGTATCCTTTATCTCGCATTGATGATTTGTTCGATCGGCTCCAGGGTACGAGACATTTTTCTATGTTTGCTTTGAGATCGGGTCATCATTGGTTGCGGGATCATGGTGATGACATTCCGAAGACTGCTTTGTGTGCGCGACGGGCAGCATAAGTTCTTGGTGGTGTCGTTGGACTCACCAATGCCCTAACAGCATTCAAGGATGTGATGAAACAGATTTCTTCAGGCTGCTTCTCGACCAGTTGATTGTTGTGTTATTGATGACATTCTGGTCTATGCCAATGTGTCGTGAGGAACTTGAGCAGCACTTGAGAATTTGCTTTGCAGACATAGGGAGAGCCCCAGCGGTTTTCTAAATTCTCGGAGTGTTCCTTCAGGATTGATTGTGTTGTCTTCCTGGGTCTTTGAAGGGTTACACTAGCGCCCCGGCCAACTTCCGTGGCCAAATGCGGAACAAAAATTTTAAGATGAACATAAACTTTGGCGCTAGGATAACACTAAAACCCGGATCTTTACCATAAACCTAACTAGCAAAAGAAGAAGAGTTCTATCTACTATGATAGAAAGTTATACTTTAAACTTGAACTCCTTCTTCTCCTTGTTGTGAGCTCCTTGGAATGATCTAGATGGCTCCTCCTCACTGGCTTCTCTATATCAAAGAAGATCCACCCGAAGGCCTCTACCTTGAGCTCCTACCTCAACCATGAAGTAACTAGAGTGCTTTGCTTGCTAGACTAAGAACCCTAGAGTGAGTAGAGAGTGATTTTATGGTTTGATCTCAATTTCCCTTTGTAGGGTGTTTTCGTCACCCCATTGAGATGGGAATACGCGCGCGCTTGTCAGGCGCATTACAGATTCCCCCTGCCTAGGGTAGGTCGGGGTTTAATGATTTTGGGGTTCCAAATCTCCGGCAGCCGCGGACTAAGCTGCCGTTAATTACTCCTCGCATTTGGAGCGACGGAACCTCCGATTGACGGGTTAAACTGGTCATGCGAACTCAATGTGCAGTGTACGTGTTTTGAAGAGGTTTTGGATATATCGGGGGCCCCAAAGAGTTTTTTACGGGGGTCTCGCTACCCGGATAGCGGGCTGGGGGTCAAGGGGGCTAGCAGCCCCCTTGCGGGGTGCGGGGCAGCGCCCCGTTAGAAACTTTTTTCTAACAGGGACAGTGTCGTGGAGTATGTGTGTGTGTAAATATGTATACATAAGTATATATATATATATGTATGTATGTATGTACATAAAAAGAGAGGGGAAAGGCATCCAAAGGATGCGTAGAGCCAGCGCTGTGCGCTTAGGCGCTAGCGCGCCATTTGTCGGCATGGGGGCGCTTTGCGCTCGAGCGCAGAGTGCTGGAGCGCAAGCTCGCCACGTGTTGGCACGTAGGCACTTTGCGCTCGAGCGCTGGGCGCTTGAGTGCAAGCGCGCCACGTGTCGGCACGTGGGCGTTTTGCGCTCAAGCGCAGAGTGCTGGAGCACAAGTGCGCCACGTGTCGGCACGTGGGCGCTTTGCGCTCAAGCGCAGAGTGCTGGAGCGCAAGTGCGCCATGTGTCGGCATGTGGGCGCTTTGCGCTCAGAAGCAGAGCACCGGGGCTCAAGCGCGCTACGTGTCGGCACGTGGACGCCTTATGCTGGAGCGCTAGCGCGTTGGAGCGCAAGTGCGCCACGTGTCGGTACGAGGGCGCTCGGCGCTTGAGCGCTTAGGCGCCGGCGAGAAAAAGAGGGCTTTTAGTCCCAGAACCAGAAGCTATGCGTCAGAAAGGAAATATTTATTATATATATATATATGTGTGTATATATGGAGTTAAACTCCTAGGATGTTTTGAAGATGATAAATGGGGTTCTTCTTCCTCCTCCTGTTGTTTGGCCGGATCTTGAAGATCAAGAGATGTGAGATCTAAAAATCTCTTCTTTTTGAGATCTAATGACAGATCCAAGCTCCCCTTGGAGGGTTTTGTGGTGAAAAACTATTTAGTTTTGGAAAAGGGGGAGTAAAACTCTTGATTTAATTAAAAAAGAAGAAGGTTTGAAACCTTCAGAAAGGGGAAAGTGGCACAAACCCTAGGTTTTTTTTGAGAGAATGAAAAGTCTTTTTTTTTATTCATCATCATGTTGCCTTATATAGGCTTACATATTTACATATAGCCCCTTGGGCTTTGCAAAATGGCATTTTGCGTATCCCATGGCTTATGTGCCTTTTCATTTTGCACATAAGCCATGGGCTTACAAAAATTTGGCTTTATACCCATTTTGCATACATTCATGCACAAAAATTACATAAAAATTATTTGTTACATGATTTTTGTTGTTGGCATGGGGAGGCTGGCTGCGGGCTCGACTTGGGCATGGACCCGCTTGACCTGGGCTTGGGCCCACCTAGCTTGGGGGTTGACCTTGACTTTGACTCGGTCAACCGGGGTGTAAATTTTTACCCCAACAAATTGCCCCATCAATAAATGCACACAGCATATGTGGGTCGTGTGCATGAAATTGGTGGGTCGTGTGCATGAAATTGATGGATCTTCTTTCACGTGGAGGCGACTTGCTTTAGTTCCCACTTTTTGGGATGCACTTCCCTTTTTACGACATGGACGGTCGACGCTTTGATCCGGAGCGATTTGGTAGACGTGTCCCCGGTACGGAGTGTTGCTGGTCGACGTTTCCCCGAGGCGGAGTGTCTGTTGTCGATGTGCCCCCGGCACGGAGTGTCTGATTGGCGTTTCCCCGAGGCGGAGTATCGGCTGGTTGACGTATCCCTGTTACGGAGTGTCTGTGTTGGACGTTTTCCTGAAGCGGAGTGTTTGTGTTGGACGTTTCCCCGATGCCGAGTGTCGCTTGCTGACGTGTCCCCGGCACGGAGTGTCTGCTTAACGTTTCCCCGGCACGGAGTGTCGCTGTTTGACTTTTCCCCGGCATGGAGTGTCGCTGATCGACATTTCCCCGGCGCGAAATGTCGGGTTGACTTTTCCCCGGCACGGAGTGTCGCTGATCGACTTTTCCCCGGCGCGGAGTGTCGGGTTGACTTTTCCCCGGCACGGAGTGTCACTGATCGACTTTTCACCGGCGCGGAGTGTCGGGTTGACTTTTCCACGGCACGGAGTGTCGCTGATCTACTTTTCCACGGCACGGAGTGTCGGGTTGACTTTTCCCCGGCACGGAGTGTGGCTGTTCGACTTTTCCCCGGCGCGGAATATCGGGTTGACTTTTCCCCGGCACGGAGTGTCGGGTTGACTTTTCCCCGGTACGGAGTGTCGTTGATCGACTTTTCCCCATCGCGGAGTGTCGGGTTGACTTTTCCCCGGCACGGAGTGTCGCTGATCGACTTTTCCCCGAGGCGGAGTGTCTCTGTTAGACTTTTCCCCGGCACGGAGTGTCGCTGATCCACTTTTCCCCGACGCGGAGTGTGGGGTTGACTTTTCCCTGGCATGGAGTGTCGCTGATCGACTTTTCCCCGGCGCGGAGTGTCGGGTTGACTTTTCCCCGGCACGGAGTGTCGCTGATCGACTTTTCCCTGGCACGGAGTGTCGGGTTGATTTTTCCCCGGCACGGAGAGTCGCTGATCGACTTTTCCTCGGTGCCGAGTGTCGGGTTGACTTTTCCCGGCACGGAGTGTCGCTGATCGACTTTTCCCCGGCGTGGAGTGTCGCTGGTTGACTTTTCCCCGGCACGGAGTGTCGCTGATCAACTTTTCCCCTGTGCGGAGTGTCGGGTTGACTTTTCCCGGCACGGAGTGTCGCTGATCGACTTTTCCCCGGCGCAGAGTGTCGCTAATCGACTTTTCCCCGGCGCAGAGTGTCGCTGGTTGACTTTTCCCCGGTACGGAGTGTCGCTGATCAACTTTTCCTCGACGTGGAGTGTCGGGTTGACTTTTCCCCGGCACGGAGTGTCGCTGATCGACTTTTTCCCGGCGCGGAGTGTCGGGTTGACTTTTCCCCGGCACGGAGTGTCGCTGATCGACTTTTCCCCGGCGCGGAGTGTCGGGTTGACTTTTCCCCGGCACGGAGTGTCGCTGATCGACTTTTCCCCGGCGCGGAGTGTCGCTTATTGACGCAGAGGTCGATGTTGGAATTGGTTGGTTTGATTTTTTTGATTTGAGTCGACATCAGCATCGCTACACTGGAATATGGTACCAGGAGCGAATCATCATCCGTCTTTGAGAGGATTTGGGAATTGGGTTTTTTTTTGGCATCTGCATTGCTGCACTGGAATAATGCCAGGAGCAACTCATCATTTGCCCCGAGAGGATTTGGGAATTGATTTTTTTTGTTTGGCATCTGCATTGCTGTGCTGGAATAATGCCAGGAGCAACTCATTATTTGCCCCGAGAGGATTTGGGAATTGGTTTTTTTTGTTTGGCATCTGCATTGCTGCACTGGAATAATACCAGGAGTAACTCATCATTTGCCCCGGAAGGATTTGGGAATTGGTGGCTTAGGAGACAGGTTTAGATTCCTATCGCCTAAGGCTTCTCAATTTTATGGGCCGTAAGGGTCCCATAAAAGCATTTTCTCCCTACGAGTCGAAAGGATCTCGTAGGTGTATTTTCTCCTTAGGAGTCGTGGGGACTTCCAAGTGTGTTGCTCCTTTGTGAGTCGTAAGGATCTCACGCGGGGATTTTCTCCTCACAAAGTCGAGAGGACTTTTTGAGTGTATTTCATCTCTTTTTCATGAGTTTGCGCTTTTTCTGGTTTTCACAAACTCGCCGGCAGTCCTGCTGTTTTTACTCACGGAGCCCCTTTCGGGTTTTCATCCGTGCCCATTTTGCTTGTGGACGTACCATTTTATTTATATTTTTTTTTCATTTTTTTTGGACTTTGATTGCGGTCTCACCAGTAGGACTTGGGAGAGGTTGGGATCGTTTTACGCCCGTGGATTGTATACAGTTTTGCAGGATGTATGATCCAGACCGTAGGGCCGGAAAAAAGATTCGGGCCTTTTTCGGCGTCTGCATCGCTGCATTGGAATATGGTACCAGGAGCGACTCATCATTCACCGTTGGGATTTGGAATTTGGCTGGCGTCTGCATCGCTGCACTGGGATATGGTACCAGGAGCGACTCATCATTCGCTACTTGGGAATTGGGGAGCGATGGCTTAGGACACAGGTTCAGATCCCTATCGCCTAAGGCTTTTCAATTTTATGGGCCGTATGGGTCCCATAAAAGCATTTTCTCCCTACGAGTCGGAAGGATCTCGTGGGTGTACTTCTCCTTAGGAGTCATGAGGACTCCTAAGTGTGTTTTTCCTTCGTGAGTCGTAAAGATCCCACGAAGGTGTTTTCTTACGAGTCATGAGGATCCAGTAAGGTTTGTTCTCCTCATGCATCGTGAGGACACATGAGTGGATTTCCCTTCGTCCCTAGTTTAATGACTTAGGGGTCATCTGTTTCCAGTTTAACAACTTAGTGGTCATCTGTTTCCAGTTTAACGACGTAGAGGTCATCTGTTTCCAGTTTAACGATGTAGTGGTCGTCTGTTTCCAGTTTAACGACTTAGTGGTCATCTGTTTCCAGTTTAACAACATAGAGGTCATCTGTTTCCAGTTTAACGACGTAGTGGTCGTCTGTTTCGATTTTAACGACTTAGTGGTCATCTGTTTCCAGTTTAACGACGTAGAAGTCGTCTGTTTCCAGTTTAACGACTTGGTGGTCATCTGTTTCCAGTTTAGAGACTTAGAGGTCTACTGTTTCCAATTTAGCGACTTAGAGGTCGTTTGTTTCCAGTTTAACGACTTGGTGGTCATCTGTTTCCAGTTTAACGACTTGGTGGTCATCTGTTTCCAGTTTAGAGACTTAGAGGTCTATCGATGGCGAGCTTGGAATTTTGGGGTAGGGGCCGGCATCAGCGTTGCTAACACTGAAGCATATGCGCCAGGACACATATGCGGGTCTTCCCAATGGAGCATAATTCCGAGGGCGGAGACCAACCGCTGGACTGGTGATTGCAGTAGGATATGGGTATGATGAGAATTATTTGAGCCCGTGGATTGTATACGGTAGTCAAGCTGGGGACTAACCGTAGGGCCAAGGGAATTTTGAAAAATTGGATTTTTTGCCGGCGTCTACATCGATGCACTGGAATATGGTACCAGGAGCGACTCATCATTCGCCGTTGTTTTGTTTGTTTGTTTGTTTTTTGTTTTACCGCGATTGCTCTATCATTTCAGCTTTTCTTATCGCGAAGATCGCGATTGCCCTATCATTTCGGCTATTTGTTCGCGGTTGCCCCATCATTTCGGCTTTATTTCCATTTTTATTTTCACTCGCTGATTTATATTGCGAGTTGCCCCATCATTTCGGCTCTTCTTTATTTTTCTTTTATTTACACATTTTTTTGTTTATTTACATTTTTACATTTTTTTTACATTCCCAGTTCAACGACTTAGAGGTTGATTATTCCCAGTTTAGTGACATGGTGGTCAACTGTACCCAGTTTAATGACGTGGTGGTCGATTATTCCTAGTTTAAAGACTTGATGGTCTGTCATTCCCAGTTTAATGACGTGGTGGTCAACGGGTGTTCCCAGTTTAACGACGTGGTGGTCCTTTTTGCTTATCCCAGCTCCTTGAACTTTGATCTTGGTGGAGCTGTGTTGATGACCTAGCTCTGTGGCTTGCCGATACATCCGAGGATTGTGAGGTTTTTCCAAGATTATATTGTTCCTCTGCCCAATCTTTGAAAATATAGCGGTCTTCGATGGTATGACCCACCACTCTATGATATGGGCAGTATATGGGATTGCCGGTCATGTTCATTTCCTGTGGCCTCTTTAGAACAGGCAGTTGCAGACCGTTGTTCAAGGCGCGCATGAATATTTTGCGGACTTCATCCCTCCTGAAGGAGTATACCTTCTTCTTTCTCTCCATTGGAGTCGGTGCCTTTACTGATGCTGGTCCTCGAGGCTGATCGGTCTTTGGTTCGCCCTTTTCAGATATTGGCACATGTCTGGGAGGATTAGGTTCCCGAAAGGCTTTGGTCTCCATTTGCATGGAATCGGCGGTCGTAGCTTGACTGTTTGCCAACGCGCCTTTAGACTGTTCTATCTCTCCCATCTTGTATTGCCTTTCAACCCAATCTTTGAAGACGAAGCAGTCCTCAATGGCATGACCTATCACCCTATGATAGGGGCAATATTTTGGGTCGTCGGTCATATTCTCTTCATGCGGTCTCTTTGATTCTGGCAGTTGTAGACCGTTTCTTAGGGCGTCCCTGAATATCTTGTGGACCTTTTCCTTCTTGAAGGAATAGACATTTTCTAGCTTCTCTTTCAGAGGCGACTCCCCCCAGCGTATGTATCAGAGGGACTGGAGGCTGATTACGGGCGTTTTTCGTGAAGGCGCTCCGCTTTTAGGTTAAAAGGGATATCAGTTGGCTACCCTCGAGTATCAATCCCTTACTCATGAGCCAAAATTTGATTCTGCTGTAATTGCAATCGGGCGACTTGGGTCGCGAGATCTGCCACGACGTTTGCCAGCTCGTCGACTTTGGAATAGACCTTGGCCATCTTCTCATCCCTGTCCTGAAATTGCTTTTGAAGCCATTGGAATAATGCTTGTTCTGTAGTTCCGGCTATGACAACCGGGTAATCTTTATTGCCTGAGCTCAATTCCGTAGGAACCACGGGCTCCTCTGGCTTATCGGCCTGAGCGGGCTCTTCATTATTTAGATCGAGCCGATGCTGGGTAGCGTCAACCATATCATTACCATGGCTGTGAAGAAGAGGAGGGTTTGTTTCTTCAAGTCCGTCCATGTAGACAGTGTGGATAACACATTCAGCCATTCTTTCATCACTTGCAGCTGGTTTCGCGGAGCGGTCCGGGCTTTGGAAATTCATAAATTTTAACATGGCCAGAGCCCTAGCCCTTTTGTTGGCTCTATATCTGAGCCGCTTCTGCCTCAGCTTCTCTGCCTTAAGCGCTTGGCAGGCTTCTGCTCTTCGGGAAGCCGCCATAGGCCGAGTGATGGGGATGCTTGAGAAGACATCGGCCCGCGTGTCCGTCGAAGGTATCGCTTGGGCTTGCCCACGACGTCTGGCAACTTCTTTTGTTCCGATGGCTTTGCCCCCAGTTAGGGCCATAGAAAGCCGTCCAAACACCGATTTGCGTTTGGGTTAGGATGCCTTCGAGACCATCACATTTGGCCTCTTGTCTTTCGAGGCCGGTTTGTCGGTTACCGGAGCTTGAGGAGCTGGGATGGTGTTAGCTGACACGAACATAATAGAGCCAAATGGTAGCGGCTCCTCCTCCCATTGTCGCCCGAGACTGGCCGGAAGGACCGTTCTGGAGTCCATCTTCATCGTGTATGAGATGGGAGCTGAGTTTATCCTTGGAGACATTGTTGGAAAGTGATTGCTTGAAAACCTGCATGAAAGAGCATTATTTCAGTATAAATACAAATATGTATATTGATTGAGTTCGCATGAACGTTTAACCCGAAATATAGGAGGAGATATAGGTCCCACCGAGCGTGCCAGAATCTGTAGGGTGTTTTTCGTCACTCCATTGAAATGGGAATACGCGCGCGCTTGTCAGGCGCATTATAGATTCCCCCTGCCTAGGGTAGGCCGGGGTTTAATGATTTTAGGGATCCAAATCTCCGGCAGCCGCGGACTAAGCTGCCGTTAATTACCCCTCGCATTTGGAGCGAGGGAACCTCCGATTGACGGGTTAAACTGGTCATGCGAACTCAATGTGCAGTGTACGTGTTTTGAAGGGGTTTTGGATATATCGGGGGCCCCGCAGAGTTTTTTACGGGGCTCCCGCTACCCGGATAGCGGGCTGGGGGTCAAGGGAGCTAGCAGCCCCCTTGCAGGGTGCGGGGCAACGCCCCGTTAGAAATTCTTTTCTAACAGGGACAGTGTCGTGGAGTATGTGTGTGTAAATATCTATACATATGTATATATATATATGTATGTACATAAAAAGAGGGTGAAAATGCATCCAAAGGATGCGTGGGGCCAGCGCTAGCGCGTCACGTGTCGGCACGGGGGCGCTCTGCGCTCGAGCGCAGAGTGATGGAGTGCAAGCGTGCCACGTGTCGGCATGTAGGCGCTTTGCGCTCGAGCGCTGGGTGCTTGAGCGCAAGCGCGCCACATGTCGGCACGTGGGCGTTTTGCGCTCAAGCGCAGAGTGCTGGAGCACAAGTGCGCCACGTGTCGGCACATGGGCGCTTTGCGCTCGAGCGCAGAGCTCTTGAGCGCAAGCACGCCATGTGTCGGCACGTGGGCGCTTTGCGCTCCAGCGCAGAGTGCTGGAGCGCAAGCGCGCCACGTATCGGCACGTGGGCGCTTTGCGCTCAATCGCAGAGCACCGGGGCGCAAGCGCGCCATGTGTCGGCACGTGGGCGCCTTGCGTTGGAGCGCTAGCGCGTTGGAGCGCAAGCGCGCCACGTATCGGTACGAGGGCGCTCGGTGCTTGAGCGCTTGGGCGCCGGCGAGAAAAATAGGGCTTTTAGTCCCAGAACCAGAAGCTATGCTTTAGAAAGGAAATATTTATTATATATATATGTGTGTGTGTGTGTGTGTATGGAGTTACACTCCTAGGATGTTTTGAAGATGATAAAGGGGGTTCTTCTTCCTCCTCCTGTTGTTTGGAAGGATCTTGAAGATCAAGAGATGTGAGATCTAAAAATCTCTTCTTTTTGAGATCTAATGACAGATCCAAGCTCCCCTTGGTGGGTTTTGTGGTGAAAAACTATTTAATTTTGGAAAAGGGGGAGTAAAACTCTTGATTTAATTAAAAGAAGAAGAAGGTTTGAAACCTTCAGAAAGGGGAAAGAGGCACAAACCCTAGGTTTTTTTGAGAGAATGAAAAGTCTTATTTTTTATTCATCATCATGTTGCCTTATATAGGCTTATATATTTACATATAGCCCCTTGGGCTTTGAAAAATGGCATTTTGCCTATCCCATAGCTCATGTGCCTTTTTCATTTTGCACATAAGCCATGGGCTTACAAAAATTTTGCTTTATGCCCATTTTGCATACATTCATGCACAAAAATTACATAAAAATTATTTGTTACATGATTTTTGTTGTTGGCATGGGGAGGTTGGCCACGGGTTCGACTTGGGCATGGACCCGCTTGACCTGGGCTTGGGCCCATCTAGCTTGGGTGTTGACCTTGACTTTGACTCGGTCAACCGGGGTGTAAATTTTTACCCCAACACCCTTGGTTCTCAACACATGAGAGGTTATGGTTTGAAAGAGAGGATGAAGGAGAAAGAGCTAGGAGAGAGAATGAATATGATAGAATGAAAAGATTGCTCTCATATTAGCATAAAAGAATAACAATTTTAATTAGCAAAAAAGTTGTGATGGTTCATTTGATTTGACCATTATCATATCACCATTAATGCTAAGCAAAGAATCTTTTGCTTAAGAAAAATATCTTAGTCAACTTTGGTCAAGTCAAATGGTCAATCCAAATAACCATAACACAATTATCACTAATTAAAACTATTAATCAATTACCTTCATCTCATTAAGATCTTAATCAAGTCAATGGTCAAAAACCCTAATGCGATGTCTCCTTCATTTGTCTCTGTCAACTGTATATACATACCCGCTTCCGTGTTCCGAAGAACACGAATGCAATGAGACTGAACCAAGACAAAATCAAATACTAGGATCCGGCTTAAACCAAAGCCCACTAGTATCAACTGTCCGAACACCAAACGCGCACAAGTACGCATATGTGAACGAATCCCGTCGTAAAAACATACGACCTCTACTCGTTTCGCCCAAAGGTGAACAACCCTCTATGTGGGACTTTAAAGACTCGACACTACACTGGCAGTTGGTTTAACCACAGGCCGCAAGCGGTACTAGCTGTACGTAATGGTCCCCAGGTAGATGTCGATAAGAAGACCGATGAGGTGAACCCATCCGAACTCCTACTGAGCCTGAATGTGACAATCTCCGTACAATCCGGTCTATTCGTCTATGAGTATCGCATGTCGGGCCTAGGGGGGCGGTAAACGTCAGACCCCTAATAGCGGTACAAGTCGTGTCGGAGTGTAGCCGAGAACACCCTGAGAAACTACTGGAAAACACTACCAGTAAATCTCGCTTGCCCTGGCCAGGGGCGACTATGTGTAATGGCTCTCCTAGACACAGCGCGATATCAACCCCCAATACCGGGAGAGACGAATCCTGTCTAACCGTCACTGCCTCCAAGTGCTTCGGGACTGCACCCAACTACAACCTGTTTACACGACTAAATAGAGCCGTGGTAGGATAGCAATCAAAGAACAGTGGGAACACACTTGAGGCAAAATGGCAGTGTCAAGTAAACGGATTAAGCTGTACTCATGTCACCTGGGATCTGTTAACGGACGATAGGTATAATACCAACCAACAGTTCCCGATGAGTCCTGTCCAGTGTTCTCGTAACCTAACGAGCACCTGCATACTATCTCCAGTACGACGTACTGATGGCTGTGGGATAGACCATCTCCCCTGCTTGGACGAGAAGCATGAGCACCAGTCTACTCTGAGTATCGATGCCCTGTCTCGATAATCCTATGACTGGGGACCAGAATAAGGATGTGCTTATAGACTACCCAGCCCCCACTAGTGTGATCACCATCACAACGCCGGTAGTGAAGCAAAGATCCTAAGGGCTCCATCAATATGTATTAGCGATATGTTAAAAGAAACATATACATATATTAAGATAGAAACAAACCAAGTAGCATACTAATATATAGAGCAAGACTGTCGTAAACCCGTATATATATATTCCAAGCTTCCAAAATGTATTATACAAACTAGTACTATACAATAATGGCTCTAGGGCATACATATCCAACAATCTCCCACGTGCACTAAAGGCCAGTAATTGGTGTACCGCATACCCAATGTCTGCTCTATGGCCAGCTGCTGGCGTACCGCATACCCTGTAGGGTTCCTAGGCACTCTTGTGAAGGTTCATAAGGCATCAAACATGCCCGGATTAAATTTTAGACGTGCCGAACAACCCAAAGCCGGGATCTTTGCTAGATTATTAGGGTTTAATATGCAAGATGATAACTTTTATCTAAGTGTGAGGGATTACAACCTTTGTAGTCCACTCCTTCACTTCACAAGCTCCGAGTAGAAGTCCCTTTGCTGCGATCCACGATCTCCCGGACTCATGAGAGGCTCCACGACTCGAACGATCCATGCTAGCTCGAAGTATTCCAAATCTCCAATGATCTACTTTGAAGTTGCTTCGACTCAAGCTTTCTCACTCAAAAGAGAAGAACACACTAATCCCATGGGCTAGATGAGATGAGGATGAGAGAGTAGTAATTTTGCTTTCTTTTAATATCATTTTCTCATTTTATTTCATCACTTAAGAAAAACTAGCAAGCTTTCTTGAAGAAGGAAGAAGATGATAATGAAAAGATAATTGATCATCCTTTTTCTTTTGTGATGAATAGAAATAAAACATATGATTGATATATAACCATGGTCAAGGATGAATGGCTAAGAATAAGTAGAGAAACAACTAGAGTTAGGGTTTGGTTAAGTTAAAAATGTGTCATCACAAAATATCATAACCATGACAAAAAGAAAAATGCTTCTAGAAGGAACTTGAAGCATCTAACCCTAATCAAACCCTAACCTCAATTAATCATCGTTAAACATGTTTAACAATTAATCATATCATGTCACAATAATATATATCACATATATATTATATATTTGCAACAAAAGAAAATAATACAATTAACATATATCGCATATATATCAATGTATCATCCACTGAGAAAATGAAATAATAAAGCAAGCCAATATTAGTTAATATAATAATATATCATATATATATTATTATATATTAAATCATCGAATCAACACTTGATCCGACGATCCGGCTATATCGATTATAACCGACTAATATATCATGTACCGATTCATCGAATCAACGCTTGATCCGATGTCCCGGTTCATATCTAAATATCGCGAGAATATAATACGGTATCCCATATCGCATTATTCTCGTTCCTGCGCATATCACATATGTGCCACTACTCCGTTTCGCCTGAGCCAAGAAACCTCTGTGTAGGACTCTAAAGAATCGTCAATACGCCGGTAGCAGGTGATGATCATATCAAACACCCACAAGCTGCAAGCGGTCAGCTAAACGTAACAGCCACCCAGGTATTGAGCGATCAGAAGATCAACAAGCTAGCCTGTGCGTTCTCCTGTGAATCCGATCAGTAACACTCCCGTACAGTCCGGTCCGTTCGTCTGATATGTCGCATATCAAGTCTAGGGGTGGTATACGTCAGACCCCAGTAACCGATAAGTCGTGTCGATGTGTGGCTCATAACGGGTCGAGAAACTACTAGTAACACTTACCAGTAAATCTCTATATCAGCCCTGGCCAGGGACTTCCAGTTATAGCCAATCGAACACAGCACAACATCAACTCCCTATACCGGGAGAGACGAATCCCCTCCTATCGCTCATTGCCTCCATGTGATTCGGGACTGTACCCAAAAGCCACCGTTTTGCACGCCCTCTTGGACGTGGTAAGGTGGAAATCAAAGCACAGTGGGAATCACACAAGACTCTATGACGATCTCGGGTCTTCAGACTACCCTGTACCTGTGTCACCGGAGAACTGCCATCTGACGTGTGGTATATCACCATCTGGGAGTTCTCGGCGAGTCCGTCCAGTGTACCCAGTCTCCACTGAGCACCCGTACACCATCTCTGATGTCTAGCACCGATGGATATGGGATCATCCATCGCCCATCATATGGGTCAAGATGCGTATACGCTAGTCTACTCTGGTGTATCGATGCCCTGTCTCGATATACCCTCGACTAGAAACAGTTATAGGATGTACTCATCGACTACCGTGGCCCCACTAGTATGATCTCATCATAGTCCCAGTAGTCGAGTACAGATCCTAAGGGCTTTATCAATATGTGAGAGCAAAACAGTAAACCAATACAAGTCAACATGTTAAGATAAAGTGAAACCAAATAGCATACTATCATGACGAGCAAGAAAGTCATCTCTATATATAACCAAGCATCCATTATAATATACATCATATGTACAACAATGGCCTCTAGGGCATATACATAACTAACAATCTCCCACTTGCACTAAGGCCAGCTGCTGTAGTATCTCATACCTAGCATCCCGAATAATCTCTCAAACTGTATCTGGGGAATAGCCTTCGTGAATGGATCCGCGGTGTTGTCCTTCGTATCTACTCTCCTGACCTCGATCTCCCGGCGATCAACTATCTCCCTGATCAGGTGATACCGCCTCAGAATATGTCTGGACTTCTGATGGGACCTGGGTTCCTTGGCCAAAGCCACAGCTCCATTGTTATCGCAATACAGAGGTATTGGATGCTCAATGGATGGAACCACACCAAGTTCACTAATGAACTTCTTGATCCAGACAGCTTCTTTGGCAGCATCGTTGGCAGCGATGTATTCAGCCTCCATCGTTGAGTCTGCAACGGTATCCTGTTTGGAACTCTTCCAACATACCGCCCTTCCATTGAGGGTAAAGACAAAACCCGAATGCGACTTAGAGTCGTCCTTATCACTTTGGAAGCTGGAATCCGTAAATGACTCTACCTGGAGTTCTCCGTTACCATACACCAAGAACATCTCCTTAGTCCTTCGCAAGTACTTGAGAATGTTCTTCACAGCTGTCCAATGACTCTCTCCAGGATCTGCTTGATACCGACTCACTACACTTAGTGAGTATGCTACATCGGGTCTGGTACATAGCATCGCATACATGATAGAGCCTACTGCCGAAGCATAGGGTATCCCTTGCATGCGAGCTCTCTCCAAATCAGTCTTGGGAGACATCTCTTTGGAGAGAGTGAGTCCAGAGATCGTGGGTTGGTTCCCACGCTTGGATTCTTCCATACTAAACCTCTTTAGTATGGTGTCAATGTACCTGGATTGGGACAATCCCAGTATCCGTTTAGATCTATCTCTATAGATCATGATTCCCAATATGCAGGAGGCATCACCTAGATCTTTCATTGAGAATCTCTGTGATAAGAAGAGCTTGACTGATTGCAGCATAGGAATATCATTTCCTATCAAGAGTATGTCATCTACGTACAATACGAGGAAGACAACCTTACCCTCTGCTACCTTCTTATAGATACAAGGTTCATCTATATTTTTGATGAAGTCAAACTCTTTGACTACAACATCAAAACATATGTTCCAACTCCGCGATGCTTGCTTTAACCCATAAATGGATTTAAGCAGCTTGCACACCTTTCCGCTGCTCCCACTATCTACGAAGCCCTCTGGCTGAGTCATGTACACGCACTCTTCTAAATCACCGTTTAGAAAGGCGGTCTTAACATCCATTTGCCAGATTTCGTAGTCATGGTATGCAGCAATGGCAAGTAAGATCCGGATGGACTTAAGCATAGCCACTGGAGAAAAAGTTTCGTCATAATCCACACCTGGTCGTTGACGAAATCCCTTTGCTACCAGTCTAGCTTTGAAAGTCTCAACTTTTCCATCTACACCAAATTTCCTTTTAAAAATCCACTTGCTCCCAATGGGTTTTACCCCTTCAGGAGCATTTTCCAAAATCCATACTTTATTGGTGTACATGGATTCCATCTCAGATCGCATTGCATCCAGCCATTTCACAGAGTCACCACTCATGATGGCCTGCTCGAAACTAGTCGGGTCATCATCATCCATGATGCAATCCTCGCTTCCACCATCAATGAGAAAACCGTAGTATCTCTCAGGTGGACGAGAAACCCTACTAGATCGGCGGAGAGGCTGGGGTTCGTCGGGTACTACTGAATTCTCTAGTTCCACTAAATCTTCAGTTGTAATTTGCGTTTCTGGAACCTCTTCCAGCTCTACCTCTTTGCCACTAATTTCTTCTGCTAGAAATTCCCTTTCCAAAAAGGTGGCATGTTGAGCAACAAACACTTTTTGTTCCTTAGCGTGGTAGAAAAAATATCCTTGAGAATTCTTTGGATATCCCACAAATTTGCAAAGGACTGATCGTGCCTCGAGTTTGTCCGGATTTTGTCTTTTGACATAGGCCGGACAACCCCATATCTTAACTCGTTTAAAATATGGTCTCTTCCCACTCCATATCTCATATGGTGTGGTAGGTACAGATTTAGACGGAACTAGATTCAATATGTATATGGCTGTCTCAAGCGCATATCCCCAGAAGGAAATAGGTAACTCAGCATCGCTCATCATAGATCGCACCATATCTAATAGGGTCCGATTCCTTCGTTCTGATACACCGTTGTGCTGTGGTGTATAAGAAGGAGTAAGCTGAGAGAGAATCCCATTCTCTTTTAGATAATCTAGGAACTCATTGCTTAAGTATTCACCTCCTCGATCAGATCGAAGAATCTTAATACTTTTGCCCGTTTGATTCTCTACTTCGTGCTTATATTCTCTGAATTTCTCAAAAGCTTCAGACTTGTGTTTCATCAGGAACACATATCCGAATCTTGAGAGATCGTCAGTGAATGTAATGAAGTAGGAAGAACCGTTCCTGGCATGCGTAGACATGGGACCGCATACATCACTATGTACCAGTCCTAAGAGTTCGGTAACTCTTTCTCCGTGTCCACTAAACGGAGCGTTGGTCATTTTTCCTTTGAGACATGAATGGCAAGTATCATAAGATGATAATTCGAACGAATTCAAATAACCATCTCTATATAACTTAGCCAGTCGTGTCGCATTGATATGACCAAGTCTACAATGCCACAAGTAGGATTCGTTCACATCTGAACTTTTCCTCTTGTGTGTGTTTTGAATATTCAGGACTGTATTCTGATTTAGAATGAATATGCCATTATGTAACGAGCCTGATGCAATTAACTTTTGATCTAGGAATATGTTCATAACATTATCCTTTACTACAAAATTATATCCTTCTTTACTTAATAAAGAAACTGATATAATGTTGCACATCATGTTCGGTATATAATAGCACTCATTTAGAATCAGTGTATTACGACTCGGCAATACTAGGTGATATTCGCCAACTGCTTTGGCTGCAACATTTGCACCGTTCCCTACTAGAACGGAATGATCATCTTTTCCCAGTTCTCTACCTTTACGTAGCCCATGCAACTGTTTGCATATGTGGGATCCTGATCCGGTATCTAATACCCAGGACGTAGGGTGAACTGAGAAACAGTTCTCAATAACAAACACACCTGAAGAAGATGCATCAACATGCATGTTCTTTTGGGCGGCGTGAGAATCCAGATATTCTCCTGTTTCCTGTTCAGTCTTATAACTCTTATAAGAAAGAACGGGTCCAACTTTCCCTAGCTCAGTACAATAATTGGGTTCAGTCAATACATCCATATTATTATCTTGATTATGGCATGACATGGTCGCTACCTGGAGAGAGAGAGAAGAAAACACTTTAGCGTATGCTCTTGCAAGATTAGATTGGTTATTATCTTATCTAATCAGGATGTCTCCCACTGTTTTTATCAAATCTACCTTAAAACCCTAAAAGGTAAGATTAGCCGGGATTAATTACACCTTACAATTTCGTCAATCTTTCAGCCAGATCAGTGTCGGTACTTTGAGGGAGGTTCCCCGTGCTCTCGCACAGACCTAATTAATGTAAACCTCGTTTTCCCAGAGGCGTAACCCCGTTAACACTTTTCTAGACACCTACTTGAATGACTAATTGTCCTGTGTAAAACTCTCCCAGGAGTAACACTTACTCGCAGTGGGTATCGGGATCCAACTATCTCATAGGAGGTATGCAATCTCATTGCAAATTTCAACACTTGAAATTCCCGATAATATTTTGCCCCTAGCGATCTATGACCTTGACTAAGTCAACAAACCATAAATCGCAAGTCAAGTTCAACCCGTACATATCTTGATTGAATTAAACCCACCCGTACGACCCTTGACTGAGTCAACAAGGCCGTGCGAATACCCTAATCCAATCACATCTCATGTTTTAGCAGATAAACACTACTTAGCTACCGTACACTACGCCTTGACTAAGTCAACAAACATAGCACGAATACTAAATAATATCTATCTGAAATGACGGAGGGCTACGCAGGTTTTTTAGAAAACCCTGAGCGTAATGAACTTGATATCGTCGTAGAATCGAGTGTTTTTGAAAAGGAGTGTTTTGAGGCTTTTCTTAGTTTCGCTAAAGGGGTCACTCCCGGTGAAGGGATCGTCGGCCCTTTCCTCATCGAATAAGGTGCAGGATATATCATATATACCGCTGTGCAAAGCAAAACACTAAAAGCAATCAAAAGACAAACCGAGTTTTGTAGCATCTGCCAGTTTTGCTAAAGGAGTCACTCCCGGTGAAGGGATCTCGGTCCTTTCCTCATCGAATAAGGTGCAGGATATATCGTATATATCACTGTGCAAAGCAAAACTGTAGCTACCCCTTTTTATAAAGTTTTGATTCTACAACATCTTTAGGTTTCTTTTCTTTTATTAATCACATTAATAAAAATCCCATCAGCTTATGCTTCCTAAGCATCACAGAAGAAACGAAAGCAGTAATATTTATATATCAGCATATATATATAGTATAAGCATTCGTCTCAGGCAGTAATATGATCTCATCACAGAACATTGCAGCAGAAGAACATATATGAAATATTGGATATACTAGGATGTCCGTGTTTTTCAATACGAGCCTGTATAAAACACGGATTCCACGGTCGCAACGAATAGCCAAACCCACATCCCAAGACCCCTACGAGAGCGGCAAGTAACACTGCCAATTCTAGGGTTAGGAGACCCGGTCTCGACTCCTCGAGATGGCCTCCCACTGGACCCTAGAACCCGGTTACTTGTGTTCCCCTCCTTGGGTCTACCTAATGCGGAAAAGTAAATAATATACACTGGTGACAGCAACCGCAACCTGGAAGTGCCCCAAATAAAAGAATATTACATTACAAATGAATTTTACATGAATGAAAATAAAAACCCTCATCTCACAAACAACCCCTGGCTATTCAGAACGCGACGATCCAATATAACATATCACAGCAACACATAATATCTCATATCATCAACGTAAGTAAATATGCGCATCCCAATTGTCGTTGACATATAGCAACGAAACCGGCGATATCACATATTACACTTACGGTCACAGAAAAGAAAGTGTAAAACTACAATATTTGGAATCCACAATCACTTTAGACATCGTAAATCCAAAATATCACATACTCCGCATTTCATGCCTAACTCTATGAATTCCACATATTGTATCACATTCCAGATAAATAGACAGTATTAAACTTTCTGAACAGATAATCAAACACTTAAAATTTCCTAAACTGCTCAACACTTGAGCGGAGTTCAAATAATCCCAGAAATATGTCACAGTACCGGTGATCCAGCCGTAGAAGGGTCAAGCCAACGCCTCATATGTGGCACGCCGTACTGCCCCAAACCCGAAGGTTCAAAAGGCAGTTCAAGACGGTCACATAATCGAGTTAAGGTTTGTTGTCTTCTAGAGGGTCTACCGCTTAACTTGTACAATTTTTCCGAAAGATTTAAACCCGAATAAATTTCAACACTTGAAAGTTTGCCGTACCGGGAAACAGTAAGTTAATGATATCCGTTCAAATAGTTTAACAGTTTCTAAATATCCGGAAAGAAATACGAATTTAAATATTCCGATCGAATCTACGATTACAAAATAAACCCCAGATTTTATCAACACCTGAAACAGATTAAAAATACCCAGAAGCATCAGCAAGCACCTACGGTCATTACCAGAAAAGCCACGTGTCATAATCCTATCAATCCGCCGCGGAACCGCCGCGCAAGCCATGCTTGCGCCGCGCTTCCGCGGCCATTTGATCGAATTGGTGGCTCGGGCTTCTTGGTAATTCTTAGAATTCCCTGCTGATTTTTTTACATATTTTTAATTCTGAAAAATCCCAAAATTTAAAAAATTTCCAGAGAGGGGTCAAGTTTCGTCGTTTCGGGTTCGATCGGAGTTTTAACTTCGTAAACACATCGCCTAATGCTCTAGCTAGTCTCTGATACCACTGTAGGGTTCCTAGGCACTCTTGTGAAGGTTCATAAGGCATCAAACATGCCCGGATTAAATTTTAGACGTGCCGAACAACCCAAAGCGGGATCTTTGCTAGATTATTAGGGTTTAATATGCAAGATGATAACTTTTATCTAAGTGTGAGGGATTACAACCTTTGTAGTCCACTCCTTCACTTCACAAGCTCCGAGTAGAAGTCCCTTTGCCGCGATCCACGATCTCCCGGACTCATGAGAGGCTCCACGACTCGAACGATCCATGCTAGCTCGAAGTATTCCAAATCTCCGATGATCTACCTTGAAGTTGCTTCGACTCAAGCTTTCTCACTCAAAAGAGAAGAACACACTAATCCCATGGGCTAGATGAGATGAGGATGAGAGAGTAGTAATTTTGCTTTCTTTTAATATCATTTTCTCATTTTATTTCATCACTTAAGAAAAACTAGCAAGCTTTCTTGAAGAAGGAAGAAGATGATAATGAAAAGATAATTGATCATCCTTTTTCTTTTGTGATGAATAGAAATAAAACATATGATTGATATATAACCATGGTCAAGGATGAATGGCTAAGAATAAGTAGAGAAACAACTAGAGTTAGGGTTTGGTTAAGTTAAAAATGTGTCATCACAAAATATCACAACCATGACAAAAAGAAAAATGCTTCTAGAAGGAACTTGAAGCATCTAACCCTAATCAAACCCTAACCTCAATTAATCATCCTTAAACATGTTTAACAATTAATCATATCATGTCACAATAATATATATCACATATATATTATATATTTGCAACAAAAGAAAATAATACAATTAACATATATCGCATATATATCAATGTATCATCCACTGAGAAAATGAAATAATAAAGAAAGCCAATATTAGTTAATATAATAATATATCATATATATATTATTATATATTAAATCATCGAATCAACACTTGATCCGACGATCCGGCTCTATCGAATATAACCGACTAATATATCATGTACCGATTCATCGAATCAACGCTTGATCCGATGTCCCGGTTCATATCTAAATATCGCGAGAATATAATACGGTATCCCATATCGCATTATTCTCGTTCCTGCGCATATCACATATGTGCCACTACTCCGTTTCGCCTGAGCCAAGAAACCTCTGTGTAGGACTCTAAAGAATCGTCAATACGCCGGTAGCAGGTGATGATCATATCAAACACCCACAAGCTGCAAGCGGTCAGCTAAACGTAACAGCCACCCAGGTATTGAGCGATCAGAAGATCAACAAGCTAGCCTGTGCGTTCTCCTGTGAATCCGATCAGTAACACTCCCGTACAGTCCGGTCCGTTCGTCTGATATGTCGCATATCAAGTCTAGGGGTGGTATACGTCAGACCCCAGTAACCGATAAGTCGTGTCGATGTGTGGCTCATAACGGGTCGAGAAACTACTAGTAACACTTACCAGTAAATCTCTATATCAGCCCTGGCCAGGGACTTCCAGTTATAGCCAATCGAACACAGCACAACATCAACTCCCTATACCGGGAGAGACGAATCCCCTCCTATCGCTCATTGCCTCCATGTGATTCGGGACTGTACCCAAAAGCCACCGTTTTGCACGCCCTCTTGGACGTGGTAAGGTGGAAATCAAAGCACAGTGGGAATCACACAAGACTCTATGACGATCTCGGGTCTTCAGACTACCCTGTACCTGTGTCACCGGAGAACTGCCATCTGACGTGTGGTATATCACCATCTGGGAGTTCTCGGCGAGTCCGTCCAGTGTACCCAGTCTCCACTGAGCACCCGTACACCATCTCTGATGTCTAACACCGATGGATATGGGATCATCCATCGCCCATCATATGGGTCAAGATGCGTATACGCTAGTCTACTCTGGTGTATCGATGCCCTGTCTCGATATACCCTCGACTAGGAACAGTTATAGGATGTACTCATCGACTACCGTGGCCCCACTAGTATGATCTCATCATAGTCCCAGTAGTCGAGTACAGATCCTAAAGGATTTATCAACATGTGAGAGTAAAACAGTAAACCAATACAAGTCAACATGTTAAGATAAAGTGAAACCAAATAGCATACTATCATGACGAGCAAGAAAGTCATCTCTATATATAACCAAGCATCCATTATAATATACATCATATGTACAACAATGGCCTCTAGGGCATATACATAACTAACATACCCAATAGCTCAAAAAGTCGCTCGAACTGTGTTTGAGGGAGGGCCTTTGTGAATGGATCCGCCATGTTGTCTTTTGTTCCCACTCTCCGTACCTCGATCTCCTGGCGATCAATGATCTCCCTGATCAGGTGATACCGCCTTAAGATGTGTCGGGACTTCTGATGGGACCTTAGTTCCTTCGCTAAAGCTATAGCCCCATTGTTATCATAATACAAAGGTATTGGGTCAACAATGGACGGAACCACCTGAAGTTCACTAATAAACTTCTTCATCAAGACCGCCTCTTTTGCGGCATCGTTTGCAGCAATGTATTCAGCCTCCATCGTTGAGACTGCGACGGTATCCTGTTTGGAACTCCTCCAACATACCACCCCTCCGTTGAAGATAAACACAAAACCCGAGACAGACTTGTTGTCATCCTTGTCACTCTGGAAGCTTGAATCGGTAAAGGACTCGATCTTGAGGTCTCCATTACCGTAAACCAGGAAGATCTCCTTAGTCCTTCTTAGGTACTTGAGAATGTTCTTCACTATCGTCCAGTGGTTCTCACCTGGGTCTGACTGATACCGGCTCACCACGCTTAGCGCGTAAGCTACATCTGGTCTTGTACATAGCATCACATACATTATAGATCCTACCGCCGAAGCGTAGGGTATAATGCTCATGCGAACCCTCTCCTAGTCAGTCTTGGGAGACATCTTCTTGGAGAGGGTGATTCCGTACAATGCTGGTATATTACTGCGTTTGGAATCTTCCATACTAAATCTCTTTAGTACGGTCTCTATGTACCTGGACTGAGAAAGTCCCAGTAATCTCTTGGATCTATCTCTGTAGATCTTAATCCCCAGTATACATGTGGCATCACCCAGGTCCTTCATGGAGAACCGTTGTGACAAGAATAGCTTGACCGATTGTAGCATAGGAATGTCATTTCCTATCAAAAGAATACCGTCCACGTACAAGACTAGGAATACGATAGTTCGTCCTACAATCTTCTTATAAATACAAGGCTCATCATCGTTCTTGATGAAATCAAATTCCTTGATTGCTTCATCAAAACAGATGTTCCAGCTCTGTGATGCCTGCTTTAACCCATAAATGGATTTAAGCAACTTGCACACCATCCCGCTGCTCCAACTGTCTACAAAACCTTCTGGCTGATCCATATAAACGCACTCTTCCAAACTGCCGTTTAGAAAAGCTGTTTTTACATCCATCTGCCAGATCTTATAGTCATGGAAGGCAGCAATGACAAGTAGGATTCGAATGGATTTGAGTATAGCCACTGGAGAAAAAGTTTCATCATAGTCCACACCAGGTCTTTGACGAAAACCTTTTGCAACGAGTCTAGCCTTATAGATTTCTACCTGCCCATCTACACCAAGTTTCCTGTTGTAGATCCATTTGCATCCAACGGGTTTTACCCCAGGTGGAGCAATATCCAAGGTCCACACTTTATTTGTATACATGGACTCCATTTCGGATCGTATAGCATCCAGCCACTTATCAGAGTCCCTACTGATAATGGCCTGACTGAAACTAGTAGGGTCATTTTCTTCCAAGATGCAATCCTCTCGATCCCCGTCTATGAGAAAACCGTAGTATCTCTCGGGCGGATGAGAAATCCTACCAGATCTGCGGAGTGGCTGAGGTTCGTCTGGGGTTATTGAATCCTGAGGTTCTATCAAATCTTCATTTTCAGTTTGTGGTTGCTGAATCTCTTCCAGTTCTACTGTGCTCCCACTAATTTCTTTTGCAAGAAACTCCGTTTCTAAGAAAACGGCATGCTGAGCAACAAACACCTTCTGTTCCTCGGTGTGGTAGAACAGATATCCATAACCATTTTTTGGATATCCCACAAACTTACATAAAACTGACCGCACCTCTAGTTTATCTGGTTTATGCTTTTTAACATAAGCCGGACAACCCCATATCTTAAATCTTTTAAGATATGGCCTTTTTCTATTCCATATCTCGAATGGAGTCTTAGGCACTGATTTAGACGGAACATCATTCAATAGATATGCTGCTGTCAAAAGCGCATGTCCCCAAAATGAAAGAGGTAACTCAGCACTACTCATCATGGAGCGAACCATATCCTACAGGGTACGGTTCCTCCGCTCCGATACACCATTATGCTGTGGTGTGTATGGAGGAGTAAGCTGAGAGAGAATACCATTCTCTTTTAAGTATTCTAGGAATTCCGTGCTTAAGTACTCCCCTCCTCTATCAGACCGGAGGATCTTGATACTTTTGCCTATCTGGTTCTCCACTTCGTTTCTGAATTCTCTGAATTTCTCAAAAGCTTCAGATTTTTGCTTCATCAGATACACATATCCGAACCTAGAGAGATCGTCAGTGAATGTGATGAAGTACGAGAACCCACCCCTTGCATGTATAGACATTGGACCACATACATCACTGTGTATGAGTCCCAAGAGCTCTGCTGCCCTTTCTCCATATCCGGTGAACGGAGATTTGGTCATCTTTCCTTTGAGACAAGACTGACAAATTTCATAAGATGAAAACTCGAACGCATTCAAGAGTCCATCTTTATGCAACTTACTTAGTCTTTTATCTCCGATATGACCAAGTCTACAATGCCACAAGTAGGATTCGTTCGTATCAGAACTCTTCCTCTTGCGTGCGTTTTGTATATTGAGAACTGTATTCTGATTTAGAACATAGATATCATTACACAGTGAACCTTCTGCAACCAGTACCTTATCAAGGTAAATGTTCATGATATTTCTATCAATAACAAAATTATATCCATCTTCATCAAGTAAAGACACTGATATTATGTTGCAAACCATGGAAGGTACATAGTAGCAATTGTTCAAAATCATAGTATTGCCATTTGGCAACACTAGGTGATATTCACCGACGGCTGCAGCATTAACTTATGCTCTGTTCCCTACCCTGAGGGACATATCACCAGGTGCAACTTTCCTACTTTTTCTCAGTCCCTGCAATAAATTACAGATATGAGATCCTGATCCGGTATCAAGTACCCAGGAGGTAGGGCTAACTGAAAAGCAGTTCTCAATTACAAGAACAACTGAAGTAGATACAATACTATGCTTCTTTTTCAACTGGGTCTCCTTGGAATCCATACAACCCTCTTTCCCTTGCTCATACTTATGACTGTTGTTGTAAGTTAGAGCCGAACTGACGTTCCCCAGCCCCGAATAAGAATTCGGATCGGTCAAGCGATACATTTTATTATCTTGATTAGGGCGTGAAATGGTTGCTACCTGGAGAGAGAGAAAAGAAACAACTCAGCGTGCGCTCTTGCAAGATTAGATTGGTTTATTAATTTATCTAATCAGGATGGCTCCCACTGTTTCCTCAAATTGTTCTTCAAACCTTAAAAGAAGAACTAGTCAGGATTAATCGCACGTCACAATACTTGCTTAACTTTTCAGCCAGGCTAGTGTTGGTACTTCGAGGGAGGTTTTCCAACGCTTTCGCGAAGTTCCTTAATTACATAACCTCTTTTCCCTGGAGGCGTAGCCCCGCTAACACCGTTCTAGACACCTTCTTGGTTTATAGCATTGATTGTTAAGTGAAATAATCTCCCGAGAGTAATCCAACTCATCAGTGGGATCGGGATCTAACTATCATTGTGTGATGGCCTAGATGGAATCCACTCTAGTCACCACACTCCAGAAGGTATGCTAAATCTGTAGGGTTCCTAGGCACTCTAATGAGGTCACACAAGGCATCAACCATGCCAATTTCAAATTTTACGGGTGCCGAGAAACCCTAATACGGATCGTTAACTAGAATTTTAGGCGACAAATGAAACTAGTTAACAACTTAACTACAAGAACGGAAATACAACCTTTGTAGATCCGAACCTCCACCTCCATAGCTCCGCAATGAAGTCTCCTCGCTTTGTAGATCCGATCCTCCACCTCCATAGCTCCGCAATGAAGTCTCCTCGCTGTCGAAATCGAATCCCGGGCTCTAGCGTCGGCTTCATCGGAGAAATGGGCGGGCTAGGTCATCGACTACGATGCCGAAGATGATCTACGTCGAGGCATCACAAGATCAAACTCCCACTTCACCAAGTCATGAAACTTGTGAAGGAAACACCCTATACTACTTGGCAAGAGGTAGAGGATGAAGAAATAGGAAGTGGGTTCACTTTAGAATTGGATTTCTCACTCATTTCATCAAGTCACCATTGATGAAGTCAAGCTTTCTTCATTGAAGAAGATGAAGAAGAAGAACAAGATAATCATATGATAAGTATTATCAAAATAGAAAATAATATCAATACTTATCATATGGAAACCATGATTAGGTGTAGAGAATAGACCATGGTTAGTTGAATGGTTAGGGTTAAGAGATGAAGACAAAATGGTTGCTTTGGTCAAAGATGCATGAAGCTACAAGAACCTTCTAGCATGAAAGCAACCATTTAGCTTTTCTTTTCTTTTTCATCCAAAATAAATAGATAAAAGAATAAGTAAAATGAAACCCTAACCATTTATATAACCATGGTTTAATTCTTTACATAAACCCAAGTGAGCATGTATCATCAAACATGATACAAACAAGTGCACAAAAATATATCACAAATACAACTTGTGAACTTTAAGTGAGAAAATCCATTTAAAGTGAACCAATACTAGTTAATGCAAAGTAATATATCTAATATATAATTATGCATTAAATCATCAAATCAACACTTGATTTAACGATCCGGTCATATCGCATATGACCGACTAATATCCAATGTATCGATTTATCGAATCAATCCTTGATTCGATAACTAGGTTATATCGCATACAACCATTCGATACATTCATCACGAGAATAGAATACGGTATCCCATACACGCATTATTCTCGGTCCCGCACATATCTCATATGCGCTCCTATTTCGTTTCGCTTGAGCCAGGAAACCTCTGTGTAGGATTCTAAAGACTCGTCAATACGCCGGCAGCAGGCGATGATCATATCAAACACCCACAAGCTGCAAGCGGTCTGCTAAACGTAATGGCCACCCGGGTATTGAGCGATCAGAAGATCGACGAGCAAGCCCGCTCATACTCCTGTGAATCCAACCAGTAACACTTACCGTACAGTACGGTCTGATCGTCTGATATGTCGCATATCTCGTCTAGGGGTGGTAAACGTCAGACCCCAATAACTCGTTAAGTCGTGTCGATATGAGGTCTATAACAGTTCGAGAAACTACTGGTAACACTTACCAGTAAATCTCAATAACCCTGGGCAGGGATTTCCGGTTATAGCCAATCGAACACAGCGCAACATCAACTCCCTATACCGGGAGAGACGAATCCCCTCCTATCACTCATTGCCTCCATGTGACTCGGGACTGTACCCAAAAACCACTATTTTGCACACCCTCTTGGACGTGGTAAGATGGAAATCAAAGCACAGTGGGAACCACACAAGACTCTATGACGATCTCGGGTCAACAGACTACTCTGTACCAGTGTCACCAGAGAACTGCCATCTGACGTAAGGTATAATACCATCTGGGAGTTCTCGGCGAGTCCGTCCAGTGTACCCAGTCTCCACTGAGCACCCGTATATCATCTCTGATGTCAAACACCAATGGATATGGGATCATCCATCGCCCATCTGTATGTGTCGAGAAGGTATACGCTAGTCTACTCTGGTATATCGATGCCCCGTCTCGATACACCCACGACTAGGGACTTTGAAGGATGTACTTATAGACTATCTGTCCCCACTAGTATGATCTGCATCTTAGTCCAGGTAGTCAAGTACACATCCTAAGGGCTTTACCAACATGTAACAGAGAGACAATCAGTATACACGTTAAGGTAAAGAGCAACCAGATAGCATACTATCATGTCGAGCAAGAAAGTCCTCCCTATATATGTCCCAGCATCCATTACAATATACATCCTATGTATAGCAATGGCCTCTAGGGCATACATATAACTAACAATCTCCCACTTGCACTAGGGCCATCTGATAGCAGTGGTTGTAGTATCTCATACTCAACCATCCCATAAAAGTCTCTCTCTGGGAAAAGGCCTTTGTGAGTGGATCCGCCGTGTTGTCCTCTGAGTCTACTCTCCTAACCTCGATCAACCTGGAGATCAACTATCTTTATGATCAGGTGATGCTGCCTCAGAATATGTCTGGATCACTGATGGGACGGGCGTACCTTGGCATAAGCCACAACTCCATTGTCACACAATGGGAGGAACTAAGTTCATCTCATGAACAAATATACATCCAGACTGCCTCTTTGGTAGCATCTCAAATAGCGATGTATCCAGCCTTTATCGTCTAGTATGCCCCGGTATCTGGCTTGGAACTCTTCCAACATACCGTCCCTTTATTGAGGGTAAAGACAATGCCTGTGACTGACTTTCAGTCGTCCTTATCACCTTGGATCCCTTCCAGTGATTCTCCCCAGGATCGGTTGATACCATCTCACTACAACTAGTGAGAATCCTAACATCCAATTAGATCTATCTCATAGATCCAAAACCCAGGATTTAGGAGGTATCACTTTGATCCTATATGGAGAATTATTGTGATAAGCGGAGATTGACCGAGCGTAGCATAGGAACCTCCTTCCTTATCAAGAGTATGTTATCCATGTACTCTACGAGTATCGTCACTATACTCCCTACTACCTTTTTGTTTATACAAGGTTCATCTACCATTTTGATGATGTCAAACTGTTTGACTGACACATCAAAACAAATGTTCCAACTCCGCGATACCTGCTTTATCCTATAAAGCATCTTGTACACATTTCCGCTGCTCCTACTGTCTACGAAGCCCTCTGGCTGTGTACTTATAGACGTTCTCTTCTAAAACATCATTTAGAAAAGCAGTCGTGGCACCCAACCGCCAGATATCGTAGTCATGGTATGTAGCCGTAGCAAGTAGGATCTGGATGGACTTAAGCATAGCCACTTGAAAAGGTTTCATCATAATCCACGCCTGGTCGATGACGAAAAGCTTTAACAAGTCTAGCTTTGAAAGTCTCAACTTTTCCATCTACACCAAGTAATCTTCTCAAGATATACTTGCTCCTGATGGGGATTTAACCCTTCAGATATAGCAACCAAAGCCCATACTTTGTTGGTGTACATGGATTCCATCTCAGATCGTTAAGCATCCAGCCATTCTTACAGAGTCCCACTCCTGATGGCTAGCTAGAAACTAGTTGGGTCATCATCTCATGATGCAATCCTCGCTCCCACTGTCATAGAGTAACCGAAGTATCGCTCAGGTGGGTAAGGAACCCTACTAGATCGGCGGAGAGGCTGAGGTTCGTTGGTAACTATCGAATCCTTTGGTTTTATCAAATCATCTGCTGTAGTTTGTATAGCTGGAATCTTTCCAGTTCTACATTACAGACCTTGCCTCGAGCTTGTCCGTATTTTGCTTTTCAGACATAGGATGGACAACCCCAAATCTTAACTAACTTAAGAGATGGGCTCTTCCTTTATCATATCAAATATGAAGTTGTAGGCAACTGATTTGATTTGAACCCTATTCAATAGGTATGCTGCTTCTCAAGCGCATAACTCCCAAAATAGGAAACAGGTAACTCAGTATTACTCATCATAGAGCACACCTTATCACATAGGGTGTGATTGCTCCGCCCCGATATACCATCGTGCTATGGTGTATACGGAGGAGTAATGCTGAGAGAGAATCTCATTCTCCTTTAGAATAGTCCAGGATTTCCGTGCTCAAGTATTCTCCTCTTCGATCACATCAAAGGATATAATACTTATACCCTTATTGGTTCCCTACTTCTAACTAATATTCTGTGAATATCTCAAAAGGTTCGGACTTGTGTTTCAACAGGAACATATGTCTGAATCTAAAGAGATCATCAGAGAATGTAATGAAGTACAAAGAACCGGTCTTGGCATGTGTTGACAGGGGACCTTCATACATCAACATGTATCGTCCCAAGAGTTTACCAACTCTTTCTCTGTTTCTAGTAAACAGAGCTGTAGTCATCTTATCTCTGTGACATGACTGGCAAGTTTCATAAGATGTAAATTCAAACTGATTTAAATATGCATCTACAAGTAACTTCAGCTAGTCGGGTCGCATTGATATGACCTAGTCTACAATGCCTCAAGAAGGATTTAGTCATTTCTGAACTCTTCCTTTTGTGTGTGTTCCATATACTAAGAACTGTAGTTTGATTTAGAACATCAATGCTTTTAGATAACGTGCCTGATCTGATCAACTTTTGATATGGGAAATGTTCAAAACATTATCCAACTATACAAAATTTTATCATTTCTTTACTAATAAAGAGATTGATATGATTTTGTATATCAGGTTCGGTATCTAATAACATTCGTTCAGAATCAATGTACTGGTCATACAGGGTGACAGTGACCAACAGACTTGGCTGCAACACTTGCCCCGTTCTCTGTCTCATGAAACTTATCACCCGTTCTCAGTTTTTCTACCTTTTTGTAGCCCTATGTAATAGATTACATATCTGGGATCCTGATCCGGTATCATATACCCAGGATGCGGAGGAAACTGAGAAACAGTTCTTTGTAACGAACACACCCGAAGATGATGCATCAGCATGCACTCTCTTCGTTTGGGCGGCACGGGAATTCTGGTAATCCCTAATTTCCTGCTCTGTCTTATAACAATTATAAGTTGGAGCGGGACCAACGTTCCCCAGCTCAGTATAACAAGTGGGTTCGGTCAATATTCCGTATTATTATCTTGATTAAGGCGTGATATGGTCGCTACCTGGAGAGAGAGAGAAGAAAACACTCAGCGTGCGCTCTTGCAAGATCAGATTGGTGTTATTTTATCTAATCAGGATGGCTCCCACTGCTTTTTATCAAATCTTCCTTCAACCCCTAAAAGGAAAGACCAGCCGGGATTAATTACACACTATAAGTTCGCCAATCTTTCAGCCAGGCCAGTGTTGGTACTTTGAGGGAGGTCCCCCGTGCTTTCGCACGAACCTAATTAATGTAAACCTCGTTTTCCCAGAGGCGTAACCTCGTTGACACCTTTCTAGACACCTACTTGATCGGCTAATTGTAATGTATAAAACTCTCCCAGGAGTAACTCTTACTCGCAGCGGGTATCGGGATCCAACTATCTCATAGAAGGTATGCAATCTCATTGCAAATTTCAACACTTGAAATTCCCGATAATATTTTGCCCCTAACCTCCTATGACCTTGACAAAGGCCAACAAACCATAGGATGCTAGTCAAGTTCAACCCGTCATTTCCTGATTGAATCAAACCCACCCGCACGACCCTTGACAAAGGCCAACAAGGTCGCACGACTACCCTAACCCAATCTGCATCATATGCATAAGCAGATAAGCACCAGTTAGCTACCGCACACTGCGCCTTGACAAAGGCCAACTAACGCAGCACGAATACTAACTACTACTTATCTGAAATGATGGAGGGCTACGACAGGTTTTTCTGAAAACCTATTGCGTAATGAACTTGATATTGTTGTAGAATCAAATGATTTTAAAATGGAGTGCTTTTGAGGTTTTTCTAGTTTTGCTAAAGGAGTCACTCCCGGTGAAGGGATCGTCGGTCCTTTCCTCATCGAATAAGGTGCGGGATATATCATATATATCACTGTGCAAAGCAAAAACTCTTAAAAGCAATCAAAAGACAAACCGAGTGTGTAGCATCTGCCAGTTATTGCTAAAGGAGTCACTCCCGGTGAAGGGATCTCGATCATTTCCTCATCGAATAAGGTGCAGGATATATCACATATACCGCTGTGCAAAGCAAGAACTGTAGCTACCTGTTTTATTTTTGAAATTCGATTCCACAACATCTTAGGTTTCTTTTTATTTTATTAATCATATTAATGAAGTCCCATCATTTAAGTTACCTAAACATCACAGATAAATACGACGTACACTTATACCATCCGCATTCGCCTCGATGTCCCCTCATGCACCGTTAGGTTAGGTGACTAACGGCAGAGCGGGGCAGGGCTATCGCGGGTGTAAAACATAAGTAACATCTATATAATATATCATATATACTATATAAAGTATCCATCACAGAACATATCACATGATCACATCACAGATATCGCAGCAGAAGAAACATATGAAATATTGGATATACTAGGACGTCCGTGTTTTCAATACGAGCCAGTATAAAACACGGATTCCACGGTCGTGATGAATAGCCAAACCCACACCCCTAGACCCCTACGAGAGCGGCAAGCAACCCTACTAATTCTAGAGTTAGGAGACCCGGACTCGACTCCTCGAGTTGGTCTCCCACTGGACTCCAGAACCCGGTTACTTGTGCTCCCCTCCTTAGGTCTATCCTAGTGCGGAAAAGTAAATAATATACAAAGGGTGACATCTTCCACAACCTGGAAGTGCCCCAATAAAAGAATATTACATACAAGTTTTTACATGAATGAAAATGAAAAACACTCATCTCACATAAAAACCCCCGGCTATTCAAACACGACGATCCAATAAAACATATCCAGCAACACATAACATCACATGTCATCAACGTAAGTAAATATGCGCATCCCAATTGTCGTTGACATATAGCAACGAAACCGACGATATCACATATTACACTTACGGTCACAGAAAAGAAAGTGTAAAACTACAACAGTTGGAATCCGCAATCTCTTTAGACATCGCATGCCTAGCCAAATGAATTCCTTAGACATCGCATGCCTAACAATTATAAACCCCGCATTTTAGTCTCAAAATCGAAAACACTTTTCAATAACAAGTCGGGCAATTCAACAAGATTCCCGACATCCTGATCAAATACTCGTCGCAGACTTTAGTAGACGGCCGCACCCCCGATACCGTCGACGAAGTGCACCAAGGCGGAACACCGCTACCGCGAGCACCCTAACGGATGCTTTCGGCGACGGGGTTCTCCTACATTCACTTGGTCGGGGCTATGGAGTGAGGCTGTCTATTAAGTTTACCCGGCGAGTATCCGCGTACGCTACGTGATTGCGACGGACTTTTGATCACATCAAAATTCCGTGGCAACCGATCAAGTGAGACTAAAGTGCTTTGTTTATAACATTCATTCAGTTATCTCATAACTTCTTGTGAATTCCAATTATTGTATCCCATTCCAGATAAATAGAAAATGTTAAACTTTCCGATCGAACATTCGAACACCCAAGTTTTCCCGAAACAGATCAACACATGAAACAAGTTCAAAGACATTCACTTCATGCCTCAGTACCAACGGTCCAGCCGTAGAAGGGTCAAGCCAACGCCTCACATGTGGCATGCCGTACTGCCCCAAACCCTAAGGTTCAAAGGGCAGTTCAAGACGGTAACATAATCGAGTTAAGGTTTGTTGTCTTCTAGAGGGTCCATCGCGTTACTTGCACTACTTAGAACGTCTTTAAACCACGGAAAAATCCAACACATGGAAATTTTCCAGCAGGGGAAAAAGTGGGTATCTGTATCCGGTCGAACCTTTTAACATATTCTAAAATTATCCGTAAAAGTACACAGACAAAATTAGACGATCTGATCGAAACGCCGAGTCCCTAATACAACCCAGAAAATTCAACTCTTTAAAAAAATATTAAAAATTCCCAGGAAAACCAGCACTGCAAACTAAGAATTACTGTGCCAAATTTAACACAAGAAGAGACCACATGGCCGCGGAACCGCCGCATTAGCCATGCTAATGCCGCGGTTCCGCCGCATATTGGTGGATTCAGGGGTACGGGCTTCTCAGTAATTCTTATAATCTTCTGCTGGTTTTTCTGCATATTTTTAATCTGGAAAAAACCCAGTTTTTCAAAATTGTCCAGAGAGCAAATTTGGGTTTGGGTTTTGATTCGATCGGACTTCTAATTCCGTCTACGCATCGCCTAAGGCTCTAGCTAGGCTCTGATACCACTGTAGGGTTCCTAGGCACTCTAATGAAGTCACATAAGGCATCAACCAAGCCAATTTCAAATTTTACGGGTGCCGAGAAACCCTAATACGGATCGTTAACTAGAATTTTAGGCGACAAATGAAACTAGTTAACAACTTAACTACAAGAACGGAAATACAACCTTTGTAGATCCGATCCTCCACCTCCATAGCTCCGCAATGAAGTCTCCTCGCTGTCCAAATCGAATCCCGGGCTCTAGCGTCGGCTTCATTGGAGAAATGGGCGGGCTAGGTCATCGACTACGATGCCGAAGATGATCTACGTCGAGGCATCACAAGATCAAACTCCCACTTCACCAAGTCATGAAACTTGTGAAGGAAACACCCTATACTACTTGGCAAGAGGTAGAGGATGAAGAAATAGGAAGTGGGTTCACTTTAGAATTGGATTTCTCACTCATTTCATCAAGTCACCATTGATGAAGTCAAGCTTTCTTCATTGAAGAAGATGAAGAAGAAGAAGAACAAGATAATCATATGATAAGTATTATCAAAATAGAAAATAATATCAATACTTATCATATGGAAACCATGATTAGGTGTAGAGAATAGACCATGGTTAGTTGAATGGTTAGGGTTAAGAGATGAAGACAAAATGGTTGCTTTGGTCAAAGATGCATGAAGCTACAAGAACCTTCTAGCATGAAAGCAACCATTTAGCTTTTCTTTTCTTTTTCATCCAAAATAAATAGATAAAAGAATAAGTAAAATGAAACCCTAACCATTCATATAACCATGGTTTAATTCTTTACATAAACCCAAGTGAGCATGTATCATCAAACATGATACAAACAAGTGCACAAAAATATATCACATATACAACTTGTGAACTTTAAGTGAGAAAATCCATTTAAAGTGAACCAATACTAGTTAATGCAAAGTAATATATCTAATATATAATTATGCATTAAATCATCAAATCAACACTTGATTTAACGATCCGGTCATATCGCATATGACCGACTAATATCCAATGTATCGATTTATCGAATCAATCCTTGATTCGATAACTAGGTTATATCTCATACAACCATTCGATACATTCATCGCGAGAATAGAATACGGTATCACATACACGCATTATTCTCGGTCCCGCACATATCTCATATGCGCTCCTATTTCGTTTCGCTTGAGCCAGGAAACCTCTGTGTAGGACTCTAAAGACTCGTCAATACGCCGGCAGCAGGCGATGATCATATCAAACACCCACAAGCCGCAAGCGGTCTACTAAACGTAACGGCCACCCGGGTATTGAGCGATCAGAAGATCGACGAGCAAGCCCGCTCATACTCCTGTGAATCCAACCAGTAACACTTACCGTACAGTCCGGTCTGATCGTCTGATATGTCGCATATCTCGCCTAGGGGTGGTAAACGTCAGACCCCAATAGCTCGATAAGTCGTGTCGATATGAGGTCTATAACAGTTCGAGAAACTACTGGTAACACTTACCAGTAAATCTCAACAACCCTGGCCAGGGATTTCCGGTTATAGCCAATCGAACACAGCGCAACATCAACTCCCTATACCGGGAGAGACAAATCCCCTCCTATCGCTCATTGCCTCCATGTGACTCGGGACTGTACCCAAAAACCACCGTTTTGCACGCCCTCTTGGACGTGGTAAGATGGAAATCAAAGCACAGTGGGAACCATACATGACTCTATGACGATCTCGGGTCAACAGACTACTCTGTACCAGTGTTACCAGAGAACTGCCATCTGACGTAAGGTATAATAACATCTAGGAGTTCTCGGCGAGTCCGTCCAGTGTACCCAGTCTCCACTGAGCACCCGTATATCATCTCTGATGTCAAACACCAATGGATATGGGATCATCCATCGCCCATCTGTATGTGTCGAGAAGGTATACGCTAGTCTACTTTGGTATATCGATGCCCCGTCTCGATACACCCACGACTAGGGACTTTGAAGGATGTACTTATAGACTATCTGTCCCCACTAGTATGATCTGCATCATAGTCCTGGTAGTCAAGTACACATCCTAAGGGCTTTACCAACATGTAACAGAGAGACAATCAGTATACACGTTAAGGTAAAGAGCAACTAGATAGCATACTATCATGTCGAGCAAGAAAGTCCTCCCTATATATGTCCCAGCATCCATTACAATATACATCCTATGTATAGCAATGGCCTCTAGGGCATACATATAACTAACAAAATCTGCAAGTTTCCTTTATGTTTGAAGCTCCCGATGTGATTTTTACCCCTAACGGTTTATGACCTTGACTAGGTCAACAAACCATAAACCGCTATTCATGTTCTACCCGTCATTATCTTGATTGCATTAAACCCACCCGTACGTGCCCTTGACTAGGTCAATAAGGCCGCACGATTGTCCTAACCAATCACATTTGCAATGCACAGAAAAAATATTACTTAGCTACCGTTCACTACGCCTTGACTAGGTCAACAAACGCAGCACGAATACTAAATAATACCAATCCGAAATGATGGAGGGATACGGCTGGGTTTTTGGCGAAAAACCCGTTAACGTAATGAACATGATATCGTTGAAGTAACCTGATTGCCTTTTAAAATTTATAGTAGCGAAAACTTTTGCTAAAGAGATCACTTCCTGTGAAGGGATCTCGGCTCTTTCCTCGTCGAATGAGGTGCAGGATATTCCAAACTAAATACCATGATGCAAAGCAAGAATAATCGACTATAGTGAAAGTATTACGTTGATGCAAACTTTTACTCAAGGAGTCACTCCTGATGAAGGGATCTCGGCCCTTGCCTCGTCGAATGAGGTGCTGGATATTCCAAACTGATTACCACTGTGCAAAGCAAAAGGGAACGTCTGTAATGTCTGTTTTTAAACTTGGTTCTAACAACTTCTTTTAGGTTTGTTTTACTTGCATTAATCGAAATTAATGTTGTCCCATCAATGTAACCTAACACACCAGAAAAGAACGAAAATACAATGTAAGTATATGCCATCCGCATTCGCCACTGGGCCCCGTCATCACCCGTTAGGTTACTTAACTAACGACAGAGCGGGGGCTGGACTAGCGTGGGTGCAAAACATATACAACATCTACTAGTATATGTATATATATATATAAGTATATACAACATTCGTCCCAGGCATGATAGTAAACAACATCACAGAAACACAGCCAACAATACAGAATGGTGGATAATCTTGGAGCCCCGGGTTTCATTTGAGCTACAAATAAAACTCGACGTTCCCTGTCATATGGATAGACTGTGCAATGAAAAACTATACCCCCTACGAGTGCGGCGAATAGCCATCCAATTCTAGAATGAAGCCCCCTCCGTCTCAACACCATGAGAAAGAATCCCTTCCGCCTCAACGCCATGAGATGCGGGCTTGCTGCCTTTCTAGAAACCGGCTATTCGTGCACTCCACCGTGGGGTAATCCTAGTACAGAAAAAGAAAATAATATGTACAAATGGTGACGTCGACCTCAACCCGGTCATGCCCCAAAATAATATACAACCCGGCAAAGACGGCAGTCCACATGTCAGACGCTCGCCCTGCAATAACAAATGTACAAATGAATATAAACTGTACCACTAGCATTTCATCGCTTGCTATCCATCACGACTATCCAACCACAATCACAGAACAAGCACACAAAATCAACGCGAATGTCACGTTCGCAAAACCCGTCTAAAGGAACATATAGCGATTAGACGAGTTTTACCGATCGAGTGACATTCCCGGTCGCAGATAAAAGTGAATGTACTGTAAAATACACATTTAAAATTTCTATTGACTAAACTTTTCCAAATAGGCCCCAAATGCAAATCCAGCACTCAAATAAACCTGGGCCAAAACTATATATCACAAATATCATATTTTCATGAACTAGAGCCACAGAAAACTTTTTGGGTACTGTAGCCCAAAAAGAGACGTGGAACCGCCGCCAAATGCGCCATTTCGCTCACTTTCCACGGCGGAATTTTGGAGTTAGGCCCCTAAATTTTTTCTGTAGCTATCGTTTCTCCTGTATGTAATTCTAAGATACTCAGAAAATTTTTAGGACAACTTCGAAAATCGACAGCAAGCTCATGAACATAGATTCGTGATGCGGAAAAATTTATCAATCGAGATTTTAACCTTGTGCAAACTAGCTATTAGGGTTTATGGGTAGGCTTTGATACCATGAAGGGTTACACTAGCGCCCCGGCCAACTTCCGTGGCCAAATGCGGAACAAAAATTTTAAGACGAACATAAATTTTGGCGCTAGGATAACACTAAAACCCGGATCTTTACCATAAACCTAACTAGCAAAAGAAGAAGAGTTCTATCTACTATGATAGAAAGTTATAACTTAAACGTGAACCCCTTCTTCTCCTTGTTGTGAGCTCCTTGGAATGATCTAGATGGCTCATCCTTACCGGCTTCTCTATATCGAAGAAGATCCACCCGAAGGCCTCTACCTTGAGCTCCTACTACAACCATGAGTGCTTTGCTTGCTATACTAAGAACCCTAGAGTGGGTAGAGAGTGATTTTATGGTTTGATCTCAATTTCCCTTGGTTCTCAACACATGAGAGGTTATGGTTTGAGAGAGAGGATGAAGGAGAAAGAGCTAGGAGAGAGAATGAATATGATAGAATAAAAAGATAGCTCTCATATTAGCATAAAAGAATAACAATTTTAATTAGCAAAAAAGTTGTGATGGTTCATTCGATTTGACCATTATCATGTCACCATTAATGTTAAGCAAAGAATCTTTTGCTTAAGAAAAATATCTTAGTCAACTTTGTTCAACAAGTCAAATGGTCAATCCAAATAACCATAACACAATTATCACTAATTAAAACTATTAATCAATTACCTTCATCTCATTAAGATCTTAATCAAGTCAATGGTCAAAAACCTTAATGAGATGTCTCCTTCATTTGTCTCTGTCAACTGTATATACATACTCGCTTCCACGTTCCGAAGAACACGAATGCAATGAGACTGAACCAAGACAAAATCAAATACTAGGATCCGGCTTAAACCAAAGCCCACTAGTATCAACTGTCTGAACACCAAACGCGCATAAGTACGCATATGTGAACGAACCCCGTCGTAAAACCATACGACCTCTACTCATTTCACCCAAAGGTGAACAACTCTCTGTGTGGGACTCTATAGACTCGACACTACGCTGGCAGTGGGTTTAACCACAGGCCGCAAGCGGTACTAGCTATACGTAACGGTCCCCAGGTAGATGTCGATAAGAAGACCGATGAGGTGAACCCGTCCGAACTCCTACTGAGCCTGAATGTGACAATCTCCGTACAGTCTGGTCTGTTCGTCTATGAGTATCGCATGTCGAGCCTAGGGGGGCGGTAAACGTCAGACCCTTAATAGAGGTACAAGTCGTGTCAGAGTGTAGCCGAGAACACCCTGAGAAACTACTGGAAAACACTACCAGTAAATCTCGCTTGCCCTGGCCATGGGCGACTATGTGTAATGGCTCTCCTAGACACAGCGCGATATCAACCCCCAATACCGGGAGAGACGAATCCTGTTTAACCGTCACTGCCTCCAAGTGCTTCGGGACTGCACCCAACTACTACCTGTTTGCATGACTCAATAGAGCCGTGGTAGGGTGGGAACACACTTGAGGCGAAGTGGCAGTGTCAACTCAACAGACCAAGCTGTACTCATGTCACATGGGAACTGTTAACTGACGATAGGTATAATACCAACCAACAGTTCCCGACGAGTCCTGTCCAGTATACTCGTAACCTAACGAGCACTTGCATAGTATCTCCAGTACGACATACTGATGGCTGTGAGACAGACCATCTCCCCTGCTGGGACGAGAAGCGTGTGCACCAGTCTACTCCGGAGTATCGATGCCCTGTCTCGATAATCCTACGACTAGGGACCAGAATAAGGATGTGCTTATAGACTACCCAGCCCCCACCTGTGTGATCGCCATCACAACGCCGGTAGTGATGCAAAGATCCTAAGAGCTCCATCAATATGTATTAGCGATATGTTAAAAGAAACATATACACATATTAAGATAGAAACAAACCAAGTAGCATACTACTATATAGAGCAAGACTGTCGTAAACCCGTATATATATATCCCAAGCTTCCAAAATGTATTATACGAACTAGTACTATACAATAATGGCCTCTAGAGCATACATATCCAACAGTCTTGTAGTTACGGGAGAAGGTATTCGTATGGACCCGAGGAAGATCGAGGCCATACAGCTTAGCCCAGACTTGCAATGGGGACAGTTGTCCACAGTTTTGGGTTTAGCAGGTTTTTACCGCCGTTTCGTGGAGGATTGTTTGTGTATCGCTGCACCGTTGACTGGACTGACCGGGAAGGAGGTTCCTTTTCTTGGAGTGTGGCATGCTTGCTGAGTTTTCAGCAGTTAAAGACTCTGTGGACGACTGCACCAGTTCTATCTTTGCCTTCTGGATCGGGTGACTTTGTTGTTTAACTGTGTTGTTTTACGAGTGGGGTTCGATTTTGCGTTGATGAGGCATTTTAGAGTTATCGCTTTTTCTTCCCGACAGTTGGAGGAAGTACGAGCAGGATATCCCACTCATGATCTGGAGATGGTCGCGGTGGTCGTGCGTTGAAGATTTGGGACACTACTCGTGTGGAGAGTCGTGTCATATTTTCATGGACCACCGGAGCTTTATGTACATCTTCCTGCAGCGGGTTTTGATTGTTGAGACAGTGCCGTTGGATGGAGCTTGTGAAGGATTGTGATTGTGAGATCCTTCATTTCCCGTGGCAAGGAAATTATAATAGCTGATGCTTGAGTCGTAGGCCCGGGGGTAGTTGTTCCAGTTGTGCGCAATTCAGAGACAGACTTCTGCAGATTTACAGTTCTTATGTGATCGTGGAGTATAGCTTAAGTTCGCCTCTACTGAGGGGAAAGCTTGCTCATGTCCGTGCCCGTCCACATTTACTTAATCGTTTTGTGAGGCACAGCCCGCCGATGCTCGTTTGTCTGAGATTCTGAGCATGTTCGGCTGGTAAAGATTCGGAGTTCCTGATTTATGACCAGGGTGTGCTACGTTCCGGACTTGTTGGTGTATACCTGATACAGATAGGTAGAGACGCGGGGTCCCAAAGCAGGCACATCAGTCAGCTTTCTGTGTTCACCCTAAGTGCCACCAAGATGTAACGCGACTTGAGAGTTAGTTACGGGTGGGCAGGGATGAAGAGTGAAGTTTATGATTTCTTTTCGAGGTGTCTGACCTGTTGTGAGCTAAGGTTGAGCATTTGGAGACCGGCAGGAGAGTTGCAACCTTTAACCGTTCCAGAGTGGGAATGGGAGCAGATCTCCATGAATTTCGTTGTGGTGTCTACCCAGGTCTAGACAGGGTGCGACTCCATTCGGGTGCTTGTTGTCCGGTTATGCTCAGTTTGCTTAGTTGTTCTTTGTTAAGTTTGTGCGTTTGCATGGAGTTCTTTCATGGGTTGTATCCAATAGAGGCACCTCGTTCACTAGCCGTCTTTAGCTGAAGCTTCAGGAAGCCTTGGTTACTGGTTGAGCTTTAGCTCCGCTTTTCCATCTGTGGGACAATGGACGGTTAGAGCGGACTATATAGACTCTGAAGGATATGCTTGTGCATACGTACTATGTGTTTGTTGGCAGTTGGGATCGTCACTTGCCATGGATAGGGTTCTCCTTCGATAGCTGTTATCAGGAGACGTTCCAATTGGCAACCTTTAGGTTTTGTTTGGCCAATCTATTTTTTCTGACTCTGCGAGAGTAGGATTTGTTGACCCCAGCTAATCATGAGACTATGGAGAAGATCTAGTTGATTCAGGTCAGGATGAGATCAGCCTAGTGCAAACAGAAGTCTTATGCCGACCGTGGTGGTCCCAGACTTGAGTTCGCAGTGGGAGATCATGTATTCCTACGGATTTTTCCGATGAAAAGGCATGTTGAGTTTTGGGAAGCTTAGTCCCAGATTGTTGGTCCTTTGAGATCCACGAGCGAGTTAGTTCCGTTGCCTATAATATGGCACTTCCGCCCAGATTTCTGAGTATTCACCCCGTATTCCTTGTGTCGATACTTCGCAAATACCTTCATGACCTTTCTCACATGATTCAGCACCAGACCATTTAGCTTGGACGCGATCTTTCGTTTACCAGCAGCCGATAGTTATAGTGGATAGGCAGGTGGAGGAACTTCGGTCAAGGGTATTGCCATCTGGGAACGTTCTTTGGCGTAGCCGTCTAGTGAGGAGATCACTTGAGTGGCTGCGAGCGAGATGCGGAAGACTTTCCCTCATCTCTTTGAAGGTACGCGTAGACAAATTTTAAATTCGGGGACCGAATTTCTTTAAGGGGGGAAGATTGTAAAGTTTTAGTAATCGTTTTGCGAATTTTCCGTTTTCAGGGTAAAATATTCGGTGTTTTCCGTAAAAACCTAGAAGCGATCTTTTTGCAGTATTGAATGCACTGCACCTAGTTTAGCTAGGAAATTGCTAGTTTGTGGGTTTTTGTAAGCCACTGGTAATTTTTGTGCATTTTAATATTTTTCCCATATTAAAATATTATTTTAATGTTTTATTTGTTCACTTTATTAGTGGTAATTACATTTTGGTATGGGTTAATTACTACTAATGTGAAACTATGCTAATCTAATCATTAGATTTTTTTGGTTAATCCAACCATACATAAATATCTAGATATTTGTTGTTTATGTGAATTAAAAATAAAATTTAAAGAAAGAATAAGAGGTGGCATAATGAAGTTTTGTTTTATCAAGCTTTAATAATTTTTTCTTCTAGATTTTTCGACACTTATCCAAAACCCTTCTCTTTTCTTGTAATGGCCGGCCCCTCTCCCTCTTGCTGCCCTCTCATTTCATTTGCCCCATTTGCACTTCTTTGAGCTTCCAAAATTCATCAAAAATCCTAAATGATTCCACAAAACTCATAATCAAACAATAACCAATCTTTCTTCTTCACAAATCTTGCTTATATCTTCAAGGAAAACATCATTTTGGAGGAAAAAATGATGGATCTAGTTGCTAGATTTTGTTCTTGAGAAGGTATAAATTCAAACCCTAATCCTTATTTGTTTTGCTAAAATCATATAGTTAGCTATCTAATTGTTTAGAATAGCTTTAAATTCATCTTTAATTCATTCATGATAATTTTTAGTGAAGAATCATGTTAGGGTTATGTTTAGTGAAATGGTTAATCAAGATGTTTAGACTAATGAAAACTTAACCTAGTTGCTAGATTTGTTGTATGATATTTTACTAATTGTATAATTAGCTTAATTACAAACTAGACTTTTACTAATCCTAATTAAGTGGGATTAAAATTATAGTAAAGGTATGAATGGTTTAATCTTGCTATATGGTGATGTTTGTAAATTCTAGTTTTGGTAAAAACATGTAGTTTTGAGCTAAAGTGATATATGTTGCTTACTAGGTTTCGGTAAGTTTTGGCGTGGGTTTCTTTTGACGTTGTGACGTTATTTATATTGATTACACGCTATATCTTGTGTTGTGAATGCGCGATCGGTACGATCAGGGTCTAGACTTGGTAGTTGTGTCGCTTTGCGTTCCTAGTTAGGGTCGTGCCGATGTCGTTTGTGTCTTTTTATAGTTTTTTTGCTCTCGAGTTGGTTTCGTAGTGTCGCTACGCGCGATAGCCACTTGACGAATACTTGAGAGTACGCTTGGAGTTGGTGTATCGGTCAAACGTAGTTTGTACGTGTTATTGGTCGATTGCTAATATATACTTGTTATATTGTTATATGCTTTTAGGATCGCAGGCGGGGATTTAGGACGCTGCGAAGAAGGAAAAGTGAGTGGTTGTCTTTACTTAGCCAGGATTATTGTGAGTAGATTTAACATCTACAGGGGAATCGCCCGCATGGCGTTATGCGTCTGGGCTAGATTAAATGATATGACTATTAGTTAGATGTATACGGATATTGATTGTGCATGTGTACCTTTGTTGCATATCTCATTTCCTATTATGCATGGACTTAGTATTAATGAGTCACAACACTATTATTGACGGTTCATGTTGCACGAGCACTGATTGTATGCCACTCACACCGTCAATAATTTCCATGACACGCACAACACCTATACATACAGGATATTGTATTGTTTAGGGACTTGAGACATGATCCTTATTTTCATTGTGCATATGACATATAGCATACATGTATACCTACATGCTCACACATATGCCTTGACATGCTTACATGCTAGTTACCCATATACCTATATGGTATTATACCATTAGTGATAGGTATATACACATATGAGACATAGCTACATGTACATCTGGCATACATACTTTCACTTATACCTGGAAGGTATTACTTCATTAGTGATAGGTATATACACATATGAGACATATCTATATATACATCTAGCATACATACTTACACTTATACCTGGAGGATATTACATCATTAATGATATACATATATGAGACATAGCTATATGTACATCTGGCATACATACTTACACTTATACCTGGAGGGTATTACATCATTATTGATAGGTAGATACACATATCTTGCTATTCCAACATAGTTACGCATAACTGGCTATAGCTACATGTTCACCTTTATTTGATGTTTTATGGACTTGGAGAAATTAGGAACCGCATGATATATATATTAACTTGTTGCAGTTAAATAGCGGTTTTTCTTTTTATATGCTCATATTACTGTTTCATGTTGCATATATTACATTCATGGATTTCATATGATGTTCTTTGATATTTTTACTCCTAAGTATATATAACAGTGGAATGGGACGTTGTTATATATATATTAGTGGAATGGGACACTAATATATATGTATTGATTAATGCAGTTATACTTATTCATTACTTGATGTTTTCTGTATTTGAGGACCTGGTTGTTTCATGAAATTATGCATTAATTGAAAAACCCCGGTTTCTCTTGATATGATATTTCAGCTTCCACCATGAGATTTCTCGGTTCTGAGCTTATATATACCCCATGCGAAGAGGTGTCGTGGGCCATGTACGGGTACATGGTGGAACCCGGTTGGTTCCCCGGGGCAAGAAGATTGACGGTACATGCCGATGTGCCTGGTTGGGGCGTTCGCCAACCGGTGATAGTATTGAACTCGACGGATATCTGGGGGATACCGATCGAGGTTATGTACGCACATGCCTTGCAGATTTTGGGTGGTGCTTACCCAAGTTCCATAGGATGTGCGTACATGACATAGGAGGGCCAGTCCCAGGTGACGGTACCTCAGAGATGAGTATTTTTGTGTCGATGCTAGACACTTGTTTTCATGATGTTTTTGGGTGTAAATATTAGACACTCAGGTTTCATGAGACTTACTCGATATTGGATACTGGTTATATGAGATTTACTTGATATTGGACACTCGGGATATATGAGATTTACTTGATATTGAATACTCGGGATATATGAGATTTACTTGATATTGGACATTCAGGATATATGATACTTACAGGATATGAGGGCCAATTTGGAGGCTGATTTGAGGAAATTTGGGATTTAGATTTTCTTTATAGACTTTGGTCCTGCCACGAGGTCAGGATTCCGTGAGGATGACATATTTTATCCCATACTCCGCATTTATTTTATATGCATTGTTTTCATGTATTAGTAGTACCTGATAGAGTACCTTACATGACTGTTGGATAGATATTGCCATTTATTGGTCATGTATTAGTAGTACCTGATAGAGTACCTTACATGACTGTTGCATACATATGGCCATTTATTGCTATCAGCTTGCTTGTATTAGATTCACGCTGTACGTGCATACTTTCGATTACCTGCATATGCTATTTACTATTCACGAGTTGGAAACTCACCCCCGTTGTGCCATAGGGTTTGCAGGTGGTTCCTCAGAGTAGTCGAGGCAGGGCTTCCACCTATCATATCATCTTTTGCAGCGGATACCGTTTCGGCTGACTGTGCGCAGTTCTGCTATAGGTGAGTTTTGGCGGTTATCCGATGTTACTTATTGTATATCTTTTGTACCTTGTACTCTCCATATACCACTTTCATGTATGACTTAGAGACTTGATGTGAGGACGATATTGTATGTTATTTTATGACTTGGGGGTCTTTTATGCAATTTTTATTTATATCGTTTTTTATTTCTTCGCTACGGCATCGTATATCTGTTGTGGTGGTTGTTTCCGCCGTTGGGCGTGGATTTTCTCCCGTTGGGGATGCTTTACTTATATTCATGTTGTACCTATTTTTGGGGTTAGTTTTTACAAAGGAGGTGTTGCCAAAATTTTTAAGAAAGTAAAGTTGAACTTTAAAGAATTTGTGCTTGAGATTTTCAAAAGTTTTAACAATGTTCTTATCACTTACTATTTTTGATGGTTTAGATTGCTTGGTTTTCGGCTTACTTAAATTGTGTTACGCCTAGAAATGTTGCGTAGTTTAAGGGGCGTCACGTACCAATTTCGGGTCGATACAGAAATGACGGAGGGCTACGAATGGTTTTTGGGGAAAAACCTTTAACGTAATGAACTTGATATCGTTGAAGGAACCGGATAGCTTTTTACAAATATATAGTGGAGAAAACCTTTGCTAAAGAGGTCACTTCCGGTGAAGGGATCTCGGCTCTTTCCTCGTAGAATGAGGTGCAGGATATTCCAACTGAATACTATGATGCAAAGCAAAAGGTAATCAACTATAGTGAAGTTATTACCCTGACTCGAACCTCTGCCGAAGGGATCACTCCCGATGAAGGAATCTCGGCCCTTGCCTCGTCGAATGAGGTGCAGGATATTTATAACCGAATACCATTGTGCAAAACAACTGAAAACGTTCTAGTAATAACAGCTTTTTGAAAATTGTTCCAACAACATCGAATAGGTCTGTTTTCCTTGCATTGATCTGAATCAACGCAGTCCCATCAATTAATCACACCACAAAAGAACGAAAATATAATGTACGTATATGCCATCCGCATTCGCCACTGGGTCCCGTCATCACCCGTTAGGTTACTTAACTAACGACAGAGCGGGGAATAGACTAGCGCGGGTGTAAAACATATACAACATTTACTAGTATATATATAACAATATACAAAAATCGCTCCAGGCGTGATAAATGCAACATCACAGAAAAGTAATAAGCGTCACAGAACAATACAGATAATCTGAGAGCCCCGGGTTTCCTTTGAACCGCAAGTGAAACCCGGCGTTCCCCTGGTCATGTGGATAGCCTGTGCAATGAAAACCTAGACCCCTACGAGTGCGGAAAGTTACCCGCTAAAACCAGAAGCGAGGCAGCCCGTTTCAGCTGTAGGGTTCCTAGGCACACTCAAGAGGTTCCACAAGGCATCTACCATACCAAATTCAAAATTTTCTATGCCGAGAAACCCTAATGAAGATCGTTAACTAGAGAATAGGCGAAACTACAAGCTAGTAAACAACTTTACTGCTAAGTGAAAGAGACTACAACCTTTGTAGATCCGGTCCTCCACCTCTATAGCTCCGTGACGATGTCCCTTCGCTGCGATCATCGGATCTCGGACTCTAGTGTTGATTTTATTGGAGAAATTATCGGGCTAGGTCATCGACTTCGATGCCGAAGATAATCTACGTCGAGGCAACTCAAGATCAAGCTCCAACTTCACCATGTCATGAAACTTGTGAAGAAAACACCCTATACTACATGGAAAGTGGTAGAGGATGAAGAAATAGGAAGTGGGTTCACTTTAGACTTGGATTTCTCACTCTTTTTCTCATGGCACCATTGGAGCTAGAAAGCTTTCATGAAGCTTGATGAAGATGAAGAAGATGAAAGAATAATAAGGATTGTTTCAAAAAGAAAATCCAAGTCATTCTTATCATAATGCAACCATGGTTGAGTGTAGAGAGTAAACTATGGTTAGGTGAATGGTTAGGTTTAGGAAAGAAACAAGAATGGTCAAAGCTTCTTGAAGCTTCAAGGAAACAAACAAAAGAAGCAACCATTTCTTTTCTTGCCCAAAAATAAATAAAATAAATAAATAGTTAAGAAAAGATAACAAAACCCTAACCATTCACTTAAACATGGTTTAAAGTAAACAAACACCCAAACTTGCATGTATCATCAAACATGATACAAACAAGTGCACAAAACTATATCATATATACAATATGCACATCAAGTGAGAAAATCCATTTTAAGTGAACCAATACTAGTTAATGTAAAGTAATATATCAAATATATAATTATACATTAAATCATTAAATCAACACTTGATTTAACGATCCGGTCATATCTTATATGACCGACTAATATCCAATGTATCGACTTATCGAATCAATCCTTGATTCGATAACTATGTTATATCGCATACAACCAATCGATACATTCATCGCGAGAATAGAATACGGTATCACATACACGCATTATTCTCGGTCCCGCACATATCTCATATGCGCTCCTATTTCGTTTCGCTTGAGCCAGGAAACCTCTGTGTAGGACTCTAAAGACTCGTCAATACGCCGGCAGCAGATGATGATCATATCAAGCACCCACAAGCCGCAAGCGGTCTGCTAAACGTAACGGCCACCCGGGTATTGAGCGATCAGAAGATCGACGAGCAAGCCCGCTCACACTCCTGTGAATCCAACCAGTAACACTTACCGTACAGTCCGGTCTGATCGTCTGATATGTCGCATATCTCGCCTAGGGGTGGTAAACGTCAGACCCCAGTAGCTCGATAAGTCGTGTCGATATGAGGTCTATAACAGTTCGAGAAACTACTGGTAACACTTACCAGTAAATCTCAGCAACCCTGGCCAGGGATTTCCGGTTATAGCCAATCGAACACAGCACAACATCAACTCCCTATACCGGGAGTGACGAATCCCCTCCTATCGCTCATTGCCTCCATGTGATTCGGGACTGTACCCAAAAACCACCGTTTTGCACGCCCTCTTGGACGTGATAAGGTGGAAATCAAAGCACGGTGGGAATCACACAAGACTCTATGACGATCTCGGGTCTACAGACTAACCAGTACCAGTGTCACCAGAGAACTGCCATCTGACGTAAGGTATAATACCATCTGGGAGTTCTCGGCGAGTCCGTCCAGTGTACCCAGTCTCCACTGAGCACCCGTATATCATCTCTGATGTCAAACACCAATGGATATGGGATCATCCATCGCCCATCTGTATGGGTCGAGAAGGTATACGCTAGTCTACTATGGTATATCGTTGCCCCGTCTCGATACACCCACGACTAGGGACCTTGAAGGATGTACTTATAGACTACCATGTCCCTACTAGTATGATCCGCATCATAGTCTAGGTAGTCAAGTACACATCCTAAGGGCTTTACCAACATGTAACAGAGAGACATTCAGTGTACACGTTAAGATTAAGAGCAACCAGATAGCATACTATCATGTCGAGCAAGAAAGTCCTCCCTATATATGTCCCAGCATCCACTACAATAGACATCCTATGTACAGTAATGGCCTCTAGGGCATACATATAACTAACGATCTCCCACTTGCACTAGGGCCATCTGTAGCAGTGGTTGTAGTATCTCATACTCAACCATCCCATAAAAGTCTCTCTCTGGGAATAGGCCTTCGTGAGTGGATCCGCCGTGTTATCCTCTGAGTCTGCTCTCCTAACCTCGATCACCCTGGAGATCAACTATCTCCATGATCAGGTGATGCTGCCTCAGAATAGGTCTGGGTCACTGATGGGACCGGGGTTCCTGGCATAAGCCACAACTCCATTGTCACACAATGGGAGGAACAAAGTTCATCTCATGAAAAAATATACACCCAGACTGCCTTTTTGGTAGCATCTTAAGTAGCGATGTATCCAGCCTTTATCGTCTAGTATGCCACGGTATCTAGCTTGGAACTCTTCCAACATACCGTCCCTTTACTGAGGGTATAGACAATGCATGTGACTGACATTCAGTCATCCTTATCACCCTGGAACCTTTCCAGTGATTCTCCCCAGGATCAATTGATACCATCTCACTACAACTAGTGAGTATCCTAATATCCAATTAGATCTATCTCATAGATCCAAAACCGAGGATTTAGTAGGTATCAATTTGATCCTTTATGGAGAATCATTATGATAAGCAGAGATTGACCGAGCGTAGCATAGGAAACTCCTTCCCAATCAAGAGTATGTTATCCACGTACTTTACGAGGATCACTACCATACTCCCTACTACCTTTTTGTATATACAAGGTTCATCTACCATTTTGATGATGTCAAACTGTTTAACCAACTCATCAAAACAAATGTTCCAACTCCGCGATGCCTGCTTCATCACATAAAATATTTTGCACACGTTTCCAATGCTCCTACTGTTTACGAAACCCTCTGGCTGTGTACTTATAGATGCTCTCTTCTAAAACACCCTTTTAGAACAGCAGTCATGACACCCAACCACCAGATATCGTACTCATGGTATGTAGCCATGGCAAGTAGGATCTGGATGGTCTTAAGTATAGGCCCCAAAAAAGGTTTCATCATTAGCCACAACTGGTCTATGATGCAAACCTTTAACAAGTCTAGCTTTGAAAGTCTCAACTTTTCCATCTGCACCAAGTAATCTTCTCAAGATATACTTGCTCCTGATGGGGATTTAACCCTTCAGATATAGCAAACAAAGTCCATACTTTGTTGGTGTACATGGATTCCATCTCAGATCACTAAGCATCCAGCCATTCTTATAGAATCCCACTCCTGATGGCCAGCTCGAAAATAGTTGGGTCATCATCTCTTGATGCATTCCTCGCTCCCACTGTCATAGAGAAACCGAAGTATCTCTCAGGTGGGTGAGGAACCCTACTAGATCGGCGGAGAGGCTGAGGTTCGTTGGAAACTATTGAATCCTTTGGTTCTACCAAATCATCAGCTGCAGTTTGTATAGCTGGAACCATTCCAGTTCTATATAACCGACCTTGCCTCGAGCTTGTCCAGATTTTGCTTTTAGACATAGGCCGGACAACCCCAAATCATAAGATATGGGCTCTTCCCTTTCCATATCACATATGAAGTGGTAGGCAACTGATTTGATCGGAACCCTTATTCAATAGGTATGCAACTTCTCAAGTGCACAATCCCAAAAGGAAACAGGTAACTCAGTAGTACTCATCATAGAGCGCACCATATCTCATATGGTGCGTTTGCTCCACCCCGATACACCGTTGTGCTGTGGTGTATACGGAGGAGTAATGCTGAGAGAGAATCTCATTCTCTTTTAGAAAAGTCCAATAATTCCATGCTCAAGTATTCTCCTCCTTGATCACATCAAAGGACATAATACTTATACCCGTTTTGGTTCTCTGCTTCTAACTTATATTCTGTGAATATCTCAAAAGGTTCGGACATGTGTTTCAACAAGAACATATGTCTGAATCTAAAGAGATCATCAGAGAATGTAACGAAGTGCAAAGAACCGGTCTTGGCATGTGTAGACAGGGGACTTTCATACATCAACACGTATCATCCCAAGAGTTCACTAACTCTTTCTCTGTTTCCAGTAAACAGAGCTATGGTCATCTTATCTCTGTGACATGACTGGCAAGTTTCACAAGATGTAAATTCAAATTAATTTAAATATGCATCTAAATGTAACTTCAGCCAGTCGGGTCGCATTGATATGACCTAGTCTACAATGCCTCAAGAAGGATTCGTTCATTTCTGAACTCTTCCTCTTGTGTGTGTTCCGTATACTAAGAACTGTAGTTTGATTTAGAACATCAATGCTTTTAGATAACGTGCCTGAACCGATCAACTTTTGATATAGGAAATGTTCAAAACATTATCCAACAATACAAAATTTTATCATTTCTTTACTAATAAAGAGACTGATATGATTTTGTATATCAGGTTCGGTATCTAATAACATTCGTTCAGAATCAATGTATTTGGAATACAGGGTGACAGTGACCAACAGACTTGGCTGCAACACTTGCACCGTTTTCTGTCTCATGGAACTTATCACCCGCTCTCAGTTCCCTACCTTTCTGTAGCCCTATGTAACAGATTACATATCTGGGATCCTGATCCGGTATCAAATACCCAGGACGCAGAGGATACTGAGAAATAGTTCTTTGTAATGAACACACCCGAAGAAGATGCATCATCATGCACTTTCTTCGTTTGGGCGGCACGGGAAATCTGGTATTCCCCTATTTCCTGCTCTGTCTTATAACAATTATAAGTTGGAGCGGGACCAACGTTCCCCAGCTCAGTATAACAAGCGGGTTCGGTCAATATTCCGTATTATTATCTTGATTAAGGCATGATATGGTCGCTACCAGGAGAGAGAGAGAAGAAAACACTCTGCGTGCGCTCTTGCAAGATCAGATTGGTTATTATTTTATCTAATCAGGATGGCTCCCACTGTTTTTATCGAATCTTCCTTCAAACCCTAAAAGGAAAGACTAGACGGGATTAATTACACGCTACAAGTTCGCCAATCTTTCAGCCAGGCCAGTGTCGGTACTTTGAGGGAGGTTCCCCGTGCTTTCACACGGACCTAATTAAAGTAAACCTCGTTTTCCCAGAGGCGTAACCCCGTTGACACCTTTCTAGACACCTACTTGATCGGCTAATTGTAATGTGTAAAACTCTCCCAGGAGTAACTCTTACTCGCAGCGGGTATCGGGATCCAACTATCTCATAGAAGGTATGCAATCTCATTGCAAATTTCAACACTTGAAATTCCCGATAATTTTGCCCCTAGCACCCTATGACCTTGACGGAGGTCAACAAACCATAGGCTACTAGTCAAGTTCAACCCGTCATTTCTTGATTGAATCAAACCCACCCGCACGACCCTTGATGGAGGTCAACAAGGTCGCACGACTACCCTAATCCAATCTGCATCATATGCATAAGCTGATAATTACTAGTTAGCTACCGCACACTATGCCTTGACGGAGGTCAACAAACGTAGCACGAATACTAAGTAGGACTTATCTGAAATGACGGAGGGCTACGACAGGTTTTTCTGAAAACCTATTGCGTAATGAACTTGATATCGTTGTAGAATCAAATGATTTTGAAATGGAGTGTTTTGTGGCTTTTCTAGTTTTGCTAAAGGGGTTACTCCCGGTGAAGGGATCGTCGGCCCTTTCCTCGTCGAATGAGGTGTGGGATATATCATATATATCACTGTGCAAAGCAGAAACTATAGAAGCAATAAAAAACAAACCGAGTGTGTAGCATCTGCCAGTTATTGCTAAAGGGGTCACTCCCGGTGAAGGGATCTCGGCCCTTTCCTTATCGAATAAGGTGCAGGATGTTCTATAAGGAACACCGCGATGCAAAGCAAGAACTGTAGCTACCTGTTTTTAAGAAATTCGATTCCACAACATCTTTAGGTTTCTTTTATTTCATTAATCTCATTAATGAAGTCCCATCATTTAAGTTACCTAAACATCATAGATAAATACGACGTACACTTATGCCATCCGCATTCGCCTCGATGTCCCCTCGTGCACCATTAGGTTAGGTAACTAACGACAGAGCGGGGAAGGGCTAGCGCGAGTGCAAAACATAAGTAACGTCTATATAATATATCATATATAATGTATACAATATCCATCACAGCATATCAAATGATCACATCACAGATATCGCAGCAGAAGAAACATATGAAACATTGGATATACTAGGACGTCCGTGTTTTCAATACGAGCCAGTATAAAACACGGATTCCACGGTCATGATGAATAGCCAAACCCACACCCCTAGACCCCTACGAGAGCGGCAAGCAACCCTACCAATTCTAGAGTTAGGAGACCCGGACTCGACTCCTCGAGTTGGTCTCCCACTGGACTCCAGAACCCGGTTACTTGTGCTCTCCTCCTTAGGTCTATCCTAGTGCGGAAAAGTAAATAATATACAAACGGTGACATCTTCCGCAACCTGGAAGTGCCCCAATAAAAGAATATTACATACAAGTTTTTACATGAATGAAAATGAAAAACACTCATCTCACATAAACCCCACCGGCTATTCAAACACGACGATCCAATATAACAAATCCAGCAACATATAACAACACATGTCATCAACGTAAGTAAATATGCCCATCCCAATTGTCGTTGTCATATAGCAACGAAACCGGCGATATCACATATTACACTTACGGTCGCAGAAAAGAAAGTGTAAAACTACAACAGTTGGAATCCGCAATCTCTTTAGACATCACATGCCTAACCATTTGAATTCCTTAGACATCACATGCCTAACATTTATAAACCCCGCATTTTAGTCTCATTATCGAAAACTCTTTTCAATATCAAGTCGGGCAATTCAACAAGATTCCCGACATTCTGATCGAATGCTCGTCACAAACTTTAGTAGACGGCCGCACCCCCGATACCGTCGATGAAGTGCACCAAGGCGGAACACCGCTACCGCGAGCACCCGAACGGATGCTTTCGGCGATGGGGCTCTCCTACAGTCACTTGGTCGGGGCTATGGGGCCTGGCTGTCTATTAAGTTTACCCGGCGAGTATCCGCGTACGCTACGTGATTGCGACGGACTTTTGATCGCATCAAGATTCCGTGGCGACTGATCAAGTGAGAGTAAAGTGCTATGTTTATAACATTCATATCAGTTATCTCATAACTACTTGTGGATTCCAAGTATTGTATCCCATTCCAGATAAATAGAAAATGTTAAACTTTCCGATCGAACATTCAAACACCCAAGTTTTCCCAAAATAGCTCAACACATGAAACAAGTTTAAAAACATCTAGTTCATGCCTCAGCACCAACGGTCCAGCCGTAGAAGGGTCAAGCCAACGCCTCACATGTGGCACGCCGCACTGCCCCAAACCCTAAGGTTCAAAGGGCAGTTCAAGACGGTCACATAATCGAGTTAAGGTTTGTTGTCTTCTAGAGGGACCATCACGTTACTTGCACTACTTAGAACGTTCTTAAACCACGGAAAAATCCAACACTTGGAAATTTCCCGCCAGGGGAAAAATTGGGTATTTATATCCGGTCGAACTTTTTAACATATTCAAAAATTATCCGGAAAACACATAGACAAGATTAGACAATCCGATCGAATCTACGAAGTCGCAATACAACCCCAGAAAACTCAACTGTTGAGTATTAATTAAAAATTCCCAGAAAATACAGCACTTAAAAATAGAGATTACAGTGCAAGCAACGTAGAAAGATTCATCAATTTGGCCGCGGAACTGCCGCCCAAGCCATGGTGGGGCCGCGGTTCCGCGGTGCTTTAGACGATTTATGGTCACGTGCTTCACAGTAACTCTTAGAAAACCCTGCTGAATTTTTTAACAATTTTTAATTCACAAAAATCCAAAATTCCAGAAAATTTCCAGAGAGGGATTTAGAATTAGGGTTTCGGGTTCGATCGGGTTTCTAACTTTGTCAACACATCGTCTAAGGCTCTAGCTAGGCTCTGATACCACTGTAGGGTTCCTAGGCACACTCAAGAGGTTCCACAAGGCATCTACCATACCAAATTCAAAATTTTCTATGCCGAGTAACCCTAATGGAGATCGTTAACTAGAGAATAGGCGAAACTACAAGCTAGTAAACAACTTTACTGCTAAGTGAAAGAGACTACAACCTTTGTAGATCCGGTCCTCCACCTTTATAGCTCCGTGACGATGTCCCTTCGCTGCGATCATCGGATCTCGGACTCTAGTGTTGATTTCATCGGAGAAATGATCGGGCTAGGTCGTCGACTTCGATGCCGAAGATGATCTACGTCGAGGCAACTCAAGATCAAGCTCCAACTTCACCAAGTCATGAAACTTGTGAAGAAAACACCCTATACTACATGGCAAGTGGTAGAGGATGAAGAAATAGGAAGTGGGTTCACTTTAGACTTGGATTTCTCACTCTTTTTCTCATGGCACCATTGGAGCTAGAAAGCTTTCATGAAGCTTGATGAAGATGAAGAAGATGAAAGAATAATAAGGATTCAAACAAGAATGGTCAAAGCTTCTTGAAGCTTCAAGGAAACAAACAAAAGAAGCAACCATTTCTTTTCTTGCCCAAAAATAAATAAATAAAATAAACAGTTAAGAAAAGATAACAAAACCCTAACCATTCGCTTAAACATGGTTTAAAGTAAACAAACACCCAAACTTGCATGTATCATCAAACATGATACAAACTAGTGCACAAAACTATATCATATATACAATGTGCACATCAAGTGAGAAAATCCATTTTAAGTGAACCAATACTAGTTAATGTAAAGTAATATATCAAATATATAATTATACATTAAATCATTAAATCAACACTTGATTTAACGATCCGGTCATATCGCATATGACCGACTAATATCCAATGTATCGACTAATCGAATCAATCCTTGATTCGATAACTAGGTTATATCGCATACAACCAATCGATACATTCATCACGAGAATAGAATACGGTATCACATACACGCATTATTCTCGGTCCCGCACATATCTCATATGCGCTCCTATTTCGTTTCGCTTAAGCCAGGAAACCTCTGTGTAGGACTCTAAAGACTCGTCAATACGCCGGCAGCAGATGATGATCATATCAAGCACCCACAAGCTGCAAGCGGTCTGCTAAACGTAACGGCCACCCGGGTATTGAGCGATCAGAAGATCGAAGAGCAAGCCCGCTCACACTTCTGTGAATCCAACCAGTAACACTTACCGTACAGTTCGGTCTGATCGTCTGATATGTCGCATATCTCGCCTAGGAGTGGTAAACGTCAGACCCTAGTAGCTCGATAAGTCGTGTCGATATGTGGTCTATAACAGTTCGAGAAACTACTGGTAACACTTACCAGTAAATCTCAGCAACCCTGGCCAGGGATTTCCGGTTATAGCCAATTGAACACAGCACAACATCAACTCCCTATACCGGGAGAGACGAATCCCCTCCTATCGCTCATTGCCTCCATGTGATTCGGGACTGTACCTAAAAACCACCGTTTTGCACGCCCTCTTGGATGTGGTAAGGTGGAAATCAAAGCACAGTGGGAATCACACAAGACTCTATGAAGATCTCGGGTCTACAGACTAACCTGTACCAGTGTCACCAGAGAACTGCCATCTGACGTAAGGTATAATACCATCTGGGAGTTCTCGGTGAGTCCGTCCAGTGTACCCAGTCTCCACTGAGCACCCGTATATCATCTCTGATGTCAAACACCAATGGATATGGGATCATCCATCGCCCATCTGTATGGGTCGAGAAGGTATACGCTAGTCTACTCTGGTATATCGATGCCCCGTCTCGATACACCCACGATTAGGGAGATGTACTTATAGACTACCATGTCCCCACTAGTATGATCTGCATCATAGTCCAGGTAGTCAAGTACACATCCTAAGGGCTTTACCAACATGTAACAGAGAGACATTCAGTGTACACGTTAAGATAAAGAGCAACCAGATAGCATACTATCATGTCGAGCAAGAAAGTCCTCCCTATATATGTCCCAGCATCCACCACGATGTACATCCTATGTACAGTAATGGCCTCTAGGGCATACATATAACTAACATCAGCAAAGTGAATGGACCACCCAACACTTCACGGAATCCGGTAACTTGAGCACCCCACCTTGGGTCAACCTGTACCCCCTACGAGTGCGGCGAATAGCCCTCTAATTCTAGAGTGAAGCCCCCTCCATCTCAAAGCTATGAGATGCGGGCCCGTTTCCCTCGAGAACCCGGCTATCCGTGTACTCTACCGCGGGGTAATCCTAGTACAGAAAAGAGAATATGTACAACGGGTACATCGACCTCAACCCGGTCGTGCCCCAAAAGAATAATATACAAACAGGCAGTGACAGCAGTTCACATGTCGGACGCTCGCCCCGTGATATCAAATATACAAATAAAACTAAACTGTACTATCATTGCAACCAAGCTATCCACCACGACGATCCGCAACATCACAGCACAACACAGAACATCAACGTGAATGTCACGTTCGCAAACCCGTCTAAAATGTCTATAGCGATTAGACAAGTTGTACTGATCAAATCACATTCACAGTCGCAGATATTAATGTAAGTACTGTAAACTTTAAACAATGTTAGAAATTATCGAGTTCGAAATAACCCCGAATAGCCCCCAATCAAGTAGATAAAACCATATCTAAACTGGGCTAAACAAACAATACCACTGCACCAACATTACAGAGACTAAACCACACTGCAAAATTATGTTGAATATGTATGTCCTAGAGGCCATTATTGTATAGTACTAAGTTTGTATAATACATTTTGGAGGCTTGGGATATATATATATACGGTTTTACGACAGTCTTGCTCGATATAGTAGTATGCTACTTGGTTTGTTTCTATCTTAATATGTGTATATGTTTCTTTTAATATATCGCTAAAAACATATTGGTAGAGCCCTTAGGATTTTTGCTTGACTACCGGTGTTGTGATGGCGATCACACTAGTGGGGGCAGGGTAGTCTATAAGCACATCCTTATTTTGGTCCCTAGTCATAGGATTATCGAGACAGGGCATCGATACTCCATAGTAGACTGGTGCATACGCTTCTCTTCCCAGCAAGGGAGATGGTCTGTCCCACAGCCATCTGTACGTCGTACTGGAGATAGTATGCAGGTGCTCGTTAGGTTACGAGTACACTGGACATGACTCATCGGGAACTGTTGGTTGGTATTATACCTATCGTCAGTTAACAGTTCCCAGGTGACATGAGTACAGCTTAGTCCGCTGACTTGACACTGTCACTTCGCCTCGAGTGTGTTCCCACTGTTCTTAGATTACTACCCTACCACGGCTCTACTGATTCGTGCAAACAGGTAGTAGTTGGGTGCAGTCCCGAAGCACTCGGAGGCAGTGACGGTTAGACAAAATTCGTCTCTCCCGGTATTGGGTGTTGATATCGCGCTGTGTCTAGGAGAGCCATCACACATTGTTGTCCCTGGCCAGGGCAAGCGAGAATTACTGGTAGGTTTACTAGTAGATTCTCAGGGTGTTTTGGGCTACACTCCGACACGACTTGTACCGCTATTAGGGGACTGACGTTTACCGCCCCTAGGCACGCCATGCGATACTCTCAGACGAACAGACCGGACTGTACGGAGATTGTCACATTCAGGCTCAGTAGTAGTTAGGATGGGTTCCCCTCATCAGTCTTCTTGTCGGCATCTACCTGGGGACCGTTACGTACAGCTAGTACCGCTTGCGGCCTGTGGTTAAACCGACTGCCAGTGTAGTGTTGAGCCTTTAGAGTCCCACACAGAGGGTTACTCACCTTTGGGCAAAACAGAGTGGAGGTTGCATGGTTTTGCGACGGGGCTCGTTCACATCCGCGCACTTGTGCACGTTTGGTGTCCGGACAGTTATTACTAACGGGCTTTGGTTTAAACCAGATCCTAGTACTTGTTTTGGGATTGGTTTTGTCTCAGTGTATTCGTGTTCCTTAGAACATGGATGCGGGTGTGTATACACAGTTGACAGAGGCAGAGGAAGAGGATTCTCATTAGGGTTGTTGACCATTTGATTTTGGTTGACTTGTTGACCGTTGACTTTTTTCTAAACCCTAATGAGAATGAGAAATATGATTAATAATATTAATTAAGGATTATTGTGTCATGGTTGAGTTGAACATTTGACTTTTGTTGACTTGTTGACTTTGTTGACCGGTTGACTATTGTGGACTTGTTGACCATCATCGTTTCATTTCTATGACTTTTGTTTACTTGTTGTTCTTTACAAAATGCAATAATTGCATGAAATGATAATGGTCATTGAAACTAACCATCACTATTCTTAATTATTATTATTATCATCATTATTTTTTCTTTTGTGAGCGTGGTTGCATTATGAGAGCTCATTTTATCATATTCTTTCTCTCTCTTAGAAAGAAAGCTCTCCATCTTCCTCTCTCAAGGTTTAAGTGTTCCATGAGTTGGAAATCATGAACCATTGAGACAAAACCACCATAACTCTTCTCTACTCCTTCTAAGGTTCTAGGTTTAGCAAACCAAGCACCTTAGTTATCTTTAGGTCGAGATAGGAGCTCAAGTTCGAGGCCCTCGGGTGGATCCATCTACGGCAAAGAGGAGACGATGAAGAGGAGCCGTTCAAGCCACTACAAGGAGCAAGCAAGGAGGAGAACCACCAAAAGAAGAAAAGGAGTTCAAGACCTATGTATAACCATTCTACATAGTAGCTAGAACTTGTAATTTTTTAGTTAGTTTTTGTTTATCAAAGATCCTTCATGGATGATCCATGTTACCTTTTGAGGAAAATTTTGATTTTTATATATTCCGCCTCCCCGAAAAAACCGGGGTGGGTAACGTGGACCTAACAGTGGTATCAAAGCCTAGCTAAGCAACAACTAACTGTTAGCAAAGTGTTTAGAACTTTGATCCGGAAAAAATCCCGAAAACAAACCGAAAAAATTGTATTTTCTGTCGATTTTCAAAATAGGCCTAAAAATATTTTGTTTGACAAGAAAAATACAAGCAGGGTTTTCTAGGAAAAGTCAAGAAATTGGAGCCCACGACTCGGCCAACTCGCCGCGGAACCGCGGCGGAACCATGCGTTCCGCCGCGGATCCGCGGCCGAGTTGACTCAGCCGCGACTCCGATTTGTTGCAGATTTCTTAGTTTGGTGTTTTGGAATTTTTAAGATATTTTGTTTTAGCCCAGATTATCCAGAGAAAAATGTTATTTTTGGGGGTGGTTACAAATTTGTATTTTGATTGGAGTTCTATAAACTTTGGCTAAATGGTTATATCTGTAATGTGATATATGAACTGAACGTCGGCTAATCTCTATATGTCGATTAGTGGGGTTTGTCCATATCTGTGATCTGTAATGTTCTTGGATTGTGTATATGAACTTGTTGGATTATCGCGGATGAATAGCCGGGGTTTTGTGAGATGAGGGTTTCTTTATCTTTCATTTGATGTAAAATGTAAATTGATGTAATATTATTTTTATGGCCACACATCCGGGATGAGGTTGTAGCCGCCATTGTATAGTATTTCTTTTACTGTTTTTGCTCCTAGGATAGACCCAAAGTGGGGTGCACAAACTACCGGGTACATTGAAGTGCTGAGTGGCCTGCTCACGGTGTTGAGGGAGGCTACTTCACTTCGGGTATTTGGCGGGTAGTTTGCCGCACCCGTAGGGGTCTAGGGTGGGGTTTGGCTATTCATCGCGACCGTGTAATCCGTCTTTCATTGCAGGCTCGAATAAAACACGGATTCCTAGCATATCAATGTGTTCATCTGTGATATGGAATGGCTATCATTGCATCTGACGAATGTATATATCTATATATGATATCTAGTAGGTGTTGCTTATGTTTTGCATCCGCGCTAATCCAGCCCCCGCTCTGTCGTTAGTTAAGTAACCTAACGGGTAATGACGGGCCCCGTGGCGAATGCGAATGGCATAAGCGTACGTCATATTTTCGTTGTTTTCTGCAATGGTAGGATTAAATGATGGGATGCATTAAATTAATGCAAGAAAACAAACCTAAAAGACTTTATTAGAACAATTTTCAAAAATCTGTTATTGCAAGGACGTTCTCTTTTGTTTTGCATAGAGGTATTCGGTTATGAATGCCCAGTACCTCATTCGACGAGGCAAGGGCCGAGATCCCTTCATCGAGAGTGACCCCTTGGACAAAAGTTTGCGTCAGTGTGATAACTTCACTATAGTCGATTATTCTTGCTTTGCACCGAGGTATTCAGTTTGGAATATCCTGCACCTCATTCGACGAGGAAAGAGCCGAGATCCCTTCACAGGGAGTGACCTCTTTAGCAAAAGTTTTCGCCACTATATTTTTAAAAAGGGTTAGCAGGTTCCTTCAACGATATCAAGTTCATTACGTTAACGGGTTTTTCCGCCAAAAACCCAGCCGTAGCCCTCCGTCATTTCCTATAAGCTCTACTTAGTATTCGAGCTACGTATTTTGGCATTGTCAAGGCGTATGATCGGTAGCTAAGTATCGCTTGTTTGCAGCTCTATTTTCAGATTATTTAAGATAGTCGCATAGCTATGTTGGCATTGTCAAGAGATATGCGGGTGGGTCTAAGTTAATCAAGATAATGACGGGCCGAACTTGACTAGCGGTTTATGATATGTTGACATTGTCAAGGTCATAAACGGTTAGGGGCAAAAATCCACATCGGGAGTTTCTAAAGAAACTGAAACTTGCAGATTTAGCATACCTTCTGAAGTGTGGTGACTAGAGTGGATTCCATCTATGTCATCGCATAAGGATAGTTGGATCCCGATCCCACTGATGAGTTGGATTACTCTCAGGAGATTATTTCACTTAACAATCAATGCTATAAACCAAGTAGGTGTCTAGAACGGTGTTAGCGGGGCTACGCCTCCAGGGAAAAGAGGTTCTTTAATTAAGGAACTTCGCGAAAGCGTTGGAAAACCTCCCTCGAAGTACCAACACTAGCCTGGCTGAAAGGTTAAGCAAGTATTGTGACGTGCAATTAATCCCGACTAGTTCTTCTTTTATAGGTTTGAAGAAGAATTTGAGGAAACAGTGGGAGCCATCCTGATTAGATAAATTAATAAACCAATTTAATCTTGCAAGAGCGCACGCTAAGTGTTTCTTTTCTCTCTCTCCAGGTAGCAACCATTTCACGCCCTAATCAAGATAATAAAATGTATCGCTTGACCGATCCGAATTCTTATTCGGGGCTGGAGAACGTCGATTGGGCTCTAACTTGTGACAACAGTCATAAGTATGAGCAAAGGAAAGAGGATTGTATGGATTCCAAGGATACTCAGTTGAAGAAGAAGCATAGTTTTGCATCTACTTCAGGTGTTCTTGTAATTGAGAACTGCTTTACGGTCAGCCCTACCTCCTGGGTACTTGATACCGGATCAGGATCTCATATCTGTAATATATTGCAGGGACTGAGAAAAATTAGGAGAGTTGGATATGGTGATATGTCGCTCAGGGTAGCAAACGGAGCACAAGTTAATGCTGCAGCCGTCGATGAATATCACCTTGTGTTGCCAAATGGCAATACTATGATTTTGAACGATTGCTACTATGTACCTTCCATGGTTTGCAACATCATATCAGTTTCTTTACTCGATAAAGATGGATATAACTTTGTTCTTGATAGAAATATCATGAACATCTACCTTCATAAGGTACTGGTTGCAGAAGGTACACTGTATAATGGTATCTACGTTCTAAATCAGAACACAGTTCTCAATGTACAAAACACACGCAAGAGGAAGAATTCAGATACGAATGAATCCTACTTGTGGCATTGTTGACTTGGTCATGTCGGAGAGAAAAGACTAAGTAAGTTGCATAAAGATGGACTCTTGAATACGTTCGAGTTTTCATCTTATGAAACTTGTCAGTCTTGTCTCAAAGGAAAGATGACCAAATCTCCGTTTACCGGACATGGAGAAAGGGCAACAGAGCTCTTTGGACTCATACACAGTGATGTATATGGTCCGATGTCTATACATGCAAAGGGTGGGTTCTCGTACTTCATCACATTCACTGACGATCTCTCTAGGTTCGGATATGTGTATCTGATGAAACGCAAATCTGAAGCTTTTGAGAAATTCAAGAAATTCAGAAACGAAGTAGAAAACCAGACTGGCAAAAGTATCAAGATCCTCCGATCCGATAGAGGAGGGGAGTACTTAAGCACGGAATTCCTAGATTACTTAAAAGAGAATGGTATTCTCTCTCAGCTTACACCTCCTTATACACCACAGCACAACGGTGTATAGGAACGGAGAAATCGTACCCTATTGGATATGGTTCGCTCCATGATGAGTAGTGCTGAGTTGCCTCTTTCATTCTAGGGATATGCGCTTCAGACAGCGGCATACTTACTGAATCAGGTTCCGTCTAAATCTGTGCCTAAGACTCCATATGAAATATGGAGTGGTAAAAAACCGTATCTTGAACGTATTAAGATATGGGGTTGTCCGGCCTATGTAAAAGTACAAAATCCGGACAAGCTTAAGGCACGGTCAGTTTTGTGCAAGTTTGTGGGATATCCTAGAAATTCTCTCGGATATTTGTTCTACCACACTGAGGAACAGAAGGTGTTCGTTGCTCGCCGCCTCACCTTTTTAGAGTGGCAATTTCTTGCAAAAGAAATAAGTGGGAGCACGGTAGAACTGGATGAAATATCTGATCCACAAACTCAAACTGAGGATATAGTAGAACCAGAAAATTCAATAGTCCCAGACGAACCACAGCCACTCCGCAGATCTGGTAGGATTTCTCATCCGCCCGAGAGATACTACGGTTTTCTCATAGACGGGGATCGAGAGGATTGCATCTTGGAAGAAGATGACCCTACCAGTTTCAGGCAGGCCATTATCAGTAGGGACTCTGATAAGTGGCTGGAAGCAATGTAATCCGAGATGGAGTCCATATACACCAATAAAGTGTGGACCTTTGATATTGCTCCACCTGGGGTAAAACCCGTTAGATGCAAATGGATTTACAAAAGGAAACTTGGTGTAGATGGGCAGGTGGAAACCTATAAAGCTAGACTCGTTGCAAAAGGTTTTCGTCAAAGACCTGGTTTGGAATATGACGAAACTTTTTCTCCAGTGGCTATGCTCAAATCCATTCGGATCCTACTTGCCATTGCTGCCTTCCATGACTATGAAATCTGGAAGATGGACGTTAAAACGGCTTTTCTAAACGGCTGTTTGGAAGAGTGAGTTTACATGGATCAGGCAGAAGGTTTCATAGACAGTGGGAGCAGCGAGAAGGTGTGCAAGTTGCTTAAAACCATTTATGGATTGAAGCAGGCATCACGGAGCTGGAACATCTGTTTTGATAAGGCAATCAAGGAATTTGATTTCATCAAGAACGAAGATGAACCGTGTGTCTATAAGAAGATTGTAGGACAAACTGTCGTGTTCCTAGTCTTGTACGTGGACGACATTCTTTTGATAGGAAATGACATTCCTATGCTACAATCGGTCAAGCTATTCTTGTCACAACGGTTCTCCATGAAGGACCTGGGTGATGACTCGTACATTCTGGGGATCAAGATCTACAGAGATAGATCTAACAGATTACTGGGACTTTCGCAGTCCGGGTACATAGAGACCGTACTAAAAAGATTTTGTATGGAAGATTCCAAGCGCGGTAATATACCCGCATTGCATGGAATCACCCTCTCCAAGAAGATGTCTCCTAAGACTGACGAGGAGAGCGTTCGCATGAGCACTATACCCTACGCTTCGGCGGTAGGATCTATAATGTATGCGATGCTATGTATAAGAACAGATGTAGCTTACGCGCTAAGCGTGGTGAGCCGGTATCAGTCAGACCCAGGTGAGGACTACTGGACGACAGTGAAGAACATTCTCAAGTACCTGAGAAGAACTAAGGAGATGTTCCTGGTTTACGGTAAAGGAGACCTCAGGATCGAGTACATTACCGATTCAAGCTTCCAGAGTGACAAAGATGACAGCAAGTCTGTCTCGGGTTTTGTGTTTACCCTCAACGGAGGGGCGGTGTGTTGGAAGAGTTCCAAACAGGATACCGCCGCACACTCGACGATGGAGGTTGAATACATTACTGCAAGCGATGCCGCAAAAGAGGCGGTCTGGATGAAGAAGTTCATTAGTGAACTTCAGGTGGTTCCGTCCATTGTTGACCCAATACCTTTGTATTACGATAACAATGGGGCTATAGCTTTAGCAAAGGAACCAAGGTCTCATCAGATATCCAAACACATCTTAAGGCGGTATCACCTGATCATGGAGATCATTGATTGCCAGGAGATCAAGGTACGGAGAGTGGACACAAAAGACAACACGGCGGATCCATTCACAAAGGCCCTTCCTCAAACACAGTTCGACCGACTTTTTGAGCTATTGGGTATGTGGTACGCCAGCAGCTGGCCTTAGTGCAGACGTTGGGTATGCGGTACACTAATTACTGGCCTTTAGTGCAAGTGAGAGATTGTTGAATATGTATGCCCTAGAGGCCATTATTGTATAGTACTAAGTTTGTATAATACATTTTGGAGGCTTGGGATATATATATATACGGTTTTACGACAGTCTTGCTCGATATAGTAGTATGCTACTTGGTTTGTTTCTATCTTAATATGTGTATATGTTTCTTTTAACATATCGCTAAAAACATATTGGTAGAGCCCTTAGGATTTTTGCTTGACTACCGGCGTTGTGATGGCGATCATACTAGTGTGGGCTGGGTAGTCTATAAGCACATCCTTATTTTGGTCCCTAGTCGTAGGATTATCGAGACAGGGCATCGATACTCCAGAGTAGACTGGTGCATACGCTTCTCCTCCCAGCAGGGGAGATGGTCTGTCCCACAGCCATCAGTACGTCGTACTGGAGATAGTATGCAAGTGCTCGTTAGGTTACGAGTACACTGGACAGGACTCGTCGGGAACTGTTGGTTGGTATTATACATATCGTCAGTTAACAGTTCCCAGGTGACATGAGTACAGCTTAGTCCGCTGACTTGACACCGTCACTTCGCCTCGAGTGTGTTCCCACTGTTCTTAGATTACTACCCTACCACGGCTCTACTGAGTCGTGCAAACAGGTAGTAGTTGGATGCAGTCCCGAAGCACTTGGAGGCAGTGACGGTTAGATAGGATTCGTCTCTCCCGGTATTGGGAGTTGATATCGCGCTGTGTCTAGGAGAGCCATCACACAATGTCGTCCCTGGCCAGGGCAAGCGAGAATTACTGGTAGGTTTACTAGTAGATTCTCAAGGTGTTTTGGGCTACACTCCTGTTAGTTATATGTATGCCCTAGAGGCCATTACTATACATAGGATGTATATTGTAATGGATGCTTGGACATATATAGGGAGGACTTTCTTGCTCGATATGATAGTATGCTATCTGGTTGCTCTTTACCTTAACGTGTACACTGATTGTCTCTCTGTTACATGTTGGTAAAGCCCTTAGGATGTGTACTTGACTACCTGGACTATGATGCGGATCATACTAGTGGGGACATGGTAGTCCATAAGTACATCCTTCAAGGTCCCTAGTCGTAGGTGTATCGAGACGGGGCATCGATATACCAGAGTAGACTAGCGTATACCTTCTCGACCCATACAGATGGGCGATGGATAATCTCATATCCATTGGTGTTTGACATCGGAGATGATATACGGGTGCTCAGTGGAGACTGGGTACACTGGACGGACTCGCCGAGAACTCCCAGATGGTATTATACCTTACGTCAGATGGCAGTTCTCTGGTGACACTGGTACAGAGTAGTCTGTTGACCCGAGATCGTCATAGAGTCTTGTGTGATTCCCACTGTGCTTTGATTTCCACCTTACCACGTCCAAGAGGGCGTGCAAAACAGTGGTTTTTAGGTACAGTCCCGAATCACATGAAGGCAATGAGCGATAGGAGGGGATTCGTCTCTCCCGGTATAGGGAGTTGATGTTGCACTGTGTTCGATTGGCTATAACCAGAAATCGCTGGCCAGGGTTGTTGAGATTTACTGGTAAGTGTTACCAGTAGTTTCTCGAACTGTTATTGACCTCATATCGACACGACTTATCGAGCTATTGGGGTCTGACGTTTACCACCCCTAGGCGAGATATGCGACATATCAGACGACGAGACCGGACTGTACGGTAAGTGTTACTGGTTGGATTCACAGGAGTATGAGCGGGCTTGCTCGTCGATCTTCTGATCACTCAATACCCGGGTGGCCGTTAGGTTTAGCAGACCGCTTGCGGCTTGTGGGTGTTTGATATGATCATCACCTGCTGCCGGCGTATTGACGGGTCTTTAGAGTCCTACACAGAGGTTTTCTGGCTCAAGCGAAACGATATAGGTGCGCATATGAGATATGTGCGGGACCGAGAATAATACCAGTATGTGATACTGTATTCTATTCTCGCGATGAATGTATCGATTGGTTGTATGTGATATAACCTAGTTATCGAATCGAGGATTAATTCGATAAGTCGATACATCGGATATTAGCCGGTCATATGCGATATGACCGGATCGTTAAATCAAGTGTTGATTTGATGATTTAATGCATAATTATATATTTGATATATTACTTTGCATTAACTAGTATTTGTTCACTTAAGATGGATTTTCTCACTTGATGTGCACATTGTGTATATTATATATTTTTTTGTGCACAAGATTGTATCATGCTTGATGATACATGCTAGTTTGGGTGTATGTTTGGATTAAACCAAGGTTGGTCAATGGTTAGGGTTTCACTTGATTTATTTGCTTATTTATTTATTTATTCATTCATTTTGGCAAAATGAAAAATGGTGGCTTGATTTGTTTTCTAGTTGAAACTTCATGAAGCTTTGAATAAGTCCACCATTTTTGTTTCATGCTTAACCCTAACCATTCAACCTAACCTTAGTTTATTCTCTACACCTAACTATGGTTGCAAATATGATAAGTATCATTTGGTTTTCTATTTTGAAAATAACTTATCATATTATCTTCTTCTTCTTCTTCTTCAACAATGAAGAAAGCTTGCAACCTTTAATGGCAACTTGAGAAAAAGAGTGAGAAATCCAATTCTAAAGTGAACCCACTTCCTATTTCTTCATCCTCTACCAGTTGCCAAGTAGTATAGGGTGTTTTCTTCACAAGTTTCATGACTTGGTGAAGTTTGAGCTTGATCTTGTGTTGCCTCGACGTAGATCATCTTCGGCATCGAAGTCGACGACCTAGCCCGCCCATTTCTCCGATGAAGCCGACGCTAGAGCCCGAGATCCGATGATCGCAGCGAGGGGACTTCATCACGGAGCTATTGAGGTGGAGGACCGGATCTACAAAGGTTGTATTTTCCGTTTACTCTTAGTTAAGTTGTTAACTAGTTATCGTCTTCGCCTAAATTCTAGTTAACGATCCGTATTAGGGTTTCTCGGCACTTGTAAAATTCAAATTGGCATGGTTGATGCCTTGTGAGACCTCATTAGTGTGCCTAGGAACCCTACAGTGTTATCAGAGCCTAGCTAGAGCCTTAGGCGATGCGTAGAAGGAGTTAGAAGTCCGATCGAACCGAAACCCTAATGCAAAAATTGCTCTATGTACAATTTTTGAAATCGGGGATTTTTCCAAATTAAAAATATGCAGAAAAATCAGCAAGAGTTTTTAAGAATTACTGTGAAATTCGAGCGGCCAATTCGTCTAAAGCGCGGCGGAACCGCGGCACGAGCATGGCTCGTGCGGCGGTTCCGCGGCCAAGTTGTCACATCACCTCTTGAAAATTGCACAGTAATTCCTATATTTTAGTGCTGAATTTTCTGGGAATTTTTAATATTTACTCAAGAGTTGAGTATTTTGGGTTGTATTGGGAGTTCGTAGATTCGATCGGATTGTCAAACTTTGTCTATGTGTTTTTCCGGATATTTTAGAATATGTTAAAAAGTTCGACCGGATATAAATACCCAATTTTTCCCCTGTCGGGAAATTTCCAAGTGTTGGATCTTTCCGTGGTTTAATAACGTTCTAAGTAGTGCAAGTAACACGATGGTCCCTCTAGAAGACAAAAACCTTAACTCGATTATGTGACCGTCTTGAACTGCCCTTTGAACCTTAAGGTTTGGGGTAGTACGGCGTGCCACATGTGAGGCGTTGGCTTGACCCTTCTACGGCTGGACCGTTGGTACTGAGGCATGAAGTGAATGTTTTTAAACTTGTTTCATGTGTTGAGCTGTTTCGGGAAAACTTGGGTGTTCGATTGTTCGATCGGAAAGTTTGACATTTTCTGTTTATCCGGAATGTGATACAATACTTGGAATCCACAAGTAGTTATGAGATAACTAACATGAATGTTATAAACATAGCACTTTAGTCTCACTTGATTGGTTGCCACGGAATTTTGATGCGATCAAAAGTCCATCGCAATCACGTAGCGTACGCGGATACTCGCCGGGTAAACTTAATAGACAGCCTCACCCCATAGCCCCGACCAAGTGACTGTAGGAGAACCCCATCGCCGAAAGCATCCGTTCGGGTGCTCGCGGCAGCGGTGTTCCGCCTTGGTGCACAGCATCGACGGCGTCGGGGGTGCGGCCGCCTACTAAAGTTTGCGACGAGCATTCGATCAGGATGTCGGGAATCTTGTTGAATTGCCCGACTTGATATTGAAAAGAGTTTTCGATAGTGAGACTAAAATGCGGGGTTTATAATTTTTAGGCATGCGATGTCTAAGGAATTCATTTGATTAGGCATGCGATGTCTATGGAGGTTGCGGATTCCTACTATTGTAGTTTTACACTTTCTTTTCTGCGACCGTAAGTATAATATGTGATATCGTCGGTTTCGTTGCTATATGTCAACGACAATTGGGATGCGCATATTTACTTACGTTGATGACATGTGATGTTATGTGTTACTGGATATATTATATTGGATCGTCGTGTTTGAATAGCCGGGTTTTTTTATGTGAGATGAGTGTTTTTTCTTTTCATTCATGTAAAAACTTGTATGTAATATTCTTTTATTGGGGCACTTCCAGGTTGCGGATGATGTCACCATTTGTATATTGTTTACTTTTCCGCATTAGGATAGACCCAAGGAGGGGAGCACAAGTAACCGGGTTCTAGGGTCTAGTGGGAGACCATCTCGAGGAGTCGAGTCCGGGTCTCCTAACCCTAGAATTGGTAGGGTTGCTTGCCGCTCTCGTAGGGGTCTAGGGGTGTGGGATTGGCTATTCATCACGACCGTGGAATCCGTGTTTTATACTGGCTCGTATTAAAAACACGGACGTCCTAGTATATCCAATATTTCATATGATATTCTTCTGCTGCGATATCTGTGATGTGATCATGTGATATGTTCTGTGATAAATACTGTATATAGTGTATATGATATATTATATAGACGTTAATTATGTTTTACATCCGCGCTAGCCCTGCCCCGCTCTGCCGTTAGTCACCTAACCTAACGGTGCACGAGGGAACATCGAGGCGAATGCGGATGGCATAAGTGTACGTCGTATTTATCTGTAATGTTTAGGTACTTAAATGATGGGACTTCATTAATATGATTAATGAAAGAAAAGAAACCTAAAGATGTTCTAGAATCGAATTTCAAAAATAAAACAGGTAGCTACAGTTCTTGCTTTGCACAGCGGTATATATGATATATCCTGCACCTTATTCGATAAGGAAAGGACCGAGATCCCTTCACCGGGAGTGACTCCTTTAGCATTAACTGGCAGATGCTACAACCCTCGGTTTGTCTTTTGATTGCTTCTATAGTTTCTGCTTTGCACAGTGATATATATGATATATCCCGCACCTCATTCGACGAGAAAAGGACCGACGATCCCTTCACCGGGAGTGACTCCTTTAGCAAAACTAGAAAAGCCTAAAAAACACTCCATTTCAAAATTCATTCGATCCTACAACGATATCAAGTTCATTACGCAATAGGTTTTCAGAAAAACCTGTCGTAGCCCTCCGTTGTTTCAGATAAGTAGTAGTTAGTATTCGTGCTACGTTTGTTGGCCTTTGTCAAGGTGTAGTGTGCGGTAGCTGACTGGTGCTTATCTGCTTATGCATATGATGCAGATTGGGTTAGGGTAGTCGTGCGACCTTGTTGGCCTTTGTCAAGGGTCGTGCGGGTGGGTTTAATTCAATCAGGAAATGACGGGTTGAACTTGACTAGCATCCTATGGTTTGTTGACCTTTGTCAAGGTCATAGGAGGTTAGGGGCAAAATATTATTGGGAATTTCAAGTGTTGAAATTTGCAATGAGATTGCATACCTTCAATGAGATAGTTGGATCCCGATACCCACTGCGAGTAAGAGTTACTCCTGGGAGAGTTTTATACATTACAATTAGCCGATCAAGTAGGTGTCTAGAAAGGTGTTAACGAGGTTACGCCTCTGGAAAACGAGGTTTACATTAATTAGGTCCGTGCGAAAGCACGGGGAACCTCCCTCAAAGTACCGACACTGGCCTGGCTGAAAGATTGGCAAACTTGTAGCGTGTAATTAATCCCGGCTAGTCTTTCCTTTTAGGGTTTGAAGGAAGATTTGATAAAAAACAGTGGGAGCCATCCTGATTAGATAAAATAATAACCAATCTGATCTTGCAAGAGCATACGCTGAGTGTTTTCTTCTCTCTCTCTCCAGGTAGCGACCATATCACGCCTTAATCAAGATAATAAAACGGATATATTGACCGAACCCGCTTGTTATACTGAGCTGGGGAACGTTGGTCCCGCTCCAACTTATAATTGTTATAAGACAGAGCAGGAAATTGTGGATTACCAGAATTCCCGTGCCGCCCAAACGAAGAAAGTGCATACTGATGCATCATCTTCGGGTGTGTTCATTATACAAAACTGTTTCTCAGTATTCTTTACGTCCTGGATATGAGATACCGGATCAGGATCCCGCATATGTAATTTGTTACATGGGCTATAGATAGGTAAAGAACTGAGAATGGGTGATAAGTTTCATGAGACAGAAAACGGGGCAAGTGTTGCAGCCAAGTCTGTTGGTCACTGTCACCCTGTATTACCAATATATTGATTCTGAACGAATGTTATTAGATACCGAACCTGATATACAAAATCATATCACTCTCTTTATTAGTAAAGAAATGATAAAATTTTGTATTGTTGGATAATGTTTTGAACATTTCCTATATTAAAAGTTGATCGGTTCAGGCACGTTATCTAAAAGCATTGATGTTCTAAATCAAACTACAGTTTTTAAGTATACAGAACACACACAGGAGGAAGAGTTCAGAAATGAACGAATCCTTCTTGAGGCATTGTAGACTAGGTCATATCAATGCGACCCGACTAGCTGAAGTTACATGTAGATGCATATTTAAATCAGTTTAAATTTACATCTTGTGAAACTTGCCAGTCATGTCACAAAGATAAGATGACCATAGCTCTGTTTAATGGAAACAGAGAAAGAGTTAGTGAACTCTTGGGATTGATACATGTTGATGTATGTAAGGTCCCCTGTCTACACATGCCAGGACCGGTTCTTTGTACTTCATTACATTCTCTGATGATCTTTCGAGATTCAGACCTATGTTCCTGTTGAAACACAAGTCCGAACCTTTTGAGATATTCACAGAATATAAGTTAGAAGTAGAGAACCAAAATACGGGTATAAGTATTATGTCCTATGATGAGATCAAGGAGGAGAATACTTGTGCGTAGAATTCCTGGACTATTCTAAAGGAGAATGAGATTCTCTCTCAGCATTACTCCTCTGTATACACCATAGCACGATGGTATATCGGGGCGGAGCAATCACACCCTATATGATAAGGTGCTCTCTATGATGAATATTACTGAGTTACCTATTTCCTTTTAGGGGGTTATGCACTTGAGAAGCTGCATACCTATTGAATTAGGTTCAAATCAAATCAGTAGCCTACCACTTCATATGTGATATGGAAAGGGAAGAGCCTATATCTTAAGTTCCTTAAGATTTGGGTTGTCCGGCCTATGTCTAAAAAGCAAAATCCGGACAAGCTCGAGGCAAGGTCAGTTATATAGAACTGGAAGTGTTTCAGCTATACAAACTACAGCAGATGATTTGGTAGAACCGAAGGATTCAATAGTAACCAACGAACTTCAGCCTCTCCGCCGATCTAGTAGGTTTCCTTACCCACCTGAGAGATACTTCGGTTTCTCTATGACAGTGGGAGCGAGAATTGCATCATGAGATGATGACCCAACTAGTTTCGAGCTGGCCATCAGGAGTGAGACTCTGTAAGAATGGCTGGATGTTTATCGATCTGAGATGGAATCCTTATACACCAACAAAGTATGGACTTTGGTTGCTATATCTGAAGGGTTAAATCCCCATCAGGAGCAAGTATATCTTGAGAAGATTACTTGGTGTAGATGGAAAAGTTGAGACTTTCAAAGCTAGACTTGTTAAAGGTTTTCGTCATCAACCAGTCGTGGATAATGATGAAACCTTTTCTGGGGCCTATGCTTATGTCCATCCAGATCATACTTGCCATGGCTACATACCATGACTACGATATCTGGTGGTTGGGTGTCATGACAGCTTTTCTAAATGATGTTTTAGAAGAGGGCGTCTATAAGTACACAGCCAGAGGGCTTCGTAAACAGTGGGAACAGCGGAAACGTGTACAAGATGCTTTATAGAATAAAGCAGGCATCGCAGAGTTGGAACATCTGTTTTGATGTGTTAGTCAAAGAGTTTGACATCATCAAAATGGTAGATGAACCTTATATATAAAAAAAGGATATTAGGGAGTATGGTGGTGATCCTCGTAGAGTACGTGGATGACATACTCTTGAAAGGGAAGGAGTTTCCTATGCTACGCTCGATCAATCTCCGCTTATCACAATGATTCTCCACATAGGATCAAAGTGATACCTACTAAATCCTGGGGAGAATCACTGGAAAGTTTCCAGGGTGATAAGGACGACTGAATGTCAGTCACAAGCATTGTCTTTACCCTCAGTAAAGGGACGGTATGTTGGAAGAGTTCCACATACTAGACGATAAAGGCTGGATACATCGCTACTTAAGATGCTACCAAAGAGGCTGTCTGGGTGTATATTTGTTCATGAGATGAACTTAGTTCCTCCCATTGTGTGACAATGGAGTTGTGGGTTTACCAAGGAACGTCCGTCCTATCAGTGATCCAGACATATTCTGAGGCAGTGTCACCTGATCATGGAGATAGTTGATCTCCAGGGTGATCGAGGTTAGGAGAGTAGACTCAGAGGACAACACGGCGGATCCACTCACAAAGGCCTTTTCCCAGAGAGAGACTTTTATGGGATGGTTGAGTATGAGATACTACAACCACTGCTATCAGATGGCCCTAGTGCAAGTGGGAGATTGTTAGTTATATGTATGCCCTAGAGGCCATTACTATACACAGGATGTATATTGTAGTGGATGCTTGGACATATATAGGGAGGACTTTCTTGCTCGACATGATAGTATACTATATGGTTGCTCTTTACCTTAACGTGTACACGGATTGTCTATCTGTTACCTGTTGGTAAAGCCCTTAGGATGTGTACTTGACTACCTGGACTATGATGCGGATCATACTACTGGGGACATGGTAGTCCATAAGTACATCCTTCAAGGTCCCAAGTCTTAGGTGTATCGAGACGGGGCATCGATATACCAGAGTAGACTAGCGTATACCTTCTCGACCCATACAGATGGGCGATGGATGATCCCATATCCATTGGTGTTTGACATCGGAGATGATATACGGGTGCTCAGTGGAGACTGGGTACACTGGACGGACTCGCCGAGAACTCCCAGATGGTATTATACCTTACGTCAGATGGCAGTTCTCTGGTGACATTGGTACAGAGTAGTCTGTTGACCCGAGATCGTCATAGAGTCTTGTGTGATTCCCACTGTGCTTTGATTTCCACCTTACCACGTCAAAGAGGGCGTGCAAAACAGTGGTTTTTGGATACAGTCCCGAATCACATGAAGGCAATGAGCGATAGGAGGGGATTCGTCTCTCCCGGTATAGGGAGTTGATGTTGAGCTGTGTTCGATTGGCTATAACCAGAAATCCCTGGCCAGGGTTGCTGAGATTTACTGGTAAGTGTTACCAGTAGTTTCTCAAACTGTTATAGACCTCATATCGACACGACTTATCGAGCTATTGGGGTCTGACGTTTACCACCCCTAGGCGAGATATGCGACATATCAGATGACGAGACCGGACTGTACGGTAAGTGTTACTGGTTGGATTCACAGGAGTATGAGCGGGCTTGCTCGTCGATCTTCTGATCACTCAATACCCGGGTGGCCGTTACGTTTAGCAGACCGCTTGCGGCTTGTGGGTGTTTGATATGATCATCACCTGCTGCCGGCGTATTGACGACTCTTTAGAGTCCTACACAGAGGTTTCCTGGCTCAAGCGAAACGAAATAGGAGTGCATATGAGATATGTGCGGGACCGAGAATAATACCAGTATGTGATACTGTATTCTATTCTCGCGATGAATGTATCGATTGGTTGTATGCGATATAACCTAGTTATCGAATCGAGGATTGATTCGATAAGTCGATACATCGGATATTAGCCAGTCATATGCGATATGACCGGATCGTTAAATCAAGTGTTGATTTGATGATTTAATGCATAATTATATATTTGATATATTACTTTGCATTAACTAGTATTTGTTCACTTAAGATGGATTTTCTCACTTGATGTGCACATTGTGTATATGATATATTTTTTTGTGCACAAGATTGTATCATGTTTGATGATACATGCTAGTTTGGGTGTATGTTTGGTTTAAACCATGGTTGGTCAATGGTTAGGGTTTCACTTGATTTATTTGCTTATTTATTTATTTATTCATTCATTTTGGCAAAAGGAAAAATGGTGGCTTGATTTGTTTTCTAGTTGAAGCTTCATGAAGCTTTGAATAAGTCCACCATTTTTGTTTCATGCTTAACCCTAACCATTCAACCTAACCTTAGTTTATTCTCTACACCTAACTATGGTTGCAATTATGATAAGTATCATTTGGTTTTCTATTTTGAAAATAACTTATCATATTATCTTCTTCTTCTTCTTCTTCTTCTTCAACAATGAAGAAAGCTTGCAACCTTTAATGGCAACTTGAGAAAAAGAGTGAGAAATCCAATTCTAAAGTGAACCCACATCCTATTTCTTCATCCTCTACCACTTGCCAAGTAGTATAGGGTGTTTTCTTCACAATTTTCATGACTTGGTGAAGTTGGAGCTTGATCTTGTGTTGCCTCGACGTAGATCATCTTCGGCATCGACCTAGCCCGCCCATTTCTCCGATGAAGCCGACGCTAGAGCCCGAGATCCGATGATCGCAATGAGGGGACTTCATCACGGAGCTATGGAGGTGGAGGACCGGATCTACAAAGGTTGTATTTTCCGTTTACTCTTAGTTAAGTTGTTAACTAGTTATCGTCTTCGCCTAAATTCTAGTTAACGATCCGTATTAGGGTTTCTCAGCACTTGTAAAATTCAAATTGGCAAGGTTGATGTTTTGTGAGACCTCATTAGTGTGCCTAGAAACCCTACAATTCCGACACGACTTGTACCGCTATTAGGGGATTGACGTTTACCGCCCCCCTAGGCCCGCCATGCGATACTCTCAGACGAACAAACCGGACTGTTCGGAGATTGTCACATTCAGGCTCAGTAAGAGTTAGGATGGGTTCACCTCATCAGTCTTCTTGTCGGCATCTACCTGAGGACCATTACGTACAGCTAGTACCGCTTGCGGCCTATGGTTAAACCGACTGCCAGCGTAGTGTCGAGCCTTTAGAGTCCCACACAGAGGGTTACTCGCCTTTGGGCAAAACAGAGTGGAGGTTGCATAGTTTTGCGACGGGGTTCGTTCACATCTGCGCACTTGTGCACGTTTGGTGTCCGTACAGTTATTACTAGCGGGCTTTGGTTAAAGCCTAATCCTAGTACTTGTTTTGGGATTGGTTTTGTCTCAGTGTATTCGTGTTCCTTGGAACACGGATGCGGTGTGTATGCACAGTTGACAGAGGCAGAGGAAGAGGATTCTCATTAGGGTTGTTAACCATTTGATTTTGGTTGACTTGTTGACCGTTGACTTTTTCTAAACCCTAATGAGAATGAGAAATATGATTAATAATATTAATTAAGGATTATTGTGTCATGGTTTAGTTGAACATTTTACTTTTGTTGACTTGTTGACTTTCTTGACCGGTTGACCATTGTAGACTTGTTGACCATCATCATTTCATTTCTACGACGTTTGTTTACTTGTTGTTCTTTACAAAATGCAATAATTGCATGAAATGATAATGGTCATTGAAACTAACCATCACTATTCTTAATTATTATTATTATCATCATCATTCTTGCTTTTGTGAGCATGGTTGCATTATGAGAGCTTATTCTATCATATTCTTTCTCTCTCTTAGAAAGAAAGCACTCCCTCTTCCTCTCTCAAGGTTCAAGTGTTCCATGTGTTGGAATTCATGAACCATTGAAGCAAAACCACCATAACTCTTCTCTACTCATTCTAAGGTTCTAGGTTTAGCAAACCAAGCACCTTAGTTATCTCTAGGTTGAGATAGGAGCTCAAGTTCGAGGCCCTTGGGTGGATCCATCTACGGCAAAGAGGAGACGACGAGGAGGAGCCGTTCAAGCCACTACAAGGAGCAAGCAAGGAGGAGAACCACCAAAAGAAGAGAAGGAGTTCAAGATCTAGGTATAACTATTCTACATAGTAGCTAGAACTTGTAGTTTTTTAGTTAGTTTTTGTTTAGCAAAGATCCTTCATGGATGGTCCATGTTACCTTTTGAGGAAAATTTTGATTTTTACCTATTCCGCCTCCCCGAAAGAACCGGGGTGGGTAACGTGGACCTAACAAATTCAAACCCAGAAGCCCTGACAAAACCGGCCTCCTCGGTTTTCCAGAGTGTCTGGCCAACCCAATTTTGAAGTCTGGGGTTCGTGTTTGCAGTGTGTTCTAGTGGTCATCTAAGTAGTCTTCTGCAGTTGTTTAAATAATTTTTGAAGACACTAAAAAATTCGACAGAATCTGCAATGTATTGGGAAGTGAATCGGAGTTCTTTCAGTTTCGATAGTTTAACATTGTCTAAAACTACTATTATTAGGTTAATGGTTTGGCTCTGATACCAAGTATGGCTATGCGAGCGCCCCGGCCGTCAATCCGAGACCAAACGTGGAATAAAAACTTTTAAAACTGGCGCTAACGTAACCCTAAAACCCGGATTGTGCCATTAACCGTAAACTAGTATACTGTAAAAGAGTTTGGAGAGATTATACCGATCGATCCATGTCCTTCGGTCTTCAATCTCTGTCCCTTGCTAGTTGCGGCTGCCCCAACGAAGTTCGCTCTCCGATCTCGCTCGTCGAAGTGGCTCCACATCAAGGATTCTTTATACGGTCTCCCGCTTCAAAACCGAAGCAACTCAGACATCAAGTTTGCCAAAAGAGATGACCAAGATGAAGTAGAGATAGTGTGTGATTACTTTGTCTCAATACACTCTGGGGTTCTTAACACATGAGAGGGATAGAGTGGAGGTTGAAGAAGAAGCCATTGATGGAAGTTGTGAGCTCAAGAAAAAAGATAGTGAAGAAAACGAGCTTGCTTATTATGTGAGATAAAATGTGAGAGCTCTTAAGAATAAACTCAAGACCAAACCCTTGCCTAATGTGGCTGCCCTCTTTCTCTTTACAATTAATCCCACACAATAATCAATCAAGAGAATAGACATGGCATAAGAAAACACACCATGAGTCACCAAAAATGCACATGCCACATTTAATGCTCTTGGTCAAGACTTGCACCACAATTTCCACCTAATAAACATTAATCCAAATGTTTAAAACAATAAATAGAATGGCATCTTCTAAAATAAACTCGTGACGGATCACAAGAATACCCCCCATCTGTATATACATACCTGCATCCGCTTTCCGACTGAATACAAATACAACGAGACGAAAATAATCCAACAATCTAATACTAGGATCCGGCTTAAACCAAATCCTACTAGTATGATCCGTCCGATCATGATCCATGCACAAGTGTACGTATATGATCGAACTCTGCCATAGAACCATACGTCCTCTACAACGTTTTTCCCGAACTTGGGAAACTTTCTGTGGGGGACTCTAAAGACTCGTCAATACGCTGGCAGTGGGTTTAACTACAAGCACGTCAGTGGCACTAGCTGTACGTAACGGCTACCAAGGTATTGATCAAAAGGGAGGCCGATGAGCGAACTCATCCTGAAACCCTACTGAGCTTGTCAGTGACAATATTCGTACAGTCCGGTCCGTTCGTCTATGAGTATCGCATATCGGGCCTAGGGGGCTGGTAAACGTCAGACCCCCAATAGCGGTATAAGTCGTGTCGGAGTGTAGCCCAGAACACCCTGAGAAACTACTGGAATACCAACCAGTAAATCTCACTTGCCCTGGCCAGGGACTTTGTGTAATGGCTCTCCAGACACAGCGCGATATCACCCCCAATACCGGGAGAGACGAATCCCCTGCCGATCCGCTCACTGCCTCCATGTGGCTCTGGACTGTACCTAACTAAAACCTGTTTGCACAACTCCTTTGAGCCGTGGTATGGTAGTAATCAAAGCACATTGGGAACTCACACGAGACAAATGACGATCTCAGGTCGATATACTAACCTGTACACATCTCACCAGGGAACTGCTATCTGACGATAGGTATAATACCAACTAGCATGTTCCCGGCGAGTCCGTCCGGTGTACTCATAACCCAATGAGCACCTGTATACGTCTTAGGTGAACCAACTGACACCAATGGCTTGTGAGACCAGCCATCGCCCCTTGTCGGGGTCTCGATCCGTATACACTAGTCTACTCTCGGAGTATCGATGCCCAGTCTCGAAACTCCAACGACTAGGGACACTTTAAGGATGTGCTTATAGACTACCCAACTCTCACGTATATGATCGCCATCATATTACTGGTAGTCAAGCAAGAATCCTATGGGCTCTATCAACATGTAATAGTGATCTGTGATGTCACCTGAAGCATGTACATGATGATAAAGCCAAACCAGATAGCATACTATCATCTCGAGTAAGACTGTTCTACCGGTATAGGTCCCTCCTCAATCTTTGCAATCACGTGCCTGCGATCCAATAATTGACTTGACGGCACTATAGCCAACAACGAGTACTCCTAGGATTAGGAGAATACACCTATTACGCTTATTGGATAGACTTCATCCAAACCATAGGCTGGTGCCGAACGGTAGGAAAGGAAGAAAACCATTTAGCCTAAGGGTGGTGTACAGAAGGTAATGAATAAAGACAAATAAAGGTATTTGGAGAGATGGCAAAGAAATATACGGTTACAGTCATAATCTAGATAATGGAAGAGACATTACTAGGAATACCCGGCTACCCCTTCGAAACATTTTAATGTTTCAGTTTCACTATGTGTTGTTAATTGAAAACTGATTTCCCAATTAGATCCTTACTCCAGGGTATGTATTTACCAGGTTTTGATTCTCACATCTGTATGGTTTTACAGTTGATGAGTGGGAGTAAGTTATTGGGAATTAGGTAATTATATCTTCATTATATCGGAATTCGTTGTAATTGGTAATATTTGTGGAAATCACCTGGGTTTTTTCCGAACGGCAAATATTTGGTTTTGAATATCCGTTGTTATACACCAGTTTCAAACTGATATATCTGTACGTTTATTTTATAAAGTGAGATATAACTTATTGAAATTATATCTATGACATTTACCTATATCAGTTTATGGTTAGGTAAGGAGCATTAAACAACGGTGTAATTCTTCTTAACCATAGTACAGTTTTCAACCTACGACGCACAGGGTTTGAGTTATTCAACTTAGGGGACTTATACAAAGTATTGTATGTTGTCCAGTGTCCATTAGGACAGAGGGGATGGTACTCGTACTATATTCTGTTTACTTGTAACTTCTCCGGTTTTAGACAGGTGTTTCGTAGAAATATAAGGTCCAAGTTTTGAGAAGTTATAGGTATAAGAATAAAGTAGAGAACCATGTGTTGCAAGTATCAGGATTCTTCAAGATGATCAAAAATGTAGATACTTATGTTTGGTATTCAGTGATAGTAATGGTTTTGAGAAACTTGTTTCTCTTTCAGGTTACTCATATCTGGATGCACTCCTAAGTAGAGTAATGCTGATCGGCATCTCTCCATTTAGTTGACATGCACTGGAGAGAGCTGCATGATTTGAATTTGGTTCCAATTAAATCAATGCATCTGTTTCTATATTGTATATAGAATGATTCATATCTTAACGATGTTAAGGTATATGGAGTTGTCCGGCTTATTCTTAAAACCAGACTCTGGATAACTCTAGGCACGTTTCTGTAATGGTAGTTTATGGGTTATCTCGGGCTATGACGAGGGTTAACTTTTTACCATCTAGAAGATCAATAGTGGTATTGATCTTGACTCTCCACAGTTTTAGCAAAATGGATTTTTTCAAAAAACAGTAGTGGGAGTATGGTAGAACTTGAAGTGATTCTAGAACCACAAACGATTAATGAAAATTTAATAGAACCTAAATATTCAATCAGGTTTGACATTCCATTAGCCACTCCGCAGATATGGTGGGTAACCTCAGGTGCCCGAGAGGTACTTCGGTATCCTCAAAGACGGTGATATAGAGGTTCTTATTTATCCAGACTTGCCATTACTGCTGTTCTAGACTATGAGACCCGGCAGGAGGATGAGTATAGCGTCGTTCTAAACCAGCTTTAGAAGTACACGTGTATATGACTCTGCCAGAGGGTTGTTGTAGTCAGTGGGAGCAGCGGAAGCATAGTGGACAAGCTGCTTATGTCTATTTATAGACTAAAGCGAGTATAGCAGAGATAGATCATCTATTTTTGATGTGACAGTCATAGGGTTTGACTTCATCGGAGTAGGAGATGGATCTGTTAAGAAGGTAGTAGGGTGGTATGCCCTGGTATTTGGATGACATACACTTTGTAGGAAGTGAAATTCCTATACTACAATCGGTTATACTGTGGTTGTCACACAGTGGTTTCTCCACACAGGATATGGATGTTATATCAGGTATTCTGGTTATTAGATCTATGGTTTTAGATCTATATTTGGGTAGCTTCCCAATCTGGGTACTTAGACAGTATTCTAAAGGTGTTTTAGAATAGACAACTCCTGGCATGGTGGTGTACCTGTAGGTGATGGATTCACCCTCTCTGAAGGTGTCTTACAGACTAAAGAGGAGAGAGATGTGCATGATTGGCATATCACTTGCTTAAGAAATTGAGTCAATCATGAGATGTCAAGTACAACACCAGATATTGTTTTTTCACTAGATGCAATAAGTTTATATATTAATCCAATCCTGGAGAAACGTTCGGAAGCAGTTTATGAACATAAGTAGATATTCTAGGGATTTGGTAATGACAGCCTCCTTCGGGAGACGGTTATCATTCCACGCTTCCAAGGTGACCTGGATGACAGGGTGACTGTCAGAGTTATAGTTTTCCCTCTTAACGAGGGGCAGTAGTTTGGACAGGTGGTCCAAGCGGATACTGAGGGAAGTATGGCGCAGGATACTGATTAAATTCAGTTGACGATACAGTCTAAGAAGTTTACTGGATTTGGAGTTCATTTGTGAACTAGGTCAAATCAGATATCCAGGCATATTCTAAGATAGGTATTTCTCATTTCGGGAGATAGCTTTCTCCGCGAACTTGAGATAAAGAGAGACATAGAAAGAAACATTGGGGCCGATCCACTCACTGAGGCTATTTCTCGAACGCAATAGTTTTACAAACGAGGTTTGTGAAACTGATTATTAGAGAAGTTGGGTGTTCGGTATCACACGGGCTGTGAGTATGCGATACCGCAATAATTAACCTTAAGTGCAAGTGGAAGATTGTTAGCTATAGTGCCCTCAAGTCAATTATTGGATCGCAGGCATGTGATTGCAATGATTGAGGGAGGACCTATACCGGTAGAACAGTCTTACTCGAGCTGATAGTATGCTATCTGGTTTGTCTTTATCATCGTGTACTTGCTTCAGGTGACATTACAGATCACTATTACATGTTGATAGAGCCCATAGGATTCTTACTTGACTACCAGCAGTATGATAGCGATCATATACGTGAGAGTTGGGTGGTCTATAAGCACATCCTTAAAGTGTCCATAGTTGTGGGAGTTTCGAGACTGGGCATCAATACTCCAAGAGTAGACTAGTGTATACGGATTGAGACCCCGATGAGGGGCGATGGCCGGTCTCATAAGCTATTGGTGTCAGTTGGTTCACCTAAGATGTATACAGGTGTTCATTAGGTTATGAGTACACCGGAAGGACTCGCCGGGAACATGCTAGTTAGTATTATACCTATTGTCAGATAGCAGTTCCCAGGTGACATGTGTACAGGTTAGTCTATCAACCTGAGATCGTCATTTGTCTCGTGTGAGTTCCTACTATGCTTTGATTACTACCCTACCACGGCTCAAAAGAGTCATGCAAACAGGTTTTAGTTGGGTACAGTCCCGAGCCACAAGGAGGCAGTGAGCGGATCGTCAGGGGATTCGTCTCTCCCGGTATTGGGGGTTGATATCACGGTGTATACGGGTGGCCATCACCAGAAATTCTAGGCCGGGGTAGACGAGAATTACCGACCTAGGATCGGTAGTTTCTCAGTTGATGATAGGCTTCATATCAACACTAAATGTCAAGTTATTAGGGGTCTGACTTTATCCACCCCCTAGACTCGATATGCGATACTCATAGACGAACGGACCGGACTGTACGGATATTGTCACTGTCAGGCTCAGTAGGCTTTCACGATGAGTTTGCTCATTGGCCTCCCTTTCGCTCAATACCTGGGTAGCCGTTATGTACAGCTAGTGCCACTCACGTGCTTGTGGTTAAACCCATTGCCAGCGTATTGACGAGTCTTTAGAGTCCCATACAGAGGGTTTCCCTGGTTCGGGGGAAACGTTGTAGAAACCGTATGGTTTTATGGCAGGGTTCGAACATATTCGTGCACTTGTGCACTGATCATGATCGGACGGATAATACTAGTGGGCTTTAGTTTAAGACGGATCCTAGTATTATATTGTTGGATTACTTTCGTCTCGTTGTATTCGTATTCAGTCGGAATACGGTGCAGGTATTTATATACAGATGAGGGGTATTATTGTAATCCGTTACAAGATTACTTGTGAAGATGCCATTTCTTTTTCTTTATTAAATATTTAGTTTTAATGTTTGATAATGTTAAAAGTGTGAAGTTAAGTTTTGGTTTGTGAGTGTGAGTCTTGGCTTGATGCATTGATTGTGGCATATGCCATGCTTGATTCAGTTATGGTTTTGTTGTGAGATATTTTATTGGGTGAGCAAGTGGGCAGCAGATATTTTTTTGGGTGAGGTTTTCATTAGTTTCTCACAACATCAACATCACACAACACACACAAAGAAAAGGCAGAGAAATTTTTTTCTTTAGTTGCTTAGCCATTTTCTTTAGCCAAAACTTGAGCTTCACACTTTCTTCACTGGGCTTCTTCTTCAATCTCCACCCATTCCCTCTCATGAGTTGAGAATCATTGGGTGTTTTGAGACAAAGAATTCACACACTCTCTACTTCAGCTTGGGTATCTAGGCTAGCAAACTGGATGCCTGAGTTGCTTCAGTTTTGAAGCGGGAGCCCGTATTACTAATCCTCAACGTGGATCGTCTTCGACGAGGGAGACCGGAGACCGAACTTCGTCGAGGAAGCCGCAACGAGCTTAGGACAGAGGTTGAAGACCGAAGGACATGGATCGATCGGTATAACCTCTCTAAACTCTTTCTATAGAACTAGTATAGGGTTAATGGTATGATCCGTCGATTAGGGTTCCGTTAGCGCCGGTTTTTAAAAGTTTTTGTTCCGCGTTTGGCTACGGAATGATGGCCGGGGCGCTGCCGTAACCCTACAATAAGTAAACAGAATATAGTATGAGGACCAACCCCTTTGTCCTAATGGACACTGGAAAACATACAATACTTTTTATAAGTCCCCTGAGTTGAATAACTCAAATCCCCTGCGTCGTAGGTTGAAAACTGTACTATGGTTAAGAAGAATTACACCGCTGTTTAATGCTCCTTACCCAATCATCAACTGATATAGGTAAATGTCATGGACATAATTTCAAAAAGTTATATCTCACTTTATGAAATAAACATATAGATATATCAGTTTGAAATTGGTGCATAACAACGGATATTCAAAACCAAATATTTTCCATCAGGCAAAACCCAGGCGATTTCCTCAAATATCACCAATTACAATGAATTCCGATATAAAGTGGATATAATCACCTAATTCCCAATAACTTAATCCCACTCACCATCTGTAAAACCATACAGATGTGAGAATCAAACCTGGTAAATACATACCCTGGAGTAAGAATCTAATTAGGAAATCATTTTTCAATTAACAACGAATGGTGAGACTGAAACAAAATGTTTCGAAGGGGTAGCTGGGTATTCCTAGTAATGCCTCTTCCATTATCTAGATTCATGACTGTAACCGTATATTTCTGTGCCATTTCTCCAAATCCCTTTATTTGTCTTTACTCATTACCTTCTGTACACCATCCTTAGGCTAAATGGTTTTCTTCCTTCCCTACCATTCGGCACCAGCCTATGGTTTGGAAGAAAACTATCCAATAAGCGTAATAGGTGTACTTTCCTAATCCTAGTAGTACTTGCAACTTGAGAGAAGGTAAAGATAAAAGACAACTGAATAAACCTTATTCTATTTCTCCTGAACCAGAATCCATCCTCAAACTAGAACAAGTTCCTTCGAGTTCGTATATAACTATACGATCGATTATCCAATAAATGCGGATCTTTGTAGTGATACGGGGTGTTCTGGAGAAATGCAAAGGTGAAGTAGGAGTGGCGATGAAATACGTGGTTTGGTCGTGAATGATAGCAGTCGCAATTTACTTTGCCCTCTTTCTAATCCCTTTATTTTTTTTTTACTCATTACCTTCTGTACACTACACTTAGGCTAATTGGTTTTCTTCCTTCCCCACCTTTCGGCACCTGCCTATGATTTGGAAGAAGACTATCCAATAAGCGTAATAGGTGTACCCTCTCCTAATCCTAGGAGTCCTCATAACCTGAGAGGAGATAAAAGGAAAAGACAACTGAATAGTCCTATTCATTTTCTCCAGAACCGGAAACCTTTCTCGAATCTGAAACAAGTTTCTTCGAGTTCGTATGTAACTATACGACGGTCATATCCAATAAATGTGGATCTTCGTAATGATACGGAATGTTCCGGAGAAAAAGCAAAGGGTAAAAGTAGGAGTGGCAATGAAACCTAGACCTCTACGAGCGTGGAAAGTTACCCGCCAAAACCAGAAGTGAGGCAGCCCCCTTCATCAAAATGAATGGGCCACCCAGCAGTTCACGGAAACCGGTAACTTGAGCACCCCACCTTGGGTCAACCTGTACCCCCTACGAGTCCGGCAAATAGCCTGCCAATTCTAGAGTGAGGCCCCCTCCTTCTCAACGCCATGAGATGTAGACCCGTTGCCCTCCAGAACCCGGCTATCCGTGCACTCCATCGCGGGGTAATCCTAGTACAGAAAAGAAAAATATGTACATCGGTGACATCGACCTTAACCCGGTCGTGCCCCAAACAAATAATATACAAACAAGCAGTGACGGCAGTCCACATGTCGGACGCTCGCCCCGCGATATCAAATGTACAAATAAAACTAAACTGTACTAACATTGCACCCAAGCTATCCACCACGACGATTCCGCAACAACACAGAACATCAACGTGAATGTCACGTTCGCAAACCCGTCCAAAAGAACTATAGCAATTAGACAAATTGTACCGCTCTAATGACTCGAGGAGGTCGTCGAGGTTGCTTCGATCCGTTCCGATCCTTGGAGCTGACGACGAGGTAGAGGACAGCGGAGAAGACCCGAAGGACATGTATCGTGAGGTATAACTTTGTATCATAGTAGTTAAACCTCATTGCTTGTTAGCTAGTTAGGGTTTAGTATCGATCCTAGAGTTCAAGTCGGTGTTGAGAGCTTTGAAAAATCGTTTTTGGAATATTCCGCCTCCCCGCGAACACGCGGGGTGCGCGACATCGACTTACAGTGGTATCGAAGCCTACTAAACCATAGCTAATAGTTTAGACGAAGTGTAAAACTATGAAATTGAAATAACTCCGAAACCCGAAACCTAAACTCCAAGTTTCTGTCAAATTTTTCCGAGCCTCTAAATTTTTTTCAAACAATTTCAAAGTGCTCTACTTCTTGTGAGATGAACACACACCAAAAACGAGGCTTTTTCATCTATTTTGGACCGGCCAAAAGCTCAAAAAAACGGGTGTCACCTTTTTTGTTGTGGTGAAATGCTTTGAATTTTGGTTTGTGTTCTAGTTGCTTGAATATAAGGTCTCAGGTGTTGTTTGTTTTTGCCAATTTTGGATATACTGTTATCTTTCTGTGATGGCAATATGGGGTGTTTCGAAGTCATAGTTTTAACTTCGTTTTAAGTTTTAAGTTGCGGTATATGTGTTTGGAAACATTGACTAATTGCTATACGTCGGTTAGTCGGGGTTGCACATATCTGTGTTGCTGTTCTTGTAGTTTGTGTATATGAACTTTATTGGATCATCATGGATGAATATCCAGGGATGTGAGATGAGGGTTTTCATTCTGTCATTCGATGTAAATGTAAAGTGATGTAATATTCTTTTGCGGGGCACATCCGGGTTGAGGTTGTAACCACCGTTGTATTATTTTCTTTTACTTTTTTCTGCTCCTAGGATAGACCCAAGGTGGGGTGCACAAACAATCAGGTACTTTGAAGTGCTGAGTAGCCTACTCATGTTACTGAGGGAGGTTGCTTCGCTTCAAGTATTTGGAGGATAGTTTGCCGCACCCGTAGGGGTCTAGGGTGGGGTTTCGTTATTCATCATGACCGTGGAATCCGTCTTTCGTTACAGGCTTAAACGAAACGCGGAATTTCTAGTATATCCAATGTTGGGTTACGGCAGCGCCCCGGCCATCAATCCGTAGCCAAACATGGAACAAAAGATTTTAAAAACCCAGCGCTAACGGAACCCTAGTCGACGGATCGTATCATTAACCCTATACTAGTTATATGAAAAGAGTTTAGAGAGGTTATACCGATCGATCCGTGTCCTTCGGTCTTCAACCTCTGTCCCAAGCTCCTCGCGGCTTCCTCGATCAAGTTCGATCTCCGGTATCCCTCGTCGAAGATGATCCACGTCGAGAATTAGTAATACGGGCTCCCGCCTCAAAACCGAAGCAACTCGGGTATCTAGTTTGCTAACCTAGATAGATAAGATAAAGTAGAGATTGTGTGTGAATACTTTGTCTCAAAACACCCAAGGATTCTTAACTCAGGAGAGGGATTGGATGGAGGTTGAAGAAGATGCCATGAGGTGAAGAAGTGTGAAGCTCAAGAAAATAAAAGCAAGGGAAGAAAAGTGTCTGCCTTTTTCTTTAGTTGTTTTGGCTTAATCTTTTGTGTGTGATATTTTGAGCACTTAAAGATAATCCCTTACCAAAAAATGAGCAGCCACCCACCAACAAAATATCTCATACAAAATATCCTAACCAAAACAAAAACATTCATGTCACAATGAATCACACCATGACTCAACACATGAGTAACCATAATGAGTCATGCATGATTCAATGCTATCAATGATTCACACTTCCACAAAAATAAACATTTAAACTAAAATGTTTATTAAAAAAAGAGAATGGCATCTACTAAAGTAATCTTGTAACGAATTACAAGAATACCCCATATGTGTATATACATACCAGCATCCGTATTCCGACTGAAAACGAATACAATGAGACTAAAATAATCCAACAATATAATACGAGGATCCGGCTTAAACCAAAACCCACTAGTATTATCCGCCCGATCATGATCCGTGCACAAGTGCACGAATATGATTGAACCCTGCCATAAAACCATACGACCTCTACAACGTTTCGCCCGAAGCAGTAAAACCCTCTGTGTGGAACTCTAAAGACTCATCATGTAGCATTTCAAAAAAAAATATTATTTTTGGGAATTTTTATAATTTAATATTATTTTATTGAATATTTTAATATTAGGTGTAATTAAATACAGAAAAATTTGGAAAAATTATGGAAAATTCTAAAATAGGTTATTTTATGGAATTATGACATTTTTAGGTTTTTATAATTAGTTATATGCTAATTTAGTGCTAATCGCAATTAAAAATCGCTAATCGGTTTTTAGCATTTTTGTGCAAAACATGCACATATCTTTTATTTTCCTACACTTGTGCAGTTTCTACCATGCTTTCTTCATTTGGGTTCACTATTTGGGTGAGAAGGTTTTGGAGGAAAAAGAAAAGGAAAAGAAAATGGAAAAAGAATAAAGAAATGTGGTATGGTGAGAGAGAGAGAGGTATGGTTCCTTTTGACCCAAAGACTTAGCCATTCTCTTCATTCTCCCTCTCATTTCTCTCCCTCTCCCTCTTGTTGCTGCTGCTGCTCATGCTCCTCACCTCACCTTCCCTCTTCAATGCCCCAAATCATCTCACAAACAACACCAAAAATCCATCTTCATTTCACAAAATGTATACACAAGCTCAAGATCTACACATTGGACTAAGGAAGCAAGAATTTTGGCCACTAGGGGCAACTCAAGAAAATTCTTGAGTTGCCAAATGAAGTATTTACTGAACCCTTAGCTTAGTTTATGCATTACCTTTACCCCATGTTGTGATTGAACTGATATTGTTTAATTTTGTGGACTTGAGGAAAACCTAGTTAGGGTTTGAGAAAATTGTGAGTTGTGATGTGAATTTGAGCTCAGTAGAGGTTATATAAACACCCTAGTGCTGGAATTGAGACCCAAACCTGAGACTTAAGACCCGGAATATGGATTTAGAAACCGATATCGGAAAATTTCTGGATTCTGTGAAGGTTTTATTGAATCTGCTTTCACCCGAGACACCTGAAATTAAAATTGGTTGGACAGTGATATGTGCAGGCATCAAGGAAGATAACACCAGAACCCTAGCCCCTAACTCTTTGTCCCGGCCGCAAATTTAATCCAATTGGCCGCAATTTGCGGCCTGAACCCCACCAAATTGGCTCGTTTTGGTTTTGGTGTTCCCTTATCAGTAGATTAGACCCCTGGCATGTGCAAAATTGTCCAATTTGACCTAGAGTGAAATCTGAGACCTTTTTCCCTAGTTGCTGTTTTGGATTCGTGTTTCTGTATTCCGTATTTTGAATTCTGAATTTGTGTATTGCGTTTTACCTCGACTATTTGGCGTTTATACGACGATATCGAGGATTTACTGATGGTTTTGAAGGCATGCCCATAGGTTCTAACCTATAGGCCCCTTATCGTATCGTTTTGGGTTTTGTGTACCGTTTTAGATTTGATTTGGTTTTAATGCGCATTACGATACTTTGACGTGTAGGTATCCCATGAAGACTTCGGGACGAGAAGCAAGCGCGTGGCGACGTCGACAAATGAAGACGCAAAGTGAGTAGATTATATCTACAAGGGGAAGTCGGGTGAATGGCGTATAGCACCCCCGCAGTCCGTAGATAGTATACTATATTTGTATTTTATATACATGTTAGTTTATAGTGTGTCGTGGATATTGTGTTAGGTGTATTATGGATAGTTTGGGTTAGAAGTAAACTAGTGTAGTTCCTAGTCGCGAACCCTTGAATGGATTTACACCCACACGCACACCCTTGCACATTCACTATATTTTACACTGTGTTGATGATGATACTGGATGACATTGGAGATGAGTCGATGATTTTGGGCATTGTGCCGTGAGATCGATGATTTGATATGATTCGTATTTGGGATACGACATATGATTCTTGCGGGCTTGGGATGTGTGTTTACCCCCGCATCCATACTTTATAGATGGTATCGATTTGTACTAGACTTAGATCAGTACCCCAGATTATGTGATATGATGATAATGATACTTGATATTTGATGAGCTGATTGTGATATTTATCCGTACCCAGCTATTGGGATGCCGTACGACGATTTACCGTACGAGTTTTATATTGATGATAGATCCGCACTCATGACTTGAGGGTGTCATATGATATACTGTATCGTACGCGATGCCATTGAGGCGGGATTACCGACTATTATATCTATATATCGACTCAGAGTTAGATGGTTTCCTTACCCCTCCTGATGGACTTGATACTTAGACCTGTAGTTCCATAGTAGATGTTAGACTAGACCCGAGTCATACCTATTTCAAAAACTACGAATCAGGAATATCTTAAAGACAAGTAAAGGGATTCTACGGGTATTTTCAAAAGACGTATCTTTCTTAAAAACACCGTAGCCCTTATTATACTAAAAATCCTGATTTGTCTTATTTCAAATGGCATACCTGCATGGCATATACATATTGATGTAGATTCTTTACTGTTGCGTTGATTATTCGATTTCCGCATATCCATGCTATTCACATCGCTTTACATGTGTTCATTGCTATATTACTATCATGCTGTTAGGACACTAGCACTATTATCGATGATGCGTATGTTCCACGTACACTTGCTTGCCGGCTCACACACTTCATCATCGATAATTGCCATGTCACTACACAGTAGTATTATTGCATCAGGATATGACCTTGTATGTGCATACTATTATTCCATGTTGCATGATATACTGATTTACTTGCATTTCATTTATATGTCACATACATCATGCTTTATGATTATGCGCATTGAGACATTTGTGGTTTCTATGATATTTCTGGATTTGGGAACCGTGGGTATTTCAAAAAGATTATGTAAATGCTTTAAAATCCCGGTTACCCTTGATATGATATTTCAACTTCCACCATGAGTTTTATCGGTTCTGATACATATATATATACCCCATGCGAGGAGGCGTCGAGGCCGCATGGGGGTACATGGTGGGGCCCGGAGGTACCCCGGGGCAAGAAAGGGATGTCGATATGCTTTGAGCCGATGAGCCCTTCAGGGGAGCCATACCGTCCGGTGATATTACCTTTTACTCGGCGGTTATCTTGGGGATACCGACCGGAGTTATGTGCGTATGATATGTCGAAATTCGAGGGTCGAAGCTGGGCACTCGGGTTTCGAGGGAGCGTATGATACGTACCTATCAGGGCTAGTCTTGGTGACAATGCCTGATAGATGAGAATTTACGTGCCGATGCTAGGCACAGGTTTCATGATGATTTCCATGATTTTGATTATATCCTCATATTTGCATGCGTGATGCTTATTGTCATTAGGTGACAGGTGGACGGGATCCACATTTGTATGCAGACATTGATCACATACAGACTTTTATTACATTGATCATACTTCATTCGTATATATAACAGGGTATGAGGGCGCTGTTATATATACCTTTACACCAATATTAGTGGAATGGGACGCTAATATATGTGTATTGATATCCATTTGATACTTCATCATATTTACTTCATGCAGACATACCTTATACTTATGACATGTTATTACCTGAGTACTTGGCACTACATACATGTTTAGATGTTACATTGCCACATTTTCATGCTTCAGACTTACTCTTGAGGTTTATATTATATCTGATCGTTTTGACCTAGGATTATTTCTTGCATTCGATTTCTGCTTGTAGATATTTTCTATTCACGAGTTGGCAACTCACCCCCGTTGTGCCACAGCTTCTTGCAGGTTTTGCCGTACAGGTTCCATAGCGGCATTTCTGGCACACTGCTTTCCCTTGCGGGTGATTTGCTTGGTAGGTGAGTTCTTTGCATCAGAACCACCATTGTATATGTATTATTCCTTTGTATCTAGAATTCCATCAACCAAAACTTGTATATTGTTTCAGACTTAGACACTAGTGATGTATTATTTTGACTTTAGAGTCGCGTGTAGTAGTATTACGGTTTTCAGGTTATTTTGAGTTTTGATCCTCGCCATTCGGCGTTGTATATTATGTCGCTTGCGTGGTTGTGACCATCGATTGACGAAGAGCTAGCTCCCGCTTGGGGATGCCTTTTATCATTGCATATATATATTGTTCTTGTTGTAACCCGTTCGGGGCTAGTATTTACAAAAGAAACTCTGTCGAAATTTTTAGAAAAGACTTTACATTTTAAAAATCCATTTTCGGCTTAGTTATTTAAAAACCTTGACTTCAAAACATGTTTTCTTCACTTCTTTAAACTAGTTTTCTTTATTTACTCCTTAAAATGGTTTTAGATTTCTGGGCTTTTGGCTTACTTGGATCAGATGGGGTCCTATAGACTTCATATGGTTCAATGGCCAGTCACATGCTCTTTCGGGTCGTGACAAAGTTGGTATCAGAGCGTTAGGTTGACCTTGGTTCGAGTCTAAGTTTGACTATGTGGAGCCTAGGGCGTTATATATATATATATATATATATATATATATATATATATATATATATATATATATATATATATACGGAACTTAGGCTTGACCTTACGGAACTTAGACTTAGTCGAGGGGGTATTAGACCCGAACTTTTGTCGCGTAGGATGACCCTTGGTTGATGGAGTAGGTGACTTCAGTAGAGTGACGTACCGTGTGTATGTTCCACGGCATACTTACGACACGCCATTCCGCTTAAGGAGCCTTAGGATGTACATTTCCTTGCTCAGTATTATATTCATTCCTGATCTATCCTCATCGATACTGGTTGTGTTTTGCTGCCACGATCACACGGACAGAGAGAGCTACAGCTAGAGTTGCGTCAGCTTGAGCTCGTCGCAGATGAGGACTGACCAGGGCATGATTCCAGAGACTTACGATTGCATTGAGAGGCGTCGTCTAGTAGTGTTTTCGCGCCATGAGCATTTGATGGATCACCTTTACGAGATTTCTCGGACGTTCCGATTGGTACCAGAGGATCAGGCTACTGCTATAGGCCAGCCAGATGTGATGTCCATTGATATATTGCATGTTCATGATGATTGAGGCACTGTTCAACGTGCAGACGAGCGAGCCAGTTATTGCTGCAAACAACGAGATATCGCCCCAGATGTTGGAGCTATGGCAATACGAGATTGTACTTAGAGATATGATGGAAGGTCGCTAGTCACCTGAGAATGAATGACTAGGATAGGTGGTTCGTTCGCTTACCGATGCGAGGTCATCATATAGATTGATTCCAGCTGGAGACAACTTCACGCAGATTCGTTGAGAGTCGATAGAGACGATCGAATGTCAGGAGCCCATTTTCCAAGTTTAAAGTATTCGGAAAGACATGCAGGCGATTCTATAGACCCTCTAGAAGAATGAAACCCTAACTCGACTTAATGACCATGTGAAAGCCTTTGAACCTTAGGGTTTGCGGCAGTTCCGTGGCGCCATTAGTGAGGGTTGGGTTTGCCCTTCTACGGCTGGACCATTGATGCTGTGGTATGTACTCGATACTATTAAACTGTACCCAAGATGTTGATCTCTTGGGGGATTATGAGGTTCTGACGAGTCGATCGGATGATTCGATGTCATTCGGATATCATGCGATGGGACACACTGCTTGGGAGACTCCAGATACAAGCATAGCCATTGGAGCGCAGTCCGTGCAGCCACGATGAGACGAGTCTGAATCAGTCGACATTGAAGCAGAGTGAAGTAAAGAGTTCGCTAGAGATTTCGACGAGATGACGTTCCCCTCCACTGACATCAGAGATGCGATACGTACGCAGAGGTATTGTTTATGGATATAGCTTCCAGAAAGAGGCGCGATGTGTATGCAGCCGTTCCGGAACAAGAATTAGCTTCAGTAAAGGACGATGACTTCCGGGCAATTCGGCAGAAAAGATATTTGAGAGAGACTTCGGATTGACCGTAGCCGAGAACGTTGCAGTGCGCAGGTAGAGACGTGACGTCGAAGTGGACGATGATACAAACAAGCAGGACAAGAGGTTCGTGCGAGACGCTGACGAGCTGTCATTACTTTCCGTCGAGACCAGATACCTGATATGCTTACAGGGGCGTTGGGATGCGACCAATTTCAGAGGAAAATGCTGTGCTGAGGACGCAGATGTCCATTGAACTAGAAGAGATTATGCAAGAGTACCAGCCTCCGTACAGATCGGCATAGGCAAGATTGGAAGAGACCCTGAGCAGGATTCCTTCCAGGACACTGCTGCAATGATATTTGCACCCAGGATCAGATGTGTGATGTGCATTCAGAGAGCCAGAGGCCGACGCCAGTGATATGCTGCTTTACGAGTAGTCGTGATGATTGACCAAGAGATGACCAAAGAAGTGCCAGAACGGAATCGTCCCCGTTAGCACACCTGACAGGGCTGATGAGCCGATTGATCGTGAGATTGGTAATCCACAGGAAGATAAGGACCCAGAAACAGAGGACACCAGACCGCGAGCAAAGGGCAAGTAGATATCTTGCACTGCTAGCATTGGATGCACCGACACCTTCTCGACTTTGAAGGAGGGACTACCGACGATGGTATTTGTGATTTGTGATTTTATAATTCGATTATCACGTATCCGTCATCTTAGATTTCGGTATTTTGGGCGTTATGTTTTCATGATAGTCTTGATGGCCGAGTTTCATGATTTTTGTTTTGAGCACCATGGTTGCATCCACTGGGTATTTATATTTTGAGCATAGTTATTACATTTGAGATATTGATTATGATTTCACGCCTATTTTATGCAGTGATTTGACATACACTTCCAGCATAGTTTTCATGCACCTTTAGTATTCTGATATACGATTTTGGTGCACGCCAGATGCACTAAATCGGGATTCTTCGTGCATGTCAAATGCACCTGATTTTGCTGTCAAGCACACACGTTGCCTATGACAGATGTTTCGTGCACACCCGTTGCACCTAGATGTTGTTTTGTGCCCATGTATGGCACATATATGGATTTTGATTTCCGTGCGCACCAGACGCACCGGATATTCTTATATACATTTTTGGGGATTGATTTCTTATAGAGCAGTACATTTTTTTATGATATTCGCTACGTATTGATGTTTTTGGAACCCCGACAATTTGGATTTTTACTGAAATGTTTTAGTATTTGGGGGTTTAAATTTAAATTCGGGGACCGAATTTATTTAAGGGGGGAAGATTGTAACATTTCAAAAAAAAAATTTATTTTTGGGAATTTTTATAATTTAATATTATTTTATTGAATATTTTAATATTAGGTGTAATTAAATACAAAAAAATTTGGAAAAATTCTAAAATAGGTTATTTTATGGAATTATGCCATTTTTAGGTTTTTATAATTAGTTATACGCTAATTTAGTATTAATCGCGATTAAAAATCGCAATCGGTTTTTAGCATTTTTATGCAAAACATGCACATATCTTTTATTTTCCTACACTTGTGCATTTTCTACCATGCTTTCATCATTTGGGTTCACTATTTGGGTGAGAAGGTTTTGGAGGAAAAAGAAAAGGAAAAGAAAATGAAAAAAAAAATAAAGAAATGAGGTATAGTGAGAGAGCGAGGTATGGTTCCTTTTGACCCAAAGACTTAGCCATTCTCTTCATTCTCCCTATCATTTCTCTCCCTCTCCCTCTTGTTGCTGCTGCTGCTCCTGCTCCTCACCTCACCTCCCCTCTTCAATGCTCCAAATCATCTCACAAACAACACCAAAAACCCATCTTCATTTCACAAAATGTATACACAAGCTCAAGATCTACACATTGGATTAAGGAAGCAAGGATTTTGGCCACTAGGGGCAACTCAAGAAAATTCTTGAGTTGCCAAATGAGCTATTTACTGAACCCTTAGCTTAGTTTATGCATTACCTTTACCCCATGTTGTGATTGAATCGATATTGTTTGATTTTGTGGACTTGAGGAAAACCTAGTTAGGGTTTGAGGAAATTGTGAGTTGTGATGTGAATTTGAGCTCAGTAGAGGTTATATAAACACCTTAGTGCTGGAATTGAGACCCAAACCTGAGACTTAGGACCCAGAATACGGATTTAGAAACCGATATCGGAAAATTTCTGGATTCTGTGAAGGTTTTATTGAATCTGCTTTCACCTGAGACACCTGAAATTAAAATTGGTTGGACAGTGATATGTGCAGGTATCAAGGAAGATACCACAAGAACCCTAGCCCCTAACTCCTTGTCCCGGTCGCAAATTTAATCCAATTGGCCGCAATTTGCGGACTGAACCCCACCAAATTGGCTTGTTTTGGTTTTGGTGTTCCCTTTTCAGTAGATTAGACCCCTGGCATGTGCAAAATTGTCCAATTTGACCTAGGGTGAAATCTGGGACCTTTTTCCCTATTTGCTGTTTTGGATTCGTGTTTCTGTATTCCGTATTTTGAATTTTGAATTTGTGTATTGCGTTTTATCTCGACTATTTGGCGTTTATACGACGATATCGAGGATTTACTGATGGTTTTGAAGGCGTGCCCATAGGTTCTATCCTATAGGCCCCTTATCGTATCGTTTTGGGTTTCGTGTACCGTTTTAGATTTGATTTGGTTTTAATGCGCATTACGATACTTTGACGTGTAGGTACCCCATGAAGACTTCGAGACGAGAAGCAAGCGCATGGCGACGTCGACAAATGAAGACGCAAAGTAAGTAGATTATATCTACAGGAAGAAGTCGGGTGGATGGCGTATAGTACCCCCGCAGTCCGTAGATAGTATACTATATTTGTATTTTATATATATCTTAGTTTATAGTGTGTCGTGGATATTGTGTTAGGTGTATTATGGATAGTTAGGGTTAAAAGTAAACTAGTATAGTTCCTAGTCGCGAACCTTAGAATGGATTTACACCCACACGCACACCCTTGCAAATTCACTATATTTTACACTGTGTTGGTGATGATATTGGATGACATTGGAGATGAGTCGATGATTTTGGGCATTGTGCCGTGAGATCGGTGATTTGATAGGATTCGTATTTAGGATACGACATGTGATTCTTGCGGGTTGGGATGTGTGTTTACCCCCGCATCCATACTTTATAGATGGTATCGATTTGTACTAGACTTAGATCAGTACACCAGATTATGTGATATGATGATAATGATACTTGATATTTGATGAGCTGGTTGTGATATTTACCCGTACCAAGCTATTGGGATGCCGTACGACGATTTACCGTACGAGTTTTATATTGATGATAGATCCACACTCATGACTTGAGGGTGTCATATGATATACTGTATCGTACGCGATGCTATTGAGGCGGGATCACCGACTATTATATCTATATATCGACTCAAAGTAAGGTGGTTTCCTTACCCCTCCTGATGGACTTGATACTTAGACCTGTAGTTCCATAGTAGATGTTAGACTAGACCCGAGTCATACCTATTTCAAAAACTACGAATCAGGAATATCTTAAAGACAAGTAAAGGGATTCTACGGGTATTTTCAAAAGACGTATCTTTTTTAAAAACACCGTAGCCCTTATTTTACTAAAAATCCTGATTTTTCTTATTTCAAATGGCATACCTGCATGGCATATACATATTGATGTAGATTCTTTACTGTTGCGTTGATTATTCGATTTCCGCATATCCATGCTATTCACATCGCTTTACATGTGTTCATTGCTATATTACCATCATGATGTTAGGACACCAGCACCATTATCGATGATGCGTATGTTCCACGTACACTTGCTTGCCTGCTCACACACTTCATCATCGATAATTGCCATGTCACTACACAGTAGTATTATTGCATCAGGATATGACCTTGTATGTGTATACTATTATTCCATGTTGCATGATATACTGATTTACTTGCATTTCATTTGTATGTCGCATACATCATGCTTTATGATTATGCGCATTGAGACATTTGTAGTTTCTATGATATTTCTGGATTTGGGAACCGTAGGTATTTCAAAAAGATTTTGTAAATGCTTTAAAAACCCGGTTACCCTTGATATGATATTTCAACTTCCACCATGAGTTTTATCGGTTCTGATACATATATATACCCCATGCGAGGAGGCGTCGAGGCCGCATGAGGGTACATGGTAGGGCCCGAAGGTACCCCAGGGCAAGAAAGGGATGTCGATGTGCTTTGAGCCGATGAGCCCGTCAGGGGAGCCATACCGTCTGGTGATATTACCTTTTACTCGGCGGTTATCTTGGGGATACCGACCGGAGTTATGTGCGTATGATACGTCGAAATTCGAGAGTCGAAGCTGGGCACTCGGGTTTCGAGGGAGCGTATGATACGTACCTATCAGGGCTAGTCTTGGTGACAGTGCCTGATAGATGAGAATTTACGTGCCGATGCTAGGCACAGGTTTCATGATGATTTCCATGATTTTGATTATATCCTCATATTTGCATGCGTGATGCTTATTGTCATTGGGTGACAGGTGGACGAGATCCACATTTGTATGCAGATATTGATCACATACAGACTTTTATTACATTGATCATACTTCATTCGTATATATAACAGGGTATGAGGGCGCTGTTATATATACCCTTACACCAATATTAGTGGAATGGGACGCTAATATATGTGTATTGATATCCATTTGATACTTCATCATATTTACTTCATGCAGACATACCTTATACTTATGACATGTTATTACCTGAGTACTTGGCACTACATACATGTTTAGATGTTACATTGCCACATTTTCATGCTTCAGACTTTCTCTTGAGGTTTATATTATATCTGATCGTTTTGACCTAGGATTATTTCTTGCATTCGATTTCTGCTTGTAGATATTTTCTATTCACGAGTTGGCAACTCACCCCCGTTGTGCCACAGCTTCTTGCAGGTTTTGCCGTACAGGTTCCATAGCGGCATTTCTGGCACACTGCTTTCCCTTGTGGGTGATTTGCTTGGTAGGTGGGTTCTTTGCATCAGAACCACCATTGTATAAGTATTATTCCTTTGTATCTAGAATTCCATCAACCAAAACTTGTATATTATTTCAGACTTAGACACTAGTGATGTATTATTTTAACCTTAGAGTCGCGTGTAGTAGTATTACGGTTTTCAGGTTATTTTGAGTTTTGATCCTCGCCATTCGGCGTTGTATATTATATCGCTTGCGTGGTTGTGACCGTCGATTGACGAAGAGCTAGCTCCCGCTTGGGGATGCCTTTTATCATTGCATATATATATTGTTCTTGTTGTACCCCGTTCGGGGCCAGTATTTACAAAAGAAACTCTGCCGAAATTTTTAGAAAAGACTTTACATTATAAAAATCCATTTTCGGCTTAGTTATTTAAAAACGATGACTTCAAAACATGTTTTCTTCACTTCTTTAAGCTAGTTTTCTTTATTTACTCTTTAAAATGGTTTTAGATTTCTGGGCTTTTGGCTTACTTGGATCAGATGGGGTCCTATAGACTTCATTTGGTTCAAGGGCCAGTCACGTCCTCTTTCGGGTCGTGACACATCAATACGCTGGCAGTGGGTTTAACCACAAGCACGTCAGTGGCACTACCTGTACGTAATGGCTACCCTGGTGTTCATATCAGAAAACTGCATTTTAATACCGCTCATTCATTATCTATTTTTTGTATTTATTTGTACTATTAACCAGTGTCTGCTCAGTATTACAGATTACAGGTATCCGTGACAAAATACTGGAAATACATTCAAAAGCAAGGATATATCATTTGAGAGCCGACACTGCAACCAGAACCGCAAACCAACCAATACTTCATGAGTTTCTTTTGCAACAAGTTTGTGTACACACTTTTTATCTAAATGGTCCAACACAAACAAGTTTGTACACAAGACTTTTAGGTACATGTGGATATAATATAATGTGCATTCAAGGCTAAATATTATGTGCATTCAAGGCTAAATATTATGTGTTGATTTTTACTTCCAAAACTGAAATCAAATCAAATTCAATTAAACAAATCAGCATGAGCCATAATGGGGGCAGCCATGAATCAAGTCACATGTGGATATGATGTTATGAGCATTTAATGCTAAAGGTTTGGTGTTGATTTAGAAATTCGAATTTCCCTCCAAGCATTGGGTGCAAACCAGGTCAGAACAGAGAAAACAAACTGGACCAAAGTGATGTGGGAGACCTAACAAGTCAACACACCAAGAACAAGACTCTTCCTTAGGATTTGGGCCGAGCCCCTTCCTCTTTGGACCGACCCGGCCGGCCCCACCACCACCAGTAGGCCCCAGTTCTTCACACGCATACACCCCTTGATACCACGTCAACTCATTTTTATTGTTTATTTAATTTTCTTTGGAGCCTATAAAAGCAGATGATGGCAGCAAGGGAGAGGGGGATTCTTTGGTCCAATTTTTCCACTCTTGTCTTAAATTGTCCAACTTTTTTTTTCTCTTTTCTTGTAAATAGCTTAGTCCCCTTAAGTTCTTAATCTTCTCTTGATCTTTCAACCTCTTCATTGAGCTTGAAAGTTTAAAGGTTGGTTATTGATCTCAAGGGTTGTATCGTTCTTGAAGATTAATAAAGTTCTCTTTTTGTGCCTCTGTAACGCCTAGAAAAGTCGTTTTGGTGTTTTCCCGAAAATCGGTGAAAATTTGGTATTTTTCCGTAAATCGTCCTTTTTGTTATTTTGCAGTTTAGGCCTAATTATACCTAATTTGGATAGGTAATTGCTAGTTTTTAGTATCTAATGAGTTACTTATAAAATTCTGGTCGTTTAAAAATTTTCCCTAATTTTTCAATTTTTAATATTAGTTTAAGCCGGTAAGAAAATACATTAAATTAGCGATAAATACAAATTTAAATGGGCTAAATTTAAGCTTTAAAATCATTTTAATTAAAATCTACTTGTAACATAAATTTTTAGTATTTTATTTTAAGTTTTAACTAATTTTTATTATAGAAAACCAAATCTATTGAATTTAAGCTTAAACTTGCAATTATGGCATTGTGGGGGGTCTTTTTGCATAGAATTTCTTTGTAAAATCTCTCTCACTCATTCCTCACTACTTTGGCCGGCCCCACCACTGCTGGATCAGCAACTCCCCCTCCATTCCTTGCTTCTTTGACTCATTCAAATGATTTAAATATAGGTTTTTATTATATTATTTTGGATGGGGGTATTACGGTAATTTGGGGGGGCTTTGACTTGGATTTTTTTCACACCATTTCCTCACACTCTCTACCATATTCCCTTGGCCGAATCATTCCTTGCTTCAGCCCCTCATTTTTATCCCCAATTCTTTTGCTTTAAATTCCATCAAAATTCTACAAAAATCCACAAATTTCTTTACAAATTCAATACAAAACCCTATTCTACCTCTTCTCTAACCCAAATTGGTTTAAAACATGGAGAAAGGAGGTGTTTTCGGAAGCAAATATTCATGCTAGATCTCTATATATTGAGGTATAATCTTTACCCAACTAACACTTGTGGTTAATTCCTTTAAGTAAATTGTTTTAGTGTTAAATTTTAGTGCTAATTTCATTCTAGGTTTTTAAAGAAGAGGGTTTGGTTTTGAATTAGGGTTTTAAGCATCACAACTAGATTAGCTATGTGTAGTTCTTATCTAGTTTGTTTAGTTTGGATATTTACCTGTGATTTTGATCTTTAGATCGCAAATCTAAGATGCTTGCACCGAATTTGGAATTTTATGCTTACTAGTTTTTTGTAAATATTATGAAAAAAATTGAGAATTAAAATTATGGTAAGGGTTTCATCACATCATTGAAATTATAATGGGTAGTTTAATACCTTAGCTTGTGCAAAACCTAGCCTACTTGTTGAATTATGTATTGTTGCTTTAAAATGGTTGAAATTGGAAAAATTGCAAACTAGTTTTTGGTTTAATATAATTTGGCAAGATTAAAAATCTAGTAAATGCTTATGTGGCCTAATTAAGATAATTAGTGAGTATTGTGAACTCTATTTTGCTAAAACATCAAGACTTGTAGTAAAACGGTTAACGACCCCCTTTACTAGAAATTTTGGAAATAAACCGATTTAATCAATTTATTGATTTTGATGATTTCACCCTATTTCATATGTATGTTTAGTGTTTGTGAATGTGAAAATGGGTGTGTTTGGGTTTTTCTCGATGGTTTGACGTTTGTAGATCGACATCGAGGGTTGCTTTAGCTATTCTTGCATGCGTAGCCGATAGGTTTTGACCTCTGCGTGATACGCGTGCCGAATTGGTTTTCATATACCGTATCGATTTCGGGTTTGGTTTTTATGCGATACGATACGTGGTGATATGTAGGTACCCCCATGTGGACTTCGAGACGACAAGCAACCGCGTGGCGACGTCGGCACCGGCGAGCGAGGACCAGGTGAGTAGATTTATATCTACGGGGAGAAGTCGGGTGGATGGCGTATAGCACCCCCGCAGTTCGTAGTGATGTATACGAATACGTATACACACATTTATTGAGTATATTTTGTTTTGAGTTTATTGATGATAAATATGGATGGTTTAGTATCGCGAAACCCTAGAGTAGTGGTCGCACCACACATGCACACAACCACCCATACTTTCATTCTTTACTTTCTTATGCGTAGATTGGGATGTGTATATATGTATATATGCGTGGGTATGTGACTATGCATATGTACATTCATATACGCATGCATGGATAGTGAGGATAGTACTTGGGATTTATGATGAGTCGATGAGATTTGATTTGAGGCCGTGAGATCGTGATATAGCAGGGTTCGTATTTGAGATACGACATGACGTTGTAGCGGGTCCTTGGCATAGTGTTTCACACACGTGCATGCATACTTAGGCGGTATCAGTATTGTACTAGACGTAGATCAGTACCCCGATCATGATATTTGATAAAGAGGATACCAGGTGAATAGTATAATGAATGTGATATTGACCCGTACCCAGATTTGGGGATGCCGTACGATGGATTTACGTACGAGCTATATTTTGATGATTGATCCGCACTCTTGAGTTGGGATGTCTGATTATAGATATGGTATCGGATATGATATTATTGAGGCGGGATCACCGACTAATATATATACAGACATGTATATGTATCGACTCGGATGTTAGGCGGTTTCCTTACCTGTAGTCCAGCTTGTTAGCTTAGCCCTTTAGTTTAGTTTAGTTGTTAGATTAGATTCGATTCTTACCTATTTCAAAAACTAACGAATCATGGGTATTTTAAAGGACAGCCCAAGGGATCCTACGGATATTTCAAAAGACGTATCTTTTCCTAAAAGCACCGTAGCCCTTATTTCCAAAACCCCATGATTCGTGTTATTTCAAAAGGCACCATTTGTAGGACTTATATTAGATTAATGCAGATTAGTTATAGTTGCGTCTAGTATTCAGCTCCGGCTCATTTTTGTGGCTCGCTTTGCATCGCATGCTTATATTATGTTTCATACTCCATTGTTGATATCATATTGTTAGGACACCAGCACCATTACCGATGATGCGTATGTACCACATACACTTACTTGCCGGCTCACACACATCTTCATCGGTAATTGCCATGGCACGTACACCTTAGAAAATATTATTGCTTGACATAGCCTGTTAGCTAATAGTTTAGACATTGTAGTTATTACCTGCTACTTCATGCATACTGTTATTCATTGTTATGCCGCATTCATGGATTCTCACGCATATATTCACTATTTTACGTGTTATTGAGGTTTTGGATTCGGATTTCCATGAGATTTTCTGGATTTGGAGGAAAACCGCAAAAACATAAATAAACCTTTTCTCTTTTTAAAATAAAAAGTGCGGTTTTCCCATGATGTATGAGTCGTGCACCATGAGTTTGCTGATGGATTTTGAGACCCGATTCGAGGAGTGGAGGAACCGTTTCGGGTACATGGTGGGCCCGGTGCGGTACCCCGGGGCAAGAGGAATGTGTTGTTGACGTTGAGCCCGGCAGGGGAGCACTACCGACCGGTGATATTACCCGACGCGTCGGATATCCGGAGGATACCGTCGTGGTCTTGAGATGGATGGTAGGGGCCGGTCTGGATTGACGGCACCCTAGATATTGATTTTGAGATATTGAGGTACAGAGATTGTGATACAGAGATATCGAGATATTTGGACACTTGTTTTGTGTCGATGCTGGGCACTGTTTTATGCTGATTTCATTATGATACCTCATTTTAAAAATACAAGGAAATCTCACTAAATTATGAAAACAGTTCTTCATTTACATGTATTCTGTTGTCATGCATTCATACCTCATTCATATGATATATTGCTACCTGAGGCACAGACACGGGCACATGAGATTACACTCGGGTTAGATATTTACCCTAGCCTCGTTATAGGTTGCATGTTATATTTATAATTGAGGATATATTATGATCTTTGACCTAGGTTGCGTTATTTATACGATTTCTTTCCGTAGATATTTTTCTATTCACGAGTTGGCAACTCACCCCCGTTGTGCCCCAGTTTCTTGCAGGTTTGCCGTACAGGTTTCTTTACGGCTTGCGGGCATAGTTTCCTTCGGGTGATTTGCTAGTAGGTGGGTTACTTGTATCGTACCCCCATTATATATCTTGTATATTATTATTCTGTTGTATCTAGAAGTTCCATCAACCAAACATGTATTTATTTTTGAGATAGAGACCAGTGATGTTATTCTTTCGATCTTAGAGTCGCGCGTTATATTTCTGCGGATTTCTTGTGGTTTTTGATATCCTTTTGAGTTTTTGATCCTCGCCGTTGGCGTTGTATATTATATTGCTTGTGTGGTTGTGACCGTCGATTGACGAAGAGCTAGCTCCCGCTTGGGGATGCCTTTTTATTGATTTCGTATACTATTAATGTTGTATCCCGTTTGGGGGCCAGTATTTACAAAGGAGACTCTGCCGAAATTTTCAGTAAATTTTGACGTTCTTAAAAACCGCATAATTCGGCTTATGCTATTAAAACTACTTGTTTTAAATTGGTTTTCCTTCACTCTACTATTGTTCTTGGTTTGGATTTCTGGGTTTTCGACTTACTTAGATTACGTACGTCTCAAGACGTCTCGTAGTTTAAGTGCCGGTCATGTTCCGTACTTTCGGGACGTGACAAAGTTGGTATCAGAGCGTTAGGTTTTACCTTCGGAGCGTAGGATGACCCTTGGTTGATGGAATAGGTGACTAAAGTAGAGTGACGTACCGTAGGTATGTTCCGCGGCATATTTACGATACGCTACTCCACTTAAGAAGCCTTAGGATGTACATTTCTTTGCTCAGTATTATATTCACTCCGATCTAGCCTCATCAGTACCAGTTATGCTTTTGCTGCCACGATTACGGGCAGGGAGAGCTACAGCTAGAGTTGCGGTCAGCACGAGCTCGTCGCGAACGAGGACTGACCAGGGCGAAATTTCGGCAACACACGATTGCTGAGATGTGTCTTTTTACTATGTTTCCGCGCCAAGAGCGTTTGGCGGGTCGCCTTTATGAGGTTACTCGGATGTGCTGATCGACACTAGAGGATTGAGCCAATGATAGAGGCCAGCCAGATCTTGATGACCGCTGGTGTGTTGCTTATTCATGATGATCGAGGCACTGTTCAGCGTGCAGACGAGCGAGCCAGTTATTGCTGCGAATGACGAGATATTGCCCCAGATGCTGGAATTAGTGCAGAACGAGTTGTACTAAGAGATGATAGATGGTCGCTAGTCATCGAGGATGAATGACTAGGACATGTGGATCGTTCGCCTATCCCGATGCGAGGTCATCAGATAGATTGATTCCAGCTAGAGACGACTTCACGCGGAGACGTTGGGAGTCGACAGAGACGATCGAATGTCAGAAACCTATTATTCCAAGTTTAAAGTAGTCGGAAAGACATGCAGGCAATTCTATGGTCCCTCTAGAAGAATGAAACCCTAACTCGACTTAATGACCGTGTGAAAGCCTTTGAACCTTCGGGTTTGCGGCAGTTCTACGGCGCCATTAGTGAGGCTTGGGTTTTCCCTTCTACGGCTGGCCCACCGATGCTGTGGTATGTACTCGATACTATTAAACTGTGCCCAAGAGGTTGAGCTCTTGGGGGATTATGAGGTTTTGACGACTCGATCGGATGGCTCGACTTAATTCGGATGCTAGGTGGTGAGATGCGTTTCTTGGGAGACTCCCGATACGAGGATAGCCGTTGGAGCTCAGTCCATGTAGCTACGATGAGACGATTCCGAAGCAGTCGACATTAGACAAAGTGGAGTAAAGAGGTCCGTACAAGATCTGGATAAGACGACGTCCCACTCCGCCGACATCAGAGATACGATACGCATGCCGAGGAAGAGTACTGGATATACCTTCCAGAAGGAGTCGCGATGGGTATGCAGCCATTCCGGAGCAAGATGCAGATATAGGAAAAGACGATGACTTCCGGACAGTTGGCAGAGACGAGACATGGAAGAGACCGTGAGCAGGATTCCTTCCAGGACACTGCTGCAATGATACTTGCACCCAGGATCAGATGTGTCACGTACATTCAGAGAGCCAGAGGCCGACGCCAGTGATATGCTGTCTTACGAGTGGTTGCGATGATTGACCGGGAGATGACAAGAGGCATGTTAGAACGGGATCATCCCCGTTAGCACACCTGACAAGGCCGATGAGCCGATGGACCGAGGGATTGGTAATTCCCAGTGAAGACCTTGACCCAGGAGTGGTTATTGTTACGCACACCAGCAGGCCAGAGTTCATGATCATCGACAAGACATCCCATTAGTGACCGCGACAGTTGGCCTGAGATTCTTAGACGATGCGCTTGAGCGGTACTATGCCGCCATTATTGATTTCGATGTTTTGGGTGACCTATTCACATGACTGATTTTGATGATTGATTTCGTGGTATTTGTTTTCATGGACCATGGTTGCACCTATTGAGTAATTACGATTTTGCACAGTTGTTTCACTTAATATCGCTTTCGTGCCATGGTTTCTCATGTTTATGATTTTATGGGTTTCATACGGTTGAGTTGATTCCGTGCGTATGCACGCACACGATTTAGTTTTGCACTCGGTATAGTTCACGTATGTTGCAGTGCAGTGATTAGTATTTTGTGCACTTGGATGCACTGGACTTCGATTTCGAGAGTGATGCTCGATATTTGTTTTGTGCATTTGATGCACCTGATTGGATTTTTCGCGTGTTCGACGCTTGATACTGGATTTCATGATTTCGTACATGATGAATGCACCCGATTTGGATTTTTAGCGCATGTCGGGCGCATGTTATGAGATGCGATTTTGGTGCACACTAGATGCACTAAATCGAGATTTTTCGTGCATGTCAGATGCACCTGATTTTTCTGTCAGGCACACACGTTGCCTATGACCGATGTTGTGTGCACACCCGTTGTACCTTGATATTGTTTCTGTGCACATGTATGGCACATTCATGGATTTTGATTTCCGTGCGCACCGGACGCACAGGATTTTCATATGCACTTTTGGGATTGATTCTTATGGAGCAGTACATTTTCATGATTTTGTGATTTGTTTCGTACTAAGAAGGGCTAGTCAGAGGACAGTACCTGAGTGTGTTTTGCACGCATTTTCTTCAGATATTTACATGTATAGTTCCGAATTATAGCATATCGGTTTTGCTTTGGATTTGGCATTCGTGTCTTCACCTTGACTCCGATGATTGCAGGAAGCTTGACGGAGTTTTGATTTTGAGTTATATGCTCATTTTTCATGCGCATGCGCTGCGCTACGATTTGTTTTATGTACTTATGATTTCGGAGCCCCGACGACTTCATGGTTTTGCTTGGATGTTTTAGTATTTGGGGAAAGTTTTAATTTAAATTCGAGGACCGAATTTCATTAAGGGGGGAAGATTGTAACGCCTAGAAAAGTCGTTTTGGTGTTTTCCCGAAAATCGGTGAAAATTTGGTATTTTTCCGTAAATCGTCCTTTTTGTTATTTTGCAGTTTAGGCCTAATTATACCTAATTTGGATAGGTAATTGCTAGTTTTTAGTATCTAATGAGTTACTTATAAAATTCTGGTCGTTTAAAAATTTTCCCTAATTTTTCAATTTTTAATATTATTTTAAGCCGGTAAGAAAATACATTAAATTAGCGATAAATACAAATTTAAATGGGCTAAATTTAAGCTTTAAAATCATGTTAATTAAAATCTAGTTGTAACATAAATTTTTAGTATTTTATTTTAAGTTTTAACTAATTTTTATTATAGAAAACCAAATCTATTGAATTTAAGCTTAAACTTGCAATTATGGCATTGTGGGGGGTCTTTTTGCATAGAATTTCTTTGTAAAATCTCTCTCACTCATTCCTCACTACTTTGGCCGGCCCCACCACTGCTGGATCACCAACTCCCCCTCCATTCCTTGCTTCTTTGACTCATTCAAATGATTTAAATATAGGTTTTTATTATATTATTTTGGATGGGGGTATTACGGTAATTTGGGGGGGCTTTGACTTGGATTTTTTTCACACCATTTCCTCACACTCTCTCCCATATTCCCTTGGCCGAATCATTCCTTGCTTCAGCCCCTCATTTTTATCCCCAATTCTTTTGCTTTAAATTCCATCAAAATTCTACAAAAATCCACAAATTTCTTTACAAATTCAACACAAAATCCTATTCTACCTCTTCTCTAACCCAAATTGGTTTAAAACATGGAGAAAGGAGGTGTTTTTGGAAGCAAATCTTCATGCTAGATCTCTATATATTGAGGTATAATCTTTACCCAACTAACACTTGTGGTTAATTCCTTTAAGTAAATTGTTTTAGTGTTAAATTTTAGTGCTAATTTCATTCTAGGTTTTAAAGAAGAGGGTTTGGTTTTGAATTAAGGTTTTAAGCATCACAACTAGATTAGCTATGTGTAGTTGTTATCTAGTTTGTTTAGTTTGGATATTTACTTGTGATTTTGATCTTTAGATCGCAAATCTAAGATGCTTGCACCGAATTTGGAATTTTATGCTTACTAGTTTTTTGTAAATATTATGAAAAAAATTGAGAATTAAAATTATGGTAAGGGTTTCATCACATCATTGAAATTATAATGGGTAGTTTAATACCTTAGCTTGTGCAAAACCTAGCCTACTTGTTGAATTATGTATTGTTGCTTTAAAATGGTTGAAATTGGAAAAATTGCAAACTAGTTTTTGGTTTAATATAATTTGGCAAGATTAAAAATCTAGTAAATGCTTATGTGGCCTAATTAAGATAATTAGTGAGTATTGTGAACTCTATTTTGCTAAAACATCAAGACTTGTAGTAAAACGGTTAACGACCCCCTTTACTAGAAATTTTGGAAATAAACCGATTTAATCAATTTATTGATTTTGATGATTTCACCCTATTTCATATGTATGTTTAGTGTTTGTGAATGTGAAAATGGGTGTGTTTGGGTTTTTCTCGATGGTTTGACGTTTGTAGATCGACATCGAGGGTTGCTTTAGCTATTCTTGCATGCGTAGCCGATAGGTTTTGACCTCTGCGTGATACGCGTGCCGAATTGGTTTTCATATACCGTATCGATTTCGGGTTTGGTTTTTATGTGATACGATACGTGGTGATATGTAGGAACCCCCATGTGGACTTCGAGACGACAAGCAACCACGTGGCGACGTCGGCACCGGCGAGCGAGGACCAGGTGAGTAGATTTATATCTACGGGGAGAAGTCGGGTGGATGGCGTATAGCACCCCCGCAGTTCGTGGTGATGTATACGAATACGTATACACACATTTATTGATTATATTTTGTTTTGAGTTTATTGATGATAAATATGGATGGTTTAGTATCGCGAAACCCTACAGTAGTGGTCGCACCACACATGCACACAACCACCCATACTTTCATTCTTTACTTTCTTATGCGTAGATTGGGATGTGTATATATGTATATATGCGTGGGTATGTGACTATGCATATGTACATTCATATACGCATGCATGGATAGTGAGGATAGTACTTGGGATTTATGATGAGTCGATGAGATTTGATTTGAGGCCGTGAGATCGGTGATATAGCAGGGTTCGTATTTGAGATACGACATGACGTTGTAGCGGGTCCTTGGCGTAGTGTTTCACACACGTGCATGCATACTTAGGCGGTATCAGTATTGTACTAGACGTAGATCAGTACCCCGATCATGATATTTGATAAAGAGGATACCAGGTGAATAGTATAATGAATGTGATATTGACCCGTACCCAGATTTGGGGATGCCGTACGATGGATTTACGTACGAGCTATATTTTGATGATTGATCCGCACTCTTGAGTTGGGATGTCTGATTATAGATATGGTATCGGATATGATATTATTGAGGCGGGATCACCGACTAATATATATACAGACATGTATATGTATCGACTCGGATGTTAGGCGGTTTCCTTACCTGTAGTCCAGCTTGTTAGCTTAGCCCTTTAGTTTAGTTTAGTTGTTAGATTAGATTCGATTCTTACCTATTTCAAAAACTAACGAATCATGGGTATTTTAAAGGATAGCCCAAGGGATCCTACGGATATTTCAAAAGACGTATCTTTTCCTAAAAGCACCGTAGCCCTTATTTCCAAAACCCCATGATTCGTGTTATTTCAAAAGGCACCATTTGTAGGACTTATATTAGATTAATGCAGATTAGTTATAGTTGCGTCTAGTATTCAGCTCCGGCTCATTTTTGTGGCTCGCTTTGCATCGCATGCTTATATTATGTTTCATACTCCATTGTTGATATCATATTGTTAGGACATCAGCACCATTACCGATGATGCGTATGTACCACATACACTTACTTGCCGGCTCACACACATCTTCATCGGTAATTGCCATGGCACATACACCTTAGAAAATATTATTGCTTGACATAGCCTGTTAGCTAATAGTTTAGACATTGTAGTTATTACCTGCTACTTCATGCATACTGTTATTCATTGTTATGCCGCATTCATGGATTCTCACGCATATATTCACTATTTTACGTGTTATTGAGGTTTTGGATTCGGATTTCCATGAGATTTTCTGGATTTGGAGGAAAACCGCAAAAACATAAATAAACCTTTTCTCTCTTTAAAATAAAAAGTGCGGTTTTCCCATGATGTATGAGTCGTCCACCATGAGTTTGCTGATGGATTTTGAGACCCGATTCGAGGAGTGGAGGAACCGTTTCGGGTACATGGTGGGCCCGGTGCGGTACCCCGGGGCAAGAGGAATATGTTGTTGACGTTGAGCCCGGCAGGGGAGCACTACCGACCGGTGATATTACCCGACGCGTCGGATATCCGGAGGATACCGTCGTGGTCTTGAGATGGATGGTATGGGCCGGTCTGGATTGACGGCACCCTAGATATTGATTTTGAGATATTGAGGTACAGAGATTGTGATACAGAGATATCGAGATATTTGGACACTTGTTTTGTGTCGATGCTGGGCACTGTTATATGCTGATTTCATTATGATACCTCATTTTAAAAATACAAGGAAATCTCACTAAATTATGAAAACAGTTCTTCATTTACATGTATTCTGTTGTCATGCATTCATACCTCATTCATATGATATATTGCTACCTGAGGCACAGACACGGGCACATGAGATTACACTCGGGTTAGATATTTACCCTAGCCTCGTTATAGGTTGCATGTTATATTTATAATTGAGGATATATTATGATCTTTGACCTAGGTTGCGTTATTTATGCGATTTCTTTCCGTAGATATTTTTCTATTCACGAGTTGGCAACTCACCCCCGTTGTGCCCCAGTTTCTTGCAGGTTTGCCGTACAGGTTTCTTTACGGCTTGCGGGCATAGTTTCCTTCGGGTGATTTGCTAGTAGGTGGGTTACTTGTATCGTACCCCCATTATATATCTTGTATATTATTATTCTGTTGTATCTAGAAGTTCCATCAACCAAACATGTATTTATTTTTGAGATAGAGACCAGTGATGTTATTCTTTCGACCTTAGAGTCGCGCGTTATATTTCTGCGGATTTCTTGTGGTTTTTGAGATCCTTTTGAGTTTTTGATCCTCGCCGTTGGCGTTGTATATTATATTGCTTGTGTGGTTGTGACTGTCGATTGACGAAGAGCTAGCTCCCGCTTGGGGATGCCTTTTTATTGATTTCGTAAACTATTCATGTTGTATCCCGTTTGGGGGCCAGTATTTACAAAGGAGACTCTGCCGAAATTTTCAGTAAATTTTGACGTTCTTAAAAACCGCATAATTCGGCTTATGCTATTAAAACTACTTGTTTTAAATTGGTTTTCCTTCACTCTACTATTGTTCTTGGTTTGGATTTCTGGGTTTTCGAATTACTTAGATTACGTACGTCTCAAGACGTCTCGTAGTTTAAGTGCCGGTCATGTTCCGTACTTTCGGGACGTGACAGCCTCATTTTTCCTTGGCTTCTTTATCTTCACTTGATCTTGCAACCTCTTAATTGAGCTTGCAAGTTTAAGTTTAGGTGGGAATCCATGGCTTGCGTTTTGATCTTGGGTTCTTAGTATTTTCATTCTTGCTCTTTCCATTACTTGCTTTTTATTACTTGTTTTACTTTCATGCAAATTATTATCATGTTATTTACTTACTTGTAATGATCTTTTCTTTTCTTTGTTTCTCTTTTCTTTTCCCTTTTTGGTTTGTTCTTGAATGATTTGTGAATATGTGTTGTTAGGAAATAGATTGATATTGTAAGTTAATGTTCCGTTTCTCATTTCCTTTTCCTGTATTTTTCATTGAACTCCGTCCAAACGTTACGCAAGCGCTCCGTTAGGCACTCTACCCTACCAAGGTAACGGTGATTCCTAACCGTGACCGGTTGCGTTCGGTTTGGCCGGAGGCGAAAGCAAGAGACAAGAACGGGAGGAAAAGGGTAAATAAGCCGGATTTATAATACCGTGCTTAAATCCCCTAATCCACGTTGTTGCCAATTGTTCTAGCTTCAATCGTTAAGTTCGGCTCAAAGGACTTGAATACGGATTTCCTTAACTTACACTATTGTATCTTTTCCTAACAAACGGTTACTTTGCATATAACACATAGGTTAGATAAGAACAATTCCGCCCACGCGTATTAACTCGTAAGAACAAGAACGTAAAACGCTCCGTCTCCCTGTGGATCGACCCGTGCTCATCACGGCTAGCTGCATAGCGACACCGTCCTGATCGCGGTTAACTTTAGAACTTTTAAATATCCAACACGCTTTTGGCGTGGGATCAAATGGCGCCGTTGCCGGGGAGACGGTAACGTTTTTGTTTTTGTTATTTCGGGTTAATCTTGTTAATATCCATCTAACCCTATTTTTTCAAAACAACATAAAAATTTTCAAAACCAAAACAAACAAAAACTAACAAAACTAACCATTTTGTTATCTGGAAATTGGACCTGCTACCATTCTGGATCTAAAATAAAAAATCATACAATATCAGTGTGACTCTAGTGGAACACAGTGAACACAGAAGAAGATTGGAGCACATCTTCCATAACTTGGCCGGCGACATCACCTCCAATTCCGGCGTCGCCGGCCCTACCACCTCCTTCTGCCTCCAATTTTTCCTCTGTGCTCAAGTGTTCTGGTTTTGTCCTATTTGTATTGTTTGTTTTTTTAATAATTTTTAGGGTGCAGGTATTTGGGCATTCGTATCGCTTTTTCGCAATAATAATCCGTTTTTCCGACATTTCAGATTTTTTCTGGATTTGCGAACTGCAACCGTGGGGAGCAAAGTGTACGTTCAAAGCTAGGAAGATTACGAAGTACAGTGCCAAAGATCCGGGTAGTTTGACCCGCGCAAGCAAAAATTTTCAAGCTACTTGGATTTGATTCAACGGGGGTTTCTTAACCCAAAAACTTTACGGTACGTACTTACTAACACCTTCTTTTCAAATCCGACGCATCCAATATACTATTCTCTGCAGGATTCTTTGCAAGTTCGCTAACAAACGCTAAAACTTGACTAACCCGTATTTGTTGCACTGCCGTGCTTAAACTAAAAAAACAATTTTTTGATTCTTTATAGAATTTTTATTGAATTGCGCATTGCATCTATTAATACGGACTTAAGGGCAAGCGAACCCCACAACATACGGTAAAGGATTTCATCACCTTTTCCGTGGCCCACAAATCACGAAACTGTGCATAAATGTTTACCCGCACAAATTTTAAAAGAAATTAAACTTTAAGCCTTAAGGACTTCACGCTCACTAGGAGAAGTTAACTGTGTTTAGAACACCGTTTAATGGTATATTGTTTACGGGGTGTCTAGGAAAGTGTTAACGGCGAAACCGCCAAAAGAGAAAGGGTTATTTAATTAAGAACCTTCGCAAAAGCGTCGGAAAACCTCCCCTTATCTCTGCACTTACTTGGCCTCGTGATCAGTATATCTTGAGCCCGTTTCTCGACACAGTTTTACTTTGCCAATCAAGTCCTTGAGCAGGTCTAGTTGACCTAGGTGAACCCTAGAACGATTAGGTATGTGGTATTTTTGTATTGTGATTGTTTTTGTCCAGATTTTTTTTGTATATTTCATTCTTTTGTTAATAACTAACTTTAAAAAAAATTTAAAAAAAATCACATTCTTTTTCTTCTCCTTTCTCTCATCATATCATGGGTACCCCACCTCGAAAAACTCTTGCCGAACTTTGGTACCCACAACCAGACATTACCTCATACGGTTCTTGCTTTGGCTGAATTTCGAACGATCCCTCCATGCCAAAAATTTCTTTGAAAGATCGGATAGACGTGTCTAGGACTACCAATTGGACTCCGCAATCCACATTGTATCAACCGTTTCAACCTTCACCACCTTCTTACGTTGATACCCCTTTTTCAAGTCCTGTTGCAACTCCAAGACCTATGTCTATTGCTGAACGTATCGAACAATCCCGTAGCCAATTTTTCACTCCTTTCACCACTGCCAATTCTTTTAATCAACAATTCCAGTCACCTTCATATCTGAATGTTGATCCTACTCCAGTCCAGCCATTCAATTCCTACCAGCCCTACCTGACTTTTGCACCTTCCCTAGACATAGCTTCTGAACAGCCTTTTGGGAGTTTCCAGTATCCAACAAACTTTGAATCTTTTACTGAAACTGCTTCACAACCCATTTCTAGTCTGGAACGGTCATTGGAAAACTTTATGGTAGAGTCGTACCAACAAATGATGGATTTGAATGCGTCCATGGCTGCCCTCATACAACCTACTGAACCGGTAGCTAGTTTCCAACTAGCTCCAAATTTTCCAATGTATGATGAGGCGGTAGGACATGCTGAGAATTTGAGTAGTGAAAGTGAGCTGTACGCCCTTCCTAATCAAACATACCCATTGCAAATTGAATCACATAACTCCAATTTTGAATGTCTATCTAGTGTCCCAAAAGATTTACCGATTGAAGATAGAACGTTTAATGAGTGGTGCGACTTTGTAGTGTTTGATTTACCAAATTGTGAAGGGACCCTGTCAAGTAAAACCATACCCAATCCTCTTGACCTCTACACCTCCATCATAGAACCACAATTAATAGAAATCCATGCTTTTGATGTGGAGTCTGAGAATATTGATTTTCACTTGATTGAGGTTATTGACGCCGGGAATATTTTGGATGATGAACCCGCAGTTTCGTATGAGTTTTTCTCTCCAATTCATCATCCCGAGTCATTAATTGTTTTTCTCGAACTTCATATGCATCTTGATTTTGATGATAAATGCATGGATAAGTTGAATTTTGAGGAGACTTTTGAGGATAGTTTTGAGAATGAACCAGATTACTTGATGAGTCGGATTTTCCAATTCATCCTATCTCTTTCATTGACTGTGTACACCCTCCTGAACCTTTACCTGATGCCCCTCCTCATTCACTCCCCTCCATCCATTCCATCGTTCCGACATTGCACGAAACCGTATAAATTTCATTTCTTGTATCTGGTTTACCAAGTTCAGCGTACCCATGTTTTCTGATGAATCTTGAGGGATTTGACCCAATCTCTCGATGGGTTGATAGATTAGCACAATCGCTTTTTACACATCGGTCATCACAAATTGTGCTAATTTATTCACTCCATTTTCACCGTCAAGTTCGTATTCCACTTCTTTCTCCCCTCCGCCATTCTTCTTCTCAAATACCGAGATCGTATCCCGCTTCTATCCCCATACGGTCTCGAGTATTCTCCATTTCTTTTCTCACCGTATTCTTTCACCAACCTGCACATTATAGTGATAAAATTTTTGAATGGTTGGTACTCACTTTCGACCTGTGCAAGGCCTTGTATAGATTCATATTGTTCTCTCCCCCCTAATCCTGAACTTCACCGCTTAACAGTGGAAACACTGTTTCACTTAAGTTTGGGGGGACCTTTTTTTGTATATATTTTTGTTTTTCTTTTTTTTGTATAAAATTTTCTTTAGGGAGAACCGACAATTTTGACCCTCTTGGTGTAGCCTGACAGTGAGGGCACTGTCAAGTTTAAGATTGGGGGTGTGCTCGGTAAACTTTCTTCCTTCGCATTCATTTGTATATTCTGCATTTGCATACTTATATAAAAACCCATAAAAATAAAAAAATTATAAAACATAAAAACTTTGTCGTCAAGTTAGCTAATAGGGTAACTTAGATTTTTATTCCGAAAGTTTAGTTGATATGTTAGAAATAACTAAATCTTAGGCCTAGGAATTGAAAACCCTAAAAATAACCCTTCTTCTGTTTAACTTTGGCAAGTATACGTCCTTACAATTTTTGTAGAGGTAGGTAATCTTGAGTTCAGTTCTTAACTTAAGTCAAGATGAAGGGAAAGTATTGAAGCTTTACTGAATGATAAGTCTGAAAAATAGTTTCTATTCTTAACTCTAAATTTAGAAAGTATATACCCTACAAACTGCACATACATGCGCCTTGAAACTTGGGATAGTAGAGGATACCTAGAAATATTCTTGCATGAAAACCTGGTATGAAAGAAAAAACGGTATTTAAAGCTAAACACCTTAAAGAGCATCATTGAAAAATATATCCGGTCTTGAAAAGAAAAAGAAAAAATAAATAAAGTCAAGACCTGGAAACTGCTATTTACGCTTTAAGCTCACGCATTCAGTAATCGGCCGTTAGTGCCTCAAGAAGCATTAATAGTCGCATGAAAGGTGTGTGAGCAACACCGCCCATCATTTAATAAAAAGAAGTATTATTAGGTGTTAGGGCAAGAATACTATAGCTTGAATTGAATTCTTAAGTGTAGGGGTGCAAATTTACTCACACGCAGGGGTATACAATCGATGTTTGGATAAAAGATAAAAATGAAAAATAGGACTTATGTTTTCCGTAAAACTGATAAAAATCCCTGATTTGAGACCGCACTTTTAGAAGGAAATCTCAGGAGCTACCAACATCTTTCTAAACTTTTTTGGAATGTATAGGATCTGAGGTTAAATAGATAGGAGGTGTGAAACATAAGAGTGGGATATTTTTAACTTAGGATGATAGAATTTCTAACTTAGATACTAAACTGTAGGAGTAGAGTCAACGTTAACTTATGAAACTGGCTTGACGGGATTTTGTGGGTAGTATCCGCTGAAAACCCTCAGGAGACAACACTCCTCCTACTAGGGACAGCTAGAGGTTTAACGGCTTGTTGCACGCGCTCAGTGCAATCGAGTTCCCTGCAAAAGTGAGGCTAGGATTTTGTTTTGTTTTTCTCGTGACGAGCAAAAGATAAATTTGGGGTTATTTGTTTATCTCAGAAAACTGCATTTTAATACCGCTCATTCATTATCTATTTGTTGTATTTATTGGTACTATTAACCAGTGTCTGCTCAGTATTATAGATTACATGTATCCGTGATAAAATACTGGAAATACATTCAAAAGCACGTATATATCATTTGAGAGCCGACAATGCAACTAGAACCGCAAACCAACCAATACTTCATGAGTTTCTTTTGCAACAAGTTTGTATACACACTTTTTATTTAAATGTTCTAACACAAACAAGTGTGTATACAAGACTTTTAGGCACATGTGGATATAATATAATGTGCATTTAAGGCTAAATATTATGTGCATTCAAGGCTAAATATTACGTGTTGATTTTTCCTTCCAAAACTGAAATCAAATCAAATTCAATTAAACAAATCAGCATGAGCCATAATGGGGGCAGCCATGAATCAAGTCACATTTGGATATGAAGTTATGAGCATTTAATGTTAAAAATTTGGTGTTGATTTAGAAATTCGAATTTCCCTCCAAGCATTGGGTGCAAACCAGGTCAGAACAGAGAAAACAAACTGGACCAAAGTGATGTGGGAGACCTAACAAGTCAACACACCAAGAACAAGACCCTTCCCTCGGATTTGGGCCGAGCCCCTTCCTGTTTGGACCGGCCTGGCCGGCCCCACCACCTCCAGTGGGCCCCAGTTCTTCACACACACACACCCCCTTGATGCCACATCAGCTCATTTTTATTGTTTATTTAATTTTCTTTGGAGCCTATAAAAGCAGATGATGGCAGCAAGGGAGAGGGGGATTCTTTGGTCCAATTTGGCCACTCTTTTGTCTTAGATTGTCCAACTTTTCTTTTCTCTTTTCTTATAAATAGCTTAGTCCCCTTGAGTTCTTAACCTTCTCTTGATCTTTCAACCTCTTCATTGAGCTTGAAAGTTTAAGGGTTGGTTATTGATCTCAAGGGTTGTATCGTTCTTGAAGATTAATAAAGTTCACTTTTTGTGCCTCATTTTCCCTTGGGTTCCTTATCTTCACTTGATCTTGCAAACTCTTAATTGAGCTTGCAAGTTTAAGTTTAGGTATTTGAATCCATGGCTTGCGTTTTGATCTTTGGTTCTTAGTATTTTCATTCTTGCTCTTTCCATTACTTGCTTTTTATTACTTGTTTTACTTTCATGCAAATTATTATCATGTTATTTACTTACTTGTAATGATCTTTTCTTTTCTTTGTTTATCTTTTCTATGCCTTTTTTGGTTTGTTCTTGAATGATTTGTGAATATGTGTTGTTAGAAAATAGATTGATATTGTAAGTTAACGTTTCGTTTCTCATTTTCTTTTCCCGTATTTTTCATTGAACTCCATCCAAACGTTACGCAAGTGCTCCGTTAGGCACCCTACCCTACCAAGGTAACGGTGATTCCTAACCGTGACCGGTTACGTTCGGTTTGGCCGGAGGCAAAAGCAAGAGACAAGAACGGGAGGACAAGGGTAAATAATCCGGATTTCTAATACCCTGATTAAATTCCCTAATCCACGTTGTTGCTGATTGTTCTAGCTTCAATCGTTAACTTCGGCTCAAAAGACTTGAATACGGATTTCCTTAACTTATACTATGTATCTTTTCCTAACAAACAGTTACTTTGCATATAACACATAGGTTAGATAAGAACAATTCCGCCCACGCGTATTAACTCGTAAGAACAAGAACGTAAAACGCTCCGTCTCCCTGTAGATCGACCCGTGCTCATTGCGGCTAGCTGCAAAGCGACACCGTCCTGATCGCGGTTAACTTTAGAACTTTTAAATATCCGACACGCTTTTGGCGTGCGATCACCAGGTATTGAGCGAAAGGGAGGCCGACGAGTAAACTCATCCTGAAACCCTACTGAGCCTGACAGTGACATTATCCGTACAGTATGGTCCGTTCGTCTATGAGTATCGCATATCGAGTCTAGGGGTGGATAAAGTCAGACCCCTAATAACTTGACATTTACTGTCGGCATGAAACCTATCACCAATTGAGAAACTGCCGATCATAGATCAGTAATTCTCGTCTACTCCAGTCAAGAATTTCTGGTGATGGCCACCCATGCACACCGCGACATCAACCCCCAATACCGGAAGAGACGAATCCCCTGACGATCCGCTCACTGCCTCCATGTGGCTCGGGACTGTACACAACTAAAACCTGTTTGCACGACTCCTTTGATCCATGGTAGGGTAGTAATCAAACCACAGTGGGAACTCACACGAGACAAATGACGATCTCAGGTCGATAGACTAACCTGTACACATGTCACCAGGGAACTACTATCTGACAATAGGTATAATACCAACTAGTATGTTCCCGGCGAGTCCTTCCGGTGTACTCATAACCCAATGAACACCTTTATACATCATAGGTGAACCAACTAACACAAATGGCTTGTGAGACCGGCCACTACCCCTTGTCGGAGTCTCGATCCGTATACACTACTCTACTCTTGGAGTATCGATGCCCAGTCTCGAAACTCCCACGACTAGGGATACTTTAAGGATGTGCTTGTAGACCACCCAACTCTCACGTATATGATCGCCATCATACTGCTGGTAGTCAAGAAAGAATCCTATGGGCTCTATCAACATGTAATAGTGACCTGTAATGTCACCTGAAACGTGTACACAATGATAAAGAAAAACCAGATAGCATACTATCATCTTGAGTAAGACTATTCTACCCGTATAAGTCATCTCTTAATCATTGCAATCATGTGCCTGTGATCCCATAATTGACTTGAGGGCACTATAGCCAACATCTAATATGTTCATCTGTGATCTGGAATGCCTATTATTGCGTCAGACGAATGTTTATTATATATATCTATATAGTAGACGTTGCTTATGTTTTTCACCCGCGCTAGTCCAGCCCCCGTTCTGGCATTAGTTAAGTAACCTAATGGTGTTAGACGGGGCCCAGTGGCGAATGCGGATAGCATACGTAGACGTGGTATTTTCATCTTTTTCTGTGATGATAGGTATAAATGATGGGACTGCATTACATTAATGCAAAGAAAACAAACCAAAGCTGAACCGTTGGAATAAATTTTAAAAACCACTCGGTTATTTTAAACAGGAGACTTTTAAACGCGGAGCTTAAACTACTCATTTTAAAAGCTATCAGGTTCCTTCGATTATATCAAGTTCACTACGTTCACGGTTTCACTAAAACCATTCGTAGCCCTCTGTAATTTCAGTTGAATATTCAGTAGTATTCAAGCTATGTATTTTGACCTTCGCCAAGGCATAGTGTTTTGGTATCTGCTAGATATTCATCTGTAGCATAGATAGATGTGTTGGTTTGGGACAGTCGCTCTACTATTTTGGCTTTCGTCAAGGGTATGTACGGGAGGGATCAAATTAACCTGGACAATGACGGGTAGAACTTGACATGTGACTTATGATATGTTGGTGTCACGACCCAAAAAATTAGCTCGTGACCAGCACTTAAATCACGCAACGTCTAAAGGCGTAACGTAATTCAAGTATGCTGAAACCCAGAAATCTAAACTCTTTAAAGAAAATAAAGGAGGTGAAGTTTTGAAATAGTGGTATAATGAAATCAAGTTTTCTAAAATGAATGGAAAAGGAATATGAATAATGCAAGTAAAATTTACAAGTTTGAATCAAAATACGTATAAGAACGACACCGAGTGTGCCAAGGTGTGTAAATCAAAAACGTGTGCAACTACGAGGACAATCCGTATCAATGCACTACAAGCACATGTAAGCTATGCCGAGTGCAAAAATCACATCATCCGTATGAAATCCACGAAATCATAAACATATGCTATGAAGGTACAAAATCGACATCAAACGCAATAGGTATGCACAAATCGCAAATCAACCCAACGGTGTATAAAATATATATCCAGTACAATAATTATGCCCAAAAAATGTAAATATCCAGTAGGTGCAGCCATGGTGCACGAAAACAATATCATGAAACTCAATCATCAACACTCAAATCCTAGCGATATAAGCGTGATACTCGGATCATAATGCAAATCGCAGCAAATGACATTGAGGTACATGATCAGTCAAAAATACTGCATTTTTTAACCAGCAATTTCCCTATCATTTGCACTCATTTAGAAGTGTACGGTATTCATATTTCACATATTAGCAAATCAGTCGTAAAATATCAGATTGCATGTGTTAGACTCTAAAACCGGTACTATAAAGAAAATTGACCGCATTTCATGGCATCGCATCATCCCTATATTGCGCAACACTTGTCTTAAGAAATTATGCAGGAGCAAAGCCAAAAGAGCTGATCAAAAATACGCCAACTCAATGATTTGAGATCTGGTAGCAATCCAAAGGGGAAAATACAATTCAACATATCCTATAAAGGCCCATATTTCAGCCCAAAGCAGCACTAGAAATCCCAAGCCATGAAGCCCCCAAAGAGCCGCGGAACCGCGGCGGGAGCCGGCTTGAGCCGCGGTTCCGCGGCGGTTCTGCCACATCATCACCTAATTTTCAGGGCATAATTCCTATCTCAGTGGGCACACCTCATTTTGACACGTTAAATTCCAGAATTCTCCAGAGTCTTCTGCCAGATCAGCAAAAGATCATTAAGCAAAGCTAATCTTAATTAAGCTCCTAACAAACATTTCTAGAAGCTCCCTCATAACTAATCACATCTAGAAGCTTCTCCTCTAACAAACTTTTGGAGGGAAATTCAAATCTCCTCAATAAACTTTTGGAGGGAAACTTAAAATTCAAATCCTAGATCTAGGGTTTGGTTGTCTATAAAAAGGAACCTAGATCTAAGGGTTGAGGTTAATCTTTGTAAATCCTTAGTTAATCTTTTAGTTGGCTAATCTTTAGTCTTCTTCAATTCTTCATCTTCTTCCACAAGTCTAGTGACAAGACTTGTGCGAAACCCTAACCCTAATTCCAATCCAAATTCAAGATCCCGAGTACCAAATCAAGTGAGAAGCCTTCAACCTTTTAGGAGCGGAGCCGATCTCCAATCGAGTAAGTGATCTAAGCCAATCCGCGACTCACGGGGCCGAGCGAAGCCAAATCGATGATCGAGTTCTTCCTCTTGTAGTTCTTGAGCGAATGTAATGAAATTGTTGATATAAATAAAAGGTGAAATTCTTTAATCTTGCTTTCTTTAAATTCTTGCATCTTTATTCGATCTCAATTTGTAATTGTAGTTCTTGTTGTGATGTTTGTGTAAAACTCCGCTCATCAAGGAGTCGAGAAGATCAATAGAATGATGATGTAACAAATCTTAATACGATTTTTAAGTCCTACGAGTTTTGTAAACCCTAGCAAGTTCAAGAATCGATGACCTAGTTTCGTTGTGATGCTTTCTTAATTGTTATCGCTCGAAATTAGGGATCTACGATCGTTTCTTGAATTTACTAGAGACTAGAATGTGAATGATATCGACGAATGAACAAGGGATAAGATGAAACCCAAGTTTCACTAGAAATCCCTAATTCTTGTCGATCATCATCGATCTAGTATCAATTCATCGAAGGATAGGAATACATCATTGTAAGATTATATCACATCTATAGATCCGATCGATTCCTACGAGCCTCATTTCGATTCTTGATATTTGGTTTGGAAAAATCATCAAACTCTCAATTCTTGATTTTAATGCTTTCTTAGATCTAGATTTTCTCTTTCTTGAATTGCAATTACAAATCATGAATTGTTTTCTTTTCTTTTCTTTAAAGTTTCGACTCATCTAATTCAAAAGACGAACGATTACACTTTCCCTGTGGATGATCTGCACTTACTAACGCGCTACATCCGACACCGTTATTGATTGCGGTCAAAATAATTCTTTGATTGTGAATTTTATACATTTTCTAAACCGACACACAAAGAAATGATCATTCAAATGGCGCCGTTGCCGGGGATCGAACCCGGGTCACCCGTGTGACTGGCGGGAATACTTACCACTATACTGCAACGACAGGCGGGAATTCTTTGATTTACTCATTTCGATTCTTGATATTTGGTTGGAAAAATCATCAAACTATCAATTCTTGATTCTATCTTTTTCTTGTTATTAGATCTATATTTTCTAATTCTTGAACTTCAAATATAAATCATGAATTGTTTGTTTTCTTTTCTTTAAAGTTTCGACTCATCTAATTCAAAAGACGAACGATTACACTTTCCCTATGGACGATCCGCACTCACTAACAATCTACAACCGACACCGTAGTTGATTGCGGTCAAATAATTTTTGGTTGTGATTTCTTTACAATTTCATTAAATCAAATGGCGCCGTTGCTGGGGATCATTTGAGTTGATACACACTACACATCAGGAATTTCAAAACAATCAAATGGCGCCGTTGCCGGGGATAATGCGCTAATTGTTCGTATTTTGAAATTTGAGTTGAAAAGTTTATTCCATCTATATTTTTAGATCTAAATTCGCACAAACCCTAAACGTGTGGTTGTGATTTGTTGCGAGGAAATCTGGGATCATTGGAGCTTGGGAAAAATTATTCTGAAAATTCCAGAGAGCTTTTTAAGTGAACAGGAACCTACTGTGAAAGTTTCGTGCAGTGAAGAGAATAAACCACGGCGGATCCGCTGCATTTGGCGACTTGTGTCGCGGAACCGCGGTGCTACAGTAGCATCACTTTGCCAATTTTCTCAGGTAACATCTACACTTTCTTATCTCCTCCTAAATCTGCTCCAAATAACATTTTGTGCAGGTTTCTTTGCAAAAATCGTAGCGCCGCGCAAAAAGCAAAATTAAATTGTACGTGTTTTGATTTTTGGTTGTTTGCATATTAATACGGATATTAAGGGATAAAGACCAAATCCAGATTAGGTGGGGAGTTCATTACCCTTCCTAAGCCCCGAAAATCGCAAAACTTGCATCCGCATTTACCCTAATTAACTAAAAATATCTAGAGATGACTCTAAGGACCGTCGCGCTCACTTAGGACAGAAGAAGGCCGTGGGTAATTCATTGCTTATCCGCGTTTTTCTTGTGGTGTCTAAGGCAAGTGTGTCGAAGGCTAGTGGTTATTAATTAGGCCCACTACTTACGTAGTGGAGTACCTTCCCACTTACCTGGCACTTACCTGGCCACAGGGGGACAAAGAGGCAGTGGAGGATTTTATCCTGCGACTTGTCTTTTGGCCGTTAGGAGCGGTCTAGAGATTTGACCTAGGTGACCCCTAGAATCAGGGTTTTGTGTGTTGCATTTGTTGTGTTGCATCATATTTTCAAAAATCCGTCCAATTTTCAAAAAAAACACCGCATTCATTCATCTCCCCTAATTATAAATTCACGCTGCCACTTGTACTAACCCTTTTTAGTGCAAGATGGGCTGGACACGGGTTTTTAGTGCCCGTTAAGTCCGTGTTTCCTTCCGATCGACCCTAAAGTCGATATTTCTATACTTACCTTTTCTTTACCCACCACCACACCCACACCGATGGATCAGTCTCCATCGAACTTCTTTTCCACGACCCTGCCGCCGTCCGTTGGTGCGCAGAATCCACCTCGCATCTCTCTCCAAGAGAGATGCTATCCTACACGAGGCCCACTTTCCACCTGTCTTTCCATTCCACCAGCCAACGGGGAAAATTTTTAGATTAAACCCCAATACATCAACCTTCTACCAAAATTTCACGGTCTCGAGTCTGAAGACGCATACGTATTTATCATGAAATTTGAAAATGTATGCGCAATGATGGGTACTTCACAGCTTTCTGTGGATACTTTACGTCTTCGTCTTCTCCCATTCACTTTGTGCGATTTAGCCGAGAAGTAGCTATATAACACTACCGCACATTCCATTTCAAATTAGGATGAATTCGTCAAAGCATTCCTTAAGAAATTCTACCCACATCAAAAGACAGCTCGAGTCCATAGCGAAATCTATCAATTCACCCAGCTTCCAAATGAAACATTTTCAAAATGTCTTGAACGTTTCAAGGATCTGTTAGTCCAATGTCCACATCACGGCATCCCGAGATGGGAACTGTGCCGTATCATATATGAGGGCATTAATCCTAACACGAGACAGACCCTTGAATCTATGTGTCAAGGCAACTTCTTGACTAAAGATGATGGGGAAGCCTGGAATTTTTTAGAAGATTTCGCTGAAAGATCTTTACAGTGGGAGGGTGTGAGTCAATCATCTAGGGATGACAATGATATCTCCATAGGAATTAGAGCTGAAATTTCAGCTTTACACAAGAAATTTGACGCTATGGAAAACAAATTTTTAGCTGCCGCCCTAAGTCAAATGTCACTCTCCAAAATTGTATGTGGATACTGTGCCGATCCTTCTCACTTGACGGAAGAATGTCCATTTCAAGGTCATGAGCATACCAATGCCACATTTCAAATACCTAGAAACGACCCATTTTCTTCCACATCTAATCAGGGTTGGAGGAATCACCCAAATTTTGCTTGGAACCAATCACAATTTCAAAACACGGTTCCAACCCAAAACAATTTCCAAAGGGCCCCTCCACCACAACAGCAACCACCACTTCAATTGAGTCAGCACCCCTTCCAAGCACATAACTTTCAAAATCTGGTCAATACACCTGCACCATCTAGTCCTTTGCAGTTGACCGGGACTGATGAATCCTCTTCATTCATAAACTTGCTTCTAACAAATCTCATGCAAGTATCGGCTGAAATAAAGACTTCTGTCGATTATATAAAGAAAAACTCTGTGTCCCAAAGCGAGAGTATTAAATCGATGGAAGAAGAAATTGCACGATTAAAAGCCGAAATGAGTGCAAGAGAGAAAGGGAAACTTCCAGCTCAACCTTTACCCAATCCTAGCTATTCACATCATGTGGATGCAATCACGTTGAGATCTGGAAGAGTGCTTGACAATCACGTTGGGGAAGAGTTTGATGATACTGATAAATCAATCAATAACACCCCGGCTGAGACCTTTCCTCACACACACACTTCTAATTCTGACTCCTGTTCTTCTACCCCACCACCTTCTTCCGAGCCTATTCTTCGTTTCCCAAAAGGCTCGCCACTTCAGCCCATTTCTTTTACTCCTCCACGGACGATCCCCACTTCTATTTTGGGATCGGGTCCACACACACTTCCTTCTCCTATGATGGACCCAGCGCTTATTGCTAAAGCACCTTATCCTAATCGGTTAAGGGCAAACACACCGAGTCCACATATGGAGAGGATTATGAACATTTTTAAGCAAGTTAACATCAACATCTCTCTCCTAGATGCCATCCAACAAGTTCCGTCCTATGCGAAAACTCTTAAGAACTTGTGCACTAGGAAGAGGAAGAAACAAGTGCCCAAGAAGATATTCATGGCAAGGACATTAGACACAGCTTTCCCCCAACAAGTACCGAGGAAACGTAAGGACCCTGGCTGTCCTACTATTTCCATTTCTATCGGGGAAAACACATTAACCGTGCTCTACTAGACCTTGGCACTAGTGTTAACTTGCTTCCATATTCAGTCTATGAGCAACTAGGTATCGGAGTGTTAAAGCCCTCGAGCATAACTCTTTAGATGGCTGACCGATCAATCACCAAACCTAGGGGTGAACTGGAGGATGTGTTAATAAAAATCAGGGAATTCATATTCCCTGTGGACTTTATTGTAATTGATACACAGCCTGTAGCGAACCCACGGAATCAAATTCCGGTGATTTTAGGTCGCCCCTTTTTGGCCACTTCCAATGCAATAATCAACTGTCGTAATGGTTCTATGACCCTATCTTTCGGGAATAGGTCAATAGAGCTGAACATTTACAAGTTGGGAAGTGTACCTTCCGAACCTACTGCTCAGGTATGTTCTGTCGACTTAATGGATGTCGACAACAGCGAATTTGATATCCTCCTGATACTGATCTTGACTCTTTTCATACGTTATTGTTTGACCCAACTATGTATCATACACATACGGACTCTTCCACCGAGATGTCCGGGTCAACAATTAACACCGATTATGAACCGTTCTTAGAGTCTGAAGATCACCCCGCACTTTGTGATGACATTATTCATCGGGGTATAGATGGAACTTTTGAGGAGATCTTCGATGATAAACTCGCATTTTTGAATGACACGGGTGTTGAGATGAATCATCTCCCAATAGATGAAATTGAACCTCCACCCCATCTTTTGAACTGTAAAAAGAATGCGAGTAATCCATCACATTCACTGCATCGTCTCTCCAAAATTAGACACATACACATTCTATTCCACCACTTAACCTTTCCCCACTTTTTCTTCCACCAACCAGAGCACTGCATTGATAAAATTTTTGAATGGTTGGTGTTGACATTCGGTCTTTGCAAAGCTTGGCATCGACCACTGATTTTTGACCCCCTCTTGTGATTTTCAAAGCTTAACATTGTTTAACTCAAGTTTGGGGGGGTATATTTTCTGGCTCTTGAAAAGAAAATTTTTACAAAAATTTGAGCCAAAAGTAAGTTTGGGGGAGGATCTTCACTTAAATATTTTGCCCCCGTTAATAAATTTCCTCCCAAGCTTACAGGTTTTTCGAGATTTAGCGGAAGGCAACAGTGAGGACACTGTTGAAAACAAGTTTGGGGGAGGTTTGTGCTTATTTTCGCATCGTTTGTATCATACTTTGCATAAGCACAAAAATTTTTTGAAAACCTATAAAAATTTAAAAAATTTCAAAATATAAAAATATTATTTTACATAAATAAGATAATAAAAGATTAGATAGTAAAAAATTACATCCGTGAGATAAGAAAAATTTAAGAAAACCAAGAAAATTAGAAGTTTTCTTATACGAACTAGTAATAAGTAGTTATGAGCCGTTGTCCCAAGGGTTAGTAAGATGAAGAAAGTCACTAATCTGAGGATAAAAATAAGTCTGAAAAATAGTTTCTATTCTGGAAGCCAAACATTTTGAACGTTGATACCCTGCTATTCGCACTTACACACGTCTTAAAGCCTAGGATAGTAGAGAATACCTTGAAATGCTCTTGTCTTAAAGCCAAAAGTATGAAGGAAATAAAAAAAATAAAAAAATGAATGAAGAAAATATAAAGTGGTGAGAAAAATGGACACTGGTTTTGTTATCACCAAGGGCAATAAAAAATATATAGCGAGGGTGCTTCTTCACCTAGTGCCCTAAGGCCTACTGGTCTGGGAGTCACTGCTATGCCTGAGGTGGTGCAAGATGAGGAAAATACACCAAATAAGCAAGCACATAAGTAATCGGTCGGTTAGTACCTCAAGAAGTATTAACGGTTGCATGAAAGTGTGTGAGCTATCCTAATATTCATTAATTAAAAAGTACTGAGGCTGATGGGCAAGAGTATGATAACTTGAATTGAATTCTCCGGGTGTAGGGATGTCTTTACACACACGCAGGGTTATATGATCGATGTTTGGAAGAAAGATAGGAATGAAGAATAAGAAGATGTTTTATTGAGGGAGGACGTGATTTCTGACATCTTTTCATGACCATTAAGATAGGGCTCATGACAACCGAAAAGCTAGCTTAGTTGGAAACCCTAATTTTCAAAGCTTTTCTTTTACAATTCTTGTCTTTAAATGTAATATTCATGATCTTCCTTTTATTATTGGATTTTGTGGGTGCAATCCGCTGAAAACCATCAGGAGACAACACTCCTCCTACTAGGGACACCTAGAGGTTTAAAGGCTTGTTGCACGTGCTCAGTGCAATCGTGTTGCCTATGAAAGTGTGCCAGTTAGTTTTTCTCTTTCTTTATTTTCTCCTTCTCTTTTAAATAAAACAGTTCGCTCGAGACGATCGAAAATAAGTTTGGGGGAATTTGATCAGTCGAAAATACTGCATCTTTTAACCGGCAATTTCCCTATCATTTGCACTCATTTAGAAGTGTACGGTATTCATATTTCACATATTAGCAAATCAGTCGTAAAATATCAGATTGCATGTGTTAGACTCTAAAACCGGCACTATAAAGAAAATTGACCGCATTTCATGGCATCGCATCATCCCTATATTGCGCAACACTTGTCTTGAGAAATTGTGCAGGTGCAAAGCCAAAAGAGCTGATCAAAAATACGCCAACTCAATGATTTGAGATATGGTAGCAATCCAAAGGGGAAAATACAATTCAACATATCCTATAAAGGCCCATATTTCAGCCCAAAGCAGCACTAGAAATCCCAAGCCATGAAGCCCCCAAAGAGCCGTGGAACCGCGGCGGAAGCCGGCTTGAGCCGCGGTTCCGCGGCGGTTCTGCCACATCATCACCTAATTTTCAGGGCATAATTCCTATCTCAGTGGGTACACCTCATTTTGACACGTTAAATTCCAGAATTCTCCAGAGTTTTCTGCCAGATCAGCAAAAGATTATTAAGCAAAGCTAATCTTAATTAAGCTCCTAACAAACTATTTCTAGAAGCTCCCTTCTAACTAATCACATCTAGAAGCTTCCCCTCTAACTAACTTTTGGAGGGAAATTCAAATCTCCTCAACAAACTTTTGGAGGGAAACTTAAAATTCAAATCCTAGATCTAGGGTTTGGTTGTCTATAAAAAGGAACCTAGATCTAAGGGTTGAGGTTAATCTTTGTAAATCATTAGTTAATCTTTTAGTTGGCTAATCTTTAGTCTTCTTCAATTCTTCATCTTCTTTCACAAGTCTAGTGACTAGACTTGTGCGAAACCCTAACCCTAATTCCAATCCAAATTCAAGATCCCGAGTACCAAATCAAGCGAGAAGCCTTCAACCTTTTAGGAGCGGAGCCGATCTCCAATCGAGCAAGTGATCAAAGACGATCCGCGACTCACGGGGACGAGCGAAACCAAATCGACGATCGAGTTCTTCCTCTTGTAGTTCTTGAGCGAATGTAATGAAATTGTTGATATAAATAAAAGGTGAAATTCTTTAATCTTGCTTTCTTTAAATTCTTGCATCATGATTCGATCTCAATTTGTAATTGTAGTTCTTGTTGTGATGTTTGAGTAAAACTCCGCTCGTCAAGAAGTCGAGAAGATCAATAGAATGATGATGTAACAAATGTTAATACGATTTTTAAGTCCTACGAGTTTTGTAAACCCTAGCAAGTTCAAGAATCGATGACCTAGTTTCGTTGCGATGCTTTCTTGATTGTTATCGCTCGAAATTAGGGATCTACGTTCGTTTCTTGAATTTACTAGAGGCTAGAATGTGAATGATATCGACGAAAGAACAAGGGATAAGATGAAACCCTAGTTTCACTAGAAATCCCTAATTCTTGTCGATCATCATTGATCTAGTATCAATTCATCGAAGGATAAGAATACGTCATTGTAAGATTACATCACATCTATAGATCCGATTGATTCCTACGAGCCTCATTTCGATTCTTGATATTTGGTTTGGAAAAATCATCAAACTCTCAATTCTTGATTTTAATGCTTTCTTAGATCTAGATTTTCTCTTTCTTGAATTGCAATTACAAATCATGAATTGTTTTCTTTTCTTTTCTTTAAAGTTTCGACTCATCTAATTCAAAAGATGAACGATTACACTTTTCCTGTGGACGATCTGCACTTACTAACGCGCTACATCCGACACCGTTATTGATTGCGGTCAAAATAATTCTTTGATTGTGAATTTTATACATTTTCTAAACCGACACACAAAGAAATGATCAATCAGTACACCTCCTATAATGTCGAAAAAGTACTAGTGCGCCTAAAACTGGCTGAGAAAGAACATCCGCTTGCCTCCTGCTCACGGTCTGGCATCCTCTGTCTCTAGGTCCTCATTTTCTCTGCGGATTTACCAATCTCACAATCCATCGGCTCATCGGCCCAGTCAGGTGTGCTAACGGGGACGATTCCGTCCTGGCACTTCTCTGGTCATCTCTCGGCCAATCATCACGACCACTCGTAAAGCAGCACGTTACTGGCATCGGCTTCTGGTCCTCTGAATACACGTGACACAACTGATCCTGAGTGCAAATCTCATTGCAACAGTGTCCTGGAAGGAATCCTACTCAAGGTCTCTTCTGATCTCGCCTATGCCGAACTGTACGGAGGCTGGTACTCTTAGATAACTTGTTCTCGTTTTCTGGACATCTGCTTTTCAGCACAACGTTTCCTCGGGAATTGGCCGTATCCCAACGCCTCTGTATGCATATCAGATCTCTAATCTCGACGGGGAGTAGTAACAGCTTGTCAGCATCTCGAATGAACCTCTGGCTCCACTCGTCTGTATCATCGTCCACTATGACGTCACGCTATGCTATCTGCGCACTGCAACTGTTCTCGGCCGCGGTCAATCTGAAGTCTCTCACACGGACTCGAAATCGCGTACTCTGTATCTTCATCACTCTGTAGATGATATCTGGCCGAACACGTACTCGGGAACTCGTCCCAACCATCGGAGGAATAATCAATACTCGTCCGTTCTTGATCAACTCACAACGCATCTGGGTGAGGTCCTCTATCCAAAGCTGGTCAGCTTGCTGATCTCTTATCACATGATATCTGGACGACGTCAAACTTTTCGATCGAGTCATAGAAGTCCCATAATTTCCCGAAAGCTCAACACCTGAGCACAGTCTAAAAATATCTGGTACATACCATAGTACCTCTGGACTAGCCGTAGAAGGGCAAACCCAAGCCTCACTGATAGCACCGCTAAACTGCCGCAAACTCTAAGGTTCAAAAGCGGTTCCATGGTCATCATGTCGAGTTAGGGTTTCATTCTTCTAGAGGGTCCACAAAATTACCTGCATGTTCCTCCGAACACTTTAAACTTGGGAAAAATGGGTTTCTAACACTCGCTCGAACTTTTTAGCTTCGCCTAGCCGACATGTGAATACCCTTCATCCGCATGCTAAACAATGCCTCAACCCACCAGGAAAGATGATACATCAAAGGTCATCTCTGGATCGGTCTGCTCTAGATCTGAGTAAGACTCTCCACACTGAAAATCTTCAACTCATCTGGGCCTGCTTCGGCGCATCAATCTAACGAATTACCTTCGTCTCTCAAATCGGGGTAGACTAGCTATCACCTGTCGCATCCCTGCCGGGAAGCTCCGGCGATCTCAGCTCGTAAGCTCTGGAAGTGACATCCTATCAATCTCAGCAATAGATGGGTCATCTATCTGCACGGTAGGCGACATCACAATCTTTAAGGAAGGCTGTACATCGACAGTCCTCTCGCAACAGGCAGCTCTAACAATGGCCCGATCATCCGGTGTAAAACCAAACACTCGCCTCATCCGAGAGGTCACGACACAAAACTAACTCGATGCGTTCCCATGTCACCGGGAAATACAATGGTCAGCCCTCGTACCAGACGAGCTCGTCCCGACCGCAACAATAGCAGCAGCTCAAACTGCGCTCAAACCATGGTGACAGGAACCTCAATCGAGTATCAAAGAAAGCGGTTCGACGGCAAGAAAGGAAATTGTAAGTGCACGGCAGCGCCCCGGCCGTCTGTCCGAGGCCAAAATGCGGAAACAAAAACTTTTCTTTAAACAGAAACCGGCGCTACCGCGGACTATAAACCCGGATCGGACCATTAACCTACTACTAGCTAACTAAAGAAAGGGTAGAGAGTTATACCGAGCGATCCGTGTCCTTCGGTCTTCGGCCGCCATCCTGATCTCCTCACGGCATCACTGATCTCCGGTCTCCTCGTCGGAATGGCACCACATCGAGAAGTCTTTTTACGGGCTCCCACCTCTTGAACCGAGGCAACTCGGACACGAAGTCGGCAAGCCGACATGTCCAAGATTGCTGTAGATTAGTGTAGAACTCTTTGTCTCAAGGGGTTAAAGAAGTTGTCATTTTGGATGGAGGAATGAACTATGAAAATGGAGCTATGGAATTTTTGTGGCAAGCCAAAATGAGAAAGATCTTTTTTCCTCACCCATTCCCCCACTAGAAGTGGCCGGCCATCCTATGTGAAGGGGAGAGAGAATAATGCAAGAAAAAGAAAAGGGTGATCATTAGGAACAATGATCACAACCAAGTCAAATCAAAAACCCATCACCTAAAGTAAGTCATGATGAACAAAAGGAAGTCAAAGTCAATCTAGAATCATCATGAAGCAACCACTTACAAAAAACACCCTCCAGTATTCTAATTTGCATATTTGCAAATAATCCCCTCCACACCAATTTTCAGCCAAAGAAAGATAGAAAGGAAAATGGCCGAAACGAAATACAAACTGGCAACTTCAAAAAGCGATCCCGTAATAAATTACAGGAAAACCCCGCGACTGTATATACGTACCCGCGTTTATATTCCGACCGAATACAAATGCAATGAGACAAAATCTACACTGTATAATACTAGAATCCGGCTTAAACCAAAGCCCGCTAGTATTATCCGTCCGATCATGATCCGTGCAATACCGCACGTGAATCCTGCCATATATCCATACGGCCTCTACAGCGTTTCGCCCGAAACTTGAGAAACTGTCTGTGGGGAACTCTAAAGACTCGTCAATACTTTGGCTATGGATTTAACCACTAGCACGTCAGAGGTATTAGCCGTACGTAACGGGCTACCAGGTATTGACCAAAAGGGACATCGATGTGCGAACTCATCCTGACACCCTACTGAGCCTGTCAGTGACAATATCTGTACAGTCCGGTCCATTCGTCTATGAGCATCACATGGCGGGCCTAAGGGTTGGTAAAAGTCAGACCCCCAAAAGCGGTACAAATCGTGTCGGAGTGTAGCCCAGAACACCCTGAGATATTACTGGAATACCTACCAGTAAATCTCCTGTCTTGGCCAAGAACTTTGTGTAATGGCTCTCCTAGACACAGCGAGACCTCACCCCCAATACCGGGAGAGACGAACCCCTGCAGATCGGTTCACTGCCTCCATATGGCTCGAGACTGTACCAAACTAAAACCTGTTTGCACGCCTCCTTTGAGCCGTGGTAGGGTAGTTATCAAAGTACAGTAGGAACTCACACGAGACAAAAGACGATCTCAGGTCGATGAACTAACCTGTACACATGTCACCAGGGAACTGCTATCTGACGTCAGGTATAAGAGCCACTTGCATGTTCCCGGCGAGTCATGTCCGGTGTACTCATAACCTAATGAGCACCTGCATACATCTTAGGTGAACCAACTGTAGGGTTCCTAGGCACTCTCATGAGGTTTCACAAGGCATCAACCATACCAATTTCAAATTTTACAAGTGCCGAGAAACTCTAATACGGATCGTTAACTAGAATTTTAGGCGAAAAGTGAAACTAGTTAACATCTTAACTAAAAGTAAGAAGCTACAACCTTTGTAGATCTGGTTATCCACTTCCTTATCTCCACGTAGACGTCCTCTCGCTGTCCAAGTCAGATCTCGGACTCTAGTATCGGCTTCATCGGAGAAATGAACGGACTAGTCGTCGGCTACGAAGCCGAAGATGATCTACGTCGAGGTTACACAAGATCAAGCTCCAACTTCACCAAGTTGTGAAACTTGTGAAGAAAACACCCTATACTACTTGGCAAGAGGTAGAGGGTGAAGAAATAGGAGGTGGGTTCACTTTAGAATTGAAATTCTCACACTTTTGCTCAAGATGCCATTAATGGTGGCAAGCTTTTTCTTGAAGAAGAAGATAGAATATGATAAGTGTTAAAGAATAATTGAAAAAGAATTCATTCTTATCATATTCTCAACCATAGTTAAGTGTAGAGAATGAACTAGGGTTAGTTCAAATGGTTAGGGTTAAGCATGAGACAAGAATAGTGACTAAGTCAAAGCTTCATGAATCTTCAACTAAAAACAAACAAAGCCACCATTCATGTTTATCTATCAAAAATGAATAAACAAATAAATAAATGAATAAGAAAAACCCTAATCATCAACTTAACCATGGTTTAATTCTTTACACTTAACCAAATAAGCATGCATCATCAAACATGATACAATCATGTGCACAAAAGTATATCACATATACAACTTGCACATACAAGTGAGAAAATCCATTTAAAGTGAACCAATACTAGTTAATGCAAAGTAATATATCAAATATATAATTATACATTAAATCATTAAATCAACACTTGATTTAACGATCCGGTCATATCGCATATAACCGACTAGTATCCTATGTATCGGCTTATCGAATCAATCCTTGATTCGATATCTAGGTTATATCGCATATAACCAACCGATACATTCATCGCGAGAATGAAATACGGTATCACATACACGCATTATTCTCGGTCCTGCACGTATCTCATATACGCTCCTATTTCGTTTCGCTTGAGCCAGGAAACCTCTGTGTAGGACTCTAAAGACTCGTCAATACGTCGGCAGCAGATGATGATCATATCAAGCACCCACAAGCCGCAAGCGGTCTGCTAAACGTAACGGCCATCCGGGTATTGAGCGATCAGAAGATCGACGAGCCAGCCCGCTCACACTCCTGTGAATCCAACCAGTAACACTTACCGTACAGTCCGGTCTGTTCGTCTGATATGTCGCATATCAAGTCTGGGGTGGTAAACGTCAGACCCCAATAACCGATAAGTCGTGCCGATGTGAGGCTCATAACGGGTCGAGAAACTACTGGTAACACTTACCGGCAAATCTCTGATCATCCCTGGCCAGGGACTTCCCTGTTACGGCCAATCGAGCACAGCGCAACATCAACCCCCAATACCGGGAGAGACGAAACCCCTCCTATCGCTCATTGCCTCCATGTGACTCGGGACTGTACCCAAAGGTCACCGTTTTGCACGCCCTTATGGATGTGGTAAGGTGGAGATCAAAGCACAGTGGGAATCACACAAGACTCTATGACAATCTCGGGTCTACAGACTAACCTGTACAAGTGTCACCTGAGAACTGCCATCTGACGTGAGGTATAATACCATCTGGGAGTTCTCGGCAAGTCCGTCCAGTGTACCCAGTCTCTACTGAGCACCCGTACACCATCTCTGATGTCAAACACCAATGGATATGGGATCATCCATCGCCCATCTCATGGGTCGAGAAGCGTATACGCTAGTCTACACTGGTATATCGATGCCCCGTCTCGATACACCCACGACTAGGGACCTTGAAGGATGTACTTATGGACTACCATGTCCCCACTAGTATGATCTGCATCATAGTCCAGGCAGTCAAGTACACATCCTAAGAGCTTTACCAACATGTAACTATAAGACAGTTTAAAGAGACAAGTGTACATGTTAAGATAAAGAGCAACCAGATAGCATACTATCATATCGAGCAAGAAAGTCATCTCTATATATGTCCAAGCATCCAATATAAAATACATCATCTGTACAACACTGGCTTCTAGGGCATACATACAACTAACAATCGCCCACTTTCACTAGGGCCAGCTGCTGTAGTATCGCATACCGAGCATCCCGAAGAGTCTCTCAAACTGTATCTGGGGAATGGTCTTCGTGAGTGGATCCGCCGTGTTGTTCTTCGTGTCAACCCTCCTGACCTCGATCTCCCGACCATCAACTATCTCCCGGATCAGGTGATACCGCCTCAGAATATGCCTGGATCGCTGATGGGACCTTGGTTCCTTGGCTAAAGCCACCGCTCCATTGTTATCGCAATACAAAGGTATTGGATGCTCAATGGATGGAACCACACCAAGTTCAGTAATGAACTTCTTGATCCAGACAGCCACTTTAGTAGCATCGTTGGCAGCGATGTATTCAGCCTCCATCGTCGAGTCTGCCACGGTTTCCTGCTTGGAACTCTTCCAGCTAACCGCCTCTCCGTAAAGGGTAAAGACAAATCCCGACTGCGACTTAGAGTCGTCCTTATCACTCTGGAAGCTTGAATCGGTAAAGGACTCCACTTGGAGTTCTCCGTTACCATACACCAAGAGCATCTCTTTAGTCCTTCGCAAGTACTTGAGAATGCTCTTCACAGCTGTCCAGTGACTCTCTCCAGGATCAGCTTGATACCTGCTCACTACACTTAGTGAGTATGCAACATCGGGTCTGGTACATAGCATCGCGTACATGATAGAGCCTACAGCCGAAGCATAGGGTATCCCTTGCGTGCGAGCTCTCTCTAAATCAGTCTTGGGAGACATCTCTTTGGAGAGAGTGACTCCAGAGATCGTGGGCAAGTTCCCACGCTTGGATTCTTCCATACTAAACCTCTTTAGTATGGTGTCAATGTACTTGGATTGGGACAATCCCAATATCCGTTTGGATCTATCTCTATAGATCCTGATTCCCAATATGCAGGAGGCATCACCAAGATCTTTCATTGAGAATCTTTGTGATAAGAAGAGCTTGACTGATTGCAGCATAGGAATATCATTTCCTATCAAGAGTATGTCGTCCACGTACAATATGAGGAAGACAATCTTACTCTCTGCCACCTTCTTGTAAATACAAGGTTCATCTGGGTTCTTGACGAAATCAAACTCTTTGATAACGACGTCAAAGCAGATGTTCCAACTCTGCGATGCTTGCTTTAATCCATAAATGGATTTAAGCAGCTTGCACACCTTCCCGCTGCTCCCACGGTCTACGAAGCCCTCTGGCTGAGTCATGTACACGCACTCTTCTAAATCACCATTTAGAAAGGCGGTCTTAACAACCATTTGCCAAATTTCGTAATCATGATATGCAGCGATGGCAAGCATGATCCGGATGGATTTAAGCATATCCACTGGAGAAAAGGTTTCGCCATAGTCCACACCTGGTCTTTGACGAAAACCCTTTGCAACAAGTCTAGCTTTGAAAGTCTCCACTTTCCCATCTACACCAAGTTTTTTCTTGAAGATCCACTTGCTCCCAATGGGTTTTACCCCTTCAGGAGCAACTTCTAAAGTCCATACTTTGTTGGTGTACATGGATTCCATCTCAGACCGCATTGCATCCAGCCATTTCACTGAGTCTTTACTCGTGATGGCCTGCTCGAAACTAGTTGGGTCATCATCCTCCATGATGCAATCCTCTCTTCCACCGTCAATGAGAAAACCGTAGTATCTCTCAGGTGGACGAGAAACCCTACTAGATCGATGGAGAGGCTGGGGTTCGTCGGGTACTACTGAATCCTCTGGTTCTACCAAGTCTTCTGTTATAGTTTGTGTCACTGGAACCTCTTCCAGTTCTACCTCTATGCCACTTGTCTGTTTCATAAGAAAACTCTTTTCTAAGAAAGTGGCATGTCGAGAAACAAACACTTTTTGTTCCTCGGAGTGGCAGAAGATATACCCTCGCGAATGTTTGGGATATCCAACAAACTTACATAAAACAGACCTTGCCTCGAGCTTGTCCGGATTTTGTGTTTTAACAAAGGCCGGACAACCCCATATCTGAATAAAATTAAGACATGGTCTCTTACCATTCCATATCTTATATGGAGTGGTAGGCACTGATTTGGTTGGAACTCTATTCAATAGGTATGCAGCAGTCTCCAGTGCATACCCCCATAAGGAAATAGGTAACTCAGCTGCACTCATCATAAAGCGCACCATATCTAATAGGGTGCGGTTTCTCCGCTCCGATACACCGTTGTGATGTGGTGTATAAGGAGGAGTAAGCTGAGAGAGACTCCCATTCTCTTTTAGATAATCTCTGAATTCATTGCTTAAGTATTCTCCTCCTCGATCAGATCGAAGAATCTTAATACTTTTGCCCGTTTGGTTCTCTACTTCGTTTTTATATTCTCTGAATTTCTCAAAAGCTTCTGATTTGTGTTTCATCAGGAACACATACCCGAACCTAGAGAGTGTTAGTTATATGTATGCCCTAGAGGCCATTACTGTACATAGGATGTATATTGTAGTGGATGCTGGGACATATATAGGGAGGACTTTCTTGCTCGACATGATAGTATGCTATCTGGTTGAACTTTACCTTAACGTGTATACTGATTGTCTCTCTGTTACATGTTGGTAAAGCCCTTAGGATGGGTGCTTGACTACCTGGACTATGATGCGGATCATACTAGTGGGGACATGGTAGTCCATAAGTACATCCTTCAAAGTCCCTAGTCGTGGGTGTATCGAGACGGGGCATCGATATACCAGAGTAGACTAGCGTATACCTTCTCGACCCATACAGATGGGCGATGGATGATCCCATATCCATTGGTGTTTGACATCAGAGATGATATACGGGTGCTCAGTAGAGACTGGGTACACTGGACGGACTCGCCGAGAACTCCCAGATGGTATTATACCTCACGTCAGATGGCAGTTCTCTGGTGACACTGGTACAGAGTAGTCTGTTGACCCGAGATCGTCATAGAGTCTTGTGTGGTTCCCACTGTGCTTTGATTTCCATCTTACCACGTCCAAGAGGGCGTGCAAAACGGTGGTTTTTGGGTACAGTCCCGAGTCACATGGAGGCAATGAGCGATAGGAGGGGATTCGTCTCTCCCGGTATAGGGGGTTGATGTTGCACTGTGTTCGATTGGCTATAACAGGAAGTCCCTGGCCAGGGCTGATCAGAGAATTGCTGGTAAGTGTTACCAGTAGTTTCTCGACCCGTTATGAGCCTCATATCGACACGACTTATCGAGCTATTGGGGTCTGACGTTTACCACCCCTAGGCAAGATATGCGACATATCAGACGATCAGACCGGACTGTAGGGTAGTGTTACTGGTCGGATTCACTGGAGTGTGAGCGGGCTTGCTCGTCGATCTTCAGATCGCTCAATACCCGAGTGGCCGTTACGTTTAGCAGACCGCTTGCGGCTTGTGGGTGTTTGATATGATCATCGCCTGCTGCCGGCGTATTGACGAGTCTTTAGAGTCCTACACAGTGGTTTCCTGGCTCAAGCGAAACGAAATAGGAGCGCATATGAGATATGTGCAGGACCGAGAATAATGCGTGTATGTGATACCGTATTCCATTCTCGCGATGAATGTATCGAATGGTTGTATGCGATATAACCTACTTATCGATTCAAGCGTTGATTCGATAAGCCGATACATTGTATACTAGTCGGTTGTGTGCGACATGACCGGATCATTGAATCAAGTGTTGATTTAATGATTTAATGTATAATTATATATTTGATATATTACTTTGCATTAACTAGTATTGGTTCACTTTAAATGGATTTTCTCACTCGGATGTGCGCATTACATATGCGATATGATTTTGTGCACTTGATTGTATCATGTTTGATGATACATGTTTACTTGGTTAAGTGCAAAGAATTAAACCATGGTTAAAAGAATGGCTAGGGTTTCATTTCCTTTATTTATTCATTTATTTATTTATTTATTCATTTTGGAAAAGAAGAGAAAAGAATGGTTGCTAGTTTTGGAGTTTAGTTGAAGCTTCATGAAGCTTTGATCAAGTCAACCATTCTTATCTCATCCTTAACCCTAACCATTCCCACTAACCATGATTCATTCTCTACACTTGACTATAGTTAATGATATGATAAGTATTTGTTTTTCTATTATTTTTTAATTAACTTATCATATATTTCTTTCTTCTTCTTCTTCATGAGCAAGGAAGAAAAAGCTTTCATTCATCAATGGTGATTGATGATAAAGAGTGAGAAATCCAATTTTAAAGTCTACCCACTTCCTATTTCTTCATCCTCTACCTCTTTCCAAGTAGCAGAGTGTGTTTCCTTCACAAGTTTTTAGGGCTTGGTGAAGGTAGAGCTTGATTTAGCGATGCCTCGACGTAGATCATCTTCGGCATGGACATCGACGACCTAGCTCGCTTTTTCTCCGACGAAGCTGACTCTAGAGCCCGGATTCCTTTTGGACAGCGGAGATGACTTCGTTGCGGAGCTATGGAGGTGGAGCACCGGATCTACAAAGGTTGTATTTCCGTTTTCCCATTAGTTAATTGTTAACTAGTTATCTTTTCGCCTAGAAATCTAGCCAACGATCCGTAGTCGGGTCTCTCGGCACCTAGAATTTTTGAAATTAGCATGGTTGATGCCTTGTGAGACCTCACTAGTGTGCCTAGGAACCCTACAGTGGTATCAGAGCCTAGCTAGAGCCTTAGGCGAAGTCCAGACGAAGTTTGAAACCCGAACGAACCCGAAATCCCAACTCAAATGTGCTATCTGTACTTTTTCTAAAAACAGGGATTTTTCAGTATTAAAAATATGCAGAAAAATAAGCAGGGTTTTCTAAGAATTACGGTAAAAAATTTTGGTCGTAATTCCATCAAACAGCCGCGGAACCGCGGCCTTAGCCCACGTGGAGCGGCGGTTCCACGGCAACACTGTTGCATCGTTGACCAAAATTTACACAGTAATTATTAGTTTGCTGTGCTGAGTTCTCTGGGTATTTTTAATATTTTATTCAAGAGTTGAATTTTCTGGAGTTGTTTTGGGGATTCGGTGTTTCGATCGGGGTATCAAATTTTGTCTGTGTGGCTTTCCGGATAGTTTTTAGAATATGTTAAAAAGTTCGACCGGATATAAATACCCAATTTTTCCCCTGTCGGGAAATTTCCAAGTGTTGGATTTTTCCGTAGTTTAACGACATTCTAAGTAGTGCAAGTAACGCGATGGACCCTCTAGAAGACAACAAACCTTAACTCGATTATGTGACCGTCTTGAACTGCCCTTTGAACCTTCGGGTTTGGGGCAGTACGGCGTGCCACATGTGAGGCGTTGGCTTGACCCTTCTACGGCTGGACCGTCGGTACTGAGGCACGAACTGAATGTTGTTAGACTTATTTCATGTGTTGATCTGTATCGGGAAAACTTGGGTGTTCGAATGTTCAATCGAAAAGTTTAACATTTTCTAATTATCTGGAATGGGATACAATAATTGGAATTCACAAATAGTTATGAGATAACTGAATGAATGATATAAACGTAGCAGTTTAGTCTCACTTGATCGGTTGCCACGGAATTTTGATGTGATCAAAAGTCCGTCGCAATCACGTAGCGTACACGGATACTCGCCGGGTAAACTTAATAGACAGCCTCACTCCATAGCCCCGACCAAGTGACTGTAGGAGAACCCCGTCGCCGAAAGCATCCGTTCGGGTGCTCGCGGCAGCGGTGTTCCGCCTTGGTGCACTTCGTCGACGGCGTCGGGGGTGCGGCCGTCTACTGAAGTTTGCGACGAGTATTCGATCAGGATGTCGGGAATCTTGTTGAATTGCCCGACTCGATATTGAAAAGAGTTTTCGATTTTGAGACTAAAATGCGGGGTTTATAATTGTTAGGCATGTGATGTCTAAGGAATTCATTTGATTAGGCATGTGATGTCTAAAGAGGTTGCGGATTCCAACTGTTGTAGTTTTACACTTTCTTTTCTGTGACCGTAAGTGTAATATGTGATATCGCCGGTTTCGTTGCTATATGTCAACGACAATTGGGATGCGCATATTTACTTACGTTGATGACATGTGATGTTATGTGTTGCTGGATATGTTATATTGGATCGTCGTGTTTGAATAGCCGGGGGTTTTTATGTGAGATGAGTGTTTTTCATTTTCATTCATGTAAAAACTTGTATGTAATATTCTTTTATTGGGGCGCTTCCAGGTTGCGGAAGATGTCACCCATTGTATATTATTTACTTTTCCGCACTAGGATAGACCCAAGGAGGGGAGCACAAGTAACCGGGTTCTAGAGTCCAGTGGGAGACCAACTCGAGGAGTCGAGTCCGGGTCTCCTAACTCCAGAATTGGTAGGGTTGCTTGCCGCTCTCGTAGGGGTCTTGGGGTGTGGGTTTGGCTATTCATCACGACCGTGGAATCCGTGTTTTATACTGGCTCGTATTGAAAACACGGATGTCCTAGTATATCCAATATTTCATATGATTCTTCTGCTGCGATATCTGTGATGTGATCATGTGATGTTTTGTGATAGATACAGTATATAGTATATATGATATATATTATAGACGTTACTTATGTTTTACACCCGCGCTAGCCCTGCCCTGCTCTGTCGTTAGTTACCTAACCTAACGGTGCACGAGGGGACATCGAGGCGAATGCGGATGGCATAAGTGCACGTCGTATTTATCTGTGATGTTTAGGTATTTAAATGATGGGACTTCATTAATGTGATTAATGAAATAAAAGAAACCTAAGATGTTGTAGAATCGAATTTCAAAATAAAAAAGATAGCTACAGTTCTTGCTTTGCACAGAGGTATATGTGATATATCCTGCACCTTATTCGATGAGGAAAGGACCGAGATCCCTTCACCGGGAGTGACTCCTTTAGCAATAACTGGCAGATGCTACACACTCGGTTTGTCTTTTGATTGCTTTTAAGAGTTTTTGCTTTGCACAGTGATATATATGATATATCCCGCACCTCATTCGACGAGGAAAGGACCGACGATCCCTTCATCGGGAGTGACTCCTTTAGCAAAACTAAAAAAGCCTCAAAAACACTCCATTTCAAAATTCATTCGATCCTACAACGATATCAAGTTCATTACGCAATAGGTTTTCAGAAAAACTTGTCGTAGCCCTCCGTCATTTCAGATAAGTAGTAGTTAGTATTCGTGCTGCGTTTGTTGGCCTTTGTCAAAGCGCAGTGTGCGGTAGCTAACTGGTGCTTATCTGCTTATGCATATGATGCAGATTGAGTTAGGGTAGTCGTGCGACCTTGTTGGCCTTTGTCAAGGGCCGTGCGGGTGGGTTTAATTCAATCAGGAAATGACGGGTTGAACTTGACTAGCATCCTATGGTTTGTTGGCCTTTGTCAAGGTCATAGGAGGTTAGGGGCAAAATATTATCGGGAATTTCAAGTGTTGAAATTTGCAATGAGATTGCATACCTTCTATGTGATAGTTGGATCCCGATACCCGCTGCGAGTAAGAGTTACTCCTGGGAGAGTTTTATACATTACAATTAGCCGATCAAGTAGGTGTCTAGAAAGGTGTTAACGAGGTTACGCCTCTGGGAAAACGAGGTTTACATTAATTAGGTTCGTGCGAAAGCACGGGGGACCTCCCTCAAAGTACCGACACTGGCCTGGCTGAAAGATTGGCGAACTTGTAGTGTGTAATTAATCCCGGCTAGTCTTTCCTTTTAGGGTTTGAAGGAAGATTTGATAAAAAGCAGTGGGAGCCATCCTGATTAGATAAAATAATAACCAATCTATTCTTGCTAGAGCGCACGCTGAGTGTTTTCTTCTCTCTCTCTCCAGGTAGCGACCATATCACGCCTTAATCAAGAAAATAATACGGATTATTGACCGAACCCGCTTGTTATACTGAGCTGGGGAACGTTGGTCCCGCTCCAACTTATAATTGTTATAAGACAGAGCAAGAAATTGGGGATTACCAGAATTCCCGTGCCGCCCAAACGAAGAGAGTGCATGCTGATGCATCATCTTCGGGTGTGTTCATTACAAAGAACTGTTTCTCGGTAACCTTTACGTCCTGGGTATGTGATACCAGACCAGGATCCCAGATATGTAATCTGTTACATAGGGCTACAGATAGGTAGAGAACTGAGAACGGGTGATAAGTTTCATGAGGCAGAAAACGGGGCAAGAGTTGCAGCCAAGTCTGTCGGTCACTGTCACCCTGTATTACCAATACATTGATTTTGAACGAATGTTATTAGATACCGAACCTGATATACCAAATCATATCACTCTCTTTGTTAGAAAAGAAAGGATATAATTTTGTATTGTTGGATATTGTTTTGAACATTTCCTATATCAAAAGTTGATCGGTTCAGGCACGTTATCTAAAAGCGTTGATGTTCTAAATCAAACTACAGTTCTTAGTATACGGAACACACACAAGAGGAAGAGTTCAGAAATGAACGAATCCTTCTTGAGGCATTGTAGACTAGGTCATATCAATGTGACCCGACTGGCTGGAGTTACATTTAGATGCATATTTAAATCAGTTTGAATTTACATCTTGTGAAACTCGCCAGTCATGTCACAAAGATAAGATGACCATAGCTCCGTTTACTGGAAAAAGAGAAAGAGTTAGTGAACTCTTGGGATGATACATGTTGATGTATGTAGGTCCCCTGTCTACACATGCCAGGACTGGTTCTTTATACTTCATTACGTTCTCTGATAATCTTTCGAGTTTCAGACCTATGTTCCTGTTGAAACACAAGTCCGAACCTTTTGAGATATTCACAGAATATAAGTTAGAAGTAGAGAACCAGATATACGGGTATAAGTATTATGTCCTATGATGAGGTCAGGGAGGAGAATACTTGTGCACGGAAATCCTGGACTATTCTAAAGGAGAATGAGATTCTCTCTCAGCATTACTCCTCCGAATACACCATAGCACGATGGTATATCGGGGCGGAGCAATCACACCCTATGTGATAAGGTGTGCTCTATGATGAGTACTACTGAGTTACCTAATTCCTTTAGGGAGTTATGCACTTGAGAAGTAGCATACCTATTGAATAGGGTTCCAATCAAATCAGTTGCCTACCGCTTCATATGTGATATGGAAAGGGAAGAGCCCATATCTTAAGTTGGTTAAGATTTGGGGTTGTCCGGCCTATGTCTGAAAGCAAAATCCGGACAAGCTCGAGGCAAGGTCTGTAATGTAGAACTGGAAAAGTTCCAGCTATACGAACTGCAGCAGATGATTTGATAGAACCAAGGGATTCAGTAAGAACCAAGGGATTCAGTAGATACCAACGAACCTCAGCCTCTCCGCCGATCTAGTAGGGTTCCTCACCCACCTGAGAGATACTTCGGTTTCTCTATGACAGTGGGAGCGAGGATTGCATCATGAGATGATGACCCAACTAGCTTCGAGCAGGCCATCAGGAGTAAGACTCTGTAAGAATGGCTGGATGCTTAGCGATCTGAGATGGAATCCTTATACACCAACAAAGTATGGACTTTGGTTGCAATATCTGAAGGGTTAAATCCCCATCAGGAGCAAGTATATCTTGAGAAGATTGCTTGGTGTAGATGGAAAAGTTGAGACTTTCAAAGCTAGACTTGTTAAAGGTTTGCATCATTGACCAGATATGGATCATAATGTTAAAACCTTTTCAAGTAACTATGCTTAAGTCCATCCAGATCCTACTTGCCACGGCTACATACCATGACTGCGATATCTGGTGGTTGGGTGTCTTGACTGCTTTTCTAAATGATGATTTAGAAGAGAGCGTCTATAAGTACACAGCCAGAGGGCTTCGTAGACAGTGGGAGCAGCGGAAACGTGTGCAAGATGCTTTATAGGATAAAGCAGGCATCACGGAGTTGGAACATCTGTTTTGATGAAGCGGTCAAAGAGTTTGACATCATCAAAATGGTAGATGAACCTTGTATATACAAAAAGGTAGTAGGGAGTATGGTGACGATCCTCGTAGAGTACGTGGATGACATACTCTTGATAAGAAAGGAGTTTCTTATGCTACGCTCGATCAATCTCCGCTTATCACAAAGATTCTCCATATAGGATTAAAGTGATACCTACTAAATCCTGGATTTTGGATCTATGAGATAGATCTAAATGGATGTTAGGAAACTCACTAGATGTAGTGAGGTGGTGTCAATCGATCCTGAGGAGAATCACTGGAAGGGTTCCAGGGTGATAAAGACGACTGAATGTCAGTCACAGGCATTGTCTTTACCCTCAGTAAAGGGACGGTATGTTGGAAGAGTTCCAAGCTGGATACCGTGACATACTAGACGATAAAGGCAGGATACATCGCTACTTAAGATGCTACCAAAGAGGCTGTTTGGGTGTATATAGGTTCATGAGATGAACTATGTTCCTACCATTGTGTGACAATGGAGTTGTGGCTTATGCCAAGGAACGTCCGTCCCATCAGTGATCCAGACATATTCTAAGGCAGTATCACCTTATCATGGAGATAGTTGATCTCCAAGGTGATCGAGGTTTGGAGAGTAGACTCAGAGGACAACACAGCGGATCCACTCACAAAGGCCTGTTCCCAGAGAGAGACTTTTATGGGATGGTTGAGTATGAGATACTGCAACCACTGCTATCAGATGGCCCTAGTGCAAGTGGGAGATTGTTAGTTATATGTATGCCCTAGAGGCCATTACTGTACATAGGATGTATATTGTAGTGGATGCTGGGACATATATAGGGAGGACTTTCTTGCTCGACATGATAGTATGCTATCTGGTTGAACTTTACCTTAACGTGTATACTGATTGTCTCTCTGTTACATGTTGGTAAAGACCTTAGGATGTGTGCTTGACTACCTGGACTATGATGCGGATCATACTAGTGGGGACATGGTAGTCCATAAGTACATCCTTCAAAGTCCCTAGTCGTGGGTGTATCGAGACGGGGCATCGATATACCAGAGTAGACTAGCGTATACCTTCTCGACCCATACAGATGGGCGATGGATGATCCCATATCCATTGGTGTTTGACATCAGAGATGATATACGGGTTCTCAGTAGAGACTGGGTACACTGGACGGACTCGCCGAGAACTCCCAGATGGTATTATACCTCACGTCAGATGGCAGTTCTCTGGTGACACTGGTACAGAGTAGTCTGTTGACCCGAGATCATCATAGAGTCTTGTGTGGTTCCCACTGTGCTTTGATTTCCATCTTACCACGTCCAAGAGGGTGTGCAAAACGGTGGTTTTTGGGTACAGTCCCGAGTCACATGGAGGCAATGAGCGATAGGAGGGGATTCGTCTCTCCCGGTATAGGGGGTTGATGTTGCGCTGTGTTCGATTGGCTATAACAGGAAGTCCCTGGCCAGGGCTGATCAGAGAATTGCTGGTAAGTGTTACCAGTAGTTTCTCGACCCGTTATGAGCCTCATATCGACACGACTTATCGAGCTATTGGGGTTTGACGTTTACCACCCCTAGGCAAGATATGCGACATATCAGACGATCAGACCGGACTGTACGGTAGTGTTACTGGTCGGATTCACTGGAGTGTGAGCGGGCTTGCTCGTCGATCTTCAGATCGCTCAATACCCGGGTGGCCGTTACGTTTAGCAGACCGCTTGCGGCTTGTGGGTGTTTGATATGATCATCGCCTGCTGCCGGCGTATTGACGAGTCTTTAGAGTCCTGCACAGAGGTTTCCTGGCTCAAGCGAAACGAAATAGGAGCGCATATGAGATATGTGCGGGACTGAGAATAATGCATGTATGTGATACCGTATTCCATTCTCACGATGAATGTATCCAATGGTTGTATGCGATATAACCTAGTTATCGATTCAAGCGTTGATTCGATAAGCCGATACATTGTATACTAGTCGGTTGTGTGCGACATGACCGGATCATTGAGTCAAGTGTTGATTTAATGATTTAATGTATAATTATATATTTGATATATTACTTTGCATTAACTAGTATTGGTTCACTTTAAATGGATTTTCTCACTCGGATGTGCGCATTACATATGCGATATGATTTTGTGCACTTGATTGTATCATGTTTGATGATACATGTTTATTGGTTAAGTGCAAAGAATTAAACCATGGTTAAAAGAATGGCTAGGGTTTCATTTCCTTTATTTATTCATTTATTTATTTATTTATTCATTTTGGAAAAGAAGAGAAAAGAATGGTTGCTAGTTTTGGAGTTTAGTTGAAGCTTCATGAAGCTTTGATCAAGTCAACCATTCTTATCTCATCCTTAACCCTAACCATTTCCACTAACCATGATTCATTCTCTACACTTGACTATAGTTAATGATATGATAAGTATTTGTTTTTCTATTATTTTTTAATTAACTTATCATATATTTCTTTCTTCTTCTTCTTCATGAGCAAGGAAGAAAAAGCTTTCATTCATCAATGGTGATTGATGATAAAGAATGAGAAATCCAATTTTAAAGTCTACCCACTTCCTATTTATTCATCCTCTAACTCTTGCCAAGTAGTAGAGTGTGTTTCCTTCACAAGTTTTTAGGGCTTGGTGAAGGTGGAGCTTGATTTAGCGATGCCTCGACGTAGATCATCTTCGGCATGGACATCGACGACCTAGCTCACTTTTTCTCCGACGAAGCCGACTCTAGAGCCCGGATTCCTTTTGGACAGCGGAGATGACTTCGTTGCGGAGCTATGGAGGTGGAGCACCGGATCTACAAAGGTTGTATTTCCGTTTTCCCATTAGTTAATTGTTAACTAGTTATCTTTTCGCCTAGAAATCTAGCCAACGATCCGTAGTCGGGTCTCTCGGCACCTAGAATTTTTGAAATTGGCATGGTTGATGCCTTGTGAGACCTCACTAGTGTGCCTAGGAACCCTACAGAGAGATCGTCGGTGAATGTAATGAAGTATGAAGAACCATCCCTGCTATGTGTAGACATGGGACCGCATACATCGCTATGCACCAGTCCCAAGAGTTCCGTAACTCTTTCTCCGTGTCCACTAAACGGAGTTTTGGTCATTTTTCCTTTGAGACATGAATGGAAAGCGTCATAAGATGATAATTCGAACGGTTTCAAATATCCATCTTTATGTAACTTAGCTAGTCGTGTCGCATTGATGTGACCAATTCTACAATGCCACAAGAAAGATTCATTCATTTCTGAACTTTTCCTCTTGTGTGTGTTTTGTAAATTGAGGACTGTATTTTGATTGAGAATGAATATGCCATTATATAACGAGCCTGATGCAATCAACTTTTGATTTAGGAATATGTTCATAACATTATCCTTTACTACAAAATTATATCCTTCTTTACTTAATAAAGAAACTGATATAATATTGCACATCATGTTCGGTATATAATAGCATTCATTTAGAATCAGTGTATCACCACTTGGTAATACTAGGTGATATTCGCCAACTGCTTTGGCTGCAACATTTGCCCCATTCCCTACTTGTACGGAATGATCACCTTTTCCCAGTTCTCTACCTTTCCGTAGCCCATGTAACATTTTACATATGTGGGATCCTGATCCGGTATCTAATACCCAGGACGTTGGGTGAACTGAGAAACAGTTCTTAATGACAAACACACCCGAAGATGATGCATCAACATGCATGTTCTCCGTTTGGGCAGTGTGAGAATCCAGATATTCTCCTGATTCCTGTTCAGTCTTATAACTCTTATAAGAAAGAACGGGTCCAACGTTCTCCTGCACAGTATAACATGCGGGTTCAGTCAATACATCCATATTATTATCTTTATTAGGGCATGAAATGGTCGCTACCTGGAGAGAGAGAGAAGAAAACACTTAAGCGTATGCTCTTGCAAGATCAGATTGGTTATTATCTTATCTAATCAGGATGGCTCCCACTGGTTTTTATCAAATCTTCCTTCAAACCTTAAAAGGAAAGACTAGCCGGGATTAATTACACCCTACAACTTCGCCAATCTTTCAGCCAGGCCAGTGTCGGTACATTGAGGGAGGTTCCCCGTGCTTTCGCACGGACCTAATTAAAGTAAACCTCGTTTTCCCAGAGGCGTAACCCCGTTGACACCTTTCTAGACACCTACTTGATCGGCTAATTGTAATGTGTAAAACTCTCCCAGGAGTAACTCTTACTCGCAGTGGGTATCGGGATCCAACTATCTCATAGAAGGTATGCAATCTCATTGCAAATTTCAACACTTGAAATTCCCGATAATTCTTTTGCCCCTAGCGTCCTATGACCTTGACGGAGGCCAAACTACCCACAGGGTGCTAGTCAAGTTCAACCCGTCATTTCTTGATTGAATTAAACCCACCCGTACGACCCTTGACGGAGGCCAAACTACGCTGTACGAATACCCTAATCCAATCGCATCATATGCTGGCAGATAAGCACTAGTTAGCTACCATACACTACGCCTTGACGGAGGCCAAACTACCGCAGCATGAATACTAAGTAGTACTTATCTGAAATGACGGAGGGCTATGCAGGTTTTTCAGAAAAATCATGAGCGTAATGAACTTGATATCGTTGTAGAATCGAGTGAAGTTTTGAAATGGAGTGATTTTGAGCCTTTTCTAGTTTTGCTAAAGGGGTCACTCCCGGTGAAGGGATCGTCGGCCCTTTCCTCGTCGAATGAGGTGCGGGATATATCATATATATCGCTGTGCAAAGAAAAACTCCAAAAACAATCAAAAGCAAACCGAGTGTGTAGCATCTGCCAGTTATTGCTAAAGGAGTCACTCCCGGTGAAGGGATCTCGGTCCTTTCCTCATCGAATAAGGTGCAGGGTATATCATATATACCGCTATGCAAAGCAAGAACTGTAGCTACCTGTTTTGTTTAAAATTTGATTCTACAACATCCTAGGTTTCTTTTCTTTCATTAATCACATTAATGAAGTCCCATCATTTAATTCACCTAAACATCACAGATAAATACGACGTACACTTATGCCATCCGCATTCGCCTCGATGTCCCCTCGTGCACCGTTAGGTTAGGTAACTAACGACAGAGCAGGGCATGGCTAGTGCGGGTGCAAAACATAAGTAACGTCTATATAATATATCATATATACTATATAAAGAATCCATCACAGAACATATCACATGATCACATCACAGATATCGCAGCAGAAGAATCATATGAAATATTGGATATACTAGGACGTCCGTGTTTTCAATACGAGCCAGTATAAAACACGGATTCCACGGTCGTGATGAATAGCCAAACCCACACCCCTAGACCCCTACGAGAGCGGCAAGCAACCCTACCAATTTTAGAGTTAGGAGACCCGGACTCGACTCCTCGAGATGGTCTCCCACTGGACCCTAGAACCCGGTTACCTGTGCTCCCCTCCTTGGGTCTATCCTAGTGCAGAAAAGTAAATAATATACAAAGAGTGACATCTTCCGCAACCTGGAAGTGCCCCAATAAAAGAATATTACATACAAGTTTTTACATGAATAAAAATGAAAAACACTCATCTCACATAAAAACCCCCGGCTATTCAAACACGACGATCCAATATAACATATCCAGCAACACATAACATCACATGTCATCAACGTAAGCAAATATGCGCATCCCAATTGTCGTTGACATATAGCAACGAAACCGGCGGTATCACATATTACACTTACGGTCACAGAAAAGAAAGTGTAAAACTACAACAGTTGGAATCCGCAACCACTTTAGACATCGCATGCCTAATCAAATGAAATACTTAGACATCACATGCCTAACACTTATAAACCCCGCATTTTAGTCCCATTATCGAAAACTCTTTTCAATATGAAGTGAGACTAAACCGCTAGATTTATAACATTCATTCAGTTATCTCATAACTGTGTGTGAATTCCAATTACTGTATCCCATTCCGGATAAATAGAAAATATTAAACTTTCCGATCGAACATTCGAACACCCAAGTTTTCCCGAAACCGTTCAACACATGAAATAAGTTCAAAGACATTCACTTCATGCCTCAGTACCAACGGTCCAGCCGTAGAAGGGTCAAGCCAACGCCTCACATGTGGCACGCCGTACTGCCCCAAACCCTAAGGTTCAAAGGGCAGTTCAAGACGGTCACATAATCGAGTTAAGGTTTGTTGTCTTCTAGAGGGACCATCGCGTTACTTGCACTACTTAGAACGTCATTAAACAACGGAAAAGTCCAACAATTGGAAATTTCCTGGCAGGGGAAAAATTGGGTATTTACATCCGGTCAAACTTTTTAACATATTCTAAAATATCCGGAAAAACACATAGACAAAATCTGATAATCCGATCGAATCATCGAATCCCCAAAACAACCCCAGAAAATTCAACTCTTGAATAAATATTAAAAATTCCCATAAAACTCAGCACTGTGAAAGAGGAATTACTGAGCAAATATGGAGGGCTGACGTCACAATAGAGCCGCGGAACCGTCGCAGAAGCTAGGCTTCTGCCGCGGTCCCGCCGCATGTTTGAGGTATCATTGGTCAAATTTTGCACCGTAATTCTTATAATTCCCTTTTGAAATTTTAAAGCATTTTTAATCTGGAAAAAACCTAGTTTTTGGAAAAAGTCCAGAGAGCAATTTGGTTTTTAGGGTTTCGGTTCGATCGGGTTTCAAACATCGTCTACACTTCGCCTAAGGCTCTAGCTAGGCTCTGATACCACTGTAGGGTTCCTAGGCACTCTCATGAGGTCTCACAAGGCATCAACCATGCCAATTTCAAATTTTACAAGTGCCGAGAAACTCTAATACGGATCGTTAACTTGAATTTTAGGCGAAAAGTGAAACTAGTTAACATCTTAACTAAAAGTAAGAAGCTACAACCTTTGTAGATCCGGTTCTCCACTTCCTTAGCTCCACATAGACGTCCTCTCGTTGTCCAAGTCGGATCTCGGACTCTAGCATCGGCTTCATCGGAGAAATGAACGGACTAGTCGTCGGCTACGATGCCGAAGATGATCTACGTCGAGGTTACACAAGATCAAGCTCCAACTTCACCAAGTTGTGAAACTTGTGAAGAAAACACCCTATACTACTTGGCAAGAGGTAGAGGGTGAAGAAATAGGAGGTGGGTTCACTTTAGAATTGGATTTCTCACACTTTTGCTCAAGATGCCATTAATGGTGGCAAGCTTTTTCTTGAAGAAGAAGATAGAATATGATAAGTGTTAAAGAATAATTGAAAAAGAATTCATTCTTATCATATTCTCAACCATAGTTAAGTGTAGAGAATGAACTAGGGTTAGTTCAAATGGTTAGGGTTAAGCATGAGACAAGAATGGTGACTAAGTCAAAGCTTCATGAATCTTCAACTAAAAACAAACAAAGCCACCATTCATGTTTATCTATCAAAAATGAATAAACAAATAAATAACTGAATAAGCAAAACCCTAATCATCAACTTAACCATGGTTTAATTCTTTACACTTAACCAAATAAGCATGCATCATCAAACATGATACAATCATGTGCACAAAAGTATATCACATATACAACTTGCACATACAAGTGAGAAAATCCATTTAAAGTGAACCAATACTAGTTAATGCAAAATAATATATCAAATATATAATTATACATTAAATCATTAAATCAACACTTGATTTAACGATCCGGTCATATCGCATATAACCGACTAGTATCCTATGTATCAGCTTATCGAATCAATCCTTGATTCGATATCTAGGTTATATCGCATATAACCAACCGATACATTCATCGCGAGAATGAAATACGGTATCACATACACGCATTATTCTCGGTCCTGCACATATCTCATATGCGCTCCTATTTCGTTTCGCTTGAGCCAGGAAACCTCTGTGTAGGACTCTAAAGACTCGTCAATACGCCGGCAGCAGATGATGATCATATCAAGCACCCACAAGCCGCAAGCAGTCTGCTAAACGTAACGGCCATCCGGGTATTGAGCGATCAGAAGATCGACGAGCCAGCCCGCTCACACTCCTGTGAATCCAACCAGTAACACTTACCGTACAGTCCGGTCTGTTCGTCTGATATGTCGCATATCAAGTCTGGGGTGGTAAACGTCAGACCCCAATAACCGATAAGTCGTGCCGATGTGAGGCTCATAACGGGTCGAGAAACTACTGGTAACACTTACCGGTAAATCTCTGATCATCCCTGGCCAGGGACTTCCCTGTTACGGCCAATCGAGCACAGCGCAACATCAACCCCCTATACCGGGAGAGACGAAACCCTTCCTATCGCTCATTGCCTCCATGTGACTCGGGACTGTACCTAAAGACCACCGTTTTGCACGCCCTCATGGACGTGGTAAGGTGGAGATCAAAGCACAGTGGGAATCACACAAGATTCTATGACGATCTCGGGTTTACAGACTAACCTGTACAAGTGTCACCTGAGAACTGCCATCTGACGTGAGGTATAATACCATCTGGGAGTTCTCGGCGAGTCCGTCCAGTGTACCCAGTCTCCACTGAGCACCCGTACACCATCTCTGATGTCAAACACTAATGGATATGGGATCATCCATCGCCCATCTCATGGGTCGAGAAGCGTATACGCTAGTCTACACTGGTATATCGATGCCCCGTCTCGATACACCCACGACTAGGGACCTTGAAGGATGTACTTATGGACTACCATGTCCCCACTAGTATGATCTGCATCATAGTCCAGGCAGTCAAGTACACATCCTAAGGGCTTTACCAACATGTAACTATAAGACAGTTTAAAGAGACAAGTGTACATGTTAAGATAAAGAGCAACCAGATAGCATACTATCATATCGAGCAAGAAAGTCATCTCTATATATGTCTAAGCATCCAATATAAAATACATCATCTGTACAATACTGGCCTCTAGGGCATACATACAACTAACACCACTGACACCAGTGGCTTGTGAGACCGGCCACCGCCCCTCGTCGGGGTCTCAACTGTATACACTGGTCTACTCTGGAGTATCGATGCCCTGTCTCGAAAACTCCCACGACTAGGGACCTTTTAAGGATGTGCTTATAGACCCCAGCTCCCACGTATATGATCGCCATCATACTGCTGGTCGTCAAGCAAGAATCCTAAGGGCTCTATCAAAGCGCAATAGTGACCTGTAAGGTCACCTAATGCAGTACACGATGATAAAGATAAACCAGATAGCATACTATCATCTTGAGTAAGACCGTCCTACCGGCGTAGGTCCTCCCTCAATCAGTGCAATCACGTGCCTGTGATCCAATAATTGACTCTGAGGGCACTATATCCAACAATCTCCTACTTGCACTCAAGGTTAATTATTGTGATGTCGCATACTCACAGCCCGTGTGATACCGAACACCCAACTCCTCTACTAATCAGTCTCGCAAAGCTTGTTTGCGAAACTAATGCGTTCGAGGAATAGCCTCAGTGAGTGGATCCGCTCAGATGTTTCTTTCTATGTCTCTCTTTATCTTAAGTTCGGGAGAAAGCCATCTCCCGAAATGAGCAATACCTGTCTTAGAATATGTCTGGATATCTGATGGGACATAGCTCATAAATGAACTCCAAATCCAAACTTCTTAGACTGTATCGTCAACTGAACTTAATCAGTATCTTGCGTAATGCCTCCCTCAGTGTCCCCTTGGATCACCTGTCCAAAACACTGCCCCTCGTCAGAGGGAAAACTATAACTCTGACAGTCACTCTGTCATCCAGGTCACCTTGGAAGCCTGGAATGATAACTGTCTCCTGAATGAGGCTGTCGTTATCATATCCCTAGAACATCCACTTATGTTCTAAAACTGCTTCCGAATGTTTCTCCAGGATTGGATCAATATCAACTTATTGCATCTACTACAAAAACAACTTCTGGTGTGGTACTTGACATCTCATGATTGACTCAATTGCCTAAGCAAGTGATCTGCCAATCATGCACATCGCTCTCCCTTTTAGTCTGTAAGACACCTTTAGAGAGGGTGACTCCATCACCTGTAGGTACACTACCGTGCCTGGAGTCGTCCATTCTAAAACACCTTTAGAATGCTGTCTAAGTACCCTGATTGGGACACTTCCCAAATCTAGATCTAAAACCATAGATCTAGTAACCAGAATGTCTGATATAATACCCAATTCCTATGTGGAGAAACCACTGTGTGATAACCAAAGTATAATCGATCATAGTATATGAATATCACTTCCTACTCTGTGTATGTCATCCAGATACCAGGACATCACATCCTACTACCTTCTTAACAGATCCATCCCCTATTCTGATGAAATCAAACCTATGACTGTCACACCAGAAATAAACGATCTATCTCCGCTATATCTGCTTTAGTCCATAAATAGACATAAGCCACTTGTCCACTATACTTCCGCTGCTCCCACTGACTACGAAACCCTCTGGAAGAGTCATATACACGTACGCTTCTAAAGCTAGTTTAGAACGACGCTATACTCATCCTCCTGCCGGGTCTCACAGTCTAGAACAACAGCAATGGTAAGTCTGGGTAAACAAGAACCTCCTTGTCACCGTCTTTGAGCATACCGAAGTACCTCTCGAGTGCCTGAGGTTATCCACCATATCTGCGGAGTGGCCAATGGAATGTCAAATCAGATTGAATCTTTAGGTTCTTATCAAATTTTCAGTAATCGTTTGCGGTTCTGGAATCACTTCCAGTTCTACCATACTCCTTCTACTGTTCTCTGAAAAATCCATTTTTATCAAAACTGTGGCGAGTCAAGAACAATATCACTATTGATCTTCCAGATGGTAGAAAGTCAACCCTCATCATAGCCCGGGTCAACCCACAAACAGCCATTACAGAAGCGTGCCTTGAGTTATCCAGAGTTTGGTTTTAAGCATAAGCCGGACAACTCCCCGTACCTTAACATCGTTAAGATATGAACCGTTCTATATCCAATATAGAAACAGAGGCACTGATTTAATTGGAACCAGATTCAAATCATGCAGCTATCTCCAGTGCATGTCAACTAAATGGAGAGAGGCCGATCAACATTACTCAACTTAGGAGTGCTTCCAATTATGAGTAACCTTAAAGAGAAGCAAGTTCTCTTAATCATTACTATCAACTGAATACCATACACAAGTATCTATATCTTCGATCACCTTGAAGAATCCTGACACTTGCAATACTTGGTCATCTACTTTATTCATATACCTATAACTTCTCAAAACTTGGACCTTGTGTTTCTACGAAACACTTGTCTAAAAACTAGAGAAGCCATCAGTAAACCGAATATAGTACGAGGACCAACCCCTCAGTCCTAATGGACACTGGACAACATACAATACTCTGTATAAGTCTCTTGAGTCTAATAACTCATTCCCTGTGTGTCATAGGTTGAAAACTGTATTTATGGTTAAGAAGAATTACACCGCTGTTTAATACTCCTTACCTAACCATCCACTGATATAGGTAAATGTAACAGACATAATTTCAAAAGGTTATATCTCACTCTATTAAAATAGACGTACAGATATATCAATTTGAAATTGGTGCATAACAATGGATATTCAAAACCAAATATTTGCCATCTGGCAAACTACCCAGGCGATTTTCTTAAATATCACCAATTACAACGAATCCCGATATAATGAAGATGATCACCTAATTCCCAATAACTTACTCCCACTCATCATCTGTAAAACCATACAGATGTGAGAATCATACCTGGTAAATACATACCTTGGAGCAAGGGCTAATTGGGAAATCAGTCTTCTTTTAACAGTACACAGTAAAACTGAAACATTAAAATGTTTCGATGGGGTATCCGGGTATTCCTAGTAATGCCTCTTCCATTATCAGATTCACAATTGAAACCGTATATTTCTTTGTCATCTCTCCAAATCCCTTTATATGTCTTTAGTCATTACCTTCTGTACACCCACTTAGGCTTAAATGGTTTTCTTCCTTCCTTACTGTTCGGCACCAGCCTATGATTTGGAAGAAGACTACCCAATAAGCGTAATAGGTGTACTGTCCTAATCCTAGGAGCACTCGCAATGCGAGAGAAGGTAAAGATAAAAGACAACTTAATAAACCTTATTCCTATTTCTCCTGAACCAGAATCCATCCCCGAACTGGAACAAGTTCCTTTCGAGTTCGTATATAACCATACGATGGAATATCCAATAAACTGTGGATCTTCGTAGTGATACGGAGTGTTCTGGAGAAATACAAAGGTGATGTAGGATTGGCGAAGAAATACTTGGTTTGGTCGTGAATAGCAGTCGCAATTTACTTTGCCCTCTTACTAATCCCTTTATTTGTCTTTACTTAATACCTTCTGCACACCATCGTTAGGCTAATTGGTTTTCTTCATTCCCTACCGTTCGGCACCAGCCTATGGTTTGGAGGAAGACTATCCAATAAGCGTAATAGGTGTGCTGTCCTAATCCAAGGAACACTCGCAACCTGAGAGAAGGTAATAGGAAAAGACAAATGAATAGTCCTATTCGTTTTCTCCAGAACCAGAAACCATCCTCGAATAAGTTCCTTCGAGTTCGTATATAACCATACGATGGTTTTATCCAATGGAAGTGGACGTTCGTAGTAATACGGGGTGTTCTGGAGAAAAAATGGTAAAAGTAGAAGTGGCAATGAGGTATGCAACTTTGACAATCTAAAAGCCAGTGTTTTAAGAAGGTTCGGTTAATCTTGGTCACTGAGTCATAGTCTAGAGTCGGGCTATGGTCGCTGCCAAAAAGAGAGAGAAAAGAAACACTCAGCGTGCACTCTAACCTAGATCAGAATGGTTATCACTTTATCTAATCAGGAAACCTCCCACTGTAACCTCAAATTCTCCTCTAAACCTGAAAGAAGAATTAGTCAGGATCACCCGAGGAGTAAACCAACTCATCGGTGGGAATCGGGATCCAACTATCATCGCATGATAACGTGATGGAATCCACTCACATTATCACACTCCAGAAGGTATGCGCATAACTGGCAAGTTTCAGTTTCTTTAGAAACTCCCGATGTGATTTTTACCCCATGCTCTTATGACCTTGACTTTGGCCAACAAATCATAAGTCACATGTCAAGTTCTACCCATCATTTTCTAGGTTAATTTGAACCCATCCGTACCTACCCTTGACTTTGGCCAACAAGAAAGTACGACTGTCCCAAACCAACGCATCTATCTATGCTGCAGAAAAGTAACAAATAGCTACCATACACTATACCTTGACTTTGGCCAACAAACATAGCATGAATACTAAGTGCTACCCATCTGAAATGACGGAGGGCTACGAATGGGTTTTGGTGAAAAACCTTTAATGTAATGAACTTGATATCGTTGAAGGAACCGGATAGGTTTTTATAAAAATATAGTGACGAAAACCTTGGCTAAAGAGGTCACTCCCGGTGAAGGGATCTCAGCTCTTTCCCCATAGAATGAGGTGCAGGATATTCCAACTGAATACCACGATGCAAAGCAAAAGTAATCGGCTATAGTGAAGTTATTGCCCTGACGCAAACTTCTGTCCAAGGGGTCACTCCCGGTGAAGGGATCTCGGCCCTTGCCTCGTCGACTGAGGTGCTGGATATTCATAACCGAATATCACTGTGCAAAACAAAAGAAAACATCCTTGCAATAACAGCGTTTTGAAAAATATTCCAACAACATCAGAATAGGTTTGTTTAGCTTGCATTGATCCGAATCAATGCAGTCCCATCAATTGATCACACCAATAAAGAACGAAAATAATGATATACGTATATGCCATCCGCATTCGCCACTGGGTCCCGTCGCTACCCGTTAGGTTACTTAACTAACGACAGAGCGGGGACTGGACTAGCGAGGATGCAAAACATATACAACATCCACTAGTATATATATCAATATATAATATTCGCTCAAGGCGTGATAAAATGCAACATCAAAGAAATGTAATAAGTATCACAGAACAATACAGATATCTGGGATCCCCAGGTTTCATAGAGCCGCTACTGAAACCTGACGTTCCCCTGGTCGTGTGGATAACCTGTGCAATGAAATCCTAGACCCCTACGGGCGCGGCAAGTTACCCGCCAAAACCTGAAGCAAGGCAGCCCCCTTCAACAAAGTGAATGGACCACCCAGCACTTCATGAAATCCGGTAACTTGAGCACCCCTCCTTGGGTCAACCTGTACCTCCTACGAGTGCGGCGAATAGCCCACAAATTCTAAAGTAAAGCCCCCTCCGTCTCAAAGCCATGAGATGCGGGCACGTTGCCCTCTAGAACCCGGCTATCCGTGCACCCCACCTTGGGGTAATCCTAGTACAGAAAGTAAAATATATACAACGGGTACATAGACCACAGCCCGGTCGTGCCCCAAAAGAATAATATACAAACATGCAGTAACGGCAGTCCACATGTCGGACGCTCGCCCCACAAAATCAAATGTACATATACAACTAAACTGTACTACCATTGCATCCAGGCTATCCACCACGACAAATCCGCAACATCACAGCACAACACAGAACATCAACGTGAATGTCACGTTCGCAAATCCGTCTAAAAGAGCTATAGCAGTTAGACAAGATTTACCGATCAAATGACATTCACGGTCATAGATATAATGTAAATACTGTGAACTAACATGTTTAAAAGTTTCGATCGACTAAATTTCCTGAAGTGGGCCCCAAGCACAACTGTAGCACTCAAAATAATCTGGGCCCAAAAAGAATATACCAGAAACCCTATTTCTATGTCAGAGACTCCTGTAGGAAATTTGGTGCAGCAAAGAGTTATAATGGCGGCGGAACCACGGCCAATGCAAGGGTATGGCCGCGGTTCCGTGGTGGAACAGTGCCAACAAACCACCAAATTTTCTCAGAACTCTTATAAAACCCTGCTTGAATTTCTGCAATACACTAAATGATTTTTTGACCACTGCAAAAATTCGACAGAAACTGTGACATGGAAATGCGGTTTTTGGAAAATCCGTTCGACCGAACTTGTAAACATGTTAGAGCAAGCTAGACTAGGTTAATGGCGGGGCTCTAATACCATGTAAGAGCACGGCAGCGCCCCGGCCGTCTGTCCGAGGCCAAAATGCGGAAACAAAAACTTTTCTTTAAACAGAAACCGGCGCTACCGCGGACTATAAACCCGGATCGGACCATTAACCTACTACAAGCTAACTAGAGAAAGGGTAGAGAGCTATACCGAGCGATCTGTGTCCTTCGGTCTTCGGCCGCCATCCCGACCTCCTCGCGGCATCACAGATCTCCGGTCTCCTCGTCGGAAAGGCACCACATCGAGAAGTCTTTTTACGGGCTCCCACCTCTTGAACCGAGGCAACACGGACACGAAAATGGCAAGCCGACATGTCCAAGATTGCTGTATAATAGTGTAGAACTCTTTGTCTCAAGGGGTTAAAGAAGTTGCCATTTTGGATGGAGGAATGAACTATGAAAATGGAGCTATACAATTTTTGTGGCAAGCCAAAATGAGAATGCTCTTTTTCCTCACCCATTCCCCCACTAGAAGTGGCCATCCATCCTATGTGAAGGGGAGAGAGAATAATGCAAGAAAAAGAAAATGGTGATCATTAGGAACAATGATCACAACCAAGTCAAATCAAAAACCCATCACCTAAAGCAAGTCATGATGAACAAAAGGAAGTCAAAGTCAATCAAGAACCATCATGAAGCAACCACTTACAAAAACACCCTCCAGTATTCTAATTTGCACATTTGCAAATAACCCCCTCCACACCAATTTTCAGCCAAAGAAAGATAGAAAGGAAAATGGCCGAAACGAAATACAAACTGGCAACTTCAAAAAGCGATCCCGTAATAAATTACAGGAAAACCCCGTGACTGTATATACATACCCGCGTTTGTATTCCGACCGAATACAAATGCAATGAGACAAAATCTACACCGTATAATACTAGGATCCGGCTTAAACCAAAGCCCGCTAGTATTATCCGTCCAATCATGATCCGTGCAATACCACACATACATGATCAAACCCTGCCATATATCCATACGGCCTCTACAGCGTTTCGCCCGAAACTTGAGAAACTGTCTGTGGGGAACTCTAAAGACTCGTCAATACTTTGGCTGTGGATTTAACCACTAGCACGTCAGAGGTATTAGCCGTACGTAACGGGCTACCAGGTATTGACCAAAAGGGACGTCGATTAGCGAACTCATCCTGACACCCTACTGAGCCTGTCAGTGACAATATCCGTACAGTCCGTCCTGTTCGTCTATGAGCATCGCATGGCGGGCCTAGGGGGTTGGTAAAAATCAGACCCCCAAAAGCGGTACAAGTCGTGTCGGAGTGTAGCCCAGAACACCCTGAGATATTACTAGAATACCTACCAGTAAATCTCCTGCCTTAGCCAAGGATTTCGTGTAATGGCTCTCCTAGACACAGCACGACCTCACCCCCAATACCGGGAGAGACGAACCCCTGCAGATCCGCTCACTGCCTCCATGTGGCTCGGGACTGTACCCAACTAAAACATGTTTGCCCGACTCCTTTGAGCCGTGGTAGGGTAGTAATCAAAGTACAGTGGGAACTCACACGAGACAAATGATGATCTCAGGTCGATGAACTAACCTGTACACATGTTACCAGGGAACTGCTATCTGACGTCAGGTATAAGACTAACTAGCATGTTCCCGGCGAGTCATGTCCGGTGTACTCATAACCTAATGAGCACCTGTATACATCTTAGGTGAAACAACTGAAACTAGTGGATTGTGAGACCGGCCACCGCCCCTCGTCGGGGTCTCAACTGTATACACTAGTCTATTCTTGAGTATCTATGCCCTGTCTCGAAAACTCCCATGACTAGGGACCTTTTAAGGATGTGCTTATAGACCCCAACTCCCACGTATATGATCGCCATCATACTGCTGGCCGTCAAGCAAGAATCCTATGGGCTCTATCAACGCGCAATAGTGACCTGTAAGATCACCTAAAGCAGTACACGATGATAAAGATAAACCAGATAGCATACTATCATCTTTAGTAAGACCGTCCTACCGGCATAGGTCCTCCCTCAATCATTGCAATCACGTGCCTGTGATCCAATAATTGACTCTGAGGGCACTATATCCAACAGAAATGACAGATCCAGAATGTATACATGATCATAAGAAGGAACATCATCAATGAGACTATGATCATGGAAACGAATAGAATCAAGGATCTCAAATGGATGTATAATCATGGGTACGAAGAGAAACACTAATCTCAAAATATATACAGCCTAAGATTTCTTAAGTGGAATATCGTATCGTAAATATACCGCGGAACATACGTACGGTACGTCACTCTACTCAAGCTACCTACTCCATCAATCAGGGTCAGCCTATGTAACGAAAGTTCGAGTCTAATACCCCCCCCGTTCAAGTCTAAGTTCCGTAAGGTCAAGCCTAGGTTCCGAAATACATAACCGCCCTAGACTCCGTATAGTCAAACATAGACTCGAACAAAGGTTAAACCTAATGCTCTGATACCAACTTTGTCACGACCCGAAAAATTAGCTCGTGACCAGCACTTAAATCACGCAACGTCTAAAGGCGTAACGTAATTCAAGTAAGCTGAAACCCAGAAATCTAAACCCTTTAAAGAAAATAAAGGAGGTGAAGTTTTGAAATAGTGGTATAATGAAATCAAGTTTTCTAAAATGCATGGAAAAGGAATATGAATAATGCAAGTAAAATTTACTAGTTTGAAAACATGTTTCGTCTTTTTATAAAAATTCGGGCGGCACCTCCTTTGTATATTTTGATCCAAAACCACATACAAAACATGAATAATGGCATCCCCAAGCGGGAGCTAGCTATTCGCCAAACGGCGGATCATAACCACGCAAGACTATATATATATATATATATATATATATATATATATATATATATATATATATACATACGACGCCTAACGGCGAAGATCACCACAAAGATAAGAAAAAGCAAGACATAAAACCCACAAGTAGCGGAAAACCCTTCGCTCTAAGTCTCGCAACCACAATCTCACTAAGTCTCATTACTTATACAATTTACTAATTTTGATTGATGGAGTTGACTAGATACAATAAGAAATATAAATACAAGAGTGGGTACGATACAAATGCCCCACCTACCAATGCAAAAACACCCAAATGAAGCTATGTGCCAGCGATGCCGCTGTAAGTGCACGGCGGCGCCCCGGCCGTCAAACCGACGCCGGAATGCGGAAGCGGTGATAAACTTTAATTTTGCGGACTTAGCAAACCGGCACCACCGCGCACTAAACCCCGGATCGTGCCATTAAACTAAATCTAGCTAACTATAAAGAGAAGGGGAAGAGATATACCGACTGATCCGAGTCCTCCGATCTTCATCTCCACTCCGATCTCCTCGCGGGATCTCCGGTCGTTGCCTCCTCGCCGGAAGGGCACCACATCGCCTACGTCTTTTACGGGCTCCCACCTCAATGCCGAGGCAACTTGGGCGCGAAGTTGGCTAGCCGACGCGCCCAAGATTTGCTGTAGACTAGTGTAGAGTCGTTGTCTCTTTTGGGGTGGTGAAGTTGCCATGGAGGGAGAAGGAAATCATGAACTTTGGAGAGGGTTTTTGGTGGCATCATAAAAATGAGATGATTGATAAATTTCCAACACCAAAACAAATGAACCATCCTAACCTCATCAAAGAGGCCGGCCAAATATATATATGAGAATTGTGGAGGAAAAGCAAAAACAAGAAGGAAGGTGAGTGTAGGATCAATGGAAGAGGTGACCACATCCAAAGTCAAAGAAACACACACCATGCTTCAAATCAAATCCAACCATACCCTTTCATGTCACAATAAAGAAAAAGCATGGAGCAAGATATCATAATCAATAGTTTTGCAAGAAACCCCCTCCACAAAGATTATTTGCACAATTGCAAATAACCCCTTCCATCGGAAAAGTCCGGCCGGGAAAAAACAAAGGAAAACCGGCCGGAACGGAATGCAAACTGGCAACTCCAGAAAACTGGTCCCGTAATAAATTACAGGAAAACCCCGATACTGTGCATACACACCCGCATCTGTATTCCGTCCGGATACAAATGCAAAAAGACAAAATCTACACTGTACTAAACTAGGACCGGCTTAAACCAAAGCCGGCTAGTATTATCCGTTCGATCCTGATCCGTGCAATACCGCACGTATCTGATCGAACCCTGCCATATACCTATACGGCTACTAGTACAAACCGTCCGATCCTGATCCGTGCAATACCGCACGTATCTGATCGGACCCTGCCATATCTCCATACGGCCTCTACAGCGTTTCGCCCGAAAGCTGAGTAACTGAATGTGGGGGACTCTAAAGACTCGTCAACACCTCGGTTGTGGATTTAACAACTAGCACGTCAGAGGTATAAGCCAATACGTAACGGGCTACCAAGTATTGACTAAAAGGGACGTCTGTGAGTGAACTCAGCCTGACAACCCTACTGAGCCTGTCAGTGACAATATCCGTACAGTCCGGTCCGTTCGTCTATGAGTATCGTATGGCGGGCCTAGGGGGTTGGTAAAAGTCAGACCCCCAAAAGCGGTACAAGTCGTGTTGGAGTGTAGCCCAGAACACCCTGAGATACTACTGGAATACCTACCAGTAAATCTCCTTGCCTTGGCCAAGGACTTTGTGTAATGGCTCTCCTAGACACAGCACGACCTCACCCCGAATACCGGGAGAGACGAACCCCTGAAGATACGCTCACTGCCTCCATGTGGCTCAGGACTGTACCCAACTAAAACCTGTTTGCACGACTCCTTTGAGCCGTGGTAGGGTAGTAATCAAAGTACAGTGGGAACTCACACGAGACAAATGACGATCCCCAGGTCGATGAACTAACCTGCACACATGTCACCAGGGAACTACCATCTGACGTCCGGTATATGACCAACTAGCATGTTCCCGGCGAGTCCTGTCCGGTGTACTCATAACCCAATGAGCACCTGTATACATCTTAGGTGATCCAACTGACACCAGTGGCTTGTGAGACCGGCCACCGCCCCTCGTCGGGGTCTCGACTGTATACACTAGTCTACTAATGGAGTATCGATGCCCGGTCTCGAAACTCCCACGACTAGGGACCTTTTAAGGATATGCTTGTAGACCCCCAGCTCCCACTTATATGATCGCCCTCATACTGCTGGTGGTCAAGTAAGAATCCTAGGGGCTCTATCAACGTGTAATAGCGACGTGTCAGGTCACCTAAAACAGTACACGATGATAAAGGTAAACCAGATAGCATACTATCATCTCGAGTAAGACTGTCCTATCGGGATAGGTCCTCCCTCAATCATTACAATCACGTACCTGTGACCTAATAATTGACTCTGAGGGCACTATCTCCAACAATCTCCCACTTGCACTCAAGGCTAATTATTGCGATGTCGCATACTCACAGCCCGTGTGATACCGAACACCCAACTCCTCTACTAGTCAGTCTCACAAAGCCTGTTTGCGAAACTATTGCGTTCGAGGAATAGCCTCAGCGAGTGGATCCGCTTTGTTGTTTCTTTCCATGTCTCTCTATATCTCATGTTCGCGGAGAAACCCATCTCCCGAAATGAGCAATACCTGTCTTAGAATGTGTCTGGATGTCTGATGGGACATAGCTCATAAATGAACTCCAAATCCAAACTTCTTAGACTGTATCGTCAACTGAACTTAATCAGTATCCTGCGCGCCATGCCTCCCTCAGTATTGCCTTGGATCACCTGTCCAAAATACTGCCCCTCATCAGAAGGAAAACTATAACTCTGACAACTTCCTTGTCGTCCATGTCACCTTGGAAGCCTGGAATGATAACTGTCTCCTGAATGAGGCTGTCGTTATCATCTCCCTAGAATATCCACTTATGTTCTAAAACTGCTTCCGACTGTTTCTCCAGGATTGGATTAATGTCAACTTATTGCATCTAGTGCAAGAACAACATCTGGTGTGGTACTTGACATCTCACGATTGACTCAATTGCCTGAGCAAGTGATCTGCCAATCATGCCTGTCCCTCTCCCCTTTAGTCTGTAAGACACCTTTGGAGAGGGTGACTCCATTATCTGCAGGTACACTACCGTGTATGGAGTCGTCCATTCTAAATACTCTTAGAATGCTGTCAAGTACCCTGATTGGGAAACCACCCAAATCTAGATCTAATACCCTAGATCCAGTAACCAGTATGTCAGATATAAAATCCACTTCCTTTGTGGAGAAACCACTGTGTGACGACCAAAGTATAACCGATCGTAGTATAGGAGTTTCTTTTCCTACTTTGTGTATGTCATCCAAATACCATGACATTACACCCTACTACCTTCTCAACAGATCCATCCCCTATTCTGATGAAGTCAAACCTATGACTGTCACGTCAGAAATAGATGATCTATGTCCGCTACATCTGCTTTAGTCTATAAATAGACATAAGCAACCTGTCCACCAATGCTTCCGCTGTTCCCACTGACTACGACAACCCTCTGGCAGAGTCATATAGACGTACACTTCTAAAACTGGTTTAGAACGACGCTATACTCATCCTCCCGCCGGGTCTCGTAACCTGGAACAACAGCAATGGCAATTGTGGGTAAACAAGAACTTCCCTGTCACCGTCCTTGAGGCTACCTGAGTACCTCTCGGGTGCCTGAAGTTACCCACTTTATCTGCGGAGTGGCCAATGGAATGTCAATCCAGATTGAATCTTTAGGTTCCTTATCAAATCTTCAGTAATCGTTTGTGGTTCTGGAATCACTTCCAGTTCTACCATACTCCCACTATTGTTTTCTGAAAAAATCCATTTTTAATAAAACTGTGGCGAGTCTAGAACAATATCGCTATTGTTCATCCAGATGGTAGAAAGTCAACCCTCGTCATAGCCTGGGTCAACCCACAAACAGCCATTACAGAAACGTGCCTTGAGTTGTCCAGTGTCTGGTTTTAATCATAAACCGGACAACTCCCCGTACCTTAACATCGTTAAGATATGAACTGTTCTATATCCAATATAGAAACAGAGGCACTGATTTAATTGAACCAGATTCAAATCATGCAGCTGTCCCCAGAGCATGTCAACTAAATGGAAGGAGGCCGATCAGCGTTACTCAACTTAGGAATACTTCCAATTATGAGTAACCTGAAAGAGAAGCAAGATCTCTTTATCATTACTATCAACTGAATACCATACACAAGTATCTACATCTTCGATCTCTTTGAAGAATCCCGATACTTGCTATACCTGGTTCTCTACTCTATTCAAATACCTATAACTTCTCCAAATTCGGACCCTGTGTTTCCACGAAACACCTGTCTAAAAATTAGAGAAGTCATAAGTAAACTGAATGTAGTACGAGGACCAACCCCTCTGTCCTGATGGACCCTGGACAACATACAATACTCTGTATAAGTCCCTTGAGTCTGATAACTCATTCACTGTGTGTCGTAGGTTGAAAACTGTACTTATGGTTAAGAAGAATTACACCGCTGTTTAATGCTCCTTACCTAACCATCCACTGATATAGGTAAATGTCGTAGACATAATTTCAGAAAGGTATATCTCACTCTATGAAAATAGACGTACAGATATATCAATTTGAAATTGGTGCATAACAGCGGATATTCAAAACCAAATATTTGCCGACCGGCAAACAGCCCAGGTGATTTCCTCAAATATCACCAATTACAACGAATCCCGATATAATGAGGATGATCACCCAATTCCCAATAACCTACTCCCACTCATCATCTGTAAAACCATACAGATGTGAGAATCATACCTGGTAAATACATACCCTGGAGTAAGTATCTAATCGGGAAATCAGTTTTCTTTTAACAGTACACAGTGAAACTGAAACATTGAAATGTTTCGGTGGGGTATCCCGGTATTCTTAGTAATGCCTCTTCCATTATCCAAATTCACAACTATAACCGTATAATTCTTTGCCACCTCTCCAAATCCCTTCATATGTCTTTAGTCTTTACCTTCTGCACACCCCTTTAGGCCAAATGGTTTTCTTCCTTCCCTACCGTTCGGCACCAGCCTATGGTTTGGAAGAAGACTATCCAATAAGCATAAAGGGTGTACTGTCCTAATCCTAGGAACACTCGCAACACGAGAGAAGGTGAAGATAAAAGACACCTGAATGTACTTTATTCCTATTTCTCCTGAACCAGGATCCATCCCCGAACTGGAACAAGTTCCTTTCGAGTTCGTATATAACCATACGATGGAATATCCAAATAAACTGTGGATCTTCGTAGTGATACGGAGTGTCCTGGAGAAATACAAAGGTGATGTGGGAGTGGTAACGAAATATTTGGTTTGGTCGTGAATATCTGTTGCAATTTACTTTGCCCTCCTACTAATCCCTTGCTTTGTCTGAACTTAATACCTTCTGCACACCATCGTTATGCTAATTGGTTTTCTTCATTCCCTACCGGTCGGCACCAGCCTAAGGTTTGGAAGAAGACAATCCAATTTGCGTAATAGGTGTACTACCCCTAAACCAAGGAGTACTCGTAACCTGAGAGAGGGTAAAAGGAAAAGACAACTGAATAATCCTATCCGTTTTCTCCAGAACCGGAAACCATCCTCGAATAAATTCTTTCGAGTTCGTATCTAACCATACGATGGTTTTGTCCAATGGAAGTGGACGTTCGTAGTAATACGGGGTGTCCTGGAGAAAAGGGTAAAAGTAGGAGTGGCAATGAGGTCTGCAACTCTGACAATCCAAAAGCCAGTGTAAAGAAGGTTCGGTCAACTTGGTCACTGAGTCATAGTCTTAGGGTCGGGTCAATGGTCGCTGCCAGAGAGAGAGAGAGAAAAGAAACACTCAGCGTGCACTCTATCCTAGATCAGAATGGTTACCAATTTATCTAATCTGGAATCCTCCCACTGTACCTCAAATTCTCCTCCAAACCTGAAAGAAGAATTAGTCGGGGTCACCCGAGGAGTAAACTAACTCATCAGTGGGAATCGGGATCCAACTCTCATCGCATGACAACGTGACGGAATCCGCTCACGGTATCACACTCCAGAAGGTATGCGCATATCTGGCAAGTTTCAGTACTTTTGAAACTCCCGATGTGATTTCTGCCCCATGCTCTTATGACCTTGACTAAGGCCAACAAATCATAAGTCACATGTCAAGTTCTACCCGTCATTATCCAGGTTGATTTGAACCCACCCGTACAAGCCCTTGACTAGGGCCAACAAGGCTATACGACTGTCCCAAACCAACGCATCTATCTATGCAGCATATGAATACCCAATAGCTACCAAACACTGTGCCTTGACTAAGGCCAACAAACACAGCTTGAATACTATTGACTACCCATATGAAACGACGGAGGGCTACGAATGGTTTCTGGCGAAAACCTTTAACGTAATGAACTTGATATCGTCAAAGGAACGGATAGCTTTTTAAAAATATAGTGACGAAAACCGTTGCTAAAGAGGTCACTCCCGGTGAAGGGATCTCGGCTCTTTCCCCGTAGAATGGGGTGCAGGATATTCCAACTGAATACCACGGTGCAAAGCAAAAGTAATCGGCTATAGTGAAGTCATTGCCCTGACGCAAACTTTTGTCCAAGGGGTCACTCCCGGTGAAGGGATCTCGGCCCTTGCCTCGTCGACTGAGGAGCAGGATATTCTAAATGAATACCACGATGCAAAACAAAAGTGAACGTCCTTGCAATAACAGCTTTTTGAAAAGTGTTCCAACAACATCAGATTAGGTTTGTTTTTAACTTGCATTGATCCGAATCAACGCAGTCCCATCAATTGATCACACCAAAAAGAACGAAAATATACTGATGTACGTATATGCCATCCGCATTCGCCACTGGGTCCCGTCATTACCCGTTAGGTTAGCTAACTAACGACAGAGCGGGGACTGGACTAGCGCGGATGTAAAACATATACAACATCTACTAATATATATACCAATATATTATATTCGCTCAAGGCGTGAATAAAATGCAACATCATAGAAATGTACAGCATCACAGAAACAATACAGATATCTGGGATCCCCGGGTTTCACAGAGCCGCTGAAACCCGACGTTCCCCTGGTCGTATGGATAGCCTGTGCAATGAAATCCTAGACCCCTACGGGCGCGGCAAGTTACCCGCCAAAACCTGAAGCGAGGCAGCCCCCTTCAGCTCCGTGAATGGACCACCCAGCACTTCACGGAATCCGGTAACTTGGGCACCCCTCCTGGGTCAACCTGTACCCCCTACGAGTGCGGCGAACAGCCCGCCAATCCTAGAGTGAAGCCCCCTCCGTCTCAATGCCATGAGATGCGGGCTTGTTGCCCTCCAGAACCCGGCTATCCGTGCACCCCTCCGCGGGGTAACCCTAGTACAGAAAGTAAAATATACATACACCGGGTACATCGACCGCAACCAGGTCGTGCCCCAAAAGAATAATACAAACAGGCAGTGACGGCAGTCCACATGTCGGACGCTCGCCCCGCAATATCAAATGTACATAATACAACAACACTGTACTAGCATTGCATCCAGGCTATCCCCCACGACCGATCCGCAACATCACAGCAAATACATAGAACATCAACGTGAAAATCACGTTCGCAAATCCGTCTAACCGGGCTATAGCAGTTAGACCGGATTTACCGATCGAGTGACATTCACGGTCGCAGATATAATGTAAATACTGTGAAAACTAACGTGTTTAAATTTCGATCGACAAAATATCAAGAAGTGGGCCCCACGACTTACTGGTGAACAGTAACAAAATCTGGGCAAAAACGATATATATCAAAAACCCCAAAATCCCAGTGAGAACAACCTGACAAAATTTGGGAGCACGTGCTCCCCACGTGGCCGCGGTTGCGCGGCCAAACCATGGGTTTGGCCGCGCTTCCGCGGCGACTTCGAGGGATCACGAACCCAAATTCTGTCGTCACTCTTAGAAGTTCCTGCTCTGATTTTTAAGACATCCAGAAATCATTTTTGAGACCGTTTAAAAACAACAGAAACTGTCGGCTTGGATTTTTGCAGTTTTCGATTTCCGGTCGGATCGAAGTTTTAAACGCGTTAGCACAAGTTAGCATAGCAAAATGGTGAGGCTCTGATACCACTGTAAGTCTACGTTAGCGCCCCGGCAGTCTACAGACGCCAATTGCGGAATAAAACTTTTTAACTTGGCGCTATCGTATACTTTGACCCGGATCTGCCATTATTGCTAAACTAACAAACAGTAAAGAGTGTGGGAAGAGATATACCGACTGATCCGAGTCCTCCGGTCTTCATCTCCACTCCGATCTCCTCGCGGGATCTCCGGTCGTTGCCTCCTCGCCGGAAGGGCACCACATCGCCTACGTCTTTTACGGGCTCCCACCTCAATGCCGAGGCAACTTGGGCGCGAAGTTGGCTAGCCGACGCGCCCAAGATTTGCTGTAGACTAGTGTAGAGTCGTTGTCTCTTTTGGGGTGGTGAAGTTGCCATGGAGGGAGAAGGAAATCATGAACTTTGGAGAGGGTTTTTGGTGGCATGATAAAAATGAGATGATTGATAAATTTCCAACACCAAAACAAATGAACCATCCTAACCTCATCAAAGAGGCCGGCCAAATATATATATGAGAATTGTGGAGGAAAAGCAAAAACAAGAAGGAAGGTGAGTGTAGGATCAATGGAAGAGGTGACCACATCCAAAGTCAAAGAAACACACACCATGCTTCAAATCAAATCCAACCATACCCTTTCATGTCACAATAAAGCAAAAGCATGGAGCAAGATATCATAATCAATAGTTTTGCAAGAAACCCCCTCCACAAAGATTATTTGCACAATTGCAAATAACCCCTTCCATTGGAAAAGTCCGGCCGGGAAAAAACAAAGGAAAACCGGCCGGAACGGAATGTAAACTGGCAACTCCAGAAAACTGGTCCCGTAATAAATTACAGGAAAACCCCGATACTGTGCATACACACCCGCATCTGTATTCCGTCCGGATACAAATGCAAAAAGACAAAATCTACACTGTACTAAACTAGGACCGGCTTAAACCAAAGCCGGCTAGTATTATCCGTTCGATCCTGATCCGTGCAATACCGCACGTATCTGATCGAACCCTGCCATATACCTATACGGCTACTAGTACAAACCGTCCGATCCTGATCCGTGCAATACCGCACGTATCTGATCGGACCCTGCCATATCTCCATACGGCCTCTACAGCGTTTCGCCCGAAAGCTGAGTAACTGAATGTGGGGGACTCTAAAGACTCGTCAACACCTCGGTTGTGGATTTAACAACTAGCACGTCAGAGGTATAAGCCAATACGTAACGGGCTACCAATGATTGACTAAAAGGGACGTCTGTGAGTGAACTCAGCCTGACAACCCTACTGAGCCTGTCAGTGACAATATCCGTACAGTCCGGTCCGTTCGTCTATGAGTATCGTATGGCGGGCCTAGGGGGTTGGTAAAAGTCAGACCCCCAAAAGCGGTACAAGTCGTGTTGGAGTGTAGCCCAGAACACCCTGAGATACTACTGGAATACCTACCAGTAAATCTCCTTGCCTTGGCCAAGGACTTTGTGTAATGGCTCTCCTAGACACAGCACGACCTCACCCCCAATACCGGGAGAGACGAACCCCTGAAGATACGCTCACTGCCTCCATGTGGCTCGGGACTGTACCCAACTAAAACCTGTTTGCACGACTCCTTTGAGCCGTGGTAGGGTAGTAATCAAAGTACAGTGGGAACTCACACGAGACAAATGACGATCCCCAGGTCGATGAACTAACCTGCACACATGTCACCAGGGAACTGCCATCTGACGTCCGGTATATGACCAACTAGCATGTTCCCGGCGAGTCCTGTCCGGTGTACTCATAACCCAATGAGCACCTGTATACATCTTAGGTGATCCAACTGACACCAGTGGCTTGTGAGACCGGCCACCGCCCCTCGTCGGGGTCTCGACTGTATACACTAGTCTACTAATGGAGTATCGATGCCCGGTCTCGAAACTCCCACGACTAGGGACCTTTTAAGGATATGCTTGTAGACCCCCAGCTCCCACTTATATGATCGTCCTCATACTGCTGGTGGTCAAGTAAGAATCCTAGGGGCTCTATCAACGTGTAATAGCGACGTGTCAGGTCACCTAAAACAGTACACGATGATAAAGGTAAACCAGATAGCATACTATCATCTCGAGTAAGACTGTCCTATCGGGATAGGTCCTCCCTCAATCATTACAATCACGTACCTGTGACCTAATAATTGACTCTGAGGGCACTATCTCCAACAGCCGCTACGGATCCATGCGGTCAACCTGCAAGAACTGTGGCACAACGGGGGTGAGTTGCCAACTCATGAGTTGAAAAACATCTACAAGTAGAAATCGAATAAACAACGACTCCTAAGTCAACTATATCATAAAGGTAATACTATGATATTTAGGATGACCGGGTCTGTATATGTGCCAACACTAATGTCAATTTCCATCAGTATGAGGATATCATCCAACAATATAATCAAAGTCTGTATGCAACCATATCATCAATGTATGTATGCAAGTGGATCCCGTCCATGTGTCAACCAATGACACAACAACATCATGCATGTAAATATCATAAAAGCATATGCAAGGAAGTATGAGGATATAAATCAACGTGTGTCCCTCGCGACACATTAAAAATCATGGAACCTGAGTGTCCAACATCGACACTCGAAAACATCATGAAACCCGTGTCTAGCATCGATACGTAAATCCTCATATCTCGGTCTCAGTCAGTCCGGATCGGCCCACGGGTTCCGTTTGCAGAATCGGCCCTCGGCCCCGGCAGTACGGGTCAACCCATATCCATCTCTCATCTCTGGTCAGTATCCTCCGGATAACCGCCAGATCCAACCAATCACCGGTAGGTAGTAGTCCCTGTAGGGTTCCTAGGCACTCTCAAGAGGTCTCTCAAGGCATCAACCATGCCAATTCAAAATTTACAAGTGCCGAGAAACCCTAATACGGATCATTAACTAGATATATAGGCGAAAAGAGCAACAAGTTAACAACTTAACTAAGTGAACGGAAATACAACCTTTGTAGATCCGGTTCTCCACCTCCATACCTCCGTGATGAAGTCCCCTTGCTGTCCAAATCGAGTCCCGGGCTCTAGCGTCGGCTTCATCGGAGAAATGGGCGGGCTAGGTCGTCGACTACGATGCCGAAGATGATCTACGTCGAGGCAACACTAGATCAAGCTCCCACTTCACCAAGTCATAAAACTTGTGAAGAAAACACCCTATACTACTTGGCAAGAGGTAGAGGATGAAGAAATAGGAAGTGGGTTCACTTTAGAATTGGATTTCTCATTCATTTTCTCAAGTTGCCATTGATGGAGGCAAGCTTCTTCTTGAAGAAGAAGAAGAAGAAGATGATGAAGTATATTATGATAAGTATATCTCATAAAGAAAATAAAATGTATACTTATCATAATCCAACCATGGTCAAGTGTAGAGAATAAACTAAGGTTAGGTCAATGGTTAGGGTTAAGCATGAAGACAAAAATGGTGACTTAGTCAAAGCTTCATGAAGCTTCAACATGCATCCAAAGAAAGCCACCATTTTTCTTTTCTTTTGCCAAAAAGAAATAAATAAATGAATAAATAAGTAAATAAATGAATAAGAAAAGAAAACCCTAACCATTCATATAACCATGGTTTAATCTTTACACAAACCCAAGTAAACATGTATCATCAAACATGATACAATCAAGTGCACAAAAGTATATCACATATACAACTTGTGCAATGCAAGTGAGAAAATCCATTTAAAGTGAACCAATACTAGTTAATGCAAAGTAATATATCAAATATATAATTATGCATTAAATCATTAAATCAACACTTGATTTAACGATCCGGTCATATCGCATATAACCGACTAATATCCAATGTATCGACTTATCGAATCAATCCATGATTGATAACTAGGTTATATCGCATACAACCATTCGATACATTCATCGCGAGAATGAAATACGGTATCACATACATGCATTATTCTCGGTCCCGCACATATCTCATATGCGCTTCTATTTCGTTTCGCTTGAGCCAGGAAACCTTTGTGTAGGACTCTAAAGACTCGTCAATACGCCGGCAGCAGGTGATGATCATATCAAACACCCACAAGCCGCAAGCGGTCTGCTAAACGTAACGGCCACCCGGGTATTGAGCGATCAGACGATCGACGAGCAAGCCCGCTCACACTCCTGTGAATCCAACCAGTAACACTTACCGTACAGTCCGGTCTGATCGTCTGATATGTCGCATATCTTGCCTAGGGGTGGTAAACGTCAGACCCCAATAGCTCGATAAGTCGTGTTGATATGAGGTCTATAACATTTCGAGAAACTACAGGTAACACTTACCAGTAAATCTCAGCAACCCTGGCCAGGGATTTCCGGTTATAGCCAATCGAACACAGCGCAACATCAACTCCCTATACCGGGAGAGACGAATCCCCTCCTATCGCTCATTGCCTCCATGTGATTCGGGACTGTACCCAAAAACCACCATTTTGCACGCCCTCTTGGACGTGGTAAGGTGGAAATCAAAGCACAGTGGGAACCACACAAGACTCTATGACGATCTCGGGTCAACAGACTACTCTGTACCAGTGTCACCAGAGAACTGCCATCTGACGTAAGGTATAATACCATCTGGGAGTTCTCGGCGAGTCCGTCCAGTGTACCCAGTCTCCACTGAGCACCCGTATATCATCTCTGATGTCAAACACCAATGGATATGGGATCATCCATCGCCCATCTGTATGGGTCGAGAAGGTATACGCTAGTCTACTCTGGTATATCGATGCCCCGTCTCGATACACCTACGACTAGGGACTTTGAAGGATGTACTTATAGACTATCTGTCCCCACTAGTATGATCTGCATCATAGTCCAGGTAGTCAAGTACACATCCTAAGGGCTTTACCAACATGTAACAGAGAGACAATCAGTATACACGTTAAGGTAAAGAGCAACCAGATAGCATACTATCATGTCGAGCAAGAAAGTCCTCCCTATATATATCCCAGCATCCACTACAATATACATCCTATGTACAGTAATGGCCTCTAGGGCATACATATAACTAACAATCTCCCACTTGCACTAGGGCCATCTGTAGCAGTGGTTGCAGTATCTCATACTCAACCATCCCATAAAAATTTCTCTCTGGGAATAGGCCTTCGTGAGTGGATCCGCCGTGTTGTCCTCTGAGTCTACTCTCCTAACCTCGATCACCCTGGAGATCAACCATCTCCATGATCAGGTTATACTGTCTTAGAATATGTCTGGATCACTGATGGGACGGGCGTTCCTTGGCATAAGCCACAACTCCATTGTCACACAATAGGAGGAACTAAGTTCATCTTATGAACAATTATACATCCAGACTACCTCTTTGGTAGCATCTCAAGTAGCGATGTATCCTGCCTTTATCGTCTAGTATGCCACGGTATCTAGCTTGGAACTCTTCCAACATACCGTCCCTTGCTTGAGGGTAAAGACAATGCCTGTGACTGACTTTCAGTCGTCCTTATCACCCTGGAACACTTCCAGTGATTCTCCCCAGGATCGATTGATACCATCTCACTACAACTAGTGAGAATCCTAACATCCAATTAGATCTATCTCATAGATCCAAAACCCAGGATTTAGGAGGTATCACTTTGATCCTAGATGGAGAATCCTTGTGATAAGCGGAGATTGACCGAGCGTAGCATATGAAAGTCCTTCCCTATCAAGAGCATGTCATCCACGTACTCTACGAGGATCGTCACTATACTCCCTACTACCTTTTTGTTTATACAAGGTTCATCTACCATTTTGATGATGTCAAACTCTTTGACTAACACATAAAAACAGATGTTCCAACTCCGCGATACCTGCTTTATTTTATAAAGCATCTTGTACACGTTTTCGCTGCTCCCACTGTCTACGAAGCCCTCTGGCTGTGTACTTATAGACGTTCTCTTCTAAATCATTATTTAGAAAAGTAGTCATGGCACCCAACCGCCAGATATCGTAGTCATGGTATGTAGCCGTGGCAAGTAGGATCTGGATGGACTTAAGCATAGCCACTTGAAAAGGTTTCATCATTATCCATGCCTGGTCGATGACGAAAAGCTTTAACAAGTGTAGCTTTGAAAGTCTCAACTTTTCCATCTACACCAAGTAATCTTCTCAAGATATACTTGCTCCTGATGGGGATTTAACCCTTCAGATATAGCAACCAAAGTCCATACTTTGTTGGTGTATAAGGATTCCATCTCAGATTGCTAAGCATCCAGCCATTCTAACAGAGTCACACTCTTGATGGCCAGCTCGAAACTAGTTGGGTCATCATCTCATGATGCAATCCTCGCTCCCACTGTCATAGAGAAACCGAAATATCTCTTAGGTGGGTGAGGAACCCTACCAGATCGGCAGAGAGGCTGAGGTTCGTTGGTTACTATTGAATCCTTTGGTTCTACCAAATTATCTGTTGTAGTTTGTATAGCTGGAACCTTTCCAGTTCTAGATAACTGACCTTGCCTCGAGCTTGTCCGGATTTTGCTTTTAGACATAGGCCGGACAACCCCAAATCTTAACTAGGTTAAGACATGGGCTCTTCCCATACCATATCTCATATGGAGTGGTAGGCTGTGATCTGATTCGAACCCTATTCAATAGGTATGCAGCTTCTCAAGTGCATAACTCCCAAAAGGAAATAGGAAACACAGTAGTACTCATCATAGAGCATACCATATCACATAGGGTGCTATTGCTTCGCCCCGATATACCATCGTGCTATGGTGTATACGGAGGAGTAATGCTGAGAGAGAATCTCATTCTCCTTTAGAATAGTCCAGGAATTCCGTGCTCAAGTATTCTCCTCCCTGATCACATCAAAGGACATAATACTTATACCCTTATTGGTTCCCTACTTCTAACTTATATTCTGTGAATATCTCAAAAGGTTCGGACTTGTGTTTCAACAGGAACATATGTCTGAATCTAAAGAGATCATCAGAGAATGTAATGAAGTACAAAGAACCAGTACTGGCATATGTAGACAGGGGACCTTACATACATCAACATGTATCATCCCAAGAGTTTACTAACTCTTTCTCTGCTTCCAGTAAACAGAGCTATGGTCATCGTATCTTTGTGACATGACTGGCAAGTTTCATAAGATGTAAATTCAAACAGATTTAAATATGCATCTAAATGTAACTTCAGCTAGTCAGGTCGCATTGATATGACCTAGTCTACAATGCCTCAAGAAGGATTTGTTCATTTCTGAACTCATCCTCCTGTGTGTGTTCTGTATACTTAGAACTGTAGTTTGATTTAGAACATCAATGCTTTTAGATAACGTGCCTGAACCGATCAACTTTTGATATAGAAAATGTTCAAAACATTATCCAACAATACAAAATTTTATCATTTCTTTACTAATAAAGAGACTGATATGATTTTGTATATCAGGTTCGGTATCTAATAACATTCGTTCAGAATCAATGTATTGGTAATACAGGGTGACAGTGACCAACAGACTTGGCTGCAACTCTTGCCCCGTTTTCTGCCTCATGAAACTTATCACCCGTTCTCAGTCCTCTACCTTTCTGTAGCCCTATGTAACAGATTACATATCTGGAATCCTGATCTGGTATCACATACCCAGGACGTAAAGGATACTGAGAAACAGTTCTCTGTAATGAACACACCCGAAGATGATGCATCAGCATGCACTCTCTTCGTTTGGGCGGCACGGGAATTCTGGTAATCCCCAATATCCTACTCTGTCTTATAACAATTATAAGTTGGAGCGGGACCAACGTTCCCCAGCTCAGTATAACAAGCGGGTTCGGTCAATATATCCGTTTTATTATCTTGATTAAGGTGTGACATGGTCGCTACCTGGAGAGAGAGAGAAGAAAACACTCAGCGTATGCTCTTGCAAGATCAGATTGGTTATTATTTTATCTAATCAGGATGGCTCCCACTGCTTTTTATCAAATCTTCCTTCAAACCCTAAAAGGAAAGACTAGCCGGGATTAATTACACGCTACAGGTTCACCAATCTTTCAGCCAGGCCAGTGTCGGTACTTTGAGGGAGGTCCCCCGTGCTTTCGCACGAACCTAATTAATGTAAACCTCGTTTTCCCAGAGGCGTAACCCCGTTGACACCATTCTAGACACCTACTTGATCGGCTAATTGTAATGTGTAAAACTCTCTCAGGAGTAACAATTACTCGCAGCGGGTATCGGGATCCAACTATCTCATAGAAGGTATGCAATCTCATTGCAAATTTCAACACTTGAAATTCCCGATATTCATTTTGCCCCTAGCGTGCTATGACCTTGACGCATGCCAAACAACCCATAGTCCGCTAGTCAAGTTCAACCCGTACATTTCTTGATTGAATTAAACCCACCCGCACGACCCTTGACGCATGCCAAACAACGCCGTACGAATACCCTAATCCAATCGCATCGTATGCTAGCAGATAAGCACTAGTTAGCTACCGTACACTACGCCTTGACTCATGCCAAACAACCGCAGCACGAATACTAACTAGTACTTATCTGAAATGACGGAGGGCTACGACAGGTTTTTCTGAAAACCTATTGCGTAATGAACTTGATATCGTTGTAGAATCAAATGATTTTAAAATGGAGTGTTTTTTTGAAGCTTTTCTAGTTTTGCTAAAGGAGTCACTCCCGGTGAAGGGATCGTCGGTCCTTTCCTCGTCGAATGAGGTGCGGGATATATCATATATATCACTGTGCAAAGCAAAAACTCTTAAAAGCAATCAAAAGACAAACCGAGTGTGCAGCATCTGCCAGTTATTGCTAAAGGAGTCACTCCCGGTGAAGGGATCTCGGTCCTTTCCTCATCGAATAAGGTGCAGGATATATCACATATACCGCTGTGCAAAGCAAGAACTGTAGCTACCTGTTTTATTTTGAAATTCGATTCTACAACATCTTTAGGTTTCTTTTATTTCATTAATCACATTAATGAAGTCCCATCATTTAAATACCTAATCATCACAGATAAATACGACGTACCGCATTCGCCTCGATGTCCCCTCGTGCACCGTTAGGTTAGGTAACTAACGGCAGAGCGGGACAGGGCTAGCGCGGGTGTAAAACATAAGTAACGCCTATATAATATATCATATATACTATATAAAGTATTCATCATAGAACATATCACATGATCACATCACAGATATCGCAGCAGAAGAAACATATGAAATATTGGATATACTAGGAAGTCCGTGTTTTCAATACGAGCCAGTATAAAACACGGATTCCACGGTCGCGATGAATAGCCAAACGCACACCCCTAGACCCCTACGAGAGCGGCAAGCAACCCTACCAATTCTAGAGTTAGGAGACCCGGACTCGACTCCTCGAGTTGGTCTCCCACTGGACTCCAGAACCCGGTTACTTGTGCTCCCCACCTTGGGTCTATCCTAGTGCGGAAAAGTAAATAATATACAAAAGGTGACATCTTCCGCAACCTGGAAGTGCCCCAATAAAAGAATATTACATACAAGTTTTTACATGAATGAAAATGAAAAACACTCATCTCACATAAAACCCCCGGCTATTCAAACACGACGATCCAATATAACATATCCAGCAACACATAACATCACATGTCATCAACGTAAGTAAATATGCGCATCCCAATTGTCGTTGACATATAGCAACGAAACCGGCGATATCACATATTACACTTACGGTCACAGAAAAGAAAGTGTAAAACTACAACAGTTGGAATCCGCAACCTGCATAGACATCGCATGCCTAACAATTATAAACCCCGCATTTTAGTCTCATTATCGAAAACTCTTTTCAATATCAAGTCGGGCAATTCAACAAGATTCCCGACATCCTGATCGAATGCTCGTCGCAAACTTTAATAGGCGGCCGCACCCCTGATACCGTCGACGAAGTGCACCAAGGCGGAACACCGCTACCGCTAGCACCCTAACGGATGCTTTCGGCGACGGGGTTCTCCTACAGTCACTTGGTCGGGGCTATGGGATGAGGCTGTCTATTAAGTTTACCCGGCAAGTATCCGCGTACCCTACGTGATTGCGATGGACTTTTGATCACATCAAAATTCCGTGGCAACCGATCAAGTGAGACTAAACTACTAGATTTATAACATTCATTCAGTTATCTCATAACTGCTTGTGAATTCCAATTATTGTATCCCATTCCAGATAAATAGAAAATGTTAAACTTTCCGATCGAACATTCATACACCCAAGTTTTCCCGATACAGATCAACTCATGAAATAAGTTCAAAGACATTCACTTCGTGCCTCAGTACCAACGGTCCAGCCGTAGAAGGGTCAAGCCAACGCCTCACATGTGGCACGCCGTACTGCCCCAAACCCGAAGGCTCAAAGGGCAGTTCAAGACGGTCATATAATCGATTTAAGGTTTGTTGTCTTCTAGAGGGTCCATCGCGTTACTTGCACTACTTAGAACGTCTTTAAACCACGGAAAAATCCAACACTTGAAAATTTTCCGGCAGGGGAAAAATTGGGTATTTATATCCGATCAAACTTTTTAACATATTCAAAAATTATCCGGAAAACACCTAGACAAAGTTTGACAACCCGATCGAATCTACGAACTCCCAAAACAACCCCAGACCACTCAACTCTTGAGTCAAATTAAAAATTCCCAGAAAATACAGCAATAAAATTTAAGAGTTACTGTGCAAAAATTACTGGGAGAAGGGACAAAGTTGCCGCGGAACCGCCGCATTAGCCATGCTAATGCCGCGGTTCCGCCGCAATGTTGTGGAATCTTGGGTACGGGCTTCACAGTAATTCTTACAATTCCCTGCTTAATTTTCTGCATATTTTTAATGTGGAAAAATCCCCGAAATTGAAAAATGTACAGAGAGCAATTTTGGGTTTAGGGTTTCGGTTCGATCGGGTTTCTAACATCGTCTAAGCATCGCCTAAGGCTCTAGCTAGGCTCTGATACCACTGTAGGATTCCTAGGCACTCTCAAGAGGTCTCTCAAGGCATCAACCATGCCAATTTCAAAATTTACATGTGCCGAGAAACCCTAATACGGATCGTTAACTAGATATATAGGCGAAAAGAGCAACAAGTTAACAACTTAACTAAGTGAACGGAAATACAACCTTTGTAGATCCGGTTCTCCACCTCAATAGCTCCGTGATGAAGTCCCCTTGCTTTCCAAATCGAGTCCCGGGCTCTAGCGTAGGCTTCATCGGAGAAATGGGCGGGCTAGGTCATCGACTACAATGCCGAAGATGATCTACGTCGAGGCAACACTAGATCAAGCTCCCACTTCACCAAGTCATAAAACTTGTGAAGAAAACACCCTATACTACTTGGCAAGAGGTAGAGGATGAAGAAATAGGAAGTGGGTTCACTTTAGAATTGGATTTCTCATTCATTTTCTCAAGTTGCCATTGATGGAGGCAAGCTTCTTCTTGAAGAAGAAGAAGAAGAAGATGAAGTATATTATGATAAGTATATCTCATAAAGAAAATAAAATGTATACTTATCATAATCCAACCATGGTCAAGTGTAGAGAATAAACTAGGGTTAGGTCAATGGTTAGGGTTAAGCATGAAGACAAAAATGGTGACTAAGTCAAAGCTTCATGAAGCTTCAACATGCATCCAAAGAAAGCCACCATTTTTCTTTTCTTTTGCCAAAAAGAAATAAATAAATAAATGAATAAATAAGTAAATAAATGAATAAGAAAAGAAAACCCTAACCATTCATATAACCATGGTTTAATCTTTACACAAACCCAAGTAAACATGTATCATTAAACATGATACAATCAAGTGCACAAAAGTATATCACATATACAACTTGTGCAATGCAAGTGAGAAAATCCATTTAAAGTGAACCAATACTAGTTAATGCAAAGTAATATATCAAATATATAATTATGCATTAAATCATTAAATCAACACTTGATTTAACGATCCGATCATATCGCATATAACCGACTAATATCCAATGTATCGACTTATCGAATCAATCCATGATTCGATAACTAGGTTATATCGCATACAACCATTCGATACATTCATCGCGAGAATGAAATACGGTATCACATACACGCATTATTCTCGGTCCCGCACATATCTCATATGCGCTCCTATTTCGTTTCGCTTGAGCCAGGAAACCTCTCTGTAGGACTCTAAAGACTCGTCAATACGCCGGCAGCAGGTGATGATTGTTCATATCAGATTTTTGCATTTTCATACCGCCCAATTTTTATCACATTGCATATCCGTAGATACTCTTGAGCCGTGTTTGCTAGTCAATTGCAGGATACAGGTTCTCGGTTCTAAAACGGTGAAATTCATGGAAAACACGAAAAAATCCGGGTTCCTGCCAACCACAGATAAAACACGGTCTCCGCCCTTCATCCGTATGTTGCCAGATACCAGTAGGAAGACAAAATGTCAAATCAATGTACAAGGCTCAATGGTAGCACAAGATCCAAGAAATCTACGTGGAGCTCGAGGCAATCATGACAAAATCTTGACAAAAAATCCACCTTTCCCTCAACAGAAATTCTGGAAAAATCGTGGAGCCAAACTGAGAAAATACATATGCCAGAATAATGTACACGGCAAACCAGGAAATCCCAAAAAAGCAGATGCCCCAACTCCTCCAAAGGGCCGCGGATCCGCGGCCAAAGGGGGGTCTAGGCCGCGGATCCGCGGCCGTACTGGCGCCGCATGCGCAGGAATTTTGGGGGTATTTTGGTCTTTTCGTTTTTGTTCTGGTGGTTGCCCTAGGTTTCCATTCTCCAGCCTATAAATAACCCAGAACTTTGAGAAGGAAAGGGTCCATTTTCTTGTATTTTCATTTTGCTAGGATTAGTTGTGTTTCTTCTTCCTCTTCTCACCTCTTCTCCATTGAAACTTGTAGTGAGCTTGTGAGTGAAGAGTGATGAATAAAGAAGAACCATTTATTATCATGCTTGTCTCTTTATCTTGTTAATTGTTGTAATTTTTATTCGTTAAGTAGTTGTTGTTATTTTCTTCTCTTTTTCTTTATCCTTAATACGACAATGATGCTTACGCTCGATCCTCGCCAAGGTGAGGTCGCAAATAGCTAGTCGTATTCTTCTAATCTCTTTCTTTCTATCTTCCTCTTTTGTTTTGTTTTATTTTTCCGTATCATGATGTGTGAGTAGTTCATACTTGTTAGGGTAGGATAAGGGAAGTTTGAGAGAAAGAAATCTCTCTCACTCTTTCCTTGCCCAACAGTTTAAATCGACTCCCGTTAATTGACCCACAATCCGCTCCTTACGGCACCATATCCTACATGATAGCGGTGATTCCGTAGTGAGACCGGTTGTGGTTGAATTAACCGGAGGTTATGGCTAAGAGCCAAGAACGGACGGACAAGCACCAAAAGGAAGGACTTATGCGTTGGAAAGCCTAGCTTATACTCGCAAGTTCCTTCCTAGTCGTGCTAATCCCCGTTGTTGCCGATTACCGTAACACCGATATTAAGAGGGGCAACGAAAGATGTGGAGACTCCTAACTCAAACTAACCTAATCCTAACCCTAACAAGCTCTCTTTAAAACATCAACTTAACACTTAGATAATCACAAACAACTCTGAACTCTCGGACTTAACTCGTTAAAACACATAGAAAAACACTCCCCTCTCCCTGCGGACGACCCGTACTCAACCGGCTAGCTACAAGCGAAACCGTCTTGATTGTGGTATTTAAACTAAAACTTGAACACGCAGAATTGCTAACAATCAAATGGCGCCGTTGCCGGGGAGACGGTAGTTTATTTCCTTGTGTAATTTCGGGTTAATTTGTAAGTATAAATATAACCAAAAAAAAACAAAAAAAAATATACTTGTAAAAAAATCATCTTGTTATTTTTGATTAGCTTTTGTGCAAGTGTGCAGGAAAATACAAGTTTCGAGTTCAGTGGCCAAGACGTTGAAAATACGGAGTTCAAGTACAGTGCCAAAGACGTGGGAAGATAGACCCACATTTCGCGGCTACACCGCGACGGACAAAACAAAGCAAACGGTCTACTGTAGAAATCTGGAGTAGGTACAGTGAGCAAGTAAAACTTCAGTACATCCAGACAAGCAGAGGACACCAAAAACAGCCCACACCAGAAAAATGAAGAGCCAACTCCTCATTTCCGCCGCGGATCCGTGGCAATAGTGGGCTTAGGCCGCGGATCCGCGGCCATTTGGTGGCCTTGGGCTGCCATCTTTTCTCTGTAAGTCTCTCTGCTCCTCTCCTCTCCTCTGAACTCCACTGAATTGTGTTTTCTGCAGCCTTCTTTGCCCAAACTCTTCTCCCCCTTCCAATAAACTGTTCTTGTGCAGGATTCTTTGCGCCGCAAATAAAAAATTGTTTGCAGTTGATTTGTTACTGCTTTGCATTTCTTTAATACGGACTTAAGGGGCTTGAAACCAATCCAGATTGGGTGGGGATTTCATCACCCTTCCCAGGACCCCAAAAATCACTAAAGTATATGCATTGTCCATTGTAAATTAAAAAATACTAGACTTCAGCCCTAAGGACTTCGCGCTCATTAGGAGAAGATAAACCGTGTTTAGAATCTCGCTTAACCGTATATTGTTTACGGGGTGTCTAGGAAAGTGTTAAAGGCGCAACCGCCGAAAGAGAAAGGGTTATTTAATTAAGGAACTTCGCGAAAGCGTTGGACAACCTCCCCTTATCTCTGCACTTACCTGACCTCGTGATCAGTGTATTTTTAAGCCCGTTTCTCGACACTGTTTAACTTCGACAATCAAGTTCAGGAGCAGGTCTAGTAGACCTAGGTTACCCTAGATCTAGGTGTGATTGTGCATATCTTGTTTGTGATTGCTTAAGCCGTATTTCCGTACATATTTCTGTAAAAATCTTTCTAAAAAAAAAAAAGAAAAAATCAAAAACTTTTATAAAAACTTGCCCTTTGTCGCCAAATCCATTTTTTCACCCACCACCCATCGCCTTTCTCCATTGACGTTTTCTTACCCTCACCTTCTCCGCTTTGACTATACTAAACTCGTTTAGTGTATGTCCGCTTGGACTCGGGACACCAGCGCCCGTCTAGTCCGCGTTACGTTAGTCGCGACCGACTACGCGATCGACTCCGAAGTCGATACTCCGTCCACTCCTCTTTCACCCCTTCCTTTGCCGGCCAACTCCGACGTTGACCGGAATTCTGTTCATACATCTTCACCTTCACCTTCACCTTCACCAACCTCTTCTTCCGCGATGTCAGGATTTAATCCGAACATCTCTTTGACCACCGCTGGATTGGCTCCGCCTCCTACGGAGACCAATATCCCACCACCTCCGCCTGTTGTAGCGCCGCAGCGAATTGCGCTCCAGGATCGTTTCTACCCCACCCGTTCTGCACTTCCCACCTGCCTTTCTCTTCCTCCGGCCAATGGGGACAACTTTGAAATTAAGCCCCATTTCATCAACATGCTTCCACGTTTTCATGGGCTTGAATCTGAAGATGCCTATATCTTCATCAATAAATTTCAAAACGTCTGTGCCATGATGAAAACAACCCAGCTGTCGGACGATGCTATACGTCTACGGGTCATTCCGTTCACTTTATGCGATCTCGCCGAAAAATGGCTGTATAGCACCGCTTCCCACTCAATCACCAGCTGGGACGAGTTTGTTAAAGCGTTTCTGAAAAAATTCTATCCAAATCATAAGACCGCAAGAATTCGAAATGAAATCAACCAATTCTCCCAGCTTCCTTCTGAACCCTTCTGGAAGTGCTTTGACCGGTACAAAGACCTTCTTGTTCAGTGTCCTCACCACGGTATAGAGAAATGGCAACTCTGCCAAACCTTATACGAGGGACTGAACCCAGCAACGAAGCAGTTGCTGGAAACCATCTGTCAGGGCCACTTCCTATCAAAATCTGACGAGGAAGCGTGGCAGTTCTTTGACGACCTTGCGGAGCAAACGCTACAGTGGGAGAGCACCAGACCGACTTCTTCTTCTTCTACCTCCACTTCTACCGGTCAGTCTAGGGTAGGAATCCACCAACTTGACGTCTCTATTGCGATGAAAGCTGAAATGGCTGCAATAACATGAAAGCTTGAAGCAATAGAGAGCAAATTTTCTGCTTCTGCTCCTACCCCGGTTCTCCCCCTTCGTACCATCTATGCTTGTTGTTCCGATCCTTCCCACTTGACCGAAGAGTGTCCTTACAACCCACCCTTGCAAGGACAGGATCAGGTTAATGCTGTCTTCCAGCAAAGACCGAGGAATGATCCATACTCTTCCACCTACAATCCCGGTTGGAGGAACCACCCCAATTTCGCCTGGAATCAGAATCAGAATCAATTCCAGGGCAACAATTTCCAAAGGGCCCCTCCACCGCAACAACAAGCGCAACAACAAACTCAGTATCAGCAGCCCTTCCAACCCCAACCTTTCCAAAACCAGACGAACAACTTTGCACCCAACAACTCTTTTCCACCAAACAACTTTGTTCCGTCAAACAATGATCAGGTTTCCTCGCTCGAGCGAAGTCTGGAGGCGTTTGTTAAACAATCGACTCAATCCACCGCCAACATCCAGTCTTTGATTCAATCTTTAGTGCAACACACTGCCGCACACGGGCAAAGCATCAAGACCATCGAGGCCCAGATTGCACAGCTGAACGCGGCCTTAAGCGAGCGAGAAAAGGGGAAGCTCCCGTCCCAGCCACTTCCAAATCCCGGGCACCCACATAATGCACATGTTGCTCTTGAACAACAGAACCATAATGTGAGTGCCGTGACTACACTGAGATCGGGGAGGATGCTGCAAAACAACATTGGCACACGGATCAACGATGACACCCCGGCCGCTGCTTCTTCTTCTTCTCCTTCTTCTTCTTCGTCTTCTGAGCCTATTCTCCGTTCTTCACAAGGCTCTCCTTCCTCTTCTTCTCTGAACGGACCCACTTCTCACTCCACGAAAACACCTATTCTGGGATCCGTTCCAACTCCACAATCTCCTCCTCCAGCATTAGACTCAACCAATTTTCAAAATGTCCCATTTCCAAACCGGTTGAGATCTAATAAACAAAATCCTCAAATGGAGAAGATTCTGGAGTTATTTAAGCAGGTTAACATTAATATTCCTCTTTTAGATGCTGTCCAACAAGTCCCGTCTTACGCGAAAATCTTAAAGGACTTGTGCACGAAAAAGAGGAAGTCTCAGGTACCCAAGAAAGTTTTCTTGGCTAGTGCTGTGAGTGATGCCCTTACCCAATCTTTACCACAAAAACGGAAGGACCCTGGCTGTCCTACGATTTCAATTACTATTGGGGATAAGAACATTAACCGCGCACTATTAGATCTTGGTGCCAGTGTTAACCTGCTTCCGTATTCAGTATACGAGCAATTAGGCGTCGGAGAGTTGAAACCCACACACTGCACTCTCCAAATGGCCGACCGATCGATCACCCACCCTAGGGGTGAGCTAGAGGATGTGTTGATAAGAGTCGGGGACTTCATATTCCCCGTTGACTTCATTGTATTAGATACACAGCCTGTAGCTAACCCCCGGAATCAAATTCCGGTGATACTCGGTCGACCATTTCTCGCAACCTCAAATGCTGTGATCAATTGTCGCAATGGTTCGATGAACCTCTCTTTTGGAAATATGACGATTGAACTCAACATTTTTAGGTTGGGGAATCAGCCCGCCGAACCTAATGCTCATATACTGGACGTCTGCTCGATCCAGGAGATCACCCCAGAAGAGTGTGAATTCGAGGAGTTTCTGTTTGATCACGATAATCTCGACGACATTAGTGCGTTTCTCTTCGAACCTGCTGCTGTTTCTGCGCCCGACAACGAATACGAGTGTTTCACGTTCTTGAACGATCTTAGCTGCGCACAACCCGAGTTTGAATCTTTCGACTTTCCGGATGAGTTACCTGAACCATCCAACTCGGTTGCTTACACTCGCTTTGAACCTTTGCTGGAGTCCTTTGAGTTCGAGACCTTTGCACCAGTCTTGCCTTCCATCATTTCACCTCCAACGCTCGAACTCAAGCCTTTGCCGTCTCACCTCAAGTATGCTTACTTAGGTGAGAACGAGACCCTTCCTGTCATCATCTCGGCTTCTCTAGCTCCCGAGCAAGAGAAAGCCCTTCTCGCGGTCTTGCACAGCAACAGGCAAGCTTTTGGCTGGTCCATGGCGGATATCAAGGGGATTAGTCCCCTGATCGTTGAGCATCACATTCATCTGATGGATGATGCCAAACCAGCCCGGGATCCACAAAGACGTCTTAATCCAGTCATGAAGGAGGCTGTGAAGAAGGAGATCGTCAAATGTCTAGATAGTGGTATCATTTACCCTATCTCTGATAGCCAGTGGGTTAGCCCCATTCATGTCGTCCCCAAGAAGTCGGGCATCACGGTCATAACCAACGAGGCGAACGAGTTAATCCCTACTCGCACCCAAACTGGGTGGCGAGTTTGCATTGATTACAGAAAACTCAACGCCGCAACGCGGAAAGACCACTTTCCGCTACCTTTCATTGACCAGATGCTTGAACGATTGGCCGGACACGAGTACTACTGCTTTCTTGATGGCTACTCCGGCTATAATAAAATTCCCATCGCCGAAAAAGACCAGGACAAGACCACTTTCACTTGTCCTTTCGGCACGTTTGCATATCGACGCATGCCCTTTGGGTTATGCAATGCGCCCGCTACCTTCCAGCGGTGTATGATGGGAATTTTCTCTGACATGGTGGAAAAATTTCTGGAGATTTTCATGGATGACTTCTCCATCTTCGGCGACTCCTTTAACGAGTGTTTGCTGCATCTTGACGCTGTCCTTACCCGATGTAAGGACAAGAATCTCACTTTGAACTGGGAGAAATGCCACTTCATGGTGCGCGAAGGTATTGTCTTAGGACATATCATCTCGCAAAATGGCATAGAGGTTGACAAAGCAAAGATTAAGGTCATTTCCAATCTGCCTCCTCCCCGATGCGTCAGAGATATCCGAGCCTTCCTTGGCCATGCCGGTTTTTATAGACGGTTTATCAAGGACTTTAGCAAGATTGCTAGGCCCTTGACTCTTTTGCTGGCCAAGGATACGCCTTTCGACTTCAACTCGAGCTGTGTGAATGCATTCGAGTCACTGAAACGCTCACTCACTTCTGCTCCCGTTCTTTCTTCTCCTGACTGGACGCACCCATTTGAGATTATGTGCGATGCATCCGACTTTGCCATTGGTGCTGTCCTTGGACAACAAATCAACAAGATGCCGCACGTAATCTATTACGCGAGCCGAACCCTGAACGACGCCCAACTCAATTATACAACAACTGAGAAGGAATTCTTGGCTGTTGTATTTGCTTTAGAAAAGTTCAGGCCCTACCTCATCGGCTCTCCAGTCATTGTCTACACGGACCATTCAGCTCTGCGCCATCTTTTTGCGAAGAAAGATGCAAAATCTCGGTTAATACGTTGGATCCTCTTGCTTCAAGAGTTTGACCTTGTCATTAAGGACAAACGAGGATGTGAAAACGTAGTTGCCGACTATCTCTCACGACTTCCTTCTTCGCCTTCGTTTCCAATTCTGATCAATGACATTTTCCCGGATGAACAGCTCTTGACAGTACCGTGCGAACCCTGGTTCGCAGATATTGTGAACTATTTGGCCACGGGATTACTACCGACCGAATGGTCAAGTCAGGACAGACTTCGCTTCTTATCCCAAGTAAAACACTTTTACTGGGACGAACCCTACTTGTTCAAGTACTGTCCCGACCAGATTATTCGTCGGTGTGTCCCTGACGAGGAATTCAAGAGTGTGCTGTCATTTTGCCACGATCAAGCGTGTGGCGGGCATTTTGGGCCCAGAAAGACAGCTGAGAAGATCTTGCAATGTGGTTTCTACTGGCCACAACTTTTCAAAGACGCTCATGACTATTGCAAGACTTGCTCCCGGTGCCAACACATGGGCCGGATATCCCGGAGGAACGAGATGCCGCTCCAACCAATCTTGGTTGTGGAGATTTTCGATGTTTGGGGGATAGATTTCATGGGGCCGTTTCCCAGCTCTTTCGGGAACTTGTACATCCTTCTAGCTGTTGATTACGTCTCTAAATGGGTCGAGGCTGTGCCCAGCCGAACTAACAACAACAAGGTTGTCGTTAGGTTCCTTAAAGAAAACATTTTCTCCCGGTTTGGGCACCCCCGAGCGATCATTAGCGACAATGGAAGTCATTTCTGCAATAGGACTTTCGAAGCCTTGATGCGGAAATACTCCATTAATCATAAGCTCTCTACGCCCTACCACCCCCAAACCTGCGGGCAGGCCGAAGTTTCAAATCGGCAAATCAAGCAGATACTGGAGAAGACGGTTTCCAAGAACCGTAAGGATTGGTCTCTGAAACTCACTGATGCCCTTTGGGCATTTAGAACCGCTTATAAGACCGACCTTGGCATGTCTCCCTATCGGCTTGTGTACGGAAAAGCCTGCCACCTTCCTGTCGAAATCGAGCATCGCGCATTTTGGGCGATAAAGGGGCTGAATCTGTCTCTTGATGATGCGGGCAGCCATCGGAAGCTGCAGTTGAACGAACTGAACGAGCTTAGGGATGAGGCTTACGATAACGCGGTTGTTGTTAAGAACCGAACGAAGGTGTTTCACGATAAACACCTTTTGCGCAAAACCTTCGTACCTGGTCAGCAGGTATTGCTTTACGACACCCGACTTCACTTCCATCCTGGAAAGCTCAGATCTCGCTGGAAAGGGCCGTATTTTGTGCGGAATGTGTATCCGGAGGGCGCTGTGGATTTGGAGAATCCAAAGGACGGTTCACTTTTCAAAGTAAACGGACACCGATGCAAACCGTACCTTAGCGCCGAACCAACAGAGGAGCTCCTGTTCTTACAGGAGCCGGTTTACCCTGAATGATCTTCCTCTGCCTACCTCCAAACTTCGGTTATCCAGCCAAGAACAGCGGACACTGTTCCAAATAAGTTTGGGGGTATGTACAAACCATTTTGTATATATTTGTGTATATTCTTTTTCTTTTATTTAAAAACTAAAACAAAAAAAAATTGTGTATCACTAACCGACAATTTTGACCCTTCCAACTGCTCTCTTCATGCTACGACAGTGAGGACACTGTCCAGTTTAAGTTTGGGGGTACGCTCGGTACGCATTTCTTACCTTCGCATTCATATGTATATTTTGCATCTGCATTTTAAATCCATAAAATCCATAAAAATCTGAAAATTTTCTAAAAAATATAAAAACTTTTTCTTGTCAAGTTAGCTTGTGGAAGAACTCTGATTCAACATTCGACGGTTTTTGTTTGAAAAGATAGGAATGACTAAATCTTATGTTTAGATTTTGAAAACCTGAAAGATAACTCTCCTTTGAAGTTAACTATAGCTGATATACGTCTTTACATCACACTACACATGTCGTGAATTTTGGGAATTAGATGACAAGTCTTTCATGTTTAAACTTTTAAACAGATAAATGATTTTCTGAGGATCAAATAGGTTTGTTCTGAAATAAGTAATGTCAAGAATAGTTTATGAAGTAAAGCGAATATGAAGGAATGTTATTGATGCCGTAATTGGAGCTAAGTCTGAAAAATAACCCATCTGAAACTTGATTGGAATGATTACACACCAAACTCACTAAACACGTCTTTTATCCAAAAAAAAAAAATATTTGAACTGCCGGTTATATCTCCGTTCGTATCAAATCATCTGATTTTTACGCCAAACTGTCTTTTGTTTTTGGACCTAGGTAACTTGAGTAATTAAGTCCGCTGGGGTGTTTCTACACCTAATGCCCTAAAACCAACTGGTTTGGGTGCATTGGCCCAAAGCTCGCTAAGAAGCCTAGAAAGTCCAGTTTTAAAACAAAGTCAAGCAAGTGTTCTCTCCGAGTTAAAATTCCTAACGGTTCTTTGTGTGAGAATAATCTTGATAAAAGACAGGCTTTTATAAAAAAATTTAAACGGAGATATGAAGGTTTTATTCTATGATAAAGACTATTGCACGTTCACAGAGGTGTGTATGAAATGAAAACAAGAAAAAGGTGGAGTGAAAAATACGACTTAGTTTCCTGTTAAGGAAGATAGAAATTCTGAAGTTGAAACCTTACTGGAAAACGAAACTTGAAAAATGCTTAACTCTTTATAAAACTTATGTGATCCTTTTCAATTTGTTATCTGGGCTTTATTGTGCGGCATGATGACTTTAATCGATACTTCTGGAACTTAACGACACTATTTGCACTGCACGTAAGGACATATAAAATCTGTAGTTAAATAAGAAGCGAGGTGTGAAAAATAAAGGTTCGATAGTCTAGACTTAGGATTATAGAATTATTATTTTCTAAAACAAAACTTTAGGGTTTGAATCTTAGTTATTTTGCAAAACCAACTTGACCGGATTTTGTGGGTAGTATCCGCTGAAAACCCTCAGGAGACAACGCTCCTCCTACTAGGGACACCTAGAGGTTTAACGGCTTGTTGCACATGCTCAGTGCAATCGCGTTCCCTGCGAAAGTGAGGTTAGGGAATTTTTTGTGAATAAATGGGCTTTGCTCGGGACGAGCAAATGATAAGTTTGGGGGTATTTGTTCATATCAGATTTTTGCATTTTTATACCGCCCAATTTTTATCACATTGCATATCCGTAGATACTCTTGAGCCGTGTTTGCTAGTTAATTGCAGGATACATGTTCTCGGTTCTAAAACGGTGAAATTCATGGAAAACACGAAAAAATCCGGGTTCCTGCCAACCACAGATAAAACACGGTCTCCGCCCTTCATCCGTATGTTGCCAGATACCAGTAGGAAGACAAAATGTCAAATCAATGCACAAGGCTCAATGGTAGCACAAGATCCAAGAAATCTACGCGGAGCTCGAGGCATCATGACAAAATCTTGACAAAAAATCCACCTTTCCCTCAACAGAAATTCTGGAAAAATCGTGGAGCCAAACTGAGAAAATACATATGCCAGAATAATGTACACAGCAAACCAGGAAATCCCAAAAAAGCAGATGCCCCAACTCCTCCAAAGGGCCGCTGATCCGCGGCCAAAGGGGGGTCTAGGCCGCGGATCCGCGGCCGTACTGGCGCCGCATGCGCAGGAATTTTGGGGGTATTTTGGTCTTTTCGTTTTTGTTCTGGTGGTTGCCCTAGGTTTCCATTCTCCAGCCTATAAATAGCCCAGAACTTTGAGAAGGAAAGGGTCCATTTTCTTGTATTTTCATTTTGCTAGGATTAGTTGTGTTTCTTCTTCCTCTTCTCACCTCTTCTCCATTGAAACTTGTAGTGAGCTTGTGAGTGAAGAGTGATGAATAAAGAAGAACCATTTATTATCATGCTTGTCTCTTTATCTTGTTAATTGTTGTAATTTTTATTCGTTAAGTAGTTGTTGTTATTTTGTTGTTGTTTCTTTCTTCTCTTTTTCTTTATCCTTAATATGACAATGATGCTTACGCTCGATCCTCGCCAAGGTGAGGTCGCAAATAGCTAGTCGTATTCTTCTAATCTCTTTCTTTCTATCTTCCTCTTTTGTTTTGTTTTATTTTTCCGTATCATGATGTGTGAGTAGTTCATACTTGTTAGGGTAGGATAAGGGAAGTTTGAGAGAAGGAAATCTCTCTCACTCTTTCCTTGCCCAACAGCTTAAATCGACTCCCGTTAATTGACCCACAATCCGCTCCTTACGGCACCATATCCTACATGATAGCGGTGATTCCGTAGTGAGACCGGTTGTGGTTGAATTAACCGGAGGTTATGGTTAAGAGCCAAGAACGGACGGACAAGCACCAAAAGGAAGGACTTATGCGTTGGAAAGCCTAGCTTATACTCGCAAGTTCCTTCCTAGTCGTGCTAATCCCCGTTGTTGCCGATTACCGTAACACCGATATTAAGAGGGGCAACGAAAGATGTGGAGACTCCTAACTCAAACTAACCTAATCCTAACCCTAACAAGCTCTCTTTAAAACATCAACTTAACACTTAGATAATCACAAACAACTCTGAACTCTCGGACTTAACTCGTTAAAACACATAGAAAAACACTCCCATCTCCCTACGGACGACCCGTACTCAACCGGCTAGCTACAAGCGAAACCGTCTTGATTGCGGTATTTAAACTAAAACTTGAACACGCAGAATTGCTAACAATCAATGATCATATCAAACACCCACAAGCCGCAAGCGGTCTGCTAAACGTAACGGCCACCCGGGTATTGAGCGATCAGAAGATCGACGAGCAAGCCCGCTCACACTCCTGTGAATCCAACCAGTAACACTTACCGTACAGTCCGGTCTGATCGTCTGATATGTCGCATATCTTGCCTAGGGGTGGTAAACGTCAGACCCCAATAGCTCGATAAGTCGTGTCGATATGAGGTCTATAACATTTCGAGAAACTACAGGTAACACTTACCAGTAAATCTCAGCAACCCTGGCCAGGGATTTCCGGTTATAGCCAATCGAACACAGCGCAACATCAACTCCCTATACCGGGAGAGACGAATCCCCTCCTATCGCTCATTGCCTCCATGTGATTCGGGATTGTACCCAAAAACCACCGTTTTGCACGCCCTCTTGGACGTGGTAAGGTGGAAATCAAAGCACAGTGGGAACCACACAAGACTCTATGACGATCTCGGGTCAACAGACTACTCTGTACCAGTGTCACCAGAGAACTTCCATCTGACGTAAGGTATAATACCATCTGGGAGTTCTCGGCGAGTCCGTCCAGTGTACCCAGTCTCCACTGAGCACCCGTATATCATCTCTGATGTCAAACACCAATGGATATGGGATCATCCATCGTCCATCTGTATGGGTCGAGAAGGTATACGCTAGTCTACTCTGGTATATCGATCCCCCGTCTCGATACACCCACGACTAGGGACTTTGAAGGATGTACTTATAGACTATCTGTCCCCACTAGTATGATCTGCATCATAGTCCAGGTAGTCAAGTACACATCCTAAGGGCTTTACCAACATGTAACAGAGAGACAATCAGTATACACGTTAAGGTAAAGAGCAACCAGATAGCATACTATCATGTCGAGCAAGAAAGTCCTCCCTATATATGTCCCAGCATCCACTACAATATACATCTTATGTACAGTAATGGCCTCTATGGCATACATATAACTAACAGTCCCTCTGCCAGGCTCACCGTCTACTGCACAAAGATCCGTTCTCGCCCCGGGGTACCATACCTGGTCCACCATGTACCCGCAATCGGCCTCATCCAACTCTTCGAATAGGGTTTCATATGTCACACGTCTCAGAACCGAGAATACGCATGGTGGACGCACTGAAATATCATATCAAGAGAAACCGGGTTTTTAAAACAGTACATATTTTCTTTGAAATAGCCACGGTTCTCAAATCCAGAAATCTCATGAAAACATCATATCTCAATGCGTAAAATCATAAAGCATGATGTATGCGACATATAATAGAAATGTAAGCATATCCGAAGATCATGCAACATAGAACAGTAATATGACATATTAAGGGAAAGCCGCTCTTTTAAAATGATTCCAGTTTTTAAATATATCCTGCGGTTTCCAATTTCTCCAAAGTCAAATCCAGCATCGTCTATGTATGTGCAATAAGTATGTATGTAGGCATGGATGCACAAAGATATATGTATGCAAGTATGAGTGTACAATATGTATGTCATGATGCAGCAACCCTACTATGTAGTGACATGGAAATTATCGATGATAAAATGTGTGAGCCGGTAAATCTGTGTACGTGTAACATACGCATCATCGATAATGGTGCAGGCGTACTAGCACAGGTATAAGCAATGCAATGAGAATAATATGAATGCAGTATAAAGTAAATCATATGCAAATGCTGACGGGTATACGTATCTAACATGACCGAGTCGGTGAATCTATCAATCGGCATCTAGCCACACAATGTCACCTACGGTATAATCCATCGTACGGCATCCTCTGGTCAAGGGTATGAATCAATCATCAAGTCAACTCATCATGTACGGAAAATCATCGTACGGCGGCATTAAGCTATCGGGGATCCTATCATCCTATAAGACAAGGAGGGTACGGACCTAACGTCTCGTACGGCTATCACTCACGATTCACAACATATAAATATCTCTATATACCTATGTCCCAGGTCACATCCGCAATAATCTCATATCAGGGGACCGGCAGGGTATAAATCATCTCAATCGACTCGCATCTGTATACCAACAAATCACAAAATCATCATATCACGTCATATATCCTTTTCATCACATTTATATCCCTTATCAAGTCAATTTTACAAATACATTCTACCTTTACTATAAGCATACGTATCTAATCTTACATACACACCCGAACCATACAAACAATTTTTGAAAGATGCGAATCGTAGTTTTGAAAGTAAGGGCTACGGTGTTTTTAAAGAAAAGATATCATTTGAAAATCGGTAACGTCCCTCAAGGTATCCGTTTGAAAGATCCATACGATTCTTCAGTTTGGAAATAGGTATGGTTCAGATGACACACCTACGTCAACTATCTAGTCCTATAGTACCCTAAACGACAATATCATCAAATATCATCCTCAAGTTCCATCATCGCATACTAGTCGTATCATATCACTTCTAACTATCCTTAGTTTCTAATATGGTTTCACTAACAATCTTTTAGCTCTAACCCTAGTTTCCAAATCTAGGTTTCCTTAACCATATGCTACAAATCGGTTTCCACCAAAATTTTGCGGGGGTGCTATACGCCATCCAGCCGATTTCCCCCGTCGATATAGATCCACTCACCTTGGTTCTTGCTTGCCGAAGTTGATGACTCCATGCTCCGTCGCCTCGGAATCCACGCGAAGGTACCTACAATAATATACAATCGTAATCGTTTATTAAAATCGAATCCGGAAAACCAATACGGCACACGGTACGCTCATAGGTTAGAACCTATGGCTTACGCGTGCAAAAATAATCAAACAACCCTTGTTGTCGATGTACAAACATCCAACAACCCAAAAAAAATCCAAATAGCAAAACCAAACATTTCAAAATACGGAAAACATAGCCAAAAACACCCCCAATGTGCTCCCAGATTTTGACTCAGGTCAAAACACCCCAATATCACCTAAGGAACCCACAAACCAAAAATCAACAAATTCCACCAAAATTGGGCCGCAAATTACGGCCAAAATGAATAAATTTGTGGCCGGATTTTGGAATTTTGGTCTCGGTTTTCATGGGTTGTTTCATAATCGCCTACACATATCTCTGCCAAGGGAACTTATTTTATGGTGGTCTCAGGTCATCCCAAATTCCTATATACCATCACTAAATCCACAAAAACCCGATATCGACGAATCTAAAGTTTGTATTTTGGGGTTTGGTCATTGGTCCAGGTCAAGAATTGGTCTCTAGGGCTTTGTAATAGCCACTAGGCATCACCCAATCCACACAACACTCAAACCCCTCTCTAGGAATTTCTAAGTTCACAAATCCATCACTAAACGACTTCTAAACTTAAACAAAATGCTAGGAAATCAAAACTACACTAAATGGAAGAAGATATACCTCATGGATGCAACTCAAGAAAAACCCTAGTTTGCCAATGTCGTCAAAATCCCACTTTTCTTGGTCCAATGTGTAGAGGAGAAGGAGGGGATCAACTTTTGTGAAGAGGGTTTAGGGTTTTGAGGAGTATTTTGAGATGGATCTAGGGTTGAGGGTGGAGGGAAGTGAGGAGGAAGAAGATGAATGAAAAATATGAGAAGGGGTAAAGAATGGCTGCCCCCTCTCTCTCCTACTCTCAGTCTCTCTTATTCTCACCCTCCTTTTCTTTCTCCAATCACTCTCTCTTTTTCACCCTTTTCTTATTCTTTTAAAACCAACCATATAAAACCCCAAAACAATACAAGAAAACAACATGTAACCAAAATGCAACATGACATGGTGCACAAGCTATGAAAAACTGTAGAAACACGGATTTGGCTTAATCGCGATTAGCAGTGCACTAATCGGGTTTTTACCCAAACTTCATATAATAAATTTTTAAAATGCCGAATCCTTTAAATATATTTTTAATTGAATAAATCATTTTAATTTCCATTTATTTCAAAATTATTGGTATATATTTATACCCTTTTTCGAAAACCCCAATTTCGCAAATCGGGCAGTTTTCGGGAAATATATTATTTTAATATAAATTCCAAATATAATATTTTATATTTTCTGAAATGTTACAGTTGGCCTTCGTCAAGGTCATAAGAGCATGGGGCAAAAATCCACATCGGGAGTTTCTAAAGAAACTGAAACTTGCTACTACTGCATACCATTTGGAGTGTGATAATTTTGGTAGGATTCCTTCAGGATTATCACACAATGATATTTGGATCCCGATCCTACTGTGAGTATCCGCTACTCCTCGGGAGATTTTTCACTTAACGATCAATGCTATAAACCAAGTAGGTGTCTAGAACAGTGTTAGCGGGGCTACGCCTCCAGGGAAAAGAGGTTATTTAATTAAGGAACTTCGCGAAAGCGTCGTAAAACCTCCCTCGAAGTACCGACACTAGCCTGGCTGAAAGGTTAAGCAAGTTTTGTACGGTGAGATTAATCCTGACTAATTCTTCTTTTATGGTTTGAAGAAGGATTCGAGAAACAGTGGGAGCCATCCTGTTTAGATAAATTAAAAACCAATCTAAACTTGCAAGAGCATCATGCTGAGTGTTTTCTTCTCTCTCCCCTAATTGCAGCGACCAGGTGACCAGATTTAGGTTACAGATAGATAATAAAATGACTAAGTTATACTATATTGACTGGTAAAGTTTTTCCAGATGTCCATTACCTATGACAAGCTGGACCACCTCATTACTACATAAGCCCCCGCCATCTCAGGTCCAATTTCTGCCGTCCCGGATGTTGATATTTGTAAAACAAGGAAAAAAGACTATGTGAATGCCAAGTGCCTCGTATTGGTCTCAGTTGATGGTATATACCAGAGGCAGCACGAGAAGATGGACTTAGTTTCCATCTTCCTCCATAACAAAGATTTATATGGAGAGAAATCTCGTATCGCATGATATGAAACCTCGAAGGAATTGCTTCAAGCGAGGTTGGCTGTCGGGTCATCTTTAGGGGACCATGTCCTTACAATGACTAGCTATATTAAAAAGTTCACAGACCTGGAGACCACGTTGGAGAACGAGTTATGTACTGACTTAATTCTACAGTCCTTACCTTCTACTTACGCCCAGAGGAAGAAAGTTATACTTCCAGTTGAGGGCACCCTAATGGAAACCAGGGAGACACCCGCTCTGCTTATTGGGGAATCTTCCTCTTCTGGATCCAAGGCGATAGCCAAGGGTAAGTAGAAGAAGACCTCTACAAAGCCGATAGGCGGTGTCAGTTAGGTAGAAGGAAAGGGCAGGGCAAAAGTTTCGGGACTAACAGAAATAAAGGAGGGATGTTCCAATTGTTACGGGAAAGGGAATTGGCAGAAGGGATGCAGGGCTTGGAAAGCCAGAATCCAAGATCCGAAGCATGTTGTAGATTCGACTTCGGGTGTGTTTGTGATTGAAAATAGTCTGTCAATTAATTCTACTTCTTGGGTACAAGATATCGGATCAGGATCTCATATCTGTAATTCATTACAGGCTTTGAGAAACCGTAGAGTTATCAGGGCAGGTGATATGACTCTCAGGATTACTAACGGAATGAGCGTGGACGCTGTATCCGTAGAGAATATCACCTAGAATTGACAAGTGGTCAGATATTCATTCTACGTAACTGTTTATGTGTACCTAGTCTAGTTTGTAAGCGATGTGGTCCACATCCACCTAAATCAAAGTTTGATTGGGTCAGGTACACTAGAGGACAATATATACGTATTAAATCAAGCTCAAGTTTTCAACGTCCAACACACTTAAGAGAAAGTCTGCAGAATTAAATAAGGCTTTCTTATGGCATTGTAGACAGGGTCACGTCAATGAAGCACGGTTGTCGAAGTTACATAGAGAGGGATATTTGGATCCGTTCGAATATCAGTCTTATGCAACTTGTTAATCTTGTCTCATAAGAAAGATGACAAAGACTCTGTTCACTAGACACGGAGTAAGAGCGGAGCGAGCTCTTAGGACTCATACACAGCGATGTGTGTAGTCCAATATCTACAAATGCACGAAGTGGTTATTCCTATTTCATTACTTTTTACGGGTAATTTCTCTAGGTTAGGACATGTCTTCTTGATGAAGCATAAATCCGAGCCCCTTGAGAAATTCCGGGAATAAAAGAATGAAGTGGAAAAACAAATGGGAAAAAGTATCAAGACACTGAGATCTGATCAATGTAGTGAATACTTGATTGTTGAGTTCCTGGATTACTCAAAAGAGAATGGAATTCTCTCTGAGCTTACTTCTCCATACACACCACAACACAACGGTGTATTGGAAAGGCGGAACAGAACACTATTGGATATGGTTCGTTCCATGATGAGTAACGCTGAGTTACCGCGATCCTTCTGAGGTTATGCACTAGAATCAGATGCATATCTTTTGAATAAGGTTCCTACCAAGACAGTGCCTACCACACCATATCAGATGTGGAGTGGGAAGAAACCCTATCTTCAGTATCTAAAAATATAGGGATGTCTAGCTTTTGTCAAAAAGCAGTATGCGGACAAGTTCGAGGCACACTCAGTACTGTGTAGGTTTGTAGGATACCCAAAGAACTCCAAGGGGTATCTTTTCCATTACGCAGAGGAGCAAAAGGTATTTGTTCCTCATCATGCCCACTTTTTAGGAAATCAACTTTTTGAAAAAGGACTAGTGGGAGCGCAATAGAACTGGAAGAAATTCCAGAACCACAAACTATAACTGAAAGTATGGTAGAACCAGAGATTTCAAAAGAACAGGACATCTCTGCGCCAATCCGCAGGACTAGTAGGCAGCCCGAGAGATACTACCATTTTCTTATAGATGGGGATAGAGAGGATTTCATCATTTACAATGATGAGCCAACTAGCTTCCAGGAAGCCATTTAGAGCGGTGACTCGGTAAAATGGCTGGATGCAATGCGGACCGAGATGGAGTCCATATACACCAACAAAGTATTCACTTTGAACATTGCTCCAGAAGAGGTAAAACTCGTAGGCTGCAAATGGATCTTCAGAAAGAAGATTGGTGTAGATGGACAGGTTGAAACCTATAAGGCTAGACTTGTTGTAAAAGGTTTTCGTCAAAGACCTGGTTTAGACTATGATGAAACCTTTTCTCCAGTGGCTATGCTCAAATCCATTCGGATCCTTCTTGCCATTGCTGCCTTCCATGATTTTGAGATCCAGCAGATGGATGAAAAGACGTCTTTTTCTAAATAGTTATTTAGAAGAGTGCGTTTATATGGATTATCTAGAGTGTTTCAATTAGAGTGGGAGCAGCGGGAAAGTGTGTAAGATGCTTAAGTCCATTTATGGACTAAAGCAGGCATCGCGGAGTTGGAACATCTGATTTGATGAGACAGTCAAAGAATTCGACTTTATCAAAAATTCAGATGAACCATGCATTTATAGTAAGTTATAGCGAGAATTGTGGGATTCCTCGTCTAGTACGTGGATGGCATTCTCTTGTTAGGAAATGACATTCCTATACTACAATCAGTAAAACGATTCTTGTCACAGAGTTTCTCCATGATTGACCTGGGTGATGCCAACTACATTCTGGGGATCCAGATCTATCATGATAGATCAAAGAGGATAGTGGGACTTTCATAGTCAAGGTACATCAACACCATACTGAAAATATTTAGTATGGAAGATTCTAAGCGCGGTAGTCTACCGGCTTTTCACGGAATCACCCTCTCCAAAGAGATGTCTTCCAAGACCGATTTGGAAAGGGCTCGCATCACATCTATACCCTACGCTTCTGTTAGTTATATGTATGCCCTAGAGGCCATTACTGTACATGCTATGTATATTCTAATGGATGCTTGGACATATATAAGGATGACTTTCTTGCTCGACAAGATAGTATGTTATCTGATTGCTCTTTATCTTAACATGTACACTTATTGTCTCTTTATTACATGTTGATAAATCCCTTAGGATGAGTACTTGGCTACCAGGATTATGATGCAGATCATACTAGCGGGGAAGAGGTAGTCATTAAGTACATCCTTAGATTGTTCTTAGTCGTAGGAGTATCGAGACAGGGCATCAATACTCCAGAGTAGACTAGTGTATGCGCTTCTTGACCCATATGATGGGCGATGGATGATCCCACATCCATTGGTGTTTGACATCAGAGAAGGTATACGGGTGTTCAGTGGAGACTGGGTACACTGAACGAACTCGCCGTGAACTCCTAGATGGTATTATACCTATCGTCAGATAGCAGTTCTCTGGTGACACTGGTACAGGTTAGTCGGTCGACCTGAGATCGTCATAGAGTCTTGTGTGATTCCCGCTGTGCTTTGATTTCCACCATACCACGGTCAAGAGATCGTGCAAAAAAGTGATTTTTGGGTACAGTCCCGAATCACATGGAGGCAATGAGCGATAGGAGGGGATTCGTCTCTCCTGGTATTGGGAGTTGATGTTGCACTATGCTCGATTGGCCATAACAGGAAATCCCTGGCCAGGGTTGCGGAGATCTACTGGTAAGTGTTATCAGTAATTTCTTGAACCGTTATAGACCTTGTATCGGCATGACTTATCAGGCTATTGGAGTCTGACATTATACCACCCCCAGGCTGCGATATGCGGCATATCAGACGAAGAGACCGGACTGTACGGTAGTGTTACTGATTGGATTCACAGGAGTATGAGCTGGCTTGCTTGTTGATCTTCTGATCGCTCAATACCTGGGTGGCCGTTACGTTTAGCAGACCGCTTGCGGCTTGTGGGTGTTTGATATGATCATCACCTACTGGCGGCGTATTGACGAGTCTTTTGAGTCCTACTCAGAGGTTACCTGGTTCATGCCAAACGGAGTAGGCACACATATGCGATATGTGCGGGGCTGAGATTAATGCGCGTATATGATACCGTATTCTATTCTCACGATATGTGATATTGGTCGGTTATATATGATATAGTCGGGTTATCGGATCAATTGTTGATTCGATAAGTTGATTCATATGATATTAGTCGGTTGTATATAATATAGCCGGATTATTAAATCAAGTGTTAATTTGATAATTTAATATATAATTATATATTTGATATATTAACTTACATTAACTAATATTAGCTCACTTAAATATTCATTTTTCTCACTTATGATACATTGATATATATGTGATATATGTTAAATGTATTGTTTTCTTTTTGCACAAAATATATATGTGATATATATTGTTGTGTCATGCTAGGTTACACATGCACCATGTATGTATGAGACTCATACCTTGCTAGGTTAATATTAGGGTTTTATTTGTTTTAAGTAATTCAAAATGATTTGGAATTAGTCATGGTTGAGCTTGGAAGAAGCTAGTCGAACCATTGACTAAGTCCTCTTATTTTGTTTTTCTTAAGATATTTATTAACCTAACCATTAACTTTACACCATGGTTAACTCTCCACAAGGGTTAGTGTATGACACTAACTCACCATGGTTACAATTCTAACCTCTTGAGTTCATTTCATCTCTTCATCACTTCTTCTTCTTCCTCAAGAGAAAAAGCTTGCTAGCGTTTTCTAAGTGATGAAATAGTGTGAGAAAAAGAATTCTAAAGAGAGCCCAATTTCTACTTCATCATCCTCTATTAATAGCCATTTAGTTTAGGGTGTTTGCTTCACTAATTTCACCATTAATGAAGAGGTAGCATGAGATTGATTCTCCTCGACGTAGATCATCTTCGGCTTCGAAGGCATTGAGCAAGCTTGTTCATTTTCTCATGTGAACCCTCTCAAGAGTCCGGATCTTCACAACTTGCAGCGAAGGGACTATGATATGGAGCTTTAGAAGTGAAGGACATGTCTATGAAGGTTGTATTCCCTCATTCACTTAGATGTAAAGTGTTTACATTTAGTATCGTCGGATTTTCTAGTTACGATTTTAGTGTTAGGATTAGCTAGAACGGCAATTTTTTGAAATTGGCACGGACGATGTCTCCCGAAACCTTGCTGCCGTGATAGGAAACCCTACAGTGGTATCAGAGCCATGCTAGAAAATTAGACGATGTTTTTTAGATTACGAAACCAAAACGACTCCGAAACTTGAAACACTTGAACTTAGTTTCTGTCGATTTTAAAAAGTCTTCAAAAATTTTTTTAAACAACTGCAGAATGTTGTATGTGATATATCATGAACACCAAGAAAATTTGTGGGGGTTTTGTGGAAAAGTGGCCGGCCACATCATGATTAAAACCGGCCTCCTCGGGTCTATTTTGGAGTTTTGGCTTCAAATTTTCAAGGTGTTCCAGTCTCTGGGTTTTGGTATTTCAGGTGTTGTTTGTTTTTGCTAAATTTGCATGTGATGTTAACTTTTTGCAAAGGCAACTGGGAGTGTTTCGTAATCGTAATTCTAACATGTATTTGGGTTATTTAGACGATGTTAAAAAGTTTGAACGGATATCAATAACCCATATTTTCCCTCGCTGGAAATTTTCAAGAGTTGGATTTTTTTCGAGTTTAAAATTTTTAGAAAATCTTGCAAGCGAATCTATGGACCGTCAAGAAGAACGAAATCCTAACTTGATTCTATGACCGTCAGAACCGCCATCAAACCCTAGGGTTTGTGGTAGTTCAGCGGTGCCACAGGTGAGGCATTGGTTGACCCTTCTACAGCTGGTTCATAGGAGCTGTGGCATGTTCTGGGTACTTTTTGAACTCCGCTCAAGTGTTGAGCTTGTTGGGAAATTTTGGGTCCTTGCTTATTCGATGGAAAAGTTTAACATCATCTAGCTATCTGTGATTATGATACAATATTTAGAATCCACATAATTAGTTATGAGATAACTAGTTTGAATTTTATAAATCTAGAAGTTTAGTCTCATTTGATCGGTTGCCACGGAATTTTGATGTGGATCAAAAGTCTGTCGCGATTACGTAGTGTATGCGGATACTCGCCGGGTAACATTACTAGATAGTCATGCCCCATAGCCCCGACTAAGTGACTGTAGGAGAACCCCGTCGCCAAAAGCATCTATTCGGGTGCTCGCGGCCGCGGTGTTCCGCCTTAGTGCACTTCGTCGACGGCATCGGGGGTGCGGTCGTCTACAAAAGTTTCCGACGAGCATTCGATTAGGTTATTGAGAATTTTGTTGAATTACCTGACGGGTTATTGGAAAGTGTTTTCAATATCGAGACTAAAATGCGGGATTTATAATTGTTAGGCATGTGATGTCTAAGGAATTCATCTGGTTAGGCATGAAATCCAAAGTATGAGATATATTGGGTTTATGATGTCTAAGGTGGCTGCGGATTCTAATTATTGTCGTTTTTCACTTTCTTTTCTGCGACCGTAAGTGTAATATGTGGTGTATCGCCGGTTTTGTTGTTATATGTCAACGACAATTGGGATAGGCATATTTACTTACGTTGATGACATGTGATGTTATGTGTTGCTGTGATATGTTATATTGGATCGTCGTGTTTTGAATAGCCAGGGGTTTTATGTGAGATGAGAGTTTTTCATTTTCATTCATGTAAAAGCTTGTATGTAATATTCTTCACTTCCGGGTTGAGGATGATATCACCATTGATGTATATTATTTACTTTTCTACATTAGGATAGACCCAAGGCAGGGAGCATAAGTAACTGGGTTCTAGGGTCCACTGGGAGACCATCTCGAGGAGTCGAGACCGGGTCTCCTAACTCTAGAATTGGGAGGGTTGCTTGCCACTCTCGTAGGGGTCTAGGGATGCGAGGTTGGCTATTCATCGCGACCGTGGAATCCGTGTTTTATACAGGCTTAATTTAAAACACGGAATTCCTAGTATATCCAATATTTCATATATGTTCTTCTGCTACTGATATTTTGTGATGTGATCACTTGATATGTTCTGAGACGAATGCCTATATTAAATATATGATATATAATAACTATTGCTTCTTTCGTTTCTTCTGTGATGCTTAGGAAGCATAAAATTGATGGGACTTCATTAATGAGATTAATGAAATAAAAGAAACCTAAAGATATTGTAGAACTTGTTTTAAAAACTGGTAGCTCTAGTTCTTGCTTTGCATAGCGGTATTCCTTGTAGAATATCCAGCACCTTATTCGATAAGTAAAGAGCCGAGATCCCTTCACCGGAAGTGACCTCTTTAGCGAAACTAGCAGATGCTACAACTCACAAGGTTTGTCTTTTGATTGCTTCTATAGTTTTGCTTTGCATAGTGGTATTTGTAAAATATCCTGCACCTTATTCGATAAGGAAAGAGCCGAGATCCCTTCACCGGGAGTGACCTCTTTAGCTAAATTAATAAAAGCCTAAAAACACTCCTTTTAAATTCACTCGATTCTACAACGATAGCAGGTTCATTACGCAAAAGGTTTTCATAAAAACCTGTCGTAGCCCTCCGTCATTTCAGATAAGTACTACTTAGAATTCGTGCTACGTTTGTTGACCATGTTAAGGCATAGTGTGCGATAGCTGATTAATGCTTATCTGCATAAGCAAATGATGCGATTGGATTAAGGTAGTCATACGACTTTGTTGACCTTGTTACAATCAGGAAATGACGGGTTGAACTTGGCTAGTGCTTATGATTCGTTGACCTTGTAAAGGTCATAAGTTGCTAGGGGGAAAATATTATCGGGAATTTCAAGTGTTGAAATTTGCAATGAGATTGCATACCTTCTATGAGATAGTTGGATCCCGATACCCACTGCGAGTAAGAGTTGCAGGGTTCCTAGGCACTCCCATGAGGTTCTACAACTAATCAAACATGGCCAAATTCAAATTTTCTATATGCCGAGAAACCCTAATGTGATCGTTAACTAGAGTTAAAGGCGAAACTACAACAAGTTAACAACTTAACTAATAAGTAAATGGAAATACAACCTTTGTAGATCCGGTCCTCCACTTCCAAACCTCCATGAAGACGTCCCTCCGCTGCGATCATCAGAATCCCGGACTCTAGCGATGGTTTCGTCAGAGAAATGATCGGGCTAAGTCGTTGACTTCGGTGCCAAAGATGATCTACGTCGAGGCGACTCTAAATCAAGCTCCATCTTCACTTGGTCATGAACCTTGTGAAGAAAACACCCTATACAACATGGCAAGTGGTAGAGGATGAATAAATAGGAAGTGGGTTCACTTTGGATTTGGATTTCTCACTTGATTTCATCACTTAGAATTTTTTAGCAAGCTTTTCTTTTCTTCATCAAGAAGAAGAAGAAGAACAAAAGAAAAACGAATTAATTTTCAAAATAGAAAATCAAGTGATGCTTATCATAATGCAACCATGGGTGAAGTAACTTGTGTAGAGAATAAACTAAGGTTTAGGTAAATGGTTAGGTTAAGGAATAAAAACAAAATGGTTTAGACTTTTCAAAGATGCTAGAAAACAATATGAAGCTTCTAGCAAACAAAAGAAAGAAAACATTATGTTTTATAAAATAAATAAAGAAAAGAAAAAACCTAACCATTAACTAAACAAAGGTGTAAGTCACACACCCACCCATGTTTGCATGTATCATCAAACATGATACAATCTAGTGCACAAACATATATCAAATATACAATGTGCACTATCTAGTGAGAAAAATAATCTTAAGTGAACCAATACTAGTTAATGTAAAGTAATATGTCAAAAATATAATTATATATTAAATCATTAAATCAACACTTGATTTAATGATCCAGTCATACTGCATATAACCGACTAATATTAACCGTAACAGCTTATCGAATCAACACTTGATTCGATAACCCGGCTATATCGCATATAACCGATCAATATCACAAATCGCGAGAATCGAATACAGTATCACATACTGGTATTATTCTCGGTCCCATGCATATCTCATATGCGCTCCTATTTCGTTTCGCTTTAGCCAGGAAATCTCTGTGTAGGACTCTAAAGACTCGTCAATACGCCGGCAGCAGGTGATGATCATATCAAACACCCACAAGCCGCAAGCGGTCTGCTAAACGTAACGGCCACCCGGGTATTGAGCGATCAGAAGATCAACGAGCAAGCCCGCTCACACTCCTGTGAATCCAACCAGTAACACTTACCGTACAGTCCGGTCTGATCGTCTGATATGTCGCATATCTCGCCTAGGGGTGGTAAACGTCAGACCCCAGTAGCTCGATAAGTCGTGTAGATATGAGGTCTATAACAGTTCGAGAAACTACTGGTAACACTTCCCAGTAAATCTCAGCAACCATGGCCAGGGATTTCCGGTTATAGCCAATCGAACACAGCACAACATCAACTCCCTATACCGGGAGAGACAAATCCCCTCCTATCGCTCATTGCCTCCATGTGATTCGGGACTATACCCAAAAACCACCATTTTGCATGCCTTCTTGGACGTGGTAAGGTAGAAATCAAAGCACAGTGGGAATCACACAAGACTCTATAATGATCTCGGGTCTACAGACTAACCTGTACCAGTATCACCAGAGAACTGCCATCTGACATAAGGTATAATACCATCTGGGAGTTCTCGGCGAGTCCGTCCAGTGTACCCAGTCTCCACTGAGCACCCGTATATCATCTCTGATGTCAAACACCAATGGATATGGGATCATCCATCGCCCATCTGTATGGGTTGAGAGGGTATACGCTAGTCTACTCTGGTATATCGATGCCCCGTCTCGATACACCCACGACTAGGGACCTTGAAGGATGTACTTATGGACTACCATGTCCCCACTAGTATGATCCGCATCATAGTCCAGGTAGTCAAGTACACATCCTAAGGGTTTTACCAACATGTAACAGAGAGACAATCAGTGTACACGTTAAGATAAAAAGCAACCAGATAGCATACTATCATGTCGAGCAAGAAAGTCCTCCCTATATATGTCCCAGTATCCACTACAATATACATCCTATGTACAGTAATGGCCTCTAAGGCATACATATGACTAACAATCTCCCATTTGCACTAGGGCCATCTGATAGCAGTGGTTGTAGTATCTCATACTCAACCATCCCATAAAAGTCTCTCTCTGGGAAAAGGCCTTTGTGAGTGGATCCTCCGTGTTGTCCTCTGAGTCTACTCTCCTAACCTCGATCTCCTTGGAGATCAACCATCTCCTTGATCAGGTGATACTGCCTTAGAATATTTCTGGATCACTGATGGGACAGGCGTTCCTAGGCATAAGCCACAACTCCATTGTCTCATATGGTTGGAACGAAGTTCATCTCATGAACAAATATACACCCAGACTTCCTCTTTGGTAGCATCTTTGGTAACGATGTATCTTTCCATTAATCGTCTAGTATGTCACGGTATCTAGCTTGGAACTCTTCCAACATACCGTCCCTCCACTGAGGGTAAAGACAATGCCTGTGACCGACTTTCAGTCTTCCTTATCACCCTGGAACTTTTCCAGTGATTCTCCCCAGGATCAACTGATACCATCTCACTACAACTAGTGAGTATCCTAACATCCAATTAGATCTATCTCATAGATCCAAAACCAGGATTTAGAAGGTATCACTTTGATCCTATATGGAGAATCATTGTGATAAGCGGAGATTGACCGAGCGTAGCATAGGAAACTCCTTTCTTATCAAGAGTATGTCATCCACGTACTCTATGAGGATCACCACCATACTCCCTATTACCCTTTTGTTTATACAAGGTTCATCTACCATTTTGATGATGTCAAACTCTTTGACTAACACATCAAAACAGACGTTCCAGCTCCGCGATGCCTGCTTTATCACATAAAATATTTTGCTCGCATTTCCGCTGCTCCCACTGTCTACGAGACCCTCTGGCTGTGTACTTATAGACGCACTCTTCTAAAACATTACTTAGAAAAGCAGTCATGGCACCCAACCGCCAGATATCGTAGTCATGGTATGTAGCCATGGCAAGTAGGATCTGGATGGACTTAAGCATAGCTACTTAGAAAAGGTTTCATCATAATTCATACCTGGTCAATGATGCAAACTTTTAACAAGTCTAGCTTTGAAAGTCTCAACTTTTCCATGTACACCAAGTAATCTTCTCAAGATATACTTGCTCCTGATGGGGATTTAACCCTTCAGATAAAGCAACCAAAGTCCATACTTTGTTGTATATAAAGATTCCATCTCAGATCGCTAAGCATCCAGCCATTCTTACAGAGTCCCACTCCTGATGGCCAGCTCGAAACTAGTTGGGTCATCATCTCATGATGCAATCCTCGCTCCCACTGTCATAGAGAAACAGAAGTATCTCTCAGGTGGGTGAGGAACCCTACTAGATCGGCGGAGAGGCTGAGGTTCGTTGGAAACAATTGAATCCTTTGGTTCTACCAAATCATCAGCTGCGGTTTGTATAGCTGGAACATTTCTAGTTCTACATAACAGACCTTGCCTCGAGCTTGTCCGGATTTTGCTTTTTAGACATAGGCCGGACAACCCCAAATCTTAACAAACTTAAGATATGGGCTCTTCCCTTTCCATATCACATATGAGGCGGTAGGCAATTGTTTTGATTTGAACCCTATTCAATAGGTATGCAGCTTCTCAAGCGCATAATTCCTAAAAGGAAATAGGAAACTCAGCAGTACTCATCATAGAGCACACCATATCACATAGGGTGCTATTGCTCCGCCCCGATATACCATCGTGCTATGGTGTATACGGAGGAGTAACGCTGAGAGAGAATCTCATTCTCCTTTAGAATAGTCCAGGATTTCCGTGCTCAAGTATTCTACTCCTCGATCACATCAAAGGACATAATACTTAAACCCGTATTTTTGGTTCTCTACTTCTAACTTAAATTCTGTGAATATCTCAAAAGCTTCGGACTTGTGTTTCAACAGGAACATATGTCTGAATCTTGAGAGATCATCAGAGAATGTAATGAAGTACAAAGAACCAGTCTTGGCATGTATAGACAGGGGACCTTACATACATCATGTATCAATCCCAAGAGTTCACTAACACTTTCTCTGTTTCCAGTAAACAGAGCTATGGTCATCTTATCTTTGTGACATGAATAGCAAGTTTCATAAGATGTAAATTCAAATTGATTTAAATATGCATCTAAATGTAACTTTAGCTAGTCGGGTCACATTGATCTGACCTAGTCTACAATACCTCAAGAAGGATTTGTTCATTTTTGAACTCTTCCTCTTGTGTGTGTTCCGTATACTAAGAACTGTAGTTTGATTTAGAACATCAATGCTTTTAGATAACGTGCCTGAACCGATCAACTTTTGATATAGGAAATGTTCAAAACATTATCCAACAATACAAAATTTTATCATTTCTTTACTAATAAAGAGACTGATATGATTTTGTATATCAGGTTCGGTATCTAATAACATTCGTTCAGAATCAATGTACTGGTAATACAGGGTGACAGTGACCAACAGACTTGGCTGCAACACTTGCACCGTTTTCAGTCTCATGAAACTTATCACCCGTTCTCAGTTCTCTACCTTTCTATAGCCCTATGTAACAGATTACATATCTGGGATCCTGATCCGGTATCAAATACCCAGGATGTAGAGGATACAGAGAAACAGTTCTTTGTAATGAACACACCCGAAGGAGATGCATCATATGCACTTTCTTCGTTTGGGCGGTATGGGAATCCTGGTATTCCCCTATTTCCTGCTCTGTCTTATAACATTTATAAGTTGGAGCGGGACCAACGTTCCCCAGCTCAGTAAAACAAGCCGGTTCGGTCAATACATCCGTATTATTATCTTGATTAAGGCGTGATATCGTCGCTAACTGGAGAGAGAGAGAAGAAAACACTCAGCGTATGCTCTTGCAAGATCAGATTGGTTATTATTTTATCTAATCAGGATGGCTCCCACTGTTTTTATCAAATCTTCCTTCAAACCCTAAAAGGAAAGACTAGCTGGGATTAATTACACGCTACAAGTTCGCCAATCTTTCAGCCAGACCAGTGTCGGTACTTTGAAGGAGGTTCCCCGTGCTTTCGCACGGACCTAATTACAGTAAACCTCGTTTTCCCAGAGGCGTAACCCCGTTGACACCTTTCTAGACACCTACTAGATTGGCTAATTGTAATGTTTAAAACTCTCCTAGGAGTAACAATTACTCGCAGTGGGTATCGGGATCCAACTATCTCATAGAAGGTATGCAATCTCATTGCAAATTTCAACACTTGAAATTCCCGGTAATTTTGCCCCTAGCGTCCTATGACCTTGACGCAGGCCAACAAACCATAGTGCGCTAGTCAAGTTCAACCCATCATTTCCTGATTGAATTAAACTCACCCGCACGACCCTTGATGCAAGCCAACAAAGTCGCACGACTACCCTAATCCAACCTGCATCATATGCATAAGCAGATAAATACTAGTTAGCTACCGCACACTACGCCTTGACGAAGGTCAACAAACGTAGCACGAATACTAAGTAGGACTTATCTGAAATGACGGAGGGCTAAGACAGGTTTTTCTGAAAACCCATTGTGTAATGAACTTGATATCGTTGTAGAATCAAATGATTTTAAAATGGAGAGTTATTTTGAAGCTTTTCTAGTTTTGCTAAAGGGGTCACTCCCGGTGAAGGGATCGTCGACCCTTTCCTCATCGAATAAGGTGCAGGATATATCATATATACCGCTGTGCAAAGCAAAAACTATAGAAGCAATCAAAAAACAAACCGAGGGTTGTAGCATCTGCCAGTTATTGCTTAAGGGGTCACTCCCGGTGAAGGGATCTCGGCCCTTTCCTTATCGAATAAGGTGCAGGATGTTCTACAAAGAACACAGCGATGCAAAGCAAGAACTGTAGCTACCTGTTTTTGAAAATTTCGATTCCACAACATCTTAGGTTTCTTTTCTTTCATTAATCACATTAATGAAGTCCCATCATTTAAATCACCTAAACATCACAGATAAATGCGACGTACGCTTATGCCATCCGCATTTGCCTCTATGTCCCGTCTGCACCGTTAGGTTAGGTAACTAACGGCAGAGCGAGGCAGGGCTAGCGCGGGTGTAAAACATAAGCAACGCCTATATAATATATCATATATACTATATACAGTATTTATCACAACATATCAAATGATCACATCATAGATATCGCAGCAGAAGAATCATATGAAACATTGGATATAGTAGGACGTCCGTGTTTTCAATACGAGCCAGTATAAAACACGGATTCCACGGTCGCGATGAATAGCCAAACCCACACCCTAAGACCCCTACGAGAGCGGCAAGCAACCCTACCAATTCTAGAGTTAGGAGACCCGGACTCGACTCCTCAAGTTGGTCTCCTACTGGACTCCAGAACCCGGTTACTTATGCTCCCCTCCTTGGGTCTATCCTAGTGCGAAAAAGTAAATAATATACATCAACGGTGACAGCTTCCGCAACCTGGAAGTGCCCCAATAAAAGAATATTACATACAAGATTTTACATGAATGAAAAAGAAAAACACTCATCTCAAACACGACGATCCAATATAACATATCCAGCAACACATAACATCACATGTCATCAACGTAAGTAAATATGCGCATCCCAATTGTCTTTGACATATAGCAACGAAAACGGCGATATCACATATTACACTTACGGCCGCAGAAAAGAAAGTGTAAAACTACAACAGTTGGAATCCACAACCTACTTAGACATCGCATGCCTAACCAAATGAATTCCTTAGACATCGCATGCCTAACAATTATAAACCCCGCATTTTAGTCTCATTATCGAAAACTCTTTTCAATATCAAGTCGGGCAATTCAACAAGATTCCCGACATATTGATCGAATGCTCGTCGCAAACTTTAGTAGGTGGCCGCATCCCCGATGCCGTCGACGAAGTGCACCAAGGCGGAACACCGCTGCCGCGAGCACCCGAACGGATGCTTTCGGCGACGGGGTTCTCCTACAGTCACTTGGTCGGGGCTATGGGGTGTGGCTGTCTATTAAGTTTACCCGGCGAATATCCGCGTACGCTACGTGATTGCGACGAACTTTTGATCACATCAAAATTCCGTGGCAACCGATCAAGTGAGACTAAACTGCTATGTTTATAACATCCAAATCAGTTATCTCATAGCTATATGTGGATTCCAAATATTGCATTTTTCCCTCGCGGTACATAAACAAAGTTCACATAGTGAAACCAAGAAGCTTGCTTGAGTTACCTCATTCCAGATAAATAGACAATGTTAAACTTTTCGATCGAACAATCAAATACCCAAGTTTTCCCGAAGCAGCTCAACGCTTGAAATAAGTTTTAAAACATCCATTTCATGCCACAGTACCAACGGTTCAGCCGTCGAAGGGTCAAGCCAATGCCTCACATGTGGCACGCCGTACTGCCCCAAACCCTAAGGTTCAAAGGGCAGTTCAAGACGGTCACATAATCGAGTTAAGGTTTGTTGTCTTCTAGAGGGACCATCGCGTTACATGCACTACTTAGAAGGTTCTTAAACTACGGAAAAATCCAACACTTGGAAATTTCCTGGCAAGGGAAAAAATGGGTATTTATATCCGGTCGAACTTTTTAACAGTTTCTAAAATATTCGGAAAAACATAAACGAAGTTAAATTATCCGATCGAATTAACGAGTCCCCAATAAAACCCTCAAAAACTCAACACTTGAGTGGAATTAAAAAATTCGCAGAAAAAAATGACAATAAAGGACCTAAGAATAAATAAGTGAAGTTTGAGGGACTAATTCACAATTTTGGCCGCGGAACCGCCGCCAAACCCTTGGTTTAGCCACGGTTCCGTGGCCAAATTTTCGAGTTAGGGGTCCGTACTTCACAGTAATTCTTATATTTTCCTGCTTAATTTTCTGAGAATTTTTAATTCACAAAAATCCACAGTTTGAAAAAATGTACAGAGAGGGGTCTTCGTTAGGGTTTCGTGACTAGATCGGATTTCTAACATCGTCTACACTTCGCCTAAAGCTCTAGCTAGGCTCTGATACCATTGTAGGTCAGGCAGCCACCCCATCCAATGGGGTCGCCGTGGCACCAACGGGTCCCTCAGTAGCTACTTTTTACGCATGCCCCCTCGCGAGGACTACAACCCGCCGGAACACCTTCCGGACTCGGGACACCCTGGGGGTAAGAGCCTATACTTCGCCACACTGTCACACAGTGAGAACCCCCCATAGGTCGACATCCAATGCCTAGTAGCTCTAATACCATTGTAGGGTTCCTAGGCACTCCCATAAGGTTCTACAACTGATCAAACATGGCCAAATTCAACTTTTCTATGTGCCGAGAAACCCTAATGCGATCGTTAACTAGAGGTAAAGGCGAAACTACAACAAGTTAACAACTTAACTAATAAGTGAATGGAAATACAACCTTTGTAGATCCGGTCCTCCACTTCCAAAGCTCCGTGAAGACGTCCCTCCGCTGCGATCATCGGAATCCCGGACTCTAGCGATGGTTTCGTCGGAGAAATGATCGGGCTAGGTCGTTGACTTCGGTGCTGAAGATGATCTACGTCGAGGCGTCTCTAAATCAAGCTCCATCTTCACTTGGTCATGAACCTTGTGAAGAAAACACCCTATACAACATGGCAAATGGTAGAGGATGAAGAACTAGGAAGTGGGTTCACTTTGGATTTGGATTTCTCACTTGATTTCATCACATAAAATTTTTTAGCAAGCTTTTCTTTTCTTCATCAAGAAGAAGAAGAAGAAAAGAAAAATGAATTAATTTTCAAAATAGAAAATCAAGTGATGCTTATCATAATGCAACCATGGGTGAAATAACTTGTGTAGAGAATAAACTAAGGTTTAGGTAAATGGTTAGGTTAAGGAATAAAAACAAAATGGTTTAGACTTTTCAAAGATGCTAGAAAACAACATGAAGCTTCCAGCAAAGAAAAGAAAGAAACCATTATGTTTTATAAAATAAATAAAGACAACAAAAACCTAACCATTAACTAAATAAAGGTGTAAGTCACACACCCACCCATGTTTGCATGTATCATCAAACATGATACAATCTAGTGCACAAACATATATCAAATATACAATGTGCACTATCTAGTGAGAAAAATAATCTTAAGTGAACCAATACTAGTTAATGTAAAGTAATATATCAAATATATAATTATATATTAAATCATTAAATCAACACTTGATTTAATGATCCGGTCATACTGCATATAACCGACTAATATCAATCCTAACAACTTATCGAATCAACACTTGATCCGATAACCCGGCTATATCGCATATAACTGATCAATGTCACAAATCGCGAGAATCGAATACAGTATCACATACTGGTATTATTCTCGGTCCCACACTCATATGCGCTCCTATTTCGTTTCTCTTGAGCCAGGAAACCTCTGTGTAGGACTCTAAAGACTCGTCAATACGCCGGCAGCAGGTGATGATCATATCAAACACCCACAAGCCGCAAGCGGTCTGCTAAACGTAACGGCCACCCGGGTATTGAGCGATCAGAAGATCAACGAGCAAGCCCGCTCACACTCCTGTGAATCCAACCAGTAACACTTACCGTACAGTCCGGTCTGATCGTCTGATATGTTGCATATCTCGCCTAGGGGTGGTAAACGTCAGACCCCAGTAGCTCGATAAGTCGTGTCGATATGAGGTCTATAACAGTTCGAGAAACTACTGGTAACACTTACCAGTAAATCTCAGCAACCCTGGCCAGGGATTTCCGGTTATAGCCAATCGAACACAGCACAACATCAACTCCCTATACCGGGAGAGACGAATCCCCTCCTATCGCTCATTGCCTCCATGTGATTCGGGACTATACCTAAACAACACCGTTTTGCACACCCTCTTGGACGTAGTAAGGTGGAAATCAAAGCACGGTGGGAATCACACAAGACTCTATGACGATCTCGGGTCTACAGACTAACATGTACCAGTGTCACCAGAGAACTGCCATCTGACGTAAGGTATAATACCATCTGGGAGTTCTCGGCGAGTCCGTCCAGTGTACCCAGTCTCCACTGAGCACCCGTATATCATCTATGATGTCAAACACCAATGGATATGAGATCATCCATCGCCCATCTGTATGGGTCGAGAGGGTATACGCTAGTCTACTCTGGTATATCGATGCCCCGTCTCGATACACCCACAACTAGGGACCTTGAAGGATGTACTTATGGACTACTATGTCCCCACTAGTATGATCCGCATCATAGTCCAGGTATTCAAGTACACATCCTAAGGGCTTTACCAACATATAACAGAGAGACAATCAGTGTACACGTTAAGATAAAGAGCAACCAGATAGCATACTATCATGTCGAGCAAGAAAGTCCTCCCTATATATGTCCCAGCATCCACTACAATATACATCCTATGTACAGTAATTGTCTCTAGGGCATACATATAACTAACAAGAGTTACTCCTGGGAGAGTTTTACACATTACCATTAGCCGATCAAGTAGGTGTCTAGAAAGGTGTTAACGGGGTTACGACCCTGGGAAAACGAGGTTTATTTTTATTAGGTCCGTGCGAAAGCACGGGGAACCTTCCTCAAAGTACCGACACTGGCCTGGCCGAAAGATTAGCGAATTTGTAGGGTGTAATTAATCTCGGCTAGTCTTACCTTTTAGGGTTTGAAGGTAGATTTGACTAAAACAGTGGGAGCCATCCTGATTAGATAAAATAATAACCAATCTAATCTTGCAAGAGCGCACGCAGAGTGTTTTCTTCTCTCTCTCTCCTAGTAGCGACCATGTCACGCCTTAATCAAGATAATAATATGGATGCATTGACCGAACCTTCTTATTATACTGAGCTGGGGAACGTTGGTTCCGCTCTATATTATAATTTTTATAAGTTCGAGCAGGAAATAAGGGAATATCCGGATTCCCATGCGACCCAATTGTGCAATAAGCATGTTGATGCATATTCTTCGGGTGTGTTCAACACCAAGAACTGTTTCTCAGTATTCTTTACGTCCTAAGTATGAGATACCGGATTAGGATCCCATATATATAATTTGTTACATGGGCTACAGAAAGGTAGAGAACTGAGATTGGGTGATATGTCTCTAAGTGTTAGAGAATGGTGCAAGTGTTGCAGCCAAACCAGTTGGCAGATATCACCTTGTATTAGATATATTGATTCTAAACAAATGTTATTAGTGTTAGTTATATGTATGCCCTAGAGGCCATTACTATACATAGGATGTATATTGTAGTGGATGCTGGGACATATATAGGGAGGACTTTCTTGCTCGACATGATAGTACGCTATCTGGTTGATCTTTACCTTAACGTGTATACTGTTTGTCTTTCTGTTACATGTTGGTAAAGCCCTTAGGATGTGTACTTGACTACCTGGACTATGATGCGGATCATACTAGTGGGGACATGGTAGTCCATAAGTGCATCCTTCAAAGTCCCTAGTCGTGGGTGTATCGAGACGGGGCATCGATATACCAGAGTAGACTAGCGTATACCTTCTCGACCCATACAGATGAGCGATGGATGATCCCATATCCATTGGTGTTTGAAATCAGAGATGATATACGGGTGCTCAGTAGAGACTGGGTACACTGGACGGACTCGCCGAGAACTCCCAGATGGTATTATACCTCACGTCAGATGGCAGTTCTCTGGTGACACTGGTACAGAGTAGTCTGTTGACCCGAGATCGTCATAGAGTCTTGTATGGTTCCCACTGTGCTTTGATTTCCATCTTACCACGTCCAAGAGGGCGTGTAAAACGGTGGTTTTTGGGTACAGTCCCGAGTCACATGGAGGCAATGAGCGATAGGAGGGGATTCGTCTCTCCCGGTATAGGGGGTTGATGTTGCGCTGTGTTCGATTGGCTATAACAGGAAATCCCTGGCCAGGGTTGCTGAGATTTACTGGTAAGTGTTACCAGTAGTTTCTCGAACAGTTATAGACCTCATATCGACACGACTTATTGAGCTATTGGGGTCTGACGTTTACCATCCCTAGGCGAGATATGCGACATATCAGACGATCAGACCGGACTGTACGGTAGTGTTACTGGTCGGATTCACTGGAGTGTGAGCGGGCTTGCTCGTCGATCTTCAGATCGCTCAATACCCGGGTGGCCGTTACGTTTAGCAGACCGCTTGCGGCTTGTGGGTGTTTGATATGATCATCACCTGCTGCCGGCGTATTGACGAGTCTTTAGAGTCCTACACAGAGGTTTCCTGGCTCAAGCGAAACGAAATAGGAGCGCATATGAGATATGTGCGGGACCGAGAATAATACGAGTATGTGATACTGTATTCGATTCTCGCGATGTGACATTGATCGGTTATATGCGATATAGCCGGGTTATCGGATCAAGTGTTGATTCGATAAGATGTTACTAATGGTACCAGTCGGTTATGTGCGTCATGACCGGATCGTTAAATCAAGCGTTGATTTAATGATTTAATGCATAATTATATATTTGATATATTACTTTGCATTAACTAGTATCGGTTCACTTTAAATGGATTTTCTCGCTCGGTTGTGCGCATTGCATATGCGATATGATTTTGTGCACTTGTTTGTATCATATTTGATGATACATGCAAATTAGGGTTTGTGTAAAGAATTAAACCTTGGTTAAAGAAATGATTAGGGTTTTTATTTGATTATTCATTTATTCATTTGTTTTTATTTTTGGAAAATAAAATTGCATAAAATAGAATGGTGGCTTCTTTTGTTTTCTTTCATGAAGCTTCATGAACTTTTGACTTAGTCACCATTTTGTCTCATGCTTAACCCTAACCAATTCAATTAACTCAAGTTAATTCTCTACACCTAACCATGGTAAGAATTATGATAAGAATGGATTTTTATTTATTCTTTTAATTCTTATCATAATATTTATCTTCTTCTTGCTTTCTTCTTCTTCTTCATTTTCAAGAAGAAAAGCTTGACTACATCAATGGTGGATTGATGAAATGAGTGAGAAATCCAAATCTAAAGTCTACCCACTTCCTATTTCTTCATCCTCTACCTCTTGCCAAGTAGTAGAGTGTGTTTCCTTCACAAGTTTTCATGACTTGGTGAAGGTGGAGCTTGATCTTTCGATGCCTCGACGTAGATCATCTTCGGCATGGACATCGACGACCTAGCTTGCCCATTCTCCGACGAAGCCAACGCTTGAGCCCGGATTTGATTTGGACAGCGGAGAGGACCTCGTTGCGGAGCTATGGAGGTGGAGCACCGGATCTACAAAGGTTGTATTTCCGTATCTTGTAGTTAAGTGTTAACTAGATTGTTTTTCGCCTAGTTTTCTAGCAAACGATCCGTAGTCGGGTCTCTCGGCACCCTTAAAATTTTAATTTGGCATGATCGATGCCTTGTGAGACCTCATTAGGGTGCCTAGGAACCCTATAGTGGTATCAGAGCCTAGCTAGAGCCTTAGGCGAAGTCCAGACGGAATTTGAAACCGGAACGAACCCGAAACCAACTCCAAAATAGCTCTCTGTCCTTTTTTCAAAAACAGGGATTTTTCCAAATTAAAAATATCCAGAAAACCAAGCAGGAAATTGTAAGAATTACTGTGCAAATATGAGATTATTTGGACTTTAAACAGGCGCGGAACCGCGGCACGAGCATGCCTCGTGCGGCGGTTCCGCCGCCATTTGGTGACGTCACAGTTCCAGTTTTGCACAGTAATTCAATATTTCCAGTGTTGAGTTCTCTGGGTACTTTTTAAATTTATTCAAGAGTTGAATAATCTGGAGTTGTTTTGGGGATTCGATATTTCGATCGGGGTATCAAATTTTGTCTGTGTGGCTTTCCGGATAAATTTTAGAATATGTTAAAAAGTTCGACCGGATATAAATACCCAATTTTTCCCCTGTCGGGAAATTTCCAAGTGTTGGATTTTTCCGTAGTTTAACGATGTTCTAAGTAGTGCAAGTAACGCGATGGTCCCTCTAGAAGACAACAAACCTTAACTCGATTATGTGACCGTCTTGAACTGCCCTTTGAACCTTCGGGTTTGGGGCAGTACGGCGTGCCACATGTGAGGCGTTGGCTTGACCCTTCTACGGCTGGACCATTGGTACTGAGGCACGAACGGAATGTTGTTAGACTTGTTTCATGTGTTGATCTGTATCGGGAAAACTTGGGTGTTCGATTGTTCGATCGGAAAGTTTAACATTTTCTGTTTATCTGGAATGGGATACAATAATTGGAATTCACAAGTAGTTATGAGATAACTGAATGAATGTTATAAACGTAGCAGTTTAGTCTCACTTGATCGGTTGCCACGGAATTTTGATGTGATCAAAAGTCCGTCGCAATCACGTAGCGTACGCGGATACTCGCCGGGTAAACTTAATAGACAACCTCACTCCATAGCCCCGACCAAGTGACTGTAGGAGAACCCCGTCGCCGAAAGCATCCGTTCGGGTGCTCGCGGTAGCGGTGTTCCGCCTTGGTGCACTTAGTCGATGGTATCGGGGGTGCGGCCGTCTACTGAAGTTTGCGACGAGCATTCGATCAGGATGTCGGGAATCTTGTTGAATTGCCGACTTGATATTGAAAAGTGTTTTCGATTTTGAGACTAAAATGCGGGGTTTATAATTGTTAGGCATGCGATGTCTAAAGAATTCATTTGGTCAGGCATGCGATGTCTGAGGTGGTTGCGGATTCCAACTGTTGTAGTTTTACACTTTCTTTTCTGTGACCGTAAGTGTAATATGTGATATCGCCGGTTTCGTTTCTATATGTCAACGACAATTGGGATGCGCATATTTACTTACGTTGATGACATGTGATGTTATGTGTTGCTGGATATGTTATATTGGATCGTCGTGTTTGAATAGCCGGGGGGGTTTTATGTGAGATGAGTGTTTTTCATTTTCATTCATGTAAAAACTTGTATGTAATATTCTTTTATTGGGGCGCTTCCAGGTTGCGGGAGTTGTCACCTGTTGTATATTATTTACTTTTCCGCACTAGGATAGACCCAAGGAGGGGAGCACAAGTAACCGGGTTCTGGAGTCCAGTGGGAGACCAACTCGAAGAGTCGAGTCCGGGTCTCCTAACTCCAGAATTGGTAGGGTTGCTTGCCGCTCTCGTAGGGGTCTAGGGGTGTGGGTTTGGCTATTTATCGCGACCGTGGAATCCGTGTTTTATACTGGCTCGTATTGAAAACACGGACGTCCTAGTATATCCAATATTTCATATGATTCTTCTGCTGCGATATCTGTGATGTGATCATGTGATGTTCTGTGATAGATACAGTATATAGTATATATGATATATGATATAGACGTTACTTATGATTTACACCCGCGCTAGCCCTGCCCCGCTCTGCCGTTAGTTACCTAACCTAACGGTGTACGAGGGGACATCGAGGCGAATGCGGATGGCATAAGTGTACGTCGTATTTATCTGTAATGTTTAGGTAATTTAAATGATGGGACCTCATTAATGTGATTAATGAAATAAAAGAAACCTAAGATGTTGTAGAATCGAATTTCAAAATAAAACAGGTAGCTACAGTTCTTGCTTTGCACAGAGATATATGAGATATATCCTGCACCTTATTCGATGAGGAAAGGACCGAGATCCCTTCACCGGGAGTGACTCCTTTAGCAATAACTGGCAGATGCTACACACTCGGTTTGTCTTTTGATTGCTTTTAAGTGTTTTGCTTTGCACAGTGATATATGTGATATATCCCGCACCTCATTCGACGAGGAAAGGACCGACGATCCCTTCACCGGGAGTGACTCCTTTAGCAAAACTAGAAAAGCCTCAAAAACACTCCATTTTAAAAATCATTTGATTCTACAACGATATCAAGTTCATTACGCAATAGGTTTTCAGAAAAACCTGTCGTAGCCCTCCGTCATTTCAGATAAATCCTGTTTAGTATTCGTGCTGCGTTTGTTGACCTTGTCAAGGCGCAGTGTGCGGTAGCTAACCAGTATTTATCTGCTTATGCATATGATGCAGATTGGGTTAGGGTAGTCGTGCGGCCTTGTTGACCTTGTCAAGGGTCGTGCGGGTGGGTTTGATTCAATCAAGAAATGACGGGTTGAACTTGACTTGCGGTCTATGGTTTGTTGACCTTGTCAATGTCATAGATCGTTCGGGGCAAAATATTATCGGGAATTTCAAGTGTTGAAATTTGCAATGAGATTGCATACCTTCTATGAGATAGTTGGATCCCGATACCCGCTGCGAGTAAGAGTTACTCCTGGGAGAGTTTTATACATTACAATTAGCCGATCAAGTAGGTGTCTAGAAAGGTGTTAACGAGGTTACGCCTCTGGGAAAACGAGGTTTACATTAATTAGGTTCGTGCGAAAGCACGGGGGACCTCCCTCAAAGTACCGACACTGGCCTGGCTGAAAGATTGGCGAACTTGTAGTGTGTAATTAATCCCGGCTAGTCTTTCCTTTTAGGGTTTGAAGGAAGATTTGATAAAAAGCAGTGGGAGCCATCCTGATTAGATAAAATAATAACCAATCTATTCTTGACAGAGCGCACGCTGAGTGTTTTCTTCTCTCTCTCTCCTGGTAGCGACCATATCACGCCTTAATCAAGATAATAATACGGATTATTGACCGAACCCGCTTGTTATACTGAGCTGGGGAACGTTGGTCCCTTTCCAACTTATAATTGTTATAAGACAGAGCAGGAAATTGGGGATTACCAGAATTCCCGTGCCGCCCAAACGAAGAGAGTGCATGCTGATGCATCATCTACGGGTGTGTTCGTTATACAGAACTGTTTCTCAGTATCCTTTACGTCCTGGGTATGTGATACCAGATCAGGATCCCAGATATATAATCTGTTATATAGGGCTACAGAAAGGTAGAGAACTGAGAACGGGTGATAAGTTTCATGAGGCAGAAAACGGGGCAAGTGTTGCAGCCAAGTCTGTTGGTAACTGTCACCCTGTATTACCAATACATTGATTCTGAACGAATGTTGTTAGATACCGAACCTGATATACAAAATCATATCAGTCTCTTTATTAGTGAAGAAATGATAAAATTTTGTATAGATGGATAATGTTTTGAACATTTCCTATATCAAAAGTTGATCGGTTCAGGCACGTTATCTAAAAGCATTAATGTTCTAAATCAAACTACAGTTCTTAGTATATGGAACACACATAAGAGGAAGAGTTCAGAAATGAACGGATTCTTCTTGAGGCATTGTAGACTAGGTCAGATCAATATGACCCGACTAGCTAGAGTTACATATAGATGCATATTTAAATCAGTTTGAATTTACATCTTGTGAAACTCGCTAATTATGTCACAAAGATATAATGACACCAGCTCTGTTTATTGGAAACAGAGAAAGAGTTAATAAACTCTTGGGATGATACATGTTGATGTATACAGGTCCCCAGTCTACACATGCCAAGACCGGTTCTTTATACTTCATTATATTATCTGATAATCTTTCGAGATTCAGACCTATGTTCCTGTTGAAACACAAGTCCGAACCTTTTAAGATATTCACAGAATATAAGTTAGAAGTAGAGAACCAAAATACGGGTAAAAGTATTATGTCTGTTGATGCGATCAAGGAGCAGAATACTTGTGCACGGAATTCTTGGACTGTTCTAAAGGAGAATGAGATTCTCTCTCAGCATTACTCCTCCGTATACACCATTGCACGATGGTATGTCGGGGCGGAGCAGATACACCCTATTTGATATGGTGTGCTCTATGATGAGTACTACTGAGTTACCTTTTTCCTTAGGGGGTTATGCACTTGAGAAGCTGCATACCTATTGAATAGGGTTCGAATCAAATCAGTTGCCTACCACTTCATATGAGATATGGTATGGGAAGAGCCCATGTCTTAAATTAGTTAAGATTTGGGGTTGTCCGGGCTACGTCTAAAAGCAAAATCCGGACAAGCTCGAGGCAAGGTCTGTAATGTAGAACTGGAAAAGTTCCAGCTATACAAACTGCAGCTGATGATTTGAAAGAACCAAAGGATTCAGTAGATTCCAACGAACCTCAGCCTCTCCGCCGATCTAGTAGGGTTCCTCACCCACCTGAGAGATACTTCTGTTTCTCTATGACAGTGGGAGCGAGGATTGCATCATGAGATGATGACCCAACTGGTTTTGAGCTGGCCATCAGGAGTGAGACTCTGTAAGAATGGCTGGATGCTTAGCGATCTGAGATGGAATCCATGTACACCAACAAAATATGGACTTTAGTTGCTATATCTGAAGGGTTAAATCCCCATCAGGAGCAAGTAAATCTTGAGAAGATTACTTGGTGTACATGGAAAAGTTAAGACTTTCAAAGCTAGACTTGTTAAAAGTTTGCATCATTTACCAGGCGTGGATTATGATGAAACCTTTTTCAAGTAACCAAGCTTAAGTCCATCCAGATCCTACTTGTCACGGCTATATACCATGACTGCGATATCTGGTGGTTGGGTGTCATGACAGCTTTTCTAAATGAAGTTTAGAAGAGAGTGTCTTTAAGTACACAGCCAGAGAGCTTCGTAGACAGTGGGAGCAGCGGAAACGTGTGCAAGATGCTTTATAGGATAAAGCAGGCATCGCGGAGTTGGAACATCTGTTTTGATGAAGCGGTCAAAGAGTTTGACATCATCAAAATGGTAGATGAACCTTGTATATACAAAAAGGTAGTAGGGAGTATGTTGATGATCCTCGTAGAGTACGTGGATAACATACTCTTGATGGGGAAGGAGTTTCCTATGCTACGCTCGGTCAATCTCCGCTTATCACAATGATTCTCCATATAGGATCAAAATGATACCTCCTAAATCCTGGTGTTTGGATCTATGAGATAGATCTAATTGGATGTTAGGACTCTCACTAGTTGTAGTGAGACGGTATCAACCGATCCTGGGGAGAATCACTGGAAGGGTTCCAGGGTGATAATGACGACTGAGTGTCAGTCGCAGGCATTGTCTTTACCCTCAGTAAAGGGACGGTATGTTGGAAGAGTTCCAAGCTAGATACCGTGACATACTAGACGATAAAGGCACGATACATCGCTACTTAAGATGCTACCAAAGAGGCTGTTTGGGTGTATATTGGTTCATGAGATGAACCATGTTCCTCCCATTGTGTGACAATGGAGTTGTGGCTTATGCCAAGGAACGTCCGTCCCATCAGTGATCCAGACATATTCTAAGGCAGTATCACTTGATCATGGAGATGGTTGATCTCCAGGGAGATCGAGGTTAGGAGAGTAGACTCAGAGGACAACACAGCGGATCCACTCACAAAGGCCTGTTCCCAGAGAGAGACTTTTATGGGATGGTTGAGTATGAGATACTGCAACCACTGCTACAGATGGCCCTAGTGCAAGTGGGAGATTGTTAGTTATATGTATGCCCTAAAGGCCATTACTATACATAGGATGTATATTGTAGTGGATGCTGGGACATATATAGGGAGGACTTTCTTGCTCGACATGATAGTACGCTATCTGGTTGATCTTTACCTTAACGTGTATACTGTTTGTCTTTCTGTTACATGTTGGTAAAGCCCTTAGGATGTGTACTTGACTACCTGGACTATGATGCGGATCATACTAGTGGGGACATGGTAGTCCATAAGTGCATCCTTCAAAGTCCCTAGTCGTGGGTGTATCGAGACGGGGCATCGATATACCAGAGTAGACTAGCGTATACCTTCTCGACCCATACAGATGGGCGATGGATGATCCCATATCCATTGGTGTTTGACATCAGAGATGATATACGGGTGCTCAGTAGAGACTGGGTACACTGGACGGACTCGCCGAGAACTCCCAGATGGTATTATACCTCACGTCAGATGGCTGTTCTCTGGTGACACTGGTACAGAGTAGTCTGTTGACCCGAGATCGTCATAGAGTCTTGTGTGGTTCCCACTGTGCTTTGATTTCCATCTTACCACGTCCAAGAGGGCGTGCAAAACGGTGGTTTTTGGGTACAGTCCCGAGTCACATGGAGGCAATGAGCGATAGGAGGGGATTCGTCTCTCCCGGTATAGGGGGTTGATGTTGCGCTGTGTTCGATTGGCTATAACAGGAAATCCCTGGCCAGGGTTGCTGAGATTTACTGGTAAGTGTTACCAGTAGTTTCTCGAACAGTTATAGACCTCATATCGACACGACTTATTGAGCTATTGGGGTCTGACGTTTACCACCCCTAGGCGAGATATGCGACATATCAGACGATCAGACCGGACTGTACGGTAGTGTTACTGGTCGGATTCACTGGAGTGTGAGCGGGCTTGCTCGTCGATCTTCAGATCGCTCAATACCCGGGTGGCCGTTACGTTTAGCAGACCGCTTGCGGCTTGTGGGTGTTTGATATGATCATCACCTGCTGCCGGCGTATTGACGAGTCTTTAGAGTCCTACACAGATGTTTCCTGGCTCAAGCGAAACGAAATAGGAGCGCATATGAGATATGTGCGGGACCGAGAATAATACGAGTATGTGATACTGTATTCGATTCTCGCGATGTGACATTGATCGGTTATATGCGATATAGCCGGGTTATCGGATCAAGTGTTGATTCGATAAGATGTTACTAATGGTACCAGTCGGTTATGTGCGTCATGACCGGATCGTTAAATCAAGCGTTGATTTAATGATTTAATGTATAATTATATATTTGATATATTACTTTGCATTAACTAGTATCGGTTCACTTTAAATGGATTTTCTCGCTCGGTTGTGCGCATTGCATATGCGATATGATTTTGTGCACTTGTTTGTATCATATTTGATGATACATGCAAATTAGGGTTTGTGTAAAGAATTAAATCTTGGTTAAAGAAATGGTTAGGGTTTTTATTTGATTATTCATTTATTCATTTGTTTTTATTTTTGGAAAATAAAATTGCATAAAATAGAATGGTGGCTTCTTTTGTTTTCTTTCATGAAGCTTCATGAACTTTTGACTTAGTCACCATTTTGTCTCATGCTTAACCCTAACCAATTCAATTAACTCAAGTTAATTCTCTACACCTAACCATGGTAAGAATTATGATAAGAATGGATTTTTATTTATTCTTTTAATTCTTATCATAATATTTATCTTCTTCTTGCTTTCTTCTTCTTCTTCATTTTCAAGAAGAAAAGCTTGACTACATCAATGGTGGATTGATGAAATGAGTGAGAAATCCAAATCTAAAGTCTACCCACTTCCTATTTCTTCATCCTCTACCTCTTGCCAAGTAGTAGAGTGTGTTTCCTTCACAAGTTTTCATGACTTGGTGAAGGTGGAGCTTGATCTTTCGATGCCTCGACGTAGATCATCTTCGGCATGGACATCGACGACCTAGCTTGCCCATTCTCCGACGAAGCCGACGCTTGAGCCCGGATTTGATTTGGACAGCGGAGAGGACCTCGTTGCGGAGCTATGGAGGTGGAGCACCGGATCTACAAAGGTTGTATTTCCGTATCTTGTAGTTAAGTGTTAACTAGATTGTTTTTCGCCTAGTTTTCTAGCAAACGATCCGTAGTCGGGTCTCTCGGCACCCTTAAAATTTTAATTTGGCATGATCGATGCCTTGTGAGACCTCATTAGGGTGCCTAGGAACCCTACAATTAGATACCGAACCTGATATACAACATTACATCATGTTCTTTACTGAGTTAAAGAATGATATAATTCTGTATTGGAGGATAATGTTGTGAACATTTTCCTGAATTAAGAGTTGATTGGATCAGGCATGTTATATAATAGCATATACGTCCTAAATCAAACCACAGTTCAATGTATGGAGAACACGCACAAGAGGGGTAGTTCAGAAATGAACGAATCCTTCTTTAGGCATTATAGACTAGGTCATATCAATGCGACAAGACTAGCTAAGTTACATAAGGATGAATATAAGAACCTGTTCGAATTTTCATCTTATGATACTTGCCAGTCTTGTCTCAAAGGTATAATGACCAACACTCCGTTTACTGGAAATAGAGAAAGAGTTAGTGAACTCTTAGAACAAATACATGATGATGTATACGGTCCTATGTCTACAGATGTCAGGGTTGGTTCTTGGTACTTCATTACATTCATCTACTATCTCTCAACATTCAGACATGTGTTCCTGTTGAAAAACGAATCTGAAACTTTTGAGAAATTCAAAGAATATAAGCTTGAATTTGAGAACCAGACGGGTAGAAGTATTAAGTCCTACGATGTGATCAAGGAGGAGAATACTTGGGCATGGAGTACCTGGAGTTTCTAAAAGGAGAATATGATTCTCTCTCAGCTTACTCCTTCGAGTACACCACAGCACAACTGTTAGTTATATGTATGCCCTAGAGGCCATTACTGTACATGGGATGTATATTGGAGTGGATGCTTGGACATATACAGGGAGGACATTCTTGCTCGATATGATAGTATGCTATCTGGTTGCTCTTTATCTTAACATGTACACATATTGTCTTTCTATTACATGTTGATAAAGCCCTTAGGATGAGTACTTGACAGTCAGGATTATGATACAGATCATACTAGTGGGGCAGAGGTAGTCGGAAAGTACATCCTTCAAATGTTCCTAGTCGTGGGAGTATCGAGACAGGGCATCGATACTCGAGAGTAGACTAGCGTATACGCTTCTCGACCCATGTGATGGGCGATGAATGATCCCATATCCATTGGTGTTTGACATCAGAGAAGGTATATGGGTGCTCAGTGGAGACTGGGTACACTGAATGGACTCGCCGAGAACTCCTAAATGGGATTATACCTATCGTCGGATAGTAGTTCTCTGGTGACACTGGTACAGGTTAGTCTGTAGACCCGAGATCGTCATAGAGTCTTGTGTGATTCCCACTGTGCTTTGATTTCCCCCATACCACGGTCAAGAGATCGTGCAAAAAGATGGTTTTTGGGTACAGTCCCGAGTCACATGGAGGCAATGAGCGATAGGAGGGGTTTCGTCTCTCCCGGTGTTGGGAGTTAATGTTGCGCTATGCTCGATTGACCATAACAGGAAATCCCTGGCCAGGGTTGCTGAGATTTACCGGTAAGTGTTACCAGTAGTTTCTCGAACCGTTATGGACCTTGCATCGGCATGACTTATCAGGCTATTGGGGTCTGACGTTATACCACCCCCAGGCTGTGATATGCGACATATCAGACGAAGAGACAGGACTGTACGGTAGTATTACTGATTGGATTCGAAGGAGTACTAGCAGGCTTGCTTGTTGATCTTCTGATCGCTCAATACCCGGGTGGCCATTACGTTTAGCAGACCGCTTGCGGCTTGTGGATGTTTGATATGATCATCACCTACTGCCGGCGTATTGACGAGTCTTTAGAGTCCTACACATAGGTTTCCTGGCTCAAGCGAAATAGGGTAGGAGCACATATATGATATGTGCGGGACCAAGATTAATACTGTATGTGATACCATATTCTATTCTCGCGATATGTGACATAGGTCGGTTATATGTGATATTGCCGGGTTATCGGATCAAGTGTTGATTCGATAAGTTGTTACATTTGATATTAGTCGGTTATATGTGATATAGCCGGATTATTAAATCAAGAGTTGATTTAATGATTTAATGTATAATTATATATTTAATATATTAAGTTACATTAACTAATATTCATTCACTTAAGATTTCTTTTCTCACTTGATTTGTGCTTTTGTATATATGTGATATATATAAGTGTACAAAGTTTTGTGTCATGCTTGATGATACGTGCAACTTGGGTGTTGATTGTTCGTAAAATTTAGACTGTGTAAGTAAAGCAACTCAAATGATCCCTGATAACGGTTTCATTTGATTGTAAAGAATTTCTTGTTTGTGTAAATCGAATAAAGCGAATAAGTTTCAATGTGTCGGTAATATTGAATAAAATTCACAATCAAAGAATTATATTTGACCGCAATCAATTACGGTGTCGGTTGTAGATCGTAAGCGAGTGCGGATCGTCCACAGGGATTGTGCGATTCGTTTCTGTATTTAATTTGTTTGAATTGAAAAGTTAATCGAAAGGAAAAGAAAACATGATTCAAGAATTTATCGATTAATTCAGGTGTCACTAGTTTAATCAAGAATCAAGAAATGATAAACAATCAAGAATCGGGTTTCGATGATATTTCCAACCAAATGTCAAGAATCTAAATGAGGCTCGTAGGAATCGATCGGATCTATAGACGTGATGTAATCTCAAGATTTCGTGTTCTTGTCCTTCGAAGGATTGATACTAGATCGATGATGATCAACGAGAGTTAGGGCTTTCTTGATGAAACTAGGGTTTCATCGTTTAACCCTTGTTCTTTCGTAGATATCATTCACATTCTAGCCTCTAATAATTTCAAGAAACGATCGTAACTTTCCAATCTCGAGCGATATCAATCAAGAAAGCATCGCAACGAATTGGGTCGTCGATTCTTGAACTTGCTAGGGTTTACAAAACTCGTAGGACTCAAGAATCGATTTAAGATATATTACATCATCATTCTATTGATCGTCTCGACTCCTCGACGAGCGGAGTATTACTCAAACATCATCACTAGAAAGCATTCAAGAATTGAAAAGATATCATGATGCAAGAATTTAAAGAAAACAAGATAAAAGAATATCACATTTTATTTATATCAACAATTTGATTACAGTCGCTCAAGAACTACAAGAGGAAGAACTAAATTGTCGATTTGGCGTCGCTCGGCTTCATGAGTCGCGGATCGGCTTGGACCACTTGCTCTGTTGAAGATCGGCTCGGCTCATAAAAGGTTGCAAGGTTTCTTGCTTGATGGGTACTCGGGATCTTGGCTTTTGATTGGAATTAGGGTTAGGGTTTCACACAAGTCCTCTCACTAGACTTGTGGAAGAAGAAGATGAAGAAAGAGAGTGAGTGGATTTAGATTGGCTACTAAAATGAACTAGTCAAGGATTTTTCCAAGATCCGAGATATATTTTACAAGTGAGCCTAGGGTCTTATTTATAGATCTCCCAAACCCTAGGTCTAGGTTTGAATTTACTATTCCCTCCAAAAGTTTGTTGAGGCTTCTAGAAGGAGTTTGTTAGGCTTAGCTTAGGGTTTAAGCTAGGGTTTAAGGAGAAGTTTCTAGAATATAAGGCTAGTTTAGTGTTGATCCCAAAGCTTGCTGATCTGGCAGAAGTGTCTGGAGTCTTCTGGAAACTGACATATCTTTCTGAAGTGTGGGAGCCGAAATAGACATTGTGCACCAAAATTTGATGGATGACTTGGCAATACAGCCGCGGAACCGCGGCGCAAGCAGACTCCGACCGCGGTTCCGCGGCCATGTTGGATCCTTGGGGCTTGAGCTTTTTGAAGTGGTCTTGGATTGACATTTGGGCCTTTCTTTGATATGTTGATTTTTGTTTTGCCTTTTGGATTGGTACCAGAATTGAAATCATTGAGTTGGCGTAATATTTGATCGGTACCGTATAAATTTTGGCCTTTCTTCTGGATTTTCCTGCACAGATCTTAAAACAAGTGTTACGCAATATAGGAATGATGCGATGCCATGAAATGCGGTCAATTTCCCTAGAAATACCGGTATTAGAGTCTAACACATGCAATCTGATATTTTGTGACAGTTTTGCTAATATGTGAAATATGAATACCGTACACTTCTAAATGAATGCAAATGATGAGGAAATTGCCGCGTTAAAAATACAATATTTTCGACTAATCAAATTCCCCCAAACTTAATTTCGATCGTCTCGAGCGAACTTTTTATTAAAAAGAGAAGGAGAAAATAAAGAAAAAGAAAAACTAACTAGCACACTTTCGTAGGCAACACGATTGCACTGAGCATGTGCAACAACCCTTTAAACCTCTAGGTGTCCCTAGTAGGAGGAGTGTTATCTCCGGAGGGTTTTCAGCGGATTGCACCCACAAAATCCAATAATAAAAGAAAGATCATGAATATTACATTTAAAGGAAAGAATTGTAAAAGAAAAGCCTTGAAAATTAGGGTTTCCAACTAAGCTAGCTTTTCGGTTGTCATGAGCCCTGTCTTAATGGTCATGAAAAAATGTCAGAAATCACATCCTCCCTCAATAAAACATCGTCTTATTGTTCATTCTTATCTTTATTCCAAGCATCGATCATATAACCCTGCGTGTGTGTAAGGACATCCCTACACCCGGAGAATTCAATTCAAGCTATCATACTCTTGCCCATCAGCCTCAGTACTTTTTAACTAATGAATATTTAGATGAGATTGCTCACACACTTTCATGCGACCGTTAATACTTCTTGAGGTACTAACCGACCGATTACTCATGTGCTTGCTTATTTGGTGTATTTTCCTCGTCTTGCACCACCTCAGGCATAGCAGTGACTCCCAGACCAGTTGGCCTTAGGGCACTAGGTGAAAAGGCACCCTCGCTATATATTTTTTTATTGCCCTTGGTGATAACAAAACCAGTGTTCATTTTTCTCACCACTTTATATTTTTTTTATTCACTTTTTTTTTCTTTTATTTCCTTCATACTTTGGCTTTAAGACAAGAGCATTTCAAGGTATCCTCTACTATCCCAGGCTTCAAGACGTGTGTAAGTGCGAATAGCAGGGTATCAACGTTCAAAATGTTTGGCTTCCAGAATAGAAACTATTTTTCAGACTTATTTTTATCCTTAGATTAGTGACGTCTTTCATCTTACGAACCCTTGGGATAATGGCTCATAACTACTTATTACTAGTTCGTATAAGAAAACTTCTAATTTTCTTAGTTTTCTTAAATTTTTCTAATCTCATGGATGTAATTTTTCACTATCTAAACTTTCATTATTTTATTTATGTACAAAAAAGTGTAAATATTAAAATTATTTTTATACTTGAAAATTTTAAATTTTTATTGGTTTTGAAAATTCTTCAATTTTTATAGATTTTAAAAGAAATGTTTTGTGCTTATGCAGATGATATGCAAATGATGCAAAAATAAGCACAAACCTCCCCCAAACTTGTTTTCAACAGTGTCCTCACTGTTGTCAACCGCTATACCTACAAAAACTGTAAGCCTGGGGGGAATTATTAGTGGGGGCAAAATATATAAGTGAAGAACTTCCCCCAAACTTACTCTTTTCACTCACCTTCATTCAAAAGATGATGCAGTGATATACTGGATATGAAGGTGAGACGGAGGAATTTTAATCAAAATAAACCGGCTCTTGTAAGAACAAGAGCTCCTCCGTGGGGTCAGAGGAAAAATACAGCTTTAGTCTATGTCCATTTACTTTGAAAAAGGTGCCGTTTTTAACATTTTCTACTTCTACTGCCCCGTGCGGGTATACAGACCGCACAACAAAAGGTCCCTTCCATCGAGATCGGAGCTTACCCGCGTGAAGGTGTAATCGTGAATCATAAAGAAGGACTTGTTGACCAGGTGAAAATGTTTTCCTCAAAATGTTTTTATCGTGAAAAACCTTAGTCCTATTCTTTGTGATTACAGCGTTATCATAAGCTTCATCGCGGAGTTCGCTTAGCTCATTTATTTGCAGCTTCCGAAAGTTGCAAGCAAGGTTTAGATCAAAATTTATTTCTTTAATAGCCCACAATGCTTTATGCTCTATCTCGACGGGTAAATGACATGCTTTTCCAAACACTATCCTATATGGAGACATTCCTAGGTCGGTTTTAAATGCAGTTCTGAATGCCCAAACAGCATCCGTCAATTTGGTCGACCAGTCTTTTCTACTTTTAGCAACAGTTTTCTCCAGGATAAGTTTGATTTGTCTGTTTGAGATTTCAGCCTGTCCGCTTGTTTGGGGATGATAGGGTATAGAAAGTCGGAGGTTGATTGAGTATTTTCACATCAGAGTCTCGAAAGACCTGTTGCAGAAATGTGTCCCATTATCGCTAATGATAGCGCGGGGGTGTCCAGATCGCGAAAAGATATTCTCTTTTAAGAACTTAATGACAACTTTCTTGTCATTAGTGCGACATGGAATGGCTTCTACCCATTTTGAGACATAATCAACCGCCAGCAATATGTACAGATTCCCAAAGGAGTTGGGAAAGGGACCCCTAAAATCAATGCCCCAAACATCAAATATTTCAACAACCAAGATGGGTTGCTGAGACATTTCATTCCTCTGGGATATTCTACCCGTATACTGACATTGTGTACAGGTTTTGCAATACTCAAATACGTCCTTGAATAAGGTCGGCCAATAAAATCCACAATGCAAAACCTTCTCCGCCGTTTTTCTAAGACCGAAGTGACCCCCACAGGCCTGATCATGACAAAAAGAAAGAACACTCTTGAACTCTTCTTTCGGAACACACCGGCGAATGATCTGATCAGGACAATATTTAAACAAATAAGGCTCGTCCCAGTAAAAGTGTTTCACTTGGGAAAGAAAACGGTATTTGTCCTGTTTTGACCAATCGCTGGGTATCAGTCCCGTGGCATGATAGTTCACAATATCCCTGAACCATGGTTCATTGGATACGCTCAAGAGTTGTTCGTCAGGGAACGAGTCATTAATCGGCAGGGTCACAGGGGAAGAAGAGATGCGTGAAAGATGGTCAGCTACTACGTTTTCACATCCTTTCTTATCTTTGATAACAAGATCGAATTCTTGTAACAGAAGGATCCAACGTATCAGTCGACCTTTTGTATCTTTCTTCGCCAGAAGATGTTTTAAAACGGAATGGTCAGTGTATACAACTATAGGTGAGCCAATTAAGTAAGGCCTGAATTTTTCTAATGCAAATACAACCGCTAAGAGTTCTTTTTCTGTGGTTGTATAATTGATTTGCGCATCATTCAGGGTCTTACTTGCATAGTATATCACGTGTGGCATCTTATCAATGTGCTATCCTAAGACTGCACCTACTGCAAAATCAGATGCGTCACACATCAGCTCAAAGGGGTAGTCCCAGTTTGGTGATGATAGCACGGGGGCTGAAGTGAATGAGTGTTTAAGTGAGTCGATTGCTGTCTCGCAGTCCGAGTCAAAATGGAAGGTCGTATCCCTGGCCAGGAGAAGAGTTAAAGGTCTAGCAATTTTGCTAAAGTCCTTAATGGACCCTCTAGAAGACAACAAACCTTAACTCGATTATGTGACCGTCTTGAACTGCCCTTTGAACCTTCGGGTTTGGGGCAGTACGGCGTGCCACATGTGAGGCGTTGGCTTGACCCTTCTACGGCTGGACCGTTGGTACTGAGGCACGAACTGAATGTTGTTAGACTTATTTCATGTGTTGATCGTGTATCGGGAAAACTTGGGTGTTCGATTGTTCGATCGGAAAGTTTAACATTTTCTGTTTATCTGGAATGTGATACAACAATTGGAATTCACAAAAGTTATGTGATAACTGAATGAATGTTATAAACATAGCAGTTTAGTCTCACTTGATCGGTTGCCATGGAATTTTGATGTGATCAAAAGTCCGTCGCAATCACGTAGCATACGCGGATACTCGCCGGGTAAACTTAATAGACAGCCTCACTCCATAGCCCCGACCAAGTGACTGTAGGAGAACCCCGTCGCCGAAAGCATCCGTTCGGGTGCTCGCGGTAGCGGTGTTCCGCCTTGGTGCACTTTGTCGATGGTATCGGGGGTGCGGCCGTCTACTGAAGTTTGCGACGAGCATTCGATCAGGATGTCGGGAATCTTGTTGAATTGCCGACTTGATATTGAAAAGTGTTTTCGATAATGAGACTAAAATGCGGGGTTTATAATTGTTAGGCATGCGATGTCTAAGTAATTCATTTGGTCAGGCATGCGATGTCTGAGGTGATTGCGGATTCCAACTGTTGTAGTTTTACACTTTCTTTTCTGTGACCGTAAGTGTAATATGTGATATCGCCGGTTTCGTTGCTATATGTTAACGACAATTGGGATGCGCATATTTACTTACGTTGATGACATGTGATGTTATGTGTTGCTGGATATGTTATATTGGATCGTCGTGTTTGAATAGCCGGGGGTTTTTATGTGAGATGAGTATTTTTCATTTTCATTCATTTAAAAACTTGTATGTAATATTCTTTTATTTGGGGCGCTTCCAGGTTGCGGAAGCTGTCACCGTTTGTATATTATTTACTTTTCCGCACTAGGATAGACCCAAGGAGGGGAGCACAAGTAACCGGGTTCTGGAGTCCAGTGGGAGACCAACTCGAGGAGTCGAGTCCGGGTCTCCTAACTCCAGAATTGGTAGGGTTGCTTGCCGCTCTCGTAGGGGTCTTGGGGTGTGGGTTTGGCTATTCATCACGACCGTGGAATCCGTGTTTTATACTGGCTCGTATTGAAAACACGGAAGTCCTAGTATATCCAATATTTCATATGATTCTTCTGCTGCGATATCTGTGATGTGATCATGTGATGTTTTGTGATAGATACATTATATAGTATATATGATATATTATATAGACGTTACTTATGTTTTACACCCGCGCTAGCCCTGCCCTGCTCTGCGTTAGTTACCTAACCTAACGGTGCACGAGGGGACATCGAGGCGAATGCGGATGGAATAAGTGTACGTCGTATTTATCTGTGATGTTTAGGTATTTAAATGATGGGACTTCATTAATGTGATTAATGAATTAAAAGAAACCTAAGAAGTTGTAGAATCGAATTTCAAAATAAAACAGGTAGCTACAGTTCTTGCTTTGCACAGCGGTATATGTGATATATCCTGCACCTTATTCGATAAGGAAAGGACCGAGATCCCTTCACCGGGAGTGACTCCTTTAGCAATAACTGGCAGATGCTACACCCTCGGTTTGTCTTTTGATTGCTTTTAAGAGTTTTTGCTTTGCACAGTGATATATGTGATATATCCTGCACCTCATTCGACGAGGAAAGAACCGACGATCCCTTCACCGGGAGTGACTCCTTTAGCAAAACTGGAAAAGCCTCAAAAGCACTCCATTTAAAAATCATTTGATTCTACAACGATATCAAGTTCATTACGCAATAGGTTTTCAGAAAAACCTGTCGTAGCCCTCCGTCATTTCAGATAAGTAGTAGTTAGTATTCGTGCTGCGTTTGTTGGCCTTTGTCAAGGCGCAGTGTGCGGTAGCTAACTGGTGCTTATCTGCTTATGCATATGATGCAGATTGAGTTAGGGTAGTCGTGCGACCTTGTTGGCCTTTGTCAAGGGCCATGAGGGTGGGTTTAATTCAATCAGGAAATGACGGGTTGAACTTGACTAGCATCCTATGGTTTGTTGGCCTTTGTCAAGGTCATAGGAGGTTAGGGGCAAAATATTATCGGGAATTTCAAGTGTTGAAATTTGCAATGAGATTGCATACCTTCTATGAGATAGTTGGATCCCGATACCCGCTGCGAGTAAGAGTTACTCCTGGGAGAGTTTTACACATTACAATTAGCCGATCAAGTAGGTGTCTAGAAAGGTGTTAACGAGGTTACGCCTCTGGGAAAACGAGGTTTACATTAATTAGGTTCGTGCGAAAGCACGGGGGACCTCCCTCAAAGTACCGACACTGGCCTGGCTGAAAGATTGGCGAACTTGTAGTGTGTAATTAATCCCGGCTAGTCTTTCTTTTTAGGGTTTGAAAGAAGATTTGATAAAAAGCAGTGGGAGCCATCCTGATTAGATAAAACAATAAAAACCAATCTATTCTTGCAAGAGCGCACGCTGAGTGTTTTCTTCTCTCTCTCTCCTGGTAGCGACCATATCACGCCTTAATCAAGATAATAATACGGATTATTGACCGAACCCGCTTGTTATACTGAGCTGGGGAACGTTGGTCCCGCTCCAACTTATAATTGTTATAAGACAGAGCAGGAAATTAGGGGATTACTAGAATTCCCGTGCCGCCCAAACGAAGAGAATGCATGCTGATGCATCATCTTCGGGTGTGTTCATTATACAGAACTGTTTCTCAGTATCCTCCGCATCCTAGGTATATGATACCGGATCAGGATCCCAGATATGTAATGTGTTACATAGGGCTACAAAAGGGTAGAAAAACTGTGAACGGGTGATAAGTTTCATGAGGCAGAAAACGGGGCAAGTGTTGCAGCCAAGTCTGTCGGTCACTGTCATCCTGTATTACCAATACATTGATTCTGAACGAATGTTATTAGATACCGAACCTGATATACAAAATCATATCTGTCTCTTTATTAGTAAAGAAACGATAAAATTTTGTATTGCTGGATAATGTTTTGAACATTTCCTATATCAAAAGTTGATCGGATCAGGCACGTTATCTAAAAGCGTTGATGTTCTAAATCAAACTACAGTTCTTAGTATATGGAACACACACAAGAGGAAGAGTTCAGAAATGAACGAATCTTTCTTGAGGTATTGTAGACTAGGTCAGATCAATGTGACCCGACTAGCTGGAGTTACATAAAGATGTATATTTAAATTAGTTTGAACTTACATCTTGTGAAACTCGCCAGTCATGTCACAAAGATAAGATGACCATAGCTCCGTTTACTGGAAACAGAGAAAGAGTTAGTGAACTCTTGGGATGATACATGTTGATGTATGTAGGTCCCCTGTCTATACATGCCAAGACTGGTTCTTTATACTTCATTACGTTCTCTGATGATCTCTTTAGATTCAGACATATGTTCCTGTTGAAACACAAGTCCGAACCTTTTGAGATATTCACAGAATATAAGTTAGAAGTAGAGAACCAAAATACGGGTATAAGTATTATGTCCTTTGATGTGATCAAGGAGGAGAATACTTGAGCACGGAAATCCTGGTCTATTCTAAAGGAGAATGAGATTCTCTCTCAGCATTAATCCTCCGTATACACCATAGTACGATGGTATATCGGGGCGGAGCAATCACACCCTATGTGATAAGGTGTGCTCTATGATGAATCCCTCCTCAAAGCATCAGATGCAGCGATGTATTCCGCTTCCATCGTCGAGTCTGCAACGGTTTCTTGTTTGGAACTCTTCCAACACACCGCCCCTCCATTGAGGGTAAAGACAAAACCCGACATGGACTTGAAATCATCCTTGTCACTCTAGAAGCTGGAGTCAGCAAAGGCCTCGATCTGGAGGTCTTTTCCGCCATACACCAAGAACATCTCCTTAGTCCTTCTCAGGTACTTGAGAATGTTCTTTACCGCTATCCAGTGTTTCTCCCCAGGGTTTGACTGATACCGGCTTACCACACTCAGTGCATAAGCTACATCCGGTCTGGTACACAACATCGCATACATTATAGAGCCTACCGCAGAAGCGTAGGGTATAATAGATATGTGATTGCTCCGAGTAAGACGGCCTGGCTGAACGGTTAAGCAAGTATTGTACGGTGGGATTGATCCTGACTAATTCTTCCTTTATGGTTTGAGGAGGGATTCGAGAAACAGTGGGAGCCATCCTGTTTAGACAAACTAAAAACCACTCTAAACTTGCAAGAGCATCATGCTGAGTGTTTCTTCTTCTCTCTCCTAATTGCAGCGACCAATCAACATGACTGGACTTAAGTTACTCCTAGATAAAAACAAACTGACAGGGCCAAACTACAAAGATTGGCTCAGGAATGTCACGATAGCAATCACTTATGACAAGCTGGGGTATCTTCTTACCACCAAAGCTCCCCCTGTCCCTGGTCCAACTTCCAGCGTCGCGGATAAGGAAATCCGCAAGACTTGGGAGATTGATAGCGCGAAGGCCAAGTGCCTCCTGCTTGCCTCGATGGACAACGAACATCAGAGGAGGCATGAGAATATGGACATGGAGTCCATATTGCTCCATACAAAAGAACTGTATGGAGAGCAATCACGTATCGCAAGATACGAAGCGTCGAAAAAGTTATTTTCGACAAGAATGGCCGTCGGATCATCAGTAGCCGAGCATGTGCTAAAGATGATCGGCTTCATTGAGGAGCTCGCTGACCTAGGGATCACATTGGAGAGTGAGCTATATACGGATATAGTTCTCCAGTCCCTTCCTTCCACTTACGCCCAGTTTATACTGAACTTCAACCTACAAGAAAAAGAGGTTGAACTATCAGAACTCCTCAACATGCTGAGGAGCGCAGAGGGCACCCTACAGAAAGGTAGGGAAACATCCACTTTGTTTGTAGGAGGATCATCTTCTTCTAGGTCCAAGGCGAAAGCCAAGGGAAAGAAGAAGAAGGCCCCCGCCAAACCAAGGGGCGGTGTTGGTAAAGTGGATACGAAGGGAAAAGGCAAAGCAACAAAGATAGCGGGGAAGCTTGTGGATAAGGAAGAATGCTTCTATTGTCATAAGAAAGGACACTGGAAGAATGATTGCAGGGCCTGGAAGGCCAGAACACAGGAATTGAAGCAGGTTGCAGCTTCAGCTTCAGGTGTGTATGTTATTGAAAACTGTCTTTCAATAAACTCTACTTCCTGGGTATTGGATACCGGATCAGGATCTCATATCTGTAATTCTTTGCAGGCGTTGAGAAACCGTAGTGTTTTGAAGGCAGGTGACATGACCCTCAAAGTTGCGAACGGAGCTAGCATGGATGCTAAAGCCGTGGGGGACTATCACCTGGGAATGTCAGATGGACATGTTTTGGTTTTGCGTAATTGCTTTTTTGTACCCAACGCAACTTGTAATATCATTTCTGTATCTTTAGTTTCTAAAGAAGGTTATGAATTTGCGTTTGTAAGTAATGTTGTAAACATTCACCTTAATCAAGTTTTGATTGGGTCAGGTACATTGAGTAATGGTATATACGTGTTAAACCAACCACAGATTTTCAACGTCCAGAATACACACAAAAGAAAGTCTCCGGATATGAATCAGACTTTCTTATGGCATTGTAGATTGGGTCACATCAATGAGAGAAGGTTGACTAAGTTACATACAGAAGGATATTTGAATGCGTTCGAATATCAATCGTATGCCACTTGTCAATCTTGTCTCAAAGGAAAGATGACAAAGACTCCGTTTACTGGACAAGGAGTAAGAGCGAGCGAGCTCTTAGGACTCGTACACAGTGACGTGTGCGGTCCAATGTCTACACATGCCCGAAGCGGACATTCTTACTTCATTACTTTTACGGATGACTTCTCAAGGTACGGTTATGTCTTCTTGATGAAACATAAGTCCGAGGCCTTTGGAAAATTCCAGGAGTATAAGAATGAAGTAGAGAAACAGACCGGCAAAAGTATTAAGATTCTAAGATCGGATCGAGGTGGAGAATACTTAAGTGCCGAATTCCTGAATTACTTAAAAGAGAATGGTATTCTCTCTCAGCTTACTCCTCCATACACTCCGCAACATAATGGTGTATCGGAGAGACGGAACCGAACCCTATTGGATATGGTTCGGTCCATGATGAGTAACGCTGAGTTACCGCGATCATTCTGGGGATATGCACTAGAAGCAGCTGCGTATCTCTTGAACAAGGCTCCCACCAAGACTGTGCCTACCACCCCATATGAGATGTGGACTGGGAAGAAACCCTGTCTTAAGTATCTTAAGGTATGGGGATGTCCAGCTTTTGTAAAAAAGCAGCATGCGGACAAGCTTGAGGCACGTTCAGTACAGTGTAAGTTTGTGGGATACCCAAGGAACTCTAGGGGGTATCTTTTCTATTCAGCTGAGGAACAAAAGGTCTTTGTGTTGGAGATAGTGCCCTCAGAGTCAATTATTGGATCACAGGCACGTGATTGCAATGATTGAGGGAGGACCTATCCCGGTAGAACAGTCTTACTCGAGATGATAGTATGCTATCAGGTTTACCTTTATCATCGTGTACTGCTTTAGGTGACATGACATGTCACTATTGCACGTTGATAGAGCCCCTGGGATTCTTGCTTGACTACCGGCAGTATGAGGGCGATCATATACGTGAGAGCTGGAGTCTACAAGCACATCCTTAAAAGGTCCCTAGTCGTGGGAGTTTCGAGACAGGGCATCGATTCTCCAGAGTAGACTAGTGTATACAGTCGAGACCCCGACGAGGGGCGTGGCCGGTCTCACAAGCCACTGGTGTCAGTTGGATCACCTAAGATGTATACAGGTGCTCATTGGGTTATGAGTACACCGGACAGGACTCGCCGGGAACATGCTAGTTGGTCTTATACCTGACGTCAGATAGCAGTACCCAGGTGACATGTGTACAGGTTAGTTCATCGACCTGGGGATCGTCATTTGTCTCGTGTGAGTTCCCACTGTGCTTTGATTACTACCCTACCACGGCTCAAAGGAGTCGTGCAAACAGGTTTTAGTTGGGTACAGTCCCGAACCACATGGAGGCAGTGAGCGGATCTTCGGGGGTTTCGTCTCTCCCGGTATTGGGGGTGAGGTCGCGCTGTGTCTAGGAGAGCCATTACACGAAGTCCTTGGCCAAGGCAGGAGATTTACTGGTAGGTATTCCAGTAGTATCTCAGGGTGTTCTGGGCTACACTCCGACACGACTTGTACCGCTTTTGGGGGTCTGACTTTTACCAACCCCCTAGGCCCGCCATGCGATGCTCATAGACGAACGGACCGGACTGTACGGATATTGTCACTGACAGGCTCAGTAGGGTGTCAGGATGAGTTCGCTCATCGACGTCTCTTTTAGTCAATAGCTGGTGGCCCGTTACGTATTGGCTTATACCTCTGACGGGCTAGTGGTTAAATCCACAGCCATAGTATTGACGAGTCATTAGAGTCCACCACACTTTCAGTTACTCAGTTTTCGGGCGAAACGCTGTAGAGGCCGTATGGAGATATGGCAGGGTCCGATCAGATACGTGCGGTATTGCACGGATCAGGATCGGACGGTTTGTACTAGTAGCCGTATAGGTATATGGCAGGGTTCGATCAGATACGTGCGGTATTGCACGGATCAGGATCGAACGGATATTACTAGCCGGCTTTGGTTTAAGCCGGTCCTAGTTTAGTACAGTGTAGATTTTGTCTCTTTGCATTTGTGTCCGGACGGAATACAGATGCGGGTGTGTATGCACAGTGTCGGGGTTTTTCCTGTAATTTATTACGGGACCAGTTTTCTGGAGTTGCCAGTTTGCATTCCGTTCCGGCCGGTTTTCCTTTGTTCTTTCCCGGCCGGACTTTTCCGATGGAGGGGGTAATTTGCTGTTTTCCAAATTACATTTGTGGAAGGGTTTTCTTGCATAAAGTATTGATTATGATGATATCATTATTTGTTGCACCATTCTTGTTTTAATGGTGATTGGAAAGGGTATGGGTTCAATAGTGTATAAGCATGGTTGATGTCTTTTGTTGTGGTCACCACTTGTTATCCTACACTTACCTCCCTCTTGCAAGTTGTTCAACACCACCACCATTTTTCACTGAGAATGGCCGGCCAATTTTGTGAGGAGGGGAGAAAATGAGAGGCTTCATTTTGTGTGGAAATTAATCATCCATCTCAATTTCCATTGCTACCAATATCCCCAAGTTCATATCATCTTCATTCCTCCATCCAAAGGCAACAAACCCCAAAGAGACAAGTAGCCTCTACACTACACTTCCTACAGCAAATCTTGGACGCGTCGATTCGCCAGCTTCGCGCCCGAGTTGCCTCGGTATTGAGGTGGGAGCCCGTAAAAGCTACAGGCGATGTGGTGCCCTTTCCGACGAGGAGGAGACGGACGGAGATCCCGCGAGGAGATCGGAGTGGAGATGAAGACCGGAGGACTCGGATCAGTCGGTACAACATTTCTACACTCTTTACTGTTTGTTAGTTTAGCAATAATGGCAGATCCGGGTTAAAGTATACGATAGCGCCAAGTTAAAAAGTTTTATTCCGCAATTGGCGTCTGTAGACTGCCGGGGCGCTAACGTAGACTTACAGTGGTATCAAAGCCTCACCATTTTGCTATGCTAACTTGTGCTAACGCGTTTAAAACTTCGATCCGACCGGAAATCGAAAACTGCAAAAATCCAAGCCGACAGTTTCTGTTGTTTTTAAACGGTCTCAAAAATGATTTCTGGATGTCTTAAAAATCAGAGCAGGAACTTCTAAGAGATACGACAAAATTTGGGGTCGTGATCCCTAGAAGCCGCCGCGGAAGCGCGGCCAAACCCTTGGTTTGGCCGCGCAACCGCGGCCACGTGTGGAGCACGTGCTCCCAAATTTTGTCAGGTTGTTCTCACTTGGATTTTGGGGTTTTTGATATATATCATTTTTGCCCAGATTTTGTTACTGTTCACCAGTAAGTCGTGGGGCCCACTTCTTGATATTTTGTCGATCGAAATTTAAACACGTTAGTTTTCACAGTATTTACATTATATCTGTGACCGTGAATGTCACTCGATCGGTAAATCCGGTCTAACTGCTATAGCCCGGTTAGACGGATTTGCGAACGTGATTTTCACGTTGATGTTCTATGTATTTGCTGTGATGTTGCGGATCGGTCGTGGGGGATAGCCTGGATGCAATGCTAGTACTGTGTTGTTGTATTATATACATTTGATTTTGCGGGGCGAGCGTCCGACATGTGGACTGCCGTCACTGCCTGATTGTATTATTCTTTTGGGGCACGACCTGGTTGCGGTCGATGTACCCGGTGTATGTATATTTTACTTTCTGTACTAGGGTTACCCCGCGGAGGGGTGCACGGATAGCCGGGTTCTGGAGGGCAACGGGCCCGCATCTCAGGGCATTGAGACGGAGGGGCTTCAGTCTGGAATTGGCGGGCTATTCGCCGCACTCGTAGGGGGTACAGGTTGACCCTGGAAGGGTGCCCAAGTTACCGGATTCCGTGAAGTGCTGGGTGGTCCATTCACGGCGCTGAAAGGGGGCTGCCTCGCTTCAGGTTTTGGCGGGTGACTTGCCGCACCCGTAGGGGTCTAGGTTTTCATTGCACAGGCTATCCACACGACCAGGGGAACGTCGGGTTTCAGTAGTGGCTCTGTGAAACCCGGGGATCCCAGATATCTGTATTGTTCTGTGATGCTGTACATTTCTTTGATGTTGCATTTTATTCACGCCTTGAGCGAAATACTATATATTGGTATATATATTAGTAGATGTTGTATATGTTTTTCATCCGCGCTAGTCCAGTCCCCGCTCTGCCGTTAGTAAGCTAACCTAACGGGTGATGACGGGACCCAGTGGCGAATGCGGATGGCATATACGTACGTCAGTATATTTTCGTTCTTTGTGGTGTGATCAATTGATGGGACTGCATTGATTCGGATCAATGCAAGTTAAACAAACCTATTCTGATGTTGTTGGAACATTTTTCAAAAAGCTGTTATTGCAAGGACGTTCACTTTTGTTTTGCATCGTGGTATTCATTTGGAATATCCTGCTCCTCAGTCGACGAGGCAAGGGCCGAGATCCCTTCACCGCGAGTGACCCCTTGGACAGAATTTTGCGTCAGGGCATTAACTTCACTATAGCCGATTACTTTTGCTTTGCACCGTGGTATTCAGTTGGAATATCCTGCACCTCATTCTACGGGGAAAGAGCCGAGATCCCTTCACCGGGAGTGACCTCTTTAGCAATGGTTTTTCGTCACTATATTTTCTAAAAAGCTATCCGTTCCTTCAACGATATCAAGTTCATTACGTTAAAGGTTTTCGCCAGAAACCATTCGTAGCCCTCCGTCGTTTCATATGGGTAGTCAATAGTATTCAAGCTGTGTTTGTTGGCCAAAGTCAAGGCACAGTGTTTGGTAGCTGTTGGGTATTCATATGCAGCATAGATAGATGCGTTGGTTTGGAACAGTCGTACTGCCTTGTTGGCCAAAGTCAAGGGTATGTACGGGTGGATTCAAATTAACCTGGAGAATGACGGGCAGAACTTGACATGTGACTTATGATTTGTTGGCCAAAGTCAAGGTCATAAGAGCATGGGGTAAAAATCCACATCGGGAGTTTCAAAAGAACTGAAACTTGCCAGATATGCGCATACCTTCTGGAGTGTGATACCGTGAGCGGATTCCGTCACGTTATCATGCGATGAGAGTTGGATCCCGATTCCCACTGATGAGTTGGTTTACTCCTCGGGTGACCCCGACTAATTCTTCTTTCAGGTTTGGAGGAGAATTTGAGGTACAGTGGGAGGTTTCCAGATTAGATAAATTGGTGACCATTCTGATCTAGGTTAGAGTGCACGCTGAGTGTTTCTTTTCTCTCTCTCTTTGGTAGCGACCATTGATCCGACCCTAAGACTATGACTCAGTGACCAAATTGACCGAACCTTCTTGATACAGGCTTTTGGATTGTCAGAGTTGCAGACCTCATTGCCACTCCTACTTTTACCCTTTTCTCCAGGACACCCCGTATTACTGCGAACGTCCACTTCCATTGGACAAAACCATCGTATGGTTAGATACGAACTCGAAGGGATTCGAGGATGGTTTCCGGTTCTGGAGAAAACGGATAGGATTATTCAGTTGTCTTTTCCTTTTACCCTCTCTCAGGTTACGAGTACTCCTTGGTTTAGGGGTAGTACACCTATTACGCAAATTGGATTGTCTTCTTCCAAACCTTAGGCTGGTGCCGACCGGTAGGGAATGAAGAAAACCAATTAGCATAACGATGGTGTGCAGAAGGTATTAAGTTCAGACAAAGCAAGGGATTAGTAAGAGGGCAAAGTAAATTGCAACAGATATTCACGACCAAACCAAATATTTCGTTACCACTCCCACATCACCTTTGTATTTCTCCAGGACACTCCGTATCACTACGAAGATCCACAGTTTATTTGGATAGTCCATCGTATGGTTATATACGAACTCGAATGGAACTTGTTCCAGTTCGGGGATGGATTCTGGTTCAGGAGAAATAGGAATAAGGTTTGTTCGGTTGTCTTTTATCTTCACCCTCTCTCATTGCGAGTGTTCCTAGGATTGGGACAGTACACCCATTATGCTTATTGGATAGTCTTCTTCCAAACCATAGGCTGGTGCCGAACGGTAGGGAAGGAAGAAAACCATTTGGCCTAAGGGGGTGTGCAGAAGGTAATGACTAAAGACATATAAAGGGATTTGGAGAGGTGGCAAAGAATTATACGGTTATAGTTGTGAATCTGGATAATGGTAGAGGCATTACTAAGAATACCAGGATACCCCATCGAAACATTTCAATGTTTCAGTTCACTGTGTACTGTTAAATGAAAACTGATTTCCCGATTAGACACTTGCTCCAGGGTATGTATTTACCAGGTATGATTCTCACATCTGTATGGTTTTACAGATGATGAGTGGGAGTAAGTTATTGGGAATTGGGTGATCATCCTCATTATATCGGGATTCGTTGTAATCGGTGATATTTGAGGAAATCACCTGGGCTGTTTGCCGGTCGGCAAATATTTGGTTTTGAATATCCGCTGTTATGCACCAATTTCAAATTGATATATCTGTACGTCTATTTTCATAGAGTGAGATATACTTTTCTGAAATTATGTCTACGACATTTACCTATATCAGTGGATGGTTAGGTAAGGAGCATTAAACAGCGGTGTAATTCTTCATAACCATAAGTACAGTTTTCAACCTACGACACACAGTGAATGAGTTATCAGACTCAAGGGACTTATACAGAGTATTGTATGTTGTCCAGTGTCCATTAGGACAGAAGGGTAGGTCCTCGTACTATATTCGGTTTACTTATGACTTCTCTAGTTTTTTGGCAAGTGTTTCGAGGAAACACATGGTCCGAATTTGGAGAAGTTATAGGTATTTGAATACAGTAGAGAACCAGGTGTAGCAAGTATCGGGATTCTTCAAAGTGATCGAAGATGTAGATACTTGTCAATGGTATTCAGTTGATAGTAATGATAAAGAGAAATTGCTTCTCTTTCAGGTCACTCATAATTGGAAGTATTCCTAAGTTGAGTAACGCTGATCGGCCTCCTTCCATTTAGTTGACATGCGCTGGAGACAGTTGCATGATTTGGATCTGGTTCAATTAAATCAGTGCCTCTGTTTCTATATTGGATATAGAACAGTTCATATCTTAACGATGTTAAGGTACGGGGAGTTGTCCGGTTTATGATTAAAACCAGACACAGGACAACTCAAGGCACGTTTCTGTAATGGCTGTTTGTGGGTTGACCCAGGCTATGACGAGGGTTGATTTTCTACCATCTGGATGAACAATAGCGATATTGTTCTAGACTCGCCACAGTTTTATTAAAAATGGTTTTTTTTTTCAGAAAACAGTAGTGGGAGTATGGTAGAACTGGAAGTGATTCCAGAACCACAAACGATTACTGAAGATTTGATAAGGAACCTAAAGATTCAATCTGGATTGACATTCCATTGGCCACTCCGCAGATAAGGTGGGTAACTTCAGGCACCCGAGAGGTACTAAGGTGGCCTCAAGGACGGTGACAGGGAAGTTCTTGTTTACCCACAATTACCATTGCTGTTGCTCCAGGCTGCGAGACCCGGCGGGAGGATGAGTATAGCGTCATTCTAAACTAGTTTTAGAAGTGTACGTCTATATGACTCTGCCAGAGGGTTGTCGTAGTCAGTGGGAGCAGCGGAAGCATTGGTGGACAGGTAGCTTATGTCTATTTATAGACTAGAGCAAATGTAGCGGAGATAGATCATCTATTTCTGACGTGACAGTCATGGGTTTGACTTCATCAGAAAAGGGGATGGATCTGTTGAGAAGGTAGTAGGGTGTGATATCCTGGTATTTGGATGACATACATAGAATAGGAAAAGAAACTCCTATACTACAATCGGTTGTACTTTGGTCGTCACACAGTTGTTTCTCCATATAGGAATTGGGTATTATATCAGACATACTGGTTACTAGATCTATGGTTTTAGATCTAGATTTGGGTGGTTTCCCAATCAGGGTACTTGACAGCATTCTAAGAGTATTTAGGGTGGACGACTCCTGGCACGGTAGTGTACCTGCAGGTAATGGAGTCACCCTCTCCAAAGGTGTCTTACAGACTAAAGGGGAGAGGGACGGGCATGATTGGCAGATCACTTGCTCAGGCAATTCAGTCAATCGTGAGATGTCAAGTACCACACCAGATGTTGTTCTTGCACTAGATGCAATAAGTTGACATTAATCCAATCCTGAAGAAACAGTCGGAAGCAGTTCTAGAACATAAGTGGATGTTCTAGGGAGATGATAACGACAGCCTCATTCAGGAGACATTTATCATTCCAGGCTTCCAAGGTGACATGGACGACAAGGAGGTTGTCAGAGTTATAGTTTTCCTTCTGATGAGGGGCAGTATTTTGGACAGGTGGTCCAAGGCAATACTGAGGGAGGCATGGCGCGCAGGATACTGATTAAGTTCAGTTGACGATACAGTCTAAGAAGTTTGGATTTGGAGTTCATTTATGAGCTATGTCCCATCAGACATCCAGACACATTCTAAGACAGGTATTGCTCATTTCGGGAGATGGGTTTCTCCGCGAACATGAGATATAGAGAGACATAGAAAGAAACTTCAGAGCGGATCCACTCACTGAGGCTATTCCTCGAACGCAATAGTTTCGCAAACAGGTTTTGTGCGACTGACTAGTAGAGGAGTTGGGTGTTCGGTATCACACGGGCTGTGAGTATGCGACATCGCAATAATTAGCCTTGAGTGCAAGTGGGAGATTGTTGGAGATAGTGCCCTCAGAGTCAATTATTGGATCACAGGCACGTGATTGCAATGATTGAGGGAGGACCTATCCCGGTAGAACAGTCTTACTCGAGATGATAGTATGCTATCAGGTTTACCTTTATCATCGTGTACTGCTTTAGGTGACATGACATGTCACTATTGCACGTTGATAGAGCCCCTGGGATTCTTGCTTGACTACCGGCAGTATGAGGGCGATCATATACGTGAGAGCTGGAGTCTACAAGCACATCCTTAAAAGGTCCCTAGTCGTGGGAGTTTCGAGACAGGGCATCGATTCTCCAGAGTAGACTAGTGTATACAGTCGAGACCCCGACAAGGGGCGGTGGCCGGTCTCACAAGCCACTGGTGTCAGTTGGATCACCTAAGATGTATACAGGTGCTCATTGGGTTATGAGTACACCGGACAGGACTCGCCGGGAACATGCTAGTTGGTCTTATACCTGACGTCAGATAGCAGTACCCAGGTGACATGTGTACAGGTTAGTTCATCGACCTGGGGATCGTCATTTGTCTCGTGTGAGTTCCCACTGTGCTTTGATTACTACCCTACCACGGCTCAAAGGAGTCGTGCAAACAGGTTTTAGTTGGGTACAGTCCCGAGCCACATGGAGGCAGTGAGCGTTTCTTCGGGGGTTTCGTCTCTCCCGGTATTGGGGGTGAGGTCGCGCTGTGTCTAGGAGAGCCATTACACGAAGTCCTTGGCCAAGGCAGGAGATTTACTGGTAGGTATTCCAGTAGTATCTCAGGGTGTTCTGGGCTACACTCCGACACGACTTGTACCGCTTTTGGGGGTCTGACTTTTACCAACCCCCTAGGCCCGCCATGCGATGCTCATAGACGAACGGACCGGACTGTACGGATATTGTCACTGACAGGCTCAGTAGGGTGTCAGGATGAGTTCGCTCATCGACGTCTCTTTTAGTCAATAGCTGGTGGCCCGTTACGTATTGGCTTATACCTCTGACGGGCTAGTGGTTAAATCCACAGCCATAGTATTGACGAGTCATTAGAGTCCACCACACTTTCAGTTACTCAGTTTTCGGGCGAAACGCTGTAGAGGCCGTATGGAGATATGGCAGGGTCCGATCAGATACGTGCGGTATTGCACGGATCAGGATCGGACGGTTTGTACTAGTAGCCGTATAGGTATATGGCAGGGTTCGATCAGATACGTGCGGTATTGCACGGATCAGGATCGAACGGATATTACTAGCCGGCTTTGGTTTAAGCCGGTCCTAGTTTAGTACAGTGTAGATTTTGTCTCTTTGCATTTGTGTCCGGACGGAATACAGATGCGGGTGTGTATGCACAGTGTCGGGGTTTTTCCTGTAATTTATTACGGGACCAGTTTTCTGGAGTTGCCAGTTTGCATTCCGTTCCGGCCGGTTTTCCTTTGTTCTTTCCCGGCCGGACTTTTCCGATGGAGGGGGTAATTTGCTGTTTTGCAAATTACATTTGTGGAAGGGTTTTCTTGCATAAAGTATTGATTATGATGATATCATTATTTGTTGCACCATTCTTGTTTTAATGGTGATTGGAAAGGGTATGGGTTCAATAGTGTATAAGCATGGTTGATGTCTTTTGTTGTGGTCACCACTTGTTATCTTACACTTACCTCCCTCTTGCAAGTTGTTCAACACCACCACCATTTTCCACTGAGAATGGCCGGCCAATTTTGTGAGGAGGGGAGAAAATGAGAGGCTTCATTTTGTGTGGAAATTAATCATCCATCTCAATTTCCATTGCTACCAATATCCCCAAGTTCATATCATCTTCATTCCTCCATCCAAAGGCAACAAACCCCAAAGAGACAAGTAGCCTCTACACTACACTTCCTACAGCAAATCTTGGACGCGTCGATTCGCCAGCTTCGCGCCCGAGTTGCCTCGGTATTGAGGTGGGAGCCCGTAAAAGCTACAGGCGATGTGGTGCCCTTTCCGACGAGGAGGAGACGGACGGAGATCCCGCGAGGAGATCGGAGTGGAGATGAAGACCGGAGGACTCGGATCAGTCGGTACAACATTTCTACACTCTTTACTGTTTGTTAGTTTAGCAATAATGGCAGATCCGGGTTAAAGTATACGATAGCGCCAAGTTAAAAAGTTTTATTCCGCAATTGGCGTCTGTAGACTGCCGGGGCGCTAACGTAGACTTACACTTTGTTTCTCAGCATGCCCGCTTCTTGGAAACTGAGTTTTTGGAAACCCAGATAAGTGGGAACACAATAGAACTGGAAGAAGTTCCAGAACCACAGACTGTTACTGAAAGCTTAGTGGAACCAGAGGGTTCAACAGAACAGGACATTCCTGCGCCACTCCGCAGGAGTAGTAGGCAGACTCATCCGCCCGAGAGATACTGCGGTTTTCTCATAGACGGGGATAGAGAGGATTGCATCATAGATTATGATGAGCCTACTAGCTTCCAGCAGGCCGTTCAGAGCGTTGACTCAGTGAAATGGCTGGATGCAATGCGGACCGAAATGGAGTCCATGTACACCAACAAGGTATGGACGTTGGACATTGCTCCAGACGGGGTAAAACCCGTAGGATGCAAGTGGATCTTCAAAAGGAAGATTGGTGTAGATGGACAGGTTGAGACCTATAAAGCTAGGCTGGTAGCAAAGGGTTTTCGTCAAAGACCTGGCTTGGACTACGACGAAACCTTTTCTCCAGTAGCCATGCTGAAATCCATTCGGATCCTTCTTGCCATTGCTGCCTTCCACGATTATGAGATCTGGCAAATGGACGTAAAGACAGCTTTTCTAAATGGAAATTTAGAGGAGTGTGTCTATATGGACCAGCCAGAGGGTTTCATTCAGAGTGGGAGCAGCGGAAAGGTGTGCAAGTTGCTTAAGTCCATCTATGGACTAAAGCAGGCATTGCGGAGTTGGAACATCTGCTTTGATGAGACGGTCAAAGAATTTGGCTTTATCAAAAATCCAGATGAACCATGCATCTATAGTAGATTTGTAGCGAGAACTGTAGTATTCCTCGTTTTATACGTGGATGACATTCTCTTAATAGGAAATGACATTCCTATGCTACAATCTGTCAAGGGGTTCTTGTCACACAGGTTCTCCATGAAAGACCTGGGTGATGCCTCGTACATTCTGGGTATCCGGATCTACCGTGACAGATCCAAGAGGATATTAGGACTTTCACAGTCCAGGTACATCGACACCATACTGAAGAGATTCAGTATGGAAGATTCCAAGCGCGGTAACCTACCGGCTTGTCACGGGATCACCCTCTCTAAAGAGATGTCTCCCAAGACTGATTTGGAGAGGGATCGCATGTCTATTATACCCTACGCTTCTGCGGTAGGCTCTATAATGTATGCGATGTTGTGTACCAGACCGGATGTAGCTTATGCACTGAGTGTGGTAAGCCGGTATCAGTCAAACCCTGGGGAGAAACACTGGATAGCGGTAAAGAACATTCTCAAGTACCTGAGAAGGACTAAGGAGATGTTCTTGGTGTATGGCGGAAAAGACCTCCAGATCGAGGCCTTTGCTGACTCCAGCTTCTAGAGTGACAAGGATGATTCCAAGTCCATGTCGGGTTTTGTCTTTACCCTCAATGGAGGGGCGGTGTGTTGGAAGAGTTCCAAACAAGAAACCGTTGCAGACTCGACGATGGAAGCGGAATACATCGCTGCATCTGATGCCGCAAAAGAAGCTGTCTGGATGAGGAAGTTCTTGAAAGAACTTCAGGTGGTTCCGTCCATTGTTGATCCAATACCTCTGTATTGCGACAACAACGGGGCTATAGCTTTAGCGAAGGAACCAAGGTCCCATCAGAAATCCAGGCACATCTTGAGGCGGTATCACCTGATCAGGGAGATCGTAGATCGCCAGGAGATCGAGGTTCGGAGAGTCGCTTCAGAAGATAACACTGCTGATCCATTCACCAAGGCCCTGCCCCAGACTCAGTTCGAGCGGCTGATCGAGATGATAGGTCTTCGATACGCCAGTACATGGCCTTAGTGCAAGTGGGAGATTGTTAGTGTATATGCCCTAGAGGCCATTACTGTATCATACTAGTTTGTATATTACTTAATGGATGCTTGGGATATTCACCTTGTATATACAATCTTGCTCAAAATAGTAGTATGCTACTTGGTTTGTTTCTACTTCAATGTGTACTTGTGTTTATTTCAGTATATCACTTATACGCATTAGTGGAGCCCTTAGGATCTTTGCTTGATTACCAGCGTTGTGATGGCAGTCACACTAGTGGGGGCTGGGTAATCTATAAGCACATCCTTATTCAGGTCCCTGGTCGCAGGACTATCGAGACAGGGCATCGATACTCCGGAGTAGACCAGCGCATGCGCTTCTCATCCCAGTGTGGGAGACGGTCTGTCCCACAGCCGTCAGTACGTCGTACTTGAGATAGTATGCAGGTGCTCGTTAGGTTACGGGTACACTGGACAGGACTCGTCGGGAACTGACTAGTTGGTATTATACCTATCGTCAGTTATCAGTTCCCAGGTGACATGAGTACAGCTTAGTCCGCTGACTTGACACTGTCACTTCGCCTCGGGTGTGTTCCCACTGTACTTTGATCACTACCCTACCACGGCTCAAAGGAGTCGTGCAAACAGGTGGTGGTTGGGTGCAGTCCCGAAGCACTTGGAGGCAGTGACGGTTAGACAGGATTCGTCTCTCCCGGTATTGGGGGTTGACATCGCGCTGTGTCTAGGAGAGCCATTACACGAGTAGTCCCTGGCCAGGGCAAACGAGATATACTGGTAGGTTTCCAGTGTTATCTCAGGGTGTATTGGGCTTCACTCCGGCACGACTTGTACCGCTATTGGGGGACTGACGTTTACCGCCCCCTAGGCCCGCCATGCGATGTATCAGACGAACAGACCGGACTGTACGGAGAATGTCACGCTCAGGCTCAGTAGGAGTTCAGATGGGTTTCGCCTCGTCGGTCTTCTTGTCGGCATTACCTGGGGACCGTTACGCACAGCTAGTGCCGCTTGCGGTCTGTGGTTAAACCCACTGCCAGCGTAGTGTCGAGTCTTTAGAGTCCCACACAGAAAGCTTTTCGCCTTTAGGCAAAAGAGTAGAGGTCGCATGGTATTGCGACAGGTCGCATGGTTTTGCGACAGGGTTCGGTCACATCCGTGCACTTGTGCACGTACAGTGTCCGGACAGTTTACACTAGCGGGCTTTGGTTTAAGCCAGATCCTAGTGTACCTTATGGGATTGGATTTATCCAGTTTGCATTCGTGTTCCTCGGAACGCGGATGCGGGTGTGTATGCACAGTTGACAGGGAGGCAGAGGCGGCAGATTCTCATTAGGGTTGTTGACAGTTGACCGTTGACTTTTTGACTTTATGCTCAACCCTAATGAGAATATGATATGTGATTAACTATTATATTAATTAAGTATTATGGTGATATGGTTGTTGACTTGTTGACTTTTGTTGACTTGTTGACTTTGGTGACTTGTTGACTTTTGTTGACTTGTTGACCAGTTGACTAGGCTTGACTAGTTGACCATCATGATAACCATGGTTATCATTTCATGCCAAAGACTTTTTCTTGCTTGCTCATTTGAGTAAAATGAGTGCATGACATGATAAGCTTATGGTTGCTTCAAACCATCACATAAGACTTTTTTGATATGATGAGTTATGATCACTTTGGATTATGAGAGGGTGAAAGACAAAAGAGTTGCTCATTCTTTCTTGCTCTTTTTTTCTTGCTCATTCTCTCTCTTGTTCTTGAGCTCTCCTCTTGCTCTCACCCTCAACCTCTTGCTCCCTCTCTTGATCTATGGTTCTCTTGTCTCATGAGTTGAGAATCAAGAACCATAGATAAAATCCCATTCTAAATCATCTCTACTCATTCTAGTTCACTAGGTTTAGCAAACCAAGTGAACTAGTTTCTTCAAAGAACGAAGAAGGAGCTAAAGGTTGGAGCTTTCAAGTGGATCTATCTTCGGCGTACGGAGACAACGAGAAGGAGCCATCGAACCACCATCGGAGCTTGAAGAGAAGGAGTTCAAGTTTAGGTATAACCATCTTCATCCGAGTAGCTAAATATCTTTAGCTTAGTATGCTAGTTTTAGTTTAGGTAAAGATCCCGACCTAGCTTAGTCCATGTTGCCTCTTGCGTTAAAATTTTGATTTTATACCGTTTCCGCCTCCCCGTAAGAACCGGGGGTCACAACGTGGACTTACAAACTGTTTCCCGAATGAGGCTGTCGTTATCATATCCCTAGAACATCCACTTATGTTCCAAAACTGCTTCCGACTGCTTCTCCAGGATTGGATCAATGTCAACTTATTGCATCTAGTGCAAGAACAACATCTGGTGTGGTACTTGACATCTCATGATTGACTCAATCGCCTAAGCAAGTGATCTGCCAATCATGCACATCCCTCTCCCCTTTAGTCTGTAAGACACCTTTAGAGAGGGTGACTCCATCACCTGCAGGTACACTACCGTGCCAGGAGTCGTCCATCCTAAATACTCTTAGAATGCTGTCAAGTACCCTGATTGGGAAACCACCCAAATCTAGATCTAAAACCATAGATCTAGTAACCAGTATGTCTGATATAAAGTCCATTTCCTTTATGGAGAAACCACTGTGTGACGACCAAAGTATAACCGATCGTAGTATAGGAGTTTCTTTTCCTACTCTGTGTATGTCATCCAAATACCAGGATATCACACCCTACTACCTTCTCAACAGATCCATCCCCTATTCTGGTGAAGTCAAACCTATGACTGTCACATCAGAAATAGATGATCTATCTCCGCTACATCTGCTTTAGTCTATAAATAGACATAAGCTACCTGTCCACCAATGCTTCCGTTGCTCCCACTGACTACGACAACCCTCTGGCAGAGTCATATAGACGTACACTTCTAAAACTAGTTTAGAACGACGCCATACTCATCCTCCCACCGGGTCTCGCAGCCTGGAACAACAGCAATGGTAATTGTGGGTAAACAAGAACTTCCCTGTCACCGTCCTTGAGGCTACCGTAGTACCTCTCGGGTGCCTGAAGTTACCCACCTTATCTGCGGAGTGGCCAATGGAATGTCAATCCAGATTGAATCTTTAGGTTCCTTATCAAATCTTCAGTAATCGTTTGTGGTTCTGGAATCACTTCCAGTTCTACCATACTCCCACTACTGTTTTCTGAAAAAATCCATTTTTATTAAAACTGTGGCGAGTCTAGAACAATATTGCTATTGTTCATCCAGATGGTAGAAAATCAACCCGCGTCAAAGCCTGGGTCAAGCCACAAACAGCCATTACAGAAACGTGCCTTGAGTTGTCCAGTGTCTGGTTTTAAGCATAAGCCGGACAACTCCCCGTACCTTAACACCGTTAAGATACGAACTGTTCTATATCCCATATAGGACTAGAGGCACTGATTTAACTGAACCAGATCCAAATCATGCAACTGTCTCCAGTGCATGTCAACTAAATGGAAGAAGGTCGATCAGCGTTACTCAACTTAGGAATGCTTCCAATTATGAGTAACCTGAAAGAGAAGCAAGATCTCTTAATCATTACTATCAACTGAATACCATACACAAGTATCTACATCTTCGATCACTTTGAAGAATCCCGATACTTGCTATACCTGGTTCTCTACTCTATTCAAATACCTATAACTTCTCCAAATTCGGACCCTGTGTTTCCTACGAAACACCTGTCTAAAAACTAGAGAAGTCATTCGTAAACCGAATATAGTACGAGGACCAACCCCTCTGTCCTAATGGACCCTGGACAACATACAATACTCTGTATAAGTCCCTTGAGTCTGATAACTCATTCACCGTGTGTCGTAGGTTTAAAACTGTACTTATGGTTAAGAAGAATTACACCGCTGTTTAATGCTCCTTACCTAACCATCCACTGATATAGGTAAATGTCGTAGACATAATTTCAGAAAGGTATATCTCACTCTATGAAAATAGACGTACAGATATATCAATTTGAAATTGGTGCATAACAGCAGATATTCAAAACCAAATATTTGCCGACCGGCAAACAGCCCAGGTGATTTCCTCAAATATCACCGATTACAACGAATCCCGATATAATGAGGATGATCACCCAATTCCCAATAACCTACTCCCACTCATCATCTGTAAAACCATACAGATGTGAGAATCATACCTGGTAAATACATACCCTGGAGTAAGTATCTAATCGGGAAATCAGTTTTCCTTTAACAGTACACAGCGAAACTGAAACATTGAAATGTTTCGATGGGGTATTCTGGTATTCCTAGTAATGCCTCTTCCAGATTCACGACTGTAACCGTATAGTTCTTTGCCACCTCTCCAAATCCCTTCATATGTCTTTAGTCTTTACCTTCTGTACACCCCGTTAGGCCAAATGGTTTTCTTCCTTCCCTACCGTTCGGCACCAGCCTATGGTTTGGAAGAAGACTATCCAATAAGCATAATGGGTGTACTGTCCCAATCCTAGGAACACTCGCAATGAGAGAGGGTGAAGATAAAAGACAACCGAATAAACCTTATTCCTATTTCTCCTGAACCAGAATCCATCCCCGAACTGGAACAAGTTCCTTTCGAGTTCGTATATAACCATACGATGGAGTATCCAAATAAACTGTGGATCTTCGTAGTGATACGGAGTGTCCTGGAGAAATACAAAGGTGATGTGGGAGTGGTAACGGAATATTTGGTTTGGTCGTGAATATCTGTTGCAATTTACTTTGCCCTCTTACTAATCCCTTGCTTTGTCTGAACTTAATACCTTCTGTACACCATCGTTAGGCTAATTGGTTTTCTTCATTCCCTACCGGTCGGCACCAGCCTAAGGTTTGGAAGAAGACAATCCAATTTGCGTAATAGGTGTACTACCCCTAGACCTAGGAGTACTCGTATCCTGAGAGAGGGTAAAAGGAAAAGACAACTGAATAATCCTATCCGTTTCCTCCAGAACCTGAAACCATCCTCGAATAAATTCTTTCGAGTTCGTATCTAACCATACGATGGTTTTGTCCAATGGAAGTGGACGTTCGTAGCAACACGGGGTGTCCTGGAGAAAAGGGTAAAAGTAGGAGTGGCAATGAGGTTTGCAACTCTGACAATCCAAAAGCCGGTGTCAAGAAGGTTCGGTCAACTTGGTCACTGAGTCATAGTCTAGGGTCGGGTCAATGGTCGCTGCCAAAGAGAGAGAGAAAAGAAACACTCAGCGTGCACTCTAACCTAGATCAGAATGGTTACCAATTTTATCTAATCTGGAATCCTCCCACTGTACCTCAAATTCTCCTCCAAACCTGAAAGAAGAATTAGTCGGGGTCACCCGAGGAGTAAACTAACTCATCAGTGGGAATCGGGATCCAACTATCATCGCATGATAACGTGACGGAATCCGCTCACGGTGTCACACTCCAGAAGGTATGCGCATATCTGGCAAGTTTCAGTTCTTTTGAAACTCCCGATGTGATTTCTGCCCCATGCTCTTATGACCTTGACTAAGGCCAACAAATCATAAGTCACATGTCAAGTTCTACCCGTCATTATCCAGGTTGATTTGAACCCACCCGTACAAGCCCTTGACTAGGGCCAACAAGGCTATATGACTGTCCCAAACCAACGCATCTATCTATGCAGCATATGAACACCCAATAGCTACCAAACACTGTGCCTTGACTATGGCCAACAAACACAGCTTGAATACTATTGACTACCCATATGAAACGACGGAGGGCTACGAATGGTTTCTGGCGAAAACCTTTAACGTAAAGAACTTGATATCGTTGAAGGAACTGATAGCTTTTTTTAAAAATATAGTGACGAAAACCGTTGCTAAAGAGGTCACTCCCGGTGAAGGGATCTCGGCTCTTTCCCCGTAGAATGAGGTGTAGGATATTCCAACTGAATACCACGGTGCAAAGCAAAAGTAATCAGCTATAGTGAAGTTAATGCCCTGACGCAAACTTTTGTCCAAGGGGTCACTCCCGGTGAAGGGATCTCGGCCCTTGCCTCGTCGACTGAGGAGCAGGATATTCCAACTGAATACCACGATGCCAAACAAAAAGAACGTCCTTGCAATAACAGCTTTTTGAAAAGTGTTCCAACAACATCAGATTAGGTTTGTTTTAAACTTGCATTGATCCGAATCAATGCAATCCCATCAATTGATCACACCACAAAGAACGAAAATATACTGATGTACGTATATGCCATCCGCATTCGCCACTGGGTCCCGTCATTACCCGTTAGGTTAGCTAACTAACGACAGAGCGGGGACTGGACTAGCGCGGATGTATAACATATACAACATCTAGTAATATATATACCAATATATTATATTCTCTCAAGGCGTGAATAAAATGCAACATCACAGAGAATGAACAGCATCACAGAAACAATACAGATATCTGGGATCCCCTGGTTTCACAGAGCCACTGCTGAAACCCGACGTTCCCCTGGTCGTGTGGATAGCCTGTACAATGAAAACCTAGACCCCTACGGGCGCGGCAAGTCACCCGCCAAAACCTGAAGCGAGGCAGCCCCCTTCAGCGCCGTGAATGGACCACCCAGCACTTCACGGAATCCGGTAACTTGGGCACCCCTCCTGGGTCAACCTGTACCCCCTACTAGTGCGGCGAATAGCCCGCCAATCCTAGAGCGAAGCCCCCTCCGTCCCAATGCCATGAGATGCGGGCTTGTTGCCTTCTAGAACCCGGCTATCCGTGCACCCCTCCGCGGGGCAATCCTAGTACAGAAAGTAAAATATACATACAACGGGTACATCGACCGCAACCAGGTCGTGCCCCAAAATAATAATACAAACAGGCAGTGACGGCAGTCCACATGTCGGACGCTCGCCCCGCAATATCAAATGTACATAATACAATCACAACTGTACTAGCATTGCATCCAGGCTATCCCCCACGACCGATCCGCAACATCACAGCAAAAACAGAACATCAACGTGAAAGTCACGTTCGCAAATCCGTCTAACCGGGCTATAGCAGTTAGACCGGATTTACCGATCGAGTGACATTCACGGTCGCAGATATAATGTAAATACTGTGAAAAATGTGTTTAAAATTTTCCGATTGACCAAAAATTAACAAGTGGGCCCCAAAGCAATACTGTAGCAGATCAAGAAATTCTGGGCTCAATATTAATGTTCCAAAATACCTATTTTCTCCCCTGAAGCCCACTGGAAAAAGTTGACCCATTGACCTCTCCAGACTGCGGCGGAACCGCGGCCCAAAGAGGGTTTTGGCCGCGGTTCCGTGCTCTGGCTGAGAGATCATTGTGTCGAATTTTTCCATAACTCTTAGAACTTCCTGTACATGTGTTTTCTGCAACCTGAAAAATTTTTGGACACCAAAAAATCTTAACAGAAAACTGATGTGAGCTAAAATTGGAATTTTGGAATTTTGGTCGATCGGAACTCAAAAACACATAAAACCAAGCTAGACTAAGTTAATGGCGAGGCTCTGATACCACTGTAAGTGCACGGCGGCGCCCCGGCCGTCAATCCGACGGCCAAATGCGGAAGCGGTGATAAACTTTAATTTTTCTTGAACTGGCAAACCGCCGCGCACTAATACCCGGATCGAACCACTAACTAGTCCTAGCTAACAATAAGATGGGAAAGAGATATACCGACGATCCTAGTCCTCCGGTCTTCTCGTCATCGTCCCGATCTCTTGCGGAATGTCCCGTCTCCTCCTCATCGCCGGAAGTGCACCACATCGCCTACTTCTTTTACGGGCTCCCACCTCAATGCCGAGGCAACTCGGGCACGAAGCCGGCTACTCGACGTGCCCAAGATTCGCTGTAGAATGTGTAGTGTAGAAGTCTCTTTTGGGGTTGTAGGAATTGCCATTGGTGGAGGGATTGAACTAAGGAGTTTGGAGATGGAACTTGTGGATATTTGGGAACATGAAATGAGCCAAAATTCCCTCACTCCAAATTGGGACAGCCCCCCAAAGTGGCCGGCCTCTCCATGGCAAGAGGGTGAGTGAGTGAGAGAGAGGAGGGAATTGCAAAGCATGAGAAAGATATCCAATAATCCAAGGGAGAGAAAGAGAGGGCTATCATGCAAAGAATCATCATTCCAATAATTCCCACACTCAACCAACAACCATGATAGCAAATAAAACAACACTCCAACACCACCATCATCACCTCACAAAGTCAAGCAAGAAAGGTCAAGGGATGGGCTCCATCATGAAACCATCATGATACAAAGAAATATACAAAGAACCCCTCCACAAATACTTATTTGCAACAATGCAAATAAGCCCTCCTCCACCAATCTTCGGCCAATGAACGGAACAATGGAAATTGGCCGAAACGGAAAGCAAACTGGCAACTCCAGAAAACTGGTCCCGTAATAAATTACAGGAAAACCCCGATACTGTGCATACACACCCGCATTTATATTCCGACCGAAATACAAATGCAATGAGACAAAGTCTATACTGTACTATACTAGGATCCGGCTTAAACCAAAGCCGGCTAGTAATATCTGTTCGATCCTGATCCGTGCAATACCGCACGTATCTGATCGAACCCTGCCATATAACCATACGGCCTATAGTACAAACTGTCCGATCCTGATCCGTGCAATACCGCACGTATCTGATCGGACCCTGCCATATCTCCATACGGCCTCTACAACCTTTTGCCCGAAAGCTGAGTAACTGAAATGTGGGGGACTCTAAAGACTCATCAACACCTTGGTTGTGGATTTAACCACTAGCACGTTAGAGGTATAAGCCAATACATAACGGGTTACCATGTATTGACCAAAAGGGACGTCTGTGAGCGAACTCAGCCTGACTCCCTACTGAGCCTGTCAGTGACAATATCCATACAGTCCGGTCCGTTCGTCTATGAGCATCGCATGGCGGGCCTAGGGGGTTGGTAAAAGTCAGACCCCCAAAAGCGGTACAAGTCGTGTCGGAGTGTAGCCCAGAACACCCTGAGATACTACTGGAATACCTACCAGTAAATCTCCTTGCCTCGGCCGAGGGCTTCGTGTAATGGCTCTCCTAGACACAGCACGACCTCACCCCCAATACCGGGAAAGACGAACCCCTGAAGATACGCTCACTGCCTCTATGTGGCTCGGGACTGTACCCAACTAAAACCTGTTTGCACGACTCCTTTGAGCCGTGGTAGGGTAGTAATCAAAGTACAGTGGGAACTCACACGAGACAAATGACGATCCCCAGGTCGATGAACTAACCTGCACACATGTCACCAGGGAACTGCCATCTGACGTCTGGTATATGACCAACTAGCATGTTCCCGGCGAGTCCTGTCCGGTGTACTCATAACCCAATGAGCACCTGTATACATCTTAGGTGATCCAACTGACACCAGTGGCTTGTGAGACCGGCCACCGCCCCTCGTCGGGGTCTCGACTGTATACACTAGTCTACTATGGAGAATCGATGCCCTGTCTCGAAACTCTCACGACTAGGGACCTTTTTAAGGATAAGCTTATAGACCCCCTAGCTCCCACTTATATGATCGCCCTCATACTGCTGGTGGTCAAGCAAGAATCCTAGGGGCTCTATCAACATGTAATAGCGACGTGTCAGGTCACTTAAAACAGTACACGATGATAAAGGTAAACCAGATAGCATACTATCCTCTCGAGTAAGACTGTCCTACCGGGATAGGTCCTCCATCAATCATTGCAATCACGTACCCGTGACCTAATAATTGACTCTGAGGGCACTATCTCCAACAGAACCTTGTATAAACAAAAAAGGTAGTAGGGAGTATGGTGGTGATCCTCGTAGAGTACGTGGATGACATACTCTTGATAGGGAAGGAGTTTCCTATGCTACGCTCGATCAATCTCCGCATATCACAATGATTCTCCACATAGGATCAAAGTGATACCTACTAAATCCTGGGTTTTGGATCTATGAGATAGATCTAATTGGATGTTAGGAATCTCACTAGTAATAGTGAGATGGTACCAATCGATCCAGGGGAGAATCACTGGAAGTGTTCCAGGGTGATAAAGACGACTGAATATCAGTCGCAGGCAATGTCTTTACCCTCAGTACAGGGACGGTATGTTGGAAGAGTTCCAAGCTAGATACCGTGACATACTAGACGATGAAGGCAGGATACATCGCTACTTAAGATGCTACCAAAGAGGCTGTTTGGGTGTATATTGGTTCATGAGATGAACTATGTTCCTCCTATTGTATGACAATGGAGTTGTGGCTTATGCCAAGGAACCCCGGTCCCATCAGTGACCCAGACGTATTCTAAGGCAGTATCACCTGATCGTGGAGATGGTTGATCTCCATGGTGATCAAGGTTAGGAGAGCAGACTCAGAGGACAACACGGCGGATCCACTCATGAAGGCCTATTCCCAGAGAGAGACTTTTATGGGATGGTTGAGTATGAGATACTACAACCACTGCTACAGATGGCCCTAGTGCAAGTGGGAGATTGTTAGTTATATGTATGCCCTAGAGGCCATTACTGTACATTGGATGTATATTGTAGTGGATGCTGGGACATATATAAGGAGGACTTTCTTGCTCGACATGATAGTATGCTATCTGGTTGCTCTTTACCTTAACGTGTACACTGATTGTCTCTCTGTTACATGTTGGTAAAGCCCTTAGGATGTGTACTTGACTACCTGGACTATGATGCGGATCATACTAGTGGGGACATGGTAATCTATAAGTACATCCTTCAAAGTCCCTAGTCGTGGGTGTATCGAGACGGGGCATCGATATACCAGAGTAGACTAGCGTGTACCTTCTCGACCCATACAGATGGGCGATGGATGATCCCATATCCATCGGTGTTTGACATCAGAGGAGATATACGGGTGCTCAGTAGAGACTGGGTACACTGGACGGACTCGCCGAGAACTCCCAGATGGTATTATACCTCACGTCAAATGGCAGTTCTCTGGTGACACTGGTACAGAGTAGTCTGTTGACCCGAGATCGTCATAGAGTCTTGTGTGGTTCCCACTGTGCTTTGATTTCCATCTTACCACGTCCAAGAGGGCGTGCAAAACGGTGGTTTTTGGGTACAGTCCCGAGTCACATGGAGGCAATGAGCGATAGGAGGGGATTCGTCTCTCCCGGTATACGGGGTTGATGTTGCGCTGTGTTCGATTGGCTATAACAGGAAATCCCTGGCCAGGGTTGCTGAGATTTACTGGTAAGTGTTACCAGTAGTTTCTCGAATTGTTATAGACCTCATATCGACACGACTTATCGAGCTATTGTGGTCTGACGTTTACCACCCCTAGGCGAGATATGCGACATATCAGACGATCAGACCGGACTGTACGGTAGTGTTACTGGTTGGATTCACTGGAGTGTGAGCGGGCTTGCTCGTCGATCTTCTGATCGCTCCATACCCGGTTGGCCGTTACGTTTAGCAGACCGTTAAGTTTAGTAGACCGCTTGCGGCTTGTGGGTGTTTGATATGATCATCATCTGCTGCCGGCGTATTGACGAGTCTTTAGAGTCCTACACAGAGGTTTCCTGGCTCAAGCAAAACGAAATAGGAGCGCATATGAGATATGTGCGGGACCGAGAATAATGCGTGTATGTGATACCGTATTTCATTCTCGCGATGAATGTATCGAATGGTTGTATGCGATATAACCTAGTTATCGATTCAAGCGTTGATTCGATGAGCCGATACATTGTATACTAGTCGGTTGTGTGCGACATGACCGGATCATTGACTCAAGTGATTGATTTAATGATTTAATGCATAATTATATATTTGATATATTAGTTTTCATTAACTAGTATCGGTTCACTTTAAATGGATTTTCTCACTCGGATGTACACATTGTATATGTGATATACTTTTGTGCACTTGATTGTATCATGTTTGATGATACATGTTTGCTAGGGTTTTTGTGTAAAGATCAAACCATGGTTACATAATAATGGTTAGGGTTTTGTTTTATTCATTTATTTATTTGTTTATTTCATTTTGGTAAAAGGAAAATGGTGGCTATTTTTGTTCTTTGTTGAAGCTTCATGAAGCTTTGAATAAAGTCCACCATTTTTGTTTTATACCTAACCTAACCATTAACCTAACTATAGTTTGCTCTCTACACATAACCATGGTTGGATTATGATAAGTTTGGATTTTCTTTTCTAATTTAAATTAACTTATCATAATACTTATCATCTTCTTCTTCTTCTTCACTTCAAGAAAGAAGCTTGCATCCATCAATGGTGATTGATGAATTAGAGTGAGAAATCCAATTCTAAAGTCTACCCACTTCCTATTTCTTCATCCTATACCTCTTGCCAAGTAGTAGAGTGTGTTTCCTTCACAAGTTTTCATGGCTTGGTGAAGGTGGAGCTTGATGTAGCGATGCTTCGACGTAGATCATCTTCGGCACGTCGTCGATGACCTAGCCCGCTTCTTCTCCGATGAAGCCGACGCAAGAGCCCGGATTTCGGATTTGTACAGCGGAGATGACTTCTTCATGGAGCTATGGAGGTGGACAAATGGATCTACAAAGGTTGTATTTCCGTATTCTTTTAGTTTAATTGTAAACAAGTTCTTTTTCGCCTAGACATCTAGCCGACGATCCGTGTTTGGGTCTCTCGGCACCCATAAAATTTTAAATTGGCATGATCGATACCTTGTGAGACCTCATTAGGGTGCCTAGGAACCCTACACTATAAGGGTTGGGTTCAGGTGTCGAGCCTAATGGGAAATGGAGAATAGGCTCTCGAGAAGGTGGTATGGTAGAAGAAGAAGGATCAGAAGGAGAAGTGTGTGTGTGTGGAAAGGTCTCAGCCGGGGTGTTGATATGATTTTCAGTATCATCAATACCTTCCCCGACATGATTGTTCAGCACTCTTCCCGATCTCAACGTTGTGACGGAATTTACATTGTAATGCCCAGGATTCTGTAGGGGTTGAGAGGGAAGTTTCCCTTTTTCTCTCGCACTCATTTCGGCTTTAAGGCGTGCGATTTCAGCTTCCATCGATCTGATACTCTCTGCTTGGGACGCTGAGTTTTTTTTTATCTCACTGACAGAAGATTTAACCTCAGTCGAAACCTCTATGAAATTTTATAAAAGTGATTTCATGGTTTGAGTGAATTGAGAGAATTCGTCAGAACAGGTCATAGGATTAGACTGTGCAGGATTGTTGACCTGATTTTGGAAGTTTTGTGGCTGGTAGGGGTGCTGAGTGAGTTGAAGGGGTTGCTGTTGTGGTGGAGGAAGAGCCCTTTGAAATTGATTCGTGTTTGGAACCGTGTTTTGAGATTGGTTGTGGTTCCAAGCGAAATTCGGGTGATTCCTCCAACCCTGATTGTACGTGGAAGAATATGGATCGTTTTAAGGTCTTTGAAATGCGACATTAGAATGCTCGTGACCTTGAAACGCAGAGTTTAATGGACATTCTTCCGTTAAATGAGACGGATCAGAACAGCACCCACAAACAGTTTTGGGGAGCGACATTGGGTTTAGGGAGGCTGCTGCAAATTTGTGTTCCATAGCGTCGAGCTTCTTTTGCATTGCTGCCATCTCAGCTCGAACACCTATGGACACATCTATTTGGTGTACGCCATCCCTATTCAATGGTTGGGTTGGACTCTCCCACTGTAGTGATTTTTCAGCGAACTCTTCTAAATACTTCCAAGCTTCCCCATCATCCTTAGTCATAAAAGTACCTTGGCACATGTTTTCAAGGCTCTGTTTAGTGTTTGGGTTAATGCCCTCATAAATGATTCGGCAAAGCTCCCATCTCGGGATGCCGTGATGAGGACACTGAACCAATAGATCCTTGAAACGTTCAAAGCATTTTGAGAATGGTTCAGTAGGGAGCTGGGCAAATTGATTCAGTTCGGTACGGAATCGAGCTGTGTTTTGTATTGGGTAAAATTTCTTAAGGAATGCAGCGACGAATTCTTCCCAATTCGTAATAGAATGTGCGGTAGTGTTATATAGCCACTTCTCGGCTATATCGCACAATGTAAATGGAAGAAGTCGTAGACGCATCGCATCCACTGAAAGTTGTGACGTACCCATCATTGCGCATACGTTTTCAAATTTGGTAATGAAAACGTAAGCGTCCTCAGTCTCGAGTCCATGGAATTTGGGTAAAAGATTGATATACTGGGGCTTAATCTCAAAGTTATCCCCGTTGGCTGGTGGTGTGGATAAGCAGGTCGAAAGAGGACCTCGAAGTGGATAGCACCTCTCCTGGAGAGAGATGCGGGGTGGATTCTGCGCACCAACGGACGGCGGCAGATTAGGGTTAAAGAAGTTTGATGGATTCGGATCCATCGGTGTGGGTGTGGTAGTGGGTAAAGGAAAGGTAAATGGAGAAATATCGACTTCGGAGTCGATAAAGGGTACGCGGAGTAAACGGGCACTAGAATCCCGTGTCCCGCCTATCTTGCACTAAAAAGGGTTATTACAAGTGGCAGCGTTGACTTATAATTAGGGGTAATGAATGAATGCGGTGCTTGCTTTGAAAAAGGGACGGATTTTTGAAAAAATGATGCGACACAACAAATGCAGCACACAAACCCTAGAATCTAGTAGTCACCTAGGTCCGACTCTAAACCGCTCCTAACTGCCAAAAGACAAGTCGCAGGATAGAATCCTCCACTGCCTCTTTGTCCCCCTGTGGCCGGATAAGTGCCAGGTAAGTGGGAAGGTACTCCACTACGTAAGTAGTGGGCCTAATTAAAAACCACTAGCCTTAGACACACTCGCCTTAGACACCACAAGAAAACGCGGATAAGCAATAATTTACCCACGGCCTTCTCTTGTCCTAATTGAGCGCGACGGTCCATAGTGTCATCTCAAGATATTTTTTAGTTAATGTGGGTCAATGCGGATGCAAGTTTTGTGGTTTTCGGGGCCTAGGAAGGGTAATGAAGTCCCCGCCTAATTTGGATTTGGCCGTGCCCCTTAATATCCGTATTTAGAATGCAAACAACCAAGAAACAAAATCGCGCACAAATTTAATTTTGCTTTTTGCGAGCTGCGATTATTTGCCAAGAATCCTGCAGAAAATTATTAGTTGGAGCTAAAAAGAGGAGAGAGGAGAAGGTAAGAAAGTACCTGAGGAAAAATTTCACAGAGATCCCCCTACCAAGCCGCGGCTCCGCCGCATATAAGCCTTACTGCCGCGCTTCCGCGGTCTGACAATGGGAACACTGCACCAAATTTCACCAGGGAGCTTTTGTAGACTCCCTCTGTTCTCTGGTATTTTCCAAAAATTTTCTTCAATTGCCAAACAGCTCCAGATTTCCTTGCAATGAACCACAACAAATCGTTTAGGGTTTGCACGAATTTTGATCTCAAAATAACAATGGAATAATTCTTTCAATTCAAACTATAATATGAAACGAATTAGCGCGTAATCCCCGGCAACGGCGCCATTTGATTGTCAATAAATTTCCGATTGTGTGTATCAAATCAAATAGTCCCCGGCAACGGTGCCATTTGATTGTTCGTAAAATTTAGACTGTGTAAGTAAAGCAACTCAAATGATCCCTGATAACGGTTTCATTTGATTGTAAAGAATTTCTTGTTTGTGTAAATCGAATAAAGCGAATAAGTTTCAATGTGTCGGTAATATTGAATAAAATTCACAATCAAAGAATTATATTTTACCGCAATCAATTACGGTGTCGGTTGTAGATCGTAAGCGAGTGCGGATCGTCCACAGGGATTGTGCGATTCGTTTCTGTATTTAATTTGTTTGAATTGAAAAGTTAATCGAAAGGAAAAGAAAACATGATTCAAGAATTTATCGATTGATTCAGGTGTCACTAGTTTAATCAAGAATCAAGAAATGATAAACAATCAAGAATCGAGTTTCGATGATATTTCCAACCAAATGTCAAGAATCTAAATGAGGCTCGTAGGAATCGATCGGATCTATAAACGTGATGTAATCTCAAGATTTCATGTTCTTGTCCTTCGAAGGATTGATACTAGATCGATGATGATCGACGAGAGTTAGGGCTTTCTTGATGAAACTAGGGTTTCATCGTTTAACCCTTGTTCTTTCGTAGATATCATTCACATTCTAGCCTCTAACAATTTCAAGAAACGATCGTAACTCCCCAATCTCGAGCGATATCAATCAAGAAAGCATCACAACGAATTGGGTCGTCGATTCTTGAACTTGCTAGGGTTTACAAAACTCGTAGGACTCAAGAATCGATTTAAGATATATTACATCATCATTCTATTGATCGTCTCGACTCCTCGACGAGCGGAGTATTACTCAAACATCATCACCAGAAAGCATTCAAGAATTGAAAAGATATCATGATGCAAGAATTTAAAGAAAACAAGATAAAAGAATATCACCTTTTATTTATATCAACAATTTGATTACAGTCGCTCAAGAACTACAAGAGGAAGAACTAAATTGTCGATTTGGCGTCGCTCGGCTTCGTGAGTCGCGGATCGGCTTGGACCACTTGCTCTGTTGAAGATCGGCTCGGCTCATAAAAGGTTGCAAGGTTTCTTGCTTGATGGGTACTCGGGATCTTGGCTTTTGATTGGAATTAGGGTTAGGGTTTCCCACAAGTCCTCTCACTAGACTTGTGGAAGAAGAAGATGAAGAAAGAGAGTGAGTGGATTTAGATTGGCTACTAAAATGAACTAGTCAATGATTTTTCCAAGATCCGAGATATATTTTACAGGTGAGCCTAGGGTCTTATTTATAGATCTCCCAAACCCTAGGTCTAGGTTTGAATTTACAATTCCCTCCAAAAGTTTGTTGAGGCTTTTAGAAGGAGTTTGTTAGGCTTAGCTTAGGGTTTAAGCTAGGGTTTAGGGAGAAGTTTCTAGAATACAAGGCTAGTTTAGTGTTGATCCCAAAGCTTGCTGATCTGGCAGAAGTCTCTGGAGTCTTCTAGAAACTGACATATCTTTCTGAAGTGTGGGAGCCGAAATAGACATTGTGCACCAAAATTTGATGGATGACTTGGCAATACAGCCGCGGAACCGCGGCGCAAGCAGACTCCGGCCGCGGTTCCGCGGCCATGTTGGATCCTTGGGGCTTGAGCTTTTTGAAGTGGTCTTAGGTTGACATTTGGGCCTTTCTTTGATATGTTGATTTTTGTTTTTCCTTTTGGATTGGTTCCAGAATTGAAATCATTGAGTTGGCGTAATATTTGATCGGTACCGTATATATTTTGGCCTTTCTTCTTGATTTTCCTGCACAGATCTTAAAACAAGTGTTACACAATATAGGAATGATGCGATGCCATGAAATGCGGTCAATTTCCCTAGAAATGCCGGTTTTAGAGTCTAACACATGCAATCTGATATTTTGTGACAGTTTTGCTAATATGTGAAATATGAATACCGTACACTTCTAAATGAATGCAAATGATGAAGAAATTGCCGTGTTAAAAATACAATATTTTCGACTAATCAAATTCCCCCAAACTTAATTTCGATCGTCTCGAGCGAACTTTTTATTAAAAAGAGAAGGAGAAAATAAAGAAAGAGAAAAACTAACTAGCACACTTTCGTAGGCAACACGATTGCACTGAGCATGTGCAACAAGCCTTTAAACCTCTAGGTGTCCCTAGTAGGAGGAGTGTTGTCTCCTGAGGGTTTTCAGCGGATTGCACCCATAAAATCCAATAATAAAAGAAAGATCATGAATATTACATTTAAAGAAAAGAATTGTAAAAGAAAAGCCTTGAAAATTAGGGTTTCCAACTAAGCTAGCTTTTCGGTTGTCATGAGCCCTATCTTAATGGTCATGAAAAAATGTCAGAAATCACGTCCCCGCTCAATAAAACATCGTCTTATTGTTCATTCCTATCTTTATTCCAAACATCGATGATATAACCCTGCGTGTGTGTAAGGACATCCCTACACCCGGAGAATTCAATTCAAGCTATCATACTCTTGCCCATCAGCCTCAGTACTTTTTAACTAATGAATATTTAGATGAGATTGTTCACACACTTTCATGCGACCGTTAATACTTCTTGAGGTACTAACCGACCGATTACTCATGTGCTTGCTTATTTGGTGTATTTTCCTCGTCTTGCACCACCTCAGGCATAGCAGTGACTCCCAGACCAGTTGGCCTTAGGGCACTAGGTGAAAAGGCACCCTCGCTATATATTTTTTTATTGCCCTTGGTGATAACAAAACCAGTGTTCATTTTTCTCACCACTTTATATTTTTTTTTATTCACTTTTTTTTCCTTTTATTTCCTTCATACTTCGGCTTTAAGACAAGAGCATTTTAAGGTATCCTCTACTATCCCAGGCTTCAAGACGTGTGTAAGTGTGAATAGCAGGGTATCAACGTTCAAAATGTTTGGCTTCCAGAATAGAAACTATTTTTCAGACTTATTTTTATCCTTAGATTAGTGACGCCCTTCATCTTACTAACCCTTGGGATAACGGCTCATAACTACTTATTACTAGTTCGTATAAGAAAACTTCTAATTTTCTTAGTTTTCTTAAATTTTTCTAATCTCATGGATGTAATTTTTCACTATCTAAACTGTCATTATTTTATTTATGTACAAAAAAGTGTAAATATTAAAATTATTTTTATACTTGAAAATTTTAAATTTTTATTGGTTTTGAAAATTCTTCAATTTTTATAGATTTTAAAAGAAATGTTTTGTGCTTATGCAGATGATATGCAAATGATGCAAAAATAAGCACAAACCTCCCCCAAACTTGTTTTCAACAGTGTCCTCACTGTTGCCAACCGCTATACCTACAAAAACTGTAAGCCTGGGGGGAATTATTAGCGGGGGTGGGGGGAATTATTAGTGGGGGCAAAATATATAAGTGAAGAACTTCCCCCAAACTTACTCTTTTCACTCACCTTCATTCAAAAGATGATGCAGTGATATACTGGATATGAAGGTGAGACGGAGGATTTTAATCAAAATAAACTGGCTCTTGTAAGAACAAGAGCTCCTTCGTGGGGTCAGAGGAAAAATACGGCTTTAGTCTATATCCATTTACTTTGAAAAAGGTGCCGTTTTTAACATTTTCTACTTCTACTGCCCCGTGCGGGTATACAGACCGCACAACAAAAGGTCCCTTCCATCGAGATCGGAGCTTACCCGCGTGAAGGTGTAATCGTGAATCATAAAGAAAGACTTGTTGACCAGGTGAAAATGTTTTCCTCAAAATGTTTTTATCGTGAAAACCTTAGTCCTATTCTTTGTGATTACAGCGTTATCATAAACTTCATCGCGGAGTTCGCTTAGCTCATTTATTTGCAGCTTCCGAAAGTTGCAAGCAAGGTTTAGATCAAAATTTATTTCTTTAATAGCCCACAATGCTTTATGCTCTATCTCGACGGGTAAATGACATGCTTTTCCAAACACTATCCTATATGGAGACATTCCTAGGTCGGTTTTAAATGCAGTTCTGAATGCCCAAAGAGCATCCGTCAATTTGGTCGACCAGTCTTTTCTATTTTTAGCAACAGTTTTCTCCAGGATAAGTTTGATTTGTCTGTTTGAGATTTCAGCCTGCCCGCTTGTTTGGGGATGATAGGGTGTAGAAAGTCGGTGGTTGATTGAGTATTTTCACATCAGAGTCTCGAAAAACCTGTTGCAGAAATGTGTCCCATTATCGCTAATGATAGCGTGGGGGTGTCCAAATCACGAAAAGATATTCTCTTTTAAGAACTTAATGACAACTTTCTTGTCATTAGTGCGACATGGAATGGCTTCTACCCACTTTGAGACATAATCAACCGCCAACAATATGTACAGATTCCCAAAGGAGTTGGGAAAGGGACCCATAAAATCAATGCCCCAAACATCAAATATTTCAACAACCAAGATGGGTTGCAGAGGCATTTCATTCCTCTGGGATATTCTACCCGTATACTGACATTGTGTACTGGTTTTGCAATACTCAAATGCGTTCTTGAATAAGGTCGGACAATAAAATCCACATTGCAAAACCTTCTCCGCAGTTTTTCTAGGACCGAAGTGACCCCCACAGGCCTGATCATGACAAAAAGAAAGAACACTCATGAACTCTTCTTTCGGAACACACCGGCGAATGATCTGTTCAGGACAATATTTAAACAAATAAGGCTCGTCCCAGTAAAAGTGTTACACTTGGGAAAGAAAACGGTATTTGTCCTGTTTTGGCCAATCACTGGGTATCAGTCCCGTGGCATGATAGTTCACAATATCCCTGAACCATGGTTCATTGGATACGCTCAAGAGTTGTTCGTCAGGGAACGAGTCATTAATCGGCAGGGTCACAGGGGAAGAAGAGATGCGTGAAAGATGGTCAGCTACTACGTTTTCACATCCTTTCTTATCTTTGATAACAAGATCGAATTCTTGTAACAGAAGGATCCAACGTATTAGTCGACCTTTTGCATCTTTGTTCGCCAGAAGATGTTTTAAAGCGGAATGGTCAGTGTACACAACTATAGGTGAGCCAATTAAGTAAGGCCTGAATTTTTCTAATGCAAATACAACCGCTAAGAGTTCTTTTTCTGTGGTTGTATAATTGATTTGCGCATCATTCAGGGTCTTACTTGCATAGTATATCATGTGTGGCATCTTATCAATGTGCTGTCCTAAGACTGCACCTACTGCAAAATCAGATGCGTCACACATCAGCTCAAAGGGGTAGTCCCAGTTTGGTGATGATAGCACGGGGGCTGAAGTGAGTGAGTGTTTAAGTGAGTCGATTGCTGTCTCGCAGTCCGAGTCAAAATGGAAGGTCGTATCCTTGGCCAGGAGAAGAGTTAAAGGTCTAGCAATTTTGCTAAAGTCCTTAATGAATCTTCTATAAAAGCCCGCATGGCCAAGGAAAGATCGAATATCTTTGATGCTTTTGGGATGAGGGATGTTTTGAATGACATCTATCTTAGCTCTGTCAACCTCAATGCCTTTCTGTGAAATGACATGTCCAAGTACAATTCCTTCTTGGACCATAAAATGGCATTTTTCCTAGTTCAAAGTCAAGTTCTTCTCTTTGCAACGAGTAAGAACAGCGTCAAGATTTGCTAGGCAATCAGAAAAAGAGTCTCCAAAAATCGAGAAATCGTCCATAAAGATCTCCAGAAAATTCTCTACCATATCAGAGAATATCCCCATCATACACCGCTGAAAGGTAGCGGGAGCATTGTATAGCCCAAAGGGCATGCGACTGTAAGCAAAGGTACCAAAAGGACAAGTAAAAGTGGTTTTATCTTGATCCTTTTTGGTGATGGGGACCTGATTATAGCCTGAGTATCCGTCTATAAAACAATAATACTCTCGTCCCGCTAAGCGTTCCAGCATCTGATCAATGAATGGTAGAGGAAAGTGGTCTTTCCTCGTGGCAGCATTGAGTTTTCTATAATCAATACACACACGCCACCCAGTTTGGACGCGTGTCTGAATCAACTCATTTGCTTCATTGGTTATAACAGTGATGCCGGATTTCTTAGGAACGACATGTATAGGACTCACCTACTGGCTATCGGAGATGGGGTATATAATACCATTATCTAAGCATTTGACGATCTCTTTCATGACCGCTTCCTTCATGACGGGATTCAACCGTCTCTCTGGTTCTCGGGTTGGTCTGGCATCATCCATCACATGTATATGATGTTCAACTATCAAGGGACTAATCCCTTTGATGTCCGCCATACTCCAACCAAACGCCTCTTTGTTAGATCTCAATACCGATAAAAGTGCATTCTCTTGCTCTGATGCAAGAGAAGCGGATATGATAACCGGTAAAGACTCATTCTCACCTAGATATGCATATTTAAGGTGAGAAGGTAGAATTTTGAGATCTAATTCGGGCGGAGAAATGATAGAAGGAGAGATCATTGAGTGATTTTTGGATTTACAAAGAAGCTCAGAGCCTGTGAATGATACAGACTCGGATGGAGAAAAGTCAGGAGTGCAGGACTCAAGTGTAGAAAAAGTGTCCTCACTAAGATCTTGTGTGAAATCAAACAGAGATGTGGTAATGTCGTCGAGATCATTAAAGCAAAGTTCCTCAGCTCCACAACTATCGGGAGCGATCTCATGGACAGAGCACACATCTAAAATATGAGCAGAGGGTTCTGATGGCTGACTTCCAACTTTGTAGATGTTTAGTTCAATGGTCATATTTCCAAATGATAAGTTCATTGAACCATTTCTACAGTTTATAACAGCATTAGAAGTGGCAAGGAAAGGACAACCCAGAATCACCGGAATTTGGCCCCGGGGGTTTGCTACAGGCTGTGTGTCGAGTACAATGAAGTCTACAGGGAAAACAAATTCCCCGACCTTTATCAACACATTCTCTAATTCACCCCTTGGTTTGGTGATAGATCGATCTGCCATCTGGAGAGTGCAGTGAGAAGGTTTCAGCTCTCCAATCCCTAATTGCTCATAGACAGAATATGGAAGGAGGTTAACACTTGCGCCAAGGTCTAAAAGAGCACGATTTATGTTTTTACCCCCAATCGAAATTGATATTGTAGGACATCCTGGGTCCTTTCGTTTCTTTGGTAGCTGGGGAATAAAAGCAGTGCTGATATTATTAGCCATAAAGACCTTCTTCGGCACTTGAGTCTTCCTCTTCCTAGTGCACAAGTCCTTAAGAATTTTCGCATAAGCGGGGACTTGTTGAATTGCATTTTGGAGAGGGATGTTGATGTTAACCTGTTTGAACATTTCCATAATTTTCTCCATATGAGGACTCGTTCTATTACCCCTTAACCGGTTCGGGTAAGGAGCTTTCGCAATAAGCGCTGGGTCCATCATAGGAGAAGGAAGAGGGGGTAGACGCGGTCCCAAAAGAGGTGTGGGGACCGTCTGTGGAGAACTATAAGGGTTGGGTTCAGGTGTCGAGCCTAATGGGAAATGGAGAATAGGCTCTCGAGAAGGTGGTATGGTATAAGAAGAAGGATCAGAAGGAGAAGTGTGTGTGTGTGGAAAGGTCTCAACCGGGGTGTTGATATGATTTTCAGTATCATCAATACCTTCCCCGACATGATTGTTCAGCACTCTTCTCGATCTCAACGTTGTGACGGCATTTACATTGTAATGCCCAGGATTCTGTAGGGGTTAAGAAGGATGTTTCCCTTTTTCTCTCGCACTCATTTCGGCTTTAAGGCGTGCGATTTCAGCTTCCATCGATCTGATACTCTCAGCTTGGGACGCTGAGTTTTTTTTATCTCACTAACAGAAGATTTAACCTCAGTCGAAACCTCTATGAAATTTGATAAAAGTGATTTCATGGTTTGAGTGAATTGAGAGAATTCGTCAGAACAGGTCATAGGATTAGACTGTGCAGGATTGTTGACCTGATTTTGGAAGTTTTGTGGCTGGTAGGGGTGCTGAGTGAGTTGAAGGGGTTGCTGTTGTGGTGGAGGAAGAGCCCTTTGAAATTGATTCGTGTTTGAAACTGTGTTTTGAGATTGGTTGTGGTTCCAAGCGAAATTCGGGTGATTCCTCCAACTCTGATTGTACGTGGAAGAATATGGATCGTTTCAAGGTCTTTGAAATGCGGCATTAGAATGCTCGTGACCTTGAAACGCAGAGTTTAATGGACATTCTTCCGTTAAATGAGACGGATCAGAACAGCACCCACAAACAGTTTTGGGGAGCGACATTGGGTTTAGGGAGGCTGCTGCAAATTTGTGTTCCATAGCGTCGAGCTTCTTTTGCATTGCTGCCATCTCAGCTCGAACACCTATGGACACATCTATTTGGTGTACGCCACCCCTATTTAATGGTTGGGTTGCACTCTCCCACTGTAGTGATTTTTTAGCAAACTCTTCTAAATACTTCCAAGCTTCCCTATCATCCTTAGTCATAAAAGTACCTTGACACATGTTTTCAAGGCTCTGTTTAGTGTTTGGGTTAATGCCCTCATAAATGATTCGGCAAAGCTCCCATCTCGGGATGCCGTGATGAGGACACTGAACCAATAAATCCTTGAAACGTTCAAAGCATTTTGAGAATGGTTCAGTAGGGAGCTGGGCAAATTAATTCAGTTCGGTACGGAATCGAGCTGTCTTTTGTATTGGGTAAAATTTCTTAAGGAATGCAGCGACGAATTCTTCCCAATTCGTAATAGAATGTGCGGTAGTGTTATATAGCCACTTCTCGGCTATATCGCACAATGTAAATGGAAGAAGTCGTAGACGCATCGCATCCACTGAAAGTTGTGACGTACCCATCATTGCGCATACGTTTTCAAATTTGGTAATGAAAACGTAAGCGTCCTCAGTCTCGAGTCCGTGGAATTTGGGTAAAAGATTGATATACTGGGGCTTAATCTCAAAGTTATCCCCGTTGGCTGGTGGTGTGGATAAGCAGGTCGAAAGAGGACCTCGAAGTGGATAGCACCTCTCCTGGAGAGAGATGCGGGGTGGATTCTGCGCACCAACGGACGGCGGCAGATTAGGGTTAAAGAAGTTTGATGGATTCGGATCCATCGGTGTGGGTGTGGTAGTGGGTAAAGGAAAGGTAAATGGAGAAATATCGATTTCGGAGTCGATAAAGGGTACGCGGACTAAACGGGCACTAGAATCCCGTGTCCAGCATATCTTGCACTAAAAAGGGTTAGTACAAGTGGCAGCGTTGACCTATAATTAGGGGTAATGAATGAATGCGGTGCTTGCTTTGAAAAAGGGACGGATTTTTGAAAAAATGATGCGACACAACAAATGCAGCACACAAACCCTAGAATCTAGTGGTCACCTAGGTCCGGCTCTAGACCGCTCCTAACTGCCAAAAGACAAGTCGCAGGATAGAATCCTCCACTGCCTCTTTGTCCCCCTGTGGCAGGATAAGTGCCAGGTAAGTGGGAAGGTACTCCACTACGTAAGTAGTGGGCCTAATTAAAAACCACTAGCCTTAGACACACTCGCCTTAGACACCACAAGAAAACGCGGATAAGCAATGAATTACCCACGGCCTTCTCTTGTCCTAATTGAGCGCGACGGTCCTTAGAGTCATCTCTAGATATTTTTTAGTTAATGTGGGTCAATGCGGATGCAAGTTTTGTGGTTTTCGGGGCCTAGGAAGGGTAATGAAATTCCCGCCTAATTTGGATTTGGCCGTGCCCCTTAATATCCGTATTTAGAATGCAAACAACCAAGAAACAAAATCACGCACAAATTTAATTTTGCTTTTTGCGAGCTGCGATTATTTGCAAAGAATCCTGCAGAAAATTATTAGTTGGAGCTAAAAAGAGGAGAGAGGAGAAGGTAAGAAAGTACCTGAGGAAAAATTTCACAGAGATCCCCCCACCAAGCCGCGGTTCCGCCGCATATAAGCCTTACTGCCGCGCTTCCGCGGTCTGACAATGGGAACACTGCACCAAGTTTCACCAAGGAGCTTCTGTAGACTCCCTCTGTTCTCTGGTATTTTCCAAAAATTTTCTTCAATTGCCAAACAGCTCCAGATTTCCTTGCAATGAACCACAACAAATCGTTTAGGGTTTGCACGAATTTTGATCTCAAAATAACAAAGGAATAATTCTTTCAATTCAAACTATAATATGAAACGAATTAGCGTGTAATCCCCGGCAACGGTGCCATTTGATTGTCAATAAATTTCCGATTGTGTGTATCAAATCAAATAGTCCCCGGCAACGGCGCCATTTGATTGTTCGTAAAATTTAGACTGTGTAAGTAAAGCAACTCAAATGATCCCTGATAACGGTTTCATTTGATTGTAAAGAATTTCTTGTTTGTGTAAATCGAATAAAGCGAATAAGTTTCAATGTGTCGGTAATATTGAATAAAATTCAGAATCAAAGAATTATATTTTACCGCAATCAATTACGGTGTCGGTTGTAGATCGTAAGCGAGTGCGGATCGTCCACAGGGATTGTGCGATTCGTTTCTGTATTTAATTTGTTTGAATTGAAAAGTTAATCAAAAGGAAAAGAAAACATGATTTAAGAATTTATCGATTGATTCAGGTGTTACTAGTTTAATCAAGAATCAAGAAATGATAAACAATCAAGAATCGGGTTTCGATGTATTTCCAACCAAATGTCAAGAATCTAAATGAGGCTCGTAGGAATCGATCGGATCTATAGACGTGATGTAATCTCAAGATTTCGTGTTCTTGTCCTTCGAAGGATTGATACTAGATCGATGATGATCGACGAGAGTTAGGGCTTTCTTGATGAAACTAGGGTTTCATCGTTTAACCCTTGTTCTTTCGTAGATATCATTCACATTCTAGCCTCTAACAATTTCAAGAAACGATCGTAATTCCCTAATCTCGAGCTATATCAATCAAGAAAGCATCGCAACGAATTGGGTCGTCGATTCTTGAACTTGCTAGGGTTTACAAAACTCGTAGGACTCAAGAATCGATTTAAGATATATTACATCATCATTCTATTGATCGTCTAGACTCCTCGACGAGCGGAGTATTACTCAAACATCATCACCAGAAAGCATTCAAGAATTGAAAAGATATCATGATGCAAGAATTTAAAGAAAACAAGATAAAAGAATATCACCTTTTATTTATATCAACAATTTGATTACAGTCGCTCAAGAACTACAAGAGGAAGAACTAAATTGTCGATTTGGCGTCGCTCGGCTTCGTGAGTCGCGGATCGGCTTGGACCACTTGCTCTGTTGAAGATCGGCTCGGCTCATAAAAGGTTGCAAGGTTTCTTGCTTGATGGGTACTCGGGATCTTGGCTTTTGATTGGAATTAGGGTTAGGGTTTCACACAAGTCCTCTCACTAGACTTGTGGAAGAAGAAGATGAAGAAAGAGAGTGAGTGGATTTAGATTGGCTACTAAAATGAACTAGTCAAGGATTTTTCCAAGATCCGAGATATATTTTACAAGTGAGCCTAGGGTCTTATTTATAGATATCCCAAACCCTAGGTCTAGATTTGAATTTACAATTCCCTCCAAAAGTTTGTTGAGGCTTCTAGAAGGAGTTTGTTAGGCTTAGCTTAGGGTTTAAGCTAGGGTTTAGGGAGAAGTTTCTAGAATACAAGGCTAGTTTAGTGTTGATCCTAAAGCTTGCTGATCTGGCAGAAGTCTCTGGAGTCTTCTGGAAACTGACATATCTTTCTGAAGTGTGGGAGCTGAAATAGACATTGTGCACCAAAATTTGATGGATGACTTGGCAATACAGCCGCGGAACCTCGGCGCAAGCAGACTCCGGCCGCGGTTCCGCGGCCATGTTGGATCCTTGGGGCTTGAGCTTTTTGAAGTGGTCTTGAGTTGACATTTGGGCCTTTCTTTGATATGTTGATTTTTGTTTTGCCTTTTGGATTGGTACCAGAATTGAAATCATTGAGTTGGCGTAATATTTGATCGGTACCGTATAAATTTTGGCCTTTCTTCTGGATTTTCGTGCACAGATCTTAAAACAAGTGTTACGCAATATAGGAATGATGCGATGCCATGAAATGCGGTCAATTTCCCTAGAAATGCCGGTTTTAGAGTCTAACACATGCAATCTGATATTTTGTGACAGTTTTGCTAATATGTGAAATATGAATACCGTACACTTCTAAATGAATGCAAATGATGAGGAAATTGCCGTGTTAAAATACAATATTTTCGACTAATCAGGTGTGTGTATGACTTACACCCTGCTTGGTTTAATCCTAGGGTTTTTAATGGATTAAGTAATTCAAAGACTAAATAATTTTGTTAAGGCATGAAGCTTGTAGAAGCTTGGATTGCCATTGACTGAGTCTACTTGTTTTGTTTTGCATAAGATATTTATAAACCCGACCATTATCCTAACCTTGGTTAAGTCTCTACAAAGGTTAACATATGATGTTAACTCACCTATGGTTGCCATTCTCTACTTGATAATTTTCATGAGAGTTCTCTTCTTCTTCTTCCTAAAAGCTTTCTAGCTTCAATGGAGATGATGGAAAATGAGTGAGAAAATTATTTCTAAAATGAGCAAAATTCCTACTTCATCATCCTCTACTACTTGCCATTTAGTATAGGGTGTTTTCTTCACTAAATCCATAATCAGTGAAGGGGTAGCTTGGGTTAGTGTCTCCTCGACGTAGATTATCTTCGACCTCGAAGACTTCGATGCAAGCTTGTTCATTTCCTCATGGGAGCCTCTCTAGAGTCCGTGAGTTCGTGATCGCAGCGAAGGGACTACTACACGGAGCTATTGAAGTGATGGACTGGTCTACAAAGGTTGTATTTCTTGTTCACTTTAGTTGCAAAGATGTTTGCATTTGTTTCGTCGGATTTTCTAGTATCGATTCTAGGGTTAGGGTTTACTAGAATGGCAAATTTTTAAAATTGGCATGGACGATGCCTCCCGAAAACTTGCTGCCATGCTAGGCAACCTTACAGTGGTATCAGAGCCATGATAGAAAATTAGACGATGTTTTCTAGGATTACGAAACCGAAACTACTCCGAAACACCTGATACGAAAACTTGGTTTCTGTCGATTTTAAAAAGTCTTCAAAAAAATTTTTAAACAACTGCAGAATGTTGTATGTTATATAACATGAACGCTATGAAAATTTGAGGCAATTCTACCCAAAAGTGGCCGGCCACATCAGTGTAAAATCCGAGCTCCTCGGCCAAGCAGTAGGGTTTTGGCTTTAAATTTTTAGGGTGTTCCAGTCTCTGGGTTTTAGGGTTTCAGGTGTTGTTTGTTTTTGCTAAATTTTCATGTGATGTTAACTTTCTGCAAAGGGAACTCGGAGTGTTTCGCAGTCATAATTCTAACATGTATTCGGGTTATTTAGATGATGTTAAAAAGTTCGAACGGATATCAATAACCCAATTTTTCCCCTTTGGAGATTTTTCAAGAGTTGGATTTTTCCGAGTTTAAAATTTTCAGAAAAACTTGCAAGCGATTCTGTGGACCCTCTAGAAGAACGAAACCCTAACTCGATTATATGACCGTCAGAACTGCCATCAAGCCCTAGGGTTTGTGGTAGTTCAGCGGTGCCACATGTGAGGCATTGGTTGACCCTTCTACGGCTGGTTCATAGGAGCTGTGTGTCACGACCCGCAGGGTACGGAACGTGACTGGCACTTAAGTTTACGAAACGTCTAAAGGCGTCCGTAAAATAAGTAAGCCAAAGCCCAGAAAACAAAACCAATGAAGCAAAAGAGTGAAGAAACCCAATCAATTGAAAGCGAGTTATCAAATAAGTCATGTAAAACCCTTTTTAAAAACAATACCAATTTTTCCGAAAATTTCGGCAGAGTCTCCTTTGTAAATACTGGCCCCCAAAAATGGGTACAACAAGAATATATATAAAACCAACAAATAAGGCATCCCCAAGCGGGAGCTAGCTCTTCGCCATAAGGCGGTCACAAATCCCACGCAATGTAAATGACAACAAGCATAATAATCATAAAGAAGCATAAAAAAAAAGTAGCATGTCGGCTCAAGTGAGCTCGACCCCAAAATACAGCATAAAATCCACAAACCTCACTGTCTCATCTCTAGGTCAATATACAATAATCTGGTGGAAAACAGTAGATGGAGTGCACTAGATACAAAGAATATACAAGGTGGTACAAAAATGATAACATAACCCACCTATGAGCAAATCTCGAGCTCAGGCAAAAGAGGCAAAAGACAAGTGCGCCCGCCGCTACTGAACTGACGGAGCGGACCTGCAAAAGACTGTGGCACAACGGGGGTGAGTTGCCAACTCGTGAGTAATAAATAACATCTGCAAAGGCTATCGTATGCATGCACACAAGCATCCTAGCATCTAAAATACAGGTATGACTGGATGCACTAGCAGGTGTGTATATCATATCAGTGTGCTAATATGTATGCAACATGAAAATCTGAGGTCTCAATAGGTATATATAAGAATATTTTATCTCTTTTTGTTTTTGAAACTCTTTTAGAATGCCAGCATAATGTCAATGAATCGACGAAAATCGGTGTCCAGCAACGACACCCAAAAGCTGTCTCAAATCTCATAAATGTATCTCAGGCCTCAGCCGTCCGGCTGACCCATCTCAAATATCAATATCTCATCATCTAGCGGCCACGGTCGGTATCCTCTGGATATCCGCCGTCCCAAACAGTCACCGGTAGGTAATCCGTCCCCTGCCAGGCTCAACGTCATCACCACATTCCTCTTGCCCCGGGGTACCTTACCGGGCCCACCATGTACCCGTGCCGGTTCCTCCACTCCTCGACACGGATTTCCAAATCCACAGCAAACTCATGGTGGACGACACTTACATCACTAGAAAACCGCAATTTACATATTTTAAAAAAATATAATAAGTTTAGAAATTTTGCGGTTTTCCCCCGAAATCCAGCAATATCATAAAATCTCAGAAATCCTCATAAGTGCATATATCAATGATAATGAATGCGTATGATATCAATAATCAAGTTGCGATGTGTGATTAATGTATTAAGCATGAACAATTAATATGATGAAGTACGTGCACAAGAATAGCAATCCTACGGTTTCATTTTAAGGAAATAGCACAATTTAAGCATCAATTAGTAAAAGGTTTAAATTAAAGGTTATCTAGTGTGGTGGCATGGAAGTTACCAGGGTGTGTGTGTAAACATGAATAGTGCTCGTGCTGCATATAAAAACCTGGTAATAGTGCATGTGTCCTACAATTGAGTTTGCGTATATGGGTATAACATATTGTTCTAATTGCAGCAATTATCATGCCAGTAATATTATTCTAATGTCACAAGTGGTTATCCAGTTTACTATTTTTCAGTTTACTAAATCTATCGGGCGACTTGCGCCATCCAAACGATCGTCCCCCGTAGATGTTAAATCTACTCACAGGGATCCCTGGCTAGCTGTGTCCAATCACCGCCTTTCCCTTTCGCGCCGCGTCTGACGTTTCCGCGACCGAACCTGGAATTTACATCAATACCAAACATAAGGTTACACATTCAAGAACGACGCAAAACCCCAACGAAACTACTAAAGTTCGCTAGCTAGGTACAACGTGCACAAAGTGCGCGGAACACACGCGAAAATCGCAAAACTGCCGAAAAACGCCGATTTGGGTCGCCCGGCAAAACTAAAACCCGACTACCCAAAAACCGCACTCACGCATCCTAAAAGTCGTAGGACGAGCCATACAATCATCAAAAATAATTCATCACATAACTTATATAAAAATCTAGTAAGCATTTGCATTCCAATTTGATGCAAACATCGACAATTTAGCGACAAGTCAACACCACCCAACACCAACATCCAAACTAACCAAATAGCTAGCCAATACACTAATTTTAAACCATCAACCATGCTTAAAAAAACTAATTTCCATAAACAAAACCTTCTCTTGATTTTTGTAATTAGCAAACATAAACCAAACTATATATGAAAAACCTTAATTTAACACTAGATTTTTGCCTAATAAGCAAGTTAACCACTTAGATTAAGGTTAGCAAAACACTAGATAGCAAATTAGGTTTAATCAATTAAATAATGCTTTCTAAAACTTAATCCACTCACTAATCAAGCTTCACAAACCAATTCCAAACATAAACCCTCTCTTGAAAATTTAAAACAACAATTTCACCCTTCTAAAATTAACTAATTTAGCAAAATTGGAAACTATAACAACAAGGTAACTATATGGATTAGTTAATTAACCACTAGATTAACTATAAAACAATCTAATTAAGTATTATGGCTTCAAAACCCTAGCTAAAATTTTCAAGCAAAACCTAAGAAACTAGATTAAACTACACTAAATTAACACTAAACCATCTAACATATGAACTTAAACAAAAGAATTTAACATGATAGAAATTATACCTCTTGATCTATGGATCAAGCAAGAAAATTTTGCTCCAATTGATGGCCTCAAGCACCAAGATCCAAGCAAGAATGGTTAAGGAAAGGATAGCATAAGGATTTTGTGTTGAAAAAGAGAAGGATTTATGGATTTTTATTGAATTTTGTTGCAAATTTTGAAGAAAATGAGAGAGAAAGAGAAGGAAAATAATGGAGATGGGGGATGGTGCAGGTTTCGGCCAGAATTGAGGTGAGGGGGAGGGTGTGGGCAAGTGGGGAAAGTCAAGGGTCAAGTTCCAAAGTCAAATGTATCATAACTTATTCATTATATTTAAAATAAAACCATAAACTATCCCAATTTCACACAAGAAGCAACCAAAGAAAGGAGCCCAGAAATTTCTGGTCTTGGCCAGGGTTGGGCTGTTCTAGGGCTGAGGGAAAAGAGAGAGGGGTTTTACAAAAGAAATTTTATCCAAAAAGGCCCCCTACAACTCAAAAATTGCAAGTTTTAGCTCAAAATTCAATAAATTCGTTTCAATTTATAAAAATTTGTTAAAAATCAAAATAAATTACTAAAAATTCATGTTATCACTAGATTATAATTATCATAATTTTAGAGATTAAAATTAGCCCGGAAAAATTTGTATTTATCGCTTATTTAATGTATTTTCTTACCGGCTTAAATAATATTAAAAAAATTGAAAAATAGGGAAAAATTTTTAAATGACCAGAATTTCATAATTAACTTATTAGCTACTAAAAACAAGTAATTACCTATCCAATTTAGGTATAATTAGCCCTAAACTGCAAAATATCGAGAAAGACGGTTTTCGGAAAAATACCGAATTTTCACCGAATTTCAGGAAAACATCAAAACGACATTTCAAGACGCTACAATCTTCCCCCCTTAAAGAAATTCGGTCCCCGAATTTTAAAAAAAAAATAGCTACGCGTACCTTCAAAGAGATGGGGATACTTCTTCCTCATCTCGCCCTCGGTCTCCCAGGTAACCTCCTCGCTGCTCGGGCTACGCCAAAGGACCTTGACGGTTGGTATAATCTTCGACCTCAACTTCTTCACCTGCCGATCCAGGATGGCCACCGGCTGCTCTGCAAAAGAAAGGTCGCGCTCTAGCTGGACTGTCGGGTGCTGAATCGCATGCGAAGGGTCGTGAAGGTACTTGCGGAGCATCGAAACATGAAAAACGGGGTGAACATCGGGAAAGCTGGGAGGAAGAGCCAAACGATATGCAACTGCGCCGACACGCTCGAGGATCTCGAAGGGACCTACGAATCTAGGGCTAAGCTTTCCCTTTCGCCCAAAACGCATCACGCCCTTCATCGGAGAGACCCTCAGAAAAACATGGTCGCCAACTGTGAACTCTAACCTGCGACGGCGCCTGTCTGCATAGGATTTCTGCCTGCTCTGAGCCGCTCTCATCTGGTCTCGGATCAACTGGATCTTCGATGTCATCTCCTCAATAAGCTGCGGCCCCACAATGTTGCTCTCGCTGAGCTCTGTCCAACAAACGGGCGATCTGCATCTCCTCCCATACAATGCCTCGAAAGGTGCCATCTGAATAGTATCCTGGAAGCTGTTGTTGTAGGAGAACTCCACTAGAGGTAAATGACGATCCCAGCTACCACCAAAGTCTAAAACGCACGCTCTGAGCATGTCCTCGAGAGTCTGAATGGTCCGCTCTGACTGTCCGTCGGTCTGCGGATGAAACGCTGTGCTGAAGCTCAACCGAGTGCCCAAAGCCTCCTGAAGTCTCTGCCAAAGTCGGCTGGTGAACTAAGTGCCTCGATCTGACACGATACAAGTCGGTACGCCATGTAGTCGCACGATCTCGTCAATATAGAGCTGAGCATACTGAGCGAAGCTGAAAGTCGTCTTCACCGGAAGGAAGTGAGCCGCTTTCGTCAATCTATCCACGATCACCCAGATGGAGTCGTACCCTCGACTGGTCCTGGGTAGACCCACAACGAAGTCCATCGAAATCTGCTCCCATTTCCACTCTGGAATGGGTAACGGCTGTAGCTCTCCTGCGGGCCTCTGGTGCTCGGCCTTGACTTGCTGACAAGTCAGGCATCTCGAAACGAACTCCGCAATGTCCCTCTTCATCCCGTCCCACCAGTAGGTCTCTCTCATATCATGGTACATCTTGGTGGAACCGGGGTGGACACTATACACTGATCGGTGTGCCTCCTCAAGAATGTCGCGCCGCAATCCATCAGCATCTGGTACGCACAGTCTAGATCCATATCGTAAAATCCCCTGATCGTCAACCACGAACTCGGAAAATCTGCCCTGTCCCATCTGTGCCATGATCTCTGAGCAACGGTCGTCACTGCGCTGTGCCTCATATATACGGTCAAGCAACTGTGGGTGTGCACGAACATGCGCGAGCTGTCCCCCTGTCTGAGTGAACTCGAACTCAACTCGGCTGTCGCATAACATCTGCCAATCAGCTGACGACTGCCTCTGCACTGCGCGCAAAAAGGATAGACTACCCCCGGGCCTCCTACTCAACGCATCTGCCACCACATTCGCCTTGCCGGGGTGATATAAGATCTCGCAGTCGTAGTCTTTCACCAACTCCATCCAACGACGCTGTCTGAGGTTCAGGTCTCGCTGCTGAAATATGTACTTTAAGCTCTTATGATCGGTGAATATCTGACACGACTCGCCGTACAGGTTATGTCGCCAAATCTTCAGTGCAAAGACCACTGCAGCCATCTGCAAATCATGAGTGGGGTAGTTCTGTTCATGCTTCTTCAACTGCCGAGAAGCGTAGGCGATCACCCGGCCATGCTGCATCAATACGCATCCTAATCCCACTCGCGAAGCATCACAGTAGACAACAAATCCGCCTGATCCCGAAGGCAAAGATAATACCGGCGCCGTAGTCAAACAAGTCCGTAGCTGCTGAAAACTGCGCTCGCACTCCTCTGTCCAAACGAAAGGAACTCCCTTCCGGGTCAAACCGGTCAACGGTGCAGCTATACGGGAGAAGTCCTGAACAAAACGCCTGTAGTAGCCCGCCAAGCCTAGAAAACTACGGATCTCAGTAACCGATGTAGGTTGGGGCCACTGCTGAACAGCCTCAATCTTCTTCGGGTCCACACAAATGCCGTCTCTCGTAACCACGTGACCCAAGAATCCGACGCTGTCCAGCCAGAAAGCACACTTGGAGAACTTCGCGAACAGCTGGTGCTCCCTCAGAGTCTGTAACGTAATCCGCAAGTGCTGCTCGTGCTCCTCTCTGCTCCGGGAGTACACCAAGATATCGTCGATAAATACGATGATGAACAAGTCAAGATACGGCCTGAATGTACGGTTCATCAAATCCATAAATGCTGCTGGGGCGTTGGTGAGTCCGAACGACATCACCAAAAACTCGTAGTGGCCGTAGCGCGTGCGGAAAGCTGTCCTCGGTATATCCTCCTGTCGAACTCGCAGCTGATGGTATCCTTGATCGCAAGTCGATCCTCGAAAAATACCCCGCACCCTGAAGCTGGTCGAACAAGTCATCAATGCGCGGCAACGGATATCTGTTCCGAACGGTAACTTTGTTCAGCTGGCGGTAGTCGATACATAAGCGCAAACTTCCATCCTTCTTCTTGACAAACAGGACCGGAGCACCCCACGGAGAAACACTCGGTCGAATAAGCCCCTTATCCAACAAATCCTGCAACTGATCCTTCAGCTCTCGAAGCTCTGCCGGGGCCATCCGATAAGGCGGTATAGAAATAGGCCCCGAACCGGGAATCAAATCAATGCAGAACTCAACATCGCGCTCAGGCGGTAGCCCAGGTAGCTCATCAGGGAAAACATCAGGGAACTCACAAACTACCGGGACCCGGTCCAACGGAACCTCTGCAGCTCGCGTATCACAAACAAACGCTAAGAATCCCTGACATCCCTTCCGCAAGAGCTGACCAGCGCGAAGAGACGAAATTAAGCTGGGAAGGGCGACACTGCGGTCTCCCTGAATAACAAGGACTGGCTCTCCCGGAAAGCTAAATCTGACTGCCTTCTCACGGCAGTCCACCGAAGCATAACAAGTGGCTAGCCAATCCATGCCCAGAAGCACATCAAAGTCCAACATATCGAGGAGTATCAAATCAACTGATGAATCCCTCTCCCCGATACGAACGGAACACAAACGAAATACAAACCGAGCGACAAACGACTCGCCTACCGGAGTAACAACAACAAGCGGCTGATCTAACGACGACGACTCACGGCCCAACATCGGTGCAAAGTGTGTAGAGACGTACGAATGTGTGGAACCTGGGTCGAATAATACCCGTGCGTCGAAAGAACAAACTGGCAAGGTACCTGTCACAACGGCATTAGATGCCTGCGCATCCTGCGGTGTCAAAGCAAATACTCGGGCCTGTCCTCCACCGATAGCGGGCTGACCTCGACCTCGGCCTCTGCCTCCTCGTCCTCTCTGAACAGGACCGCCACGTCCACGGCCTCTCGGTGCACCTAACTGGCGTGGAGCATCGCCTGGGGTAGGAAGTAGGGCTCTCTGAGGAGGGGGTGGTGATGGTGGTAGGGTCACGTGCGGAACTGTCGCTGCTCCCTGTCGTCTCACCGGACAGTCTCTGACAAGATGGTGCAGAATCCCGCACCCAAAACATCCTGGCGATGGCTGCTGCCCCTGGGGATAAGAACCATATAACTGTCCCCGCCCAAATCCTCTGCCAGGCCTATCTCTCGGAAAGAATCTGGCGCGCTGCCTCTGAGACGGTACATCGGTGCGCATCCTCTTCGGCCCAGAAACGGCCGAAGTCCGTGATATGCGTGCCTCCATCCGCAATGCCGTATCCATAGCAGCTGAATAAGTGTCGTAGTGCTGGGCGCCAATGGCAAGATATAGCTGGGCATCAAGTCCCTGCACGAACCTCTTCACCATCTTCTCCTCGGTATCCACCAAATACTGAGCATATCGGGATAACTGTGTAAACTGGATGTCATACTCAGACACCGTCATCCCAGGTGTCTTGACTAAGGCCTCGAAGCTGCGAGCTCTGGCGTCACGAACGCTCTCTGGAAGGAAACGGGCTAGAAAGACCGCTGTAAACTCGACCCAAGTCATAGGCGGTAGATCTGCAGCTCGACCTCTCAAGACTGACTCCCACCATGTCTGCGCGAGACCCTCTAGTCAGAAACTCGCAAGCTCTACCCATCGATCATCCGAACATCTCAGCGAACGGCAGATCCTGGCTAAACTGTCAAGGAACGTCTGTGGGTCCTCCGCTGTCTCGGTGCCGGTGAATACTGGAGGTCTCAGCCTCATGAAATCCTGTAGTGAAACCGGAATGGCCACGGTGGTAGTAGTAGGAGCAGGTATCATGGTCGTCTGTGATGTAGTAGGTACGTCATCCGGCCTCGGTGTACGACTGGCTGCAACTAGGGATCCTACCATCTGACGTAGCTCCTGCATGCCTCCCATCATCTATCGCAACTCCTCCATACCGGTCTCGAGCCTATCCATACGGCCTGGGGAAGGTGGATCGGTCTGTCCCTGCGGCGTAGGCATACCGCCCTGCTCAGTCCTAGTCTCGGACGAGCCAGCTCGAATCTCGTCTCTGGCGGCAGCCCTCTGTGCCCTCGTAGCCTTCGGCGGCATAGTGGCTGTTACAGGAAACGGATAGTAAGGACAGTGCAATAGGATCATAGGATACACGGAATTGAAGAAGGAATTTTTTTCAAGCAAGTATATCCTAAAGTCACTTAGGCGGAGTACCGTATCGTAAGTATGCCGCGGACATACGCACGCTACGTTACCCTGCTTAAGTCACTTACTCCATCTACCAAGGGTCATCCTACACTCACAAAGGTAAAACCTATCGCTCTGATACCAACTTTGTCACGACCCGCAGGGTACGGAACGTGACTGGCACTTAAGTTTACGAAACGTCTAAAGGCGTCCGTAAAATAAGTAAGCCAAAGCCCAGAAAACAAAACCAATGAAGCAAAAGAGTGAAGAAACCCAATCAATTGAAAGCGAGTTATCAAATAAGTCATGTAAAACCCTTTTTAAAAACAATACCAATTTTTCCGAAAATTTCGGCAGAGTCTCCTTTGTAAATACTGGCCCCCAAAAATGGGTACAACAAGAATATATATAAAACCAACAAATAAGGCATCCCCAAGCGGGAGCTAGCTCTTCGCCATAAGGCGGTCACAAATCCCACGCAATGTAAATGACAACAAGCATAATAATCATAAAGAAGCATAAAAAAAAAGTAGCATGTCGGCTCAAGTGAGCTCGACCCCAAAATACAGCATAAAATCCACAAACCTCACTGTCTCATCTCTAGGTCAATATACAATAATCTGGTGGAAAACAGTAGATGGAGTGCACTAGATACAAAGAATATACAAGGTGGTACAAAAATGATAACATAACCCACCTATGAGCAAATCTCGAGCTCAGGCAAAAGAGGCAAAAGACAAGTGCGCCCGCCGCTACTGAACTGACGGAGCGGACCTGCAAAAGACTGTGGCACAACGGGGGTGAGTTGCCAACTCGTGAGTAATAAATAACATCTGCAAAGGCTATCGTATGCATGCACACAAGCATCCTAGCATCTAAAATACAGGTATGACTGGATGCACTAGCAGGTGTGTATATCATATCAGTGTGCTAATATGTATGCAACATGAAAATCTGAGGTCTCAATAGGTATATATAAGAATATTTTATCTCTTTTTGTTTTTGAAACTCTTTTAGAATGCCAGCATAATGTCAATGAATCGACGAAAATCGGTGTCCAGCAACGACACCCAAAAGCTGTCTCAAATCTCATAAATGTATCTCAGGCCTCAGCCGTCCGGCTGACCCATCTCAAATATCAATATCTCATCATCTAGCGGCCATGGTCGGTATCCTCTGGATATCCGCCGTCCCAAACAGTCACCGGTAGGTAATCCGTCCCCTGCCAGGCTCAACGTCATCACCACATTCCTCTTGCCCCGGGGTACCTTACCGGGCCCACCATGTACCCGTGCCGGTTCCTCCACTCCTCGACACGGATTTCCAAATCCACAGCAAACTCATGGTGGACGACACTTACATCACTAGAAAACCGCAATTTACATATTTTAAAAAAATATAATAAGTTTAGAAATTTTGCGGTTTTCCCCCGAAATCCAGCAATATCATAAAATCTCAGAAATCCTCATAAGTGCATATATCAATGATAATGAATGCGTATGATATCAATAATCAAGTTGCGATGTGTGATTAATGTATTAAGCATGAACAATTAATATGATGAAGTACGTGCACAAGAATAGCAATCCTACGGTTTCATTTTAAGGAAATAGCACAATTTAAGCATCAATTAGTAAAAGGTTTAAATTAAAGGTTATCTAGTGTGGTGGCATGGAAGTTACCAGGGTGTGTGTGTAAACATGAATAGTGCTCGTGCTGCATATAAAAACCTGGTAATAGTGCATGTGTCCTACAATTGAGTTTGCGTATATGGGTATAACATATTGTTCTAATTGCAGCAATTATCATGCCAGTAATATTATTCTAATGTCACAAGTGGTTATCCAGTTTACTATTTTTCAGTTTACTAAATCTATCGGGCGACTTGCGCCATCCAAACGATCGTCCCCCGTAGATGTTAAATCTACTCACAGGGATCCCTGGCTAGCTGTGTCCAATCACCGCCTTTCCCTTTCGCGCCGCGTCTGACGTTTCCGCGACCGAACCTGGAATTTACATCAATACCAAACATAAGGTTACACATTCAAGAACGACGCAAAACCCCAACGAAACTACTAAAGTTCGCTAGCTAGGTACAACGTGCACAAAGTGCGCGGAACACACGCGAAAATCGCAAAACTGCCGAAAAACGCCGATTTGGGTCGCCCGGCAAAACTAAAACCCGACTACCCAAAAACCGCACTCACGCATCCTAAAAGTCGTAGGACGAGCCATACAATCATCAAAAATAATTCATCACATAACTTATATAAAAATCTAGTAAGCATTTGCATTCCAATTTGATGCAAACATCGACAATTTAGCGACAAGTCAACACCACCCAACACCAACATCCAAACTAACCAAATAGCTAGCCAATACACTAATTTTAAACCATCAACCATGCTTAAAAAAACTAATTTCCATAAACAAAACCTTCTCTTGATTTTTGTAATTAGCAAACATAAACCAAACTATATATGAAAAACCTTAATTTAACACTAGATTTTTGCCTAATAAGCAAGTTAACCACTTAGATTAAGGTTAGCAAAACACTAGATAGCAAATTAGGTTTAATCAATTAAATAATGCTTTCTAAAACTTAATCCACTCACTAATCAAGCTTCACAAACCAATTCCAAACATAAACCCTCTCTTGAAAATTTAAAACAACAATTTCACCCTTCTAAAATTAACTAATTTAGCAAAATTGGAAACTATAACAACAAGGTAACTATATGGATTAGTTAATTAACCACTAGATTAACTATAAAACAATCTAATTAAGTATTATGGCTTCAAAACCCTAGCTAAAATTTTCAAGCAAAACCTAAGAAACTAGATTAAACTACACTAAATTAACACTAAACCATCTAACATATGAACTTAAACAAAAGAATTTAACATGATAGAAATTATACCTCTTGATCTATGGATCAAGCAAGAAAATTTTGCTCCAATTGATGGCCTCAAGCACCAAGATCCAAGCAAGAATGGTTAAGGAAAGGATAGCATAAGGATTTTGTGTTGAAAAAGAGAAGGATTTATGGATTTTTATTGAATTTTGTTGCAAATTTTGAAGAAAATGAGAGAGAAAGAGAAGGAAAATAATGGAGATGGGGGATGGTGCAGGTTTCGGCCAGAATTGAGGTGAGGGGGAGGGTGTGGGCAAGTGGGGAAAGTCAAGGGTCAAGTTCCAAAGTCAAATGTATCATAACTTATTCATTATATTTAAAATAAAACCATAAACTATCCCAATTTCACACAAGAAGCAACCAAAGAAAGGAGCCCAGAAATTTCTGGTCTTGGCCAGGGTTGGGCTGTTCTAGGGCTGAGGGAAAAGAGAGAGGGGTTTTACAAAAGAAATTTTATGCAAAAAGGCCCCCTACAACTCAAAAATTGCAAGTTTTAGCTCAAAATTCAATAAATTCGTTTCAATTTATAAAAATTTGTTAAAAATCAAAATAAATTACTAAAAATTCATGTTATCACTAGATTATAATTATCATAATTTTAGAGATTAAAATTAGCCCGGAAAAATTTGTATTTATCGCTTATTTAATGTATTTTCTTACCGGCTTAAATAATATTAAAAAAATTGAAAAATAGGGAAAAATTTTTAAATGACCAGAATTTCATAATTAACTTATTAGCTACTAAAAACAAGTAATTACCTATCCAATTTAGGTATAATTAGCCCTAAACTGCAAAATATCGAGAAAGACGGTTTTCGGAAAAATACCGAATTTTCACCGAATTTCAGGAAAACATCAAAACGACATTTCAAGACGCTACACTGTGGCAGTTTCTGGGTACTTTTTGAACTCCGCTCAAGTGTTGAGCTTGTTGGAAAATTTTGGGTGCTTGCTTATTCGATCGAAAAGTTTAACTTCGTCTAGCTATCTGTGATTGTGATACAATATTTGAAATCCATATAATTGGTTATGAGATAACTAGTTTGAATTTTATAAATTTAGCGGTTTAGTCTCATTTGATCGGTTGCCACGGAATTTTGATGTGGATCAAAAGTCCGTCACAATTGCATAGTGTACGCGGATACTCGCCGGGTAACCTTACTAGATATCCGCACCCCATAGCCCCGACCAAGTGACTGTAGGAGAACCCCGTCGCCAAAAGCATCTGTTCATGTGCTCGCAGCAGCGGTGTTCCACCTTAGTGCACTTCGTCGACGGCATCGACAGGTGCGGCCGTCTGCTAAAGTTTCCGACGAGCATTCGATCAGGTTATCGGGAATCTTGTTGAATTACCCGACAGGTTATTGGAAAGTGTTTTCAATACAGAGACTAAAATGCGGGGTTTATAATTGTTAGGCATGTGATGTCTAAGGAATTCGTTTTGTTAGGCATGAAATCCAATGTATGTGATGCGTTGGGTTGATGATGTCTAAGGTGGTTGCAGATTCCAATTGTTGTAGTTTTCACTTTCTTTTCTGCGACCGTAAGTGTAATATGTGGTGTATCGCTGGTTTCGGTGCTATATGTTAACGACAATTGGGATACGCATATTTACTTATGTTGATGACATGTGATGTTATGTGTTGCTGTGATATGTTATATTGGATTGTCGTGTTTTGAATAGCCGGGGGTTTGTATATGAGATGAGAGTTTTTCATTTTCATTCATGTAAAAGCTTGTATGTAATATTCTTTTATTGCGTCACTTACGGGTTAAGGATGATGTCACCATTGTATATTATTTACTTTTCCATATTAGGATAGACCCAAGGCGGGGAGCATAAGTAACCGGGTTCTAGGGTACAGTGGGAGACCATCTCGAGGAGTCGAGACCGGGTCTCCTAACTCTAGAATTGGCAGGGTTGCTTGTCGCTCTCGTAGAGGTCTAGGGATATGGGTTTGGCTATTCATCATGACCGTGGAATCCACGTTTTTACTGGCTTAAATAAAACACGGAATTCCTAGTATATCTAATATTTCATATGTGATTCTTCTGCTGCTGATATTTTGTGATGTGATCACTTGATATGTTCTGAGAGGAATGCCTATATTATATATATGAGATATAATTAATATTGTTTCTTTCGGTTCTTATGTGATACTTGGGAAGCATAATTTGATGGGAATTCATTAATGAGATTAATGAAATAAAAGAAACCTAAACATGTTGTAGAAACTTATTTTAAAAACCGGTAGCTATAGTTCTTGCTTTGCATAGCGGTATTGTCAGGACCCGAAAATATTAGCTCGTGACCGACACTTAAATCACGCAACGTCTACAGGCGTAATGTAACTTAAGTAAGCCGAAGCCCAGAAATCTAAACCCTTCAAAATGAAGTAAGTAATGAAACATTTGGAAACCTTAAGTAAAAATCCTTAAACTTATTTATTTTTTCTTGTTTTCTTAAAAATTTCGCCAGCACCTCCTTTGTAAAAACTAGCCCCGAAACGGGTACAACATAGAATATAAAGAATGCATCCCCAAACAAGAGCAAATCATGCCCAACGGCGGAAACAAGCACCACAAGCATATATATGTATACGACGCCCAACGGCGAAGATCAACACAAAGGAAAATGAAAAGCAAGATATCAAACCCACCAAGCGAACATTTAACCCTTCGCTCTAAGTCTCGCAACTACAAGTCTTGCTAAGTCTTACTACATATACAAACACTTGTTTCTGATTGATGGAGTTGACTAGATACAATAGGAATAATAATACAAGAGTGGCACGAGCCAATATGTACCACCTACCAAATGCAAATCACATGAATGTAGCTGTGTGCCGGCGATGCCGCTACTGATCCATGTGGTCAACCTGCAAGAACTGTGGCACAACGGGGGTGAGTTGCCAACTCGTGAGTAAAAAACATCAGTAGGTAGAAATCGACTAAAACAACGATTTCCAAGGTCAATTATATCATAAAGGTAATACTATGATATCTTGGGTGACCGTGTCTACATATATGCCAATAATAATCAATGCCTGTATGCATGTGGATCTCGTCCAATAATATAATCAATGCATGTATGCAGGTGGATCTCGTCCAAAAATATAATCAATGTCTGTAAATATATGAGGATATCAAAGAATGTGTATCCATCAATGCTACATCAAATCATGGAACCTGAGTGTCCAACACCGACACTCGAAACATCATGAAACCCAGTCCAGCATCGACACACAAATCCTCATATCTCAGGCGCCGCTTCCTCAGATCGGTCCTCATATCAATCTCCAAAACGGTGTCCTCCGGACATTCGCCGAGTTCTATACAATCACCGGCAGGTAGTACTCCCTCTACCAGGCGCATCGTCTACACCACGAAAATCACCTCTTACCCCAGGGAACCATATCGGGTCCATCATGTACCCGCAGACGGTGCCTCCCGCTCCTCGAATCGGGTTTCTAACACAAGTCTCAGAACCGAGAAAACTCAGGGTGGACGTATCAAAATATCATATCAAGAGAAAACGGGTTTTTAAAACAATACATATTTTCCTTTAAAATATAACCACGGTTCTCAAATCTAGAATCTCATGAAAACAGCATCTCAATGCGTAATATCATAAAGCATGATGTATGCAACATATCACCAAAATGTGAGCATATCAAGTATATCATGCAACCAAGTATAGTGATGTGAGCATAACAAGTATATCATGCAACCAAGTATAGTGATGTGATAATACCGAACAATCCAAAGTAGTAGCATGATGCTGCAATTCTACTGTGTAAGTGATATAGCAATTATCGATGATAAAGTGTGTGAGCTGGCCAATCTGTGTAAGTGTAATATACGCATCATCGATAATGGTGTAGGTGTACTAGCACAGGTATATGTAATACAATGAGAATGACAAGAACGTAGCATAAGGTACATCATCAGTGAAATGCTATAAGGTATGACCGAGTCGGTGAATCTATCAATCAGTATCCAGCCTCACAACATCACGTACGGTATAATCCATCGTACGACATACTCTAGTCAAGGGTATGGATCAATTATCGGTAAAGCTCATCATGTGCGGTAAATCATCGTACAGCGGCATTAAACCATTAGGGATCGTATCAACCTATATGACACTGAGGGTACGGACCTAACGTCTCGTACGGCATATCACTCATGATTCACAACATTATAAGTATCTATATACCTATATCCCAGGTCGCATCCATAACAATCTCACATCAGGGGACCGGCAAAGGTATCAATCCTCTCATATCGACTCGCATCTATATAACGACATATCACACCAAGTCATCATACGTATACATTCTATCGCATAAATCTCATGTAATGCTACTCTAAATCTCATACATATCAATTCTATCATATCATGTCACACTAAACAATACACAAATCTTAAGTCGTGGTATATCTTGTCTCCTACTAATCCTTTAACCATATCTATAGGTTTCTAACATGGTTTCCTTAACCATATTCTATATACATATATATATATATATATATATATATATCTGTTTCCATAATAATTTGCGACGGTGCTATACGCCATCCACCCGACTTCCTCCGTAGATATAAATCTACTCACCTGTGGAACTCCTTGTCCAGGCGTAATCGATGTGCTTCGTCGTCTCGGAATCCACGCGAGGGTACCTATAAATCAATACATATCGCAATGTTATGAAAAACCAAGTCCGAAAACCGATACGGCACACGGTGCGCTCATAGGTTAGAACGTATAGCCTACGCATGCAAAAACAACCAAACAACTTTCGTCGTTGACGTACAAACGTCCAACGACTAAATACAATATCAAGTCTCAAAATCAAGAATCCCAATACCGGAAAACATAGCCAAAACCCTAACTAGGGTCTCTATTCATGAAAACCGCTAAGCCTAAACCCAATCGTACCAATCGCTCATTCACAACACAATAAATATCGTACAAGATAATATATATTTCATCACTACGTCAAATAAAACTCATGTCTAATTTTACTGAAAACGTAGTAAGCATCTTTTAACCATTTTAGTACAAATCTAGAAGTTTAAACAATTCTAGTAGCCGCAATCATCACATAATAGCTTAATTAAGCCACACAAACCCTTACTAATAATCAAAACCCTAACTTGATCTTCATAAACCCCTCTTGAACTTCCAAACTTGCTAATTAAAACCATAATTAAACATCTAATAAACTAGATTAAAGTATTTAAACAACAACTAAAGCTTAGGGTTAGGATTTTGTACCTCACACTTGATTCTTAAACTTGCAAATACACTTCCAAAATAGCCTCCAAAATACTAATTTTCTTCTTGATCCAAGCTAGATTAGGCTAATGAATAATGGGTAAGGATTTAATTTAGAGTTTGTGGGAATTTTCTTTGATTTTTGATGAATCTTTGGAGCTTTAAGAAGTGGAAATGGAGTGGGGGAAAAGATGGGGCGGCCAAGGGGGGTTCGGCCAACAAAGAGAAAATAAGAAGGTTGTGGAATTGTGTGGAAAAATCTTGGTTAAAAACACCATTAAAGCTCAATTAAAGCACCTCCCATCATGCCACCTCTTAATCCTTTCAATTAAAATTTTCTTTAAACCCTTCAAAATATCTAGATATTTTGAAAAGAAGACAAAAAGCTTAATCTTGTAATTAGGTTAGCATGTTTCACTTTTGTATAATTAACCAAAACCAATTTGTAATTACCACTAATCAAGTGCATAATTAAAAGCTTATAATAATATTTTAATTAAGGAAAAATATTTAAGTGAACTCAAAATTATAAGCGAACAACTAAAAACTGCATACTAGCAATTTCCTAGTTAAACTAGGTGCATTCAAGTCTATATTGAAAAATGATTATATTCCGGTTTTTACGGAAAACACAAATTATTTACCGATTAACGGAAAATTCACCTAAACAATTTCTGAAACGTTACAATCTTCCTCCCTTAAACAAATTCGGTCCCTGAATTTAAATTTAAATCCTCAAATACTAAAACATTTCAATAATCAGCTCAAATCAACGGGGATCCAAAATCACGGAAGATACAGAAATACTACAGCGCCTCGTGAGCGCCTGAAAACGAGTACGAAACTCAAAATCGAACTCCGTCAAGCGTAACGCAATCACTGGAGTTATAATGGAGAAACAATCTCGAAATCCACTACAGAAATCCAATATACACTAGTCGAATACTATAATACGTATATAGTACGCATCCTTGGAAAAAAAATCTCATAAAACGGAATAAAACACAAGCAAAAATCTTTCCTGAGTCATCGTGTGATGCGTAACTCACAGCACAAGTGACGGACGCTCAATTGTAAAATAGTATATATACTTATATATGTTTTGCACAAATATATGTCCCGTCGTTTTTGAAATATCCCAAAAAGGTTTTCCTTTATAAACGTTTGCGTCACTCGCGGACACGTAAGAAATAGCGAGACTATAGCTCCTTTTTGAAACCCTCTTGTTAAAATTTTAATGCATGCAAAATACTCAGGTACTGTCCTCAGATCAGTTCTGTTCGGCTACTACATAATATAGTGCCCATCATGAAAATAAAGTGCTCAAGAGCAAAATCAGCATCAAAAGGCGTATCCAACAATCACGTGCGTCTGGTGCTCACGGAAATCAAAGCCAAATACAAGTGCTACGAATGTGCACAAAACCAAACTAAGTGCAACGGATGTGCACGATAACATCTGTCCAGTGCAACGGATGTGCACGACAATAATATCAAGTGCATCTATAATGCATAAAAATCTCAACCCAGTGCAACTAACATGCACGAATGAAAATCCCAATCGAGTGCACCCGGTGTGCTCAAAATCACATCTCATATCATGCGCCCAACATGCGCGAAAATCCAAACCAAGTGCATCTGTCATGCACGAATAAAATCTCAATCAAGCGCATCTGAGCACACAGAATCCAATACCAAGCGCCTAATATGTGCAAAATCCAACCCAAGCGCATCAGGTTCGTTTAAAACATCTAGTGCAGTAGCATGCATGAAAACGAACATCAAGTACACACGCGCACGAAAACACAAATCTGGTAAAACAAATGCTCAAAGACATAAATCGGGTGCAATAAATGTACGGAGTATAAATCTAGTGCAACCAATGCACGAAATACCCACCTGGTGCAACAAACTCATGTAATACAAATCGAGTGCAACAAATGCACGAAATACGAATCTGGTGCAACAAATGCACAAAATACAAATCGGGTGCATCCAATGCATGAAATACGGACCCGGTGCATCCAGTGCATGGAATACTAATCTAGTGCAACAAATGCACAGAAACTCATCACTAACTCAAATGCATATGAAAACTACACCGAGTGCACCAAGGTGTATAAAAATCATAAACGTATGCAACTGCGTGCACAAAACACGTGTCAATGCACTGCAAGCATATGTGAGCTATACCGAGTGCAAAAATCAAATCTAGTGCGTACCATATGCACAAAATCAAATCAACCATATGAAATCCACGAAATCATAACATGTGCAGCCAAGGCGCAAAACCGATACCAAGTGCAATAGATGTGCACAAATCATAAACCAACACAACCGTGTGTAAAACGTATATCAAGTGCAATAACTATGCACAAAATGTAAATACCCAGTAGGTGCAGCCATGGTGCACGAAAACAATATCATGAAACTCAATCATCAAAACTTAAATCCAAGCGATATAAGCGTGATACTCGAATCACAAACGCAAATCGCAACAAATGACATTGAGGTATGCCTCCAACAATGTCGAAAAATGTTGGTGCGCCCAAAACTGGCAGAGTAAGAACATCCGCTTGCCTCCTGCCCACGGGCTGGCCTCCTCTATCTCTGGGTCCTCATTTCTCTGTGAATTACCAATATCGCAATCTATCGGCTCATCGGCCCGGTCAGGTGTGCTAACGGAAACGATTCCGCTCTGGCACTCCTCTGGTCATCTCTCAGCCAATTAGTATGATCACTCGTAAAACAGTACGTCACTGGCGTCGGCCTCTAGCCCTCTGAATATACGTAACACAACTTATCCTCGGTGCAAATCTCATCGCAGCAGTGTCCTGAAAGGAACCTACTCAAGGTCACTTCCGATCTCGCCTATGGCGAACTATACGGAGGCTGGTACTCTTACAAATCTTTCCTCGCTTTCTGGACATCTGCGTTCTCAGCACAACATTTCCTCAGGAACTGTCTGTATCCCAACGCCTCTGTATACATATCCGATCTCTAATCTCAACGAAGAGTAACAACAGCTCATTAACATCTTGCATGAACCTCTTGCTCCACTCATCTTTATTATCATCCACCTCGACGTCACGTCATGCTATCTGCGTATATCAATGGTTCTCGGCTACAGCCAATCCGGAATCTCTCACACGGACTCAAAACTACGAACTCGGTATCTTCATCACTCTGTAGAAGATATCTAGCTGAACACGTCCTCGGGAACTCATCCCAATAATCGAAGGAACACTCTATATTCGACTGTTCTCGATCAACTCACAACGCATCTTGGTGAGGTCCTCTATCTGCAACTGGTCATATTACTGATCTCCTATCAGATCATCCAACGAACAACGTCATCTCTGGATCGATCTACTCTAGATCTGAGTAAGATTCTCCACACTGGAAATCTTCAACTCAACTGGGCCTGCGTCGGCGCATCAAATCTGACGAATCACCTTCGTCTCTCAACTCCACTCAAGATAGACTAGCTATCTTTCGTTGCATCTCTTCCTGTAAGCTCTAGCGATCTCAGCTCGTAAGCTCAAGATGCGACATCCCATCCATCTCAGCAACAGCTGGGTCATCTATCTGCACGGTAGACGACATCACAAACTCTGAGGTAGGTTGTATATCAACAGTCCTCTCACAACAGGCAGCCTCTAACAATGGACCAATCATTCGGTACAAAACCGAATACTCGCCTCAAACGAGAGATCACAACACCAACATTATACCTACAAGTCCCTATGTCACCAGAAAACAACATGGTCAGTCCTTGTCCATGACAAGCTCGCCCTGACCACAACACCAGCAGCACCTCAATCTGCTCTCAAACCATGGTGACAGGAACCTCAAGCAAGTATCGATAAAGATAGATCAATGAATGAAGAATCAACAGATCCCAAATGGATATATGTTCATAGGAACGAATAGTATCAAAGATCTCAAGATATGTACATCCTAAGGTTTCTTAAATGGAGTATCGTATCGTAAATATGCCGCGGAACATACGTAGTATATATCTCAACACTTGATTCGATAACCTGGCTATATCTCATACAACTGACCGATACAATACATCGCGAGAATAGAATACGGTATCACATACACGGATTATTCTCGGCCCCGCATATATCACATATGCGCTCCTATTTCGTTTTAGCTGAGTCAGTAAAACCTCTATGTAGGACTCTAAAGACTCGTCAATACGCCGGCAGTAGGCGATGATCATATCAAGCACCCACAAGCCGTCAGCGGTACTAGCTGGACGTAACTGTTAGTTGTATGTATGCCCTAGAGGCCAGTATTGTACAGATGATGTATATTATAATGGATGCTTGGACATATATAGAGATGACTTTCTTGCTCGATATTATAGTATGTTATCTGGTTGCTCTTTATCTTAACATGTATACTTGTCTCTTTATACTGTCTTAGAGTTACATGTTGGTAAATGCCTTAGGATGTGTACTTGACTACCTGGACTATGATGCGGATCATACTAGTGGGGGCATGTTAGTCCATAAGTACATCCTTCAAGGTCCCTAGTCGTGGGTGTATCGAGACGGGGCATCGATACACCAGTGTAGACTAGCGTATACGCTTCTCGACCCATGAGATATCCATTGGTGTTTGACATCAGAGATGGTATACGGGTGCTCAGTGGAGACTGGGTACACTGGACGGACTCGCCGAGAACTCCCAGTTGGTATTATACCTCACGTCAGATGGCAGTTCTCTGGTGACACTTGTACAGGTTAGTCTGTAGACCCAAGATCGTCATAGAGTCTTGTGTGATTCCTACTGTACTTTGATTTCCATCTTACCACGTCCATGAGGGCGTGCAAAACGGTGGTTTTTGGGTACAGTCCCGAGTCACATGGAGACAATGAGCGATAGGAGGGGTTTCGTCTCTCTCGGTATTGGGGGTTGATGTTGCGCTGTGCTCGATTGGCCGTAACAGGGAAGTCCCTGGCCAGGGCTGATTCAGAGATTTGCTGGTAAGTGTTACCAGTAGTTTCTCGACCCGTTATGAGCCTTACATTGGCACGACTAATCAGTTATTAGGGTCTGACGTTTACCACCCCTAGACTTGATATGCGACATATCAGACGAGGAGACCGGACTGCACGGTAGTGTTGCCGGTTGGCTCGACGGGAGTTGTATCGTGTTCGCTTGTTCTCTTCTGATCGTTCAATACCTGGGTGGCCGTTACGTTTAGCTGACCGCTTGCGGCTTGGGGGTGCTTGATATGATCATCACTCCCTGCCAGCGTATTGACGAGTCTTAGAGTCCCACAAAGGAGTTACCTAGTCCAGACGAAATGTTGTGGTGCGCGTATGCGATATGCGCATGGACCCGGTTAAAATGCGCGTATAGGATACCGTATATTGATCGGGCGGCTTGTTATTGGTGGGGTCGTATGTGATATGACCGGATTGATAAATCAAGTGTTGATTTATCATTTAACCATTAGCTTCTCACTTGAAATCCTTTCTTGAGTTTGATGGATGTATGCATGCATGTATGCTTTCTTTATAGATTCATGCACATATGGATGTACATACACACAAACATACATACATACATCCTTCATGGTTGTACATACATGAAAATGGTGGCAATATAAGACTCACACCATGGTTTGATTTCTATATAAATTATTATTGCATTTGATTTAAAAAACAAAAGAAAAGAAAAGGGTAATTCATGGGTGCTTTCTACACTCTTCTTGACCTAACCATACTCACCCACCATTTGACCATGGATTACTTTTCCTTTTGGTTTTTAACTCAAGTTCAATAATTGTTCAACCATGGTTTGAGATGAGAGATAAAAATTATATAAAGATATATTTTCTATTTTTTCAACTAGAGGTTTTTCTTATCTATTATTCAAAAGGCCACCATCTTCTTCCTCCCTCATGCTTTGCTCTATAGATTTATCTAGTTAGCAAATTATTCATCAAGATAGGATTTTGAAGTGAGAAAAGCCACCACAACATCATTCTACACAAGTCTTGCCCACTTGTTTAGAGTGTTAGCTTCGATTTTCATTCTTGATCTTGCGAAGTTGCTAGCTTGCACAAAGCGGACTCCGGATGGATCATCGGTGACCTAGAGGAGTTCAAGCGGAGCTTTTCCAAACCCCAAGTAGCCAAGGAGTCTAGCGTAGGGAGATACAAAGGTTGTACTCTCAAAACCCTAGCTTTTCTTTCGTGAGATGATATGCAAATTTTGAAACCCTAATTTTTCTAAGAACGATTCTTTGTTTGTAACCCTAAAAATTCAATTTTTGGTACATGTGATGCTTCCAAACCCTTCATGAGGTTCTAGGTTAACCCAACATTGGTATTGTTAGTTATATGTATACCCTAGAGGCCATTACTATACATAGGATGTATATTGTAGTGGATGCTGGGACATATATAGGGAGGACTTTCTTGCTCGACATGATAGTATGCTATCTGGTTGAACTTTACCTTAACGTGTATACTGTTTGTCTCTCTGTTACATGTTGGTAAAGCCCTTAGGATGTGTGCTTGACTACCTGGACTATGATGCGGATCATACTAGTGGGGACATGGTAGTCCATAAGTACATCCTTCACAGTCCCTAGTCGTGGGTGTATCGAGACGGGGCATCGATATACCAGAGTAGACTAGCGTATACCTTCTCGACCCATACAGATGGGCGATGGATGATCCCATATCCATCGGTGTTTGACATCAGAGATGATATACGGGTGCTCAGTAGAGACTGGGTACACTGGACGGACTCGCCTAGAACTCCCAGATGGTATTATACCTCACGTCAGATGGCAGTTCTATGGTGACACTGGTACAGAGTAGTCTGTTGACCCGAGATCGTCATAGAGTCTTGTGTGGTTCCCACTGTGCTTTGATTTCCATCTTACCACGTCCAAGAGGGCGTGCAAAACGGTGGTTTTTGGGTACAGTCCCGAGTCACATGGAGGCAATGAGCGATAGGAGGGGATTCGTCTCTCCCGGTATAGGGGGTTGATGTTGCGCTGTGTTCGATTGGCTATAACAGGAAATCCCTGGCCAGGGTTGCTGAGATTTACTGGTAAGTGTTACCAGTAGTTTCTCGAACAGTTATAGACCTCATATCGACACGACTTATTGAGCTATTGGGGTCTGACGTATACCACCCCTAGGCGAGATATGCGACATATCAGACGATCAGACCAGACTGTACGGTAGTGTTACTGGTCGGATTCACTGGAGTGTGAGCGGGCTTGCTCGTCGATCTTCAGATCGCTCAATACCCGGGTGGCCGTTACGTTTAGCAGACCGCTTGCGGCTTGTGGATGTTTGATATGATCATCATCCGCTGCCGGCGTATTGACGAGTCTTTAGAGTCCTACACAGAGGTTTCCTGGTTCAAGCGAAACGAAATAGGAGCGCATATGAGATATGTGCGGGACCGAGAATAATACGAGTATATGATACTGTATTCGATTCTCGCGATGTGACATTGATCGGTTATATCCGATATAGCCGGGTTATCGGATCAAGTGTTGATTCGATAAGATGTTACTAATGATACCAGTCGGTTATGTGCGCATGACCGGATCATTGAATCAAGTGTTGATTTAATGATTTAATGTATAATTATATATTTGATATATTACTTTGCATCGACTAGTATCGGTTCACTTTAAAATGGATTTTCTCACTCGGGTGTGCGCATTACATATGCGATATGATTTTGTGCACTTGATTGTATCATGTTTGATGATACATGTTTACTTGGTTAAGTGCAAAGAATTAAACCATGGTTAAAAGAATGGCTAGGGTTTCATTTCCTTTATTTATTCATTTATTTATTTATTTATTCATTTTGATAAATGAATAAAAGAAATGAGAAAAGAATGGTGGCTAAATTTGTTCTTTAGTTGAAGCTTCATGAAGCTTTGTTCAAGTCAACCATCCTTATCTCATCCTTAACCCTAACCATTCCCACTAACCATGATTGATTCTCTACACTTAACTCTAGTTAGAATTATGATAAGAATTCATTTTCTTTTCATTTTTCATTGAACTTATCATAACTAATTTCCTTCTTCTTCTTCATTCTTCAAGTGAAGAAAAGCAAGGTCCATCAATGGTGATTGTTGGAAAAGAGTGAGAAATCCAAAACTAAAGTCTACCCACTTCCTATTTCTTCTTCCTCTACCTCTTGCCAAGTAGTAGAGTGTGTTTACTTCACAAGTTTCATGACTTGGTGAAGTGAGAGCTTGATCTTGCGATGCTTCGACGTAGATCATCTTCGGCATGGACATCGACGACCTAGCTTGCCCATTCTCCGACGAAGCCGATCCTAGAGCCCGGATTTGACTTGGACAGCGGAGAGGACCTCGTTGCGGAGCTATGGAGGTGGAGCACCGGATCTACAAAGGTTGTATTTCCGTTTTCTCATTAGTTAAGTGTTAACTAGTTCTTGTTCGCCTAGTTTTCTAGCCAACGATCCGTAGTTTAGGGTTTGTAGGCACCGTAAAATTTGAAATTGGCATGTTCGATGCCTTGTGTGACCTCACTTATGTGCCTAGGAACCCTACAGTGGTATCAGAGCCTAGCTAGAGCCTTAGGAGAAGTCCAGACGGAAATTGAAGTCCGATCGAACCCGAAACCCCGAACCAATATTGCTCTCTGTACAAATTTTAAAAACAGGGATTTTTCAGTATTAAAAATATCCATAAAAACATGCAGGAAAATCTAAGAGTAACTGTGTAACCCGTAGCCCTAATTCCACTAAAGCGCCGCGCTTCCGCGGCACGAGCATGGCTCGTGCGGCGGAAGGGCGGCCTATTTGTCGTTTTGTGAGACCTAGTTTACACAGTAACTCCTAGTTTCCAGTGTTGGTCTTCCTGGGTATTTTTAATATTTTTTCAAGAGTTGAATTTTTCTGAGTTGTTTTGGGGATTCGGTATTTCGATCGGGGTATCAAATTTTGTCTGTGTGGCTTTCCGGATAAATCTTAGAATATGTTAAAAAGTTCGACCGGATATAAATACCCAATTTTTCCCCTGTCGGGAAATTTCCAAGTGTTGGATTTTTCCGTAGTTTAACGACGTTCTAAGTAGTGCAAGTAACGCGATGGTCCCTCTAGAAGACACAAACCTTAACTCGATTATGTGACCGTCTTGAACTGCCCTTTGAACCTTCGGGTTTGGGGCAGTACGGCGTGCCACATGTGAGGCGTTGGCTTGACCCTTCTACGGCTGGATCGTTGGTACTGAGGCACGAACGGAATGTTGTTATACTTGTTTCATGTGTTGATCAGTTTCGGGAAAACTTGGGTGTTCGATTGTTCGATCGAAAAGTTTAACATTTTCTGTTTATCTGGAATGGGATACAATAATTGGAATTCACAAAAGTTATGTGATAACTAAATGAATGTTATAAACGTTGCAGTTTAGTCTCACTTGATCGGTTGCCACGGAATTTTGATGTGATCAAAAGTCCGTTGCAATCACGTAGCGTACGCGGATACTCGCCGGGTAAACTTAATAGACAGCTTCACTCCATAGCCCCGACCAAGTGACTGTAGGAGAACCCCGTCGCCGAAAGCATCCGTTCGGGTGCTCGCGGTAGCGGTGTTCCGCCTTGGTGCACTTCGTCGACGGTATCGGGGGTGCAGCTGTCTACTGAAGTTTGCGACGAGCATTCGATCAGGATGTCGGGAATCTTGTTGAATTGCCCGACTTGATATTGAAAAGTGTTTTCGATAATGAGACTAAAATGCGGGGTTTATAATTGTTAGGCATGCGATGTCTAAGTAATTCATTTGGTCAGGCATGCGATGTCTGAGGTGGTTGCGGATTCCAACTGTTGTAGTTTTACACTTTCTTTTCTGTGACCGTAAGTGTAATATGTGATATCGCCGGTTTCGTTGCTATATGTCAACGACAATTGGGATGGACATATTTACTTACGTTGATGACATGTGATGTTATGTGTTGCTAGATATGTTATATTGGATCGTCGTGTTTGAATAGCCGGGGGTTTTTATGTGAGATGAGTGTTTTTCATTTTCATTCATGTAAAAACTTGTATGTAATATTCTTTTATTGGGGCGCTTCCAGGTTGCGGAAGTTGTCACCTCTTGTATATTATTTACTTTTCTGCACTAGGATAGACCCAAGGAGGGGAGCACAAGTAACCGGGTTCTGGGGTCCAGTGGGAGACCAACTCGAGGAGTCGAGTTCGGGTCTCCTAACCCTAGAATTGGTAGGGTTGCTTGCCGCTCTCGTAGGGGTCTAGGGGTGTGGGTTTGGCTATTCATCACGACCGTGGAATCCGTGTTTTATACTGGCTCGTATTGAAAACACGGACGTCCTAGTATATCCAATATTTCATATGATTCTTCTGCTGCGATATCTGTGATGTGATCATGTGGTGTTCTGTGATAGATACAGTATACAGTATATATGATATATTATATAGGCGTTACTTATGTTTTACACCCGCGCTAGCCCTGCCCCGCTCTGTCGTTAGTTACCTAACCTAACGGTGCACGAGGGGACATCGAGGCGAATGCGGATGGCATATGTGTACGTCGTATTTATCTGTGATGTTTAGGTACTTAAATGATGGGACTTCATTAATGTGATTAATGAAATAAAAGAAACCTAAGATGTTGTAGAATCGAATTTCAAAATAAAACAGGTAGCTACAGTTCTTGCTTTGCATAGCGGTATATGTGATATATCCTGCACCTTATTCGATGAGGAAAGGACCGAGATCCCTTCACCGGGAGTGACTCCTTTAGCAATAACTGGCAGATGCTACACACTCGGTTTGTCTTTTGATTGCTTTTAAGTGTTTTTGCTTTGCACAGTGATATATATGATATATCCCGCACCTCATTCGACGAGGAAAGGACCGACGATCCCTTCACCGGGAGTGACTCCTTTAGCAAAACTAGAAAAGCCTCAAAAGCACTCCATTTCAAAATTCATTCGATCCTACAACGATATCAAGTTCATTACGCAATAGGTTTTCAGAAAAACCTGTCGTAGCCCTCCGTCATTTCAGATAAGTTGTATATAGTATTCGTGCTGCATTTGTTGGCTTTCGTCAAGGTGCAGTGTGCGGTAGCTATATGCTGCTTATCTGCTAGCATACGATGCGATTGGATTAGGGTAGTCGTGCGGCTTTGTTGGCTTTCGTCAAGGGTCGTGCGGGTGGGTTTAATTCGATCAAGAAATGTACGGGTTGAACTTGACTAGCGGGCTATGGTTTGTTGGCTTTCGTCAAGGTCATAGCACGTTAGGGGCAAAATATTATCGGGAATTTCAAGTGTTGAAATTTGCAATGAGATTGCATACCTTCTATGAGATAGTTGGATCCCGATACCCGCTGCGAGTAAGTGTTACTCCTGGGAGAGTTTTATACATTACAATTAGCCGATCTAGTAGGTGTCTAGAAAGGTGTCAACGGGGTTACGCCTCTCGGAAAACGAGGTTTACAGTAATTAGGTTCGTGCGAAAGCACGGGGGACCTCCCTCAAAGTACCGACACTGGCCTGGCTGAAAGATTGGCGAACTTGTAGTGTGTAATTAATCCCGGCTAGTCTTTCCTTTTAGGGTTTGAAGGAAGATTTGATAAAAAGCAGTGGGAGCCATCCTGATTAGATAAAATAATAACCAATCTATTCTTGACAGAGCGCACGCTGAGTGTTTTCTTCTCTCTCTCTCCTGGTAGCGACCATATCACGCCTTAATCAAGATAAAAATATGGATTATTGACCGAACCCGCTTGTTATACTGAGCTGGGGAACGTTGGTCCCGCTCCAACTTATAATTGTTATAAGACAGAGCAGGAAATTGGGGAATACCAGATTTCCCGTGCCACCCAAACGAAGAAAGTGCATGCTGATGCATCATCTTCGGGTGTGTTCGTTACAAAGAACTGTTTCTCAGTATCCTCCGCGTCCTGGGTATGTGATACCAGATCAGGATCCCAGATATGTAATCTGTTACATAGGGCTACAGAAAGGTAGAGAACTGAGAACGGGTGATAAGTTTCATGAGGCAGAAAATGGGGCAAGTGTTGCAGCCAAGTCTGTCGGTCACTGTCACCCTGTATTACAATACATTGATTCTGAACGAATGTTATTAGATACCGAACCTGATATACAAAATCATATCAGTCTCTTTATTAGTAAAGAAAGGATATAATTTTGTATTGTTGGATAATGTTTTGAACATTTCCTATATCAAAAGTTGATCGGATCAGGCACGTTATCTAAAAGCATTGATGTTCTAAATCAAACTACAGTTCTTGGTATATGGAACACACACAAGAGGAAGAGTTCAGAAATGAACGAATTCTTCTTGAGGCATTGTAGACTAGGTCAGATCAATGTGACCCGACTAGCTAGAGTTACATAAAGATGCATATTTAAATCAGTTTGAATTTACATCTTGTGAAACTCTCCAGTCATGTCACAAAGATAAGATGACCATAGCTCTGTTTATTGGAAACAGAGAAAGAGTTAGTAAACTCTTGGGATGATACATGTTGATGTATGTAGGTCCCCTGTCTACATATGCCAGGACAGGTTCTTTATACTTCATTACATTCTCTGATGATCTTTCGAGTTTCAGACCTATGTTCCTGTTGAAACACAAGTCCGAACCTTTTGAGATATTCACAGAATATAAGTTAGAAGTAGAGAACCAAAATACGGGTATAAGTATTATGTCCTATGATGAGATCAGGGAGGAGAATACTTGTGCACGGAATTCCTGGATTATTCTAAAGGAGAATGAGATTCTCTCTCAGCATTACTCCTCTGTATACACCATAGCACGATGGTATATTGGGGCGGAGCAGATACACCCTATTTGATAAGGTGTGCTCTATGATGAGTACTACTGAGTTACCTGTTTCCTTTTGGGTGTTATGCACTTGAGAAGCTGCATACCTATTGAATAGGGTTCGAATCAAATCAATGCCTACCACTTCATATATGATATGGAAAGGGAAGAGCCCATGTCTTAAGCTAGTTAAGATTTGGGGTTGTCTGGCCTATGTCTAAAAGCAAAATCCGGACAAGCTCAAGGCAAGGTCTGTTATGTAGAACTGGAAGTGTTCCAGCTATACGAACTACAGCAGATGATTTGATAGAACCAAGGGATTCAGTAGATACCAACGAACCTCAGCCTCTCCGCCGATCTAGTAGGGTTCCTCACCCACCTGAGAGATACTTCGGTTTCTCTATGACAGTGGGAGCGAGGATTACATCATGAGATGATGACCCAACTAGTTTCGAGCTGGCCATCAGGAGTAAGACTCTGTAAGAATGGCTGGATGCTTATCGATCTGAGATGGAATCCTTATACACCAACAAAGTATGGACTTTGGTTGCTATATCTGAAGGGTTAAATCCCCATCAGGAGCAAGTATATCTTGAGAAGATTACTTGGTGTAGATGGAAAAGTTGAGACTTTCAAAGCTAGACTTGTTAAAAGTGTGCATCATTGACCAGGTGTGGATAATGATGAAACCTTTTTCAGGTAGCTATGCTTAAGTCCATTCGGATCCTACTTGCCACGGCTACATACCATGACTACGATATCTGGCGGTTGGGTGCCATGACTGCTTTTCTAAATGATGATTTAGAAGAGTGCGTCTGTAAGTACACAGCCAGAGGGCTTCGTAAACAGTGGGAGCAGCGGAAACGTGTGCAAGATGCTTTATAGGATAAAGCAGGCATCGCGGAGTTGGAACATCTGTTTTGATGAATTAGTCAAAGAGTTTGACATCATCAAAATGGTAGATGAACCTTGTATAAACAAAAAGGTAGTAGGGAGTATGGTGGTGATCCTCGTAGAGGACGTGGATGACATACACTTGATAAGAAAGGAGTTTCTTATGCTACGCTCGGTCAATCTCCGCTTATCACTAGAATTCTCCATATAGGATCAAAGTGATACCTACTAAATCCTGGATTTTGGATCTATGAGATAGATCTAAATGGATGTTAGAATTCTCACTAGATGTAGTGAGACGGTATCAACACATCCTGGGGAGAATCACTGGAAGGGTTCCAGGGTGATAAAGACGACTGAATGTCAGTCGCAGGCATAGTCTTTACCCTCAGTAAAGGGACGGTATATTGGAAGAAATTCCAAGCTAGATACCGTGACATACTAGACGATAAAGGCACGATACATCGCTACTTAAGATTCTACCAAAGAGGCTGTTTGGGTGTATATTGGTTCATGAGATGAACTATGTTCCTACCATTGTGAGACAATGGAGTTGTGGCTTATGCCAAGGAACGTCCGTCCCATCAGTGATCCAGACATATTCTAAGGCAGCATCGCCTGATCATGGAGATGATTGATCTCCAGGGTGATCGAGGTTAGGAGAGTAGACTCAGAGGACAACACAGCGGATCCACTCACAAAGGCCTGTTCCCAGAGAGAGACTTTTATGGGATGGTTGAGTATGAGATACTTCAAACCACTGCTACAGATGGCCCTAGTGCAAGTGGGAGATTGTTAGTTATATGTATGCCCTAGAGGCCATTACTATACATAGGATGTATATTGTAGTGGATGCTGGGACATATATAGGGAGGACTTTCTTGCTCGACATGATAGTATGCTATCTGGTTGAACTTTACCTTAACGTGTATACTGTTTGTCTCTCTGTTACATGTTGGTAAAGCCCTTAGGATGTGTGCTTGACTACCTGGACTATGATGCGGATCATACTAGTGGGGACATGGTAGTCCATAAGTACATCCTTCACAGTCCCTAGTCGTGGGTGTATCGAGACGGGGCATCGATATACCAGATTAGACTAGCATATACCTTCTCGACCCATACAGATGGGCGATGGATGATCCCATATCCATCGGTGTTTGACATCAGAGATGATATACGGGTGCTCAGTAGAGACTGGGTACACTGGACGGACTCGCCTAGAACTCCCAGATGGTATTATACCTCACGTCAGATGGCAGTTCTATGGTGACACTGGTACAGAGTAGTCTGTTGACCCGAGATCGTCATAGAGTCTTGTGTGGTTCCCACTGTGCTTTGATTTCCATCTTACCACGTCCAAGAGGGCGTGCAAAACGGTGGTTTTTGGGTACAGTCCCGAGTCACATGGAGGCAATGAGCGATAGGAGGGGATTCGTCTCTCCCGGTATAGGGGGTTGATGTTGCGCTGTGTTCGATTGGCTATAACAGGAAATCCCTGGCCAGGGTTGCTGAGATTTACTGGTAAGTGTTACCAGTAGTTTCTCGAACAGTTATAGACCTCATATCGACACGACTTATTGAGCTATTGGGGTCTGACGTATACCACCCCTAGGCGAGATATGCGACATATCAGACGATCAGACCGGACTGTACGGTAGTGTTACTGGTCGGATTCACTGGAGTGTGAGCGGGCTTGCTCGTCGATCTTCAGATCGCTCAATACCCGGGTGGCCGTTACGTTTAGCAGACCGCTTGCGGCTTGTGGATGTTTGATATGATCATCATCCGCTGCCGGCGTATTGACGAGTCTTTAGAGTCCTACACAGAGGTTTCCTGGTTCAAGCGAAACGAAATAGGAGCGCATATGAGATATGTGCGGGACCGAGAATAATACGAGTATGTGATACTGTATTCGATTCTCGCGATGTGACATTGATCGGTTATATCCGATATAGCCAGGTTATCGGATCAAGTGTTGATTCGATAAGATGTTACTAATGATACCAGTCGGTTATGTGCGCATGACCGGATCATTGAATCAAGTGTTGATTTAATGATTTAATGTATAATTATATATTTGATATATTACTTTGCATCGACTAGTATCGGTTCACTTTAAAATGGATTTTCTCACTCGGGTGTGCGCATTACATATGCGATATGATTTTGTGCACTTGATTGTATCATGTTTGATGATACATGTTTACTTGGTTAAGTGCAAAGAATTAAACCATGGTTAAAAGAATGGCTAGGGTTTCATTTCCTTTATTTATTCATTTATTTATTTATTTATTCATTTTGATAAATGAATAAAAGAAATGAGAAAAGAATGGTGGCTAAATTTGTTCTTTAGTTGAAGCTTCATGAAGCTTTGTTCAAGTCAACCATCCTTATCTCATCCTTAACCCTAACCATTCCCACTAACCATGATTGATTCTCTACACTTAACTCTAGTTAGAATTATGATAAGAATTCATTTTCTTTTCATTTTTCATTGAACTTATCATAACTAATTTCCTTCTTCTTCTTCATTCTTCAAGTGAAGAAAAGCAAGGTCCATCAATGGTGATTGTTGGAAAAGAGTGAGAAATCCAAAACTAAAGTCTACCCACTTCCTATTTCTTCTTCCTCTTCCTCTTGCCAAGTAGTAGAGTGTGTTTACTTCACAAGTTTCATGACTTGGTGAAGTGAGAGCTTGATCTTGCGATGCTTCGACGTAGATCATCTTCGGCATGGACATCGACGACCTAGCTTGCCCATTCTCCGACGAAGCCGATCCTAGAGCCCGGATTTGACTTGGACAGCGGAGAGGACCTCGTTGCGGAGCTATGGAGGTGGAGCACCGGATCTACAAAGGTTGTATTTCCGTTTTCTCATTAGTTAAGTGTTAACTAGTTCTTGTTCGCCTAGTTTTCTAGCCAACGATCCGTAGTTTAGGGTTTGTAGGCACCGTAAAATTTGAAATTGGCATGTTCGATGCCTTGTGTGACCTCACTTGTGTGCCTAGGAACCCTACAGGTATCAGAGTTACTAGGCATTGGATGTCGACCTATGGGGGGTTCTCACTGTGTGACAGTGTGGCGAAGCATAGGCTCTTACCCCCAGGGTGTCCCAAGACCGGAAGGTGTTCCAGCGGGTTGTAGTCCTCGCGAGGGGGCATGCGTAAAAAGTAGCGGCCGAGGGACCCGTTGGTGCCACGGAGACCCCATTGGATGGGGTGGTTGCCAAACCCAACAGTGGTATCAGAGCCGACCTAGAACATTAGGCGACACTTTAGCGAAGTCAAAACTCCGATCGAACCAAAATACGACCTTTTCGGACCCTCTCTGGACAATTTTTAAAACCTGGTTATTTTCAGAATTAAAAATATGAAAAAAATTCAGCAGGTAAATATAAGAATTACTGTGAAAAACGATGCCATGAACAGTTAATTCCACCGCGGAACCGCAGCAATAGCCTGCTTAGGCCGCGGTTCCGCGGCCGTTCTGTTGCTTCATCGTGTCGTTTTTGTACAGTAACTAATTTATCTTCTTGTACATTGTTTTGGAGTATTTTTAATCTGAATTTAGTACTGTAAATTCTGGAGATGATTTTGGACTCGACGATTCGATCGGAATTTTGATTTCGTGACTTTTCCGGGTAAATTAGAAAGTTTCGAATTGTTCGAACGAGTGTCATTTGCTCACTTTTTATGGGGTTTAAATCCTTCGGAGATATGTGCAAGTTTTGTGGTGGACCCTCTAGAAGACAACAAACCTTAACTCGATTATGTGACCGTCTTGAACTGCCCTTTGAACCTTAGGGTTTGGGGCAGTACGGCGTGCCACATGTGAGGCGTTGGCTTGACCCTTCTACGGCTGGACCGCTACTACTGTGTCACACTCCGAGTTTTTGAACTCTGCTCAAGTATTGAGCTTTAGCGAATCTTGGGTATTTGATCGTTCGTTCGAAAAACTTTAATACTGTCTAATTATCTGGAATGTGATGCAATGTGTGGAATTCATATTACTAGACATGAAATACGAAGTATGTGATATTTCGCATTTACGATGTCTAAAGAGAATGTGGATTCCAGATATTGCAGTTTTACACTTTCTTTTATGTGACCGTAAGTATAGTATGTAGTGGTATTGCCGATTGTCGTTGCTATACGTCGACGACAATCGGTGTATGCATACTTACTTACGTTGATGATATGAGATATTATGTGTTGCGAAGATATGATGTTCAGGATTGTCGTGATTGAATAGCCGGGGGTTTTATGTGAGATGAGAGTTTTATATTTTCATTCATGTAAATTCAATTGTAATGTAATATTCTTTTATTTAGGGCACTTCCGGATTGAGGTTGATGCCACCAGTGTTGTATATTATTTACTTTTCCGCATTACGATGGACCCAAGGAGGGGAGCACGGGTGACCGGGTTCTGGAGTTCAGTGGGAGGCCATCTCGAGGAGTCGAGACCGGGTCTCCTAAACTCCAGAATTGGTAGGGTTGCTTGCCGCTCTCGTAGGGGTCCATGGTGTGGGCGTGGCAATTCATCGCGACTGTGGAATCCGTATTTTCTATTGTTAGCTAAATACTAAATACGGACGTCCTAGTATATCCCACATTATATCTATGTTTCTACTGCGATATCTGTGATGTGATCATGTGATGTGCTGTGATAGATACTGTATATAATATGTATGATATATTATATAGACGTTACTTATATTTTACACCCTCACTAGCCCTGCCCTGCTCTGTCGTTAGTTACCTAACCTAACGGTGCACGAGGGGACATCGAGGCGAATGCGGATGGCATAAGTGTACGTCGTATTTATCTGTGATGTTTAGGTGACTTAAATGATGGGACTTCATTAATGTGATTAATGAAAGAAAAGAAACCTAAAAGATGCTGTAGAATCAAATTTTCAAATAAAAGGGTAGCTACAGTTTTGCTTTGCACAGCGGTATATATGATATACCCTACAACTTATTCGATGGGGAAAGAGCCGAGATCCCTTCACCGGGAGTGACCTCTTTAGCAAAACTGGCAGATGCTACAACACTCGGTTTGACTTTTGACTGTTTTTGGAGTTTTGCTTTGCATAGTGATATATATGATATATCCCGCATCTTATTCGATGAGGAAAGAGACGAGATCCCTTCACCGGGAGTGACCTCTTTAGTAAAACTAATGAAAGCCTCAAAATCACTCCATTTCAAAATTCACTAGATTCTACAACGATATCAAGTTCATTACGCTCATGGTTTTTCTGAAAAAAAACCTGCGTAGCCCTCCGTCATTTCAGATAAGTACTACTTAGTATTCATGCTGCGGTAGTTTGGCCTCCGTCAAGGCGTAGTGTATGGTAGCTAACTAGTGCTTATCTGCTAGCATATGATGAGATTGGATTAGGGTATTCGTACGGCGTAGTTTGGCATCCGTCAAGGGTCGTACGGGTGGGTTTAATTCAATCAAGAAATGACGGGTTGAACTTGACTAGCGCCGTATGGGTAGTTTGGCCTCCGTCAAGGTCATGGGACGCTAGGGGCAAAAGCATTATCGGGAATTTCAAGTGTTGAAATTTGCAATGAGATTGCATACCTTCTATGAGATAGTTGGATCCCGATACCCACTGCGAGTAATTGTTACTCCCGGGAGAGTTTTACACAGGACAATTAGCCGATCAAGTAGGTGTCTAGAAAGGTGTCAACGGGGTTACGCCTATGGGAAAACGAGGTTTACTTTAATTAGGTCCGTGCGAAAGCACGGGGAACCTCCCTCAAAGTACCGACACTAGCCTGGCTGAAAGATCGGTGAAGTTGTAGGGTGTAATTAATCCCGGCTAGTCTTTCCTTTTAGGGTTTGAAGGAAGATTTGATAAAAACAGTGGGAGCCATCCTGATTAGATAAGATAATAACCAATCTGATCTTGCAAGAGCATACGCTAAAGTGTTTTCTTCTCTCTCTCTCCAGGGAGCGACCATGTCATGCCTTAATCAAGATAATAATATGGATGTATTGACTGAACCCGCTTATTATACTTGTTAGTTATATGTATGCCCTAGAGGCCATTACTGTACATAGGATGTATATTGTAGTGGATGCTGGGACGTATATAGGGAGGACTTTCTTGCTCGACATGATAGTATGCTATCTGGTTGAACTTTACCTTAACGTGTATACTGATTTTCTCTCTGTTACATGTTGGTAAAGCCTTTAGGATGTGTGCTTGACTACCTGGACTATGATGCGGATCATACTAGTGGGGACATGGTAGTCCATAAGTACATCCTTCAAAGTCCCTAGTCGTGGGTGTATCGAGACGGGGCATCGATATACCAGAGTAGACTAGCGTATACCTTCTCGACCCATACAGATGGGCGATGGATGATCCCATATCCATCGGTGTTTGACATCAGAGATGATATACGGGTGCTCAATAGAGACTGGGTACACTGGACGGACTCGCCGAGAACTCCCAGATGGTATTATACCTCACGTCAGATGGCAGTTCTCTGGTGACACTGGTACAGAGTAGTCTGTTGACCCGAGATCGTCATAGAGTCTTGTGTGGTTCCCACTGTGCTTTGATTTCCATCTTACCACGTCCAAGAGGGCGTGCAAAACGGTGGTTTTTGGGTACAGTCCCGAGTCACATGGAAGCAATGAGCGATAGGAGGGGATTCATCTCTCCCGGTATAGGGGGTTGATGTTGCGCTGTGATCGATTGGCTATAACAGGAAATCCCTGGCCAGGGTTGCTGAGATTTACTGGTAAGTGTTACCAGTAGTTTCTCGAACAGTTATAGACCTCATATCGACACGACTTATCGAGCTATTGGGGTCTGACGTTTTACCACCCCTAGGCAAGATATGCGACATATCAGACGATCAGACCGGACTGTACGGTAGTGTTACTGGTCGGATTCACTGGAGTGTGAGCGGGCTTGCTCGTCGATCTTCAGATCGCTCAATACCCGGGTGGCCGTTACGTTTAGCAGACCGCTTGCGGCTTGTGGGTGTTTGATATGATCATCGCCTGCTGCCGACGTATTGACGAGTCTTTAGAGTCCTACACAGAGGTTTCCTGGCTCAAGCGAAACGAAATAGGAGCGCATATGAGATATGTGCGGGACCGAGAATGATACGGTATGTGATACTGTATTCGATTCTCGCGATGTGACATTGATCGGTTATATGCGATATAGCCAGGTTATCGGATCAAGTGTTGATTCGATAAGTTGTTACTGTTGATATTAGTCGGTTATATGCGATATGACCGGATCGTTAAATCAAGTGTTGATTTAATGATTTAATGCATAATTATATATTTGATATATTACTTTGCGTTAACTAGTATTGGTTCACTTTATATGGATTTTCTCACTTGTATTGTGCACATTGTATATGTGATATACATTTGTACATTTGCTTGTATCATGTTTGATGATGCATGATTGTTTAAGTGTATGTTTAGAATAAACCATGGTTATTTATATGATTAGGGTTTTATTTCCTTTTCTTATTTATTTATCTATTTATTCATTTTGGAAATAATTAGAAAAGGCATAAAGAGAAAATGGTGGCTAATTTTGTTTCATATTGAAGCTTCTTGAAGACTTTGACCTAGTGACCATTTTGTTCTTATCCTTAACCCTAACCATTCCATTAACCATGGTCTTTTCTCTACACTTAACTAAGGTTGAATGTATGATAAGTATTGATTTACTTTTTCTTTTTAATTAATCTTATCATATAAGCTTCTTCTTCTTCTTCCTTGACTTCAAGAAGAAAAGCTTCACCTCCATCAATGGTGATTGATGCATATGAGTGAGAAATCCAATTCTAAAGTCTACCCACTTCCTATTTCTTCATCCTCTACCTCTTGCCAAGTAGTAGAGTGTGTTTACTTCACAAGTTTCTTGACTTGGTGAAGTTGTGAGCTTGATCTAGCGATGCCTCGACGTAGATCATCTTCGGCATGGACATCGACGACCTAGCTCCCTTTTTGTCCGACGAAGCCGACTCTAGAGCCCGGATTTGATTTGGACAGCGGAGAGGACCTCGTTGCGGAGCCGTGGAGGTGGAGAACCGGATCTACAAAGGTTGTATTTCCATATCTCTTAGTTAATTGTTAACTAGTTAGCTTTTTCGCCTAGACATCTAGCCGACGATCCGTAGTTTAGGGTTTGTAGGCACCGTAGAATTTGAAATTGGCATGTTCGATGCCTTGTGAGACCTCTTGGGAGTGCCTAGGAACCCTATAGTGGTATCAGAGCTACTAGGCATTGGATGTCGACCTATGGGGGGTTCTCACTGTGTGACAGTGTGGCGAAGCATAGGCTCTTACCCCCAGGGTGTCCCGAGACCGGAAGGTGTTCCGGTGGGTTGTAGTCCTCGCGAGGGGGCATGCATAAAAAGTAGCGGCTGAGGGACCCGTTGGTGCCACGGCGACCCCATTGGATTGGGTGGCTTCCTGACCTACAGTGGTATCAGAGCCTAGCTAGAGCCTTAGGCGAAGTCTAGACGGATTTTGAAGTCCGAATGACCCAAAACCGAAACCCAAAATATGCTCTCTGTACTTTTTCTAAAAACAGGGATTTTTCAGTATTAAAAATATGCAGAAAAACCAGCAGAGAAATATAAGAATTTCGACACAAAAATTTGCTGATGAACAGTAAATATTGGCGCGGATCCGCGGCATGAGCTTGGATAATGCGGCGGATCCGCGGCAAAAATGTGACGTCATCATCCAATTTTTGTACAGTAATTCATTTTGTCTGATGTTGAGTTTTCTGGGAATTTTTAATATTTTTTCTTGAGTTGAATTTTCTGCAGTTGTTTTGGGGATTCGGTATTTCGATCGGATTATCAAATTTCGTCTTTTGTGTATTTCTGGATAATTTTTAGAATATGTTAAAAAGTTCGACCGGATATAAATACCCAATTTTTCCCCTGTCGGGAAATTTCCAAGTGTTAGATTTTTCCGTAGTTTAACGACGTTCTAAGTAGTGCAAGTAACGCGATGGACCCTCTAGAAGACAACAAACCTTAACTCGATTATGTGACCGTCTTGAACTGCCCTTTGAACCTTCGGGTTTGGGGCAGTACGGCGTGCCACATGTGAGGCGTTGGCTTGACCCTTCTACGGCTGGACCGTTGCTACTGAGGCACGAACTGAATGTTGTTAGACTTATTTCATGTGTTGATCTGTTTCGGGAAAACTTGGGTGTTCGATTGTTCGATCGAAAAGTTTAACATTTTCTGTTTATCCGGAATGGGATACAATAATTGGAATTCACAAAAAGTTATGAGATAACTGAATGAATATTATAAACATAGCAGTTTAGTCTCACTTGATCGGTTGCCACGGAATTTTGATGTGATCAAAAGTTCGTCGCAATCACGTAGCGTACGCGGATACTCGCCGATAAACTTAATAGACAGCCTCACCCCATAGCCCCGACCAAGTGACTGTAGGAGAACCCCGTCGCCGAAAGCATCCGTTCGGGTGCTCGCGGCAGCGGTGTTCCGCCTTGGTGCACTTCGTCGACGGTATCGGGGGTGCAGCCGCCTACTAAAGTTTGCGATGAGCATTCGATCAGGATGTCGGGAATCTTGTTGAATTGCCCGACTTGATATTGAAAAGAGTTTTCGATTTCGAGACTAAAATGCGGGGTTTATAATTGTTAGGCATGCGATGTCTAAGTAATTCATTTGGTCAGGCATGCGATGTCTGAGGTGGTTGCGGATTCCAACTGTTGTAGTTTTACACTTTCTTTTCTGTGACCGTAAGTGTAATATGTGATATCGCCGGTTTCGTTGCTATATGTCAACGACAATTGGGATGCGCATATTTACTTACGTTGATGACATGTGATGTTATGTGTTGCTGGATATGTTATATTGGATCGTCGTGTTTGAATAGCCGGGGGTTTTTATGTGAGATGAGTGTTTTTCATTTTCATTCATGTAAAAACTTGTATGTAATATTCTTTTATTGGGGCGCTTCCAGGTTGCGGAAGTTGTCACCGTTTGTATATTATTTACTTTTCCGCACTAGGATAGACCCAAGGAGGGGAGCACAAGTAACCGGGTTCTGGAGTCCAGTGGGAGACCAACTCGAGGAGTCGAGTCCGGGTCTCCTAACTCTAGAATTGGCAGGGTTGCTTGCCGCTCTCGTAGGGGTCTAGGGGTGTGGGTTTGGCTATTTATCACGACCGTGGAATCCGTGTTTTATACTGGCTCGTATTGAAAACACGGACGTCCTAGTATATCCAATATTTCATATGTTTCTTCTGCTGCGATATCTGTGATGTGATCATGTGATGTTCTGTGATAGATACAGTATATAGTATATATGATATATTATATAGACGTTACTTATGTTTTACACCCGCGCTAGCCCTGCCCTGCTCTGCCGTTAGTTACCTAACCTAACGGTGCACGAGGTGACATCGAGGCGAATGCGGATGGCATAAGTGTACGTCGTATTTATCTGTGATGTTTAGGTACTTAAATGATGGGACTTCATTAATGTGATTAATGAATTAAAAGAAACCTAAGATGTTGTAGAATCGAATTTCAAAATAAAACAGGTAGCTGCAGTTCTTGCTTTGCACAGCGGTATATATGATATATCCTGCACCTTATTCGATGAGGAAAGGACCGAGATCCCTTCACCGGGAGTGACTCCTTTAGCAATAACTGGCAGATGCTACACACTCGGTTTGTCTTTTGATTGCTTTTAAGAGTTTTTGCTTTGCACAGTGATATATATGATATATCCCGCACCTCATTCCACGAGGAAAGGACCGACGATCCCTTCACCGGGAGTGACTCCTTTAGCAAAACTAGAAAAGCCTCAAAAACACTCCATTTCAAAATTCATTCGATCCTACAACGATATCAAGTTCATTACGCAATAGGTTTTCAGAAAAACCTGTCGTAGCCCTCTGTCATTTCAGATAAGTACTAGTTAGTATTCGTGCTACGTTTGTTGACCTCTGTCAAGGCGTAGTGTGCGGTAGCTGATTAGTGCTTATCTGCATAAGCATATGATGTGATTGATTTAGGGTAGTCGTGCGACCTTGTTGACCTCTGTCAAGGGTCGTGCGGGTGGGTTTACTTCAATCAGGAAATGACGGGTTGAACTTGACTAGCAGCCTATGGTTTGTTGACCTCTGTCAAGGTCATAGGACGCTAGGGGCAAAATATTATCGGGAATTTCAAGTGTTGAAATTTGCAATGAGATTGCATACCTTCTATGAGATAGTTGGATCCCGATACCCGCTGCGAGTAAGAGTTACTCCTGGGAGAGTTTTATACATTACAATTAGCCGATCAAGTAGGTGTCTAGAAAGGTGTCAACGGGGTTACGCCTCTGGGAAAACGAGGTTTACATTAATTAGGTTCGTGCGAAAGCACGGGGGACCTCCCTCAAAGTACCGACACTGGCCTAGCTGAAAGATTGGCGAACTTGTAGAGTGTAATTAATCCCGGCTAGTCTTTCCTTTTAGGATTTGAAGGAAGATTTGATAAAAAGCAGTGGGAGCCATCCTGATTAGATAAAATAATAACCAATCTATTCTTGACAGAGCGCACGCTGAGTGTTTTCTTCTCTCTCTCTCCAGGTAGCGACCATATCACGCCTTAATCAAGATAATAATACGGAATTTTGACCGAACCCGCTTGTTATACTGAGCTGGGGAACGTTGGTCCCGCTCCAACTTATAATTGTTATAAGACAGAGCAGGAAATAGGGGATTACCAGAATTCCCGTGCCGCCCAAACGAAGAGAGTGCATATGATGCATCATCTTCGGGTGTGTTCGTTACAAAGAACTGTTTCTCAGTATCCTTTACGTCCTGGGTATGTGATACAAGATCAGGATCCCAGATATGTAATCTGTTACATAGGGCTACAGATAGGTAGAGAACTGAGAACGGGTGATAAGTTTCATGAGGCAGAAAACGGGGCAAATGTTGCAGCCAAGTCTGTTGGTCACTGTCACCCTGTATTACCAATACATTGATTCTGAACGAATGTTATTAGATACCGAACCTGATATACAAAATCATATCAGTCTCTTTATTAGTAAAGAAATGATAAAATTTTGTATAGTTGGATAATGTTTTGAACATTTCCTATATCAAAAGTTGATCGGTTCAGGCACGTTATCTAAAAGCATTGATGTTCTAAATCAAACTACAGTTCTTAGTATACAGAACACACACAAGAGGAAGAGTTCAGAAATGAACAAATCCTTCTTGAGGTATTGTAGACTAGGTCATATCAATGCGACCCGACTAGCTAAGTTCCACATAGATGCATATTTAAAACAGTTTGAATCTACATCTTATGAAACTTGCCAGTCATGTCACAAAGATAAGATGACCATAGCTCCGTTTATTGGAAACAGAGAAAGAGTTAGTGAACTCATGGGATGATACATGTTGATGTATGTAGGTCCCCAGTCTACACATGCCAAGACCGGTTCTTTGTACTTCATTACATTCTCTGATAATCTCTCGAGATTCAGACATATGTTCCTGTTGAAACACAAGTCCGAACCTTTTGAGATATTCACAGAATATAAGCGAGAAGTAGAGAACCAGAATACGGGTATAAGTATTATATCCTATGATGAGATCAAGGAGGAGAATACTTTAGCACGGAAATACTGGACTATTCTAAAGGAGAATGAGATTCTCTCTCAGCATTACTCCTCTGTATACACCATAGCACGATGGTATATCGGGGCGGAGCAGATACACCCTATTTGATATGGTGTGCTCTATGATGAGTAATACTGAGTTACCTTTTTCCTTTTGGGTGTTATGCACTTGAGAAGTTGCATACCTATTGAATAGGGTTCGAATCAAATCAATGCCTACCACTTCATATGTGATATGGAAAGGGAAGAGCCCATGTCTTAAGTTAGTTAAGATTTGGGGTTGTCCGGTCTATGTCTAAAAGCAAAATCCGGACAAACTCGAGGCAAGGTTAGTTATGTAGAACTGGAAAGGTTCCAGCTATGCAAACTACAGAAGATGATTTGACAGAACCAAAGGATTCAGTAGATACCAACGAACCTCAGCCTCTCCGCCGATCTAGTAGGGTTCCTCACCCACCTGAGAGATACTTCTGTTTCTCTATGACAGTGGGAGCGAGGATTACATCATAAGATGATGACCCAATTAGTTTCGAGCTGGCCATCAAGAGTGGGACTCTGTAAGAATGGCTGGATGCTTATCGATCTGAGATGGAATCCTTATACACCGACAAAGTATGGACTTTGGTTGCTATATCTGAAGGGTTAAATCCCCATCAGGAGCAAGTATATCTTGAGAAGATTACTTGGTGTACATGGAAAAGTTGAGACTTTCAAAGCTAGACTTGTTAAAAGTTTGTATCATTGACCAGGTACGGATAATGATGAAACCTTTTCAAGTAGCTATGCTTAAGTCCATCCAGATCCTACTTGCCACGGCTACATACCATGACTACGATATCTGGCGGTTGGGTGCCATGACTGCTTTTCTAAATATTGATTTAGAAGAATGCGTCTGTAAGTACACAGCCAGAGGGCTTCGTAAACAGTGGGAGCAGCGGAAACGTGTGCAAGATGATTTATCTGATAAACCAGGCATCGCGGAGTTGGAACATCTGTTTTGATGAAGCAGTCAAAGAGTTTGACATCATCAAAATGGTAGATGAACCTTGTATAAACAAAAAGGTAGTAGGGAGTATGGTGGTGATCCTCGTATAGTACATGGATAACATACTCTTGATAAGAAAGGAGTTTCTTATGCTACGCTCGATCAATCTCCGTATATCACAAAGATTCTCCGTGTAGGATCAAAATGATACCTACTAAATCCTGGATTTTGGATCTATGAGATAGATCTAATTGGATGTTAGAATACTCACTAGTTGTAGTGAGATCGTATAAATTGATCCTGGGGAGAATCAATGGAAGGGTTCCAGGGTGATAAAGACGACTGAATGTCAGTCGCAGGCATTGTCTTTACCCTCAGTAAAGGGACGGTATGTTGGAAGAGTTCCAAGCTAGATACCGTGACATACTAGACGATAAAGGCAGGATACATCGCTACTTAAGATGCTACCAAAGAGGCTGTTTGGATGTATAATGGTTCATGAGATGAACTATGTTCCTACCATTGTGTGACAATGGAGTTGTGGCTTATACCAAGGAACGCCGGTCCCATCAGTGATCCAGACATATTCTAAGGCAGTATCACTTGATCATGGAGATGGTTGATCTCCAGGGAGATCGAGGATAGGAGAGTAGACTCAGAGGACAACACAGCGGATCCACTCACAAAGGCCTGTTCCCAGAGAGAGACTTTTATGGGATGGTTGAGTATGAGATACTGCGACCACTGCTATCAGATGGCCCTAGTGCAAGTGGGAGATTGTTAGTTATATGTATGCCCTAGAGGCCATTACTGTACATAGGATGTATATTGTAGTGGATGCTGGGACGTATATAGGGAGGACTTTCTTGCTCGACATGATAGTATGCTATCTGGTTGAACATTACCTTAACGTGTATACTGATTGTCTCTCTGTTGCATGTTGGTAAAGCCCTTAGGATGTGTGCTTGACTACCTGGACTATGATGCGGATCATACTAGTGGGGACATGGTAGTCCATAAGTACATCCTTCAAAGTCCCTAGTCGTGGGTGTATCGAGACGGGGCATCGATATACCAGAGTAGACTAGCGTATACCTTCTCGACCCATACAGATGGGCGATGGATGATCCCATATCCATCGGTGTTTGACATCAGAGATGATATACGGGTGCTCAGTAGAGACTGGGTACACTGGACGGACTCGCCGAGAACTCCCAGATGGTATTATACCTCACGTCAGATGGCAGTTCTCTGGTGACACTGGTACAGAGTAGTCTGTTGACCCGAGATCGTCATAGAGTCTTGTGTGGTTCCCACTGTGCTTTGATTTCCATCTTACCACGTCCAAGAGGGCGTGCAAAACGGTGATTTTTGGGTACAGTCCCGAGTCACATGGAGGCAATGAGCGATAGGAGGGGATTCGTCTCTCCCGGTATAGGGGGTTGATGTTGCGCTGTGATCGATTGGCTATAACAGGAAATCCCTGGCCAGGGTTGCTGAGATTTACTGGTAAGTGTTACCAGTAGTTTCTCGAACAGTTATAGACCTCATATCGACACGACTTATCGATCTATTGGGGTCTGACGTTTTACCACCCCTAGGCAAGATATGCGACATATCAGACGATCAGACCGGACTGTACGGTAGTGTTACTGGTCGGATTCACTGGAGTGTGAGCGGGCTTGCTCGTCGATCTTCAGATCGCTCAATACCCGGGTGGCCGTTACGTTTAGCAGACCTCTTGCGGCTTGTGGGTGTTTGATATGATCATCGCCTGCTGCCGACGTATTGACGAGTCTTTAGAGTCCTACACAGAGGTTTCCTGGCTCAAGCGAAACGAAATAGGAGCGCATATGAGATATGTGCGGGACCGAGAATGATACGGTATGTGATACTGTATTCGATTCTCGCGATGTGACATTGATCGGTTATATGCGATATAGCCGGGTTATCGGATCAAGTGTTGATTCGATAAGTTGTTACTGTTGATATTAGTCGGTTATATGTGATATGACCGGATCGTTAAATCAAGTGTTGATTTAATGATTTAATGCATAATTATATATTTGATATATTACTTTGCGTTAACTAGTATTGGTTCACTTTATATGGATTTTCTCACTTGTATTGTGCACATTGTATATGTGATATACATTTGTACATTTGCTTGTATCATGTTTGATGATGCATGATTGTTTAAGTGTATGTTTAGAATAAACCATGGTTATTTATATGATTAGGGTTTTATTTCCTTTTCTTATTTATTTATCTATTTATTCATTTTGGAAATAATTAGAAAAGGCATAAAGAGAAAATGGTGGCTAATTTTGTTTCATATTGAAGCTTCTTGAAGACTTTGACCTAGTGACCATTTTGTTCTTATCCTTAACCCTAACCATTCCATTAACCATGGTCTTTTCTCTACACTTAACTAAGGTTGAATGTATGATAAGTATTGATTTACTTTTTCTTTTTAATTAATCTTATCATATAAGCTTCTTCTTCTTCTTCCTTGACTTCAAGAAGAAAAGCTTCACCTCCATCAATGGTGATTGATGCATATGAGTGAGAAATCCAATTCTAAAGTCTACCCACTTCCTATTTCTTCATCCTCTACCTCTTGCCAAGTAGTAGAGTGTGTTTACTTCACAAGTTTCTTGACTTGGTGAAGTTGTGAGCTTGATCTAGCGATGCCTCGACGTAGATCATCTTCGGCATGGACATCGACGACCTAGCTCCCTTTTTCTCCGACGAAGCCGACTCTAGAGCCCGGATTTGATTTGGACAGCGGAGAGGACCTCGTTGCGGAGCCGTGGAGGTGGAGCACCGGATCTACAAAGGTTGTATTTCCGTATCTCTTAGTTAATTGTTAACTAGTTAGCTTTTTCGCCTAGACATCTAGCCGACGATCCGTAGTTTAGGGTTTGTAGGCACCGTAGAATTTGAAATTGGCATGTTCGATGCCTTGTGAGACCTCTTGGGAGTGCCTAGGAACCCTAAAATACTGAGCAGGGGAACGTTAGACCCGTTCTTTCTTATAAAAGTATAAGACTGAACAGGGAATAGGAGAATATCTGGATTCTCAAGCTGCCCAAAAGAACATGCATGTTGATGCATCTTCTTCAGGTGTGTTAGTTATTGAGAACTGTTTCTCAGTTCACCCTACGTCCTGGGTATTAGATACCGGATCAGGATCCCACATATGTAAATTGTTACATGGGCTACAGAAAGGTAGAGAACTGGGAAAAGGTGATCTTTCCGTTCAAGTAGGGAATGGGGCAAATGTTGCAGCCAAAGCTGTTGGTGAATATCACCTAGTATTACCAAGTGGTGATATACTGATTCTAAATGAGTGCTATTATATACCGAATATGATGTGCAACATTATATCGGTTTCTTTATTAAGTAAAGAAGGATATAATTTTGTAGTAAAGGATAATGTTATGAACATATTCCTAGATCAAAAGTTGATCGCATCAGGCTCGTTACATAATGGCATATTCATTCTAAATCAAAATACAGTCCTCAATATACAAAACACACACAAGAGGAAAAGTTCAGAAATGAACGAATCCTTCTTGTGGCATTGTAGACTTGGTCATATCAATGCGACACGACTGGCTAAGTTACATAAAGATGGATATTTGAATTCGTTCGAATTATCATCTTATGATACTTGCAATTCATGTCTCAAAGGCAATATGACCAAAACTCCGTTTACGGGACACGGAGAAAGAGTTACGGAACTCTTGGGACTGGTGCATAGCGATGTATACGGTCCCATGTCTACACATGCCAGGGATGGTTCTTCCTACTTCATCACATTCACTGACGATCTCTCAAGATTCGGATATGTGTTCCTAATGAAACACAAGTCTGAAGTTTTTGAGAAATTCAGAGAATATAAACACGAAGTAGAGAACCAAACGGGCAAAAGTATTAAGATCCTTCGATCTAATCGAGGAGGAGAATACTTAAGCAATAAGTTCCTAGATTATCTAAAAGAGAATGGGATTCTCTCTCAGCTTACTCCTCCTTATACACCACAGCACAACGGTGTATCGGAGCGGAAGAATCGCACCCTATTAGATATGGTGCGCTCTATGATGAGTGCAGCTGAGTTACCTATTTCCTTCTGGGGATATGCACTGGAGACAGCTGCATACCTATTGAATAGAGTTCCAACCAAATCAGTGCCTACCACTCCATATGAGATATGGAATGGTAAGAGACCATGTCTTAATTTTATTCAGATATGGGGTTGTCCGGCCTATGTTAAAACACAAAATCCGGACAAGATCGAGGCAAGGTCTGTTCTATGTAAGTTTGTTGGATATCCCAAACATTCGCGAGGGTATATCTTCTACCACTCCGAGGAACAAAAGGTGTTTGTTTCTCGACATGCCACTTTCTTAGAAAAAGGTTTTCTTATGAAACAGACAAGTGGCATTGAGGTAGAACTGGAAGAGGTTCCAGTGACACAAACTATAACAGAAGACTTGGTAGAACCAGAGGATTCAGTAGTACCTGACGAACCCCAGCCGCTCCGCCGATCTAGCACGGTTTCTCGTCCGCCTGAGAGATACTACGGTTTTCTCATTGATGGTGGAAGCGAGGATTGCATCATGGAAGATGATGACCCAACTAGCTTCGAGCAGGCCATCACGAGTAGGGACTTAGTGAAATGGCCGGATGCAATGCGGTCTGAGATGGAATCCATGTACGCCAACAAAGTATGGACTTTGGAAAATGCTCCTGAAGGGGTAAAACCCATTGGGTGCAAGTGGATCTTCAAGAAAAAACTTGGTGTAGATGGGAAAGTGGAGACTTTCAAAGCTAGAGTTGTTGCAAAGGGTTTTCGTCAAAGACCAGGTGTGGACTATGACGAAACATTTTCTCCAGTGGCTATGCTTAAATCCATCCGGATCATGCTTGCCATCGCTGCATATCATGATTACGAAATCTGGCAAATGGATGTTAAGACCGCCTTTCTAAACGGTGATTTAGAAGAGTGCCTGTACATGACTCAGCCAGAGGGCTTCGTAGACAGTGGGAGCAGCGGAAAGGTGTGCAAGCTGCTTAAATCAATTTATGGATTAAAGTAAGCATCGCGGAGTTGGAACATCTGCTTTGAAATCGTTATCAAAGAGTTTGATTTCGTCAAAAACGTAGATGAACCTTGTATCTACAAGAAAGTGGCAGAGAGTAAGGTTGTCTTCCTCGTATTGTATGTAGACGACATACTCTTGATATTAAATGACATTCCTATGCTGAAATCGGTCAAGCTCTTCTTATCACAAAGATTCTCAATGAAAGATCTTCGTGATGCCTCCTGCATATTGGAAATTAGGATCTATAGAGATAGATCCAAACGGATATTGGGATTGTCCCAATCCAGGTACATTGACACCATACTAAAGAGGTTTAGTATGGAAGAATCCAAGCGTGGGAACTTACCCACAATCTCTGGAGTCACTCTCTCTAAAGAGATGTCTCCCAAGACAGATTTGGAGAGAGCTCGCATGCAAGGGATACCCTATGTTTCGGCTGTAGGCTCTATCATGTACGCGATGCTATGTACCAGACCCGATATAGCATACTCACTAGGTGTAGTGAGTAGGTATCAAGCTGATCCTGGAGAGAGTCACTGGACAGCTGTGAAGAGCATTCTCAAGTACTTACGAAGGACTAAGAAGATGCTCTTGGTGTATGGTAACGGAGAACTCCAAGTGGAGTCCTTTACCGATTCAAGCTTCCAGAGTGATAAGGACGACTCTAAGTCGCAGTCGGGATTTGTATTTACCCTTTACGGAGGGGCGGTTAGCTGGAAGAGTTCCAAGCAGGAAACCGTGGCAGACTCGACGATGGAGGCTGAATACATCGCTGCCAACGATGCTGCCAAAGAGGCTGTCTGGATCAAGAAGTTCATTACTGAACTTGGAGTGGTTCCATCCATTGAGAATCCAATACCTTTGTATTGCGATAACAATGGAGCGGTGGCTTTGGCCAAGGAACCCAGGTCCCATCAGCGATCCAGGCATATTCTGAGGCGGTATCACCTGATCCGGGAGATAGTTGATCGCCGGGAGATCGAGGTCAGGAGGGTTGATACGAAGAATAATACAACGGATCTACTCATGAAGGCCATTCCCCAGACACAGTTTGAGAGACTTTTCGGGATGCTCGGTATGCGATACTACAGTAGCTGGCTCCAGTGCAAGTGGGAGATTGTTAGTTGTATGTATGCCTTAGAGGCCGGTATTGTACAGATGATGTATATTATATTGGATGCTGGGACATATATAGAGATGACTTTCTTGCTCGATATGATAGTATGCTACCTGGTTGCTCTTTATCTTAACATGTATACTTGTCTCTTTATACTGTCTTAGAGTTACATGTTGGTAAAGCCCTTAGGATGTGTACCTGACTACCTGGACTTTGATGCGGATCATACTAGTGGGGACATGGTAGTCCATAAGTACATCCTTCAAGGTCTCTAGTCATGGGTGTATCGAGACGGGGCATCGATACACCAGTGTAGACTAGCGTATACGCTTCTCGACCCATGAGATGGGCGATAGATGATCCCATATCCATTGGTGTTTGACATCAGAGATGGTATACGGGTGCTCAGTGGAGACTGGGTACACTGGACGGACTCGCCGAGAACTCCCAATTGGTATTATACCTCACGTCAGATGGCAGTTCTTTGGTGACACTTGTACAGGTTAGTCTGTAGACCCGAGATCGTCACAGAGTCTTGTGTGATTCCCACTGTATTTTGATTTCCACCTTACCACGTCCATGAGGCCGTGCAAAACGGTGGTTTTTGGGTACAGTCCCGAGTCACATGGAGGCAACGAGCGATAGGAGGGGTTTCGTCTCTCCCGGTATTGGGGGTTGATGTTGCGCTGTGCTCGATTGGCCGTAACAGGAAAGTCCCTGGCCAGGGCTGATTCAAAGATTTGCTGGTAAGTGTTACCAGTAGTTTCTCGACCCGTTATGAGCCTTACATCGGCACGACTTATCAGTTATTGGGGTCTGAAGTTTACCACCCGTAGACTTGATATGCGACATATCAGATGAGGAGACCGGACTGCACGGTAGTTTTGTCGGTTGGCTCGACGGGAGTTGTATCGGGTTCGCTTGTTCTCTTCTGATCGTTCAATACCCGGGTGGCCGTTACGTTTAGCTGACCGCTTGCGGCTTGGGGGTGCTTGATATGATCATCACTCCCTGCCGGCGTATTGACGAGTCTTAAGTCCCACAAAGGAGTTACCTAGTCCAGGCGAAACGTTGTGGTGGGCGTATGCGATATGTGCATGGACCCGGTTAAAATGCGCGTATAGGATACCGTATATTGATCGGGCGGCTTGTTATTGGTGGGGTCGTATGTGATATGACCGGATTGATAAATCAAGTGTTGATTTATCATTTAACCATTAGCTTCTCACTTGAAATCCTTTCTTGAGTTTGATGGATGTATGCATGCATGTATGCTTTCTTTATAGATTCATGCACATATGGATGTACATACACACACACATACATACTTACATCCTTCATGGTTGTACATACATAAAAATGGTGGCAATATAAGACTCATACCATAGTTTGATTTCTATATAAATTATTATTGCATTTGATTTAAAAAACAAAAGAAAAGAAAAGGATAATTCATGGGTGCTTTCTACACTCTTCTTGACCTAACCATACTCACCCACCATTTGACCATGGATTACTTTTCCTTTTAGTTTTTAACTCAAGTTCAATAATTGTTCAACCATGGTTTGAGATGAGAGATAAAAATTATATAAAGATATATTTTCTATTTTTTCAACTAGAGGTTTTTCTTATCTATTATTCAAAAGGCCACCATCTTCTTCCTCCTTCATGCTTTGCTCTCTAGATTTATCTAGTAAGCAAATTATTCATCAAGATAGGATTTTGAAGTGAGAAAAGCCACCACAACATCATTCTACGCAAGTCTTGCCCACTTGTTTAGAGTGTTAGCTTCGATTTTCATTCTTGATCTTGCGAAGTTGCTAGCTTGGACAAAGCGGACTCCGGGTGGATCATCGGTGACCTAGAGGAGTTCAAGCAGAGCTTTTCCAAACCCCAAGTAGCCAAGGAGTCTAGCGTAGGGAGCTACAAAGGTTGTACTCTCAAAACCCTAGCTTTTCTTTCATAAGATGATATGCAAATTTTGAAACCCTAATTTTTCTAGTAACGATTCTTTGTTTGTTAACTTAGCACCCTAAAAATTCAATATTTGGTACATGTGATGCTTCCAAACCCTTCATGTGGTGCTAGGTTAACCCAACAGTAAAGGCTACCCGGGTATTGAGCGATCAGAAGATCAGCAAGCAAGCCCGCTCCAACTCCTGCAAAAAGCCTGACAGTGATACTACCGTACAGTCCGGTCTCCTCGTCTGATATGTCGCATAACAAGTCTAGGGGAGGTAAACGTCAGAACCTAATAACCGATAAGTCATGCCGATGAGAGGCTCATAACAGGTCGAGAAACTACTGGTAACACTTACCAGTAAATCTCTAAACTAGCCCTGGCCAGGGACTTCCCTGTTATGGCCAATCGAGCATAGCGCAACATCAACCCCCAATACCGGGAGAGACGAAACCCCTCCTATCGATCATTGCCTCCATGTGAATCGGGACTGTACCCAAAAACCACCGTTTTGCATGCCCACTTGGACGTGGTAAGGTGGAAATCAATGCACAGTAGGAATCACACAAGACTCTATGACGATCTCGGGTCTACAGACTAACCTGTACCAGTGTCACTAGAGAACTGCCATCTGACGTAAGGTATAATACTATCTGGGAGTTCTCGGCGAGTCCGTCCAGTGTACCCAGTCTCCACTGAGCACCCGTATATTATCTCTGATGTCAAACACCAATGGATATGGGATCATCCATCGCCCATCTATATGGGTCGAGAAGGTATACGCTAGTCTACTCTGGTATATCGATGCCCCGTCTCGATACACCCACGACTAGGGACCTTGAAGGATGTACTTATGGACAACCATGTCCCCACTTGTATGATCCGCATCATAGTCCAGTTTGTCAAGTACACATCCTAAGGGCTTTACCAACATGTAACTGTTAGTGTATATGCCCTAGAGGCCATTACAGTATCATACTAGTTTGTATATTACTTAATGGAAGCTTGGGATATTCACCTTGTATATACAATCTTGCTCAAAATAGTAGTATGCCACTTGGTTTGTTTCTACTTCAATGTGTACATGTGTTTATTTTATTATATCACCTATACGCATTAGTGGAGCCCTTAGGATCTTTGCTTGATTACCAGCGTTGTGATGGCAGTCACACTAGTGGGGCTGGGTAATCTACAAGCACATCCTTATGCAGGTCCCTAGTCACAGGACTATCGAGACAGGGTATCGATACTCCGGAGTAGACTAGCGCATGCGCTTCTCATCCCAGTATGGGAGACGGTCTGTCCCACAGCCGTCAGTACGTCGTACTGGAGATAGTATGCGGGTGCTCGTTGGGTTACGAGTACACTAGACAGGACTCGTCGGGAACTGACCGGTTGGTATTATACTTATCGTCAGTTATCAGTTCCCAGGTGACATGAGTACAGCTTAGTCCGCCGACTTGACACTGTCACTTCGCCTCGAGTTTGTTCCCACTGTACTTTGATTACTAGCCTACCACGGCTCAAAGGAGTCGTGCAAACAGGTAGTAGTTGGGTGCAGTCCCGAAGCACTTGGAGGCAGTGACAGTTAGACATGATTCGTCTCTCCCAGTATTGGCGGTTGATATCGCGCTGTGTCTAGGAGAGCCATTACACGAGTAGTCCCTGGCCAGGGCAAGCGGGATATACTGGTAGGCTTCCAGTGTTATCTCAGGGTGTATTGGGCTTCACTCCGACACGACTTGTACCGCTATTAGGGGACTGACGTTTGCCGCCCCCTAGGCCCGCCATGCGATGTATCAGAGGAACAGACCGGACTGTACGGAGATTGTCACATTCAGGCTCAGTAGGAGTTCAGATGGGTTTCACCTCGTCAGTCTTCTTGTCGGCATCTACCTAGGGACCGTTACGCACAGCTAGTGCCGCTTGCGGTCTGTGGTTAAACCACTGCCAGCGTAGTGTCGAGTCTTTAGAGTCCCACACAGAAAGCTATTCGCCTTTAGGCAAAAGAGTAGAGGTCGCATGGTTTTGCGACAGGTCACATGGTTTTGCGACAGGGTCCGGTCACATCCGTGCACTTGTGCACGTACATTGTCCGGACAGTTAACACTAGCGGGCTTTGGTTTAAGCCGGATCCTAGTGTACGTTTTGGGATTGATTTTATCTCGTTTGTGTTCGTGTTCCTCGGAACGCGGATGCGGGTGTGTATGCACAGTTGACAGAGAGACAGAGGCAGAGTATTCTCATTGGGGTTGTTGACTGTTGACTGTTGACAGTTGACTGTTAACCATTGACTTTTGCTTAACCCTAATGAGAATAAGATATATGATTAACATTAATATTAATTAAGTATTGTAGTGACATGGTTGTTGAGGGGTTGACTTTGTTGACCTGTTGACTTTGTGGACCGGTTGACTAGGTTGGACTAGTTGACCATCATCATGACAATGGCTATCATTCCATGGCAAAGACTTTTGCTTGCTTGTTTATTTATGCAAAATGAGTGCATGAAATGATATAGCCATTTTGAGTTAAACCATTTACACAATACTTGATTACTATTTTTGTGATGATGGCTTTTGGATTATGAGAGGTGAGAATGAGATGAGTATGGTTCATTCTATCATTTGCTTTCTCTCTCTTGAGCTCTCTCATTCTCAAGCTCTCCCTCTTCCTCTTGCTCTCTCTACCTCAAGGCAAACCATTCTCATGTGTTGAGACTCATTGCCTTAGAGATAAAAGACACCAAAACATTCCTCTACTCATTCTAGTTCACAAGGCCTAGCAAGCCAAGTGATCTAGTTTCTTCAAAGTTCGAAGGAGAAGCCAAAGGTAGAAGCTTTCGGGTGGATCCATCTTCGGCGCAAGGAGACGACGAGGTGAGGCCGATCCGTACACCGGAAGGAGTCGAAGACGAAGGAGTTCAAGAAAGGTATAGCCCCCTAACCGAGTAGGTAAACTCTTATTAGGTTGTTAGTTAGATGTTTAACAAAGATCCGGTTTTGAGTCCATGTTACCGCCTCTAGAAAATTGTTTTTCACCAAATTCCGCATGCCCGAAAGTACCGGGAGAGGTAGCATGGACTTACAGTGGTATCAGAGCCTAGTTAAACTCTATCTAACATGTTAGCAAAGTAACTAGAAGATCGATCAAAGAAAAAGTCCCGAAATGAACCCGGATTTCAAACTTGTTGTCGATTTTTAAAGTGCTGTAAAAGTAATAAATCATACTTCAAAAATCGACTCAGGGTTTTTATAGCAAACTGCAAAAATTTCATCCACTGAACCGATCAAAGCGCCGCGGAAACGCGGCGGGAGCGTGCTCCCGCCTTGGTTCCGCGGCCGAGTTGACTCGGCAGTGGGAAATTTTGGTTGCAGTTTGTTCAGTGGGGTATTTTGGGAATTTTGGAATATGTCTTTTCAGCCCAGATTTTCCAGAACGAAAATTTTTTGTTTGGGGCCTAAAAATCCGTATTTTTGATCGAACTTCTAAAGACTTGAGCTGACGGGTTTTTATCTGTGATGTGATATTTGTATTGAACGTCTGCTAATTGCTATATGTCGATTAGTGGGGGTTATACAAATCTGTGATCTGTAATGTTATTGGAATGTGTATATGAATTCATTGGATTGTCACGGGTTAATAGCCGGGGATTGTGAGACGAGAGTTTTCTTTTCTTTCAATTCATGTAAATTTGTAAATTGATGTAATAATTATTTGTATGGCAGCACAACCGGGTCGGGGTTGTAGCCGTCATTGTATAATTTCTTTTTACTGTTTTTGCTCCTAGGATAGACCCATAGAGGGGGTGCACAAACTACCGGGTATGCCGAAGTGCCGAGTGGCCTACTCACGGAGTTGAGGGAGGTTGCTTCGCTTTGGGTACTTGGCGGGTAGTTTGCCGCACCCGTAGGGGTCTTGGGTGGGGTATTGGCTATTCACCGCGACCGTGTAATCTGCTTTTCGTTACAGGCTCGTACGAATTGCGGGTTCCTAGTATATCCAATGTATTCATCTGTGATCTGAAATGGCTATCATTGCAATATATCTATATATGATATTATTTAGGCGTTGCTTTTGTTTTACAGCCGCGCTAGCCCAGCCCCCGCTCTGTCGTTAGTTAAGTAACCTAACGGGTAATGACGGGGCCCCGTGGCGAATGTGAATGGTATAAGCGTACGTCATATTTTGGTTGTTTTCTGCAATGGTAGGATTAAATGATGGGACGCATTAAAAGAACTAATGCAAGAATATCACGCATTAAAAGAACTAATGCAAGAAAATAAACCAAGTTAAAGTCGTTGGAACACTTTTGGAAAACCACTCGGTTCTTTTCAAAACTAACTTTTAAATGCGGAGCTTGAGCCACTCCTTTTAAAAGCTATCTTGTTCCATCGATTATATCAAGTTCACTACGTTCACGGTTTTGCCAAAACCATTCGTAGCCCTCCGTCGTTTCACATGAATAGTCAATAGTATTCAAGTTGTGTATGTTGGCCAAAGTCAAGGCATAGTGATTGGTAGCTATTGGGTATTCATGTGTAGCATAGATAGATGCGTTGGTTTGGGACAGTCGTACTGTAATTTTGGCCAAAGTCAAGGGTAGGTACGGGTGGATCCAAATTAACCTGGAGAATGACGGGTAGAACTTGACATGTGACTTATGATATTTTGGCCAAAGTCAAGGTCATAAGAGCATGGGGCAAAAATCCACATCGGGAGTTTCAAAAGAACTGAAACCTGCTAGTGTTGCATACCATTTGGAGTGTGATGATTCTGGTAGGATTCCTTCAGTTTCGTCACGCGATGATATTTGGATCCTGATCCTACTGTGAGTATATGCTACTCCTCGGGAAATTTCTCACTTAACGATCAATGCTATAAACCAAGTAGGTGTCTAGAAAGGTGTTAGCGGGGCTACGCCCCTAGGGAAAAGAGGTTATTTAATTAAGGAACTTCGCGAAAGCGTTGGAAAACCTCCCTCGAAGTACCGACACTGGCCTGGCTGAACGGTTAAGCAAGTATTGTACGGTGAGATTAATCCTGACTAATTCTTCCTTTTTGGTTTGAGGAGGGATTCGAGAAACAGTGGGAGCCATCTTGTTTAGACAAACTAAAAACCATTCTAAACTTACAAGAGCATCATGCTGGGTGTTTCTTCTCTCTCCTAATTGCAGCGACCAATCGACATGACTGGACTTAAGTTACTCCTAGATAAAAACATACTGACAGGGACAAACTACAAAGATTGGCTCAGGAATGTCAAGATGGCAATCACTTACGACAAGCTGGGGTATCTTCTTACCACCAAAGCTCCCCCTGTCCCAGGTCCCAAAACCAGCGTCGCGGATAAGGAAATCCGTAAGACCTGGGAAATAGATTGCGCGAAGGCCAAGTGCCTCGTGCTTGCGTCTATGGACAACGAACATCAGAGGAGGCACGAGAATATGGACCTCGAATCCATATTTCTCCATACAAAAGAACTGTATGGAGAGCAGTCTCGTATCGCAAGATACGAAGTGTCGAAGAAGTTATTTTCGGCAAGGTTGGCCGTCGGATCATCGGTAGCGGAACACGTGCTTAAGATGATTGGCTACATAGAAGAGCTCGCGGACCTTGGGACCACATTGGAGAATGAGCTCTATACAGACTTGATTCTCCAGTCCCTTCCTTCCACTTACGCCCAGTTTATCCTGAACTTCAACTTACAAGAAAAGGAAGTTGAACTTTCAGAACTCCTCAACATGCTGTGGAGCGCAGAGGGCACCCTACAGAAAGGTAGGGAAATATCCACTTTGTTTATAGGAGGATCTTCCTCTTCTAGGTCCAAGGTAAAAGCCAAGGGAAAGAAGAAGAAAGCCCCCGCCAAACCAAGGGGCGGTGTTAGTAAAGTGGATACGAAGGGAAAGGCAAAAGCAACAAAGAAAGTGGGAAAGCTTGTGGATAAGGAAGAATGCTTCTATTGTCATAAGAAGGGATACTGGAAGAATGATTGCAGGGCTTGGAAAGCCAGAACACAGGATCTGAAGCAGGTTGCGGCTTCAGCTTCAGGTATGTATGTTATTGAAAACTGTCTTTCAATAAACTCTACTTCCTGGGTATTGGATACCGGATCAGGATCTCATATCTGTAACTCTTTGCAGGCGTTGAGAAACCGTAGGGTTTTGAAGGCAGGTGACATGACCCTCAAAGTTACAAACGGAGCTAGCATGGATGCTAAGGCCGTGGGGGACTATCACCTGGGAATGTCAGATGGACATGTTTTGGTTTTGCGTAATTGTGTTTTTGTACCCAACGCAACTTGTAATATCATTTCTGTATCTTTGGTTTCTAAAGAAGGTTATGAATTTGCGTTTGTAAGCAATGTTGTAAACATTCACCTTAATCAAGTTCTGATTGGGTCAGGTACATTAAGCAATGGTGTATACGTATTAAACCAACCGCAGATTTTCAATGTCCAGAATACACACAAAAGAAAGTCTCCGGAAATAAATCAGACTTTCTTGTGGTATTGTAGACTGGGTCACATCAATGAGAGAAGGTTGACGAAGTTACATACAGAAGGATATTTGAATGCGTTCGAATATCAATCGTATGCCACTTGTCAATCCTGTCTCAAAGGAAAGATGACAAAGACTCCGTTCACTGGACACGGAGTAAGTGCGAGCGAGCTCTTGGGACTCGTACACAGCGACGTGTGCGGTCCAATGTCTATACATGCGCGAAGCGGTTATTCTTACTTCATTACTTTTACGGATGACTTTTCAAGGTACGGTTATGTCTTCTTAATGAAACATAAGTCCGAAGCCTTTGGAAAATTCCAGGAATATAAGAATGAAGTAGAAAAACAAACCGGCAAAAGTATCAAGATTCTAAGATCGGATTGAGGTGGTGAATACTTGAGTGCCGAGTTCCTGGACTATTTAAAAGAGAACGGAATTCTCTCTCAGCTTACTCCTCCATACACTCCGCAACATAACGGTGTATCGGAGAGACGGAACCGAACCCTATTGGATATGGTACGGTCCATGATGAGTAACACTGAGTTACCGCGATCATTCTGGGGGTATGCGCTAGAATCAGCAGCATACCTTTTGAACCGAGTTCCCACTAAGACTGTGCCTACTACACCATATGAGATGTGGTGTGGGAAGAGGCCCCATCTCAATCACATTAAGACATGGGGAAGTCCAGCTTTTGTCAAAAAGCAGCATGCGGACAAGCTCGAGGCACGCTCAGTACAGTGCAAGTTTGTGGGATATCCAAAGAACTCCAAAGGATATTTCTTCTACTGCGAAGAGGAACAAAAGGTTTTTGTTTCTCGTCATGCCCACTTTCTAGAACACCAGTTCTTAGAAAAGGAAATTAGTGGGAGCGCAGTAGAACTGGAAGATATTCCAGAACCACAAACTATTACTGAAAGCTTAGTGGAACCAGAGGGTTCAAAAGAACAAGACATTCCTACGCCGCTCCGCAGGAGTAGTAGTCAGTCTCATCCGCCCGGGAGATACTACGGTTTTCTCATAGACGGGGATAGAGAGGATTGCATCATAGATTATGATGAGCCTACTAGCTTCCAGCAGGCCATTCAGAGCGTTGACTCGGTAAAATGGCTAGATGCAATGCGGACCGAAATGGAGTCTATGTACACCAACAAGGTATGGACGTTGGACATTGCTCCAGATGGGGTAAAACCCGTAGGATGCAAGTGGATCTTCAAAAGAAAGATTGGTGTAGATGGACAGGTTGAGACCTATAAAGCTAGACTGGTTGTAAAGGGTTTTCGTCAAAGACCTGGTTTGGACTATGACGAGACTTTTTCTCCAGTAGCTATGCTGATATCCATTCGGATCCTTCTTGCCATTGCTGCCTTCCACGATTATGAGATCTGGCAGATGGACGTAAAGACCGCTTTTCTAAATGGAAATTTAGAGGAGTGTGTCTATATGGACCAACCAGAGGGTTTCATTCAGAGTGGGAGCAGCGGAAAGGTGTGCAAGTTGCTTAAGTCCATCTATGGACTAAAGCAGGCATCGCGGAGTCGGAACATCTGTTTTGATGAGACGGTCAAGGAATTTGGCTTTATCAAAAATCCAGATGAACCATGCATCTATAGTAGATTTGTAGCGAGAACTGTAGTGTTCCTCGTTTTATACGTGGATGACATTCTCTTAATAGGAAATGACATTCCTATGCTACAATCTGTCAAGGGGTTCTTGTCACACAGGTTCTCCATGAAAGACCTGGGTGATGCCTCATACATCCTGGGGATCCGGATCCATCGTGATAGATCCAAGAGGATATTAGGACTTTCACAGTCCAGGTACATCGACACCATACTGAAAAGATTCAGTATGGAAGATTCCAAGCGTGGTAACCTACCGGCTTGTCACGGGATCACCCTCTCTAAAGAGATGTCTCCCAAGACTGAGTGTGGTTAGCCGATATCAGTCAAACCCTGGGAAGAAACACTGGATAGCGGTAAAGAACATTCTCAAGTACCTGAGAAGGACTAAGGAGATGTTCTTGGTGTATGGCGGAAAAGACCTCCAGATCGAGGTCTTTGCTGACTCCAACTTCCAGAGTGACAAGGATGATTCCAAGTCCATGTCGGGTTCTGTCTTTACCCTCAATGGAGGGGCGGTGTGTTGGAAGAGTTCCAAACAGGAAACCGTTGCAGACTCGACGAAGGAAGCGGAATACATCGCTGCATCTGATGCCGCAAAAGAAGCTGTCTGGATGAGGAAGTTCTTGAAAGAACTTCAGGTGGTTCCGTCTATTGTTGATCCAATACCTCTGTATTGCGACAACAACGGGGCTATAGCTTTAGCGAAGGAACCCAGGTCCCATCAGAGATCCAGACACATCTTGAGGCGGTATCACCTGATCAGGGAGATCGTGGATCACCAGGAGATCGAGGTTCGGAGGGTTGCTTCAGAAGATAACACTGCAGATCTATTCACCAAGGCCTTGCCCCAGACTCAGTTCGAGCGGCTGATCGAGATGATAGGTCTTCGATACGCCAGTACATGGCCTTAGTGCAAGTGGGAGATTGTTAGTGTATATGCCCTAGAGGCCATTACTGTATCAAACTAGTTTGTATATTACTTAATGGAAGCTTGGGATATTCACCTTGTATATACAATCTTGCTCAAAATAGTAGTATGCTACTTGGTTTGTTTCTACTTCAATGTGTACATGTGTTTATTTTATTATATCACCTATACGCATTAGTGGAGCCCTTAGGATCTTTGCTTGATTACCAGCGTTGTGATGGCAGTCACACTAGTAGGGCTGGGTAATCTATAAGCACATCCTTATGCAGGTCCCTAGTCGCAGGACTATCGAGACAGGGCATCGATACTCCGGAGTAGACTAGCGCATGCGCTTCTCATCCCAGTGTAGGATACGGTCTGTCCCACAGCCGTCAGTACGTCGTACTGGAGATAGTATGCGGGTGCTCGTTGGGTTACGAGTATACTGGACAGGACTCGTCGGGAACTGACCGGTTGGTATTATACCTATCGTCAGTTATCAGTTCCCAGGTGACATGAGTACAGCTTAGTCCGCCGACTTGACACTGTCACTTCGCCTCGAGTGTGTTCCCACTGTACTTTGATTACTACCCTACCACGGCTCAAAGGAGTCATGCAAACAGGTAGTAGTTGGGTGCAGTCCCGAAGCACTTGGAGGTAGTGACGGTTAGACAGGATTCGTCACTCCCGGTATTAGGGGTTGACATCGCGCTGTGTCTAGGAGAGCCATTACACGAGTAGTCCCTGGCCAGGGCAAGCGGGATATACTGGTAGGCTTCCAGTGTTATCTCAGGGTGTATTGGGCTTCACTCCGACACGACTTGTACCTCTATTAGGGGACTGACGTTTACCGCCCCCCTAGGCCCGCCATGCTATGTATCAGATGAACAGACCGGACTGTACGGAGATTGTCACATTCAGGCTCAGTAGGAGTTCAGATGGGTTTCACCTCGTCAGTCTTCTTGTCGGCATCTACCTGGGGACCGTTACGCACAGCTAGTGCCGCTTGCGGTCTGTGGTTAAACCCACTGCCAGCGTAGTGTCGAGTCTTTAGAGTCCCAAACAGAAAGCTATTCGCCTTTAGGCAAAAGAGTAGAGGTCGCATGGTTTTGCGACAGGTCGCATGGTTTTGCGACAGGGTCCGGTCACATCCGTGCACTTGTGCACATACAGTGTCCGGACAGTTAACCCTAGCGGGCTTTGGTTTAAGCCGGATCCTAGTGTACGTTTTGGGGTTGATTTTATCTCGTTTGTGTTCGTGTTCCTCGGAACGCGGATGCGGGTGTGTATGCACAGTTGATAGAGAGACAGAGGCAGAGTATTCTCATTGGGGTTGTTGACTGTTGACTGTTGACAGTTGACTGTTGACCATTGACTTTTGCTTAACCCTAATGAGAATAAGATATATGATTAACATTAATATTAATTAAGTATTGTAGTGACATGGTTGTTGAGGGGTTGACTTTGTTGACCTGTTGACTTTGTTGACCGGTTGACTAGGTTGGACTAGTTACCATCATCCTGACAATGTCTATCATTCCATGGCAAAGACTTTTGCTTGCTTGTTTATTTATGCAAAATGAGTGCATGAAATGATATAGCCATTTTGACTTAAACCATTTACACAATACTTGATTACTATTTTTGTGATGATGGCTTTTGGATTATGAGAGGTGAGAATGAGATGAGTATGGTTCATTCTATCATTTGCTTTCTCTCTCTTGAGCTCTCTCATTCTCAAGCTCTCCCTCTTCCTCTTGCTCTCTCTACCTCAAGGCAAACCATTCTCATGTGTTGAGACTCATTGCCTTAGAGATAAAAGACACCAAAACATTCCTCTACTCATTCTAGTTCACAAGGCCTAGCAAGCCTAGTGATCTAGTTTCTTCAAAGTTCGAAGGAGAAGCCAAAGGTAGAAGCTTTTGGGTGGATCCATCTTCGGCGCAAGGAGACGACGAGGTGAGGCCAATCCGTACACCGGAAGGAGTCGAAGACGAAGGAGTTCAAGAAAGGTATAGCCCCCTAACAGAGTAGGTAAACTGTTGTTAGGTTGTTAGTTAGATGTTTAACAAAGATCCGGTTTTGAGTCCATGTTACCGTCTCTAGAAAATTGTTTTTCACCAAATTCCGCATGCCCGAAAGTACCGGGAGAGGTAGCATGGACTTACAGTAACAGAGAGACAATCAGTGTACACGTTAAGGTAAAGAGTAACCAGATAGCATACTATCATATCGAGCAAGAAAGTCCTCCCTATATATGTCCAAGCATCCACTACAATATACATCCTATGTATAGTAATGGCCTCTAGGCCATACATATAACTAACAATCTCCCACTTGCACTAGGGCTATCTGATAACAGTGGTTATAGTATCCCATACTCAACCATCCCATAAAAGTCTCTCTCTGGGAAAAGGCCTTTGTGAGTGGATCCGCCGTGTTGTCCTCTGAGTCTACTCTCCTAACCTCGATCCCCTGGAGATCAACCATCTCCATGATCAGGTGATACTGCCTTAGAATCTGTCTGGATCACTGATGGGACGGGCGTTCCTTGGCATAAGCCACAACTCCATTGTCACACAATAGAAGGAACAAAGTTCATCTCATGAACTAATATACACCCAGACTGCCTCTTTGGTAGCATCTTTGGTAGCGATGTATCCAGCCTTTATCGTCTAGTATGCCACGGTATCTAGCTTGGAACTCTTCCAACATATTGTCCCTCCACTGAGGGTAAAGACAAAGCCTGCGACTGACATTCAGTCGTCCTTATCACTCTGGAACCTTTCCAGTGATTCTCCCCAGGATCGATTGATACCATCTCACTACATCTAGTGAGTATCCTAACATCCAATTAGATCTATCTCATAGATCCAAACTCAGGATTTATGAGGTATCACTTTGATCCTATATGGAGAATCCTTGTGATAAGCGGAGATTGACCGAGCGTAGCATAGGAAACTCCTTCCCCATCAAGAGTATGTCATCCATGTACTCTCCGAGGATCACCACCATACTCCCTACTATCTTTTTGTATATACAAAGTTCATCTACCATTTTGATGATGTCAAACTCTTTGACTAACTCATCAAAACAGATGTTCCAACTCCACGATGCCTGCTTTATCACATAAAACATCTTACACACGTTTCCGCTGCTCCCACTGTCTACGAAGCCCTCTGGCTGTGTACTTATAGACGCTTTCTTCTGAATCACTATTTAGAACATCAGTCATGACACCCAACCGCCAGATATCGTAGTCATGGTATATAGCCGTGGCAAGTAGGATCTGGATGGACTTACGCATAGCTACTTAGAAAAGGTTTTATCATAATCCATACCTGGTCAATGATGCAAACCTTTAACAAGTCTAGTTTTGAAAGTCTCAACTTTTCCATGTACACCAAGTAATCTTCTCAAGATATTCTTGCTCCTGATGGGGATTTAACCCTTCAGATAAAGCAACCAAAGTCCATACTTTGTTGGTGTATAAGGATTCCATCTCAGATCTCATAAGAATCCAGCCATTCATACAGAGTCTTACTCCTGATGGCCAGTTCGAAACTAGTTGGGTCATCATCTCATGATGCAATCCTCGCTCCCACTGTCATAGAGAAACCGAAGTATCTCTCAGGTGGGTGAGGAAACCTACTAGATCGGCGGAGAGGCTGAGGTTCGTTGGTTGCTATTGAATCCTTTGGTTCTGCCAAATTATCAGCTGCAGTTTGTATAGCTGAAACTCTTTCCAGTTCTACCTCATGTCCACTAATTTCTTCACAAGAAATTCCCTTTCACAAAGGTGGCATGTTGAGAAACAAAACATTTTTGTTCCTCGGTTAGGTATAAGATATTCCCTTGCGTATGCTTGGGATATCCAACAAACTTCTACATATCTGACTTTGCCTCGAGCTTGTCCGGATTTTGCTTTTTTGACATAGGCTGGACAACCCCAAATCTTAACAAACTTAATATATAGGCTCTTCCCTTTACATATCTCATATGAAGTGGTAGGCAACTGATTTGATCGGAACCCTATTCAATAGGTATGCAACTTCATGAGTGCATAACTCCCTAAAAGGAAATAGGAAACTCAGCAGTACTCATCATAGAGCACACCATATCAAATAGGGTGTGTTTGCTCCGCCCCGATATACCGACGTGCTGTGGTGTATACAGAGGAATAATGCTGAGAGAGAATCTCATTCTTAGAATAGTCCAGGAATCCCGTGCCCAAGTATTCTCCTCCTTGATCACATCAAAGGACATAATACTTATACCTGTTTTGGTTCTCTACTTTCAACTTATATTCTATGAATATCTCAAAAGCTTCGGACTTGTGTTTCAACAGGAACATATGTCTGAATCTTGAGAGATCATCAGAGAATGTAATGAAGTACAAAGAACCGGTCTTGACATGTGTAGACAGGGGACCTTCATACATCAGCATGTATCAATCCCAAGAGTTTACGAACTCTTTCTCTGTTTCCAATAAACAGAGCTATGGTCATCTTATCTTTGTGACATGACTGGCAAGTTTCACAAGATGTAAATTCAAACTGATTTAAATATGCATCTTAATGTAACTTAGCTAGTCGGGTCGCATTGATATGACCTAGTCTACAATACCTCAAGAAGGATTCGTTCATATCTGAACTCTTCCTCTTGTGTGTGTTCTGTATACTAAGAACTGTAGTTTGATTTAGAACGTCAACGCTTTTAGATAACGTGCCTGAACCGATCAACTCTTGATATAGGAAATGTTCAAAACATTATCCAACAATACAAAATTATATCCTTCTTTACTAATAAAGAGATTGATATGATGTTGTATATCAGGTTCGGTATCTAATGACATTCGTTCAGAATCAATGTATTCTGGTAATACAGGGTGACAGTGACCAACAGACTTGGCTGCAATACTTGCACCGTTTTCTGTCTCATGAAACTTATCATCCGTTCTCAGTTCTCTACCTATCTGTAGCCCATGTAACACATTACATATGTGGGATCCTGATCCGGTATCTCATACCTAGGACGTAAAGGATACTGAGAAACAGTTCTCTGTAATGAACACACCCAAAAATGATGCATCATCATGCACTTTCTTCGTTTGGGCGGCACGGGAATTTTGGTAATCCCCTATTTCCTTCTCTGTCTTATAACATTTATAAGTCGGAGCGGGACCAACGTTCCCTAGCTCAGTATAACAAACGGGTTCGGTCAAAATATCCGTTTTATTATCTTGATTAAGACGTGACATGGTCGCTACCTGGAGAGAGAGAGAAGAAAACACTCTGCGTATGCTCTTGTAAGATCAGATTGGTTATTATTTTATCTAATCAGGATGGTTCCCACTGTTTTTATCAAATCTTCTTTCAAACCCTAAAAGGAAAGACTAGCCGGGATTAATTACACCCTACAATTTCGCCAATCTTTCAGCCAGGCCAGTGTCGGTACTTTGAGGGAGGTTCCCCGTGCTTTCGCACGGACCTAATTAAAGTAAACCTCGTTTTCCCAGAGGCGTAACCCCGTTGACACCTTTCTAGACACCTACTTGATCGGCTAATTGTAATGTGTAAAACTCTCCCAGGAGTAACAATTACTCGCAGTGGGTATCGGGATCCAACTATCTCATAGAAGGTATGCAATCTCATTGCAAATTTCAACACTTGAAATTCCCGATAATTTTGCCCCTAACCTCCTATGACCTTGACAAAGGCCAACAAACCATAGGATGCTAGTCAAGTTCAACCCGTCATTTCTTGATTGAATTAAACCCACCCGCACGACCCTTGACAAAGGCCAACAAGGTCGTACGACTACCCTAACCCAATCTGCATCATATGCATAAGCATATAAGCACTAGTCAGCTACCGCACACTACGCCTTGATAAAGGCCAACAAACGCAGCACGAATACTAACTACTACTTATCTGAAATGACGGAGGGCTACGACAGGTTTTTTTGAAAACTTATTGCATAATGAACTTGATATCGTTGTAGAATCAAATGATTTTAAAATGGAGTGTTTTTGAGGCTTTTGCTAGTTTCGCTAAAGAGGTCACTCCCGGTGAAGGGATTGTCGGCTCTTTTCTCGTCGAATGAGGTGCAGGATATATCATATATATCACTATATATATCACTGTGCAAAGTAAGAACTAGAAAAGCAATCAAAAGACAAAACCGAAGGGTGTAGCATCTGCCAGTCATTGCTAAAGGGGTCACTCCTGGTGAAAGGATCTCGGCCCTTTCCTTATCGAATAAGGTACAGGATGTTCTACAAGGAACACCGCGATGCAAAGCAAGAACTGTAGCTACCTGTTTTTGAAAATTCGATTCCATAACATCTTTTAGGTTTCTATTCTTTCATTAATCATATTAATGAATTCCTATCATTTAAGTCACCTAAACATCACAGATAAATACGACGTACACTTATGCCATCCGCATTCGCCTCGATGTCCCCCCGTGCACCGTTAGGTTAGATGACTAACGGCAGAGCGGGGCAGGGCTAGCGCGGCTGTAAACCATAAGTAACATCTATATATAATATATCATATATACTATATGCAGTATTTATCACAACATATCAAATAATCACATTACAGATATCGCAGCAGAAGAAACAAATGAAACATTGGATATACTAGGACGTCCGTGTTTTATTTTGAGCCTCTATAAAACACGGATTCCACGGTCGCGATGAATATCCAAACCCACACCTCTAGACCCCTACGAGAGCGGCAAGCAACCCTACCAATTCTAGAGTTAGGAGACCCGGACTCGACTCCTCGAGTTGATCTCCCACTGGACTCTAAAACCCGGTTACTTATGCTCTCCTCCTTGGGTCTATCCTAGTGCGGAAAAGTAAATAATATACAAATGGTGACATCAACCTCAACCCGGAAGTGCCCCAATAAAAGAATATTACATACAATTAATTACATGAATGAAAATGAAAACCCTCATCTCACATAAAACCCCCGGCTATTCAAAATGCGACGATCCAATATAACATATCCAGCAACACATAACATCACATGTCATCAACGTAAGTAAGTATGCATACACCGATCGTCGTCGACATATAGCAACGAAAACCAGCGATACAACTACATACTACACTTACGGTCGCAGAAAAGAAAGTGTAAAACTACAACAGTTGGAATCCGCAACCATCCTTAGACATCACATGCCTAACAGTTATAAACCCCGCATTTTAGTCTCTATATCGAAAACACTTTTCAATATCAAGTCGGGCAATTCAACAAGATTCCCGATATACTGATCGAACGCTCGTCGCAAACTTTAGTAGACGGCCGCACCCCCAGATGCCGTCGACGAAGTGCACTAAGGCGGAACACCGCTGCCGCGAGCACCTAAACGGATGCTTTTGGCGATGGGGTTCTCCTACAGTCACTTGGTCGGGGCTTTGGGACATGGCTGTCTATTAAGTTTACCCGGCGAGTATCCGCGTACGCTACGTGATTGCAACGGACTTTTGATCACATCAAAATTCCGTGGCAACCGATCATTTGAGACTAAAGTGCCATGTTTATAATATTCAAATCAGTTATCTCGTAACTACATGTGGATTCCAAATATTGTACCATATTCCAGATAAATAGACAATGTTAAACTTTCCGATCGAATGATCAAATACCCAAGTTTTCCCAAATGGTTCTCAACACTTGAGGGGGTTTAAAAACATCCATCACATGCCACAGTACCAACGGTCCAGCCGTAGAAGGGTCAAGCCAACGCCTCACATGTGGCACGCCGTACTGCCCCAAACCCTAAGGTTCAAAGAGCAGTTCAAGACAGTCACATAATCGAGTTAAGGTTTGTTGTCTTCTAGAGGGTCCATCGCGTAACTTGCACGATCTAGACGTTCATAAACTACGGAAAAATCCAACACATGGAAATTTTCCGGGTCGGGAAAAAGTGAGTTATTGATATCGGATCGAACTTCTTAACAGTTTCTAAATATCCGGAAAAAATTACGAAATTAAATTTTCCGATCGAATCAACGAATACAAAATAAACCCCAAAAATACTCAACACTTGAGACAGTTTAAAAAATACCCAGAAAATAGTAATTTTTCCTACGGATGTTACTGTGCCAAAACGACACAGTAAGACTTCTGTACGGCCGCGGATTCGCGGCGCAAGCAGGGTATTGCCGCGGTTCCGCAGTCAACTGTACGGCTCACTGTCTCGTTTTCCACAGTATTTCTTAGAAAATCCTGCTGAATTTTTTAGGTATTTTTAATTCAGAAAAATCCCAGTTTTGAAAATTTTTCCAGAGAAGGGTATATTTTGTAGTTTCCAGGTTCGATCGGGGTTTTAACTTTGTAAACACATTGCCTAATGCTCTAGCTAGGCTCTGATACCACTGTAGGGTTACTAGGCACTCTAATGAGGTTCTACAAGGTATCAATCATGCCAGATTAAAATTTTAGTCGTGCCAAATAGCTCTACACAGGATCGTTGCTAGAAAAATAGGGTTACAAAAGCTAGTAAACTACAATTACTACTAAGTGAATACGAAATACAACCTTTGTAGATCGGTCCTTCACTTCTAAAGCTCCTTGTTGTAGTCCCTTCTCTGCGATCACGTGCTCCCGGACTCTCGGACGGCTCCATGAGAAAGTTGCAACGGTATTGCTTAAAGTCTTCGAGGCCGAAGATGATCTACGTCGAGGAAATACGAACTCAAGCTTCTACTTCACTAACTAGAGAATTAGTGAAGCAATCACCCTAAACTAAAGTGCTAGTCTAGTAGAGGATGATGAAATAGGAAATGGGTACTCTTTAAAATTTTATTTCTCACTTTGGTTCTCTCTCTTTTTCAAACCCTAGAATGAAAATCAAGGAGGAAGAAGATGAGCTCAAAATGAGAATGAAAAATGATCAAGAGAGAGAGAGAGCTAACCATGGTGAGTGAGTATCATATACTAACTCATGTAGAGACATAACCATGGGTAATTATAGTGGTTAGGTTTATAAAATCCTAAGTAAAAACAAAACTAGTTGACATTGGTCAATGCACTCACAAGCTTCATGAAACTTCATGCACTTGAACAATTATCCACTAATTTTGTATTTACTTTGTATAATAAAACCCCACCCATATAATTACAATGGTGTATGTCTCATACACCCATGTAGTGTGTATCAACAAGCATGATACAATTTGTACACAAATAAATATATATCACATATATATTAACTTGTGCACAAGTGAGAAAAAACAAATACTTAAGTGAACCAATGTTAGTTAATGTAAATTAGTATATCACATATACAATTATACACTAAATTATTAAATCAACACTTGACTTAATAATCCGGTTATATCATATATAACCGACTAACATTCAATGTATCGATTTATCGAATCAACACTTGATTCGATAACCCGGCTATATCTCATACAACCGACCGATATAATACATCGCGAGAATAGAATACGGTATCACATACACGCATTATTCTCGGTCCCGCACATATCACATATGCGCTCCTATTTCGTTTTGCCTGAGCGAGTAAAATCTCTATGTAGGACTCTAAAGACTCGTCAATACGCCGGCAGTAGGCGATGATCATATCAAGCACCCACAAGCCGTCGGCGGTACTAGCTGGATGTAACGGCTACCCGGGTATTGAGCGATCAGAAGATCAGCAAGCAAGCCCGCTCCAACTCCTGCAAAAAGCCTGACAGTGACACTACCGTACAGTCCGGTCTCCTCGTCTGATATGTCGCATATCAAGTCTAGGGGAGGTAAACGACAGACCCCAATAACCGATAAGTCATGCCGATGAGAGGCTCATAACGGGTCAAGAAACTACTGGTAACACTTACCAGTAAATCTCTAAACCATCCCTGGCCAGGGACTTCCCTGTTATGGCCAATCGAGCATAGCGCAACATCAACCCCCAATACCGGGAGAGACGAAACCCCTCCTATTGCTCATTGCCTCCATGTGACTCGGGACTGTACCTAAAAACTACCGTTTTGCACGCCCTCTAGGACATGGTAAGATGGAAATCAAAGCACGGTGGGAATCACACAAGACTCTATGACGATCTCGGGTCTACAGACTAACCTGTACCAGTGTCACCAGAGAACTGCCATCTGACGTAAGGTATAATACCATCTGGGAGTTCTCGGCGAGTCCGTCCAGTGTACCCAGTCTCCACTGAGCACCCGTATATCATCTATGATATCAAACACCAATGGATATGGGATCATCCATCGCCCATCTATATGGGTCGAGAAGGTATATGCTAATCTACTCTGGTATATCGATGCCCCGTCTCGTTACACCCACGACTATGGACCTTGAAGGATGTACTTATGGACTACCATATCCCCACTAGTATGATCCGCATCATAGTCCAAGTAGTCAAGTACACATCCTAAGGGCTTTACCAACATGTAACAGAGAGAGAATCAGTGTACACGTTAAGGTAAAGAGTAACCAGATAGCATACTTGTAAGTGCACGGCGGTGCCCCGGCCGTCAATCCGACGCCGGAATGCGGAAGCGGTAATTTACTTTAACTTTTCAAACCGGCACCACCGCGCACTATAAACCCGGATCGTGCCATTAAACTAGTCCTAGCTAACTACAAGATTGGGAAGAGAGATATACCGAGCGATCCGTGTCCTCCGGTCTTCTCGTCGTCGTCCCGATCTCCCGCGGAATGTCCGGTCTCCACCTCCTCGCCGAAAGGGCACCACGTCGCCTGCTTCTTTTACGGGCTCCCACCTCTGGACCGAGGCAACTCGGGCATGAAGTTGGCGAGCCGATGTGCCCAAGGTTTGCTGTAGAATGTGTGTAGAACTCATGTCTCATTTGAGGTAGTGGATGTTGCCTTTGGTGGATGAAAGGAACTAAGACTTTTTGGAGATGAAACTTTGGGAATTTTGTAGCATGAAATGAGCAAAATTCCCACACCCAAAAAATTGGGAAGCCCCAGTACTACATGGCCGGCCATTCTCATGGGAAAGGAGAGAATGCGAGAGGGAGTGAGTGTATCAAAAGAATGAGAGTCTCTCATAATCAAAGAAAGAGAAAAGAGATGATGAGAAGAAATCATCACCAGGAAAATCCAACACTCAACCAACTAATCATTTCATCACAAAGTCAAGCCATCATGAAAGAAGAAGTCAAATGGTCAAGGGATGGTGCAACCATCATGATCCAACAAAATGCAAAGAACACCCTCCACAAATGCTTATTTGCACAAATGCAAATAAGCCCTCCTCCACCAATCTTCGGCCAATGAAAGATACAAAGAAATATGGCCGAAACGGAAAGCAAACTGGCAACTCCAGAAAACTGGTCCCGTAATAAATTACAGGAAAACCCCGATACTGTGTATACACACCCGCATCTGTATTCCGACCGAATACAAATGCAATGAGACAAAATCTACACTATACTATACTAGGATCCGGCTTAAACCAAAGCCGGCTAGTATTATCCGTCCGATCCTGATCCGTGCAATACCGCACGTATCTGATCAAACCCTGCCATATATCCATACGGCCTCTAGTACTAACCGTCCGATCCTGATCCGTGCAATACCGCACGTATCTGATCGAACCCTGCCATATCTCCATACGGCCTCTACAGCGTTTCGCCCGAAACTTGAGTAACTGAATGTGGGGGACTCTAAAGACTCGTCAATACTATGGCTGTGGATTTAACCACTAGCACGTCAGAGGTATTAGCCATACGTGACGGGCTACCAGCTATTGACAAAAAGGGACGTCGATGAGCGAACTCATCCTGACACCCTACTGTTAGTGTATATGCCCTAGAGGCCATTACTGTATCATACTAGTTTGTATATTACTTGATGGAAGCTTGGGATATTCACCTTGTATAAACAATCTTGCTCAATATAGTAGTATGCTACTTGGTTTGTTTCTACTTCAATGTGTACTTGTGTTTATTTCAGTATATCACTTATACGCATTAGTGGAGCCCTTGGGATCTTTACTTGATTACCAGCGTTGTGATGGCAGTCACACTAGTGGGGGCTGGGTAATCTATAGGCACATCCTTATACAGGTCCCTAGTCGTAGGACTATCGAGACAGGGCATCGATACTCCGGAGTAGACTAGCGTATGCGCTTCTCATCCCAGTGTGGGAGATGGTCTGTCCCACAGCCATCAGTACGTCGTACTGGAGATAGTATACGGGTGCTCGTTGGGTTACGAGTACACTGGACAGGACTCGTCGGGAACTGACAGGTTGGTATTATACCTATCGTCAGTTATCAGTTCCCAGGTGACATGAGTACAGCTTAGTCCGCTGACTTGACACTGACACTTCGCCTCGAGTGTGTTCCCACTGCACTTTGATCACTACCCTACCACGGCTCAAAGGAGTCGTGCAAACAGGTGGTGGTTGGGTGCAGTCCCGAAGCACTTGGAGGCAGTGACGGTTAGACAGGATTCGTCTCTCCCGGTATTGGGGGTTGACATCGCGCTGTGTCTAGGAGAGCCATTACACGAGTAGTCCCTGGCCAGGGCAAGCGAGATATACTGGTAGGTTTCCAGTGTTATCTCAGGGTGTTTTGGGCTTCACTCCGACACGACTTGTACCGCTATTGGGGGACTGACGTTTTACCGCCCCCTAGGCCCGCCATGCGATGTATCAGACGAACAGACCGGACTGTACGGAGAATGTCACATTCAGACTCAGTAGGAGTTCAGATGGGGTTTCACCTCGTCAGCCTTCTTGTCGGCATCTACCTGGGGACCGTTACGCACAGCTAGTGCCGCTTGCGGTCTGTGGTTAAACCCACTGCCAGCGTAGTGTCGAGTCTTTAGAGTCCCACACAGAGGGTATTCGCCTCTGGGCAAAACAGAGTAGAGGTCGCATGGTTTTGCGACAGGGTTCGTTCTCATCCGCGCACTTGTGCACGTTTGGAGTCCGGACGGATTATACTGGCAGGCTCTGGTTTGAGCCAGATACTGGTATATGTTTTGGGGGTTGCTTTTATCTCTTGGTATTCTTGTTCCTCGGAACGAGAATGCAGGTGTGTATGCACAGTTGCTTGAGGCGGAGAATGAGGTTTTTCATTAGGGTTTCGGATCGGGTGCGTATGCACAGTTGACAGTTATCATTTTCCAAACCCTAATGGATTTGTATATTATCTATTAATAATAGTAATTAAATGAGAATTATGTTATGGTTGTTTTTTTGTTGACTTGTTGACCATGGTTGACTTGTTGACCATTGACCACCATCATGCTTTGAAAGATCCTCCTTGATTCATGCTTACACTTCATTTAAAGAAGCATGATAGTGGTCATTCCAAATATAACCATCAACTATTCTTATTTCAATTATTATCATTTAGATAATTCTTTTCTTTTGCAATATGGTTGCAAGAAAGAAATGATTGAGCTCATTCTATCATAACCTCTCTCTCTCCTCACTTCATCTTCTTCTTCCTCTAGAAAAGAGAAACCTTCTCATGTGTTGAGAATCATTCTCTTTAGAAAGAAAAGCAAACCCTAATCACTCTCTACTCATTCTAGGATGAAGGTTTAGCAAGCCGGAAACCCTAGTTCACTCAAAGATCGAGGAAGAGCCCAAAGGTCGAACCTTCGAGGTGGATCCATCTTCGACGGGAGAAGGCGACGAAAAGAGAACCATCAACCTCTACAAGGTTTGAAGAAGAAGGAGTTCAAGTTTAGGTATAACCATCTTCCATAGTAGCTAACTCTCTTTAGCAAGAATACTAGTTTTAGTTTAGACAACGATCCCGACCTTGTTTAGTCCATGTTGCCTCTTGCGATAAAAATTCGTTTTTTATACCGTTTCCGCCTCCCCGTAAGCACCGGGGGTCGCAATATGGACTTACAGTGGTATCAGAGCCTAACTAAACGTAAACTAGCTTGGTAGTGAAGTGTAACGAAGTTCGGAACCGAAAAATCACAAAACCGGAAAACCAAAACCCTAAGTTTCTGTTGAAATTTTTTCTGCTCAAAATGAAAAACTTTATACTTGTAAATTCGTCTCAGGGTTTTCTAAGAACACCCAAGAAAAACGATAGCATGATTCATCAAAAGCGCCGCCCTTCCGCGGCCTCACCTATTCATCTGGCCGCGGAACCGCCGCTGTTTGGTGTCATCTTTGCATCGTTTTTCGTGCAGTGTTCTTCTGTGTTGGTTTTGGGATTTTTAAAATATATTATATGTACCCAGATTTTCCAGAACTGAAATTCACTTTTGGGGTCCTATAATTCCGTATTTTTTCCGAACTTCACTGCACTTTGGCTATGTTGGTTATATCTGTGATGTTTGCATGTATTGAACGTCGGCTAATCGCTATAAGTCGATTAGTCGGGGTTATACATGATCTGTGATGTGCTGGAATGTGTATATGAATGTGTTGGACTGTCGCGGGTGAATAGCCGGGGTGAATGTGAGATGAGCTTTTGTTTTTCTTTCATTCATTGTAAATGTAAATTGATGTAATAATATTATTTGTTTGGCCGCACAACCGGGTCGGGGTTGTAGCCGTCATTGTATAATTCTTTTTACTGTTTTTGCTCCTAGGATAGACCCATGGAGGGGTGCACAAACTACCGGGTTCTTGGCGGGTAGTTTGCCGCACCCGTAGGGGTCTTGGGTGGGGTTTTTGGCTATTCACCGCGACCGTGTTATCCGCTTTTCGTTTCAGGCTCGAAAGGATTGCGGATTGCTAGTATATCCAATGTATTCATCTGTGATCTGTAATGTCTATCATTGCTTTCTATTTAGGCGTTGCTTATGTTTTACAGCCGCGCTAGCCCAGCCCCCGCTCTGTCGTTAGTTAAGTAACCTAACGAGTGATGACGGGACCCCGTGGCGAATGCGAATGGCATAAGCGTACGTCATATTTTGGTTGTTTTCTGCAATGGTAGGAACTAAATGATGGGACGCATTAAAAGAACTAATGCAAGAATATCACGCATTAAAAGAACTAATGCAAGATAATAAACCAAGTTTAAGTCGATGGAACACTTTCGAAAAACCACTCGGTTCTTTTCAAAACTAACTTTTAAATGCGGAGCTTGAGCCACTCCTTATAAAAGCTATCTCGTTCCATCGATTATATCAAGTTCACTACGTTCACGGTTTTACCAAAACCATTCGTAGCCCTCCGTCGTTTCGCATGAATAGGCAATAGTATTCAAGCTGTGTATTTTGGCCAAAGTCAAGGCACGGTGATTGGTAGCTATTGGATGTTCATGTGTAGCATAGATAGATGCGTTGGTTTGGGACAGTCGTGCTGCCATTTTGGCCAAAGTCAAGGGTATGTACGGGTGGATCCAAATTAACCTGGAAAGTGACGGGAAGAACTTGACATGTGACTTATGATATTTTGGCCAAAGTCAAGGTCATAAGAGCATGGGGCAAAAATCCACATCGGGAGTTTCATAAGTACTGAAACTTGCTAGATTTGCATACCATTTGGAGTGTGATGATTATGGTAGGATTCCTTCATTTTCGTCATGCGATGATATTTGGATCCCGATCCTACTGTGAGTATATGCTACTCCTCGGGAAATTTCTCACTAAACGATCAATGCTATAAACCTAGTAGGTGCCTAGAAAGGTGTTAGCGGGGCTACGCTCCCAGGGAAAAGAGGTTCTTAAATTAAGGAACTTCGCGAAAGCGTTGGAAAACCTCCCTCGAAGTACCGACACTGGCCTGGCTGAACGGTTAAGCAAGTATTGTACGGTGGGATTGATCCCGGCTAATTCTTCCTTTGTGGTTTGAGGAGGGATTCGAGAGACAGTGGGAGCCATCCTGTTTAGACAAATTAAAAACCATTCTAAACTTGCAAGAGCATCGTGCTAAGTGTTTCTTCTCTCCCCCTGCAGCGACCAAATCGAAATGACTGGACTTAAGTTACTTCTAGATAAAAACATATTGACAGGGCCAAACTACAAAGATTGGCTCAGGAATGTCAAATTGGCAATCTCTTACGACAAGCTGGGGTATCTTCTTACCACCAAAGCTCCCCCCGTCCCAGGTCCCACCTCCAGCGTCGCGGATAAGGAAATCCGTAAGACTTGAGAGATTGACAGCGCGAAGGCCAGATGCCTCGTACTTGCCTCGATGGACAATGACCATCAGAGGAGGCACGAGAATATGGATTTGGAATCCATATTTCTTCATACAAAAGAACTGTATGGAGAGCAGTCTCGTATCCCAAGATACGAAGTGTCGAAGAAGTTATTTTCGACTAAGTTGGCCGTCGGATCATCGGTAGCGGACCACGTGCTTAAGATGATTGGCTACACTGAGGAGCTCGCGGAACTTGGGACCACGTTGGACAGTGAACTTTATACAGATATAATTCTCCAGTCCCTTCCATCCACTTACGCCCAGTTCATACTGAATTTCAACTTGCAAGAAAAGGAAGTTGAACTTTCAGAACTCCTCAACCTGCTGAGGAGCGCAGAGGGCACCCTACAGAAGGGTAGGGATACATCCACTTTGTTTGTAGGAGGATCTTCTTCTTCTAGGTCCAAGGCGAAAGCCAAGGGAAAGAAGAAGAAAGCCCCCGCCAAACCAAGAGGCGGTGTTAGTAAAGTGGGTGCGAAGGGAAAGGAAAAGGCAACAAAGATAGCGGGGAAGCTTGTTGGTAAAGAGGAATGCTTCTATTGTCACAAGAGTGGACACTGGAAGAAAGATTGCAGGGCTTGGAAAGCCAGGACACAGGAACTGAAGCAGGTTGCGGCTTCAGCTTCAGGTGTGTATATTATTGAAAACTGTCTTTCTATAAACTCTACTTCCTGGGTATTGGATACCGGATCAGGATCTCATATCTGTAATTCTTTGCAGGCGTTGAGAAACCGTAGGGTTTTGAAGGCAGGTGACATGACCCTCAGAGTTGCGAACGGAGCTAGCATGGATGCTAAAGCCGTGGGGGACTATCACCTGGGAATGTCAGATGGGCATGTTTTGGTTTTGCGTAATTGCTTTTTTGTACCCAACGCAACTTGTAATATCATTTCTGTATCTTTGGTTTCTAAAGAAGGTTATGAATTTGCGTTTGTAAGTAATGTTGTTAACATTCACCTTAATCAAGTTCTGATTGGGTCAGGTACATTGAGCAATGGTATATACGTATTAAACCAACCACAGATTTTCAATGTCCAGAATACACACAAAAGAAAGTCACCAGATATTAATCAGACTTTCTTATGGCATTGTAGACTGGGTCACATCAATGAGAGAAGGTTGACTAAGTTACATACAGAAGGATATTTGGATCCGTTCGAATATCAATCGTATGCCACTTGTCAATCCTGTCTCAAAGGAAAGATGACAAAGACTCCGTTCACTGGACACGGAGTAAGAGCGAGCGAGCTCTTGGGACTCGTACACAGCGACGTGTGCGGTCCAATGTCTACACATGCGCGAAGCGGTTATTCTTACTTCATTACTTTTATGGATGATTTTTCAAGATACGGTTATGTCTTCTTAATGAAACATAAGTCCGAAGCTTTTGAAAAATTCCAGGAATTTAAGAATGAAGTAGAAAAACAAACCGGCAAAAGTATCAAGATTCTAAGATCGGATCGAGATGGAGAATACTTAAGTGCCGAGTTCCAGAATTATTTAAAAGAGAATGGGATTCTCTCTCAGCTTACTCCTCCATACACTCCGCAACACAACGGTGTATCGGAAAGACGGAACCGGACCCTATTGGATATGGTACGGTCCATGATGAGTAACGCTGAGTTACCGCGATCATTCTGGGGGTATGCGCTAGAATCAGCTGCGTACCTTTTGAACCGAGTTCCTACTAAGACTGTGCCTACTACACCATATGAGATGTGGTGTGGGAAGAGACCCTATCTCAGTCACATTAAGACTTGGGGAAGTCCAGCTTTTGTTAAAAAGCAGCATGTGGACAAGCTCGAGGCACGCTCAGTACTGTGTAAGTTTGTGGGATATCCAAAGAATTCCAAGGGATATCTCTTCTACTACGAAGAGGAACAAAAAGTTCTTGTTTCTCGTCATGCCCATTTTCTAGAACATCAGTTCTTAGAAAAAGAATTAAGTGGGAGCGCAGTAGAACTGGAAGAAATTCCAGAACCACAGACTATTACTGAAAGCTTAGTGGAACCAGAGGGTTTAAATGAACAGGACATTCCTACGCCGCTCCGCAGGAGTAGTAGGCAGTCTCATCCGCCCGAGAGATACTACGGTTTTCTCATAGACGGGGATAGAGAGGATTGCATCATAGACTATGATGAGCCTACTAGCTTCCAGCAGGCCGTTCAGAGCATTGACTCGGTAAAATGGCTGGATGCAATGCGGACCAAAATGGAGTCCATGTACACCAACAAAGTATGGACGTTGGACATTGCTCCAGACGGGGTAAAACCCATAGGATGCAAGTGGATCTTCAAAAGGAAGATTGGTGTAGATGGACAGGTTGAGACCTATAAAGCTAGACATGTAGCAAAGGGTTTCCGTCAAAGACCTGGCTTGGACTATGACGAAATCTTTTCTCCAGTGGCTATGCTGAAATCCATTCGGATCCTTCTTGCCATTGCTGCCTTCCACGATTATGAGATTTGGCAGATGGACGTAAAGACCGCTTTTCTAAATGGAAATTTAGAGGAGTGTGTCTATATGGATCAGCCAGAGGGTTTCATTCAGAGTGGGAGCAGCGGAAAGGTGTGCAAGTTGCTTAAGTCCATCTATGGACTAAAGCAGGCATCGCGGAGTTGGAACATCTGTTTTGATGAGACGGTCAAGGAATTTGACTTTATCAAAAATCCAGATGAACCATGCATCTATAGTAGATTTGTAGCGAGAACTGTGGTATTCCTTGTTTTATACGTGGATGACATTCTCTTGATAGGAAATGACATTCCTATGCTACAATCTGTCAAGGGTTTCTTGTCACACAGGTTCTCCATGAAAGACCTGGGTGATGCCTCTTACATCCTGGGGATCCGGATCCATCGTGATAGATCCAAGAGGATATTAGGACTTTCACAGTCCAGGTACATCGACACCGTACTGAAAAGATTCAGTATGGAAGATTCTAAGCGCGGTAACTTACCGGCTTGTCACGGGATCACCCTCTCTAAAGAGATGTCTCCCAAGACTGATTTGGAGAGGGATCGCATGTCTATTATACCCTACGCTTCTGCGGTAGGCTCTACAATGTATGCGATGTTGTGTACCAGACCGGATGTAGCTTATGCACTGAGTGTAGTAAGCCGGTATCAGTCAAACCCTGGGGAGAAACATTGGATAGCGGTAAAGAACATTCTCAAGTACCTGAGGAGGACTAAGGAGATGTTCTTGGTGTATGGCGGAAAAGACCTCCAGATTGAGGCCTTTGCTGACTCCAGCTTCCAGAGTGACAAGGATGATTCCAAGTCCATGTCGGGTTTTGTCTTTACCCTCAATGGAGGGGCGGTGTGTTGGAAGAGTTCCAAACAGGAAACCGTTGCAGACTCGACTATGGAAGCGGAATACATCGCTGCATCTGATGCCGCAAAAGAAGCTGTCTGGATAAGGAAGTTCTTAAAAGAACTTCAGGTGGTTCCGTCCATTGTTGACCCAGTACCTCTGTATTGCGACAACAACGGGGCTATAGCTTTAGCAAAGGAACCCAGGTCCCATCAGAGATCCAGGCACATCTTGAGGCGGTATCACCTGATCAGGGAGATCGTGGATCGCAAGGAGATCGAGGTTCGGAGGGTTGCTTCAGAAGAGAACACTGCAGATCCATTCACCAAGGCCCTACCCCAGACTCAGTTCGAGCGGCTGATCGAGATGATAGGTCTTCGATACGCCAGTACATGGCCTTAGTGCAAGTGGGAGATTGTTAGTGTATATGCCCTAGAGGCCATTACTGTATCATACTAGTTTGTATATTACTTGATGGAAGCTTGGGATATTCACCTTGTATAAACAATCTTGCTCAATATAGTAGTATGCTACTTGGTTTGTTTCTACTTCAATGTGTACTTGTGTTTATTTCAGTATATCACTTATACGCATTAGTGGAGCCCTTGGGATCTTTACTTGATTACCAGCGTTGTGATGGCAGTCACACTAGTGGGGGCTGGGTAATCTATAGGCACATCCTTATACAGGTCCCTAGTCGTAGGACTATCGAGACAGGGCATCGATACTCCGGAGTAGACTAGCGTATGCGCTTCTCATCCCAGTGTGGGAGATGGTCTGTCCCACAGCCATCAGTACGTCGTACTGGAGATAGTATACGGGTGCTCGTTGGGTTACGAGTACACTGGACAGGACTCGTCGGGAACTGACAGGTTGGTATTATACCTATCGTCAGTTATCAGTTCCCAGGTGACATGAGTACAGCTTAGTCCGCTGACTTGACACTGACACTTCGCCTCGAGTGTGTTCCCACTGCACTTTGATCACTACCCTACCACGGCTCAAAGGAGTCGTGCAAACAGGTGGTGGTTGGGTGCAGTCCCGAAGCACTTGGAGGCAGTGACGGTTAGACAGGATTCGTCTCTCCCGGTATTGGGGGTTGACATCGCGCTGTGTCTAGGAGAGCCATTACACGAGTAGTCCCTGGCCAGGGCAAGCGAGATATACTGGTAGGTTTCCAGTGTTATCTCAGGGTGTTTTGGGCTTCACTCCGACACGACTTGTACCGCTATTGGGGGACTGACGTTTTACCGCCCTCTAGGCCCGCCATGCGATGTATCAGACGAACAGACCGGACTGTACGGAGAATGTCACATTCAGACTCAGTAGGAGTTCAGATGGGGTTTCACCTCGTCAGCCTTCTTGTCGGCATCTACCTGGGGACCGTTACGCACAGCTAGTGCCGCTTGCGGTCTGTGGTTAAACCCACTGCCAGCGTAGTGTCGAGTCTTTAGAGTCCCACACAGAGGGTATTCGCCTCTGGGCAAAACAGAGTAGAGGTCGCATGGTTTTGCGACAGGGTTCGTTCTCATCCGCGCACTTGTGCACGTTTGGAGTCCGGACGGATTATACTGGCAGGCTCTGGTTTGAGCCAGATACTGGTATATGTTTTGGGGGTTGCTTTTATCTCTTGGTATTCTTGTTCCTCGGAACGAGAATGCAGGTGTGTATGCACAGTTGCTTGAGGCGGAGAATGAGGTTTTTCATTAGGGTTTCGGATCGGGTGCGTATGCACAGTTGACAGTTATCATTTTCCAAACCCTAATGGATTTGTATATTATCTATTAATAATAGTAATTAAATGAGAATTATGTTATGGTTGTTTTTTTGTTGACTTGTTGACCATGGTTGACTTGTTGACCATTGACCACCATCATGCTTTGAAAGATCCTCCTTGATTCATGCTTACACTTCATTTAAAGAAGCATGATAGTGGTCATTCCAAATATAACCATCAACTATTCTTATTTCAATTATTATCATTTAGATAATTATTTTCTTTTGCAATATGGTTGCAAGAAAGAAATGATTGAGCTCATTCTATCATAACCTCTCTCTCTCCTCACTTCATCTTCTTCTTCCTCTAGAAAAGAGAAACCTTCTCATGTGTTGAGAATCATTCTCTTTAGAAAGAAAAGCAAACCCTAATCACTCTCTACTCATTCTAGGATGAAGGTTTAGCAAGCCGGAAACCCTAGTTCACTCAAAGATCGAGGAAGAGCCCAAAGGTCGAACCTTCGAGGTGGATCCATCTTCGACGGGAGAAGGCGACGAAAAGAGAACCATCAACCTCTACAAGGTTTGAAGAAGAAGGAGTTCAAGTTTAGGTATAACCATCTTCCATAGTAGCTAACTCTCTTTAGCAAGAATACTAGTTTTAGTTTAGACAACGATCCCGACCTTGTTTAGTCCATGTTGCCTCTTGCGATAAAAATTCGTTTTTTATACCGTTTCCGCCTCCCCGTAAGCACCGGGGGTCGCAATATGGACTTACACCTACTGAGCCTGTCAGTGACAATATCCGTACAGTCCGGTCCGTTCGTCTATGAGCATCGTCTGGCGGGCCTAGGGGGTTGGTAAAAGTCAGACCCCCAAAAGCGGTACAAGTCGTGTCAGAGATCAGCCCAGAACACCCTGAGACACTACTTGAATACTTACCAGTAAATCTCCTGCCTTGGTCAAGGACTTTTCATGTTCTGGCTCTCCTAGACACAGCGTGACCTCACCCCCAATACCAGGAGAGAAGAAATCCTGAAGATCCGCTCACTGCCTCCATGTGGCTCGGGACTGTACCCAACTAAAACCTGTTTGCACGTCTCCTTTGAGCGTGGTAGGGTAGTAATCAAAGTACAGTGGGAACTCACACGAGACAAATGACGATCCCCAGGTCGATGAACTAACCTGTACACATGTCACCAGGGAACTGCTATCTGACGTCAGGTATAAGACCAACTAGCATGTTCCCGGCGAGTCCTGTCCGGTGTACTCATAACCCAATGAGCACCTGTATACATCTTAGGTGAACCAACTGACACCAGTGGCTTGTGAGACCGGCCACCGCCCCTCGTCGGGGTCTCGAATGTATACACTAGTCTACTCTGGAGTATCTATGCCCTGTCTTGAAACTCCCACGACTAGGGACCTTTTAAGGATGTGCTTATAGACCACCAGCTCCCACGTATATGATCGCCCTCATACTGCTAGCAATCAAGCAAGAATCCTAGAGGCTCTATCAACGTGCAATAGTGACCTGTCAGGTCACCTAAAGCAGTACATGATGATAAAGATAAACCAGATAGCATACTATCATCTTGAGTAAGACTGTCCTCCTGGGACAGGTTCTCCCTCAATCATTGCAATCACGTGCCGGTGATCTAATAATTGACTCTGAGGGCACTATCTCCAACAATCTCCCACTTGCACCCAAGGCTAATTATTGCGATGTCGTATACTCACAGCCCGTGTGATACCGAACACCCAACTCCTCTACTAGTCAGTCTCACAAAGCTCGTTTGCGAAACTATTGCGTTCGAGGAATAGCCTCAGTGAGTGGATCCGCTATGATGTTTCTTTCTATGTCTCTCTAAATCTCAAGTTCGCAGAGAAACCCATCTCCCGAAATGAGCAATACCTATCTTAGAATGTGTCTGGATGTCTGATGGGACCTAGCTCATAAATGAACTCCAAATCCAAACTTCTTAGACTGTATCGTCAACTGAACTTAATCAGTATCCTGGGCCATGCCTCCCTCACTATTGCCTTGGACCACCTGTCCAAAATACTGCCCCTCGTCAGAAGGAAAAACTATAACTCTGACAACCTCCTTGTCGTCCAGATCACCTTGGAAGCCTGGAATGATAACTGTCTCCCGAATGAGGCTGTCGTTATCATATCCCTAGAACATCCACTTATGTTCAAAAACTGCTTCCGACTGTTTCTCCAGGATAGGATCAATGTCAACTTATTCCATCTAGTGCAAGAACAACATCTGGTGTGGTACTTGATATCTCATGATTGACTCAATTGCCTAAGCAAGTGATCTGCCAATCATGCACATCCCTCTCCCCTTTAATCTGTAAGACACCTTTAGAGAGGGTGACTCCATCACCTGCAGGTACACTACCGTGCCAGGAGTCATCCATTCTAAATACTCTTAGAATGCTGTCTAAGTACCCTTAATTGGGAAACCACCCAAAACTAGATCTAAAACCATAGATCTAGTAACCAGTATATCTGATATAATGTCCAAGTCCCATGTGGAGAAACCACTGTGTGACGACCAAAGTATAACCGATCGTAGTATAGGAGTTTCTTTTCCTATTCTGTGTATGTCATCCAAATATCATGACATCACACCCTACTACCTTCTCAAAAGATCCATCTCCTATTCTGATGAAGTCAAACCTATGACTGTCACATCAGAAATTGATGATCTATCTCCGCTATATCTGTTTTAGTCTATAAATAGACATAAGCCACATGTCCACCAATGCTTCTGCTGCTCCCACTGACTACGACAACCCTCTGGCAGAGTCATATAAACGTACACTTCTAAAGCAAGTTTAGAACGACGCTATACTCATCCTCCTGCCGGGTCTCACAGTCTGGAACAACAGCAATGGCAAGTGTGGGTAAACAAGAACATCCCTGTCACCGTCCTTGAGGCTACCGGAGTACCTCTCGGGTGCCTGAGGTTACCCACCTTATCTGCGGAGTGGCCAATAGAATGTCAATCCAGATTGAATCTTTAGGTTCCTATCAAATCTTCAGTAATCGTTTGTGGTTCTGGAATCACTTCCAGTTCTACCATACTCCCACTACTGTTTTCTGAAAAAATTCATTTTTATTAAAACTGTGGCGAGTCAAGAACAATATCACTATTGATCTTCCAGATGGTAGAAAGTTAACCCTCGTCATAGCCTGGGTTAACCCACAAACAACCATTACAGAAACGTGCCTTGAGTTATCCAGAGTCTGGTTTTAAGCATAAGCCGGACAACTCCCCGTACCTTAACAACGTTAAGATATGAACTGTTCTATATCCAATATAGAACCAGAGGCACTGATTTAATTGAACCAGATTCAAATCATGCAGCTGTCCCCAGTGCATGTCAACTAAATGGAAAGTGGCCGATCAGCGTTACTCAACTTAGTAATGCTTCCAATTATGAGTAACCTGAAAGAGAAGCAAGTTCTCTTAATCACTACTATCAACTGAATACCATACTCAAGTATCTACATCTTCGATCAACTTGAAGAATCCCGATACTTGCAACACCTGGTTCTCTACTTTATTCAAATACCTATAACTTCTCAAAATTTAGACCCTGTGTTTCCACGAAACACCTGTCTAAAAACTAGAGAAGTCATAAGTAAACCGAATATAGTATGAGGACCAACCCCTCTGTCCTGATGAACCTTGGACAACATACAATATTCTGTATAAGTCCTTTGAGTCTGATAACTCAATCCCTGTGTGTCGTAGGTTGAAAACTGTACTTTTGGTTATGAAGAATTACACCGCTGTTCAATGCTCCTTACCTAATCATCCACTGATATAGGTTAATGTCATTGACATAATATCAAAAAGGTATATCTCACTCTATAAAAATAGACGTACAGATATATCAATTTGAAATTGGTGCATAACAACGGATATTCAAAATCAAATATTTGCCGTCCGGCAACCAACCAAGGTGACTTCCTCAAATATCACCGATTTACAATGAATCCCGATATAATGAGGATGATCACCCAATTCCCAATAACTTACTCCCACTCATCATCTGTAAAACCATACAGATGTGAGAATCATACCTGGTAAATACATACCCTGGAGTAAGGACTAATTGGGAAATCGGTTTTCTTTTAACAGTACACAGTGAAACTGAAACATTGAAATGTTTCGATGGGGTATCCGGGTATTCCTAGTAATGCCTCTTCCAGATTCACGACTGTAACCGTATAATTCTTTGCCACCTCTCCAAATCCCTTTATATGTCTTTAGTCATTACCTTCTGCACACCCCTTTAGGCCAAATGGTTTTCTTCCTTCCCTACCGTTCGGCACCAGCCTATGGTTTGGAAGAAGACTATCCAATAAGCATAATGGGTGTACTGTCCTAATCCTAGGAGCACTCGCAATGGGAGAGAACGTGAAGATAAAAGACAACCGAATAAACCTTATTCCTATTTCTCCTGAACCAGAATCCATCCCCGAACTGGAAGAAGTTCCTTTCGAGTTCGCATATAACCATACGATTGAGTATCTAATAAACTGTGGATCTTCGTAGTGATACGGAGTGTTCTGGAGAAATACAAAGGTGATTTTAGGATTGGAAAAGAAATACTTGGTTTGGTCGTGAATAGCAGTCGCAATTTACTTTGCCCTCTTACTAATCCCTTTCTTTGTCTTAACTCAATACCTTCTGCACACCATCGTTATGCTAATTGGTTTTCTTCATTCCCCACCGTTCGGCACCAGCCTATGGTTTGGAAGAAGACTATCCAATTTGCGTAATAGGTGTACTATCTCCTAAGCCAAGGAGTACTCGCAATCTGAGAGAGAAGGTAAAAGGAAAAGACAACTGAATAGTCCTATTCGTTTTCTCCAGAACCGGAAACCATCCTCGAATAAATTCCTTCGAGTTCGTATCTAACCATACGATGGTTTTGTCCAATGGAAGTGGACGTTCGTAGTAATACGGGGTGTCCTGGAGAAAAGAGTAAAAGTAGGAGTGGCAATGAGGTTAGCGACTCAGACAGTCCAAAAGCCAGTGTTTAAGAAGGTTCGGTTAATTTTGGTCACTGAGTCATAGTCTTAGGGTCGGGTCAGGTTAGTTATATGTATGCCCTAGAGGCCATTACTATACATGGAATGTATATTGTAGTGGATGCTGGGACATATATAGGGAGGACTTTCTTGCTCGACATGATAGTATGCTATCTGGTTGATCTTTACCTTAACGTGTACACTGATTGTCTCTCTGTTACATGTTGGTAAAGCCCTTAGGATGTGTACTTGACTACCTGGACTATGATGCGGATCATACTAGTGGGGACATGGTAGTCCATAAGTACATCCTTCAAGGTCCCTAGTCGTGGGTATATCGAGACGGGGCATCGATATACCAGAGTAGACTAGCGTATACCTTCTCGACCCATACAGATAGGCGATGGATGATCCCATATCCATTGGTGTTTGACATCAGAGATGATATACGGGTGCTCAGTGGAGACTGGGTACACTGGACGGACTCGCCGAGAACTCCCAGATGGTATTATACCTTACGTCAGATGGCAGTTCTCTGGTGACACTGGTACAGAGTAGTCTGTTGACCCGAGATCGTCATAGAGTCTTGTGTGGTTCCCACTGTGCTTTGATTTCCACCTTACCACGTCCAAGAGGGCATGCAAAACGGTGGTTTTTGGGTACAGTCCCGAATCACATGGAGGCAATGAGCGATAGGAGGGGATTCATCTCTCCCGGTATATGGAGTTGATGTTGTGCTGTGTTCGATTGGCTATAACCGGAAATCCCTGGCCAGGGTTACTGAGATTTACTGGTAAGTGTTACCAGTAGTTTCTCGAACTGTTATAGACCTCATATCGACACGACTTATCGAGCTATTGGGGTCTGACGTTTACCACCCCTAGGCGAGATATGCGACATATCAGACGACGAGACCGGACTGTACGGTAAGTGTTACTGGTTGGATTCACAGGAGTATGAGCGGGCTTGCTCGTCGATCTTCTGATCGCTCAATACCCGGGTGGCCGTTACGTTTAGCAGACCGCTTGCGGCTTGTGGGTGTTTGATATGATCATCACCTGCTGCCGGCGTATTGACGAGTCTTTAGAGTCCTACACAGAGGTTTCCTGGCTCAAGCGAAACGAAATAGGAGCGCATATGAGATATGTGCGGGACCGAGAATAATGCGTGTGTGTGATACCGTATTCTATCCTCGCGATGAATGTATCGATTGGTTGTATGCGATATAACCTAGTTATCGAATCAAGGATTGATTCGATAAGCCGATACATAGGATACTTGTCGGTTATATGCGATATGACCGAATCGTTAAATCAAGTGTTGATTTAATGATTTAATGCATAATTATATATATTTGATATATTACTTTGCATTAACTAGTATTGGTTCACTTTAAATGGATTTTCTCACTTGTTTGTGCACATTGTATATGTGATATATTTTTTGTGCATAAGTTTGTATCATGTTTGATGATACATGTTTACTTGGGTTTGTGTAAAGATTAAACCATGGTTATATGAATGGTTAGGGTTTTGGTTTCTTATTTATTTATTTATTTATTCTTTTTGGAAATTAATAAGCATAAAGAGAAAATGGTGGCTTTCTTTGTTTGCATCTTGAAGCTTCATGAAGCTTTGACTAAGTGACCATTTTGTCTCATGCTTAACCCTAACCACTCCACTTAACGCTAGTTCATTCTCTACACTTGACCATGGTTGTATTATGATAAGTATTGTTTTTCTTTTTCTATTTGAATAACTTATCATAATATTCATCTTCTTCTTCTTCTTCTTCAAGAAGAAAAAGCTTGATAGCTTCAATGGCAACTTGAGCAAATGAGTGAGAAATCCAATTCTAAAGTGAACCCACTTCCTATTTCTTCATCCTCTACCTCTTGCTAAGTAGTATAGGGTGTTTTCTTCACAAGTTTCATGACTTGGTGAAGTGGGAGCTTGATCTTGTGATGCCTCGACGTAGATCATCTTCGGCATCGTTGTCGATGACCTAGCCCGCCCATTTCTCCGATGAAGCCGATGCTAGAGCCCGGGATTGGATTTGGACAGCAAGGGGACTTCATCATGGAGCTATGGAGGTGGAGAACCGGATCTACAAAGGTTGTATTTCCGTACACTTAGTTAAGTTGTTAACTAGTTGCTTGTTTCGCCTAAAATTCTAGTTAACGATCCGTATTAGGTTTTCTCGGCACTTGTATTTTTTGAAATTGGCATGGTTGATGCCTTGTGAGACCTCATTAGTGTGCCTAGGAATCCTACAGGTCAATGGTCGCTGCCAAAGAGAAAGAGAAAAGAAACACTCAGCGTGCACTCTATCCTAGATCAGAATGGTTACCAATTTATCTAATCTGAAAACCTCCCACTGTAATCTCAAATTCTCCTCCAAACCTGAAAGAAGAATTAGTCGGGGTCACCCGAAGAGTAAACTAACTCATCAGTGGGAATCGGGATCCAACTATCATCGCATGATAACGTGACGGAATCCGCTCATGTCATCACACTCCAGAAGGTATGCGCATATCTGGCAAGTTTCAGTTTCTTTAGAAACTCCCGATGTGATTTTTGCCCCATGCTCTTATGACCTTGACGAAGGCCAACAAATCATAAGTCGCATGTCAAGTTCTACCCGTCATTGTCCAGGTTAATTTGAACCCACCCGTACAAGCCCTTGACGAAGGCCAACAAGGCTATACGACTGTCCCAAACCAACGCATCTATCTATGCAGCAGAAAGGTAACAAGCAGCTACCATACACTATGCCTTGACGAAGGCCAACAAACATAGCATGAATACTACGTGCTACCCGTCTGAAACGACGGAGGGCTACGAATGGTTTCTGGCGAAAACCTTTAACGTAATGAACTTGATATCGTTGAAGGAACTGGATAGCTTTTATGAAAATATAGTGACGAAAATCTTTGCTAAAGAGGTCACTCCCGGTGAAGGGATCTCGGCTCTTTCCCTGTAGAATGAGGTGCAGGATATTCCAACTGAATACCACGGTGAAAAGCAAAAGTAATCGGCTATAGTGAAAATATTGCCCTGACGCAAACTTTTTGTCCAAGGGGTCACTCACGGTGAAGGGATCTCGGCCCTTGCCTCGTCGACTGAGGAGTAGGATATTCCAACTGAATACCACGATGCAAAACAAAAGAGAACGTCCTTGCAATAACAGCTTTTTGAAAAGTGTTCCAACAACATCAGATTAGGTTTGTTTTTAACTTGCATTGATCAGAATCAACGCAGTCCCATCAATTGATCACACCACAAAGAACGAAAATATATTGATGTACGTATATGCCATCCGCATTCGCCACTGGGTCCCGTCATTACCCGTTAGGTTAGCTAACTAACGACAGAGCGGGGACTGGACTAGCGCGGATAAAAAACATATACAACATCTACTAGTATATATATCAATATATAATTTTCGCTCAAGGCGTGATAAAATGCAACAACACAGAAATGTACAGCATCACAGAACAATACAGATATCTGAGATCCCCGGGTTTCACAGAGCCGCTACTGAAACCCGACGTTCCCCTGGTCGTGTGGATAGCCTGTGCAATGAAATCCTAGACCCCTACGGGCGCGGCAAGTTATCCGCCAAAACCTGAAGCGAGGCAGCCCCCTTCAGCAACGTGAATGGACCACCCAGCACTTCACGGAATTCGGTAACTTAGGCACCCCTCCTGGGTCAACCTGTACCCCCTACGAGTGCGGCGAATAGCCCTGCCAATTCTAGAGTAAATCCCCCTCCGTCTCAATGCCATGAGATGCGGGCTTGTTGCCCTCTAGAACCCGGCTATCCGTGCACCCCTCCGCGGGGTAATCCTAGTACAGAAAGTTAAATATACATACAACGGGTATATCGACCGCAACCTGGTCGTGCCCCAAAATAATAATATACAATCAGGCATTGACGGCAGTCCACATGTCGGACGCTCGCCCCACAATATCAAATGTACATAATTCAACAAAACTGTACTACCACTGCAACCAGGCTATCCCCCACGACCGATCCGCAACATCACAGCAAAATCATAGAACATCAACGTGAATGTCACGTTCGCAAATCCGTCTAACCGGGCTATAGCAGTTAGACAGGATTTACCGATCAAGTGACATTCACGGTCGCAGATATAATGTAAATACTGTGAACTAATGTGTTTAATATATCCGATCGATCAAATTTTACCAAGTGGGCCCCAAGCATTACTGTAGCAGATAAAGAAATTCTGGGCCCAAAAATTAACATTCCAAAAACCCTAATTTCAACTCAGGAATCACTGCATGAAATTTGGTGCAGTGAGCTCACTTTTCTGCGGCGGAACCGCGGCCAAATGGGGGTTACCGCCGCGGTTCCGCGGCTATACAGAGAGTTCAGCCGACCAAATTTCACCAGTATTCCCATAACACCCTGCACATCTCTCTGCAATGTACTGAAAAATTTTTTGAGCCAGAAAAAAATCGACAGAAACTGATGCTAGGAAAAATACGGGTTTTGGAATTTTGTTCGATCGGAAACGTAAACACATTAGACCAAGCTAGACTATGTTAATGGCAAGGCTCTGATACCAGTGTAAGTGCACGGCGGCACCCCGGCCGTCAATCCGACGCCGAAATGCGGAAGAGGTGATTTACTTTAACTTTTCAAACCGGCACCACCGCGCACTACAAACCCAGATCGTGCCATTAAACTAGTCCTAGCTAACTACAAGATGGGGAAGAGAGATATACCGAGCGATCCGTGTCCTCCGGTCTTCTCGTCGTCGTCCCGATCTCCCGCGGAATGTCCGATCTCCACCTCCTCGCCGGAAGGGCACCACGTCGCCTGCTTCTTTTACGGGCTCCCACCTCTGGACCGAGGCAACTCGGGCACGAAGTTGGCAAGCCGACGTGCCCAAGGTTTGCTGTTGAATGTGTGTAGAACTCATGTCTCATTTGGGGTAGTGGATGTTTCCTTTGGTGGAGGAAAGGAACTAAGACTTTTTGGAGATGAAACTTTGGGAATTTTGTAGCATGAAAAGAGAAAAATTCCCACACCCAAAAAATTGGGCAGCCCCACTACTACATGGCCGGCCATTCTCATGGGAGAGGAGAGAATGAGAGAGGGAGTGAGTGTATCAAAAGAATGAGAGTCTCTCATAATCCAAGAGAGAGAAAAGAGATGATGAGAAGAAATCATCACAAGGAAAATCCAACACTCAACCAACCAATCATCTCAACACAAAGTCAAGCCATCATGAAAGAAGAAGTCAAATGGTCAAGGGATGGTGCAACCATCATGATCCAACAAAATGCAAAGAACACCCTCCACAAATACTTATTTGCACAAATGCAAATAAGCCCTCCTCCACCAATCTTCGGCCAATGAAAGATACAAAGAAATATGGCTGAAACGGAAAGCAAACTGGCAACTCCAGAAAACTGGTCCCGTAATAAATTACAGGAAAACCCCGATACTGTGTATACACACCCGCATCTGTATTCCGACTGAACAAAAATGTAATGAGACAAAATCTACACTGTACTATACTAAGATCCTGCTTAAACCAAAGCCGGCTAGTATTATCCGTCCGATCCTGATCCGTGCAATACCGCACGTATCTGATCGAACCCTGCCATATATCCATACGACCTCTAGTACTAACCGTCCGATCCTGATCCGTGCAATACCGCACGTATCTGATCGAACCCTGCCATATCTCCATACGGCCTCTACAGCGTTTTGCCCGAAACTTGAGTAACTGAATGTGGGGGACTCTAAAGACTCGTCAATACTATGGCTGTGGATTTAACCACTAGCACGTCAGAGGTATTAGCCATACGTGACGGACTACCAGCTATTGACAAAAAGGGACGTCGATGAGCGAACTCATCCTGACACCCTACTGAGCTTGTCAGTGACAATATCCGTACAGTCCGGTCCGTTCGTCTATGAGCATCGCATGGCGGGCCTAGGGGGTTGGTAAAAGTCAGACCCCCAAAAGCGGTACAAGTCGTGTCAGAGATTAGCCCAGAACACCCTGAGACACTACTGGAATACCTACCAGTAAATCTCCTGCCTTGGCCAAGGACTTTTCATGTTTTGGCTCTCCTAGACACAGCGTGACCTCACCCCCAATACCGGGAGAGACGAACCCCTGAAGATCCGCTCACTGCCTCTATGTGGCTCGGGACTGTACCCAACTAAAACCTGTTTGCATGTCTCCTTTGAGCGTGGTAGGGTAGTAATCAAAGTACAGTGGGAACTCACACGAGACAAATGACGATCCCCAGGTCGATGAACTAACCTGTACACATGTCACCAGGGAACTGCTATCTGACGTCAGGTATAAGACCAACTAGCATGTTTCCGGCGAGTCCTGTCCGGTGTACTCATAACCCAATGAGCACCTGTATACATCTTAGGTGAACCAACTGACACCAGTGGCTTGTGAGACCGGCCACCGTCCCTCGTCGGGGTCTCGAATGTATACACTAGTCTACTCTGGAGTATCGATGCCCTGTCTCGAAACTCCCATGACTAGGGACCTTTTAAGGATGTGCGTATAGACCACCAACTCCCACGTATATGATCGCCCTCATACTGCTAGCAGTCAAGCAAGAATCCTAGGGGCTCTATCAACGTGCAATAGTGACCTGTCAGGTCACCTAAAGCAGTACACGATGATAAAGATAAACCAGATAGCATACTATCATCTTGAGTAAGACTGTCCTCCTGGGACAGGTCCTCCCTCAATCATTGCAATCACGTGCCGGTGATCCAATAATTGACTCTGAGGGCACTATCTCCAACAATACTATCATATCGAGCAAGAAAGTCCTTCCTATATATGTCCAAGCATCCACAACAATATACATCCTATGTATAGTAATGGCCTCTAGGGCATACATATAACTAACAATATGTACCACCTACCAAATGCAAATCACCCGAATGTAGCTGTGTTCCAGCGATGCTGCTACTGATCCATGCGGTCAACCTGCAAGAACTGTAGCACAACGGGGGAGATTTGCCAACTAGTGAGTAGAAAACATCAGCAGTTAGAAATCGAATAAAACAACGATTTCCTAGGTCAATTATATCATAAAGGTAATACTATGATATCTAGGGTGACCGTGTCTACATATATGCCAATAATAATCAATGCTTGTATGCATGTGGATCTCGTCCAGCAATATAATCAATGCATGTATGCAGGTGGATCTCGTCCAACAATATAATCAATGCATGTATGCAGGTGGATCTCGTCCAACAATATAATCAATGCATGTATGCAGGTGGATCTCGTCTAACAATATAAACAATGCCTGTAAATATATGAGGATATCAAAGAATGTGTGTACATCAATGACACATCAAATCATTGAACCTGAGTGTCCAACACCGACACTCGAAACATCATGAAACCCGTGTCCAACATCGACACGCAAATCCTCATATCTCAGGCGCCGCATCCTCGGATCGGTCCTCATATCCATCTCATATCAATCTCCAAAACGGTGTCCTCTGGACATCCGCCGAGTTCTATACAATCACCGCTAGGTAGTACTCTCTCTTCCAGGCTCATCGTCTACACCACGAAAATCACCTCTTGCCCTGGGGAACCATACCGGGTCTACCAAGTACCCGCAGAAGGTGCATCCCACTCCTCGAATCGGGTTTCTAACACAAGTCTCAGAACCGAGAAAACTCATGGTGGACGCATCGAGATATCATATCAAGAGAAACCGGGTTTTTAAAACAATGCATATTTTCCTTTGAAATAAAACCACGGTTCTCAAATCCAGAATCTCATGAAAACAGCATCTCAATGCGTAATATCATAAAGCATGATGTATGCAACATATCACCGAAATGTGAGCATATCAAGTATATCATGCAACCAAGTATAGTGATGTGAGCATAGCAAGTATATCATGCAACCAAGTATAGTGATGTGAGCATAGCAAATATATCATGCAACCAAGTATAGTGATGTGACAATACTGAACAATCCAGAGTAGTAGCATGATGCTGCAATTCTACTGTGTAAGTAACATAGCAATTATCGATGATAAAGTGTGTGAGCCGGCCAATCTGTGTAAGTGTAAAATATGCGTCATCGATAATGGTGTAGGTGTACTAGCACATGTATATGTAATGCAACGAGAATGATATGAATGTAGCATAAGGTACATCGTTAGTGAAAAGCTATAAGGTATACGTATCTAACAAGACCGAGTCGGTGAATCTATCAATCGACATCCATCCTCACAACATCACGTACGGTATAATCCATCGTACGGCATCCTCTAGTCAAGGGTATGGATCAATCATCAGTAAAGCTCATCACGTGTGGTAAATCATCGTACGGCGGCATTAAACCATTAGGGATCCTATCAACCTATATGACACTGAGGGTACGGACCTAACGTCTTGTACGGCATATCACTTATGATTCACAACATTATAAGTATCTATATACCTATATCCCAGGTCGCATCCATAACAATCTCACATCAGGGGACCGGCAAAGGTATCAATCCTCTCATATCGACTCGCATCCATATAACGACATATCACACCAAGTCATCATATGTATACATTCTATCTCATAAATCTCATGTCATGCTACTCTAAATCTTATACATATCAATTCTATCATATCATGTCACACTAAACAATACACAAATCTTAAGTCGTGGTATATCTTGTCTCCTACTAATCCTTTAACCATATCCATAGGTTTCTAACATGGTTTCCTTAACCATATTCTATATATATATATATATATATATATATATATATATATATATATATATATATATATCGGTTTCCATAATAATTTGCGGGGGTGCTATACGCCATCCACCCGATATCCTCCGTAGATATAAATCTACTCACCTATGGAACTCCTCGTCCAGGTGTAGTCGATGTGCTTCGTCGTCTCGGAATCCACGCGAGGGTACCTACAAATCAACACATATCACAATGTTATGAAAACCAAGTCCGAAAACCGATACGGCACACGGTGCGCTCATAGGTTAGAACGTATAGCCTACGCATGCAAAAACAACCAAACAACCCTCGTCGTTGATTTACAAACGTCCAACGACCAAATACAATATCAAGTCTCAAAATCAAGAATCCCAATACCGGAAAATATAACCAAAACCCTAACTAGGGTCGCTATTCGTGAAAACCGCCAAGCCTAAACCTAATCGTACCAATCGCTCTTTCACTACACAATAAATATCGTACAAGATAATATATATTTCATCACTACGTCAAATAAAACTCACGTCTAATTTTACCGAAAACCTGGTAAGCATCTTTTAACCATTTTAGCACAAATCTAGAAGTTTAAACAATTCTAGTGTCCACAATCATCACATAATAGCTTAATTAAGACACACAAACCCTTACTAATAATCAAAACCCTAACTTGATCTTCATAAACCCCTCTTGAACTTCCAAACTTGCTAATTAAAACCATAATTAAACATCTAATAAACTAGATTAAAGTATTTGAACAACAACTAAAGCTTAGGGTTAGGATTTTATACCTCACACTTGATTCTCAAACTTGCAAATACATTTCCAAAATAGCCTCCAAAATACTAATTCTCTTTTTGATCCAAGCTAGATTAAGCTAATGAATAATGGGTAAGGATTTAATTTAGAGTTTGTGGGATTTTTCTTTGATTTTTGATGAATTTTTGGAGCTTTAAGAAGTGGAAAAGGAGTGGGGAAAAAGATGGGGCGGCTAAGGGGTTTCGGCCAACAAGGAGAAAAGAAGAAGGTTATAGAATTGTGTGGAAAAATCTAGGTTAAAAACACCATTAAAGCTCAATTAAAGCACCTCCCATCATGCCACCTCTTAATCCTTTCGATTAAAATTTTCTTTAAACCCATCAAAATATCTAGATATTTTGAAAAGAAGATAAAAAGCTTAATCTTGTAATTATGTTAGCATGTTTCACTTTTGTATAATTAACCCAAACCAATTTGTAATTATCACTAATCAAGTGTATAATTAAAAGTTTATAATAATATTTTAATTAAGGAAAAATATTTAAGTGAACTCAAAATTATAAGCGAACAACTAAAAATCGCATACTAGCAATTTCCTAGTTAAACTAGGTGCATTCAAGTCTATATTGAAAAATGATTATATTCCGGTTTTTATGGAAAACATAAATTATTTACCAATTAACGGAAAATTCGCCTAAACAATTTTTGAAACGTTACAGGTATTTCTTGTAGAATATCCAGCACCTTATTCAATAAGGAAAGAGTTGAGATCTCTTCACCGGGAGTGACCTCTTTAGCGAAACTGGCAGATGCTACAACCCACTCGGTTTGTCTTTTGATTGCTTCTATAGTTTTTGCTTTGCATAGTGGTATTTGTGAAATATCCTGCACCTTATTCGATAAGGAAAGAGCCGAGATCCCTTCATCGGGAGTGACCTCTTTAGCAAAACTAGTAAAAGCCTAAAAAACACTCCTTTTCAAAATCACTCGATTCTACAACGATATCAAGTTCATTACGCAAAGGGTTTTCTTAAAAACCTGTCGTAGCCCTCCGTCATTACAGATAAGAATTACTTAGTATTCGTGCTACGTTTGTTGGCCTTCGTTAAAGCGTAGTGTGCGGTAGCTAACTAGTGCTTATCCGCCAGCATGAGATGCGATTGGATTAGGGTAGTCGTGCGACTTTGTTGGCCTCCGTCAAGGGTCGTGCGGGTGGGTTTAATTCAATCATCAAATGTACGGGATGAACTTGACTAGCAGCCTATGGTTTGTTGGCCTCCGTCAAGGTCACATGACGCTAGGAGCAGAATATTTATCGGGAATTTCAAGTGTTGAAATTTGCAATGAGATTGCATACCTTCTATGAGATAGTTGGATCCCGATACCCACTGCGAGTAAGAGTTACTCCTGGGAGAGTTTTACACATTAGAATTAGCCGATCAAGTAGGAGTCTAGAAAGGTGTTAATGGGATTACGCCCCTGGGAAAATGAGATTTATTTTAATTAGGTCCGTGCGAAAGCACGAGGAACCTCCCTCAATGTACCAACACTGGCCTGGCCGAAAAATTGGCGAACTTGTAGGGTGTAATTAATCCCGGCTAATCTTACCTTTTAGGGTTTGTGTCACGACCCGAAATTGGCACGTGACGGCCCTAATACTACGCAACGCCTAAAAACGTAACGCAGTAAAAGAAAGCCAAAACCCAGAAATCTAAACCATGAAAATACGGAAAAGATAATAAAAGTTTTTGAAACATTTGAAATCACAACCCAAATTCTTTAAGAGTCCAACATTCCTTCATTAAAATTTTGGCAACACCCCCTTTGTAAAAACTAGCCCAAAGGCGGAAAACAATCACATCACAAATATACGACGCCGTAGCGAAGAAATAAAAGACAATGGAGATAAAGCTGTATAAAAGACAATAAATCCACAGATAAATATACAATATCCTCCTCACCAAGTCTCTAAGTCAATAACATAATAGTAGATGGAGAGTACAAGATACAACGTGTTAGTGTATATGCCCTAGAGGCCATTACTGTATCATACTAGTTTGTATATTACTTGATGGAAGCTTGGGATATTCACAGTTGTATATACAATCTTGCTCGAAATGGTAGTATGCTACTTGGTTTGTCTCTGCTTTAATATGTGCATGTGTTTCTTTTAGCATATCGCTGTTATACATATTAGTAGAGCCCTTAGGATCTTTGCTTGATTACTAGCGTTGTGATGGCGCTCACACTCGTGGGAGCTGGGTGATCTATAAGCACATCCTTTTACAGGTCCCTAGTCGTTGGACTATCGAGACAGGGCATCGATACTCCGGAGTAGACTAGCGTATGCGCTTCTGTAACACCTTAGGATATGTTTAGTGAATAATTATATTTAAATATTGGGTTTTAACAAAAAGTTTACCAAATTGTGTTTTAAATATTTTTCCTAATTTAATAAATATTTTTCCAAAATTTTCCAAGGCTTGCACACACTTGTGCATGTAAACTAGGGTTTTTAAAATGAGTTATTACCATGATTATTAACCATGGTGGGTTAATCATGGGATTAAGTCTTTTGGTTTTAAATTAAGTTATTTAGTTAATTAGTAGTTGTTTTAATTTGAATTGTGTTAGGTGTTGACATGTGAGAGAGAGAGAGAGTGCATCATGGCTTTAAGCCATGCTTGCAATCATGAGGAGAGAGAGAGAGAGGAGGGTTGACAATTGGGTGATAATTGTTCCTCTCATTTCCTTGTTTCTCTCAAGTCTCACACACACTCACACACACACACTTACCTCTTCCAACCCCCAGCAGCAGCAACAGCAGCAAGCACAGCAACAGCACCAATTGAAGCCAGAAGCAGCAGCAGCAGCCAGAGGCAGCAGCAGCAGCAGCCGAAAGCAGTGAGCAGCAGCAGCACCAGCACCAAGTGCAGCCCTTCCCTGCACCTCCTTCTTCTTCCTCCAGCTCCCTAGGGTTAAGTATGAGGTATATTTCCTAAACTTATTCCCTAGTTTGCTTGGTTAGTGTAGTTTTGCATTGGTTAGTGGTTTTTAGTGCGTTTTAGTGTGATATGAGGTGTTTAGTGGGAACTTTGTGCTTATGTGGTGTGAATCGATTTCAGTAGGTTGTTAGTGGGTTATTGAGACCATATTAACCTAGTTTAACCCCGATTGCACTAAAATACCACCAGTTTTCTAAATTGATGCAAATTCGTCGTATTTGAGCAAAACTGAGTTTTCTGGAACTGCTTTTGACCCGATGAGTTCTGAATGAAATTGAGAAGACTGCAGTATAGTGGATAGGTGATGATACCCCAGATTTAACCCGACCCCCTAACTCCTTCTTTAGGCCGCCAATTAATTCGTTCTGGCCGCAATTTGCGGCCAGATGGGTAGGGTTTGGGTTAGGGTTTGGTCCTGTAGGTGTCTGCTAGTGTGTAGGGTGCTGTGATATATATATTTTTGTAAGTTTAGTTCTGTATAGAAATCTGGGACCAGATACCTGTTTTGCCGTTTTTCTAAACCTTCGCGACACGCGTGATACGTGAGTGGGTTTGGGGTTTCTGCGTATCGCGACGCGTCGGGGTAGTTTCAGGCGCGTGATCACACGTTTTAGCGTATCGCGCACACGCGCGATTGGTTTGCGACACGGGTTTCTAGTTGGACCGTAATGTCGTGTTTCTGTGAAATTGAGCTTATGTGTGATATATGTTGTGTGATTCTAGGTTCGCAGGCCAGTGAGACGGACGGTGCGAAGAAGGGCAAGCAAGTCGTCGGCTACACTTAGCGCGAGACTCGGTGAGTAGATTTCACATCTACGGGGATATCGCCCGCATGGCGTTATGCGTCAGGGCTGATAGGACTTTATTATTATATGTTGCATGTACCCCATAGACTGTCATCGCATATTGCATTCCCTGCTACATATATATATGCTTAGAACTGATAGAACACTGCACTATTACTAACGGTTTATGTTGCACGGGCACTAATTTACATGCTACACACACACCGTTAGTAATTGCCCTGCCACACTCACTGTAGAGCTGCCATGATTATATTGCTGTAGTTTATCTTACATATGATTGGTGGTGATTTCCTGGAAATTGGGAGCCGCATGACAGCTTTAAAAATGGAAACTATTTTAAAAAGAGTTTTTCCCCTTATACCCATACCATGGATTGATTTACATTGTACCACTCATTGGATTTACTTAGTGATGGATTTTCATGTGATTTCTGGTTTTGAGGACCATGGAATTATTTAAGAAAAGATGCATCATTTTGAAAAACCCGGTACCTCGTGATATGATATTTTGGTGCGTCCACCACGCGTTTTCTCGGTGCTGAGACGTGTGCTTGAAACCCGATTCGAGGAGATGGATGATCCGTTTGCGGGTTCGTGGTGGGCCCGGTATGGTACCCCGGGGCGAGAACGGTTTCGCTGTGCAGTAGACGGTGAGCCCGGCGGAGGGACTACTACCTACCGGTGATTGGTTGGACCTGGCAGTTGTCCGGAGGATACTGGCCAGAGTCGAGAGATGGATGCGGGATGATCCGTACTGCCGGGGCCGAGGGCCGACACCGCAGACGGACCCCGTGGGCCGATCCGGACTGACGGAGCCCGATATACGAAGATTTGCATGTCGATGCTGGACACGAGTATTTTATGATATTTTGGGTGTCGATATTGGGCACTCGTGATTTCTCATTGATGTACAGGATTTGAAGGCCGATGGGTGTGCCGGCGCCTGAGTGTATTTGGGATTTGGGTGCAGTCTGAGGCACCGATTGTTGCTTTCCATGTTGACATATCCATGTAGATGTTATTTATCCCATGCTCAGTATTGATTACTATATACCTCATCCTGTAGCATTTACCTGATAGAGCACTTGCATTACTATTGCATCCACTGTTGGCATGCATTGATATCATCTGCTGGCATTAGTAGAGCCACGCTATATGTGCATGCTCGCGATCACCTTTATATGTTATCTCTATTCACGAGTTGGCAACTCACCCCCGTTGTGCCACAGTATTTGCAGGTTGCCCTTGGGAGTAGTCACGGCTGGCTGTTTACCGCATCTTTTGGCACAGATACCGTTGCTGAGGCGAGTTAGCCTTTTTGCTGTTAGGTGGGTTTTTGTATGGTATCTGTTATCCTTCAGTTGTATATTGATGTATCTAGTATTCTCCATCTACCTTTCTGTATTGACTTAGAGACAGTTGTGAGGACGATGTGTATGATTTTATACTCTGGTGTCGAGCTCGCATGTGAGCCGACTTTATTATATGCAGTTTTACCTTTTGTGATATTTGTCCTTGCTTTATCATGTATTCTTCGCTACGGCGTCGTATATCATATTGTGATGCTTTATTCATTTCACTTGTTATTTCTGCTACACCTTGCTTTTCCCCGACTTGCGGGACAAATGTTTAAAAAATGAAATGTTGCCAAAATTATAAAAATTATAACTCTTGAACTAAAAAGGATTTCTACTAAATAAATGGAAGTTTCTCAGATATGTATGACTGTTTTTACAAAAATGTTATAATCACTCTTTATTTATTGGTTTTGATTTCTGGGTTCGGCTTACTTAGCCGCGTTACGCCTGTAGACGTTGCGTGGTTAAGTGCCGGTCACGAGTCGAAATTCTCGGGTCGTGACAAAGTTGGTATCAGAGCTTAGGTTTTACCTTCTGAGTGTAGGATGACCCTGGTATGATGGAGTAGGTAGCTGCAGCAGGGTAGCGTAGCGTGTGTATGTTCCGCGGGATACTCACGACACGGTACCCCGCCTACGCGACCTTAGGACTTGTTGATTTAAATTCCTTCCTGAATGCATACATTCTTGCGATTCGATTTCCGTGTTCTTATCGAATCCTAATTTTCTTTTAGCCATTATGCCGCCTAAGACAACAAGGGCACAGAGAGCGGCCGCGAGGGCCGAGATTCGTGTTGACTCGTCCGAGACGAGGACTGATCCGGGCAGTGCACCCGTTGTACCCGAGCAGGCTGTTCCTGCCTTGACAGATCAGATCGCCACGCTAGGGGCTGGTATGTAGGAGATGCGCCAGACGGTGGGATCTAGCATGCAGGAGATGCGCCAGATGATAGGATCGCTAGTTGAGACGCTTCGAGCGCAGCGACCAGAGGTAGCTCCACCCGTTCCAGAGACCGCGATGGTACCTACCGCACAGCCAGTTGCCCCTGCAGCCACGAAGGTGATTACAGTATCGCTATCAGAGTTCATGAGGCTGAAACCTCCGGTCTTCACAGGCACTGATACAGCCGAGGACCCACAGTCTTTCATCGACAGGATGGCCAGGATATGCCGTTCCCTCAGATGCGCAGATGCGAGATAGGTCGAGTTCGCGAGCTTTCGCCTGGAAGGTCTTGCGCAGAAGTGGTGTGATTCAGTTGAGAAGGGCAGAGCAGCAGGTCTTCCTCCTATGACCTGGACGGAGTTCGTGACCATATTTCTAGCCCGTTTCCTTCCCCAGAGTGTTAGGGATGCCCGAGCACGCAGATTTGAGTCTTCGCGCCAGACGCCAGGGATGACAGTGGCAGAGTATGACGTGCTGTTTACAGAGCTAGCAGTCTATGCCCCATATTTAGTGGCTACCGAGGAGTTGCGAGTCAGGAGATTTGTTCGAGGATTGCTTGCACCACTGTTCCTCGCGATCAGCGCGCAGCACTACGAGACCTATGCAGCAGCTGTAGACGCAGCCCTAGTAGTCGAGGAGCACCTTGCTGAGACTTTGGTAGTTCCAGAGCCGAAGAGAGTTCGTACCAGTATTTCCGCACGGAAGCAGTCATTCAGACGCCGCGACAGGTATCGTTCTGGTACGAGGAGTAGCAGAGATTCGGGACGAGGCCAGATGTTTAGTTCGTATCCCCAGGAAGGTCAGCAGTCGCCGCGGGGTTGCTTTAGATGTGGCAGCCTACTTCACCTAGTTAGAGATTGTCCCGAGACACACCGGAGGGAGGCGGCAGCACCGCATGTTACCTTACCACCTTCACCACCCCAGAGGGCGTTGCCCGTTGTACCTACCGTTGCTCCGCACCAGACTCATACACAGAGAGGTCGTGGGCGTGGAAGAGTTGCTCAGAGAGGACGAGATGACCAAGGCAGAGGGCAGTCAGTTACAGGTGGTGGACAGGCACGGGTCTTTGCTTTGACACATCAGGACGCGCAGACGTCCAATGCAGTGGTTTCAGGTATCCTTCCTGTATGTTCAGTTGATGCACACGTGCTGTTCGATCCCGGATCCACACATTCGTACGTATCCACACACTTTGTGCCGAGTTTGGGTAGAGAGTCTGGTTTGCTTGATCAGCCGCTTGTGGTGACCACTCCTGTGGGAAAGTCATTTGTTGCTAGACACGTGTTCCGATCCTGTACCGTCTGTATTGGCGAGAGAGAGTTGCCTGTCGACTTGATCCTTCTGGAGATGTTAGACTTCGACGTTCTCTTGGGTATGGATTGGTTAGCCACGTGCTATGCTTCTGTGGACTGCCGTGAGAAGACAGTTAGATTCTGCTTTCCCGGCGAGTCGGTTTTTGTTGTGTTGGGGGACCGTGGTGCCGCCCCTCACAGTGTGATTTCTTCTTTTCGCGTTGGACAGCTTTTGAGGAAGGGATGTCAGGGATTTCTCGCCTATGTTTGCAATGCTCGCGCTACAGAGGTTCCATTGGATCAGGTTCCGGTTGTCGGCGAGTTTCCTGATGTGTTCCCTGCCGAGCTTCCAGGGTTGCCGCCCGAGCGCGACATTTCTTTCTGTATTGATTTGGTTCCTGGCTCGGGGCCTATTTCCATGCCGCCTTATCGGATAGCCCCGGCGGAACTTAGAGAATTGAAGGGTCAGTTGCAAGATTTGCTGGACAAGGGACTTATTCGACCCAGTGTTTCTCCTTGGGGTGCTCCTGTCCTGTTCGTCAAGATGAAGGACGGCAGTTTCCGTCTGTGCATCGACTACCGCCAGCTGAACAGGGTGACAGTGCGGAACAGGTATCCTTTGCCGCGTATTGACGATTTGTTCGACCAGCTTCAGGGAGCAGGGTACTTTTCGAGGATCGATTTACGATCGGGCTATCATCAGCTGCGGGTTCGACAGGAGGACATTCCCAGGACAGCTTTCCGTACGCGCTACGGCCATTACGAGTTTTTGGTGATGTCGTTCGGACTCACCAATGCGCCAGTAGCCTTCATGGACTTGATGAACCGTATTTTCCGGCCATATTTGGATCTGTTCATCATAGTCTTCATTGACGATATCTTGGTGTATTCCCGGAGCAGTGAGGAGCACGAGCAGCACCCGCGGATTACATTGCAGACCTTGAGGGAGCACCAGCTTTATGCGAAATTTTCCAAGAGTGCTTTTTGGCTGGACAGCGTAGACTTCTTGGGACACGTGATCTCATGAGACGGTATATGTGTAGACCCGAGGAAGATCGAGGCCGTTCAGCGTTGGCCCAGACCTACATCGGTGACGGAGATTCGCAGCTTTTTGGGGTTGGCCGGTTACTACAAGCGTTTTGTGCAGGACTTCTCCCGTATTGCTACACCGTTGACCGGGTTGACCCGGAAGGGAGTTCCTTTCGATTGGAGGGAGGAGTGCGAGCATAGTTTTCAGCAGTTACGGACTCGGCTGACGACGACACCGGTGTTATCATTACCTTCCGGATCAGGCGGGTTTGTGGTCTTTTGTGATGCTTCTCGAGTAGGGCTGGGGTGCGTACTGATGCAGCATGACAGGGTGATCGCGTATGCCTCGCGACAATTGAAGAAACATGAGCAGAACTACCCCACTCACGATTTGGAGATGGCACCAGTGGTCTTCGCACTTAAGATCTGGCGACATTACCTATACGGCGAGTCGTGCCAGATATTCACGGATCACAAGAGTCTGAAATATATATTCCAGCAGCGGGATCTGAACCTTCGACAGCGCCGATGGATGGAGTTAGTGAAGGATTACGACTGCGAGATCTTATATCACCCGGGCAAGGCAAATGTGGTGGCGGATGCTTTGAGTAGGAGGCCCGGGGGTAGTCTATCTTGTTTGAGCGCAGTACAGGAGCAGTCATCCGCGGACTGGCAGATATTATGCGACAGCCGGATATAGTTCGAGTTCACGCCGATTGGAGGACAGATAGCGCATGTCCGTGCACGCCCACAGTTGATCGATCGTATACGTGAGGCACAGCTCAGTGACGACCGATGTTCAGAGATCATGGCACAGATTGGACAGGACAGATTTTCCTAGTTCGTGATCGATGATCAGGGGTTACTATGATTTGGAGTCAGACTGTGCGTACCTGATGCTGAGGGACTGAGGCGCGAGATTCTTGAGGAGGCACATCGATCGGTATATAGCGTCCATCCTGGTTCCACCAAGATGTATCATGATATGAGAGGTGTTTACTGGTGGGACGTAATGAAGAGGGACATCGTAGATTTTGTGTCGAGATGCCTGACTTGTCAGCAAGTCAAGGCTGAGCACCAGAGGCCCGCGGGAGAGCTACAGCCGTTACCCATTCCGGAGTGGAAATGGGAACAGATTTCGATGGATTTCGTTGTGGGACTACCCAGGACTAGTCGAGGGTATGACTCCATCTGGGTGATCGTGGATCGTTTGACGAAAGCGGCTCACTTCCTACCGGTGAAGACGACTTTCGGGTTTACCCAGTATGCCCAGATCTACATTGACGAGATTGTACGACTACACGGAGTCCCGACATGCATTGTGTCCGACAGAGGCACCCAGTTTACCAGTCGACTATGGCAGAGGCTTCAGGAGGCTTTGGGCACTCGCTTGAGTTTCAGCACAGCATTTCATCCGCAGACCGACGGACAGTCAGAGCGGACCATTCAGACTCTCGAGGACATGCTCAGAGCTTGTGTATTGGATTTCGGAGGTAGCTGGGATCATCATTTGCCCTTAGTAGAGTTCTCCTACAATAACAGCTACCAGGAGACCATTCAGATGGCACCATTTGAGGCTCTTTATGGGAGGAGATGCAGGTCGCCCACTTGCTGGACAGAGCTCAGTGAGAGCAGTATTTTAGGGCCACAGATCGTTGAGGAGACGACAGCGAAGATCCAGTTGATTCACGATAGGATGAGAGCAGCCCAGAGTAGGCAGAGATCTTATGCGGACCGTCGGCGGCGCAGACTCGAGTTTTCTGTTGGTGATCATGTTTTCTTGAGGGTCTCCCTAATGAAAGGTGTGATGAGGTTTGGGAAGAAGGGGAAGCTCAGTCCCAGGTATGTGGGCCCCTTCGAGATCCTCGAGCGTGTTGGTGCAGTAGCATACCGGTTAGCCCTTCTGCCCAGCTTTCCAGATGTGCATCCCGTATTTCATGTCTCGATGCTCCGTAGATATCTTCATGATCCTTTGCATGCGATTCAGCACCCGACGATCCAGCTTGAGCGCGACCTTTCCTATGCAGAGCAGCCGGTGATGATCTTAGATTGACAAGTAAAGAAATTGAGATCGAAGGACATCCCATCTGTTAAGGTACTTTGGCGTGGCCAGAACCGTGAGGAGGTCACTTAGGAGACCGAAAGCGAGATGATGAAGACGTATCCCCATCTTTTTGAAGGTACGTGTAGTTGGATTTTTGAAATTCGGGGACGAATTTCTTTAAGGGGGAGAGATTGTAACACCTTAGGATATGTTTAGTGAATAATTATATTTAAATATTGGGTTTTAACAAAAAGTTTACCAAATTGTGTTTTAAATATTTTTCCTAATTTAATAAATATTTTTCCAAAATTTTCCTAGGCTTGCACACACTTGTGCATGTAAAATAGGGTTTTTAAAATGAGTTATTACCATGATTATTAACCATGGTGGGTTAATCATAGGATTAAGTCTTTTGGTTTTAAATTAAGTTATTTAGTTAATTAGTAGTTGTTTTAATTTGAATTGTGTTAGGTGTTGACTTGTGAGAGAGAGAGAGTGTGCATCATGGCTTTAAGCCATACTTGCAATCATGAGGAGAGAGAGAGAGGAGGGTTGACAATTGGGTGATAATTGTTCCTCTCATTTCCTTGTTTCTCTCAAGTCTCACACACGCTCACACACACACTTACCTCTTCCAACCCCCAGCAGCAGCAACAGCAGCAAGCACAGCAACAGCACCAATTGAAGCCAGAAGCAGCAGCAGCCAGAGGCGGCAGCAGCAGCAGCCGAGAGCAGTGAGCAGCAGCAGCACCAGCACCAAGTGCAGCCCTTCCCTGCACCTCCTTCTTCTTCCTCCAGCTCCCTAGGGTTAAGTATGAGGTATATTTCCTAAACTTATTCCCTAGTTTGCTTGGTTAGTGTAGTTTTGCATCGGTTAGTGGTTTTTAGTGCGTTTTAGTGCGATATGAGGTGTTTAGTGGGAACTTTGTGCTTATGTGGTGTGAATCGATTTCAGTAGGTTGTTAGTGGGTTATTGAGACCATATTAACCTAGTTTAACCCCGATTGCACTAAAATACCACCAGTTTTCCAAATTGATGCAAATTCGTCGTATTTGAGCAAAACTAAGTTTTCTGGAACTGCTTTTGACCCGATGAGTTCTGAAAGAAATTGAGAAGACTGCAGTATAGTGGATAGGTGCTGATACCCCAGATTTAACCCGACCCCCTAACTCCTTCTTTAGGCCGCCAATTAATTCGTTCTGGCCGCAATTTGCGGCCAGATAGGTAGGGTTTGGGTTAGGGTTTGGTCCTGTAGGTGTCTGCTAGTGTGTAGGGTGCTGTGATATATATATTTTTGTAAGTTTAGTTCTGTATAGAAATATGGGACCAAATACCTGTTTTGTCGTTTTCCTAAACCTTCGCGAGACGCGTGATACGTGAGTGGGTTTGGGGTTTCTGCGTATCGCGACGCGTCGGGGTAGTTTCAGGCGCGTGATCACACGTTTTAGCGTATCGAACACACGCACGATTGGTTTGCGACACAGGTTTCTAGTTGGACCGTAATGTCACGTTTCTGTGAAATTGAGCTTATGTGTGATATATGTTGTGTGATTCTAGGTTCGCAGGCCAGTGAGACGGACGCTGCGAAGAAGGGCAAGCAAGTCGTCGGCTATACTTAGCGCGAGACTCGGTGAGTAGATTTCACATCTACGGGGATATCGCCCACATGGCGTTATGCGTCAGGGCTGATAGGACTTTATTATTATATGTTGCATGTACCCCATAGACTGTCATCGCATATTGCATTCCCTGCTACATATATATATGCTTAGAACTGATAGAACACTGCACTATTACTAACGGTTTATGTTGCACGGGCACTAATTTACATGCTACACACACACCGTTAGTAATTGCCCTGCCACACTCACTGTAGAGCTGCCATGATTATATTGCTGTAGTTTATCTTACATATGATTGGTGGTGATTTCCTGGAAATTGGGAGCCGCATGACAGCTTTAAAAACGGAAACTATTTTAAAAAGCGTTTTTCCCCTTATACCCATACCATGGATTGATTTACATTGTACCACTCATTGGATTTACTTAGTGATGGATTTTCATGTGATTTCTGGTTTTGAGGACCGTGGAATTATTTAAGAAAAGAAGCACCATTTTGAAAAACCCGGTACCTCGTGATATGATATTTTGGTGCGTCCACCACGCGTTTTCTCGGTGCTGAGACATGTGCTTGAAACCCGATTCGAGGAGATGGATGATCCGTTTGCGGGTTCGTGGTGGGCCTGGTATGGTACCCCGGGGCAAGAACGGTTTCGCTGTGCAGTAGACGGTGAGCCCGGCGGAGGGACTACTACCTACCGGTGATTGGTTGGACCTGGCAGTTGTCCGGAGGATACTGACCAGAGTCGAGAGATGGATGCGGGATGATCCGTACTGCCGGGGCCGAGGGCCGACACCGCAGACGGACCCCGTGGGCCGATCCGGACTGACGGATCCCGATATACGAGGATTTGCGTGTCGATGCTGGACACGAGTATTTTATGATATTTTGGGTGTCGATGTTGGGCACTCGTGATTTCTCAGAGATGTACAGGATTTGAAGGCCGATGGGTGTGCCGGCGCCTGAGTGTATTTGGGATTTGGGTGCAGTCTGAGGCACCGATTATTGCTTTCCATATTGACATATCCATGTAGATGTTATTTATCCCATGCTCAGTATTGATTACTATATACCTCATCCTGTAGCATTTACCTGATAGAGCACTTGCATTACTATTGCATCCACTGTTGGCATGCATTGATATCATCTGCTGGCATTAGTAGAGCCACGCTATATGTGCATGCTCGCGATCACCTTTATATGTTATCTCTATTCACGAGTTGGCAACTCACCCCCGTTGTGCCATAGTATTTGCAGGTTGCCCTTGGGAGTAGTCACGGCTGGCTGTTTACCGCATCTTTTGGCACAGATACCGTTGCTGAGGCGAGTTAGCCTTTTTGCTGTTAGGTGGGTTTTTGTATGGTATCTGTTATCCTTCAGTTGTATATTGATGTATCTAGTATTCTCCATCTACCTTTCTGTATTGACTTAGAGACAGTTGTGAGGACGATGTGTATGATTTTATACTCTGGTGTCGAGCTCGCATGTGAGCCGACTTTATTATATGCAGTTTTACCTTTTGTGATATTTGTCCTTGCTTTATCATGTATTCTTCCCTATGGCGTCGTATATCATATTGTGATGCTTTATTCATTTCACTTGTTATTTCTGCTACACCTTGCTTTTACCCGACTTGCGGGACAAATGTTTAAAAAATGAAATGTTGCCAAAATTATAAAAATTATAACTCTTGAACTAAAAAGGATTTCTACTAAATAAATGGAAGTTTCTCAGATATGTATGACTGTTTTTACAAAAATGTTATAATCACTCTTTATTTATTGGTTTTGATTTCTGGGTTCGGCTTACTTAGCAGTGTTACGCCTATAGACGTTGCGTGGTTAAGTGCCGGTCACGAGTCGAAATTCTCGGGTCGTGACAGCTTCTCATCCCACGTGGGAGACGGTCTGTCCCACAGCCGTCAGTACGTCGTACTTGAGATAGTATGCGGGTGCTCGTTAGGTTACGAGTATACTGGACAGGACTCGTCGGGAACTGTTGGTTGGTATTATACCTATCGTCAGTTATCAGTTCCCAGGTGACATGAGTACAGCTTAGTCCGTTGACTTGACACTGTCACTTCGCCTCGAGTGTGTTCCCACTGCACTTTGATTACTACCCTACCACAGCTCAAAGGAGTCGTGCAAACAGGAATTTTTTGGGTGCAGTCCCGAAGCACTTGGAGGCAGTGACGGTTAGACAGGATTCGTCTCTCCCGGTATTGGGGGTTGACATCGCGCTGTGTCCAGGAGAGCCATTACACGAGTAGTCCCTGGCCAGGGCAAGCGAGATATACTGGTAGGTTTCCAGTGTTATCTCAGGGTGTTCTGGGCTACACTCCGACACGACTTGGACCGCTATTAGGGGACTGACGTTCACCGCCCCCCTAGGCCCGCCATGCGATGTATCAGACGAACAGACCGGACTGTACGGAGACTGTCACAAACAGGCTCAGTAGGAGTTCAGATGGGGTTCACCTCGTCAGTCTTCTTATCGACATCTACCTGGGGACCGTTACGTACAGCTAGTGCCGCTTGCGGTCTGTGGTTAAACCCACTGCCAGCATATTGTCGAGTCTTTAGAGTCCCACACAGAGAGCTATTCGCCTTTAGGAAAAATGAGTAGAGGTCGCATGGTTTTGCGACAGGGTTCGTTCGCATCCGCGCACTTGTGCACGTTTGCTGTCCGGACAGTTTATACTAGCGGGCTTTGGTTTAAGCCGGATCCTAGTATATGATTTGGGATTGGTTTTTCTCATTGTATTCATGTTCCTCGGATCACGAATGCGGGTGCGTATGCACAGTTGCTTGAGATTGAGGGAGATGACCTTGATTAGGGTTAATGACTATTGTCATTTTATTAACCCTAATGCTTATGTGTGTATTATAGTTAATTGATAATTAGTTTAATAATTGTGCATGGTTATGGTTGTTGACCATTTGACCTCCTCGACTTGTTGACCTAGGTTGACACTTTGACCATCATCATTTCTTCTGGAAGATTCTTTTTGATCCTTGTAAATTGAAATGATAATGGTCATGTCATGATTAGCCATGACAATTATCTTTCTAATTATTTAATTAAAATAATATACACATATTAGTGAGAATGGTTCACATTATTCTCATTCTATCATTTCATTTCTCTCTCTTGTTCTTCCTCTCCCTCAAGCTCTCTCCCTTTCATGTGTTGAGAAACACTTGAGCTTGAGAAAAACCCTCTCTTGATCATCTTTACTCTCATCTAGGGTTGAAGGACTAGCACTTCTTGAACCCTAGTTACTTCTTGCTTGGAGTTGAAGCCAAAGGTTGAGGCTTTCGGGTGGATCTTTCTTTGACGGGAGAAGACGACAAGGTGACCTCCTTCCACTACTCTAAGGAGTAAGGAGAGAAGGACATAAAGCCCAAGGTATAACCTTTCAAGCACTTAGCTAGTTACTAGTTAGCTTTAGCAAGTTTTTGTTTAGCAAAGATCCTTTAAAGTCTAGTCCATGTTGCCTAAGCTCATAAAAATCCGATTTTTATTCCGTTTTCCGCCTCCCCGCAAGCACCGGGGTGGGCAACGTGGACTTACATTGGTATCAGAGCCTAACTAAACATAAACTAGCTAGGTAGTGAAGTGTAACGAAGTTCGAAACCGAAAAATCCAAAAACCGAGTTTTCAAAAACCCTAGTTTCTGTTAAAAAAAATTTCTGGTCAAAACAAAATTTGTTATACACCAAAAATCGTCTCAGGGTTTTTTAAAGAAAACCACCAAACCCGGTCCAGAGATTCGTCTAAACCGCCACGTTTCCGCGGCAATAGCAAGCTATTGCCGCGGAACCGCCGCCGTTTGGACTCTTCACTGAGTCGAGTTTGGTGCAGCTTTCTTACGGCTTGGTTTTAGGATTTTTAAGATGGTTTATATGTACCCAGATTTTCCGGAATAGAAATTTATTTTTGGGGGCCTATAAATCCGTATTTTTTCCCGAACTTCACTACATTTTGACTATGACGGTTATATCTGTGATGTTTGTATGTATTGAACGTCGGCTAATCGCTATATGTCGATTAGTCGGGGTTATACATATCTGTGATCTGTGTTTGATATTGGTATGTGTATATGAATGGGTTGGATTGTCGCGGGTGAATAGCCGGGGTGGATGTGAGATGAGTGTTGTTTTTCCTTTCATTCAATGTAACATGTAAATTGATGTAATATTATTATTTGTATGGCCGCACAACCGGGTCAGGGTTGTAGCCGTCATTGTATAATTCTTTTTACTGTTTTTGCTCCTAGGATAGACCCATGGAGGGGGTGCACAAACTACCGGGTATCTCGAAGTGTCGAGTGGCCTACTCACGGTGTTGAGGGAGGTTGCTTCGCTTCGGGTACTTGGCGGGTAGTTTTCCGCACCCGTAGGAGTCTTGAGTGGGGTATTTGGCTATTCACCGCGACCGTGTAATCCGCTTTTCGTTGCAGGCTCGAACGGATTGCGGGTTCCTAGTATATCCAATGTATTCATCTGTGATCTGTAATGTCTATCATTGCTATATATTTATATATGATAACTATTTAGGCGTTGCTTATGTTTTACAGCCGCGCTAGCCCAGCCCCCGCTCTGTCGTTAGTTAAGTAATCTAACGGGTGATGACGGGGCCCCGTGACGAATGCGAATGGCATAAGCGTACGTCATATTTTGGTTGTTTTCTGCAATGGTAGGATTAAATGATGGGACGCATTAAAAGAACTAATGCAAGAAAATAAACCAAGTAAAAGTCGATTGGAACACTTTGAAAACCACTCGGTTCTTTTCAAAACCAAACTTTTAAACGCGGAGCTTGAACCACTCCTTTTAAAAGCTATCTCGTTCCATCGATTATATCAAGTTCACTACGTTCACGGTTTCGCCAAAACCATCCGTAGCCCTCCATCATTTCAGTTAAATATTCGGTGGTATTCAAGCTATGTATTTTGATCTCACGCCAAGGCATAGTGATTGGTAGCTGCCGGATATTTATCTGTTGCATAGATAGAATGCATTGGTTTGAGACAGTCGTACTGCCATTTTGGCCTACGTCAAGGGTAGGTACGGGTGGGTTCAAATTAACCAGGATAATGATGGGAAGAACTTGACATGTGACTTATGACATTTTGACCTCACGCCATGGTCATAAGAGCATGGGGCAAAAATCCACATCGGGAGTTTCATAAGTACTGAAACTTGCTAGCGCTGCATACCATTTGGAGTGTGATAATTCTGGTAGGATTCCTTCGGTTTTATCACGCGATGATATTTGGATCCCGATCCTACTGTGAGTATATGCTACTCCTCGGGAAAACTCTCACTTAACGATCAATGCTATAAACTTAGTAGGTGTCTAGAAAGGTGTTAGCGGGGCTACGCCCCCAGGGAAAAGAGGTTACTTAATTAAGGAACTTCGCGAAAGCGTTGGAAAACCTCCCTCGAAGTACCGACACTGGCCTGGCTGAACGGTTAAGCAAGTATTGTACGGTGAGATTGATCCTGACCAATCCTTTCTTTACGGTTTGAGAAGGGATTCGAGAGACAGTGGGAGCCATCCAGTTTAGACAAATTAAAAACCACTCTAAACTTGCAAGAGCATCATGCTAAAGTGTTTCTTTTCTCTCTCCTAATTGCAGCGACCATTCAACATGACCGGACTTAAGTTATTACTAGATAAAAACATATTGACAGGGCCAAACTACAAAGATTGGCTCAGGAATGTCAAGATGGCAATCACTTACGACAAGCTGGGGTATCTCCTTACCACCAAAGCTCCCCCTGTCCCAGGTCCCAAATCCAGTGTCGTAGATAGGGAAATCTACAAGACCTGGGAAATAGATTGCGCGAAGGCCAAATGCCTCGTACTTGCCTCGATGGACAACGAACATCAGAGGAGGCACGAGAATATGGACCTAGAGTCCATATTTCTTCATACAAAAGAACTGTATGGAGAGCAGTCTCGTATCGCAAGATACGAAGTGTCGAAGAAGTTGTTTTTGGCAAGGTTGGCCGTCGGATCATCGGTAGCGGAACACGTGCTTAAGATGATTGGCTACATAGAGGAGCTCGCGGACCTTGGGACCACGTTGGAGAATGAACTCTATACCGATTTGATTCTCCAGTCCCTTCCTTCCACTTACGCCCAGTTTATTCTTAACTTCAACATGCAAGGAAAGGAGGTTGAACTTTCCGAACTTCTGAACATGTTGAGGAGTGCTGAGGGCACCCTACAGAAGGGTAGGGAGACATCCACTTTCTTTGTAGGTGGATCTTCCTCTTCTAGGTCCAGGGCGAAAGCCAAGGGCAAGAAGAAGAAAGCCCCCGCCAAACCAAGAGGCGGTGTCAGTAAAGTGCATACGAAGGGAAAAGGAAAAGCAACAAAGGTAGCGGGAAAGCTGCTGGGGATGGAAGAATGCTTCTATTGTCACAAAAGTGGTCACTGGAAACAGGATTGCAAGGCTTGGAAGGCCAGAACACAGGATTTGAAGCGAGTTGCGGCTTCAGCTTCAGGTGTGTATGTTATTGAAAACTGTCTATCAATAAACTCTACATCCTGGGTATTGGATACCGGATCAGGATCTCATATCTGTAATTCTTTGCAGGCGTTGAGAAAGCGTAGAGTTTTGAAGACAGGTGACATGACCCTCAGAGTTGCGAACGGTGCTAGCATGGATGCTGAGGCCGTGGGGGACTATCACCTGGGATTGTCGGATGGACATTTTTTGGTTTTGCGTAGTTGTTATTATGTACCAAATACAACCTGTAATATTATTTCTGTATCTTTATTATCTAAAGAAGGTTATGAATTTGCATTTGTAAGTAATGTAGTGAACATTCACCTTAATCAAGTTTTGATTGGGTCAGGTACATTGAACAACGGTATATACGTATCAAACCAGCCACAGATTTTCAATGTCCAGAATACACACAAAAGAAAGTCTCCAGAAATCGATAAAACTTTCTTATGGTATTTTAGACTGGGTCACATCAATGAGAGAAGGTTGACTAAGTTACATGCAGAAGGATATTTGGATTCGTTCGAATATCAATCGTATGCAACTTGTCAATCCTGTCTCAAGGGAAAGATGACAAAGACTCCGTTCACTGGACACGGAGTAAGAGCGAGCGAGCTCTTGGGACTCATACACAGCGACGTGTGCGGTCCAATGTCTACACATGCGCGAAGCGGTTATTCTTACTTCATTACTTTTACGGATGATTTCTCAAGGTTCGGACATGTCTTCTTAATGAAGCATAAATCCGAAGCTTTTGATAAGTTCCAGGAATATAAGAATGAAGTAGAAAAACAAACAGGCAAAAGTATCAAGGCACTGAGATCTGATCGAGGTGGTGAATACTTGAGTGCCGAGTTCCTGGGTTACTTAAAAGAGAATGGAATTCTCTCTCAGCTTACTCCTCCATACACTCCGCAACATAACGGTGTATCGGAGAGACGGAACCGAACCCTATTGGATATGGTACGGTCCATGATGAGTAACGCTGAGTTGCCGCGATCGTTCTGGGGATATGCGCTAGAAACAGCTGCATACCTTTTGAACCGTGTTCCCACTAAGACTGTGCCCACCACACCATATGAGTTATGGAGTGGGAAGAAACCCTATCTTCAATACTTGAAGATTTGGGGATGTCCAGCTTATATCAAAAAGCAGCATGCGGACAAACTAGAGGCACGCTCAGTACTGTGCAAGTTTGTGGGGTACCCAAAGAACTCCAGGGGGTATCTTTTCTATTACGCAGAGGAACAAAAAGTCCTTGTTTCTTGTAATGCCCATTTTCTGGAACATCAGTTCTTAGAAAACGAAATAAGTGGGAACGCAATAGAACTGGAAGAAATTCCAGAACCACAAGCTATTACTGAAAGCTTAGTAGAACCAGAGGGTTCGAAAGATCAGGACATTCCCCCGCCACTCCGCAGGAGTAGTAGGCAGTCTCATCCGCCCGAGAGATACTACGGTTTTCTCATTGACGGGGATAAAGAGGATTGCATCATAGACTTTGATGAGCCTACTAGCTTCCAGCAAGCCATTCAGAGTGTCGACTCGGTAAAATGGCTGGATGCAATGCGGACCGAAATGGAGTCCATGTACACCAACAAAGTATGGACGTTGGACATTGCTCCAGATGGGGTAAAACCCGTAGGATGCAAGTGGATCTTCAAAAGGAAGATTGGTGTAGATGGACAGGTTGAGACCTATAAAGCTAGACTGGTAGCAAAGGGTTTTCGTCAGCGACCTGGTTTGGACTATGACGAAACCTTTTCTCCAGTAGCTATGCTGAAATCCATTCGGATCCTTCTTGCCATTGCTGCCTTCCACGATTATAAGATTTGGCAGATGGACGTAAAGACAGCTTTTCTAAATGGACATTTAGAGGAGTGTGTCTATATGGATCAGCCAGAGGGTTTCATTCAGTGTGGGAGCAGCGGAATGGTGTGCAAGTTGCTTAAATCCATTTATGGACTGAAGCAGGCATCGCGGAGTTGGAACATCTGTTTTGATGAGACGGTCAAGGAATTTGGCTTTATAAAAATCCAGATGAACCATGCATCTATTGTAGATTTGTAGCGAGAACTGTAGTATTCCTCGTTTTATACGTGGATGACATTCTCTTAATAGGAAATGACATTCCTATGCTACAATCTGTCAAGGGGTTCTTGTCACACAGGTTCTCCATGAAAGACCTGGGTGATGCCTCATACATTCTGGGTATCCGGATCTACCGTGACAGATCCAAGAGAATATTAGGACTTTCGCAGTCCAGGTACATCGACACCATACTGAAGAGATTCAGTATGGAAGATTCCAAGCGCGGTAATCTACCGGCTTGTCACGGGATCACCCTCTCCAAAGAGATGTCTCCCAAGACTGATTTGGAGAGGGATCGCATGTCTATACCCTACGCTTCTGCGGTAGGCTCTATAATGTATGCGATGTTGTGTACCAGACCGGATGTGGCTTATGCACTGAGTGTGGTAAGCAGGTATCAGTCAAACCCAGGGGAGAAACATTGGATAGCAGTAAAGAACATTCTCAAGTACCTGAGAAGGACTAAGGAGATGTTCTTGGTGTATGGCGGAAAAGACCTGCAGATTGAGGCCTTTGCTGACTCCAGCTTCCAGAGTGACAAGGATGACTCCAAGTCCATGTCAGGTTTTGTCTTTACCCTCAATGGAGGGGCGGTGTGTTGGAAGAGCTCCAAACAGGAAACCGTTGCTGACTCGACTATGGAAGCGGAATACATTGCTGCATCTGATGCCGCAAAAGAAGCTGTCTAGATGAGGAAGTTCTTGAGAGAACTTCAGGTGGTTCCGTCCATTGTTGACCCAATACCTCTGTATTGCGACAACAACGGGGCTATAGCTTTAGCGATGGAACCCAGGTCCCATCAGAAATCCAGACACATCTTAAGGCGGTATCACCTGATCAGGGAGATCGTAGATCGCTAGGAGATCGAGGTCCGGAGAGTTGCATCAGATGATAACAATGCAGATCCAATCACCAAGGCCTTGCCCCAGACTCAGTTCGAGCGGCTGATCGAGATGATAGGTCTTCGATACGCCAGTACATGGCCTTAGTGCAAGTGGGAGATTGTTAGTGTATATGCCCTAGAGGCCATTACTGTATCATACTGGTTTGTATATTACTTGATGGAAGCTTGGGATATTCACAGTTGTATATACAATCTTGCTCGAAATGGTAGTATGCTACTTGGTTTGTCTCTGCTTTAATATGTGCATGTGTTTCTTTTAGCATATCGCTGTTATACATATTAGTAGAGCCCTTAGGATCTTTGCTTGATTACCAGCGTTGTGATGGCGCTCACACTCGTGGGAGCTGGGTGATCTATAAGCACATCCTTTTATAGGTCCCTAGTCGTTGGACTATCGAGACAGGGCATCGATACTCCGGAGTAGACTAGCGTATGCGCTTCTCATCCCAGCGTGGGAGACGGTCTGTCCCACAGCCGTCAGTACGTCGTACTTGAGATAGTATGCGGGTGCTCGTTAGGTTACGAGTACACTGGACAGGACTCATCGGGAACTGTTGGTTGGTATTATACCTATCGTCAGTTATCAGTTCCCAGGTGACATGAGTACAGCTTAGTCCGTTGACTTGACACTGTCACTTCGCCTCGAGTGTGTTCCCACTGCACTTTGATTACTACCCTACCACGGCTCAAAGGAGTCGTGCAAACAGGTAGTTTTTGGGTGCAGTCCCGAAGCACTTGGAGGTAGTGATGGTTAGACAGGATTCGTCTCTCCCGGTATTGGGGGTTGACATCGCGCTGTGTCCAGGAGAGCCATTACACGAGTAGTCCCTGGCCAGGGCAAGCGAGATATACTGGTAGGTTTCCAGTGTTATCTCAGGGTGTTCTAGGCTACACTCCGACATGACTTGTACCGCTATTAGGGGAATGATGTTCACCGCCCCATAGGCCCGCCATGCGATGTATCAGACGAAAAGACCGGACTGTACGAAGACTGTCACATACAGGCTCAGTAGGAGTTCAGATGGGGTTCACCTCGTCAGTCTTCTTATCGACATCTACCTGGGGACCGTTACGTACAGCTAGTACCGCTTGCGGTCTGTGGTTAAACCCACTGCCAGCATAGTGTCGAGTCTTTAGAGTCCCACACAGAGAGCTATTCGCCTTTAGGAAAAATGAGTAGAGGTCGCATGGTTTTGCGACAGGGTTCGTTCGCATCCGCGCACTTGTGCACGTTTGCTGTCTGGATAGTTTATACTAGCGGGCTTTGGTTTAAGCCGGATCCTAGTATATGATTTGGGATTGGTTTTTCTCATTGTATTCGTGTTCCTCGGATCACGAATGCGGGTGCGTATGCACAGTTGCTTGAGATTGAGGGAGAGGACCTTGATTAGGGTTAATGACTATTGTCATTTTATTAACCCTAATGCTTATGTGTGTATTATAGTTAATTGATAATTAGTTTAATAATTGTGCATGGTTATGGTTGTTGACCATTTGACCTCCTTGACTTGTTGACCTAGGTTGACATTTTGACCATCATCATTTCTTTTGGAAGATGCTTTTTGATCCTTGCAAATTGAAATGATAATGGTCATGTCATGATTAGCCATGACAATTATCTAGCTAATTATTTAATTAAAATAATATACACATATTAGTGAGAATGGTTCACATTATTCTCATTCTATCATTTCATTTCTCTCTCTTGTTCTTCCTCTCCTTCAAGCTCTCTCCCTCTCATGTGTTGAGAAACACTTGAGCTTGAGAAAAACCCTCTCTTGATCATCTTTACTCTCATCTAGGGTTGAAAGACTAGCACTTCTTGAACCCTAGTTACTTCTAGCTTGGAGTTGAAGCCAAAGGTTGAGGCTTTCGGGTGGATCTTTTTTTGACGGGAGAAGACGACAAGGTGACCTCCTTCCACTACTCCAAGGAGCAAGGAGAGAAGGACATAAAGCCCAAGGTATAACCTTTCAAACACATAGCTTGTTACTAGTTAGCTTTAGCAAGTTTTTGTTTAGCAAAGATCCTTTAAAGTCTAGTCCATGTTGCCTAAGCTCATAAAAATCCGATTTTTATTCCGTTTTCCGCCTCCCCGCAAGCACCGGGGTGGGCAACGTGGACTTACACAACGAATGTATAATACAAAATACAGATAACCACCAATACCTACCAAAGCAAAATAGCACACTGTGAGCCGATGCGGTATCTGTAGCAAAAGATGATAGGTGAATATCCTGCCTCGACTACTCTGGGGAAACAACCTGCAAAATAACTGTGGCACAACAGGGGTGAGTTGCCAACTCGTGAATAGTAGATAACATATGCATGTAATCACAGGAATGTACGTACAGCATGAATCTAAGATATGCAATTTACAGTAATAACAGGTCATGTGAATGCGGAATAATGGAAAGTACACTAGCAGGTACAATCAATATGTGAAGCAATAATAACATGACAATATTATGCAATAATCAAGCAATAGGGATATGAGAATGTAGATATGCAGTAATCATAAGGGTACACTAACATGTACTACCAATATATGAAACTGTGCATAAATAGATAAGTGTGAGGTATGGGGTGAAATATGTTATTTCCATGGAAACCTGATATCGTGGTAGGATCACAATCCATCAAGACACTCAAATCCACAATTCCTCAAATCAGCCCCCAAGTTGGGCTCTCATATCATACAAGTCTCGCATCTCCCCAATGTACAATATCGAGTAATCTCCTATATGCCGAATGTACAAATCGACAATCTCATATGTATCCGGTATCCAATCTCAATGAATCACCTAATATCCCAAATCAAATATCAGGTAAGATTCTATCATCCTAAATATATATATATGCAGAAATAAATATGATGGAGTCAATACACATATATTAGCGTCCTACTCCACTAATATTGGTGTAAGGGTATATATAACAACGGCCAAATCCCCTGTTATATATACAAAAGGTGTTAAAAGAAATATCATGAAAACAATGTGCCAAGCATCGACACGGAAATCCTGATCTATCAGATGCCGTCACCAAGACTAGCATCCTGATAGGTACGTATCATACGCTATCCCGAAAGCACGAGTATCTAGCTCTGACCCTCGCCTTTGGACATATGCATACGTGCATGACTCCCAACGGTATCTCTATGATCCCCGCCGAGTCATTGGTACTGTCACCGGTAGGTACTCGCCCGCTTCCAGGCTCAATCGGCAAAGTCCATCGATCATCTTGCCGAGGGGAACCATACCGAGCCCCACCATGTACCCTCATACGGCACCCACTCCTCGTATGGGGTATAAAATCAAAACCGATAAATCTCATGGTGGCTGCGCAAATATCATATCAAAGAAACCGGGTTTTTCAGTGTATGCATAATTTCATGAACTCCCGCGGTTCCCAAATCCAGAAAACATCATATAAAATCCAAATAACAATGCGCAAATCCAGGAATAAATATGTGCGATATATCTGAAATGCGAGCATATAAATGAAATTATGTAGCTGGAACCAGATGTATGCGAAATCAATAAGGTACAGCTAAGTATAGGTGTCTGCCTATAATTAAATGATATCGTGCACCCCACTGGGTATAAGTAAAATATGAGCAAGGTATACCTGTAGATGTATCGTAAAGGGTATATGTACCTATCACTAATGGTACGATACTCTATAGGTATACAAGTATGGCAAATGTCATATGTGATGAGCAATACGAATCAATGTCACAGGGTCCCTAACCAAGCAATACAGTATCTATAATGGTTTGTGTGTGACATGGCAATTATTAACGGTGTATGTGTAGCATACAATCCGTGCTCGTGCAACATGAACCGTCAATAATATGAGTAGTGTCCTACGGCTACTAGTCACAGTACAACTATATCTAAATAATAGGGTAAAGGCACAATTCTAATAATGACGTAGAATATGCAACAAGTATTAGAATTCTAGCCCAGACGCATAACGCCATGTGGGCGATTCCCCTGTAGATGTTAAATCTACTCACCTACGCTCCACGCTAGTTTAATCCTACCACCTGTTTCCCCTTAGCTGTGTCCGTAGTCCCCGCCTGCAAAACCTGAAATTTAGACACGGAAACCATATATAAGAAAATATCTCGCAAAACGTGATATCGACACTAAACGAGAAACTCGCGTTGCGAACTAAACGCGTGTGTACACGATACGCTAAAACGTGTGTATACGCGTCTAAAACTACCGCGACACGCCGCGATATGCTGGATCGCAGAACCCACTCACGTATCGCACGTATCGCGCAAACACAACGAACACGAAATACGACATATTTTCCCAGATTTTCTACAGGTCAATTCTCATAAAACTACGCATGCCAAAACACTACAAATCATAGCAGACTACCCCACACAAAACCCCAGCACCCCACTCCCCTTCCTGGACGCAATTTGCGGCCAGATGGATTAAATCTGTGGCCAAGATGAAGTATTTGGGGCTCGTGTTCTTGTGGTGTAATCAAGACCTAGTGAGCATACTGCAGTTTTCTCAATTTAATCCTGAAGGGTCCGGGTCAATAGCAGATCACAGAATGCTAATATATCGCTTAAAAACACCGATTTTGCACAAAACACAAACCCTATGGTATTTTAGTGAAATCTGGGGAATTCTCAGTTGAGGTGACCCTAATAACACTAAAATAGGCTAGGTTAACTAACACAATCAAGACTTAACCAAAATTCCACATAATTCACCATTTTAGTGTTAGTGTATATGCCCTAGAGGCCATTACTGTATCATACTGGTTTGTATATTACTTAATGGAAGCTTGGGATATTCACCTTATATATACAATCTTGCTCAAAATAGTAGTATGCTACTTGGTTTGTTTCTACTTCAATGTGTACATGTGTTTATTTTATCATATCACTTATACGCATTAGTGGAGCCCTTAGGATCTTTGCTTGATTACCAGCGTTGTGATGGCAGTCACACTAGTGGGGGCTGGGTAATCTATAAGCACATCCTTATACAGGTCCCTAGTCGCAGGACTATCGAGACAGGGCATCGATACTCCGGAGTAGACTGGCGCATGCGCTTCTCATCCCAGTGTGGGAGACTGTCTGTCCCACAGCCGTCAGTACGTCGTACTTGAGATAGTATGCGGGTGCTCGTTAGGTTACGAGTACACTGGACAGGACTCGTCGGGAACTGACTAGTTGGTATTATACCTATCGTCAGTTATCAGTTCCCAGGTGACATGAGTACATCTTAGTCCGCTGACTTGACACTGGCACTTCACCTCGAGTGTGTTCCCACTGCACTTTGATCACTACCCTACCACGGCTCAAAGGAGTCGTGCAAACAGGTAGTGGTTGGGTGCAGTCCCGAAGCACTTGGAGGTAGTGACAGTTAGACAGGATTCGTCTCTCCCGGTATTGGGGGTTGACATCGCGCTGTGTCTAGGAGAGCCATTACACGAGTAGTCCCTGGCCAGGGCAAGCGAGATATACTGGTAGGTTTCCAGTATTAACTCAGGGTGTTTTGGGCTTCACTCCGACACGACTTGTACCGCTATTAGGGGACTGACGTTTACCGCCCACCTAGGCCCGACATGCGATGTATCAGACGAACAGACCGGACTGTACGGAGACTGTCACATTCAGACTCAGTAGGGGTTCAGATGGGGTTCACCTCGTCAGTCTTCTTATCGGCATCTACCTGGGGACCGTTACGCACAGCTAGTGCCGCTTGCGGTCTGTGGTTAATCCCACTGCCAGCGTAGTGTCGGGTCTTTGGAGTCCCACACAGAGGGCTATTCGCCTCTAGGCAAAACAGAGTAGAGGTCGCATGGTTTTGCGACAGGGTTCGTTCTCATCCGCGCACTTGTGCACGATTGGAGTCCGGACAGATATTACTAGCAGGCTCTGGTTTGAGTCAGATACTGGTATATGTTTTGGGGTTGTTTTTATCTCATAGTATTCATGTTCCTCGGAACAAGAATGCGGGTGTGTATGCACAGTTGATTGAGGCGGAGGAAGAGGATTTTCATTAGGTTTTCGGAACGGGTGCATTTGCACAGTTGACAGTCGTCTTTTTCCAAACCCTAATGGATTTATAATATATCAATTAATAATATTAATTAAATGAAATTGTGTCATGGTTGGGTTTGTTGACTTGTTGACCATAGTTGAATGTTTGACCATCATCATTACTTTGCAAAGATGCTCTTTGATTCTAGCAAAATTCATTTAATGAATGTAATGATAATGGTCATTCCAAACCTTCCATCAACTATTTCATTTTTATTATTATTATTAATTTGATAATTCTTTTTCTTTTTGTTATGGTTGTAAAAAGAAAAATGGCTCATTCTATCATATGGCTTCTCTCTCCTCACTTCTTCTTCCTCCTCCTCTAGTTCAAGGAGAATCCTTCTCATGTGTTGAGAATCCCTCTCCTTGAGAGAAAAACACCCCAAAGACACTCTCTACTCCCTCTAGTGTTAGAGGTTTAGCAAACCGAAGATTCTAGTTCTCTCAAAGTTCGAGAAAGAGCCCGAAGGTTGAACCCTCAGGAGGATCCATCTTTGACGGAAGAAGGCGACGAGGAAAGAACCATCAACCCCTACAAAGGTCTCAAGAAGAAGGAGTTCAAGTTAGGTATAACTTCTTTTGCCAAGTAGCTAACTCTCTTTAGCATGATAGCTAGTTTAGTTTAGAAAAGATCCCGACTTTAATAGTCCATGTTGCCCTTTGCGCTAAAAATTTGATTTTTATACCGTTTCCGCCTCCCCGCAAGAACCGGGGACGGCAACGTGGACTTACAGTGGTATCAGAGCCTAACTAAATTTAAACTAGCTTAGTAGTAAAGTGTATGGAAGTTCGATCGGAAAAATCGCAAAACCGGAAAAACAAAAACCCTAAGTTTCTGTTGAAATTTTTTGTGCTCTAAAAGTAAAAAGTTTTACCCCTAAAATCGGCTCAGGGTTTTGTGAAAACACCCACGAAAAACGATCGCATGATTCCCTCAAACCGCCGCGGTTCCGCGGCGATAGGTGGCTTAGGCCGCGGAACCGCCGCCGTTTTGTTTCCTCTCGTGATCGGGTTTTGTGCAGTGTTCTTCTGGTAGGGTTTTGGGATTTTTCAGATGGTTTATTTGTGCCCAAGTTTTCCAGAAAAGAAATTTGTTTTTGGGGGCCTATAAATCCGTATTTTTATCGAACTTCACTACACTTTGACTATATTGGTTATATCTGTGATGTTTATATGTATTAAACGTCGGCTAATCGCTATATGTCGATTAGTCAGGGTTATACATATCTGTGATCTGTGTTTGATGATGGTTTGTGTATATGAATGCGTTGGACTGTCGCGGGTGAATAGCCGGGGTGGATGTGAGATGAGTGTTTCTTTTTCTTTCATTCATGTAAAATGTAAATTGATGTAATATTATTATTTGTATGGCCGCACAACCGGGTCGGGGTTGTAGCCGTCATTGTATAATTCTTTTTACTGTTTTTGCTCCTAGGATAGACCCATGGAGGGGTGCACAAACTACCGGGTATCTCGAAGTGCCGAGTGGCCTACTCACGGCGATGAGGGAGGTTGCTCCACTTCGGGGTACTTGGCGGGTAGTTTGCCGCACCCGTAGGGGTCTTGGGTGGGGTTTTGGCTATTCACCGCGACCGTGTAATCCGCTTTTCGTTGCAGGCTCGAAAGGATTGCGGATTCCTAGTATATCCAATGTATTCATCTGTGATCTGTAATGTCTATCATTGCTATATATTTATAACTATTTAGGCGTTGCTTATGTTTTACAGCCGCGCTAGCCCAGCCCCCGCTCTGCCGTTAGTTAAGTAACCTAACGGGTGATGATGGGACCCCATGGCGAATGCGAATGGCATAAGCGTACGTCATATTTTGGTTGTTTTCTGCAATGGTAGGATTTAAATGATGGGACGCATTAAAAGAACTAATGCAAGAATATCACGCATTAAAAGAACTAATGCAAGATAATAAACCAAGCTAAAGTCGTTGGAACACTTTCGAAAAACCACTCGGTTCTTTTCAAAACTAACTTTTAAATGCGGAGCTTGAGCCACTCCTTTTAAAAGCTATCTCGTTCCATCGATTATATCAAGTTCACTACGTTCACGGTTTAGCCAAAACCATTCGTAGCCCTCCGTCGTTTCACATGAATAGTCAATAGTATTCAAGCTGTGTTTGTTGGCCAAAGTCAATGCATAGTGATTGGTAGCTATTGGGTATTCATGTGCAGCATAGATAGATGCGTTGATTTGAAACAGTCATACTGCCTTGTTGGCCAAAGTCAAGGGTAGGTACGGGTGGATTCAAATTAACCTGGAGAATGACGGGTAGAACTTGACATGTGACTTATGATTTGTTGGCCAAAGTCAAGGTCATAAGAGCATGGGGCAAAAATCCACATCGGGAGTTTCATAAGTACTGAAACTTGCTAGATTTGCATACCATTTGGAGTGTGATGATTCTGGTAGGATTCCTTCAGTTTCGTCACGCGATGATATTTGGATCCCGATCCTACTGTGAGTATATGCTACTCCTCGGGAAATTTCTCACAAACGATCAATGCTATAAACCTAGTAGGTGCCTAGAAAGGTGTTAGCGGGGCTACGCCCCCAGGGAAAAGAGGTTCTTAAATTAAGGAACTTCGCGAAAGCGTTGGAAAACCTCCCTCGAAGTACCGACACTGGCCTGGCTGAACGGTTAAGCAAGTATTGTGCGGTGGGATTGATCCCGACTAATTCTTCCTTTATGGTTTGAGGAGGGATTCGAGAGACAGTGGGAGCCATCCTGTTTAGACAAATTAAAAACCATTCTAAACTTGCAAGAGCATTGTGCTGAGTGTTTCTTCTCTCTCTCCTAATTGCAGCGACCAATCAACATGACTGGACTTAAGTTACTTCTAGATAAAAACATACTGACAGGGCCAAACTACAAAGATTGGCTCAGGAATGTCAAGATGGCAATCACTTACGACAAGCTGGGGTATCTTCTTACCACCAAAGCTCCCCCCGTCCCAGGTCCCACCTCCAGCGTCGCGGATAAGGAAATCCGTAAGACTTGGGAGATTGATTGCGCGAAGGCCAAATGCCTCGTGTTTGCCTCTATGGACAACGAACATCAGAGGAGGCACGAGAATATGGACCTGGAATCCATATTTCTCCATACAAAAGGACTGTATGGAGAGCAGTCTCGTATCGCAAGATACGAAATATCGAAAAAGTTATTTTCGGCTAGATTGGCCGTCGGATCATCGGTAGCGGAACACGTGCTTAAGATGATTGGCTACATTGAGGAGCTCGCAGAACTTGGGACCACGTTGGAGAGTGAGCTCTATACGGACTTGATTCTCCAGTCCCTTCCTTCCACTTACGTCCAGTTTATACTGAACTTCAACTTACAAGAAAAAGAAGTTGAACTTTCAGAACTCCTCAACATGCTGAGGAACAGAAAGGTAGGGAAACACCCACTTTGTTTGTAGGAGGATCTTCTTCTTCTAGGTCCAAGGCGAAAGCCAAGGGAAAGAAGAAGAAAGCCCTCCCCAAACCAAGGGGCGGTGTTAGTAAAGTGGATACGAAGGGAAAGGTAAAGGCAACAAAGATAGCGGGGAAGCTTGTGGGTAAAGAAGAATGCTTCTATTGTCATAAGAGTGGACACTGGAAGAAAGATTGCAGGGCTTGGAAGGCCAGGACACAGGAACTGAATCAGGTTGCAGCTTCAGCTTCAGGTGTGTATGTTATTGAAAACTGTCTTTCGATAAACTCTACTTCCTGGGTATTGGATACCGGATCAGGATCTCATATCTGTAATTATTTGCAGGCGTTGAGAAACCGTAGGGTTTTGAAGGCAGGTGACATGACCCTCAGAGTTGCGAACGGAGCTAGCATGGATGCTAAAGCCGTGGGGGACTATCACCTGGGAATGTCAGATGGACATGTTTTGGTTTTACGTAATTGCTTTTTTGTACCCAACGCAACTTGTAATATCATTTCTATATCTTTGGTTTCAAAAGAAGGTTATGAATTTGCGTTTGTAAGTAATGTTGTAAACATTCACCTTAATCAAGTTCTGATTGGGTCAGGTACACTGAGCAATGGTATATACGTATTAAACCAACCACAGATTTTCAATGTCCAGAATACACACAAAAGAAAGTCTCCAGATATTAATCAGACTTTCTTATGGTATTGTAGACTGGGTCACATCAATGAGAGAAGGTTGACTAAGTTACATACAGAAGGATATTTGGATCCGTTCGAATATCAATCATATGCCACTTGTCAATCCTGTCTCAAAGGAAAGATGACAAAGACTCCGTTCACTGGACACGGAGTAAGAGCGAGCGAGCTCTTGGGACTCGTACACAGCGACGTCTGCGGTCCAATGTCTACACATGCGCGAAGCGGTTATTCTTACTTCATTACTTTTACGGATGACTTTTCAAGGTATGGTTATGTCTTCTTGATGAAACATAAGTCCGAAGCTTTTGAAAAGTTCCAGGAATATAAGAATGAAGTAGAAAAACAAACCGGCAAAAGTATCAAGATTCTAAGATCGGATCGAGGTGGTGAATACTTGAGTGCCGAGTTCCTGAACTATTTAAAAGAGAACGGAATTCTCTCTCAGCTTACTCCTCCATATACTCCGCAACATAACGGTGTATCGGAGAGACGGAACCGAACCCTATTGGATATGGTACGGTCCATGATGAGTAACGCTGAGTTGCCACGATCTTTCTGGGGGTATGCGCTAGAATCAGCTGCATACCTTTTGAACCGAGTTCCTACTAAAACTGTGCCTACCACACCATTTGAGATGTGGTGTGGGAAGAGGCCCCATCTTAATCACATTAAGACATGGGGATGTCCAGCTTTTGTCAAAAAGCAGCATGCGGACAAGCTCGAGGCACGCTCAGTACAGTGCAAGTTTGTGGGATATCCAAAGAACTCCAAGGGATATTTCTTCTACTGTGAAGAGGAACAAAAAGTTCTTGTTTCTCGTCATGCCTACTTCTTGGAAACTGAGTTTTTGGAAAACCAGATAAGTGGGAGCACAGTAGAACTGGAAGAAATTCCAGAACCACAGACTATTACTGAAAGTTTAGTGGAACCGGAAGGTTCAAAAGAACAGGACATTCCTACGCCCCTCCGCAGGAGTAGTAGGCAGTCTCATCCGCCCTAGAGATACTACGGTTTTCTCATAGACGGGGATAGAGAGGATTGCATCATAGATTATGATGAGCCTACTAGCTTCCAACAGGCCGTTCAGAGCGTTGACTCAGTAAAATGGCTGGATGCAATGCGGACCGAAATGGAGTCCATGTACACCAACAAAGTATGGGCGTTGGACATTGCTCCAGACGGGGTAAAACCCGTAGGATGCAAGTGGATCTTCAAAAGGAAGATTGGTGTAGATGGACAGGTTGAGACCTATAAAGCTAGACTTGTTGCAAAGGGTTTTCGTCAAAGACCTGGTTTGGACTATGACGAAACCTTTTCTCCAGTGGCTATGCTGAAATCCATTCGGATCCTTCTTGCCATTGCTGCCTTCCACGATTATGAGATTTGGCAGATGGACGTAAAAACCGCTTTTCTAAATGGAAATTTAGAGGAGTGTGTCTATATAGACCAGCCAGAGGGTTTCATTCAGAGTGGGAGCAGCGGAAAGGTGTGCAAGTTGCTTAAGTCCATTTATGGACTAAAGCAAGCATCGCGGAGTTGGAACATCTGTTTTGATGAGACGGTCAAGGAATTTGGCTTTATCAAAAATCCAGATGAACCATGCATCTATAGTAGATTTGTAGCGAAAACTGTAGTATTCCTCGTTTTATACGTGGATGACATTCTCTTAATAGGAAATGACATTCCTATGCTACAATCTGTCAAGGGATTCTTGTCACACAGGTTCTCCATGAAAGACCTGGGTGATGCCTCATACATCCTGGGGATCCGGATCCATCGTGATAGATCCAAGAGGATATTAGGACTTTCACAGTCCAGGTATATCGACACTCTACTGAAGAGATTCAGTATGGAAGATTCCAAGGGCGGTAACCTACCGGCTTGTCACGGGATCACCCTCTCTAAAGAGATGTCTCCCAAGACTGATTTGGAGAGGGATCGCATGTCTATTATACCCTACGCTTCTGCGGTAGGCTCTATAATGTATGCGATGTTGTGTACCAGACCGGATGTAGCTTATGCACTAAGTGTGGTAAGCCGGTATCAGTCAAACCCTAGGGAGAAACACTGGATAGCAGTAAAGAACATTCTCAAGTACCTGAGAAGGACTAAGGAGATGTTCTTGGTGTATGGTGGAAAAGACATCCAGATCGAGGCCTTTGCTGACTCCAGCTTCCAGAGTGACAAGGATGATTCCAAGTCCATGTCGGGTTTTGTCTTTACCCTCAATGGAGGGGCGGTGTGTTGGAAGAGTTCCAAACAGGAAACCGTTGCAGACTCGACGATGGAAGCGGAATACATCGCTGCATCTGATGCCGCAAAAGAAGCTGTCTGGATGAGGAAGTTCTTGAAAGAACTTCAGGTGGTTCCGTCCATTGTTGACCCAATACCTTTGTATTGCGACAACAACGGGGCTATAGCTTTAGCGAAGGAACCCAGGTCCCATCAGAGATCCAGACACATCTTGAGGCGGTATCACCTGATCAGAGAGATCGTGGATCGCAAGGAGATCGAGGTTCGGAGGGTTGCTTCAGAAGAAAACACTGCAGATCCATTCACCAAGGCCCTACCCCAGACACAGTTCGAGCGGCTGATCGAAATGATAGGTCTTCGATACGCCAGTACATGGCCTTAGTGCAAGTGGGAGATTGTTAGTGTATATGCCCTAGAGGCCATTACTGTATCATACTGGTTTGTATATTACTTAATAGAAGCTTGGGATATTCACCTTGTATATACAATCTTGCTCAAAATAGTAGTATGCTACTTGGTTTGTTTCTACTTCAATGTGTACATGTGTTTATTTTATTATATCACTTATACGCATTAGTGGAGCCCTTAGGATCTTTGCTTGATTACCAGCGTTGTGATGGCAGTCACACTAGTGGGGGCTGGGTAATCTATAAGCACATCCTTATACAGGTCCCTAGTCGCAGGACTATCGAGACAGGGCATCGATACTCCGGAGTAGACTGGCGCATGCGTTTCTCATCCCAGTGTGGGAGACGGTCTGTCCCACAGCTGTCTGTACGTCGTACTTGAGATAGTATGCGGGTGCTCGTTAGGTTAGGAGTACACTGGACAGGACTCGTCGGGAACTGACTAGTTGGTATTATACCTATCGTCAGTTATCAGTTCCCAGGTGACATGAGTACAGCTTAGTCCGCTGACTTGACACTGGCACTTCGCCTCGAGTGTATTCCCACTGCACTTTGATCACTACCCTACCACAACTCAAAGGAGTCGTGCAAACAGGTAGTGGTTGGGTGCAGTCCCGAAGCACTTGGAGGCAGTGACAGTTAGACAGGATTCGTCTCTCCCGGTATTGGGGGTTGACATCGCGCTGTGTCTAGGAGAGCCATTACACGAGTAGTCCCTGGCCAGGGCAAGCGAGATATACTGGTAGGTTTCCAGTGTTATCTCAGGGTGTTTTGGGCTTCACTCCGACACGACTTGTACCGCTATTAGGGGACTGACGTTTACCGCCCCCCTAGGCCCGACATGCGATGTATCAGACGAACAGACCGGACTGTACGGAGACTGTCACATTCAGACTCAGTAGGGGTTCAGATGGGGTTCACCTCGTCAGTCTTCTTATCGGCATCTACCTGGGGACCGTTACGCACAGCTAGTGCCGCTTGCGGTCTGTGGTTAATCCCACTGCCAGCGTAGTGTCGGGTCTTTAGAGTCCCACACAGAGGGCTATTCGCCTCTGGGCAAAACAGAGTAGAGGTCGCATGGTTTTGCGACAGGGTTCGTTCTCATCCGCGCACTTGTGCACGATTGGAGTCCGGACAGATATTACTAGCAGGCTCTGGTTTGAGTCAGATACTGGTATATGTTTTGGGGTTGTTTTTATCTCATAGTATTCATGTTCCTCGGAACAAGAATGCGGGTGTGTATGCACAGTTGATTGAGGCGGAGGAAGAGGATTTTCATTAGGTTTTCGGAACGGGTGCATTTGCACAGTTGACAGTCGTCTTTTTCCAAACCCTAATGGATTTATGATATATCAATTAATAATATTAATTAAATGAAATTGTGTCATGGTTTGGTTTGTTGACTTGTTGACCATGGTTGACTTGTTGACCATAGTTGAATGTTTGACCATCATCATTACTTTGCAAAGATGCTCTTTGATTCTAGCAAAATTCATTTAATGAATGTAATGATAATGGTCATTCCAAACCTTCCATCAACTATTTCATTTTTATTATTATTATTAATTTGATAATTCTTTTTCTTTTTGTTATGGTTGTAAAAAGAAAAAGGGCTCATTCTATCATATGGCTTCTCTCTCCTCACTTCTTCTTCCTCCTCCTCTAGTTCAAGGAGAATCCTTCTCATGTGTTGAGAATCCCTCTCCTTGAGAGAAAAACACCCCAAAGACACTCTCTACTCTCTCTAGGGTTAGAGGTTTAGCAAACCAAAGATTCTAGTTCTCTCAAAGTTCGAGAAAGAGCCCGAAGGTTGAACCCTCAGGTGGATCCATCTTTGACGGAAGAAGGCGACGAGGAAAGAACCATCAACTCCTACAAAGGTCTCAAGAAGAAGGAGTTCAAGTTAGGTATAACTTCTTTTGCCGAGTAGCTAACTCTCTTTAGCATGATAGCTAGTTTTGTTTAGAAAAGATCCCGACTTTGATAGTCCATGTTGCCCTTTGCGCTAAAAATTTGATTTTTATACCGTTTCCGCCTCCCCGCAAGAACCGGGGACGGCAACGTGGACTTACATTTAGCACAAAACTAACTATTTACCACAAACCGATGCTAAACTACACACAACTTAAGCAAACCATGAAATTGGGTTAAGGAAATATACTCTATGGTACCCTAGAAGGCAGGTGAAGAAGTGAATGGAGGCAGAAGAGCTGCTGCAAGTGCTGGGGCTGCTGCTGCTACAGCTGCTGATGCTGCTTGCTGCTTGCTGATGCTGCTGTCTGCTGCTGATGTTGCTTCTGGTGCTGCTGCTTGCTTCTGGAGCTGCTGCTGGAGCTGCTGTTTCTGCTGTGTGTGTGAGTGTGTGAGAGAGAATGAGAGCACAAGAGAAATGAGAGTGAGGGTGAGAATGAGAGAAACACAACAACCCCCCCTTCTCACTCTCTCTCACTTCATTAATGATGCATGGCTTGGGCCATCATGCCCCATCATGCACTCTCTCTCTCTCACCAAGTCAAAGCCAAAAACAATTCAAATGGTTACCCATTTTAAAAAGAAAAACAACCATACTACTTTAAAAACCTAAAACACTTATTTTAAATTTTAAAATAGCTTAAGGAAATGGTTAGTCCACCATGGTTGCTAATCATGGTTTAGCCTCATGTCTTAACCCTAGTTTACATGCACAAGTGTGTGCATGGGTAGGAAAAATCTAATAAAATATTCATTAAATAGGATAAAATAATTGAAAATCAATTTGGTAAACTTTTTATTAAAAACCATATACTAAAATATAATTAGCCACAAAACACATTCTAAGGTGTTACAATCCCCCCCTTAAAAGAAATTCGTCCCCGAATTTAAAAATATACTGCTACGCGTACCTTCAAAGGGAAGATTACAACTCTCAAATCTCGCTCGCAGCCTCCCAAGTGATTACCTCACTATACGGCCACATCCAAGAAAACCCTTCACAGATGGCCAGACCCTTGACCGACGTTTCTCCACCCGCTAAGCCCTTAACACAATGGCTGCCGATGAGCGAAACGATCGCGTCCAAGCCAAAATGTCTGGTGCCAGATTATGTGAGAAAGGTTATGAAGGTAATTGTAGAGTATCATCATAAGGAATACGGGATGAAAATCCAATAATCTGGGCGGAAGTGCCAAATTAAAGGCAACGAAACTAACTCGCTTATAGGATCTCGAAAGGACCTATAGTCCTGGGATAAGCTTCACAAAATCCAACACGTCATTCATCGGAAACATCTGCAGGAATACATGATTTGCCACTGCGCACTTAAGTCTATGACCAACACGGTCGGTATAAGACCTCTGTCCGCAATGAACAGTTCTCATCCTGACCTAGAACAACTGGATCATCTCCGAAGTCTCTAGACTAGCTGGGGTCCAAAATCCTACTTACACAGAGTCATAAAAACAACAGACCGGTGATCGACACGACCTAACCCCTAAACCTAAAGGTTTCCAATTGGAGTGTCTCTTGATAAGAGCTATCGAAGGAGGACCCTAACAATGGCGAGTGACGATCCCGACTGCTGTCGACAATTAATACCTATGAGCAAACTTAACAAAGAACAACTGAGCAAACTGAGTATAACCGGACGGCAAGAATCCGAATAGAGTCACACCCTGACTAACCTTGGGTAGACACCATAACGAAATTCATGGAGATCTGCTCCCACTCCTACTTCGTAACTGTTAAAGTTTGCAACTCTCCAGCCAGCCTCAGATGCTCAACCCCAAATACACAAAAGACAGACACCTTGAAACGAAACCCAAAGCTTCTATTTACCTCCTTTCCCATCCGTAACTATCACACAAGTCACGTCAATGTTTGTGGAACTCGAATGAAAACAGAGAGTTGACTGATGTGCTTACTCTAGGATTTCACGTCTCTACCCGATAACATCAGGTACACAAACGCGTCCCTAACGTAGCACACCGGGTCACAACTCAAGGATTCTGAATCATTACCCAGCCGAGTATGCTCAAGTATCTCAGACGAATGAGCATCGGCAGGCAGTGCCTCGCGAAAGCGATTAAAGAAAAGTGGTCGGGCGCGGACATGAGCAAGTTGTCCCCTTGGTAGAGACGAACTTAAGCTGTACTCAACGATCGCACAAGAACTGTAAATCTGCAGAAGACTATCAGAACAATCAAAATCCGCTGCAGGAAGATGTACATTAAGCTCGGGTGGTCCGTGAAAATCTGATACGACTCTCGAACAAATAGGGTCTCCAAATCTCCAACGTAAAACCACCGCGGCCATCTCTAGATCATGAGTGGAATATCCTTCTCGTACTTCCTCCAAATATAGGGAAGCAAAAGAGATAACTCGATAGTGTCACATCAGTACACAATCGAGCCCACTCAAGAAACATTACAGTTAAACAACAAGGTCGCCCGAACCAAAAGCAAGGAAAGAACTGATGCAGTTGTTAACAGAATCTTCAAGTGCCGAAAACTCCGCACACATGCCTCAGTCCAAAGAAAAGAAATCTCCATTTCGTTCAATTTAGTCGACGGTGCAGCACTACTCTAGCAATCCTGCACGAAACGACGGTAAAAACCTGCTAAGCCCAAAAATCTGCGGACCTCCGTCCTGCACAAGTCTGGGCCTAAGCTGTACGGCCATGATTTCCCTCGGAACCATACAAAACCGTCTCCCGTGACTACAAGACCTAGGAGTCAACACAAGCAAGCCTGAAGAAACACTCCAAGAATCTAGCAAACCGCTGGGCCTCTCCCGGTATCTGCATAACAAATCCTCAAGTGCTACTCATGTTCCTCAAGACACATTAAATAGACCACAATGTCGTAAATAACACAACAATAACTGGTCGAGGAACGGCCTGAAGAAATCTGGTTCATCACATCTACGAATGCTGCCAGGGCATCAGTGAATCCAATGACTCACCAAAACACACAAAGCCCGTAGCACGCATAAGGCAGTCTCCGGAATGCCATCACTCCGAACCAGCAATAATGATGACCTGATCCCGAACAAACTTAGAAAATGTCTCGCACTCTGGAGCTGATCAAATAAATCGTCAATGCGAGGTAAAGGATACTTATCCGCACCGTAAGCCGGTTCAATTAACGGTCCGTCGATACACAACCTTAAACTGTCGTCTTTCTCTTTGACGGACAGAAATAGGAGCTTCCAAGAGCGAAACACTCAGACGCACAAAACTCCCTAACAGACAACTCTGCATCTGATCCTTTAGCTCCCCAAGCTTCGCTGGCTCATCTGGAACAACGTCGGAAAACTCTCGCATGAAAAGAACCCAGTCCAACAATCCCACTGTGGCTCCAGTATCATGAATGAACGCCAAGAATCCACGACATCTCCTCAAAAGCCAACTAGCGAAAAAGGCTGAATTCAAGCTGTGAGAGGCGGCACAACTATCCACCTGCACAACAAGAACTGACTCGCCCGGAAAAACAATTCCTGACTGTTTCCTCACGGTAGTCCACAGACGCCTAGCACGTAACTGACCAGTCCGTGCCCAGGAAAACGTCAAATCCAACATCACTAGAAGGATCGAAACGACGGACGAATCTCTATCTCCTTTCCGATTGGCACACGACTGAAATACGTGTCGCGCAACAAAAGAATCGCTGACAGAAATTAACACAAACAAACGACTAATCTACCTAACACGGTGAAAAACAAACGAATACATCAAAAGAACATACGAATTAAGGATACCTGAAAACTCCACATTGGACGCCTGCATGTCCCGATGAGTAGAAGCAAACACCTGTGGCTGCCCTCTGCCCGCAACTGGCTGAACTCCTTTGGTAGACTGACTCCTCTGAGCGAACCTTCCACGTCCCCGGCCTCTCTGAATACGATCCTAACGAGGCGCTAAGGAACAATCCCTGACGAAGTGCTGAAGGCTTCCACATCGAAAGCATCCACGCGCTGACTGCTGACCCTCCTGGGAATGAGAGCTGAACGACTGTCCTCGTCCTAAGCCTCTGCTACTCCCGCGATGGCCACGAAATCTGTCTCGACGACCAAACCTCTGTCTCTGGGCTGGTACACTGGTATGAGTCCTCCACTATCCTGGAACTCTCAGCGTCTCTGGAATACGTGCCTCGTCAACTGGAGCTGCAACCACTGGTGCTATGTAGGTGACGGACTGCTGCATACTGATCGCAAGGGACAACTGAGTAACAGGGGTGACAACCTCCTGTCGTAGCTCACGTACGACATCAACTAATGAACTCATAGTCTGGCGGAATTCCTGCATCTCTGACACAAGCCTATCGATACTATATGTCGAAGGCTGATCCGTCTGCACCTGTGCAACTAGCGTGCCATCCTGGTCAGTACTCGTCTCACCCGAGCCAACTCTGACCTCGGCCCTCGCTGCATCACTCTGAGTCCCCATAGTCATCGGCGGCAAGGCTATAAATAGATATAAGATTCGATAAGAATAATAAAATCGAATCACAAGGATATGAATCATCAAGGAAGGAATTTCAAGCAATTTGTACTTAGGTCACTTAAGGCGAAGTACCGCATCGTAGGTATGTTGCAGACATACACACACTACGTTACTCTTCTTAAGCTACCTACTCCATCATACCAAGGTCATGCTACACTCCGAAAGGTAAAACCTAACGCTCTGATACCAACTTTTTCACGACCCGAAATTGGCACGTGACGGCCCTAATACTACGCAACGCCTAAAGACGTAACCAAGTAAAAGAAAGCCAAAACCCAGAAATCTAAACCATGAAAATACGGAAAAGATAATAAAAGTTTTTTAAACATTTGAAATCACAACCCAAATTCTTTAAGAGTCCAACTTTCCTTCTTTAAAATTTTGGCAACACCCCCTTTGTAAAAACTAGCCCAAAGGCGGAAAACAACCACATCACAAATATACGACGCCGTAGCGAAGAAAAAAAGACAATGAAGATAAAGCTGTATAAAAGACAATAAATCCACAGATAAATATACAATATCGTCCTCACCAAGTCTCTAAGTCAATAACATAATAGGAGATGGAGAGTACAAGATACAACGAATGTACAATACAAAATACAGATAACCACCAATACCCACCTAAGCAAAATAGAACACTGTGAGCCGATGCGGTATCTGTAGCAAAAGATGATAGGTGAATAGCCTTCCTCGACTACCCTGGGGAAACACCCTGCAAAACAACTGTGGCACAACAGGGGTGAGTTGCCAACTCGTGAATAGTAGATAACATATGCAGGTAATCGCAGAAATGTACGTACAGCATGAATCTAAGATATGCAATTTACAGTAATAATAGGTCATGTGAATGCGGAATAATGGAAAGTACACTAGCAGGTACAATCAATATGTGAAGCAATAATAACATGATAATAGTATGCAATAATCATGCAATAGAGATATGAGAATGTAGATATGCAGTAATCATAAGGGTACACTAACAGGTACTACCAATATATGAAACTGTGCATAAATAGATAAGTGTGAGGTATGGGGTGAAATATGTCATTTCCACGGAAACCTGATATCGTGGTAGGATCACAATCCATCAAGACACTCAAATCCACAATTCCTCAAATCAGCCCCTAAGTTGGGCTCTCATATCATACAAGTCTCACATCACCCCGATGTACAATATCGAGTAATCTCCTATATCCCGAATGTACAAATCGAAAATCTCATATGTATCCGGTATCCAATCTCAATGAATCACCTAATATCCCAAATCAAATCTCAGGTAAGATTCTAGCATCCTAAATATATATATATATATATATATATATATATGCAGAAATAAATATGATGGGGTTAATCACATATATTAGCGTCCCACTCCACTAATATTGGTGTAAGGGTATATATAACAACGGCCAAATCCCCTGTTATATATACAAAAGGTGTTAAAAGAAATATCATGAAAACAATGTGCCAAGCATCGACACTGAAATCCTGATCTATCAGATGCCGTCACCAAGACTAGCATCCTGATAGGTACGTATCATACGCTATCCCGAAAGCATGAGTGCCTAGCTCTGACCCTCGCCTTTCGACGTATGCATACGTGCATGACTCCCAACGGTATCTCCATGATCCCCGCCGAGTCATTGGTACTGTCACCGGTAGGTACTCGCCCGCCTCCAGGCTCAATCGGCAAATTCCATCGATCTTCTTGCCGAGGGGAACTATACCGGGCCCCACCATGTACCCTCATACGGCACACACTCCTCGTATGGGGTATAAAATCAGAACCGATAAATCTCATGGTGGCTGCGCAAATATCATATCAAAGAAACCGGGTTTTTCAATGTATGCATAATTTCATGAACTCTCGCGGTTCCCAAATCCAGAAAACATCATATAAAATCCAAATAACAATGCGCAAATCCAGGAATAAATATGTGCGATATATCTGAAATGCGAGCACATAAATGAAATTATGTAGCTGGAACCAGATGTATGCGAAATCAATAAGGTACAGCTAAGTATAGGTGTCTGCCTATAAGTAAATGATATCGTGCACCCCACTGGGTATAAGTAAAATATGAGCAAGGTATACCTGTAGATGTATCGTAAAGGGTATATGTACCTATCACTAATGGTACGATACTCTATAGGTATACAAGTATGGCAAATGTCATATGTGATGAGCAATACAAATCAATGTCACAGGGTCCCTAACCAAGCAATACAGTATCTATAATGGTTTGTGTGTGACATGGCAATTATTAACGGTGTGTGTAGCATACAATCCGTGCTCGTGCAACATGAACCGTCAATAATATGAGTAGTGTCCTAAGGCTACTAGTCACAGTACAACTATATCTAAATAATAGGGTAAAAGCGCAATTCTAACAATAACGTAGAATATGCGACAAGTATTAGAATTCTAGCCCAGACGCATAACGCCATGCGGGCGATTCCCCTGTAGATGTTAAATCTACTCACCTACGCTCCACGCTAGTTGAATCCTACCACCTGTTTCCCCCTTAGCTGTGTCCGTTGTCCCCGCCTGCAAAACCTGAAATTTAGACACGGAAATCATATATAAGAAAATATCTCGCAAAACGCGATATCGACACTAAACGAGAAACTCGCGTCGCGAACTAAACGCGCGTGTGCACGATACGCTGAAACGTGTGTATACGCATCTAAAACTACCGCGACACGCCGCGATACGCTGGATCGCAGAACCCACTCACGTATCGCGCGTATCGCGCAAACACAACGAACACGAAATACGACATATTGTCCCAGATTTTCTACAGGTCAATTCTAACAAAACTACGCATGCCAAAACACTACAAATCATAGCAGACTACCCCACACAAAACCCCAGCACCCCACTCCCCTTCCTGGATGCAATTTGCGGCCAGATGGATTAAATCTGCGGCCAAGATGAAGTATTTGGGGCTCGTGTTCTGGTGGTGTAATCTAGACCTAGTGAGCATACTGCAGTTTTCTTAATTTAATCCTGAAGGGTCCGTGTCAATAGCAGATCACAAAATGCTAATATATCGCTTAAAAACACCGATTTTGCACAAAACACAAACCCTATGGTATTTTAGTGAAATCTGGGGAATTCTCAGTTGAGGTGACCCTAATAACACTAAAATAGGCTAGGTTAACTAACACAATCAAGACTTAACCAAAATATCACATAATTCACCATTTTAGCACAAAACTAACTATTTACCACAAACCGATGCTAAACTACACACAACTTAAGCAAACTATGAAATTCGGTTAAGGAAATATACCCTATGGTACCCTAGAAGGCAGGTGAAGAAGTGAATGGAGGCAGAAGAGCTGCTGCAAGTGCTGGGGCTGCTGCTGCTGCAGCTGCTGATGCTGCTTGCTGCTTGCTGATGCTGCTGTCTGCTGCTGATGTTGCTTCTGGTGCTGCTGCTGGAGCTGCTGTTTCTGCTGTGTGTGTGAGTGTGTGTGAGAGAATGAGAGCACGAGAAATGAGAGTGAGGGTGAGAATGAGAGAAACATAACAACCCCCCCTTCTCACTCTCTCTCACTTCATTAATGAGGCATGGCTTGGGCCATCATGCCCCATCATGCACTCTCTCTCTCTCACCAAGTCAAAGCCAAAAACAATTCAAATGGTTACCCATTTTAAAAAGAAAAAATCCATACTACTTTAAAAACCTAAAACACTTATTTTAAATTTTAAAATAGCTTAAAGAAATGGTTAGTCCACCAAGGTTGCTAATCATGGTTTAGCCCCATGTCTTAACTCTAGTTTACATGCACAAGTGTGTGCAAGGATAGGAAAAATCTAATAAAATATTCATTAAATAGGATAAAATAATTGAAAATCAATTTGGTAAACTTTTTATTAAAAACCATATACTAAAATATAATTAGCCACAAAACGCATTCTAAGGTGTTACAGTTTGAAGGTAGATTTGACTAAAACAGTGGGAGCCATCCTGATTAGATAAACTAATAACCAATCTAATCCTGCAAGAGCGCACGCAGAGTGTTTTCTTCTCTCTCTCTCCTGGTAGCGAACATGTCACGCCTTAATCAAGATAATAATATGGATGCGGTGACCGAACCTGCTTATTATACTGAGCTAGGGAACGTTGGTTCCGTTCTTTCTTATAATTGTTATACGTCTGAGCTGGAAATAGGGGAATATCCGGATTCCCATGCCACCCAATCAAAGAAAGTGCATGATGATGCATATTTTTCGGGTGTCCTAATTACCGAGAACTGTTTTTCAGTATCCTCTACGTCCTGGGTATATGATACCGGATCCGGATCCCGCATATGTAATATGTTACATAGGCTACAGAAAGGTAGAAAACTGGGAATGGATGATATGTCTCTAAGTGTTAGAGAATGGTGCAATTGTTGCAGCCAAGTCAGTTGGCAGATATCACCTTGTATTAATACATTGATTCTGAAAAAATGTTATTAGATACCGAAGCTGATATACAACATTACATCAGTTTCTTTATTATATTAAAGAAGGATATAATTCTGTATTGGAGGATAATGTTGTGAACATTTTCCTGAATCAAGAGTTGATTGGATCAGGCACGTTATATAATAGTATATACGTTCTAAATCAAACTACAGTTCAAAGTATATAGAACACACACAAGAAGAGTAGTTCAGAAATGAACGAATCCTTTTTATGGTAGTGTAGACTAGGTCATATCAATGCGACACGACCAGCTAAGTTACATAAGGATGAATATAAGAATCTGTTCGAATTTTCATCTTATGATACTTACCAGTCTTGTCTCAAAAGTAAAATGACCAATACTCCGTTTACTAGAAACAGAGAAAGAGTTAGTGAACTCTTGGGACAGATGCATAATGATGTATATGGTCCTATGTCTACAAATGCCAGGGTTGGTTCTTGGTACTTCATTACATCCATCGACTATCTCTCAAGATTCGGAAATGTGTTCCTGTTGAAACACAAGTCCGAAACTTTTGAGAAAATTCAACGAATATAAGCTTGAAATTAAAGAACCAGACGGGTAGAAGTATTAATTCCTTCGATGTGATCGAGGAGGAGAATACTTGCACATGGAGTTCCTGGAGTTTCTAAAAGGAGAATGAGATTCTCTCCCAGCTTATTCCTTCGTATACACCACAGTACAACGGTGTATCGAGGTGGTGGTATCGCACCGTATGAGATCGAGTGCGCTCTATGATGAGTACTGCTGAGTTACTTGTTTTCTTTTGGGTGTTATGCACTTAAGAAGCTGCATACCTATTGAATGGGGTTCCGTCCAAATCAGGGCCTACCACTACATATGGGATATGGTGTGGGAAGAGACCATGCCTTAAACGAGTTAAGATATGGGGTTGTCCGGCCTATGTTGAAAGGAAGAATCCGGACAAGCTCGAGGCAAGGTCAGTTCTATGTAAGTTTGTTAGGATATCCCAAACATATGCGAAGGTATATATCTTCTACCTAACTGAGGAGCAAAAGGTGTTTTGTTTCACAGCATGCCACCTTTTTTAGAAAAGGAATTTCTTGTGAAGAGATTTATGGTCATGAGGTAGAACTGGAAGGTGTTCCAGCTTGACAAACTAACAGCTGATGATTTGGTGAAACCAAAGGATTCAATAGTCTCCAACGAACCTCAGCCTCTCCGTTAATCTGGTAGGGTTCCTCATCCACTTGAGAGAGGATTGCATCATGTTTGATGATGGCCCAACTAGGTTCAGGCAGGCTATCACGAGTAGGGACTCTGTGTAATGGCTGGATGCTATGCAATCAAAGATGGAATCCATGTACACCAACAAAGTATGACTCCGAATGTTGCACCTGAAGGGGTAAAACCCATTGGAGCAAATGGATCTTGAGAAGATTCTTGGTGTAAATGGAAAAGTTGAGACTTTCAAAGCTATACTTAAGTCCATCAGGATCAATGCGCGCATCGCGGAGTTGGAACATCTGTTTTGATGTGGCAGTCAAAGAGTTTGACTAAATCAAAATAGTAGATGAACCTTGTATACACAAGAAGGTTGTAGAGAGTAAGGTTGTCTTCCATGTATTGTATGTAGATAACATACTCTTGATAGGAAATGGTTTCCTATGCTACACTCGGTCAAGCTCCTCTTATCACGAGGATTCTTAACAGAAGATCTGGATGATACCTACTACATCTTATGGATAATGATCTATGGTGATAGATCTATGTGGATGTTGGGAGTGTCCCAAATCCAGGTACATTAACACCATACTAAAAGGGTTTAGTATGGAGGATTCTAAGCATGGTGGTTCGCCTACTTACTAAGGAATCACTCTCTCCAAAAAGAAGTCTTCCGAGACTGATTTGGAGAGAGCTCGCGTGCAAGGGATATCCTATGCTTCGGCAGTAAGCTCTATCAGAGTATGCGATGTTATGTACCATACCAGATGTAGATGACTCACTAGGTGTAGTGATCAGGAATCAATCGGATCTTGGGAGAATCACTGAACAGCTGTGGAGGACATTCTTAAGTAAGTACTAAAAGAAAGTTCTTGGTTCCAACTTCCTGAGTGATAAGTTTGACTGAAAGTCAATCACAAGCATTGTCTTTACCCTCAGTGGAGGGAAGGTATGTTGGAAGAGTTCCAAGCTAGATACCGTGACATACAAGACGATAAAGGCTGAATACATTGCTACCAGTGATGCTGCCAAAGTGGCTGTCTGGGCATTTTCTTGTTCATGAGATGAACAAGGTTCCTACCATTGAGCGTCCAATAACTGTTATTGTGACAACAATGGAGTTATGGCTTTGGCCTAGGAACGAAGGTCCCATCAGCGTTCCAGACATATTCTGAGGCAAGTATCACCTGATCAGGGAGATGGATGATCTCCAAGGGATCGAGGTCAGGAGAGTAGACACGAAGGATAACACAACGGATCCACTCACAAAGGCTTTACCCCTATAGAGACTTCTATAGGATGGTTGAGTATAGGATACTACAACCACTGCTATATTGTTGGGTATTGGATACTACAGCAGATGACCTTAGTGCAAGTGGGAGTTGTTAGTTATATGTATGCCTTAGAGGCCATTACTGTACATGGGATGTATATTGTAGTGGATGCTTGGACATATATAGGGTGGACTTTCTTGCTCGATATGATAGTATGCTATATGGTTGCTCTTTATCTTAACATGTACACTTATTGTCTCTCTATTACATGTTTATAAAGCCCTTAGGATGAGTACTTGACTACCAGGATTATGATGCAGATCATACTAGTAGGGCAGAGGTAGTCGGCAAGTACATCCTTCAAATGTTCCTAGTCGTGGGAGTATCGAGACAGGGCATCGCTACTCCAGAGTAGACTAGCGTATACGCTTCTCGACCCATGTGATGGGCGATGGATGATCCCATATCCATTGGTGTTTGACATCAGAGAAGGTATACAGGTGCTCAGTGGAGACTGGGTACTTTGAACGGACTCGCCGAGAACTCCTAGATGGTATTATACCTATCGTCGTATAGCAGTTCTCTGGTGACACTGGTATAGGTTAGTCTGTAGACCCGAGATCGTCATAGAGTCTTGTGTAATTCCTACTGTGCTTTGATTTCCACCATACCACGGTCAAGAGATCATGCAAAAAGGTGGTTTTTGGGTACAATCCCGAGTCACATGAAGGCAATGAGCGATAGGAGGGGTTTCGTCTCTCCCGGTGTTAGGAGTTGATGTTGCGCTATGCTCGATTGGCCATTGTAGGATTCCTAGGCACTCTTGTGAAGGTTCATAAGGCATCAAACATGCCCGAATAAAATTTTAGACGTGCCGAACAACCCAAAGCCGGGATCTTTGCTAGATTATTAGGGTTTAACATGCAAGTAAACATCTTTACTACTATGTGTGAGGGATTACAACCTTTGTAGTCCGCTCCTTCGCTTCACAAGCTCCGAGTAGAAGTCCCTTCGCCGCGATCCATGATCTCCCGGACTCAAGAGAGGCTCCATGACTCGAACGATCCATGAAAGCTTGTCGTATTCCTTTTCTTCGATGATCTACGTCGAAGTTGCAATAACCCAAGCTCTCTCACTCTAATGAGGTGAACACCCTAATCTAATGGGCTAGATTAGATGAGGATGATGGAGTAGTATTTATGCTTTCTTTTTATATCATTTTCTCACAAGAACTCATCACAAAAGAAATCACAAGTGAGCTCTCTCAAAAACTCAAGAGAAAAGAAGATGAAGAATAATGAGATAAATCATTTTGTGATGAATAGTAGATAAGAATATATGATTGATATGGAACCATGGTCAAGGATGATAGGCTTAACCTTTGTAGAGAATAAACTAGAGCTAGGGTTTGGTTAGGTTAAGTATGAGTCAAGGATAAGTATCAACCATAATATCTTAACCAAGACAAAAGGAAATCCTTCTAGAATAATTAAGAAGGAGCTAACCCTAATCAAACCCTAATCTCTTTTTATCATCCTTAAACATGTTTCATAATAAATCATATCATGTCACAATAATATATATCACATATATATTATATATTTGCAACAAAAGAAAATAATACAATTAACATATATCGCATATATATCAATGTATTAATCCGGTGAGAAAATGAAATAATAAAGTGAGCCAATATTAGATAATGTAATACAATATATCATATATATCATTATACATTAAATCATCAAATCAACACTTGATCCGACGATCCGGCTATATCGAATATAACCGACTAATATATCATGTACCGATTCATCGAATCAACACTTGATCCGATGTCCCGGTTAATATCTAAATATCGCGAGAATATAATACGGTATCTCATATTGCATTATCCTCGGTCCTACACATATCACATATGTGCTTCTACTCCGTTTTGCCTGAGCCAAGAAACCTCTGTGTAGGACTCTAAAGAATCGTCAATACGCCGGTAGCAGGTGATGATCATATCAAACACCCACAAGCTGCAAGCGGTCAGCTAAACGTAACAGCCACCCAGGTATTGAGCGATCAGATGATCAACAAGCTAGCCTATCCGTTCTCCTGTGAATCCAATCAGTAACACTCCCGTACAGTCCGGTCTGTTCGTTTGATATGTCGCATATCAAGTCTAGGGGTGGTATACGTCAGACCCTAGTAACCGATAAGTCGTGTCGATGTGAGGCTCATAACAGGTCGAGAAACTACTGGTAACACTTACCAGTATATCTCTATATCAGCCCTGGCCAGGGACTTCCAGTTATAGCCAATCGAACACAGCACAACATCAACTCCCTATACCGGGAGAGACGAATCCCCTCCTATCGCTCATTACCTCCATGTGATTCGGGACTGTACCCAAAAGCCACCGTTTTGCACGCCCTCTTGGACGTGGTAAGGTGGATATCAAAGCACAGTGGGAATCACACAAGACTCTATGATGATCTCGGGTCTACAGACTACCCTGTACCAGTGTCACCGGAGAACTGCCATTTGACGTGTGGTATATCACCATCTGGGAGTTCTCGACGAGTCCGTCCAGTGTACCCAGTCTCCACTGAGCACGCGTACACCATCCTTGATGTCAAACACCGATGGATATGGGATCATCCATCGCCCATTATATGGGTCAAGATGCGTATATGCTAGTCTACTCTGGTGTATCGATGCCCCGTCTCGATATACCCTCGACTAGGAACATTTATAGGATGTACTCATCGACTACCGTGGCCCTACTAGTATGATCTCATCATAATCCCAGTAGTCGAGTACAGATCCTAAGGGCTTTATCAACATGTGAGAGAAAGACCAATACAAGTCAATATGCTAAGATAAAGTGAAACCAAATAGCATACTATCATGACGAGCAAGAAAGTCCTATCTGTATATATCCAAGCATCCATTATAATATACATCAAATGTACAACAATGGCCTCTAGAGCATATACATAACTAACAATCTCCCACTTGCACTAAGGCCTGCTGCTGTAGTTTCTCATACCTAGCATCCCGAATAATCTCTCAAACTGTATCTGGGGAATGGCCTTCGTGAGTGGATCCGCAGTGTTATCCTTCGTATCTACTCTCCTGACCTCGATCTCCCGGCGATCAACTAACTCCCTGATCAGGTGATACCGCCTCAGAATATGTCTGGACTTCTGATGGGATCTGGGTTCCTTGGCCAAAGCCACAGCTCCATTGTAATCACAATACAGAGGTATTGGATGCTCAATGGATGGAACCACACCAAGTTCACTAATGAACTTCTTCATCCAGACAGCTTCTTTGGCAGCATCGTTGGCAGCGATGTATTCAGCCTCCATCGTCTAGTCTGCAACGGTATCCTGTTTGGAACTCTTCCAACATACCGCCCCTCCATTTAGGGTAAAGACAAATCCTGAGTGCGACTTAGAGTCGTCCTTATCACTTTGGAAGCTGGAATCGGTAAAGGACTCCACCCGGAGTTCTCCGTTACCATACACCAAGAACATGTCTCTAGTCCTTCGTAAGTACTTGAGAATGTTCTTCACAGCTGTCCAGTGACTCTCTCCAGGATCTGCTTGATACCGACTCACTACACTTAGTGAGTATGCTACATCGGGTCTGGTACATAGCATCGCATACATGATAGAGCCTACTGCCGAAGCATAGGGTATCCCTTGCATGCGAGCTCTCTCCAAATCAGTCTTGGGAGACATCTCTTTGGAGAGAGTGAGTCCAGAGATCATGGGTTGGTTCCCACGCTTGGATTCTTCCATACTAAACCTCTTTAGTATAGTGTCAATATACCTGGATTGGGACAATCCCAGTATCCTTTTGGATCTATCTCTATAGATCCTAATCCCCAATATGCAGGAGGCATCACCTAGATCTTTTATTGAGAATCTTTGTGATAAGAATAGCTTGACTGATTGCAGCATAGGAATATCATTTCCTATCAAGAGTATGTCATCTACGTACAATACGAGGAAGACAACCTTACTCTCTGCTACCTTTTTATAGATACAAGGTTCATCTATATTTTTGATGAAGTCAAACTCTTTGACTACAACATCAAAACAGATGTTCCAACTCCGCGATGCTTGCTTCAACCCATAAATTGATTTAAGCAGCTTGCACACCTTTCCGCTGCTCCCACTATCTACGAAGCCCTCTGGCTGAGTCATGTACACACACTCTTCTAAATCACTGTTTAGAAAGGCAGTCTTAACATCCATTTGCCAGATTTCGTAGTCATGGTATGCAGCTATGGCAAGTAAGATCCGGATGGACTTAAACATAGCCACTGGAGAAAAGGTTTCGACATAATCCACACCTGGTCGTTGACGAAAACCTTTTGCTACAAGTCTAGCTTTGAAAGTCTCAACTTTTCCATCTACACCAAATTTCTTTTTAAAAATCTACTTGCTCCCAATGGGTTTTACCCCTTCAGGAGCATTTTCCAAAGTCCATACTTTAATGGTGTACATGGATTCCATATCAGATTGCATTGCATCCAGCCATTTCACAGAGTCACCACTCGTGATGGCCTGCTCGAAACTAGTCGGGTCATTATCTTCCATGATGCAATCCTCGCTTCCACGATCAATGAGAAAACCGTAGTATCTCTCAGGTGGACGAGAAACCTTACTAGATCGACGGAGAGGCTGGGGTTCGTCGGGTACTACTGAATCTTCTGGTTCCAACAAATCATCAGTTGTAGTTTGTGGTGCTGGAACCTCTTCCAGCTCTACCTCTCTGCCACTAATTTCTTTTGCAAGAAATTCCTTTTCCAAAAAGGTGGCATGTTGAGCAACAAACACTTTTTGTTCCTCAGCATAGTAGAAAAAATATCCTTGAGAATTCTTTGGATATCCCACAAATTTGCAAAGAACTGATCGTGCCTCTAGTTTGTCCGGATTTTTCCTTTTGACATAGGCCGGACAACCCCATATCTTAACTCGTTTAAAATATGGTCTCTTCCCACTCCATATCTCATATGGTGTGGTAGGTACAGATTTAGACGGAACTAGATTCAATATGTATATAGCTGTCTCAAGTGCATAGCCCCAGAAGGAAATAGGTAACTCAGCTTCACTCATCATAGAGCGCACCATATCTAATAGGGTCCGATTCCTCCATTCCGATACACCGTTGTGTTGTGGTGTATAAGGAGGAGTAAGCTAAGAGAGAATCCCATTCTCTTTTAGATAATCCAGAAAATCATTGCTCAAGTATTCTCCTCCTCGATCAGATCGAAGGATCTTAATACTTTTGCCCGTTTGGTTCTCTACTTCGTGCTTATATTCTCTGAATTTCTCAAAAGCTTCAGACTTGTGTTTCAACAGGAACACATGCCCGTATATAGAGAAATCGTCAGTGAATGTAATGAAGTAGGAAGAACCGTTCCTGGCGTGTGTAGACATGGGACCGTATACATCACTATGTACCAGTCCTAAGAGTTCCGTAACTCTTTCTCCGTGTCCACTAAACGGAGCTTTGGTCATTTTTCCTTTGAGACATGAATGGCAAGTATCATAAGATGAAAATTCGAATGAATTCAAATATCCATTTTTATGTAACTTAGCTAGCCGTGTCTCATTGATATGGCCAAGTTAACAATGCCACAAGAAGGATTCGTTCATTTCTGAACTTTTCCTCTTGTGTGTGTTTTGTATATTGAGGACTGTATTTTGATTTAGCATGAATATGCCATTATGTAACGAGCCTGATGCAATCAACTTTTGATCTAGGAATATGTTCATAACATTATCCTTTACTACAAAATTATATCCTTCTTTACTTAATAAAAAAACTGATATAATGTTGCACATCATGTTCGGTATATAATAGCACTCATTTAGAATCAGTGTATCACGACTTGGCAATACTAGGTGATATTCGCCAACTGCTTTGGCTGCAATACTTGCACCGTTCCCTACTTGAACGGAATGATCACCTTTTCCCAGTTCTCTACCTTTACGTAGCCCATGTAACAATTTACATATGTGGGATTGTGATCCGGTATCTAATACCCAGGACGTAGGGTGAACTGAGAAACAGTTCTCAATAACTAACACACCTGAAGAAGATGCATCAACATGCATGTTCTTTTGGGCGGCTTGAGAATCTAGGTATTCTCCTATTCCCTGTTCAGTCTTATAACTCTTATAAGAAAGAACGGGTCCAACGTTCCCCTGCTCAGTATAATAAGCGGGTTCAGTCAATACATCCATATTATTATCTTGATTATGGCCTGATATGGTCGCTACCTGGAGAGAGAGAGAAGAAAACACTTTAGCGTATGCTCTTGCAAGATTAGATTGGTTATTATCTTATCTAATCAGGATGTCTCCCACTGTTTTTATCAAATCTACCTTCAAACCCTAAAAGGTAAGATTAGCCGGGATTAATTACACCCTACAATTTCGTCAATCTTTCAGCCAGATCAGTGTCGGTACTTGAGGGAGGTTGCCCGTGCTTTCGCACGGACCTAATTAAAGTAAACCTCGTTTTCCCAGAGGCGTAACCCCGTTAACACTTTTCTAGACACCTACTTGATCGGCTAATTGTCCTGTGTAAAACTCTCTCAAGGGTAACTCTTACTCGCAGTGGGTATCGGGATCCAACTATCTCATATGAGGTATGCAATCTTATTGCAAATTTCAACACTTGAAATTCCCGATAATATTTTGCCCCTGGCGATCTATGACCTTGACTAAGTCAACAAACCATAAATCGCAAGTCAAGTTCAACCCGTACATTTCCCGATTGAATTAAACCCACCCGTACGACCCTTGACTGAGTCAACAAGGCCGTGCGAATACCCTAATCCAATCACATCTCATGTTTTAGCAGATAAACACTACTTAGCTTCCGTACACTACGCCTTGACTAAGTCAACAAACATAACACGAATACTAAATAATATCTATCTGAAATGACGGAGGGCTACGCAGGTTTTTCAGAAAACCATGAGCGTAATGAACTTGATATCGTCGTAGAATCATGTGAAATTTTGAAATGGAGTGTTTTTTAGGCTTTCATTAGTTTTGCTAAAGAGGTCACTCCCGGTGAAGGGATCTCGGCTCTTTCCTCATCGAATAAGGTGCAGGACATATCATATATATCACTGTGCAAAGCAAAACTCTAAAAGCAATCAAAAGACAAGCCGAGTTTTGTAGCATCTGCCAGTTTCGCTAAAGAGGTCACTCCAGGTGAAGGGATCTCGGCTCTTTCCTCATCGAATAAGGTGCAGGGTATATCATATATACCACTATGCAAAGCAAAACTGTAGCTACCCTTTTTATAAAGTTTTGATTCTACAACATCTTTTAGGTTTCTTTTCTTTTTATTAATCTCATTAATAAAAAATCCCATCAGCTTATGCTTCCTAAGCATCACAGAAGAAACGAAAGCAGTAATATTTATATATCAGCATATATATATATAGCATAAGCATTCGTCTCAGGCAGTAATATGATCTCATCACAGAACATTGCAGCAGAAGAACATATATGAAATATTGGATATACTAGGACGTCCGTGTTTTCAATACGAGCCTGTATAAAAAACGGATTCCACGGTCGCGATGAATAGCCAAACCCACATCCCTAGACCCCTACGAGAGCGGCAAGTAACACTGCCAATTCTAGGGTTAGGAGACCCGGTCTCGACTCCTCGAGATGGCCTCCCTCTGGACCCTAGAACCCGGTTACTTGTGCTCCCCTCCTTGGGTCTACCTAATGCGGAAAAGTAAATAATATACAAGGGTGACATCAACCTCATCCCGGAAGTGCCCCAATAAAAGTATATTACATACAAATGAATTTTACATGAATGAAAATAAAAACCCTCATCTCACATAAAACCCCGGCTATTCAGAACACGACGATCCAATATAACATATCACAGCAACACATAATATCACATATCATCAACGTAAGTAAGTATGCATACACCGATCGTCATTGTCGTATAGCAATGAAAACCGGCAATACAACTACATACTACACTTACGGTCAAAGAAAAGAAATTGTAAAACTATAATATTTGGAATGCACAATCACTTTAGACATCGTAAATCCGAAATATCACATACTTCGCATTTCATGCCTAACTCTATAAATTCCACATATTGTATCACATTCCAGATAAATAGACAGTATTAAACTTTTCGAACAGATAATCAAATACCCAAAATTTCCTAAAGTGCTCAACACTTGAGCGGAGTTCAAATAATCCCAGAATATGTCACAGTACCAGTGATCCAGCCGTAGAAGGGTCAAGCCAACGCCTCACATGTGGCACGCCGTACTGCCCCAAACCCGAAGGTTCAAAAGGCAGTTCAAGACGGTCACATAATCGAGTTAAGGTTTGTTGTCTTCTAGAGGGTCCACCGTGTTACTTGCACATTTTTCCGAAAGATTTAAACCCGATAAAAACTTCAACACTTGAAAGTTTTTCGTGCCAGGAAAAAGTGAGTTAATGATATCCGTTCGAACATTTTAACAGTTTCTAAATATCCGGGAATAATAACGAATTTAAATATTCCGATCGAATCTACGATTACAAAACAAACCCCAGAACACTCAACCCTTGAGTCAAAAATAAAAATACCAGAAACTGTATAAGCATTAAAAAAGAATTACTGTGAAATAAAAATTGTCACATCAAACAGTACTGCCGCGACCCAAGCAGGGTACGGCCGCGATTCTGCGGCTGTCTGTACGGATCACTTCATCATATTTCACTGTTATTCTTATTTTTGTCTGCTGAATTTTTCAGGTATTTTTAATTCAGAAAAAATCGCATTTTTGAAAAATATCCAGAAAGGGGTTCATTTTCGTCGGTTCGGGTTCGACCGGAGTTTTAACTTCGTATACACGTCGTCTAATGCTCTAGCTAGGCTCTGATACCACTGTAGCGTTCCTAGGCACTCTTGTGAAGGTTTATAAGGCATCAAACATGCCTGAATAAAATATTAGACGTGCCGAACTGTTAGTTATATGTATGCCCTAGAGGCCATTACTATACATAGGATGTATATTGTAGTGGATGCTGGGACATATATAGTGAGGACTTTCTTGCTCGACATGATAGTATGCTATCTGGTTGAACTTTACCTTAACGTGTACACTGATTGTCTCTCTATTACATGTTGGTAAAGCCCTTAGGATGTGTACTTAACTACCTGGACTATGATGCGGATCATACTAGTGGGGACATGGTAGTCCATAAGTACATCCTTCAAAGTCCCTAGTCGAGGGTGTGTCGAGACGGGGCATCGATATACCAGAGTAGACTAGCGTGTACCTTCTCGACCCATACAGATGGGCGATGGATGATCCCATATCCATTGGTGTTTGACATCAGAGATGATATACGGATGCTCAGTAGAGACTGGGTACACTGGACGGACTCGCCGAGAACTCCCAGATGGTATTATACCTCACGTCAGATGGCAGTTCTCTGGTGACACTGGTACAGAGTAGTCTGTTGACCCGAGATCGTCATAGAGTCTTGTGTGGTTCCCACTGTGCTTTGATTTCCATCTTACCACGTCCAAGAGGGCGTGCAAAACGGTGGTTTTTGGGTACAGTCCCGAGTCACATGGAGGCAATGAGCGATAGGAGGGGATTCGTCTCTCCCGGTATAGGGAGTTGATGTTGCGCTGTGTTCGATTGGCTATAACAGGAAATCCCTGGCCAGGGTTGCTGAGATTTACTGGTAAGTGTTACCAGTAGTTTCTCGAATTGTTATAGACCTCATATCGACACGACTTATCGAGCTATTGGGGTCTGACGTTTACCACCCCTAGGCGAGATATGCGACATATCAGACGATCAGACCGGACTGTACGGTAGTGTTACTGGTTGGATTCACTGGAGTGTGAGCGGGCTTGCTCGTCGATCTTCAGATCGCTCAATACCCGGGTGGCCGTTACGTTTAGCAGACCGCTTGCGGCTTGTGGGTGTTTGATATGATCATCACCTGCTGCCGGCGTATTGACGAGTCTTTAGAGTCCTACACAGAGGTTTCCTGGCTCAAGCGAAACGAAATAGGAGCGCATATGAGATATGTGCGGGACCGAGAATAATGCGTGTATGTGATACCGTATTCTATTCTCGCGATGAATGTATTGATTGGTTATATGCGATATAACCTGGTTGTCGAATCAAAGATTGATTCGATAAATCGATACATTGGATACTAGTGGGTTATATGCGATATGACCGGATCATTAAATCAAGTGTTGATTTAATTATTTAATGCATAATTATATATTTGATATATTACTTTGTGTTAACTAGTATTGGTTCACTTTAAATGGATTTTCTCACTCGGTTTGTGCACATTGTATATGTGATATACTTTTGTACACATGATTGTATCATGTTTGATGATACATGTTTACTTGGTTAAGTGTAAAGAATTAAACCATGGTTAAACATACAATTAGGGTTTTATTTTTCCATTACTTATTTATTCATTTATTTATTTGTTTATATTTTTTTGGAAAATAAATGGAAAAGAGAAAAGAATGGTGGCTTTATTTGTTCTTTAGTTGAAGCTTCATGATGCTTTGACCTAGTCCACCATTCTTATCTCATCCGTAACCCTAACCATTGCTTTAACCTTGGTCAATTCTCTACACATAACCATAGTTAGGATTATGATAAGTTTGGATATTCTTTTCTTTTTTTAATTAACTTATCATAACAATATTCTTCTTCTTCTTCCTTTCTTCACTTGAAGAAAGCAAGCTCCATCAATGGTGATTGATGGAAATGAGTGAAAAATCCAATTCTAAAGTCTACCCACTTCCTATTTCTTCATCCTCTACCTCTTGCCAAGTACTAGAGTGTGTTTTCTTCATAAGTTTCTTGACTTGGTGAAGTCGGAGCTTGATTTAGCGATGCCTCGACGTAGATCATCTTCGGCATGGACATCGATGACCTAGCCCGTCCATTCTCCAATGAAGCCGACGCTAGAGCCCGGGACTTGTTATGGACAGCGAGGAGACTTCATTGCGGAGCTATGGAGGTGGAGAACCGGATCTACAAAGGTTGTATTTCCGTATCTCTTAGTTAAGTGTTAACTAGTTTGCTTTTCGCCTAGAAATCTAGCCGACGATCCGTATTCTAGGGTTTCTCGGCACCGTATTTTTTGAAATTGGCATGGTTGATGCCTTGTGAGACCTTATTAAGGTGCCTAGGAACCCTACAGTGGTATCAGAGCCTAGCTAGAGCCTTAGGCGAAGTCTAGACTGAATTTGAAGTCCGAACGACCCGAAAACCCAAACCTAAATATGCTCTCTGTCCTTTTTCTAAAATCTGGGATTTTTCAACATTAAAAATATGCAGAAAATCAAGCAGGGTTTTCTAAGAATTACTGTAAATTTCATGGACCTAATTCAACTTTCCCACCGCGGTTCCGCGGCATGAGCAAGGCTCATGCGGCGGATCCGCGGCCGTACGGCCACAGTATTTAAATTATTTTGCACAGTAATTCTTAGTTTCCAGTGGTGATTTTTCTGGGAATTTTTAATATTTTTTCTAGAGTTGAATTTTCTGGGATTGTTTTGGGGATTCGGTGTTTCGATCGGAGTATCAAATTTTGTCTGTGTGGCTTTCCGGATAAATTTTAGAATATGTTAAAAAGTTCGACCGGATATAAATACCCAATTTTTCCCCTGCCGGAAAATTTCCAAGTGTTGGATTTTTCCGTGGTTTAACGACGTTCTAAGTAGTGCAAGTAACGCGATGGACCCTCTAGAAGACAACAAACCTTAACTCGATTATGTGACCGTCTTGAACTGCCCTTTGAACCTTCGGGTTTGGGGCAGTACGGCGTGCCACATGTGAGGCGTTGGCTTGACCCTTCTACGGCTGGACCGTTGGTACTGAGGCACGAACTGAATGTTGTTAGACTTATTTCATGTGTTGAGCTGTATCGGGAAAACTTGGGTGTTTGACTGTTCGATCGAAAAGTTTAACATTTTCTGTTTATCTGGAATGGGATACAATAATTGGAATTCACAAAAGTTATATGATAACTGAATGAATGTTATAAACATAGCACTTTAGTCTCACTTGATCGGTTGCCACGGAATTTTGATGCGATCAAAAGTCCGTCGCAATCACGTAGCGTACGCGGATATTCGTCGGGTAAACTTAATAGACAGCCTCACTCCATAGCCCCGACCAAGTGACTGTAGGAGAACCCGGTGCCGAAAGCATCCGTTCGGGTGCTCGCGGCAGCGGTGTTCCGCCTTGGTGCACTTCGTCGACGGTATTGGGGGTGCAGCCGTCTACTGAAGTTTGCGACGAGTATTCGATCAGGATGTCGGGAATCTTGTTGAATTGCCCGACTTGGTATTCAAAAGTGTTTTCGATTTTGAGACTAAAATGCGGGGTTTATAATTGTTAGGCATGCGATGTCTAAAGAATTCATTTGGTCAGGCATGCGATGTCTGAGGTGATTGCGGATTCCAACTGTTGTAGTTTTACACTTTCTTTTCTGTGACCGTAAGTGTAATATGTGATATCGCCGGTTTCGTTGCTATATGTCAACGACAATTGGGATGGGCATATTTACTTACGTTGATGACATGTGATGTTATGAGTTGCTGGATATGTTATATTGGATCGTCGTGTTCGAATAGCCGGGGGTTTTTATGTGAGATGAGTGTTTTTCATTTTCATTCATGTATAAACTTGTATGTAATATTCTTTTATTGGGGCACTTCCAGGTTGCGGAAGTTGTCACCGTTGTATATTATTTACTTTTCCGCACTAGGATAGACCCAAGGAGGGGAGCATAAGTAACCAGGTTCTGGAGTACAGTGGGAGACCAACTCGAGGAGTCGAGTCCGGGTCTCCTAACTCCAGAATTGGTAGGGTTGCTTGCCGCTCTCATAGGGGTCTAGGGGTGTGGGTTTGGCTATTCATCGCGACCGTGGAATCCGTGTTTTATACTGGCTCGTATTGAAAACACGGATGTCCTAGTATATCCAATATTTCATATGTTTCTTCTACTGCGATATCTGTGATGTGATCATGTGATGTTCTGTGATAGATACAGTATATAGTATATATGATATATTATATAGACGTTACTTATGTTTTACACCCGCGCTAGCCCTGCCCCGCTCTGTCGTTAGTTACCTAACCTAACGGTGCGTGAGGGGACATCGAGGCGAATGCGGATGGCATAAGTGTACGTCGTATTTATCTGTGATGTTTAGGTACTTAAATGATGGGACTTCATTAATGAGATTAATGAAATAAAAGAAACCTAAGATGTTGTAGAATCGAATTTCAAAATAAAACAGGTAGCTACAGTTCTTGCTTTGCACAGCGGTATATATGATATATCCTGCACCTTATTCGATGAGGAAAGGACCGAGATCCCTTCACCGGGAGTGACTCCTTTAGCAATAACTGGCAGATGTTACACACTCGGTTTGTCTTTTGATTGCTTTTAAGTGTTTTTTGCTTTGCACAGTGATGTATATGATATATCCCGCACCTCATTCGATGAGGAAAGGACCGACGATCCCTTCACCGGGAGTGACTCCTTTAGCAAAACTAGAAAAGCCTCAAAAGCACTCCATTTCAAAATTCATTCGATCCTACAACGATATCAAGTTCATTACGCAATAGGTTTTCATAAAAACCTGTCGTAGCCCTCCGTCATTTCAGATAAGTAGTAGTTAGTATTCGTGCTGCGTTTGTTGGCCTTTGTCAAGGCGCAGTGTGCGGTAGCTAACTGGTGCTTATCTGCTTATGCATATGATGCAGATTGAGTTAGGGTAGTCGTGCGACCTTGTTGGCCTTTGTCAAGGGCCGTGCGGGTGGGTTTAATTCAATCAGGAAATGACGGGTTGAACTTGACTAGCATCCTATGGTTTGTTGGCCTTTGTCAAGGTCATAGGAGGTTAGGGGCAAAATATTATCGGGAATTTCAAGTGTTGAAATTTGCAATGAGATTGCATACCTTCTATAAGATAGTTGGATCCCGATACCCGCTGCGAGTAAGAGTTACTCCTGGGAGAGTTTTACACATTACAATTAGCCAATCAAGTAGGTGTCTAGAAAGGTGTTAACGAGGTTACGCCTCTGGGAAAACGAGGTTTACATTAATTAGGTTCGTACGAAAGCACGGGGGACCTCCCTCAAAGTACCGACACTGGCCTGGCTGAAAGATTGGCGAACTTGTAGTTTGTAATTAATCCCGGCTAGTCTTTCCTTTTAGGGTTTGAAGGAAGATTTGATAAAAAGCAGTGGGAGCCATCCTGATTAGATAAAATAATAACCAATCTATTCTTGCAAGAGCGCACGCTGAGTGTTTTCTTCTCTCTCTCTCCTGGTAGCGACCATGTCATGCCTTAATCAAGATAATAATACGGATTATTGACCAAACCCGCTTGTTATACTGAGCTGGGGAACGTTGGTCCCGCTCCAACTTATAATTGTTATAAGACAGAGCAGGAATTTGGGGAATACCAGATTTCCCGTGCCGCCCAAACGAAGAGAGTGCATGATGATGCATCATCTTCGGGTGTGTTCATTATACAGAACTGTTTCTCAGTATCCTTTACGTCCTGGGTATATGATACCGGATCCGGATCCCAGATATGTAATCTGTTACATAGGGCTACAAAAGGGTAGAAAAACTGAGAACGGGTGATAAGTTTCATGAGGCAGAAAACGGGGCAAGAGTTGCAGCCAAGTCTGTCGGTCACTGTCACCCTGTATTACCAATACATTGATTCTGAACGAATGTTATTAGATACCGAGCCTGATATACAAAATCATATCAGTCTCTTTATTACTAAAGAAATGATAAAATTTTGTATTGTTGGATAATGTTTTGAACATTTCCTATATCAAAAGTTGATCGGTTCAGGCACGTTATCTAAAAGCGTTGATGTTCTAAATCAAACTACAGTTCTAAGTATACAGAACACACACAAGAGGAAGAGTTCAGAATTGAACGATTCCTTCTTGAGGTATTGTAGACTAGGTCAGATCAATGCGACCCGACTGGCTAGAGTGTTAGTGTATATGCCCTAGAGGCCATTACTGTATCATACTAGTTTGTATATTACTTAATGGATGCTTGGGATATTCACCTTGTATATACAATCTTGCTCAAAATAGTAGTATGCTACTTGGTTTGTTTCTACTTCAATGTGTACATGTGTTTATTTTGTATATCGCCTACACACATTAGTAGAGCCCTTAGGATCTTTGCTTGATTACCAGCGATGTGATGGCCGTCACACTAGTGGGGCTGGGTAATCTATAAGCACATCCTTATGCAGGTCCCTGGTCGCAGGACTATCGAGACAGGGCATCGATACTCCGGAGTAGACCAGCGCATGCGCTTCTCATCCCAGTGTGGGAGACGGTCTGTCCCACAGCCGTCAGTACGTCGTACTTGAGATAGTATGCGGGTGCTCGTTAGGTTACCGGTACACTGGACAGGACTCGTCGGGAACTGACTAGTTGGTATTATACCTATCGTCAGTTATCAGTTCCCAGGTGACATGAGTACAGCTTAGTCCGCTGACTTGACACTGTCACTTCGCCTCAAGTGTGTTCCCACTGTACTTTGATCACTACCCTACCACGGCTCAAAGGAGTCGTGCAAACAGGTAGTGGTTGGGTGCAGTCCCGAAGCACTTGGAGGCAGTGACGGTTAGACAGGATTCGTCTCTCCCGGTATTGGGGGTTGACATCGCGCTGTGTCTAGGAGAGCCATTACACGAGTAGTCCCTGGCCAGGGCAAACGAGATATACTGGTAGGTTTCCAGTGTTATCTCAGGGTGTTTTGGGCTTCGCTCCGGCACGACTTGTACCGCTATTGGGGGACTGACGTATACCACCCCCTAGGCCCGCCATGCGATGTATCAGACGAACAGACCGGACTGTACGGAGAATGTCACACTCAGGCTCAGTAGGAGTTCAGATGGGTTTCGCCTCGTCCGTCTTCTTGTCGGCATTACCTGGGGACCGTTACGCACAGCTAGTGCCGCTTGCGGTCTGTGGTTAAACCCACTGCCAGCGTAGTGTCGAGTCTTTAGAGTCCCACACAGAAAGCTTTTCGCCTTTAGGCAAAAGAGTAGAGGTCGCATGGTATTGCGACAGGTCGCATGGTTTTGCGACAGGGTTCGGTCACATCCGTGCACTTGTGCACGTACAGTGTCCGGACAGTTTACACTAGCGGGCTTTGGTTTAAGCCAGATCCTAGTGTACCTTATGGGATTGGATTTATCCAGTTTGCATTCGTGTTCCTCGGAACGCGAATGCGGGTGTGTATGCACAGTTGACAGGGAGGCAGAGGCAGCGGATTCTCATTAGGGTTGTTGACAGTTGACCGTTGACTATTTGACTTTATGCTCAACCCTAATGAGAATATGATATGTGATTAACTATTATATTAATTAAGTATTATGGTGATATGGTTGTTGAATTGTTGACTTTTGTTGACTTGTTGACTTTGTTGACTTGTTGACTTTTGTTGACTTGTTGACCGGTTGACTAGGCTTGACTAGTTGACCATCATGATAACCATAGCCATCATTTCATGGCAAAGACTTTTGTTTACTTGCTCATTTGTCTAAAATGAGTGCATGAAATGATATGGTTGTGGTTGCTTCAAACCATCACATAAGACTTTTGTTAATATGATGAGTTATCATTGCTTTGGATTATGAGAGGGTGAGAGACAAAATACTTGCTCATTCTTTCTTGCTCATTCTCTCTCTTGTTCTTGAGCTCTCCTCTTGCTCTCACCCTCAACCTCTTGCTCCCTCTCTTGATCTATGGTTCTCTTGTCTCATGAGTTGAGAATCAAGAACCATAGATAAAATCCCATTCTATTTCCTCTCTACTCATTCTAGTTCACTAGGTTTAGCAAACCAAGTGAACTAGTTTCTTCAAAGAACGAAGAAGGAGCTAAAGGTTGGAGCTTTCAAGTGGATCTATCTTCGGCGTACGGAGACGACGAGAAGGAGCCATCGGACCACCATCGGAGCTTGAAGAGAAGGAGTTCAAGACAAGCTAGGTATAACCCCCTAACCGAGTAGCTAGAATCTCTTAGTTAGGATGTTAGATAGATGTTTAACCAAGATCCGGGTTTTAGGTCCATGTTACCATCTTTAAGAAAATCGTTTTTTACCAAATTCCGCATTCCCGAAAGTACCGGGAGAGGTAGCATGGACTTACAGTGGTATCAGAGCCTAGTTAAACTCTATCTAGCATGTTAGCAAGTAACTAGAAGATCGATCAACGAAAAAGTCCCGAAACAAACCCCAAAAAAAAAAATTTGCAGTTTCTGTCGATTTTTCCACTGTTCAAAAGTTGATTATTTTAACACCTAAAATCGGCTCAGGCTTTTTTATGAATAACCACCAAAAATTGTCCAACGTTCGAGTCAAAGGCCGCGGAAGCGCGGCGGGAGCACGCTCCCGTCGCGGATCCGCGGCCGAGTCGACTCGGCCGAGGAAAATTTTTGGTGCAGTGTTTTCATGGGGGTATTTTGGGATTTTTAGCATATATATTTTCAACCCAGATTTTCCAGAACGAAAATTTCATTTTGGGGTCCCGAAAATCCGTATTTTTTGATCGAACTTCTAAAAGACTTAAGCTAACGGGTTTTCTGTAATGTGATATTTGTATTGAACGTCTACTAATCGCTATATGTCGATTAGTGGGGGTTATACAAATCTGTGATCTGTAATGTGCTGGAATGTGTATATAAATATGTTGGATTGTCGCGGGTGAATAGCCGGGGGTTGTGAGACGAGAGTTTTCTTTTCTTGCAATTCATGTAAATTTGTAAATTGATGTAATAATTATTTGTATGACCGCACAACCGGGTCGGGGTTGTAGCCGTCATTGTATAATTTCTTTTTACTGTTTTTGCTCCTAGGATAGACCCATGGAGGGGTGCACAAACTACTGGGTATGCCGAAGTGTCGAGTGGCCTACTCATGGAGATGAGGGAGGTTGCTACGCTTCGGGTACTTGGCGGGTAGTTTGCCGCACCCGTAGGGGTCTTGGGTGGGGTATTGGCTATTCACCGCGACCGTGTAATCTGTTTTTGTTACAGGCTCGTACAAATTACAGATTCCTAGTATATCCAATGTATTTATCTGTGATCTGAAATGTTTATCATTGCAGTATATCTATATATGATATTATTTAGGCGTTGCTTATGTTTTACAGACGCGCTAGCCCAGCCCCCGCTCTGTCGTTAGTTAAGTAACCTAACGAGTAATGACGGGGCCCCGTGGCGAATGCGAATGGCATAAGCGTACGTCATATTTTGGTTGTTTTCTGCAATGGTAGGATTAAATGATAGGACGCATTAAAAGAACTAATGCAAGAATATCACGCATTAAAAGAACTAATGCAAGATAATAAACCAAGTTAAAGTCGTTGGAACACTTTCGAAAAACCACTCGGTTCTTTTCAAAAACAACTTTTAAATGCGGAGCTTGAGCCACTCCTTTTAAAAGCTATCTCGTTCCATCGACCATATCAAGTTCACTACGTTCACGGTTTTGCCAAAACCATCCGTAGCCCTCCGTCGTTTCACATGAATAGTCAATAGTATTCAAGCTGTGTATGTTGGCCAAAGTCAAGGCACAGTGATTGGTAGCTATTGGGTGTTCATGTGTAGCATAGATAGATGCGTTGGTTTGGGACAGTCGTACTGCCATTTTGGCCAAAGTCAAGGGTAGGTACGGATGGATCCAAATTAACCTGGATAATGACGGGTAGAACTTGACATGTGACTTATGATATTTTGGCCAAAGTCAAGGTCATAAGAGCATGGGGCAAAAATCCACATCGGGAGTTTCATAAGTACTGAAACTTGCTAGATTTGCATACCATTTGGAGTGGGATGATTCTGGTAGGATTCCTTCAGTTTCGTCACGCAATGATATTTGGATCCCGATCCTACTGTGAGTATATGCTACTCCTCGGGAAATTTCTCACTAATCGATCAATGCTATAAACCTAGTAGGTGCCTAGAAAGGTGTTAGCGGGGCTACGCCCCCAGGGAAAAGAGGTTCTCTAATTAAGGAACTTCGCGAAAGCGTTGGAAAACCTCCCTCGAAGTACCGACACCGGCCTGGCTGAACGGTTAAGCAAGTATTGTGCGGTGGGATTGATCCCGGCTAATTCTTCCTTTATGGTTTGAGGAGGGATTCGAGAAACAGTGGGAGCCATCCTGTTTAGACAAACTAAAAACCACTCTAAACTTGCAAGAGCATCATGCTGAGTGTTTCTTCTTCTCTCTCCTAATTGCAGCGACCAAATCAACATGACTGGACTTAAGTTACTCCTAGATAAAAACAAACTGACAGGGCCAAACTACAAAGATTGGCTCAGGAATGTCAAGATAGCAATCACTTACGACAAGCTGGGGTATCTTCTTACCACCAAAGCTCCCCCTGTCCCTGGTCCAACTTCCAGTGTCGCGGATAAGGAAATCCGCAAGACTTGGGAGATTGATAGCGCGAAGGCCAAATGCCTCCTGCTTGCCTCGATGGACAACGAACATCAGAGGAGGCATGAGAATATGGACATGGAATCCATATTGCTCCATACAAAAGAACTGTATGGAGAGCAATCTCGTATCGCAAGATACGAAGCGTCGAAAAAGTTATTTTCGACAAGAATGGCCGTCGGATCATCAGTAGCCGAGCACGTGCTAAAAATGATCGGCTACATTGAGGAGCTCGCTGACCTAGGGATCACATTGGAGAGTGAGCTATATACGGATATAGTTCTCCAGTCCCTTCCTTCCACTTACGCCCAGTTTATACTGAACTTCAACTTACAAGAAAAAGAGGTTGAACTTTCAGAGCTCCTCAACATGCTGAGGAGCGCAGAGGGCACCCTACAGAAAGGTAGGGAAACATCCACTTTGTTTGTAGGAGGATCATCTTCTTCTAGGTCCAAGGCGAAAGCCAAGGGAAAGAAGAAGAAGGCCTCCGCCAAACCAAGGGGCGGTGTTGGTAAAGTGGATACGAAGGGAAAAGGTAAAGCAACAAAGATAGCGGGGAAGCTTGTGGATAAGGAAGAATGCTTCTATTGTCATAAGAAAGGACACTGGAAGAATGATTGCAGGGCCTGGAAGGCCAGAACACAGGAATTGAAGCAGGTTGCAGCTTCAGCTTCAGGTGTGTATGTTATTGAAAACTGTCTTTCAATAAACTCTACTTCCTGGGTATTGGATACCGGATCAGGATCTCATATCTGTAATTCTTTGCAGGCGTTGAGAAACCGTAGGGTTTTGAAGGCAGGTGACATGACCCTCAGAGTTGCGAACGGAGCTAGCATGGATGCTAAAGCCGTGGGGGACTATCACCTGGGAATGTCAGATGGACATGTTTTGGTTTTGCGTAATTGCTTTTTTGTACCCAACGCAACTTGTAATATCATTTCTGTATCTTTAGTTTCTAAAGAAGGTTATGAATTTGCGTTTGTAAGTAATGTTGTAAACATTCACCTTAATCAAGTTCTGATTGGGTCAGGTACATTGAGTAATGGTATATACGTGTTAAACCAACCACAGATTTTTAATGTCCAGAATACACACAAAAGAAAGTCTCCAGAAATAAATCAGACTTTCTTATGGCATTGTAGATTGGGTCACATCAATGAGAGAAGGTTGACTAAGTTACATACAGAAGGATATTTGAATGCGTTCGAATATCAATCGTATGCCACTTGTCAATCTTGTCTCAAAGGAAAGATGACAAAGACTCCGTTTACTGGACATGGAGTAAGAGCGAGCGAGCTTTTGGGACTCGTACACAGTGACGTGTGCGGTCCAATGTCTACACATGCCCGAAGCGGACATTCTTACTTCATTACTTTTACGGATGACTTCTCAAGGTACGGTTATGTCTTCTTAATGAAACATAAGTCCGAGGCCTTTGGAAAATTCCAGGAGTATAAGAATGAAGTAGAGAAACAGACCGGCAAAAGTATTAAGATTCTAAGATCGGATCGAGGTGGAGAATACTTAAGTGCCGAGTTCCTGGACTATTTAAAAGAGAACGGAATTCTCTCTCAGCTTACTCCTCCATACACCCCGCAACATAACGGTGTATCGAAGATACGGAACCGCACCCTATTGGATATGGTGCGGTCCATGATGAGTAACGCTGAGTTGCCGCGATCATTCTGGGGATATGCGCTAGAATCAGCCGCATACCTTTTGAACCGAGTTCCCACTAAGACTGTGCCTACCACGCCATTTGAAATGTGGTGTGGGAAGAGACCCCATCTTAATCACATTAAGATATGGGGAAGTCCAGCTTTTGTCAAAAAGCAGCATGCGGACAAGCTCGAGTCACGCTCGGTACTGTGCAAGTTTGTGGGATATCCAAAGAATTCCAAGGGATATTTCTTCTACTGTGAAGAGGAACAAAAAGTTCTTGTTTCTCGTCATGCCCACTTTCTAGAACACCAGTTCATAGAAAAAGAAATAAGTGGGAGCGCAGTAGAACTGGAAGAAATTCCAGAACCACGGACTATTACTGAAAGTTTAGTGGAACCAGAGGGTTCGGAAGAACAGGACATTCCTACGCCGCTCCGCAGGAGTAGTAGGCAGACTCATCCGCCCGAGAGATACTACGGTTTTCTCATAGACGGGGATAGAGAGGATTGCATCATAGATTATGATGAGCCTACTAGCTTCCAGCAGGCCGTTCAGAGCGTTGACTCAGTGAAATGGCTGGATGCAATGCGGACCGAAATGGAGTCCATGTACACCAACAAGGTATGGACGTTGGACATTGCTCCAGACGGGGTAAAACCCGTAGGATGCAAGTGGATCTTCAAAAGGAAGATTGGTGTAGATGGACAGGTTGAGACCTATAAAGCTAGGCTGGTAGCAAAGGGTTTTCGTCAAAGACCTGGCTTGGACTACGACGAAACCTTTTCTCCAGTAGCCATGCTGAAATCCATTCGGATCCTTCTTGCCATTGCTGCCTTCCACGATTATGAGATCTGGCAAATGGACGTAAAGACAGCTTTTCTAAATGGAAATTTAGAGGAGTGTGTCTATATGGACCAGCCAGAGGGTTTCATTCAGAGTGGGAGCAGCGGAAAGGTGTGCAAGTTGCTTAAGTCCATCTATGGACTAAAGCAGGCATCGCGGAGTTGGAACATCTGCTTTGATGAGACGGTCAAAGAATTTGGCTTTATCAAGAATCCAGATGAACCATGCATCTATAGTAGATTTGTAGCGAGAACTGTAGTATTCCTCGTTTTATACGTGGATGACATTCTCTTAATAGGAAATGACATTCCTATGCTACAATCTGTCAAGGGGTTCTTGTCACACAGGTTCTCCATGAAAGACCTGGGTGATGCCTCGTACATTCTGGGTATCCGGATCTACCGTGACAGATCCAAGAGGATATTAGGACTTTCTCAGTCCAGGTACATCGATACCATATTGAAGAGATTCAGTATGGAAGATTCCAAGCGCGGTAACCTACCGGCTTGTCACGGGATCACCCTCTCTAAAGAGATGTCTCCCAAGACTGATTTGGAGAGGGATCGCATGTCTATTATACCCTACGCTTCTGCGGTAGGCTCTATAATGTATGCGATGTTATGTACCAGACCGGATGTAGCTTATGCACTGAGTGTGGTAAGCCGGTATCAGTCAAACCCTGGGGAGAAACACTGGATAGCGGTAAAGAACATTCTCAAGTACCTGAGAAGGACTAAGGAGATGTTCTTGGTGTATGGCGGAAAAGACCTCCAGATCGAGGCCTTTGCTGACTCCAGCTTCCAGAGTGACAAGGATGATTCCAAGTCCATGTCGGGTTTTGTCTTTACCCTCAATGGAGGGGCGGTGTGTTGGAAGAGTTCCAAACAAGAAACCGTTGCAGACTCGACGATGGAAGCGGAATACATCGCTGCATCTGATGCCGCAAAAGAAGCTGTCTGGATAAGGAAGTTCTTGAAAGAACTTCAGGTGGTTCCGTCCATTATTGATCCAATACCTTTGTATTGCGACAACAATGGGGCTATAGCTTTAGCGAAGGAACCCAGGTCCCATCAGAAATCCAGGCACATCTTGAGGCGGTATCACCTGATCAGGGAGATCGTAGATCGCCAGGAGATCGAGGTTCGGAGAGTCGCTTCAGAAGATAACACTGCTGATCCATTCACCAAGGCCCTGCCCCAGACTCAGTTCGAGCGGCTGATCGAGATGATAGGTCTTCGATACGCCAGTACATGGCCTTAGTGCAAGTGGGAGATTGTTAGTGTATATGCCCTAGAGGCCATTACTGTATCATACTAGTTTGTATATTACTTAATGGATGCTTGGGATATTCACCTTGTATATACAATCTTGCTCAAAATAGTAGTATGCTACTTGGTTTGTTTCTACTTCAATGTGTACATGTGTTTATTTTGTATATCGCCTACACACATTAGTAGAGCCCTTAGGATCTTTGCTTGATTACCAGCGATGTGATGGCCGTCACACTAGTGGGGCTGGGTAATCTATAAGCACATCCTTATGCAGGTCCCTGGTCGCAGGACTATCGAGACAGGGCATCGATACTCCGGAGTAGACCAGCGCATGCGCTTCTCATCCCAGTGTGGGAGACGGTCTGTCCCACAGCCGTCAGTACGTCGTACTTGAGATAGTATGCGGGTGCTCGTTAGGTTACGGGTACACTGGACAGGACTCGTCGGGAACTGACTAGTTGGTATTATACCTATCGTCAGTTATCAGTTCCCAGGTGACCTGAGTACAGCTTAGTCTGCTGACTTGACACTGTCACTTCGCCTCAAGTGTGTTCCCACTGTACTTTGATCACTACCCTACCACGGCTCAAAGGAGTCGTGCAAACAGGTAGTGGTTGGGTGCAGTCCCGAAGCACTTGGAGGCAGTGACGGTTAGACAGGATTCGTCTCTCCCGGTATTGGGGGTTGACATCGCGCTGTGTCTAGGAGAGCCATTACATGAGTAGTCCCTGGCCAGGGCAAACGAGATATACTGGTAGGTTTCCAATGTTATCTCAGGGTGTTTTGGGCTTCGCTCCGGCACGACTTGTACCGCTATTGGGGGACTGACGTATACCACCCCCTAGGCCCGCCATGCGATGTATCAGACGAACAGACCGGACTGTACGGAGAATGTCACACTCAGGCTCAGTAGGAGTTCAGATGGGTTTCGCCTCGTCCGTCTTCTTGTCGGCATTACCTGGGGACCGTTACGCACAGCTAGTGCCGCTTGCGGTCTGTGGTTAAACCCACTGCCAGCGTAGTGTCGAGTCTTTAGAGTCCCACACAGAAAGCTTTTCGCCTTTAGGCAAAAGAGTAGAGGTCGCATGGTATTGCGACAGGTCGCATGGTTTTGCGACAGGGTTCGGTCACATCCGTGCACTTGTGCACGTACAGTGTCCGGACAGTTTACACTAGCGGGCTTTGGTTTAAGCCAGATCCTAGTGTACCTTATGGGATTGGATTTATCCAGTTTGCATTCGTGTTCCTCGGAACGCGAATGCGGGTGTGTATGCACAGTTGACAGGGAGGCAGAGGCAGCGGATTCTCATTAGGGTTGTTGACAGTTGACCGTTGACTATTTGACTTTATGCTCAACCCTAATGAGAATATGATATGTGATTAACTATTATATTAATTAAGTATTATGGTGATATGGTTGTTGACTTGTTGACTTTTGTTGACTTGTTGACTTTGTTGACTTGTTGACTTTTGTTGACTTGTTGACCGGTTGACTAGGCTTGACTAGTTGACCATTATGATAACCATAGCCATCATTTCATGGCAAAGACTTTTGTTTACTTGCTCATTTGTCTAAAATGAGTGCATGAAATGATATGGTTGTGGTTGCTTCAAACCATCACATAAGACTTTTGTTAATATGATGAGTTATCATTGCTTTGGATTATGAGAGGGTGAGAGACAAAATACTTGCTCATTCTCTCTCTTGTTCTTGAGCTCTCCTCTTGCTCTCACCCTCAACCTCTTGCTCCCTCTCTTGATCTATGGTTCTCTTGTCTCATGAGTTGAGAATCAAGAACCATAGATAAAATCCCATTCTATTTCCTCTCTACTCATTCTAGTTCACTAGGTTTAGCAAACCAAGTGAACTAGTTTCTTCAAAGAACGAAGAAGGAGCTAAAGGTTGGAGCTTTCAAGTGGATCTATCTTCGGCGTACGGAGACGACGAGAAGGAGCCATCGGACCACCATCGAGCTTGAAGAGAAGGAGTTCAAGACAAGCTAGGTATAACCCCCTAACCGAGTAGCTAGAATCTCTTAGTTAGGATGTTAGATAGATGTTTAACCAAGATCCGGGTTTTAGGTCCATGTTACCATCTTTAAGAAAATCGTTTTTTACCAAATTCCGCATTCCCGAAAGTACCGGGAGAGGTAGCATGGACTTACATAGAGTTACATAAAGATGCATATTTAAATTAGTTTGAACTTACATCTTGTGAAACTCGCCAGTCATGTCACAGAGATAAAATGACCATAGCTCTGTTTATTGGAAACAGAGAAAGAGTTAGTGAACTTTTGGGATAATACATGTTGATGTATGTAGGTCCCCTGTCTACACATGCCAGGACTGGTTCTTTATACTTCATTATGTTCTCTGATGATCTTTCGAGTTTCTGACCTATGTTCCTGTTGAAACACAAGTCCGAACCTTTTGAGATATTCACAGAATATAAGTTAGAAGTAGAGAACCAAAATACGGGTATAAGTATTATGTCCTTTGATGTGATCAAGGAGGAGAATACTTGAGCATGGAATTCCTGGACTATTCTAAAGGAGAATGAGATTCTCTCTCAGCATTACTCCTCCGTATACACCATAGCACGATGGTATGTCGGGACGGAGCAGATACACCCTATTTGATATGGTGTGCTCTATGATGAGTACTACTGAGTTACCTTTTTCCTTTTGGGAGTTATGCACTTGAGAAGTTGCATACCTATTGCATAGGGTTCGAATCAAATCAGTTGCCTACCATTTCATATGTGATATGGAAAGGGAAGAGCCCATGTCTTAAGCTAGTTAAGATTTGGGGTTGTCCGGCCTATGTTTAAAAGCAAAATCCAGACAAGCTCGAGGCAAGGTCTGTAATGTAGAACTGGAAAGGTTCCATCTATACAAAATACAGCAGATGATTTGGTAGAACCAAAGGATTCAGTAGATTCCAACGAACCTCAGCCTCTCCGCCGATCTAGTAGGGTTCCTTACCCACCTGAGAGATACTTCGGTTTCTCTATGACAGTGGGAGCGAGGATTGCATCATGAGATGATGACCCAACTAGTTTCGAGCTGGCCATCAGGAGTAAGACTCTGTAAGAATGGCTGGATGCTTAGCGATCTGAGATGGAATCCATGTACACCAACAAAGTATGGACTTTGGTTGCGACATCTGAAGGGTTAAATCCCCATCAGGAGAAAGTATATCTTGAGAAGATTACTTGGTGTAGATGGAAAAGTTGAGACTTTCAAAGCTAGACTTGTTAAAGTTTTTCGTCATCGACCAGGCGTGGATAATGATGAAACCTTTTCCAATACCTATGCTTAAGTCCATCCAGATCCTACTTGCCACGGCTATATACCATGACTACGATATCTGGTGGTTGGGTGTTATGACTGCTTTTCTAAATGATGTTTTAGAAGAGAACGTCTATAAGTACACAGCCAGAGGGCTTCGTAGACAGTGGGAACAGCGGAAACGTGTACAAGATGCTTTATTGGATAAAGCAGGTATCGCGGAGTTGGAACATCTGTTTTGATGTAGTAGTCAAAGAGTTTGACATCATCAAAATGGTAGATGAACCTTGTATAAACAAAAGGGTATATATGGAGTATGGTGACGATCCTCGTAGAGTACGTGGATGACATACTCTTGATAAGAAAAGAGTTTCTTATGCTACGCTCGATCAATCTCCGCTTATCACAATGATTCTCCATATAGGATCAAATTGATACCTACTAAATCATAGGTTTTGGATCTATGAGATAGATCTAAATGGATGTTAGGATTCTCACTAGTTGTAGTGAGAAGGTATCAATCGACCCTGGGAAGAATCACTGGAAGTGTTCCAGGGTGATAAAGACGACTGAATGTCAGTCACAGGCATTGTCTTTACCCTCAGTAAAGGGACGGTATGTTGGAAGAGTTCCAAGCTAGATACCGTGGCATACTAGACGATAAAGGCAGGATACATCGCTACTTAAGATGCTACCAAAGAGGCTGTTTGGGTGTATATTGGTTCATGAGATGAACTACGTTCCTACCATTGTGAGACAATGGAGTTGTGGCTTATGCTGAGGAACGCCGGTCCCATCAGTGATCCAGACATATTCTAAGGCAGTATCACCTGATCATGGAGATGGTTGATCTCCAGGGGATCGAGGTCAGGAGAGTAGACTCAGAGGACAACACAGCGGATCCACTCACAAAGGCCTGTTCCCAGAGAGAGACTTTTATGGGATGGTTGAGTATGAGATACTTCAAACCACTGCTACAGATGGCCCTAGTGCAAGTGGGAGATTGTTAGTTATATGTATGCCCTAGAGGCCATTACTATACATAGGATGTATATTGTAGTGGATGCTGGGACATATATAGTGAGGACTTTCTTGCTCGACATGATAGTATGCTATCTGGTTGAACTTTACCTTAACGTGTACACTGATTGTCTCTCTATTACATGTTGGTAAAGCCCTTAGGATGTGTACTTAACTACCTGGACTATGATGCGGATCATACTAGTGGGGACATGGTAGTCCATAAGTACATCCTTCAAAGTCCCTAGTCGAGGGTGTGTCGAGACGGGGCATCGATATACCAGAGTAGACTAGCGTGTACCTTCTCGACCCATACAGATGGGCGATGGGTGATCCCATATCCATTGGTGTTTGACATCAGAGATGATATACGGGTGCTCAGTAGAGACTGGGTACACTGGACGGACTCGCCGAGAACTTCCAGATGGTATTATACCTCACGTCAGATGGCAGTTCTCTGGTGACACTGGTACAGAGTAGTCTGTTGACCCGAGATCGTCATAGAGTCTTGTGTGGTTCCCACTGTACTTTGATTTCCATCTTACCACGTCCAAGAGGGCGTGCAAAACGGTGGTTTTTGGGTACAGTCCCGAGTCACATGGAGGCAATGAGCGATAGGAGGGGATTCGTCTCTCCCGGTATAGGGAGTTGATGTTGCGCTGTGTTCGATTGGCTATAACAGGAAATCCCTAGCCAGGGTTGCTGAGATTTACTGGTAAGTGTTACCAGTAGTTTCTCGAATTGTTATAGACCTCATATCGACACGACTTATCGAGCTATTGGGGTCTGACGTTTACCACCCCTAGGCGAGATATGCGACATATCAGACGATCAGACCGGACTGTACGGTAGTGTTACTGGTTGGATTCACTGGAGTGTGAGCGGGCTTGCTCGTCGATCTTCAGATCGCTCAATACCCGGGTGGCCGTTACGTTTAGCAGACCGCTTGCGGCTTGTGGGTGTTTGATATGATCATCACCTGCTGCCGGCGTATTGACGAGTCTTTAGAGTCCTACACAGAGGTTTCCTGACTCAAGCGAAACGAAATAGGAGCGCATATGAGATATGTGCGGGACCGAGAATAATGCGTGTATGTGATACCGTATTCTATTCTCGCGATGAATGTATTGATTGGTTATATGCGATATAACCTGGTTGTCGAATCAAGGATTGATTCGATAAATCGATACATTGGATACTAGTCGGTTATATGCGATATGACCGGATCGTTAAATCAAGTGTTGATTTAATTATTTAATGCATAATTATATATTTGATATATTACTTTGCGTTAACTAGTATTGGTTCACTTTAAATGGATTTTCTCACTCGGTTTGTGCACATTGTATATGTGATATACTTTTGTACACATGATTGTATCATGTTTGATGATACATGTTTACTTGGTTAAGTGTAAAGAATTAAACCATGGTTAAACATACAATTAGGGTTTTATTTTTCCATTACTTATTTATTCATTTATTTATTTGTTTATATTTTTTTGGAAAATAAATGGAAAAGAGAAAAGAATGGTGGCTTTATTTGTTCTTTAGTTGAAGCTTCATGATGCTTTGACCTAGTCCACCATTCTTATCTCATCCTTAACCCTAACCATTGCTTTAACCTTGGTCAATTCTCTACACATAACCATAGTTAGGATTATGATAAGTTTGGATATTCTTTTCTTTTTTTAATTAACTTATCATAACATTATTCTTCTTCTTCTTCCTTTCTTCACTTGAAGAAAGCAAGCTCCATCAATGGTGATTGATGGAAATGAGTGAGAAATCCAATTCTAAAGTCTACCCACTTCCTATTTCTTCATCCTCTACCTCTTGCCAAGTAGTAGAGTGTGTTTTCTTCACAAGTTTCTTGACTTGGTGAAGTCGGAGCTTGATTTAGCGATGCCTCGACGTAGATCATCTTCGGCATGGACATCGATGACCTAGCCCGTCCATTCTCCGATGAAGCCGACGCTAGAGCCCGGGACTTGTTATGGACAGTGAGGAGACTTCATTGCGGAGCTATGGAGATGGAGAACCGGATCTACAAAGGTTGTATTTCCGTATCTCTTAGTTAAGTGTTAACTAGTTTGCTTTTCGCCTAGAAATCTAGCCGACGATCCGTATTCTAGGGTTTCTCGGCACCGTATTTTTTGAAATTGGCATGGTTGATGCCTTGTGAGACCTCATTAAGGTGCCTAGGAACCCTACACGAACAACCCAAAGCCGGGATCTTTGCAAGATTATTAGGGTTTAACATGCAAGTAAACATCTTTACTACTATGTGTGAGGGATTACAACCTTTGTAGTCCGCTCCTTCGTTTCACAAGCTCCGAGTAGAAGTCCTTTCGCCGCGATCCATGATCTCCCAGACTCAAGAGAGGCTCCACGACTCGAACGATCCATGAAAGCTTGTCGTATTCCTTTTCTCCGATGATCTACGTCGAAGTTGCAATAACCCAAGCTCTCTCACTCTAATGAGGTGAACACCCTAATCTAAAGGACTAGATTAGATGAGGATGATGGAGTAGTATTTATGCTTTCTTTTCATATCATTTTCTCACAAGAACTCATCACAAAAGAAATCACAAGTGAACTCTCTCAAAAACTCAAGAGAGAAGAAGATGAAGAATAATGAGATAAATCCTTTTGTGATGAATAGTAGATAAGAATATATGATTGATATGGAACCATGGTCAAGGATGATAGGCTTAATGTAACGTCTTCAAAATAATAAAATATGATTTTTGGGAAATTTTATAATTTAATATTATTTTAATGAATATTTTAATATTCTGGTATAATTAAAAACAAATAAATGGGAAAAATTTTGGAAAATTTTAAAATAAGGTATTTATGGAATTATGCCATTTTAAAGTATTTAAGATTAGTTATATGCTAATTTAGTGCTAATCGCGATTAAAAATCGCTAATTGGATTTTTAGCTTTTTTGTGCAAAAATGTGCACATATCGTTTTCTACACTTTTGTTGCTTGTGCATTTCTACCATGGCTTTCTTTTGGGTCTACTATTCAAGTGAGAAGAGTTTGGTGGAGAAAAGAAAAAGAAAAGGAAAAAGTAAGTAATGATGAGAGAGAGAGGGTAGGTATAGGTCAACCTTTCCCTTTTGAAGGCATGCTCCCATCATTCCTTCACCCTCATTTTTCTCTCCCCTTTCTTGAGTTGCTGCTGCTGCTCCTGCTTCTCTTCTCATTTCCCTCCTCTTCAATCCCCAATAACTTCTTGAATCCAACCCCGAAACCTCACATTCCTTTCACAAAAAATGTCCACAAGCCCAAGATCTACGCAATGGACCGAGAAAGATGGTGTTTTGGCGCTGTTAAGGATTCATGAGGGTCTATTGAGGTATTTCCTTCACATTAAGTGTTGTAATTCTTGTGCTTAGGCTTTAATTCAAGTTTCATATCGATATCGTGTGATTTTGTGCACTTTGGAGAATTCAAGTTAGGCTTTAGGGTAAAACTGAAATTTTAGATGAAATTGAGGATTTAGGTGACCTTAGAATCCCTTGTGTGATGCTAATTTGAACCCAAACCTGAACTTGGAAACAGAATACGGAATTTCGGAATCGATATCGGGGAAAAACTGGAAATCTGGGACTGTTTTATGGAATCTGCTATCACCCCGAGATCCCAAAAATGAAACTGAGTTGAAAGTGAGATGTTCAGGCACCATAGAACCAACACCCCAAACCCTAGCCCCCAACTCCAAACTGAGGCCGTCGGTTTTCCCATTCTGGCCGCAATTTGCGGCCAGAGCAGAGAGGATTTGCCTCGAAATTCGTGCATGGCCCCATTTCCTTTATTCTTGGCCCTGGGTATATCTAGTTTTGACAGATTCCATATAGGGTGAAATCTGGGATCGTTTTCTTGGGTTGCTGTTTTGAATTTAGTTTTGGTTTTGGGTATCTTGATTTCCAGATTTTGATATTTGTGTGTTATCTCGATTGTGTGACGTTTGTACGTCTATATCGAGTGATTTCGGGTTGTTTTGCGAAGGCTAACCGTAGGTTATAACCTATAGGCCTTTTAGCGTATCGTATTGGATTTAGCGTGTCGTTTCAAGTTTTGATTTGGTTTTGATGCGATGCGATACGTGTGATATGTGTAGGTACCCCGCGACGATCCAAGGCGATGCAGAAGATGACGGTGACATCGACACCGACACGCAGGATACAGGTGAGTAGATTTATATCTACGGGGAGAAGTCGGGTGGATGGCGTATAGCACCCCCGCAGTCCGTAGTGATGTATACGAATACGTATACACACGTATATTTATTATGTGTTGTTTAGGATCATTGATAGTAATAATGGTATTTTTGATGTTAAGAATATATTGGTTTAGTATAGTGCGAACCCTAGAGTAGTGGTTGCACTCACACATACACTTACACTCATACTTGCATACATTCTTTCATTTATTGGTGCGTATATCCACACATGGGTATGGGACTATGTGTTTATATACGGGATTTGAGGATGATACTTGATGTGAGGCCGTGAGGTCGGCGATGTGACATAGTTACCTTTGAGGTGCGATATGATAGTTTTAGCGGGCCTTTGGACATGTGCTTTACCCGCATTCATATTTTATAGATGGTGTCGATTTGTACTAGACTTACAGTAGTACCCCAGATTGTGTGATCTGATGATAAGTGATACCCGATATGTGATGAGATAGTGTGATATTGACCCCTACCCAGCTATTGGGATGCCGTACGACGATCTACCGTACGAGCCGATATTGATGATTGATCCGCACTCATGACTCGAGGATATCTTACGATATGTTATTGAGACGAGATCACCGACTATCATATCTATATACATTGACTCAGATTAGATGGTTTCATACCCCTCCTGTCTAGATTACTTGGTAGACATTAGACTAGACCGAGTCATACCTATTTCAAAACTAACGAATCGGGGATATTTTAAAGATAAGCAGAAGGGTTATACGGATATTTTCAAATGATGCATCTTTTCTTAAAACACCGTAGCCCTTACTTTACCAAAAGCCCTGATTCGTCTTATTTCAAAAGGCAAGGTTGCATGACATATCTATTGGGGCAGGTTCTGTGCTTTTGCGTTGATTATTCGTTTCCGCATATTCCTGCTATTTGCATTGCATCGCTTGCACTGTGGTTATATTTCAGTCATGCTGCTAGGACACCAGCACCATTATCGATGATGCATATGTTCCACGTACACTTGTTGCCGGCTCACACCCTCATCATCGATAATTGCCATGCCACTACACTGTAGTACTATTGCATTCAGTATATGATCCTTGTGTGACATGATGAAATGCATACTTTCCTTTATATGTCGCATACTTCATGCTTTGATTATACGCATTGAGATATGTTGTTTCTATGATATTTCTGGATTTGGGAACCGAGGGTGTTTCAAAAGAGAATATATCATTACTTTAAAAACCCGGTTACCCTTGATATGATATTTCAGTGCGTCCACCATGTGTTTTCTCGGTGCTGAGAGCGACATGTGAAACCCGAATCGAGGAGTGGATGAGCCGATTGCGGGTACATGGTGGACCCGGTATGGTTCCCCTCGGCAAGATGATCGATGAGCTTTGCCGATTGAGCCTGGAGGCAGGCGAGTACCTACCGGTGATTGGTTGGACCTAGCGGTTATCCGGAGGATACTGACCAGAGTCGATAGATGGATATGGGCATACTGCCGGGGCCGAGGGCCGATACCGCAGACAGAGCCCGCGGGCCGATCCGGACTGACGGAGCCCGATATATGGGGATTTACGTGCCGATGCTGGGCACAGTTTTCATGATGTTTTCGGGTGTCGATGCTGGGCACCCTGGTTCCATGATTTTGACGTGTCGCGAGGGACACAGATGGTATATCCACATATTATTTCCCATGCACATGATTTATGATATTTACATGCATGGTGGTTATTATCAATGGGTGACGAGTGGACGGGATCCACATGTGTGCAGATTTGATTACATTGATTATACCTCACTTTCATGACATGCTATTACCTGAGGCACTAGCATGAGCACATGGCACTACACTTATGTATAGAGATTATATTGCCAGTTTAGTATGCTTCAGCTTTATTCATATTGAGGTTTATTTATATCTGATCGTATTGACTTAGGATGGGTCATGCATTCGATCTCTGCTTGTAGATATCTTTCTATTCACGAGTTGGCAACTCACCCCCGTTGTGCCCCAGTTCTTGCAGGTTTGCCGTACAGATTCCATAGCGGCATTTCTGGCACACTGCTTCCTTATGGGTGACTTGCTTGGATAGGTGGGTTCTTTTGTATCAGAACCGCCATTGTTCATGTATTATTTATTGTATCTAGAATTGTCCATCAACCAAAAACTTGTATATTGTTTCAGACTTAGAAACCAGTGTTGTATTATTTCGACCTTAGAGTCGCGCTTGTAGTATTGCGGTTTTCTGGCTGTTTTTGAGTTTCTTTTCAGTTTTGATCCTCGCCCTTTGGCGTTGTATATTGTTATTGCTTGAGTGGTTGTGACCGTCGATTGACGAAGAGCTAGCTCCCGCTTGGGGATGCCTTTTATCATGTTATATATATTGTTCTTGTTGTACGCCGTTCGGGGCCAGTTTTTACAAAGGAAACTCTGCCGAAATTTTCAGGAAAAATTACACATTTTAAAAATTCATATTCGGCTTAGTTATTTAAAAACTTGATTTTTTCAAAACATGATTTCTTTACCTCTTAAAACTAGTTTTTCCTTATTTATTCCTTAAATGGTTTTAGATTTCTGGGCTTTTGGCTTACTTGGATCAGATGGAGTCCTATAGACTTCATATGGTTCGAGGGCCAGTCACGTGCTCTTTCGGATCGTGACACTTAACCTTTGTAGAGAATAAACTAGAGCTAGGGTTTGGTTAGGTTAAGTATGAGTCAAGGATAAGTATCACATAATATCTTAACCAAGGCAAAAGGAAATCCTTCTAGAATAATCAAGAAGGAGCTAACCCTAATCAAACCCTAATCTCTTTTTATCATCCTTAAACATGTTTCATAATAAATCATATCATGTCACAATAATATATATCACATATATATTATATATTTGCAACAAAAGAAAATAATACAATTAACATATATCGCATATATATTAATGTATTAATCCGGTGAGAAAATGAAATAATAAAGCGAGCCAATATTAGATAATGTAATACAATGTATCATATATATCATTATACATTAAATCATCGAATCAACACTTGATCCGACGATCCGGCTATATCGAATATAACCGACTAATATATCATGTACCGATTCATCGAATCAACACTTGATCCGATGTCCCGGTTCATATCTAAATATCGCGAGAATATAATACGGTATCTCATATCGCATTATCCTCAGTCCTGCACATATCACATATGTGCCTCTACTCCGTTTTGCCTGAGCCAAGAAACCTCTGTGTAGGACTCTAAAGAATCGTCAATACGCCGGTAGCAGGTGATGATCATATCAAACACCCACAAGCTGTAAGCGGTCAGCTAAACGTAACAGCCACCCAGGTATTGAGCGATCAGAAGATCAACAAGCTAGCCTGTCCGTTCTCCTGTGAATCCAATCAGTAACACTCCCGTACGGTCCGGCCTGTTCGTCTGATATGTCGCATATCAAGTCTAGGGGTGGTATACGTCAGACCCCAGTAACCGATAAGTCGTGTCGATGTGAGGCTCATAACAGGTCGAGAAACTACTGGTAACACTTACCAGTATATCTCTATATCAGCCCTGGCCAGGGACTTCCAGTTATAGCCAATCGAACACAGCACAACATCAACTCCCTATACCGGGAGAGACGAATCCTTTCCTATCGCTCGTTGCCTCCATGTGATTCGGGACTGTACCCAAAAGCCACCGTTTTGCACGCCCTCTGGGACGTGGTAAGGTGGAAATCAAAGCACAGTAGGAATCACACAAGACTCTATGACGATCTCGGGTCTACAGACTACCCTGTACCAGTGTCACCGGAGAACTACCATCTGACGTGTGGTATATCACCATCTGGGAGTTCTCGGTGAGTCCGTCCAGTGTACCCCGTCTCCTCTGAGCACCCGTACACCATCCTTGATGTCAAACACCGATAGATATGGGATCATCCATCGCCCATCATATGGGTCAAGATGCGTATACGCTAGTCTACTTTGGTGTATCGATGCCCCGTCTCGATATACCCTCGACTAGGAATATTTATAGGATGTACTCATCGACTACCGTGGCCCCACTAGTATGATCTCATCATAATCCCAGTAGTCGAGTACAAATCCTAAGGGCTTTATCAACATGTGAGAGAAAGCCAGTAAACCAATACAAGTCAACATGTTAAAATAAAGTGAAACCAAATAGCATACTATCATGACGAGCAAGAAAGTCCTCTCTGTGTATATCCAAGCATCCATTATAATATACATCAAATGTACAACAATGGCCTCTAGGGCATATACATAACTAACAGCCATAACAGGAAATCCCTAGCTAGGGTTGCTGAGATTTAATGGTAAGTGTTACCAGTAGTTTCTCGAACCGTTATAGACCTTGCATCAGCATGACTTATCAAGCTATTGGGGTCTGACGTTATACCACCCCCAGGCTGTGATATGCGACATATCAGACGAAGAGACCGGACTATACGGTAGTGTTAGTGATTGGATTCGCAGGAGTACGAGAAGGCTTGCTTGTTGATCTTCTGGTCGCTCAATACCCGGGTGGCCGTTACGTTTAGCAGACCGCTTGCGGCTTGTGGGTGTTTGTTATGATCATCACCTACTGCCGGCGTATTGACGAGTCTTTAGAGTCCTACATAGAGGTTTCCTGGCTCAAGTGAAACGGAGTAGAAGCACATATGTGATATATGCGGGACCGAGATTAATACTGTATGTGATACCGTATTCTATTCTCGCGATATTTGACATAGGGCGGTTATATGTGATATAGCCGGGTTATCGGATCAAATATTGATTCGATAAGTTGTTACATTTGATATTAGTCGGTTATATGTGATATAGCCGGATTATTAAATCAAGATTTGATTTAATGATTTAATGTATAATTATATATTTGATATATTAAGTTACTTTAACTAATATTCATTCACTTAAGATTTCTTTTCTCACTTGATTTGTGCATGTGTAGATATGTGATATCTTTAAGTGTACAAAGTTTTGTGTCATGCTTGATGATACATGCAACTTGGGTGTGTGTATGACTTACACCATGCTTGGTTTAATCCTAGGGTTTTTAATGGATTAAGTAATTCAAAAACTAAATAATTTTGTCAAGGCATGAAGCTTGTAGAAGCTTGGATTGCCATTGACTAAGTCTACTTGTTTGTTTTGCATAAGATATTTATAAACCCAACCATTATCCTAACCTTGGTTAAGTCTCTGCAAAGGTTAACATATGATGTTAACTCACCTATGGTTTCCATTCTCTACTTGATAATTTTCATGAGAGTTCTCTTCTTCTTCTTCCTCGAAGCTTTCTAGCTTCAATGGAGATGATGGAAAATGAGTGAGAAAATTATTTCTAAAATGAGAAAAATTCCTACTTCATGATCCTCTACTACTTGCCATTTAGTATAGGGTGTTTTCTTCACTAAATCCACAATTAGTGAAGGGGTAGCTTGGGTTAGTGTCTCCTCGACGTAGATCATCTTCGGCCTCCAAGACTTCAATGCAAGCTTGTTCATTTCTTCATGGGAGCCTCTCTAGAGTCCGGGAGTTCGTGATCGCAGCGAAGGGACTACTACACGGAGCTATTGAAGTGAAGGACCGGTCTACAAAGGTTGTATTCCTTGTTCACTTTAGTTGCAAAGATGTTTGCATTCGTTTCGTCGTATTTTCTAGTATCGATTCTAGGGTTAGGGTTTACTAGAACGATAAATTTTTAAAATTGGCATGGACGATGCCTCCTGAAAACTTGCTGACGTGCTAGGAAACCCTACAACAACGGTGTATCGGGGCGGAGGTATAGCATCCTATAAGATATGGTGCGCTCTATGATGAGTACTGCTGAGTTACCTATTTCCTTTTGGTGTTATGCACTTGAGAAGCTACATACCTGTTGAATGGGGTTCCATCCAAATCAGTGCCTACCACTCCATATGAGATATAGAATGGGAAGAGACCATGTCTTAAACGAGTTAAGATATGGGGTTGTCCGGCCTTTGTTGAAAAGCAAAATCCGGACAAGCTCGAGGCAATGTCAGTTTTGTATAAGTTTGTTGGATATCCCAAACATTAGCAAGGGAATATCTTCTACCTAACTAAGGAGCAAAAGGTGTTTTGTTTTCTCAGCATGCCACCTTTTTAGAAAAGGAATTTCTTGTGAAGAGATTTGTGGTCATGAGGTAGAACTGGAAGGTGTTCCATCTTGACAAACTAGCAGCTGATGATTTGGTGAAACCAAAGGATTCAATAGTCTCCAACGAAGCTCAGCCTCTCCACGAATCTGGTAGGGTTCCTCATTTACTTGAGAGATACTACGGTCTTCTCGGCGATAAGCGAGGATTGCATCATGGTTGATGATGGCCCAACTAGGTTCAGGCAGGCCATCACGAGTGGGGACTCTGCGATAAGGCTAGATGCTATGCGATCAAAGATGGAATCCATGTACACCAACAAAGTATGACTTTGCATGTTGCACCTGAAGGGGTAAAACCCATTGGGAGCAAATGGATCTTGAGAAGATTCTCGGTGTAGATGGAAAAGTTGACACTTTCAAAGCTATGCTTAAATCCATCAGGATCAATACAAGCATCGCGGAGTTGGAACATCTGTTTTGATGTGACAGTCAAAGAGTTTGACTTCATCAAAATGGTAGATGAACTTTGTATATACAAGAAGGTAGTAGAGAGTAAGGTTTTCTTCCACGTATTGTACGTAGATGACATACTCTTGATAGGAAATGGTTTCCTATGCTACACTCGGTCAAGCTCCTCTTATCACGGGGATTCTCCAAGAAAGATGTGGATGATACCTACTACATCTTGTGGATTATGATCTATGGTGATAGATCTAAGTGGATGTTGGGAGTGTCCCAAATCCAGGTACATTAACACCATACTAAAGGGGTTTAGTATGGAAGATTCTAAGCGTGGTGGTTCGTCCACTTACTCATGGATCACTCTCTCCAAAAAGATGTCTTCCAAGACTGATATGGAGAGAGCTCGTGAGCAAGGGATACCCTATGCTTCGGCAGTAGGCTCCATCATGTATGCGATGTTATGTACCAGACCAGATGTTGATAACTTACTAGGTGTAGTGATCAGGAATCAATCGAATCTTGGAAGAATCACTGGACAGCTGTGGAGGACATTCTTAAGTACTTGAGAAGCACTAAAAGAAAGTTCTTGGTTCAAGCTTCCAGAGTGATAAGGACGACTGAAAATCAATCACAGGCATTGTCTTTACCCTTAGTGGAGTGTAACACCTTGGGTCGTGTTTAGGGGTTAATTATATTTTAATAGATAGTTTTTGGTAAAAAGTTCACCAAATTAAGTTTCAGATATTTTATTCTAGTTAATGAATATTTTATTAGGATTTTTCTAGGCACACACACACTTGTGCATGTAAACTAGGGTTTAGAATTAGGGTTAAAACCATGATTAGCAACCATGAAGGGTTAACCTATTGTATTAAGTGTTTTGAGATTTAATTGGGTTTTATTTATTTTTGTGTTGTTCTTTTCTTTTATGAGAAATGATATGGACCTTGTTGACTTGGTGAGAGAGAAAGAGTATGGGCTTCATGGTTGAGCCATGCTCATTAAATGAAGAAAGAGAGAGGGGGGGTCTTTGACTTGTGCTCTCATTTCCCTCCTCATTCTCATTCTCACAACTCACACACACACACACACACACTCAGCTGAGAGAGAGAGAGAGAGAGAAGCAGCAGCAGCAGAGGAAGCAAGCAGCAACATCAGCAGCAGCAGGCAGTGGCAGCAGCAGCAACACCAACAGCAGCCCCCAGCAGCTGCAGCAGCACTCCCATCTTCTCCACCTCCTTTCTCCTTACACCTAGGGTCTTGCAAGGTATAGAATCCGAGCCCAACTTCGTGTTTGTTTAACGTATGCGTAGATTAGCTTCGGTTTGTGTAAAAAGTGAGATTTTGTGCTTGAAATGGTGATTTTTGTGGACTTGTGGTTTAGTGCTGATAATATTGGATAACCTAGCCTAATTAGGTGTTATTAAGGCCATGTAAACCTAGTTAAACCCCAGATTACACCAAAATACCATAGGATTTCAAATTGTGCAAATTTAGTATTTTTAAGTGAACTTTTTGGATTTCTGTGATCTGCTATAGGCCCGGGTTGTTCAGGTTGAAATTGAGTTGACTAGAGCTTGTATACAAGACATAGACCACACCACCAGAGCCCGAGACCCCCACCCCATAGCGAGGCCGCCAATTTAATCTTTCTGGCCGCAATTTGCGGCCAGACAGGAGAATTTTTGGGTGATGTTTGGATGGGTAGGACTCTGTTGTTATTTCTAGGCCAGTGGTATGTATAGTTTTGTAAGTTGTTAGCCTGGGTAGAATCTGGGACGTTATATCGTATTTCTAGTACATTTGGTTCGCACGATACGCGCGATACGCGAGAGGGTTCCATGATTCAGTGTACCACGGCGTATCGGGGTTAGTTTTAGACGCGTGCACACGTTTAGCGTATCGTACACACGCGCGTTTAATTCGCGACGCGAGCGTATCGTTTGACGTCGATATCACGTTTTGCGAGATATTTGCTTATATATGGATTCTTGTGTAATTCCAGGTTCGCAGGCGGGTACGTCGGACGAAGCTAAGAAAGGGAAGCAGGTGGTCGGCTACGAGTAGCGCACGACCAGGTAAGTAGATTTAACATCTATGGGGAAATCGCCCGTATGGCGTTAAGCGTCAGGGCGAGTCAGGATATTAGATTGTAGATGTTCATATGGACTGTAGTAGCATACCTTATTGTTGCATACAGAAATGATAGCATAGGACACTGCACTGTCACTAACGGTTCAAGTCGCACGAGCACGATTGATATGCTACACTCACACCGTTAGTGATTGCCATGACACTCACATTATAGGATTGCTATAAATCATATATCATACCGATTCTACCTTATTGATGCTGTCATGATTTGCCGCATAACAGCATATGTTATATCCATATTTGGGCACACATGCATCACATACTCATACTGGTACTACATGCACACTGTATATTCATACCAGTGCACACATATATTGATATCTTCATGCCTGCGCACATGCACACTGTATATTCATACCAGTGCACACATATATTGATATCTTCATACCTGCGCACATGCACACTGTACATTCATGCCAGTGCACACATATATTGATATCTTCATACTTGCTTAGATTACGCATTGAGATATGTTGTTTCCATGTTAATTCTGGATTTGGGGAACCGTGGATATTTCAAAGAGAATAGTTAATTATTTAAAAACCCGGTTTCCCTTGATATGATATTTCGGTGCGTCCACCATGTGTTTTCTCGGTACTAGATTGATATATGTGAACCCGAATCGAGGAGTTGGATGAGGCCGATTACGGGTACATGGTGGACCCGGTATGGTACCCTGGGGCGAGAATGGTTTCGCTGTGTAGTAGACGGTGAGCCTGGCAGAGGGACTACTACCTACCGGTGATTGTTTGGACCTGGCGGTTATCCGGAGGATACCGACCAGAGGCTATGGTTGGATACGGGATGACTTGTACTGCCGGGACCGAGGGCCGATACCGCAGACAGAGCCCGTGGGCTGATCCGGACTGACGGATGCCCTATACAGGAGGATTTGCGTGTCTATGCTTGGCACGAGTATTTCTTGATATTTTGGGTGCCGATGTTGGGCACTCACGGTTATATGAGTTTTACAGGATTGGAGGATCGAGGAGGATGACGACGCCTGAGTAGTATTGGGATTTGGGTACATTGATGAGTACCGATTATACTTTCCACGATGACATTCCGTGTAAATGTTATATTTCCCATGCTCAGTATGTAGTAATTGATATCTCATCCTGTACCTATTATACCTGATATAGTACACATTGCTATACCTGATCATTGCATACCCTGTTCATTCTATATAGGGTTGTTAGATTACATTGCTATACCTGATCATTGCATACCCTGTTCATTCTATATAGGGTTGTTAGATTGCATTGCTATACCTGATCATTGCATACCCTGTTCATTCTATATAGGGTTGTTAGATTGCATTGCTATACCTGATCATTGCATACCCTGTTCATTCTATATAGGGTTGTTAGATTGCATTGTTATACCTGATCATCACATTTCTTGCTCATCACATGGAGATGTTATTAGATCGCACTTGTTGCATGTTCGAGCATCCAGTTCATCATATAGATGTTATCGGTTGATAGAGGTTAGAGTATCGTAGCACGTGCATACTCGCGATTACCTTTATATGTTATCTTCTATTCACGAGTTGGCAACTCACCCCCGTTGTGCCACAGTGTTTGCAGGTTGCCCTTCGGAATAGTCGCGGCAGGCTGCGCTCTTGCATCTTTTGACACAGATACCCCTACAGTTGGTGCACTAGCTCTTTTGCTGATAGGTGGGTTTTGTACGGTATCTGGTTATCTTTCAGTTATGTACATTGTTGTATCTAGTACTCTCCATCTACCACTTATGTATTGACTTAGAGACCAGTTGTGAGGACGATGTATATTATTTTGTATTCTGGCGTCGAGCTCGTTGTGAGCCGACTTTACTTATGCAGTTCATTCCATCTGTGATGTTTCCACCTGTTGCTCTTTTTCTTCGCTACGGCGTCGTATATTGTTATCTTAGTGATTCTCTACTTAAGATTTCTTGACATCTTAGTAATTAGTTCTATTAAATGCTTAATTCACTCTATACTTTTACTGGTTTGATTTCTGGGTTTTCGGCTTACTTAGTCGCGTTACGCCTGTAGACGTTACGTGGTTAAGTGCCAGTCACGGGCCAAACTTTGGGTCGTGACAAAGTTGGTATCAGAGCGTAGGTTTTACCTTCGGAGTGTAGGATGACCCTGGTATGATGGAGTAGGTAGCTGCAGCAGAGTGGCGTTGCGTGCGTATGTTCCGCGGCATACTCACGACACGGTACTCCGCCTAAGCGACCTTAGGATTTATTGAATGAATTTCCTTTATGATCGTATATATATCTTTGTGATTCGATTTTCGTATCCTCATCGAATCCTACCTTCTTTCCAGCCATTATGTCGCCAAGGACTACGAGGGTGCAGAGAGAGGCCGGGAGAGCCGAGGTTCGAGTTGATTTATCTGAGACGAGGATTGATCCGAGTAGTACCCATGTTGTACCAGGACAGATTATTTCTCCTACGACAGGTCAGATCGCTAGACTAGTGGTAGAGATACAGAGCTTGCGCCAGACGATGAGCTCATTGGTAGTGGTCGTTCGAGCGCAGCGACAGATGGTTGCCACCCCTGTTACCCAGTTGTTCCTTGCGATCATCATGCAGTATTCCGTCCCCTACATAGCAACGGTAGAGGCAGCCCCAGTTTACGAGACACGTCTTCCCGAGACTGTGAGAGTTCCAGAACAGTTGTGGAATCGTACTGGTATACCAGCCCAGAGCAGAGGCTTAGGACGAGGACAATCGTTTGGCTTCCATCCCCAGGAAGGACAGCATTCAGTGCGTAGGTGTTTACGATGTGGAAGCCTTCAACACCTCATCAGGCAGTGTTCCTTCACAGCACGTCAGGGTCGTGCTCTGAGACGTCGTGGACACGGAGGGTTTGCACAGAGGGGTCAGGCTAGTAGAGGAGGAGTTCGATCAGTCGCAGATGAAGGACAAGCACACGTTTTCGCTTCGACTCATCGAGACGCGCGGGCGTCCAATGCGGAGCCTACAGGTACTCTTTCAGTATGTCCTTTTTGTTGCACTCGTATGTTTACACACTTCGTGCCGAGTTTAGGACGAGAGTCGTGCTGGGTAGATTAGCCGTTTGCTGTGTTAACTTCTGTCAGCAATCCTTTTGTTGCGCGACACGTACTTCGGTCGTGTGCCCAGTGGATAGGAGATAAAGATTCGTCTGTCATTTTGAACCTCCTAAAGATGTTGGATTTGGCAATCTCCTGGGCATGGACTGGTTAGCTACGTGCTAGGCATTGTGGGCTACCGTGAGGAAACAGTTAGCTTTTGTTTTCCCGGGCAAGTTAGTTCTTGTTGTGCAGGTGGAAAGTGGTGCCGCCTCTTATAGCTTGAATTTAGCCTTGTTCGCTAGTCGGCCCTGAGGAGATGTCGGGAATTCTTGGCGTTTTTCGTGATGCTGTAGCCACAGTTGGGTTGTTGGACCGGTTTTCCTTCGTGCGAGAATTTTCCCGACGTCGTTCCAAGATGAGCCGGCGAAGCTTAAGGAGCTAAGGATCTGCTGCGGAGTGGTTGTTGAGGGAGTTGTGCGTCTGAGTGTTTCGCATTTAGGGAGCTCCTATTTCTGTTCGTCCAGGAGGAAAACGACAGATTGAGGTTGTTTTGATGGATCGTCTTCTGAATCGGCTTACGGTGTGGATAAGTATCCTGTACCTCGCACTGACGAATTCTTCGATCAGCACCAGAGTGCGAGACCTTGTCTAAGTTGGTTAGGGATCAGGTCATCATTGTTGCGGGTCCGGAGTGATGACATTCCGAAGACTGCTTTGTGCATGCTACGGGCTTGTGTGTTTTGGGTGTGTCACTGGACTCATCAATGCTCTAGCAGTATTCGTAGGTGTGATGAACTGGTTTTCTTCGGGCCATTCCTCGACCAGTTATTGTTGTGCTATTTACGACATCCTAGTCTCTTTAAGTGTGCCTTGAGGGTTAGGGTAGCACTTGAGGATCTGTTATACGGATACTGGGAGAGCCCCAGCGGTTTACAAGATTCTCGGAGTGTTCCCTTCAAGCTTGTTGTGTTAACTCCTAGGTTTTGTAGTTACGGAGACGAATTGGTATGGTTTCAAGGAAGATCGTGGCCGTACAGCTTAAGCCCAATTTATGAGCAGGACGGAGGTCTACGGATTTTTGGCTTAGCAGGTTTTACCGCCGTCTCATGCAGGATTGCTAGTGTAATGCTACCCCGTTGACTTGATTGACTGGAATGGAGGTTTCTTTTCTGTAGACTGAGGCTTGTGTACGGAGTTTCCGCAGTTGAAGACTCGGTTAACAACTGCCTCAGCTCCTTCTTTGCTTTTGGTTCAGGCGACTTTGTGGTTTAACTGTGATGTTTCGTGAGTAGGACTCGAATGTGTACTGAGGTGACACAATGGAGTTATCGCTTTTGCTTCCTTACATTTGGAGGAAGTACGAGAAGGATATCCCACTCCTGATCTGGAGATGGCCGCGATGGTTTTGCGTTGGAGATTAGAGACACCACTTGTTTGAGAGTCGTGTCAGATTTTCACGGACCACCAGAGTTAAAGGTACCTCTTCCTGTGGCGGAATTTGATTATTGTGATAATCCTCCGCAGATTCACAGTTCTTGTGCGATCGTTAGTACGGCATAATTTTGTCTCTTCTGAGGAGACAGCTTGCTCATGTCCGTGCCCGACCACTTTTCTTAAATCGCTTTCGCGAGACACTGCCCGCCGACGCTCGTTCGTCAGGGATATTGGAGCCTACTCGGCTGGGTAATGTTTTGGAATCCTTGACTTATGGCAAGGGTGTGCTAGGCTAGAGAGACACTTGTGTACCTAGTATTATAGGGAAAAGACGAGGAATCCTAAGGCAGGCACACCGGTCAACTCTCTATACCCATTCAAGCCCCACCAACTGTTAACGTGACTTGTAAGGTAGTTACGGGTGGGCAGGGATAGAAATAGAAGTCTTGGGATTCGTTTCAAGGTGTCTGTCTTGTTGTGTGCTTGTGTTGGGCAACTGAGACCGGCTGGAGAGTTGCAACCTTTAACCGTTCTGAAGAGGGAACGAGAGCAGATCTCCCTGAAATTCGTTATGGTGTCCACCCAGGAGTTGTCAGGATGTGACTCCATGCAGATGCTTGTCATCCTGTGATACTCAGTTGTTCTTGTTAGGTTGTGCGTATGTAGAAATTGTTGTCGGCAGTTGGGGATCGTCGTTTGCCATCGATAGGGTTCTCCTTTGATAGCAGTTATCAGGAGACACTCCAATTGGTGACCTTTAGGATTAGAGGTTAGGTTATGTCGATCACCAGTTTATTTTTCCTAACTCTGTGTTATAGGATTATTGGACCTCAGCTAGTTTAGAATTTTCGAAAATGACCCGGTTGTTTTGGGTCAGGATGAGAATGGTCTATTGCGGATAGAGACCAGATGCTGACCAAGAGGGTCGCAGATTCGAGTTCACAATGGCAAATCATGTATTCCCACGGAAATTTCCGATAGATTACATGTTGAGTTTTGGGAAGCATTCCAGGATAGTAAGTCTTTTTAGGATCCCTAAGGCGAGTTGGTTCGTTGCCTTAAGTTGAGCACTTCCACCCAGATTATTGAGTATTCACCCCGTATTCCCTATGTCGATACCTTGCATTTACCTTCATGACCTTTCTCATTGGATTCAGCGCCAGACCATTTAGTTCAAGCGTGACCCTTCGTTCACCCAACAACCAGTTGAAATTTTGGACCGGCAGGTAAAGAAACTTCAATCGAAGGTCTTGCCATCAGTGAAGGTATTTTGGTGCATCCCAAACGGTAAGGGAATCACTTGGGAGGCTGAGGGCGAGATGAGGAAGAAGTTCCCTCATCCCTCTGAAGGTATGCATAGCTTTGTATTTTAAAATTCGGGGACGAATTTTCTTTAAGGGGGGAAGATTGTAACACCTTGGGTCGTGTTTAGGGGTTAATTATATTTTAATAGATAGTTTTTGGTAAAAAGTTTACCAAATTAAGTTTCAGATATTTTATTCTAGTTAATGAATATTTTATTAGGATTTTTCTAGGCACACACACACTTGTGCATGTAAACTAGGGTTTAGAATTGGGGTTAAAACCATGATTAGCAACCATGAAGGGTTAACCTATTGTATTAAGTGTTTTGAGATTTAATTGGGTTTTATTTATTTTTGTGTTGTTCTTTTCTTTTATGAGAAATGATGTGGACCTTGCTGACTTGGTGAGAGAGAAAGAGTATGGGCTTCATGGTTGAGCCATGCTCATTAAATGAAGAAAGAGAGAGAGAGAGAGGGGGGTCTTTGACTTGTGCTCTCATTTCCCTCCTCATTCTCATTCTCACAACTCTCTCACACACACACACACACACTCAGCTGAGAGAGAGAGAGAGAGAGAGAAGCAGCAGCAGCAGAGGAAGCAAGCAGCAACATCAGCAGCAGCAGGCAGTGGCAGCAGCAGCAACACCAACAGCAGCCCCCAGCAGCTGCAGCAGCACTCCCATCTTCTCCACCTCCTTTCTCCTTACACCTAGGGTCTTGCAAGGTATAGAATCCGAGCCCAACTTCGTGTTTGTTTAACGTATGCGTAGATTAGCTTCGGTTTGTGTAAAAAGTGAGATTTTGTGCTTGAAATGGTGATTTGTGTGGACTTGTGGTTTAGTGCTGATAATATTGGTTAACCTAGCCTAATTAGGTGTTATTAAGGCCATGTAAACCTAGTTAAACCCCAGATTACACCAAAATACCATAGGGTTTCAAATTGTGCAAATTTAGTATTTTTAAGTGAACTTTTTGGATTTCTGTGATCTGCTATAGGCCCGGGTTGTTCAGGTTGAAATTGAGTTGACTAGAGCTTGTATACAAGACATAGACCACACCACCAGAGCCCGAGACCCCCACCCCATAGCGAGGCCGCCAATTTAATCTTTCTGGCCGCAATTTGCGGCCAGACAGGAGAATTTTTGGGTGATGTTTGGATGGGTAGGAGTCTGTTGTTATTTCTAGACCAGTGGTATGTATAGTTTTGTAAGTTGTTCGCCTGGGTAGAATCTGGGACGTTATATCGTATTTCTAGTACGTTTGGTTCGCACGATATGCGCGATACGCGAGAGGGTTCCATGATTCAGTGTATCGCGGCGTATCGGGGTTAGTTTTAGACGCGTGCACACGTTTAGCGTATCGTACACACGCGCGTTTAGTTCGCGACGCGAGCGTATCGTTTGACGTCGATATCACATTTTGCGAGATATTTGCTTATATATGGATTCTTGTGTAATTCCAGGTTCGCAGGCGGGTACGTCAGACGAAGCTAAGAAAGGGAAGCAGGTGGTCGGCTACGAATAGCGCACGACCAGGTGAGTAGATTTAACATCTACGGGGAAATCGCCCGTATGGCATTAAGCGTCAGGGCGAGTCAGGATATTAGATTGTAGATGTTCATATGGACTGTAGTAGCATACCTTATTGTTGCATACAGAAATGATAGCATAGGACACTGCACTGTCACTAACGGTTCAAGTCGCACGAGCACGATTGATATGCTACACTCACACCGTTAGTGATTGCCATGACACTCACGTTATAGGATTGCTATAAATCATATATCATACCGATTCTACCTTATTGATGCTGTCATGATTTGCCGCATAACAGCATATGTTATATCCATATTTGGGCACACATGCATCACATACTCATACTGGTACTACATGCACACTGTATATTCATACCAGTGCACACATATATTGATATCTTCATGCCTGCGTACATGCACACTGTATATTCATACCAGTGCACACATATATTGATATCTTCATACCTGCGCACATGCACACTGTACATTCATGCCAGTGCACACATATATTGATATCTTCATACTTGCTTAGATTACGCATTGAGATATGTTGTTTCCATGTTAATTCTGGATTTGGGGAACCGTGGATATTTCAAAGAGAAGAGTTAATTATTTAAAAACCCGGTTTCCCTTGATATGATATTTCGGTGCGTCCATCATGTGTTTTCTCGGTACTAGAGTGATATATGTGAACCCGAATCGAGGAGTTGGATGAGGCCGATTACGGGTACATGGTGGACCCGGTATGGTACCCCGGGGCGAGAACAGTTTCGCTGTGTAGTAGACGGTGAGCCTGGCAGAGGGACTACTACCTACCGGTGATTGTTTGGACCTGGCGGTTATCCGGAGGATACCGACCAGAGGCTATGGATGGATACGGGATGACTCGTACTGCTGGCGCCGAGGGCCGATACCGCAGACAGAGCCCGTGAGCTGATCCGGACTGACGGATGCCCTATACAGGAGGATTTGCGTGTCGATGCTTGGCACGAGTATTTCTTGATATTTTGGGTGCCGATGTTGGGCACTCACGGTTATATGAGATTTACAGGATTGGAGGATCGAGGAGGATGACGACGCCTGAGTAGTATTGGGATTTGGGTACATTGATGAGTACCGATTATACTTTCCACGATGACATTCCGTGTAAATGTTATATTTCCCATGCTCAGTATGTAGTAATTGATATCTCATCCTGTACCTATTATACCTGATATAGTACACATTGCTATACCTGATCATTGCATACCCTGTTCATTCTATATAGGGTTGTTAGATTACATTGCTATACCTGATCATTGCATACCCTGTTCATTCTATATAGGGTTGTTAGATTGCATTGCTATACCTGATCATTGCATACCCTGTTCATTCTATATAGGGTTGTTAGATTGCATTGCTATACCTGATCATTGCATACCCTGTTCATTCTATATAGGGTTGTTAGATTGCATTGTTATACCTGATCATCATATTTCTTGCTCATCACATGGAGATGTTATTAGATCGCACTTGTTGCATGTTCGAGCATCCAGTTCATCATATAGATGTTATCGGTTGATAGAGGTTAGAGTATCATAGCACGTGCATACTCGCGATTACCTTTATATGTTATCTTCTATTCATGAGTTGGCAACTCACCCCCGTTGTGCCACAGTGTTTGCAGGTTGCCCTTCGGAATAGTCGCGGCAGGCTACGCTCTTGCATCTTTTGACACAGATACCCCTACAGTTGGTGTACTAGCTCTTTTGCTGATAGGTGGGTTTTGTACGGTATCTGGTTATCTTTCAGTTATGTATATTGTTGTATCTAGTACTCTCCATCTACCACTTATGTATTGACTTAGAGACCAGTTGTGAGGACGATGTATATTATTTTGTATTCTGGCGTCGAGCTCGTTGTGAGCCGACTTTACTTATGCAGTTCATTCCATCTGTGATGTTTCCACCTGTTACTCTTTTTCTTCGCTACGGCGTCGTATATTGTTATCTTAGTGATTCTCTACTTAAGATTTCTTGACATCTTAGTAATTAGTTCTATTAAATGCTTAATTCACTCTATACTTTTACTGGTTTGATTTCTGGGTTTTCGGCTTACTTAGTCGCGTTACGCCTGTAGACGTTACGTGGTTAAGTGCCGGTCACGGGCCAAACTTTGGGTCGTGACATAGAGGGACAGTATGTTTGAAGAGTTCCAAGCTAGATACCGTGACAGACTAGACGATAAAGGCTAGATACATTGCTACCAATGATGCCGCCAAAGTGGCTGTATAGGCATTTCTTGTTCATGAGATGAACAAGGTTCCTACCATTGAGCGTCCAATAACTGTTATTGTGACAACAATGGAGTTGTGGCTTTGGCCTAGGAACGCAGGTCCCATCAGCATTCCAGACATATTCTGAGGCGAGTATCACCTGATCAGCGAGATGGTTGATCTCCAAGGGATCGAGGTAAGGAGAGTAGATTTTGAGCTTAACACGGCGGATCCACTCACCAAGGACTGCTTCACCAAATACTATTTGAGAGTTTTTGGGATGGTTGAGTATGGGATACTACAACCACTGCTATATTGTTGGGTATTAGATACTACAACAGATGGCCTTAGTGCAAGTGGGAGATTGTTAGTTATATGTATGCCGTAGAGGCCATTAGTGTGCATGCGATGTATATTGTAGTGGATTCTTAGACATATATAGGGAGGACTTTCTTGCTCGACATGATAGTATGTTATCTGGTTGCTCTTTATCTTAACATGTACACTTATTGTTTCTCTATTACATATTGAAAAAGCCCTTAGGATGAGTACTTGGCTACCAGGATTATGATGCAGATCATACTAGTAGGGCAGAGTTAGTTGGTAAGTACATCCTTAGATTGTTCCTAGTCGTGGGAGTATCGAGATAAGGCATCGATACTCCAGAGTAGACTAGCGTATGCGCTTCTTGACCCATATGATGGGCGATGGATGATCCCACATCCATTGGTGTTTGACATCAGAGAAGGTATACGGGTGCTCAGTGGAGACTGGGTACACTGAACGGACTCGATGATAACTCCTAGATGGTATTATACCTATCGTCAGATAGCAGTTCTCTGGTGACACTGGTACAGGTTAGTCTGTCGACCCGAGATTTCCATAAAGTCTTGTGTGATTCCCACTGTGCTTTGATTTCCACTATACCACGGTTAAGAGATCGTGCAAAAAGGTGGTTTTTGGGTACAGTCCCGAGTCACATGGAGGCAATGAGCGATAAGAGGGGATTCGTCTCTCCCTGTATTTGGAGTTGATGTTGCGCTATGTTCGATTGGCCATAACAGGAAATCCCTGGCCAGGGTTGCGGAGATCTACTGGTAAGTGTTATCAGTAGTTTCTCGACCGTTATAGACCTTATATCGGCATGACTTATCAGGATATTAGGGTCTGACGTTATACCACCCCCAGGCTGTGATATGCGACATATCAGACGAAGAGACCGGACTGTACGGTAGTGTTACTGATTGGATTCGCAGGAGTATGAGCAGGCTTGCTTGTTGATCTTCTGATCGCTCAATACCCGAGTGGCCGTTACATTTAGCAGACCACTTGCGGCTTGTGGGTGTTTGATATGATCATCACCTATTGCCGGCGTATTGACGAGTCTTTTGAGTCCTACACAGAGGTTTCCTGGTTCATGCGAAACGGAGTAGGCGCACATATGCAATATGTGCGGGACCGAGATTAATGTGTGTATGTGATACCGCATTCTATTCTCGCGATATGTGATATCGGTCGGTTATATATGATATAGCCGGATTATCGGATCAAGTGTTGATTCGATAAGTTGATTCATATGATATTAGTCGGTTGTATATAATATAGCCGGATTATTAAATCAAGTGTTGATTTGATAATTTAATATATAATTATATATTTGATATATTAACTTACATTAACTAATATTAGCTCACTTAAATATTCATTTTTCTCACTTATGATACATTGATATATATGTGATATATGTTAAATGTATTATTTTCTTTTTGCACAAAATATATATGTGATATATATTGTTGTGTCATGCTAGGTTACATATGCAACATGTATGTATGAGACTCATACCATGCTAGGTTAATATTAGGGTTTTATTTGTTTTAAGTAATTAAAAATGATTTGGAATTAGTCATGTTTGAAGTTGGAAGAAGCTAGTAGAACCATTGACTAAGTCCTCTTGTTTTGTTTTTGTTAAGATATTTATTAACCTAACCATTAACCTTACACCATGGTTAACTCTCTACAAGGGTTAGTGTATGACACTAACTCACCGTGGTTGCAATTCTAACCTCATGAGTTCATTTCATCACTTCTTCTTCTTCGTCAAGAGAAAAAGCTTGCTAGCTTTTTCTAAGTGGTGAAATAATGTGAGAAAAAGAATTCTAAAGAGAGCCCAATTCCTACTTCATCATCCTCTACTATTAGTCATTTAGTTTAGGGTGTTTGCTTCACTAATTTCACCATTAGTGAAGAGGTAGCATGAGCTTGAGTCTCCTCGACGTAGATCATCTTCGGCTTCGAAGGCATTGAGCAAACTTGTTCATTTGCTCATGTAAACCCTCTAAAGAGTCCGGGTCTTCACAACTTGCAGCGAAGGGACTACGACATGGAGCTTTAGAAGTGAAGGACCGGTCTACAAAGGTTGTATTCCCTCATTCACTTAGATGTAAAGTGTTTACATTTAGTATCGTCGGATTTTCTAGTTACGATTCTAGTGTTAGGGTTAGCTAGAACGGCAAATTTTTGAAATTGGCATGAACGATGCCTCCCGAAACCTTGCTGCCGTGATAGGCAACCCTACAGCTTCTGCGGTAGGCTCTATAATGTATGCGATGGTGTGTACTAGACCAGATGTTTCTTACGCACTCAGGGTGGAAAGCTGGTATCAGTCAAACCCAGGGAAGAAGCACTGGATAGCAGTAAAGAACGTTCTCAATGTACCTGAGAAGGACTAAGAAGATGTTCTTAGTGTATGGCAGAAAAGACCTCCAGATCGAGGTCTTTGCTGACTCCAGCTTCCAGAGTGATAAGGATGACTCCATGTCCATGTCGGGTTATGTCTTTACCCTCAATGAAGGGGCGGTCTGTTGGAAGAGCTCCAAGCAGGATACCGTTGCAAACTCAACGATGGAAACGGAGTAGTTCACTGCATGAGACGCTGCAAAAGAGGCAGTCTGGATGAGGAAGTTCTTAACTGAACTTCAGGTGGTTCCTTCCATTATTGGTCCAATACTTTAGTATTATGACAACAACGGCGCTATAGTTTTAGAGAAGGAACCCAGTTCCCATCAAAGATCTAGACATATCTTGAGGCGGTACCACCTGATCAGGGAGATCATTGATCTCCAGGAGATCGAGGTGAGGAGAGTAGATATAGAGAACAACACTGCAGATCCACTCACAGAAGCCATCCCTCAGACAGTGTTCGAGAGGGTATTCGAGACCTTCGATCTGCGATATGCTAGTATATGGCCTTAGTGCAAGTGGGAGATTGTTAAAGATATATGCTCTAGAGGCCAATATTGTATCATACTGGATTATATATTACTTAATGGGAGCTTGGGATATACACAGATATAGTAACAATCTTGCTCGAAATGGTAGTATGCTACTTGGTTTGTTTCTACCTCAATATGTGCATGTGTTTTCTTAGCATATCGCTTATACATACTGGTAAAGCCCTTTGGATCTTTGCTTGATTACCCATGTTGTGATGGCAGTCACACTAGTGGGGGCTGGGTAGTCTATAAGCACATCCTATACAGGTCCCTAGTCGTAGGATTATTGAGATGGGGCATCGATACTCCACAGTAGACTGGTGTATATGCTTCTCATCCCAGCAGGGGAGATGGTTTGTCCCACAGCCATACTAGAGATAGCATGCAGGTGCTTATTAGGTTATGAGTACACTGGACAGGACTCGTCGGGAACTGCTGATGAGTATTATACCTATCATCGGGTAGCAGTTCCCAGGTGACATGAGTACAGCTTAGTCCGTCGACTTGACATTGCTACTTCGCCTCGAGTGTGTTCCCACTGTAGTTTGATTACCTTACCATGGCTCAAAGGAGTCATGCAAATAGGTAGTAGTTGGGTGCAGTCCCGAAGCACTTGGAGGTAGTGGCGGTTAGATAGGATTCGTCTCTCCTGGTATTGGGGGATGATATTGCGCTGTGTTCGGAAGGCTATTACACAAAGTCCTTAGCCAAGGCAAGCGAGATTTACTGGTATGTACTCCAGTAGTTTCTCAGGTGTTTTGGGCTATACCCCGACACGACTTATTGCGCTATTAAGGGTCTGACGATTACTGCCCCTAGGCCTGATATGCGATACTCTTAGACAAACAGACCGGACTGTACGAAGATTGTCACATACAGGCTTCGTAGGAGCTTGGATGAGTTAGCTCATCGGCCTTCTTATCGACACATACCTGGGTAGCCGTTACGTACAGCTAGTACCGCTTGCGGCTTGTGGTTAAACCCACTGTCGGCGTAGTGTCGAGTTTTTAGAGTCCCACATAGAGAGTTTCCCTGCACCGGGAAAAAGGTGTAGAGTCCGTATGGTTTTTACAGCAAAGCTTCAATCATGTACGTGCACTTGTGCGCGTATGATGATTGGGAGGATAATACTAGTGCTTTGGTTTAAGCCGGATCCTAGTATTACATTGATGGATTATATTCGTCTCTTTGTATTCGTATTCTTCGGAATGCTAATGCGGGTATGTATATACAGATGAGGGGCATTCTCGTAATTTGCGAGAAAGCTTCTAGAAGAGACACCTCATTAGGGTTTCTTTTTTCATTTGGATTAAAGAATAATGGGGTGGAGGAAATGAGGTGTAAACTTGACAAAAGATCAAGCATGACTCACTACTTAGATATTTTCAAGCATGCTTGATATTTGTGAGATATTTTTATCTCATCAATAATTAGCATGCTTGAAGATTCTATTCTTGAGCTAAGTCATTCTTTAGTTGCTTTCACACTCTCTCTTCCTCAAGTAACCTTCTTCTTCCTCAAAACCCTAGAACTCACATGAGTTGAGAAACCTAGGGTTCCAAGAGACAAATCACTCCATATTCTCACTCTACACAACCTAGGATATCTAGTTTAGTGAGCTAGATGCCGTAGTTATCTCGGATTTAAGGTAGGATCTTGGACTATAGACTCTCGGGTGGATCGTCTTTGACTCGAGGAGGCCGTCGAGGTTGCTTCGATCCGTTCCGATCCTTGGAGCTGACGACGAGGTAGAGGACAGCGGAGAAGACCCGAAGGACATGTATTGTAAGGTATAACTTCATATCATAGTAGTTAAACCTCATTGCTTGTTAGCTAGTTAGGGTTTAGTATCGATCCTAGAGTTCAAGTCGGTGTTGCGAGCTTTGAAAAATCGTTTTTGCATATTCCGCCTCCCCGCGAACACGCAGGGTGTGCGACGTCGACTTACATATACATTGTTCATCTACATTTTTGATGAAGTCAAACTCTTTGACTTCCACATCAAAACAGATGTTCCAGCTTCGCGATACTTGCTTTAATCCATAAATTTATTTAAGCAGCTTGCACACCTTTCCGCTGCTCCCACTGTCTATGAAACCCTCTGGCTGTGTCATATACATGCTCTCTTCTAAATCACCATTTAGAAAAGCGGTCTTGATGTCCATCTGCCAATTTTCGTAGTCATGGTATGCAGCAATGGCAAGTAGGATCCCGATGGACTTAAGCATAGATAATAGAGAAAAGGTTTCATCATAGTCAACACCTGGTCGATAACGAAAACCTTTTGCTACAAGTCTAGCTTTGAAGGTCTCAACCTTTCCATCTACACCAATTTTCTTCTTAAAGATCCACCTGCTCCCAATGGGTTTTACCCCTTCAGAAGAAACTTCCAAAGTCCATACTTTGTTGGTGTACATGGATTCCATCTCAGATCGCATAGCATCCAGCCATTTCACAGAGTCCCCAATTGTGATGGCCTACTCAAAACTAGTTGGGTCATCATCTTCCATGATGCAATCCTCACTCCCACCGTCTATGAGAAAACCATAGTATCTCTCAGGTGGAGGAGGAACCCTACTAGATCTGCGGAGTGGCTGAGCTTCGTCGGGGACTATTGAAACCTCCGGTTGAACCAAATCGTCAGTTATAGTTTGTGTGGCTGGAACTTCTTCCAGTTCTACCTTATTACCACTAATTTCTTTTACAAGAAATTCCTTTTCTAAAAAGGTGGCATGTTGAGAAATAAACACTTTTTGTTCCTCAGTATGGTAGAAGATATATCCATATTAATCCTTTGGATATCCTACAAACTTGCACAAAACTGACCTTGCCTCATGCTTGTCCGGATTTTGCTTTTTAACATAGGCCGGACAACCCCATATCTTAACTCGTTTAAGAGATGGTCTCTTCCCATACCATATCTCATATGGAGTGGTAGGCACAGATTTGGTCGGAACCCATTTTCAATAGGTATGCAGCTGTCTCAAGTGCATAACTCCAAAAGGAAATAGGGAACTCAGCAATACTTATCATATAGCGCACCATATCTAATAGGGTGTGATTCCTCCACTTCGATACTCCATTGTGATGTGGTTTATATGGAGGAGTAAGCTGGGAGAGAATCCTATTTTCTTTTAAATAGTCTCGGAATTCCATGCCTAAGTATTCTCCTCCTCGATCAGATCGCAAGGATTTTAATACTTTTACCCGTTTGGTTCTCTACTTCGCACTTATATTCCTTGAATTTCTCAAAAGATTCAGATTTGTGTTTCATCAGGAACACATGTCTGTATCTTGAGAGATCATCGGTGAATGTAATGAAGTATGAGGAACCATTCCTGGCATGTGTAGACATAGGACCGCATACATCACTATGTAGCAGTCCCAAGAGTTCAGTAGCTCTTTCTCTGTGTCCTGTAAACGAAGTTTTGGTCATCTTGCCTTTGAGACATGACTGACAAGTTTCATAAGATGTAAATTCGAACTGATTCAAATATCCATGTCACGACCCGAAAAGTACGGAACATGACAGGCACCTAAATTATGAAACGTCTCGAGGCGTATGTAATCTAAGTAAGCCCAAAACCCAGAAATCAAAACCGATGAAGCAGTAGAGTGAAGGAAAAACCAATTTAAAGCAAGTAATTTAACAACATAAGCTGAAGTATTGCATCTTTAAAAACCTCAAGTCTTTTGTAAAAATTTCGGTAGAGTTTGCTTTGTAAATACTGACCCCAAACGGGTACAAAACCTGATAAAGCATATATAATGGATAAGGGCATCCCCAAGCGGGAGCTAGCTCTTCGCCGAGAGGGCGGACAAAACCACGCAAGCAATATAATATACAACGCCGAAGGACGAGGATCAAAACTCAAAAGAAAGCCCATATCCACCATAAAACCATAATAATACAAGCACGACTCTACGGTCGAAAGAATATACACTGGTCTTCTAGTTCTATCAAATATACAAGTCTGGTTGATAGAGTTTTTACTGTTAGTGTATATGCCCTAGAGGCTATTACTGTAACATACTAGTTTGTATATTACTTAATGGAAGCTTGGGATATTCACAGTTGTATAGACAATCTTGCTCAAAATAGTAGTATGCTACTTGGTTTGTTTCTACTTTAATGTGTGCATGTGTTTCTTTTAGCATATCGCCTATACACATTAGTGGAGCCCTTAGAATCTTTGCTTGATTACCAGCGTTGTGATGGCAGTCACACTAGTGGGGGCTGGGTAATCTACAAGCACATCCTTATACAGGTCCCTAGTCGTAGGATTATCAAGACGGTGCATCGATACTCCGGAGTAGACTAGCGTATGCGCTTCTCATCCCAGCAGAGGAGATGGTCTGTCCCACAGCCATTAGTACGTCGTACTTGAGATAGTATGCAGGTGCTCGTTAGTTTACGAGTACACTGGACAGGACTCGCTGGGAACTGTTGGTTGGTATTATGCCTATCGTCGGTTATCAGTTCCCAGGTGACATGAGTACAGCTTAGTCCGTTGACTTGACACTGCCACTTCGCCTCGAGTGTGTTCCCACTGTTCTTTGATTACTACCCTACCACGGCTCAAATGAGTCGTGCAAACAGGTAGTAGTTGTGTTGTAACGTTTCAGAAATCGTTTTGCGAATTTTCCCGTTTTAGGGCAAAATTGTCGGCTTTTCCCGTTTTAACCCGATTTCGATCAAACGTCCGTATAACCTTACCGGCACTTTTTTAGCTAAAATAAAGCTTGTGCGCGAGCTTTAGGGGTATTTGGGAGGTTTTGGTTCAGATAGAATTTTTCCCAAATAAAATATTATTTTAGCCGGTAAAATATGCACGTAAATCGGGAAATTTTCTTCTAAATGAAAATTCTTGGAAATTATCACCACAATTATTTTAGAACCTTCTTTTTAAATATCTAGATTTTCATGGTGAAAGGATTTATTTTTTTTAAAAATAAAGAAAAAGAAAAGTAGTGTGAACATAAACTTTGTTTTATTATCCAATTATTCCATTTTCTTCTAGAAAATTCTACCCTTCACCAAAAACACCCCCCCCCCCTCCTTGCTTTGGCCGGCCACATCATCTTCTTGCTGCCCTCTCTTTTTCTAAACTCATTTCTTCACTTTTAAAGCTTCAAAAATCATGAAAAATCCAATTTAATTCATAGAAATTCAAATAAAATCCAAAACCTTCTTTCTTCTTCACAAAAGTTGCTTGGATCTTCATTCTAGTGAGGATTTTGGAGGCTAAATTTTGGTTTTATCCTTGATTCAAGTGGTGTTCTTGAAGGTATAAAACTCTAACCCTAATCTCTAATTGTTAAGTTTAAATCTTTATACTAGCTTAATTAGATGTTGGTTTAACCTTTAAATTTCATGTTTCAAAATTCTAGAAATGGTTTTAGAAATTCAAGTTAAGGTTAAAGCTTAATTTAAGTGTTTAATATTTAATTGAAGTGTTAATTTGTGAATTGGAAAATCTTAACCGAGTCGAAAATGCTAATTTTTGTTAATTACTACTTTGTCTGATTAAGGGTTTTTGCTTACTAGGTTTTTGCAAAAGCTTAATTAAGCAAGTTTAAAAATATAGAAATGATGGTTTAAATGGTTTAACCTTGCTATTTGAAGATGTTTGTAAATTATAGTTTTGGTAAAACTTGTAGTTTTGTGCTAAAAAGATAAATACTGCTTACTAGATTTTGGTAACTTTTAGGCGTGGGTTTCTTTTGACGTTGCGACGTTATTTATATTGAGACCGCATTTATTTTTGTGTTTTGAATGCGCGATCGGGACGATGGGAATCTAGACTAGGTGTTTCGTAGTTTGGCGACCCTAGTTAGGATTTTTGGCCGATGGCGTGCGCGTTAGATGCGCTAAGCGCGCAGTGTAATTTTCAGGGCGTTATTCTTGCGTTTCGATGTCTTTTCGTCGATATAGAATATATGCTTATGTGTGTGTTTGTGAAATTTTAGGTTCGCAAGCGGGGACTTGGGACGCTACGACAAGGGGAAACAGGTGGTAGGATTCACCTAGTTTGGAGCGTTGGTGAGTAGATTTAACATCTACAGGGGAATCGCCTGCATGGCGTCATGCGTCAGGGCTAGAGATTTTATTACTTGTCGTATATTCTACGTTATTGTTAGAATTGCGCCTTTACCCTATTACTTAGATGTAGTTGTGCCTGGACTAGTAGTAGTAGGACATTGCACACATTATTGACGATTCATGTTGCACGAGCACTGATTGTATGCTACACATACTGTCAATAATTGCCATGTCACGCATAACCCACTTATAAATATGATATTGCTTGGTTAGGGACATTGAAACTTTGATTCATATTTCTTTACGCATTGACTTGTAGCATACCTGTATACCTACAGGCTTACACATATGTTCTGACATACTTACATGCTAGTTACCTGTATACCTATAGAGTATTGTACCATTAGTAATAGGTACATGCACACTTTACGTCATAGCTACAGGTATACCTTGCACATACTATTCTTATACCCAGGGGGTATACTACATCATTACTTATAGGTAGATACATATATCTTGCTATACCTTTATGTTGCACATATATCTGTGTCACGACCCGAAAGTACGGAACGTGACCGGCACTTAGATTACGAAGCGTCTAGAGGCGCCACGTAACCTAAGTAAGCCGAAGCCCAGAAATCTAAACCATAAAAGAAGAAAAGAAGAAAAGAAAAGAAAACAAATATAAAAACATCAGCAGATTTTACCAAAAATTTCGGCAGAGTCTCCTCTGTAAAAACTGGCCCCAAACGGGTACAACAAGTATAATATACATAAACAATAAAAAGCATCCCCAAACGGGAGCTAGCATCAACGCCAACAGGCGGAAACAACCACAACAAGCACAATAATACACAACGCCAGTAGGCGAGGCTCAAAACTCAAAAGAAAACAAAACCACCAGATCAGAATAATACATGCGCGACTCTAAGGTCGAAATAAAAGACTGGTCCAATAACTTATCAAGTAATACAAATATGGTTGATGGAGCTTACTAGGTACAAATGAATGAATAAAAGTACAATGGTGGTTCGGATACAAGTGAACCAACCTACCGTGCAATTCACCCTGAAGAAAAGATGTGCCAAAAAGCTGCCACGGAAACCTGTACATCGAACCTGTAATAAAAATTGGAACAACGGGGGTGAGTTGCCAACTCGTGAGTAGAAGACATCTACGAAAAGAAATCGAATGCACGACGCTATCCTAGGTCATAATAATACACTACTATATCTCAATCATCTAGAATAGCAGGGTAAAACTACGTGTAAGTGCAAATACTCCGTGTCGTGTCAGTACCTCATATAGTACTATGTCATATGAAATGAAATGCATGCACCATGAATGTAAAGTAACAAATCCTGAAATCCAGATATATATGTATGAGAACTCTTTAGCTGTTATCATAGTAAAGTGTGTATAAGCATCTGAAATCTCAACAATGAAATCCATGGAAATCCGTGTCAAGCATCGACACAACACATGTAACCTCCAGTCTCAATATGTCGGGCTCCGTCAGTCCGGATCGGCCCATATCATCAAATCCCACGACAACGGTCGGTATCCTCCGGATATCCGCCGCGCCAGACATCACCGGTAGGTAGCCTTCCTCTGCCAGGCTCATCGTCTACAACTCGATCTTCTTGCCCCGGGGTACCATACCGGGCCTACCATGTACCCGAGACGGTTCATCCACTCCTCGAATCGGGTCTCGAAATCCAACAGAAAACATGAAATACTCATGGTGGACGACACATACATCACGAGAAAACCGCATCTTATTTTAAAAAGAGAAGAGGAGAGAGAGAGAAGTTTTTATATATTTTTGCGGTTTTCCCCAAAAATCCAGAAATCTCATAGAAATCCAAATCTCAAAATCATGAGTAACTATATGATAAGTGTCGGCATATGCCCATAATACTGCATGATAACATGAAAATATGAATGCATGAATGTCTAAGTAATGAATATCATGTCTTATACTAACATCAGAGAGTGATCACAATATTATATCGGTTTAGTTGTTAACTGATTCTATCAATAAAAGATAATATGATCTAAAGTGTACGTGACATAGCAATTACCGATGATGATGTGTGTGAGCCGGCAAATAAGTGTGCGTTGAATATGCGCATCATCGGTAATGGTGCTGGTGTCCTAACAGGTAAAGTTTATATTGATTATAGCAACATATAAAAGAACATGCACCATGAAGATTACAGTATGAATGTAAATACAGGTGTGCATTATCCACTCCTCTGCGAGATACGAGTACAACTACCACTATGTGAGTCGAACCTAAACCAGTGTCCATCTAACATCCTAAGGAACTAAACCTAATAGACTAGTCAGTAAGAAACTGGAGTCTACCCAAGGTCTAAATCAATATCTCTAATAGTCGGCGATCCCGCCTCAATAGCGTCACGTACGTAGTACGGCTTCCTCGAATCAAGAGTGCGGATCAATCATCAAATCTAAGCCTCGTACGGTAAAATCCATCGTACGTCATCCCAATATCGGTTTACGGGTCAAGTATCTCCTAGGTGTCTCATTATTCGTATAATGTCATTATCAACACATCTCATGATCAAGGTGCTAAACTGTGATCGCATACATCAATCATATATCATTGCCATCATGATAAGCATCATTAGTTTATCCACAGAAATATCATGTCATATGTATCATATCGAAATCAAGTCATACATATCCCATATCGCGATCAATCACAAGTCATAGTCCGGGTACTATTATAGAGTCCTATGTACCTCAATATCATCACTACCCCTTATAATTTTAGTATACATGTTCATTATCTCATTCTCTAATGATCCGCTCACACTTAATACGACTATATAGCCAAGAATCACGGCATCAAGCCCAGTTACACTATTTCATCATACCTCGGATATCATATCACATCAATGAATCACATATACGTGTTGTATATATATGTATATAACTATACCTAGTTCTATATACATACACATACACGTATACCCCATGTCGAGTTTCAGTGTGTGCGTGTGTGTGTTTCTATCTGAAACCTACGAACCTCTTCCAAGGTACTCATCCTCTGATATGGTTTTCCTAAATCAGTCTAGTCCAGCCTAGGGTCAATACTAGGGTCCTACTGATTAAGAATATAAGGTCGCAACTGGTTTCCTAATGTCAATAAGCACTATTCCTACTCTACGTTGCGGGGGTGCTAAACGCCATCCACCCGACTTCCCCCCGTAGATATACATCTACTCACCTGGTCCATGTCTGCCGAAGACAGTGTCGCCATCCTCCTCTTCATCGCCCGCAGTCCACGTGAGGGGTACCTAGACGCAAACATTTAAATAGCATCGTAAATCGAATCACATACAAAAGTCAAACGATACAAAGAACAAGCATAGGTTAAAACCTATGTCCCGTCCACGCAAAAGAACCAAATACCGCTCGATATCGGCGTACAAACTCCGATGAATCGAGATAACATCATCAAACAACTTTTAGTTTTAAAACACATTACTTATACCATAAAACACGATTAAATCCATCGAAACCCTAAAATCCATCAAACCGTCCAATTTCGTAAAACCCGAAAATGCCAATTTACCGTTTTTCATCAAAACTTGACATTTAAATGAAACCAATAGTTATAAAACTCATTATATAGCATAACTAGACTATACAAACCGTTACTATATTTTTATTACACAAATTTATATTAATTTGAAATTTCTAGTTTGCAACATTTAACAATTTTCAACATTTTCCAAGCAAAATACCACAATTCCACCACAAAACATGATTTTGCATGAATTAATGTATTAAACCACAATTCATGATGATAATGATTTAATGAAACCATAAATTATATTTTTAATCTCATTTATTTAGGAATTTTCAAAATCTAGTTTACAAAATAATAGCATTTTATTAGTATTTTCCAATTCTCAAAGTAATCTAGTGATCAAACTAAGTTTTTCTTTCCATTTACATGCTAATACTCTCACTAAAACTACAATCTAATGATAGCAACTTTAATTGGAAATTTATATTACCCACAAACACATTTTAGAAAAATCTAGTTAGCTAATTTCCTTATTTAAAATAATTTTAAATGAAAATTTTACAATTTAACAACCATGCAATATTTTCCAATTCTAAAAGTGTTAAACTAACTATTATAACCCTGATTAATTATTAAAAACCCTAACTTGAATTTACAACCCTAACTTGCATTTTTTTTTAAAAACATAGAATTAATTCATTAAATCTAATTAAGCTTAAATGATCATCTAATAACAGTAAATCAAAAGAAAGAAAATTATACCTCCAAAATGTGAAATCCAAACAAGAAATGAGCCTCCAAAATACATGCTTTCCCACTCCAAAATCCATATAAAAAAGGGTATAGAATAAAGGGTATGAAGAGATTAGGATTTTGTGTATTTTTTGTTGAATTTTTGATGTAATTTGATGGATTTTTGTGCAAAAATGAGGTGGAAATGGGGGGGGGGCAGCCATGGGGGGTTGTGGCCGGCCTTGAGGGAGTGAGGGAGAGAAAGAAATGATTAAGGAAAAGTGTAGAAGTTTCAAGAGGAGAAATATCACTTAATGGTCTTTTCATGGTTTATTTAATTATTTATTTATTTGTTTACTATAGAAACTCAAGAAAGCTCTAGAAAATAGGAAAGATTTGCAAATAACTTTTGCATGATACATACTAAATTCTAACATGCCATGGTTCATTTTTACAAATTAAAACCATTTAAATTTGTAATTTACACTAATTTAGTGTAAAAATAAAGCTTATGTTAATATTTAAAATAATTAATTTAGGAATTTTTTTTAATTAAACTAAAAATTTATAAGTGGCTAAATAAACACTATTTATTAGTAATTACATAATTAAATAGGTATTTTTGAATTTATAATGAAAAACAATTGCGGTTTGATTTTACGACAAATACATTTTGCTTTACCGAAAATCAAAAAATTTACTTAAGCAATTTTATTCATTTAATTATTTTTAAAACGTTACAATCTTCCCCCCTTTAAGAAATTCGGTCCCCGAATTTAAATTAAAACTCCTCCTCCAAATACTAAAACATTTAGCAAAACACTCAAATCGTCGGGGCTCCGAAATCATCAATACATAACAAAAATCAACTCCGTCAAGCATAACGCAATCATCGGAGTTATGGCGAGAATAAAATATCAAAACCCAATGTGAAACCATCATAATATACATCAATCTATAACTTATATATAGTGTGCATCATAGTGAAATCACCTAAATATCATAATAAAGAAGCATACGAAAACCCCTCTTGAAAATCGCCGTGCAATGCACGTGTCACGGCATAAGTAGAGGACGTTTATTTAAAAAAAAACTATATATATATATATATATATATATCTTTTATTTAACATACACGTCCCGTCTGGTTACTAAATCAAATAATAATGATTATGAAAACATACTGCTCAAACTAAAATCAATCCCAATCACATCAATAAAATGTCATGTGCGTCCGGTGCGCACTGAAATCGAAACCAAATGCAGAAACCATGAATACCCACAAAACAAAACTAAGTGCAACAGGTGTGCACCAAAAACATCTGTCAAGTGCAACGGGCGTGCACGACTCACTATCAGGTGCATCTAATCTGCACAAAACCCCGATTTAGTGCATCTGGTGTGCACAAAATCGCATCAAGTGCGCCAAGTATGCGCAAGAATCCTAATCAGGTGCACATGGTGCAAGAAAACATACATCGAATACCAAAATTGAAATCTCAGCACAAAAATGCTTAAAACTAAGTCGAAACATATGTCAAAATCATGTGTAACCCCTATGCACGAAATCAAATCAAAAATCTCAAAATATATAAAACCAAATCAAGTGTACTGGGTGTGTACTAAACAACATCAATACAACGGATATATGAAACACAAATAGAATGAAATGAAGGTACACACATGAAATACCAATCATAGAACAAAGTCCTCAAAATACCAAAATCCAATCAACGAAAAATATGAAATTCAAATCACTAAATCACAATCGTAAACACTATCGTCAATGTGCGCCTCTTTCCTCTGATGTCGACTGCTTCGAACTCGTTCTTTCATAGGTGTGCTGACTGCGCTACCAACGGCAATACTCATGTCTAGAGTCTCCCACATAGTCGATCCCTTCACTTGATATCCGGACTACATTAAACTTTTCGATCGATCCATCAAAATCCCATAATTCCCCGAGAGCTCAACACTCAAGTACAGTTTAAAAATATCCGGTACATACCCCAGCATCGATGATCCAGCCGTAGAAGGGCAAACCCAATCCTCACTAATGGCACAGCGGAACTGCCGTAAACCCTAAGGTTCAAGGGCGTTCTCGTGGTCATTATGTCGAGTTAGGGTTTCATTCTTCTAGAGGGTCCATCGAAATACCTGCATGTTCTTCCGAATACTTTAAACTTAGGAAAATGGTTTTCTGATAATCGTTCGAACCCTTTAACTTCATCCGGACGGCATGTGAATACCCTTCGTCCGCACGCTAAGCAATGCTTCAATCCTCAAGAATAGCCAATACTCTAATGGTTATCGCATTCGAGCCGCAGCTTCCTCTGCCCGTGCGCCCGTGGTAACAGAACCACCCTCCGACATCGACGAAGATAGATCAAGGAACGAATGAAATACGGTGCAAACAAATGTACATCCTAAGGCTCCTTAAGCAGAGTAGCGTATCGTAAGTATGCCGCGGACCATACCCACGGTACGTTACTCTACCTAAATCGCCTACTCCATCAACCAAGGGTCATCTAGACTTATACAGGGTTAAACCTAGCGCTCTGATACCAACTTTGTCACGACCCGAAAGTACGGAACGTGACCGGCACTTAGATTACGAAGCGTCTAGAGGCGCCACGTAACCTAAGTAAGCCGAAGCCCAGAAATATAAACCATAAAAGAAGAAAAGAAGAAAAGAAAAGAAAACAAGTATAAAAACATCAGCAGATTTTACCAAAAATTTCGGCAGAGTCTCCTCTGTAAAAACTGGCCTCAAACGGGTACAACAAGTATAATATACATAAACAATAAAAAGCATCCCCAAACGGGAGCTAGCATCAACGCCAACAGGCGGAAACAACCACAACAAGCACAATAATACACAACGCCAGTAGGCGAGGCTCAAAACTCAAAAGAAAACAAAACCACCAGATCAGAATAATACATGCGCGACTCTAAGGTCGAAATAAAAGACTGGTCCAATAACTTATCAAGTAATACAAATATGGTTGATGGAGCTTACTAGGTACAAATGAATGAATAAAAGTACAATGGTGGTTCGGATACAAGTGAACCAACCTACCGTGCAATTCACCCTGAAGAAAAGATGTGCCAAAAAGCTGCCACGGAAACCTGTACATCGAACCTGTAATAAAATTTGGAACAACGGGGGTGAGTAGAAGACATCTACGAAAAGAAATCGAATGCACGACGCTATCCTAGGTCATAATAATACACTACTATATCTCAATCATCTAGAATAGCAGGGTAAAACTACGTGTAAGTGCAAATACTCCGTGTCGTGTCAGTACCTCATATAGTACTATGTCATATGAAATGAAATGCATGCACCATGAATGTAAAGTAACAAATCCTGAAATCCAGATATATATGTATGAGAACTCTTTAGCTGTTATCATAGTAAAGTGTGTATAAGCATCTGAAATCTCAACAATGAAATCCATGGAAATCCGTGTCAAGCATCGACACAACACATGTAACCTCCAGTCTCAATATGTCGGGCTCCGTCAGTCCGGATCGGCCCATATCATCAAATCCCACGACAACGGTCGGTATCCTCCGGATATCCGCCGCGCCAGACATCACCGGTAGGTAGCCTTCCTCTGCCAGGCTCATCGTCTACAACTCGATCTTCTTGCCCCGGGGTACCATACCGGGTCCACCATGTACCCGAGACGGTTCATCCACTCCTCGAATCGGGTCTCGAAATCCAACAGAAAACATGAAATACTCATGGTGGACGACACATACATCACGAGAAAACCGCATCTTATTTTAAAAAGAGAAGAGGAGAGAGAGAGAAGTTTTTATATATTTTTGCGGTTTTCCCCAAAAATCCAGAAATCTCATAGAAATCCAAATCTCAAAATCATGAGTAACTATATGATAAGTGTCGGCATATGCCCATAATACTGCATGATAACATGAAAATATGAATGCATGAATGTCTAAGTAATGAATATCTTGTCTTATACTAACATCAGAGAGTGATCACAATATTATATCGGTTTAGTTGTTAACTGATTCTATCAATAAAAGATAATATGATCTAAAGTGTACGTGACATAGCAATTACCGATGATGTGTGTGAGCCGGCAAATAAGTGTGCGTGGAATATGCGCATCATCGGTAATGGTGCTGGTGTCCTAACAGGTAAAGTTTATATTGATTATAGCAACATATAAAAGAACATGCACCATGAAGATTACAGTATGAATGTAAATACAGGTGTGCATTATCCACTCCTCTGCGAGATACGAGTACAACTACCACTATGTGAGTCGAACCTAAACCAGTGTCCATCTAACATCCTAAGGAACTAAACCTAATAGACTAGTCAGTAAGAAACTGGAGTCTACCCAAGGTCTAAATCAATATCTCTAATAGTCGGCGATCCCGCCTCAATAGCGTCACGTACGTAGTACGGCTTCCTCGAATCAAGAGTGCGGATCAATCATCAAATCTAAGCCTCGTACGGTAAAATCCATCGTACGGCATCCCAATATCGGTTTACGGGTCAAGTATCTCCTAGGTGTCTCATTATTCGTATAATGTCATTATCAACACATCTCATGATCAAGGTGCTAAACTGTGATCGCATACATCAATCATATATCATTGCCATCATGATAAGCATCATTAGTTTATCCACAGAAATATCATGTCATATGTATCATATCGAAATCAAGTCATACATATCCCATATCGCGATCAATCACAAGTCATAGTCCGGGTACTATTATAGAGTCCCATGTACCTCAATATCATCACTACCCCTTATAATTTTAGTATACATGTTCATTATCTCATTCTCTAATGATCCGCTCACACTTAATACGACTATATAGCCAAGAATCACGGCATCAAGCCCAGTTACACTATTTCATCATACCTCGGATATCATATCACATCAATGAATCACATATACGTGTTGTATATATATGTATATACCTATACCTAGTTCTATATACATACACATACACGTAAACCCCATGTCGAGTTTCAGTGTGTGCGTGTGTGTGTTTCTATCTGAAACCTACGAACCTCTTCCAAGGTACTCATCCTCTGATATGGTTTTCCTAAATCAGTCTAGTCCAGCCTAGGGTCCTACTGATTAAGAATATAAGGTCGCATCTGGTTTCCTAATGTCAATAAGCACTATTCCTACTCTACGTTGCGGGGGTGCTAAACGCCATCCACCCGACTTCCCCCCGTAAATATACATCTACTCACCTGGTCCATGTCTGCCGAAGACAGTGTCGCCATCCTCCTCTTCATCGCCCGCAGTCCACGTGAGGGGTACCTAGACGCAAACATTTAAATAGCATCGTAAATCGAATCACATACAAAAGTCAAACGATACAAAGAACAAGCATAGGTTAAAACCTATGTCCCGTCCACGCAAAAGAACCAAATACCGCTCGATATCGGCGTACATACTCCGATGGATCGAGATAACATCATCAAACAACTTGTAGTTTTAAAACACATTACTTATACCATAAAACACGATTAAATCCATCGAAACCCTAAAATCCATCAAACCGTCCAATTTCGTAAAACCCGAAAATGCCAATTTACCGTTTTTCATCAAAACTTGACATTTAAATGAAACCAATAGTTATAAAACTCATTATATAGCATAACTAGACTATAAAAACCGTTACTATATTTTTATTACACAAATTTATATTAATTTGAAATTTCTAGTTTGCAACATTTAACAATTTTCAACATTTTCCAAGCAAAATACCACAATTCCACCACAAAACATGATTTTGCATGAATTAATGTATTAAACCACAATTCATGATGATAATGATTTAATGAAACCATAAATTATATTTTTAATCTCATTTATTTAGGAATTTTCAAAATCTAGTTTACAAAATAATAGCATTTTATTAGTATTTTCCAATTCTCAAAGTAATCTAGTGATCAAACTAAGTTTTTCTTTCCATTTACATGCTAATAATCTCACTAAAACTACAATCTAATGATAGCAACTTTAATTGGAAATTTATATTACCCACAAACAAATTTTAGAAAAATCTAGTTAGCTAATTTCCTTATTTAAAACAATTTTAAATGAAAATTTTACAATTTAACAACCATGCAATATTTTCCAATTCTAAAAGTGTTAAACTAAATATTATAACCCTAATTAATTATTAAAAACCCTAACTTGAATTTACAACCCTAACTTGCATTTTTAAAAAAAAACATAGAATTAATTCATTAAATCTAATTAAGCTTAAATGATCATCTAATAACAATAAATCAAAAGAAAGAAAATTATACCTCCAAAATGTGAAATCCAAACAAGAAATGAGCCTCCAAAATACATGCTTTCCCACTCCAAAATCCATATAAAAAAGGGTATAGAATAAAGGGTATGAAGAGATTAGGATTTTGTGTATTTTTTGTTGAATTTTTGATGTAATTTGATGGATTTTTGTGCAAAAATGAGGTGGAAATGGGGGGGGGCAGCCATGGGGGGTTGTGGCCGGCCTTGAGGGAGTGAGGGAGAGAAAGAAATGATTAAGAAAAAGTTTAGAAGTTTCAAGAGGAGAAATATCACTTAAAGGTCTTTTCATGGTTTATTTAATTATTTATTTATTTGTTTACTATAGCAACTCAAGAAAGCTCTAGAAAATAGGAAAAATTTGCAAATAACTTTTGCATGATACATACTAAATTCTAACATGCCATGGTTCATTTTTACAAATTAAAACCATTTAAATTTGTAATTTACACTAATTTAGTGTAAAAATAAAGCTTATGTTAATATTTAAAATAATTAATTTTGGAATTTTTTTTAATTAAACTAAAAATTTATAAGTGGCTAAATAAACACTATTTATTAGTAATTACATAATTAAATAGGTATTTTTGAATTTATAATGAAAAACAATTGCGGTTTGATTTTACGACAAATACATTTTGCTTTACCGAAAATCAAAAAATTTACTTAAACAATTTTATTCATTTAATTATTTTTAAAACGTTACAATCTGGTTATAGCTACATGTTTATATTTACTTGATGTTATTTTAGAATTGGAGAGATTAGGAACAGCATGATATTATATTAACTTGTTACAGTTAATTGCTGCTTTTTCTCTATATGCTCGCATTTCAGATTTAAGATGCGTAAACTTTATTCATGGATTTTCGCATTGAGATATGGATTTTTCATGATGTTTTCTGGATTTGGGAACCGTGGTAGTTCAAGAAATTATGCATTATTCGAAAAACCCGGTTTCCTATGATATGATATTTCAGCAGCCACCATGAGATTTGTCGTTTACGATGTGTATACCCCACGCGAGGAAAGGAGGGGTCCGTGTGCGGGTACATGGTGGGGCCCGGAGGTACCCCGAAGCAAGAACGATGTCGTGGTGCTCAGGCGATGAGGCGATAACATGGACTCAAAACGGATCTTTGTTAAACTATCTACCTAACAACCTAACTAGGAGTTGTTAACTACTCGGTTAGGGGGTTATACCTTTCTTGAACTCCTTCGTCTTCAACTCTTGATGGTGTATGGATCGGCTTCATCCCGTCGTCTCCTTGCGCCGAAGATCGATCCACCCGAAATCTTCTACCTTTGGCTTCTTCTTCGAACTTTGAAGAAACTAGTTCACTCGGTTTGCTAAACCTTGTGAACTAGAGTGAGTAGAGGATTGTTTTGGTATGTTTTAATCTCTAGGGCAATGAGTCTCAACACATGAGAATGTTTTGCCTTGAGGTAGAGAGAGCAAGAGGAAGAGGGTGAGAACAAGGGAATGAGAGAGCTCAAAGGAGAGAGAAAACCAATGAAAGAATGAGTCTCTCTTTTCTCTTTCACCCTCTCATAATCCAAAAACATCATGAGCCATAATGTTAATCAAGTATTATGTGATGGTTCATATCATGTCAAAGGCAATATCATTTTCATGCACCCATTTTGCAAAGCACAACAAGCAAGCAAAAGTCTTTGCATGAAAATGACAACCATTGTGATGATGATGGTCAACTAGTCCAACCTAGTCAACCGGTCAACAAGTCAACAAAGTCAACCCCTCAACAACTATGTCACTATAATACTTAATTAATATTATTGCTAATTATATATCTTATTCTCATTAGGGTTAAGCAAAATTCAATGGTCAACAGTCAACTGTCAACAGTCAACAGTCAACAACCCCAATGAGAATACTCTGCCTCTGTCTCTCTGTCAACTGTGCATACACAACCGCATCCGCGTTCCGAGGAACATGAATACAAATGAGATAAAACCAATCCTAAAACGTACACTAGGATCTGGCTTAAACCAAAGCCTGCTAGTGTTAACTGTCCGGACACTGAACGTGCACAAGTGCACGGATGTGACCGAACCCTGTCGCAAAACCATGCGACCTCTACTCTTTTGCCCAAAGACGAATAGCTTTCTGTGTGGGACTCTAAAGACTCGACACTACGCTGGCAGTGGGTTTAACCACAGACCGCAAGCGGCACTAGCTATGCGTAACGGTCCCCAGGTAGATGCCGACAAGAAGACTGACGAGGTGAAACCCATCTGAACTCCTACTGAGCCTGAATGTGACAATCTCCGTACAGTCCGGTCTGTTCGTCTGATACATCGCATGGCGGGCCTGGGGGTGGTGAACGTCAGTCCCCTAATAGCGGTACAAGTCGTGTCGGAGTGTAGCCCAGAACACCCTGAGATAACACTGGAAGCCTACCAGTATATCTCGCTTGCCCTGGCCAGGGACTACTCGTGTAATGGCTCTCCTAGACACAGCGCGATGTCAACCCCCAATACCGGGAGAGACGAATCCTGTCTAACCGTCACTGCCTCCAAGTGCTTCGGGACTGCACCCAAAAACTACCTGTTTGCACAACTCCTTTGAGCCGTGGTAGGGTAGTAATCAAAGTACAGTGGGAACACACTCGAGGCGAAGTGACAGTGTCAAGTCAGCGGAATAAGCTGTACTCATGTCACCTGGGAACTGATAACTGACGATAGGTATAATTCCAACCAATCAGTTCCCGACGAGTCATGTCCAGTGTACTCGTAACCTAACGAGCACCCGCATACTATCTCAAGTACGACGTACTGACGGCTGTGGGACAGACCGTCTCCCGAGCTGGGATAAGAAGCGCATACGCTAGTCTACTCCGGAGTATCGATGCCCTGTCTCGATAGTCCTGCGACTAGGGACCTATATAAGGATGTGTTTGTGGATTACCCAGCCCCCACGAGTGTGATTGCCATCACAACGCTGGTAATCAAGCAAAGATCCTAAGGGCTCCACTAATGTGTATAGGTGATATACTAAAAATAAACACATGTACACATTGAAGTAGAAACAAACCAAGTAGCATACTACCATTTTGAGCAAGATTGTCAATACAAGGTGAATATCCCAAGCTTCCATTAAGTAATATACATACTAGTATGATACAGTAATGGCCTCTAGGGCATATACACTAACAATCTCCCACTTGCACTAAGGCCATGTACTGGCGTATCGAAGACCTATCATCTCGATCAGCCGCTCGAACTGAGTCTGGGGTAAGGCCTTCGTGAGTGGATCAACAGTGTTATCTTCCGTATTTACTCTCTTCACCTCGATCTCCCTGCGATCAACGATCTCCCTGATCAGGTGGTACCACCTCAAAATATGCCTGGACTTCTGATGGGACCTGGGTTCCTTCCCTAAAGCTATAGCGCCGTTGTTGTCACAATACAGCGGTATTGGATCAACACTGGTAGGAACCACCAGAAGTTCCGTGAGGAACTTCTTCATCCAGACAGCTTCCTTTGCGGCATCGCAAGCAGCTATGTACTCCGCTTCCATAGTTGAGTCAGCAATGGTTTCCTGCTTGGAACTCTTCCAGCAAACCGCCCCTCCATTGAGCGTAAATACATAACCCGACATGGACTTGGAATCATCCTTGTCACTCTGGAAGCTGGAGACAGCAAAGGCCTCAATCTGGAGGTCTTTTCCGCCATACACCAAGAACATCTCCTTAGTCCTTCTCAGGTACTTGAGAATGTTCTTTACTGCTATCCAGTGTTTCTTCCCTGGGTTTGACTGATACCGGCCTACAACGCTCAATGCATATGCTACATCTGGTCTGGTACACAACATCGCATATATAATAGAGCCTACCGCAGATGCGTAGGGTATTGATGACATGCGAGCCCTTTCCAAATCAGTCTTGGGAGACATCTCTTTGGAGAGGGTGATTCCGTGACAAGCCGGTAGATTACCGCGCTTGGAATCTTCCATACTGAATCGTTTCAGTATGGTGTCGATGTACCTTGACTGTGAAAGTCCCAACATCCTCTTAGATCTATCACGATAGATCTGGATCCACAGAATGTAGTTGGCATCGCCCAGGTCCTTCATGGAGAACCTCTGCGACAAGAATCCTATGACTGACTGTAGCATAGGAATATCATTTCCTATTAGGAGAATGTCATCGACGTACAAGACGAGGAATACCACATTTCTCCCTATAATCTTACTGTAAATGCATGGTTCATCTGGGTTTTTGACAAAGTCGAATTCTTTGACAGTATCATCAAAGCAGATGTTCCAACTCCGCGATGCCTGCTTGAGTCCATAGATGGACTTGAGCAACTTGCACACTTTACCGCTGCTCCCACTCTGAATGAATCCCTCTGGCTGATCCATATAGACGCACTCTTCTAAATTTCCATTTAGGAAAGCCGTCTTTACGTCCATCTGCCAGATCTCATAATCGTGGAAGGCAGCAATGGCAAGAAGGATCCGAATGGATTTAAGCATGGCTACCGGAGAAAAGGTCTCGTCATAGTCCAAACCAGGTCTTTGACGAAAACCCTTTAAGACGAGCCTAGCTTTATAGGTTACAACCTACCCATCTACACCAATCTTCTTTCTGAAGATCCATTTGCAGCCTACGGGTTTTACCCCTTCTGGAGCAAAGTCCAAAGTCCAAACTTTGTTGGTGTACATGGACTCCATCTCGGTCCGCATTGCATCCAGCCATTTTACCGAGTCACCACTCTGAATGGCTTGCTGGAAGCTAGTAGGCTCACCATAATCTATGGTGCAATCCTCTCTATCCCCGTCTATGAGAAAACCGTAGTATCTCTCGGGCGGATGAGATTGCCTACTACTCCTGCGGAGTGGCGCAGGAATGTCCGGTTCTCCTGAAACTTCTGGTTCTTCCAAGCTTTCAGTAATAGCTTGTGGTTTTGGAATTTCTTCCAGTTCTATTGCGCTCCCACTTATTCCTTTTTCTAAAAACTGATGTTCCAGAAAGTGGGCATGACGAGAAAAAAAAACCTTTTGTTCCTCTGCGTAAAAGAAAAAATACCCCCTGGAGTTCTTTGGGTATCCCACAAACTTACACAGTACTGAGCGTGCCTCGAGTTTTTCCGCATGCTGCTTTTTAACAAAACCTGGACATCCCCATGTCATTAGGTACTTAAGACAGGGTTTCTGCCCACTCCACATCTGATATGGGGTGTAGGCACAGTCTTGGTTGGAGCCTTGTTCAAGAGATATGCAGCTATTTCTAGTGCATAACCCCAGAAAGATCGCGGTAACTCAGCCTTACTTATCATGGAACGAACCATATCCAATAGGGTCCGATTCCGCCTTTCCGATACACCGTTGTGTTGTGGTATGTATGGAGGAGTAAGTTGACAGAGAATTCCATTCTCTTTTAAGTAGTCCAGAAACTCGGCACTCAAGTATTCTCCACCTCGATCAGATCTCAGTGTCTTAATACTTTTGCCTGTTTGTTTTTCAACTTCATTCTTGTATTCCCGAAATTTCTCAAAGGCCTCGGATTTGTGCTTCATTAAGAAGACATGTCCATACCTAGAGAAATCATCTGTGAAAGTAATGAAGTATGAATAACCGCTTCGTGCATGTGTAGACATTGGACCACACACATCACTGTGTATGAGTCCCAAGAGCTCGCTCGCTCTTACTCCGTGTCCAGTGAATGGAGTCTTTGTCATCTTTCCCATGAGACAAGATTCATAAGTGGCATAAGACTGGTACTCGAACGGATCCAAGTATCCTTCTTTATGTAACTTTGTTAACCGTGTCTCATTGATGTGACCCAGTCTACAATGCCATAAGAAAGCCTGATTTAATTCTGGAGACTTTCTTTTAAGTGTGTTCTGGGCACTGAATATCTGAGCTTGATTTAATACATATATACCGTTATTTAATGTACCTGACCCAATCAGTACTTGATTTAGGTGGATGTTTACTACATCGCTTACAAAAGTAAAATCATATCCTTCCTTAGAAAGTAAGGATACAGATATTGTAACACCCGAGCCCAATAATGCTATGTATATTACTAGTTAAGGGTTATGGTTTGCTCTTTCCAATTTTCCTGATTTTCTGGTGTTTATTACTAAATTTTACCCGGTTAAGTCATTTTGGCACATAACAAATTTTAACTCCGAAAATGAAATTTAAGATGTCCATGTTGGCCTACTCGTCGCCACTAGTCGCGTGGTAGCGTCCGCGTGTCAAGATTCCGTTCCGTTTGGCCGAACGGGCAAGTTTGGGCGACTACGCGCGCGTGCAAGTGTCCGACTTGGGGGCATGCATTTTAATCACTAAACACCTCTTTTCAAAATTTGGAACCCGCTTAAAATCATATAATTTGGATTTGGAACATTTGGGCGCAACCCGGGCGCGATTTGGAAATGTTTCATTTCGCGCCAAAAAGGGCCCGTTTCAATTTAATTTATATAACTAAAATATATATATACGTATATTTCTTCCTAACAATTTATTCCTCAAATCCTTCTCAAATATCTCTCTCTTACCTCCTGCAGCCAATCGCGTGGCTCCTTTTGCTCGTGGGCCCCCTCCTTTCCAACTCTTTCTCTATCTCTCTCTTTCCCTCAGTCTCTCTCTCTCATCCTCACGAATCTCTCTCAAATCTCTCTCTCTCTCTCCTCTATATTAATCCATGCATCAGCCGCCTCCTTCCCTCAACCCACGCGACCACGAGAACCCCACGCAAACCCTAACCCTAGCTCACGCAGATCTCACCGCCGGCCTCCTCGCGACCTCGCCGTCGCCGCCCTCACCACCACGACCTCCACCGCACTCACCTACCCTCTTCCTCCCGTTCGCCCGCTCCTTCCCGCGCCCGCAACCCTTCTCCCCGACGCCTCCATCCCCTCGCAACCTCACCGTCGACGTCGCCCATCGTCGTCGACGACCCCGCGACTCCCTTTCACCCTACTCGACCCGACCTCGTCGTCGTTCCCTCCTCCCCTCGCCGGAAAAGAAAACCCGACCCTTCACCCAACGCCTGCACCTTCCCTGTTCGCCGGAAAACGCGCCGGCGACCTCGTCGACGCCACCTCCGACCACCTCCCTTCCCTCTCGACCACCAGAGGCGACCACCACCCTCGCACTCGCTGCAGCACCCCTTTCCAGCGAACTCAAGATTGTTCCAGCCACCGTCTTCGCCGTCGCTGCCTCGCCGGCGATCCAGTGCCGTCGAACCCGTCGTGGTCACCCCCTGGTGTCTCCCTGTAAGTCTCCTTCTCTTTCCTTTTGGTACAACCCCGCTGGTCGTTTTGGCGTATATCGTATCTTTGTCGCTAACTTTGCTATTTGGGTATTGCCGGAACCCGACCGTGCCGTTTGACGAACCCGACGCTCCAGCGAAGTCCCCTGGTCCGTGTGATCCCATTGACCTCTGTCGAGACTCGATCCGTGGCCCGTGCTTCCATATCGCAGTTTCTGCCGACATCGCATCCGTGTTTCGGTTTGCGGAACCGCCGAGGCAAGTATCTGAATACTTGCTTAACATGCTACAACTTAACCATCATATTGTAACCACACAACTAATATAATATCGATACCTGTTATAACTTAGAATTGCTAGCCACGATTATCCGTAACTTTAAATTAATGAAATCATTGCTCGCATTAACCGGTCTGCTATTAATTCATGCTTAACTAATCAAACCAAGTAGATCATCCCCAATTCATTCGTTAAAATCACTCATGAGACAATTATTATGCTTAGTTCAGATTCTTGTAACTCCACTACGTATATTACCGATATTGTTCGTCTTGTGGCTTTTGCACCTCAAAGGTGCGTGAACCGGATTAATATGAAAATACAAACATCACTGTGTTCACATAGAATAATATTTGCTATTTACTGTTTCCTGCCACTGTTCATTACGTGTTACTATACCTGTTATCATCATATACCTGATTGCATTACATATTGACCGATCTTGATATACCTGACTCATGTACTGATACACCGGACACAACACCCTGTACATATCGACTCTACCTGTTGAAAGTAACCTGACCTGTTACCTGATCTCATGCCTAATGCCGACAAAACCTAACCATTCCTGCTGTCGATCCAGACAGACCTACCTTTACTTGACTTGTGTTGGCATTAGTCCTTGACTACTGAATACCTGACTGACATACATAGTTTGGGGGTATGGGGAAATCAAAGGTGAAACCGACTTGTAACTCAACAGTTCGATACATTGTTCTGATCAGTCTTACGGGCTTGGCCGGTCCGGGAGTGATGATGCTGACATTACTCGTCTATCCTACTACCTTCTACTGCTTAGCGGCACGTCTCGGACTCAGCCCCGAGGATTATGACCGTGGTCCCGGGCACGCACGGGATACTATTGAGTTACATCGACGATTCATCAATTGGTTTCAAAGACTATAGAGTAGAAAACCTGATAGGACAGTTAGTCACCATTGCACACTACCCTGCTTGTTATTTCTTATTACTGCTTATTTCATGTTCATATTGCATTGCTTATTATCATGTTCACATTATATACTTGATGTCATGACGCGCTGACGTCTGGGTTTTGCATGGCCCAGATTCCGTACCTTTGTCGTCGACCGAGCAGGAGTACTTCAGCCAGCAGGCTGAACTGTGAGTTCTTGAGAGTTTAGTTTATTTCTGTCATTTCATTTCCAGATGTGAGCCCGCATTATGGGACATACTGTTTATTCATTGTATTGGATCATTAGCTTCCGCACTTATTGTTTATTGATTCTTGTTATTATGGATTTGGACATGTATTAGTTTAGTTTTTTTATCTTGTTCTTGATATCCTTACAACCGTAATGTGACTGTGGATGGATACTTCCTACCCACAGGTAGCATGGTTGGCTATGTCACGTGCCCAAACTTGCGTACTCTGGGAAGCGGGGCGTGACATGGTTTTATGGTATCAGAGCCATAGGTTATTTGGGTTGATTCTTTGTAGTTGGGTATCACACCCGATACACGAATCAGAATACCCGTAATTAGGAAACATGTCCTGCCACCTTGACCGTTTTACCGTCCTTGAATCATTCTTCCGGATCATGTCGACATGCAAACTTACTTTGCATTGTCAATTCGAAAACCTAATTTCTTGTTATCTCTAGGACTTAGGCGACTTGGGTGGAGTTAAGTAATTGCGGCTATGATACCGCGGCATAGCTACAATGCAGTACTCTATTTAAGTATCTTGGAGTTCTAGCCTTGATTTATATATATTGAATCTATCATCATGCTAATGTTGTTTGTTTTGATTTCAGGACCATGGCAGATAAGAATTTCAAGACGTATCAGAGGCGTGTGGATGAAGCCGCCATGTTAGGAGTGATACGAGGGATGTTGGAAAATCAGAAGAGGCAAACTGAGCTGATCCAACAGCAAGCAGATTCATTTCAGGAGGGTTTGCAGGCTATTCAGCAGTCTGTAAACACCGCTGTAGCAAAGCCAGTCGACCGAGTAGGGACCGTGGCAGATTTCAGACGGTTGGGTCCTACTACTTTTACTGGCTTGGAGGAGCCGTTGCCAGCCGAGCAGTGGCTTGTGGACACAGAGAATTTATTGATTGCGGCGCAGATCCCAGAAGACAAGAGAGTTGATGTAGTGCGCATTCAGCTGGTGGATTACGCCCGAGAGTGGTGGCTTGTGGAGGAGACCCGCCTGTCCAAGCCAATCAGTTGGGCGGATTTCTCCAAAAGTTTCTTGGAAAAGTTCTTCCCGCGGACTGCACGGGAGGAAATGGAGGAGAGATTTATTGGGCTGAAACAAAATGGAGCAGCTGTGGATGTACATTCAGCGGAGTGGATGAGACTTAGCCGTTTCGCTGGACCCTTAGTCGCCAAGGAGGCAGACAGGGCGCGAAGGTTCTTGCGCAGTTTGGATGTGGACATCCAGAGGCAGATTGTCTCCCTGGGTTTGACCACTTTCTCGCAGGTTCTTACGGCAGCCAGAGAGCAGCAGAGTTTATCAGGATCGAAAGGGAACCTTCACCAGACAGCAGCTGCGGCCAGGAAGCCTGCATTTGTACCTAACCGAGATCATGGGCGCAGAGGTATTCCAGTGGACCGTCGAGGTGTAGCGCCAATGAAGAAGCCTGTGATCGTTGACCGAAGGAAGAGCGTGACCTGCGCCTACTGCCACTTACCTGGGCACGTGCATAAGGAGTGTAGAAGAAGACTGGGACTTTGTCTGGTTTGTGGAGCAGCCGATCACGCAGTTGGTGCTTGTCCGTCGAAGCTTCGCACGAGAGAGGATATACGGAAGACTCCGCAGAGACCGTTCCAGGGGCAGAAGCAGTTGACACAAGGACCCAACCAGGGTCGAGCTTTCACCTTGACAGCTGAGGAAGCCAAGGCATCAGGAGAAGTGGTTTCAGGTACTGTACTCGTTCGTGGTTTTCCCGCTTTGGCATTATTTGATTCCGGAGCATCCCACTGTTTCATGTCATCCAAATTTATAACGACACACTCGATCACCTGCACGACCCTGTCTAGTTTCTGGGACATACACACTGGGAATGGGAAAATCATAGCTAGTAAGGAATGTAGAGATTGTACGGTTGTTGTTTGCGGACGAGAGCTTTTTGCAGATTTCTTGGTGATTGATACGGGCAGTTATGATGTAGTTTTGGGAATGGATTTTCTTGGCACTTTCCACGCACACATTGATTGTAGGGCAAGGAAAGTAATTTTCCAGATTCCCGGGCACCCTGAGTTTACTTTCATTGGAGGAAGCAGTTCTGTCGGGCCAGTCGAGTTTAGGGCTAGGCCGACGAACAATGTTCTTGCGGCTATGGTTGTGGATAGTAATGAAGAGCCGGCAGTTGTTCGCGACTTTATGGATGTGTTTGAAGATATTTCAGGCCTACCGCCGAAGCGAGATGTGGAGTTTGCGATCGACCTTATTCCTGGTGCAGCGCCAGTATCAAAATCTTATTATCCGATGGCACCGGTGGAATTGGAAGAAGTTAAGAAACAAGTGGGTGAATTACTCGAGAAGGGATGGATTCGAAGCAGCAACTCACCTTGGGGAGCTCCAGTTCTCTTAGTAAAGAAGAAGGATGGCACGAGGAGAATGTGCATCGATTACCGAGAATTAAACCGGGTGACTATTAAGAACAAGTACCCGATCCCTCGCATTGGAGAACTTTTTGAGCAGCTTAGTGGCGCGAGGGTATTCTCGAAACTGGACTTGCGATCAGGATATCATCAGGTCCGAGTGAAGGCAGAAGACATTTGCAAGACGGCGTTTCGGACTCGGTATGGGCATTTCGAGTATTTAGTGATGCCCTTCGGAGTGACTAATGCGCCGGCAATATTTATGGACTTGATGAACAGGATCTTTTCACCGTTCTTGGACCAGTTTATTGTGGTATTCATTGACGATATCCTGGTGTATTCGAAGAGTCCGGAGGAGCATGCTGAGCACTTAAGGATCGCACTGCAAACGCTGAGACAGGAGAAATTATTTGCGAAGATGAGTAAGTGCGAATTCTGGTTGGAAGAAGTGAAGTTTCTGGGGCATGTCGTGTCGGGCGATGGAATCGCCGTTGATCCCGAGAAGATTGCAGCAGTTCGAGATTGGCCTGTTCCAAAGAATGTTGCAGAGATAAGAAGTTTCCTTGGACTCGCCGGTTACTACAGAAGATTTGTGGAGAACTTCGCTCGTTTAGCTGAGCCGTTAACCAAGCTTACGCGTAAGGAGGTACCGTTTGTTTGGACAGATGGATGTGCATTGGCCTTCGAGACGTTGAAGCAGAAGCTGATAACCGCCCCTATCCTAACCGTACCGGATGATTCAGGAGGACTAGTGATTCACAGCGACGCATCTGGAAAGGGATTGGGATGTGTTTTGATGCAGAATGGGAAAGTCGTCGCTTACGCATCGAGACAGCTGAAGACTCATGAGCAGAACTATCCGACTCACGATTTGGAGCTTGCAGCCGTGATCTTCGCCCTGAAGATTTGGAGACACTACCTTCTGGGCGAGAGAGTTGAAGTCTTTACGGATCACAAGAGTTTGAAATATGTGTTCACTCAGAAGGAGTTGAACATGAGGCAACGCAGATGGTTGGAGCTGATGGCCGACTACGACCTTGATCTTAAGTATCATCCGGGAAAAGTTAATGTCGTGCCGGATGCACTGAGTCGGTTGCCAGCAATTCAGTTTTGACGGCACAGAGAGAGATCATTGAGGAATTTCGGAGATTTGACTTGGAGGTTGTGCTACCGCGTGCTACAGGACAGTTGATGCAGTTGCAAGTACAATCGTCCTTAGTGGAGAAGATTAAAGTGGCGCAATCGCAGGATCCTAGACTGCAAAAGTTTCGAGAGCAGGTTGGAGCCGGACTACGAACCGATTTACTGATCCATGAAGACGGTTCTTTGAGATATGGTAGCCGTGTGTGTGTGCCAAAAGGAGATGTGCGTGAGGAGCTTATGAAGGAGGCACACAGTTCAGCTTACTCTGTACATCCAGGAGGGACAAAGATGTACCGAGATATTCGACAGCATTTCTGGTGGGAAGGTATGAAACGGGAAATCGCTCGCTTCGTGGCTAAATGCTTGGTGTGTCAGCAAGTCAAGGCTGAACACCAAAGGGTTGCTGGTTTGTTGCAACCACTTCCGATTCCTCAATGGAAGTGGGAACATATAACCATGGATTTCGTGACGGCTTTACCGCGGAGTCCAAAGGGCAACAATGCAGTATGGGTGATTGTCGATCGGTTGACCAAGGCAGCTCACTTTATTCCTTTTCGGGTTGGTCAATCTACAGAAACCTTGGCAGAGCGATACATGCAGGAGATTGTCAGATTGCATGGAGTACCGGTAAGTATCGTGTCCGACCGGGACACTCGGTTCCTGTCACACTTTTGGAGGAGTTTACGAGAAAGTTTGGGGACTCGATTGAAGTTCAGCACAGCTTATCATCCCCAGACTGATGGACAATCAGAGAGAACGATCCAGACCCTTGAAGATATGTTGAGGGCTTGCATGTTAGACTTCAAAGGTTCTTGGGAAGATCATCTACACCTGGTGGAGTTTTCGTACAACAACAGCTTCCAAGCAACTATTCAGATGGCCCCGTTCGAAGCGTTGTATGGTCGTAAGTGCCGTTCACCTGTATGTTGGGATGATGTGGGTGAACGAAGGTTACTAGGGCCAGATTTGGTGGTACAGACAGTTGAGAAAGTGAATACGATCAGGAAGCATATGAAGGCAGCTCAAGACAGACAGAAAAGTTGGGCCGACACGTCAAGAAGACCTCTAGAGTTCGCCGTGGGTGATTTGGTATTCCTGAAGATATCACCGACTAGAGGGGTGATTCGCTTTGGAAGTCGGGGAAAGCTTAGTCCCCGATTCGTTGGACCCTTCGAGATATTGGAGCGTGTCGGAGAGGTATCGTACCGGTTGGCGTTACCATCGTCATTAGCAGGAGTTCACGATGTGTTTCATGTTTCTCAACTACGGAGGTATATTCGCGATGAGACCCATGTCTTGGATCTTTCAGAGTTGACCGTTCGGGAGGACCTGACTTTTGAGGAGCGACCAGTCGAGATCAAGGATCGAAGAGAAAAGGTTCTTAAGAACAAGGTTATCCCTCTTGTGCTAGTTTCTTGGGGTAACCGATCGCATGGAGAATCTACTTGGGAACGAGAAGACGAGATCCTGCAGAAATTCCCTCATCTTTTCCAGTAGTTAGTTATCTTGTATTCTTGGAATTTCGAGGACGAAATTCTTTTGTAGTTGGGTATGATGTAACACCCGAGCCCAATAATGCTATGTATATTACTAGTTAAGGGTTGTGGTTTGCTCTTTCCAATTTTCCTGATTTTCTGGTGTTTATTACTAAATTTTACCCGGTTAAGTCATTTTGGCACATAACAAATTTTAACTCCGAAAATGAAATTTAAGATGTCCATGTTGGCCTACTCGTCGCCACTAGTCGCGTGGTAGCGTCCGCGTGTCAAGATTCCGTTCCGTTTGGCCGAACGGGCAAGTTTGGGCGACTACGCGCGCGTGCAAGTGTCCGACTTGGGGGCATGCATTTTAATCACTAAACACCTCTTTTCAAAATTTGGAACCCGCTTAAAATCATATAATTTGGATTTGGAACATTTGGGCGCAACCCGGGCGCGATTTGGAAATGTTTCATTTCGCGCCAAAAAGGGCCCGTTTCAATTTAATTTATATAACTAAAATATATATATACGTATATTTCTTCCTAACAATTTATTCCTCAAATCCTTCTCAAATATCTCTCTCTTACCTCCTGCAGCCAATCGCGTGGCTCCTTTTGCTCGTGGGCCCCCTCCTTTCCAACTCTTTCTCTATCTCTCTCTTTCCCTCAGTCTCTCTCTCTCATCCTCATGAATCTCTCTCAAATCTCTCTCTCTCTCTCCTCTATATTAATCCATGCATCAGCCGCCTCCTTCCCTCAACCCACGCGACCACGAGAACCCCACGCAAACCCTAACCCTAGCTCACGCAGATCTCACCGCCGGCCTCCTCGCGACCTCGCCGTCGCCGCCCTCACCACCACGACCTCCACCGCACTCACCTACCCTCTTCCTCCCGTTCGCCCGCTCCTTCCCGCGCCCGCAACCCTTCTCCCCGATGCCTCCATCCCCTCGCAACCTCACCGTCGACGTCGCCCATCGTCGTCGACGACCCCGCGACTCCCTTTCACCCTACTCGACCCGACCTCGTCGTCGTTCCCTCCTCCCCTCGCCGGAAAAGAAAACCCGACCCTTCACCCAACGCCTGCACCTTCCCTGTTCGCCGGAAAACGCGCCGGCGACCTCGTCGACGCCACCTCCGACCACCTCCCTTCCCTCTCGACCACCAGAGGCGACCACCACCCTCGCACTCGCTGCAGCACCCCTTTCCAGCGAACTCAAGATTGTTCCAGCCACCGTCTTCGCCGTCGCTGCCTCGCCGGCGATCCAGTGCCGTCGAACCCGCCGTGGTCACCCCCTGGTGTCTCCCTGTAAGTCTCCTTCTCTTTCCTTTTGGTACAACCCCGCTGGTCGTTTTGGCGTATATCGTATCTTTGTCGCTAACTTTGCTATTTGGGTATTGCCGGAACCCGACCGTGCCGTTTGACGAACCCGACGCTCCAGCGAAGTCCCCTGGTCCGTGTGATCCCGTTGACCTCTGTCGAGACTCGATCCGTGGCCCGTGCTTCCATATCGCAGTTTCTGCCGACATCGCATCCGTGTTTCGGTTTGCGGAACCGCCGAGGCAAGTATCTGAATACTTGCTTAACATGCTACAACTTAACCATCATATTGTAACCACACAACTAATATAATATCGATACCTGTTATAACTTAGAATTGCTAGCCACGATTATCCGTAACTTTAAATTAATGAAATCATTGCTCGCATTAACCGGTCTGCTATTAATTCATGCTTAACTAATCAAACCAAGTAGATCATCCCCAATTCATTCGTTAAAATCACTCATGAGACAATTATTATGCTTAGTTCAGATTCTTGTAACTCCACTACGTATATTACCGATATTGTTCGTCTTGTGGCTTTTGCACCTCAAAGGTGCGTGAACCGGATTAATATGAAAATACAAACATCACTGTGTTCACATAGAATAATATTTGCTATTTACTGTTTCCTGCCACTGTTCATTACGTGTTACTATACCTGTTATCATCATATACCTGATTGCATTACATATTGACCGATCTTGATATACCTGACTCATGTACTGATACACCGGACACAACACCCTGTACATATCGACTCTACCTGTTGAAAGTAACCTGACCTGTTACCTGATCTCATGCCTAATGCCGACAAAACCTAACCATTCCTGCTGTCGATCCAGACAGACCTACCTTTACTTGACTTGTGTTGGCATTAGTCCTTGACTACTGAATACCTGACTGACATACATAGTTTGGGGGTATGGGGAAATCAAAGGTGAAACCGACTTGTAACTCAACAGTTCGATACATTGTTCTGATCAGTCTTACGGGCTTGGCCGGTCCGGGAGTGATGATGCTGACATTACTCGTCTATCCTACTACCTTCTACTGCTTAGCGGCACGTCTCGGACTCAGCCCCGAGGATTATGACCGTGGTCCCGGGCACGCACGGGATACTATTGAGTTACATCGACGATTCATCAATTGGTTTCAAAGACTATAGAGTAGAAAACCTGATAGGACAGTTAGTCACCATTGCACACTACCCTGCTTGTTATTTCTTATTACTGCTTATTTCATGTTCATATTGCATTGCTTATTATCATGTTCACATTATATACTTGATGTCATGACGCGCTGACGTCTGGGTTTTGCATGGCCCAGATTCCGTACCTTTGTCGTCGACCGAGCAGGAGTACTTCAGCCAGCAGGCTGAACTGTGAGTTCTTGAGAGTTTAGTTTATTTCTGTCATTTCATTTCCAGATGTGAGCCCGCATTATGGGACATACTGTTTATTCATTGTATTGGATCATTAGCTTCCGCACTTATTGTTTATTGATTCTTGTTATTATGGATTTGGACATGTATTAGTTTAGTTTTTTTATCTTGTTCTTGATATCCTTACAACCGTAATGTGACTGTGGATGGATACTTCCTACCCACAGGTAGCATGGTTGGCTATGTCACGTGCCCAAACTTGCGTACTCTGGGAAGCGGGGCGTGACAGATATGATATTACAAGTCGCACCTGGTACATACAAACAGTCACGCAGAATCAATATCTGCCCAGTTGTTAGTCCAAGGTGATATTGCCCTACAGATTCAGCATCCATGCTCATTCCGTTAGCAACCCTGAGAGACATATCACCTTTCCTGATAACCCTACGGTTTCTCAGAGCCTATAACGAATTACAGATATGAGATCCTGATCCGGTATCCATTACCCAGGAAGTAGGGTTAACCGACATACAGTTCTCAATTACAAACACACTCGAAGCCGAAGCCACAACATGCTTCGAATTCTGGCTACTGGCTTTGCAAGCCCTGCAATCCTTCTGCCAATGTTCATTCCCGTTACAATAGGAACGTCCCTCTTTAACTATATCCAGTCCCAAAACTTTTGCCCTTCCTTTTCCTTCTTCTTCCCTGGTTTCCTTCAGGGTATAAGCAGAGGGCAGGGACTGTAGAATCAAGTCAGTACTTGACTTGTTCTTCAACGTGGTCTTCAGGTTCGTAAGCTCATAAGAGCTGGTCTCTGCAAGGACGTTGCCCCCTACAGATGACCCGACAGCCAACCTCGCTTGAAGCAATTCGTTCGAGGTCTCATATCTTGCGATACGAGATTGCTCTCCATATAAAACTTTGTTATGGAGGAAGATAGAAACTGAGTCCATCTTCTCGTGCTGCCTCTGGCTTGCACTATCAACTGAGGCTAACACGAGGCACTTGGCTTTCGCACAGTCTTTTTTCGATGTCATACGAATGTCAATGTTCGTGACAGGGGAAACTGGTCCTGAGACGGCAGGGGTTTGATTAGTTAAGAGGTGTCCCAGCATGTCATGGGCAATGGACATCTGGACAGACCTTTGCCAGTCATAACAGTCAGGTTCAGTCATTTTATTATCTAGATGTAACCTAGGTGTGGTCACTGGGTCGCTGCAATTAAGAGAGAGAGAAGAAAACACTCAGCATGATGCTCTTGCAAGTTTAGATTGGTTTTTAATTTATCTAAACAGGATGGCTCCCACTGTCTCTCGAATCCCTCCTCAAACCATAAAGGAAGAATTAGTCGGGATCAATCTCACCGTACAATACTTGCTTAACCGTTCAGCCAGGCTAGTGTCGGTACTTCGAGGGAGGTTTTCCAACGCTTTCGCGAAGTTCCTTAATTTAAGAACCTCTTTTCCCTGGGGGCGTAGCCCCGCTGACACCTTTCTAGACACCTACTTGGTTTATAGCATTGATCGTTAAGTGAGAAAGTTTCCGAGGAGTAGCATATACTCACAGTAGGATCGGGATCCAAATATCATCGTGTGATAAAACTGAAGGAATCCTACCAGAATCATCACACTCCAAATGGTATGCAGCGCTAGCAAGTTTCAGTACTTATGAAACTCCCGATGTGGATTTTTGCCCTATGCTCTTATGACCTTGACGAAGGCCAAAATATCATAAGTCACATGTCAAGTTCTACCCGTCATTATCCAGGTTAATTTGAACCCACCCGTACATACCCTTGACGAAGGCCAAAATGGTAGTACGACTGTCCCAAACCAACGCATATATTTATGCTACAGATAAACATTTAGCAGCTACCAATCACTATGCCTTGGCGAAGGTCAAAATACATAGCTTGAATACTACTGAATATTTAACTGAAACGACGGAGGGCTACGAATGGTTTTGGCGAAACCATGAACGTAGTGAACTTGATATAATCGATGGAACCATGATAGCTTTTAAAAGGAGTGGCTCAAACTCCGCATTTAAAAGTTGGTTTTGAAAAGAACCGAGTGGTTTTTCGAAAGTGTTCCAACGACTTTTACTTGGTTTATTTTCTTGCATTAGTTCTTTTAATGCGTCCCATCATTTAATCCTACCATTGTAGAAAACAACCAAAATATGACGTACGCTTATGCCATTCGCATTAGCCACGGGGCCCCGTCATTACCTGTTAGGTTACTTAACTAACGACAGAGCGGGGGCTGGGCTAGCGCGTCTGTAAAACATAAGCAACGCCTAAATAATATCATATATAGATATATTGCAATGGTAGCCATTTCAGATCACTGATGATATACTAGGAACCCGCAATTCGTATGAGCCTGTAACGAAAAGCTGATTACACGTGTTAGTATTTATGCCCTAGAAGGCCATTACTGTATCATACTAGTTTGTATATTACTTAATGGAAGTTTGGGATATTCACATGTATATAACAGTCTTGCTAAACATGGTAGTATGCTACTTGGTTTTTCTATCTTAATATGTGAGTATACGTATTGATAGAGCTCTTAGGATCTTGCTTGACTACCAGCGTTGTGATGGCAGTCACACTAGTGGGGGCTGGGTAGTCTACAAGCACATCCTTATTCAGGTCCCTAGTCGTTGGATTATCGAGATAGGGCATCGATACTCCGGAGTAGACTAGTGTGTACGCTTCTCATCCCAGTTGGGGAGATGGTCTGTCCCACAGCCGTCAGTACGTCGTACTGGAGATAGTATGCAGGTGCTCGTTAGGTTACGGGTACACCGGACAGGACTCACAGGGAACTGTTAGTTGGTTTTATACCAGTCGTCAGTGAACAATTCCAAGGTGACATGAGTACAGCATAGTCCGCGGACTTGACACTGCTACTTCGCCTCGAGTGTGTCCCACTGTTCTTAGATTGCTACCCTACCACGGCTCGAAGGAGTCGTGCAAACAGGTAGCAGTTGGGTGCAGTCCCGAGCACTTGGAGGCAGTGGCGGTTAGAAAGGATTCGTCTCTCCCGGTATTGGGGGTTGATATCGCGCTGTGTCAGAGAGCCATTACGCAAAGTCCCTGGCCAGGGCAAGCGAGATTTGCTGGTAGGTTCCAGTAGTTTCTCAGGGTGTAATGGGCTTCGCTCCGACACGACTTATACCGCTATTAGGGGACTGACGCTTGCCGCCCCCCTAGGCTCGATATGCGATAGTCTTAGACGAACGGACCGGACTGTACGGAGATTGTCACATCAGACTCAGTAGGAGTTCTGATGGGTTTCCTCATCGGCCTTCTTATCGACATCTACCTGGGGACCGTTACGTACAGCTAGTGCCGCTTGCGGTCTGTGGTTAAACCCACTGCCAGCGTAGTAGTCGAGTCTCTAGAGTCCCACACAGAGAGTTTCCCTACTCCAGGCGAAACGATATAGAGGTCGTATGGTTTTACGACAAGGGTTCGGACGTACGTGTGTTTATGCACGTACGACTTTCGGACAGTTTTTACCAGTCGGCTTTGGTTTAAGCCAGTTACTGGTATCTGGTTATTGGATTTATACAGTCTAAAGTTTTTCCGTATTTTTGCGGAAAGGAGGGGCGTTCTCGTAATTGCGCGAAAAGCTTCTAGAAGGTGGTGACTAAGGAGGTTTAGGTGGCATATACAATGAATGTGATTAGTGAGTCATATAGATGATTCATCCATGTCATTAATACTTCATAATTGCTTAATGACTCATGGAGATGAATCACCACTAGATATTTATCAAGCATGGTTGTAAATCATTTTCTTTTCTTTTCTTGATAAAAAGAAATGCTTGATATATATTATGATAACTCATTATTCTCACTTCATTATTATCTTCACCTTCTCTCTCCTCAAGCTCTCCCTCTTCAAACCTTAATCCTCCCCTCTCATGTGTTGAGTACAAGGATTAGTTAGACTTATTAAACCATAACCCTCACTCTATTTCACCTAGCTTCTTTGATTAGCACTTAAAGAAGTTTAGTTGCCTCAAGTTTAGAGGCTAAGCTTGGAGTAAAGCTCTCGGGTGGATCGTCTACTACTTGGAGAAGGCCGAGGAGGAGGTGGAGTTCGTAAAGACGAAGGACACGGTTCTTTAGGTATAATCCCTTTACATAGTAGTTGTTAACTTCTATGTTTGTTGTTAGTTATCGTTTAGCTTCGATTCATGCGGTTAGTCGATGTTTAGCATATAAACAAGATCGTTTTTCATATTTCCGCCTCCCCGCAAGTTGTTGGGTGTTGTACATCGACTTACAGTGGTATCAGAGCCTCGCTAAACAATAAATAACTTACATGCAAATTTGTATGAATTTCGAACGGAAAAAACGAAACCGGAAAAGCCCGAAATCACAAGTTTCTGTCGATTTTTAAATGAAGTCCAAAAATTTTTCAAGGATGTTCAGAAAGCTTGAAAAGACAGTAGAAGAACACCCAAGAAAATTGGGCCCCTGAATCGCCTAAAGCGCCGTGGAACCGCGGCGGATACCACCGATCCGCCGCGATTCCGCCGCCGAGTTGGCGATTCAGGAACCCAATTTTCCTGTTTGCTTCTCTGTGATATTTGGTATTTTCTGGAAGTTTTTATTTTTGCTCAGGTTTCAGATTTACAGAGAAGTATTGGAGCAAAATTAAAAGTGTTTAATCGATCGAAATTATACAGTATTTGCTTGTTGGATTATATCTGTGTTGGTATAATGTGTTCGTAAACCTCCCCTAACTGCTAGTATGTCGGTTGCCAGGGGGTTGCACATTTCTGTAATGGTTTTTACTGTTTGTGGATATGAACTGTGTTGGACTGTTGTGATGTTTAGCCGGGGTTATTTGATGGGTTATTATTTAATTCATTTGATGTAAATGTAATTTGTTGTAATATTATTTTGCGGGGCACATCCAGGTTGCGGTTGTAGCCACCGTTGTATTATTTCATTTTACTGTTTTTGCTCCTAGGACAGACCCAAGGTGGGGTGCACAAACTGCCGGGTGGGTAGTTTGCCGTACCCGTTGGGGTCTTGGGTGGGGTAATGGCTATTCATCACAACTGTGTAATCCGTCCTTTGTTGCAGGCTCAAAACAAACACGGATTGCTTGTAAATCCAATAAAGTTCATCTGTGATCTGGAATGCCTATTATTGCGTCTGACGAATGTACAATATCTATATATGATAGCTATTTAGACGTCACTTATGTTTTACACCCGCGCTAGCCCAGCCCCCGCTCTGTCGTTAGTTAAGTAACCTAACGGGTGATGACGGGACCCCGTGGCAAATGCGGATGGCATAAGAGGACGTTGTTTTTTCGTTGTTTTCTACAATGATAGGTTAATGATGGGACGCATTATTTATAATGCAAAGAAAATAAACCAAATGTTTAATCGTTGGAACAATTTAAAAGAAACCACTCGGTTAATTTTAAAAACAAATATTTTTAAATGCGGAGCTTTAACTACTCCTTTTAAAAGCTATCAGGTTCCTTCGGTTATATCAAGTTCACTACGTTCACGGTTTCGCCAAAACCATTCGTAGCCCTCCGTCATTTCATCTGGGTATTCAGTAGTATTCAAGCTATGTATTTTGACCAACGCCAAGGCATAGTGTTTGGTAGCTGCTGGGTATTCATTTGTTGCATAGATAGATGAGTTAGTTTGGGACAGTCGTATGATCATTTTGACCAACGTCAAGGATATGTACGGATGGGTTCAAATTAACAAGATAATGATGGGTAGAACTTGACATGTGACTTATGATATTTTGACCAACGCCAAGGTCATAAGAGCATGGGGCAAAAAATATATATATCGGGAATTTCTAAAGAAACTGAAATTTGCAAAGAGATGCATACCATTTGGAGTTTGATGAATGTTGGTAGCATTCCTTCAACATTATCATACGATGATATTTGGATCCCGATCCTACTGTGAGTATATGCTACTTATCAGGAGATTCGTCACTTAACGATCAATGCTATAAACCAAGTAGGTGTCAAGAAAGGTGTCAGCGGGGTTACGCCCCCAGAGAAAAGAGGTTATTTAATTAAGGAACTTCGCGAAAGCGTTGGAAAACCTCCCTCGAAGTATTGACACTAGCCTGGCTGAACGGTTAAGCAAGTATTGTACAGTGAGAATAGTCCTGGCTAATTCTTCTTTTATGGTTTGAGGAAGGATTCGAGAAACAGTGGGAGCCATCCAGTTTAGATAAACTAAAAACCACTCTAAACTTGCAAGAGCATCATGCTAAAGAGTTTTCTTCTCTCTCTCCTAATTGCAGCGACCCTGAAAATGACTGGACTTAAGTTACTTTTAGAGAAAAATATACTGACAGGGCCAAACTATAAAGATTGGCTGCGGAATGTCAAAATGGCTTTGACCTATGACAAACTGGGATACGTCCTCACCGCTACGGCACTTGCTGTCCCTGGTCCCAAATCCAGTAATGCGGATAAGGAAATCCGCAAAACCTGGGATTTAGATTGCGCGAAAGCCAAGTGCATCATGCTTGCCTCAATGAACAATGAACATCAGAGGAGGCACGAGGATATGAACCTAGATGGCATATTTCTCCATACAAAGGAACTTTATGGAGAGCAATCTCGTATAGCAAGATACGAGACCTCTAAGAACTTGTTTCGAGCGAGCTTGGCTGTCGGGTCATCGGTAGGAGAACATGTCCTAAAGATGATCGGCTATATTGAAGAGCTCGCAGACCTTGGGACTGTAAGTGCACGGCGGCGCCCCGGCCGTCAATCCGACGGCCAAAAGCGGAAGCGGTGATAAACTTAAATTTTGCGGACTTAGCAAACCGGCACCACCGCGCACTAAACACCCGGATCGTAACCATTAACAAGTCTAAGCTAACTAGAAGATGGGTTAGAGATATACCGACGATCCAAGTCCTCCGGTCTTCTCGTCATCGTCCCGATCTCCTGCGGAATGTCCCGTCTCCTCCTCGTCGCCGGAAGTGCACCACATCGCCTACTTTGTTTACGGGCTCCCACCTCAATGCCGAGGCAACTCGGGCACGAAGCCGGCTACTCGACGTGCCCAAGGTTTGCTGTAGAATGTAGTGTAGAGATCCATGTCTCATTTTGGGGTTAAGGAGGTGCCATTTGGTGGAGGGATGAAAACAAGAACAAAATGTGGAGGAGCTTGGGGTATTTTGGAGCATCAAATGAACAACATTTCCCCACCTCAATTTTGGACAGCCCATTCAAGGGGGAGGCCGGCCATGCTCTAGTGAGGGAGGGAGAGAATGAGAGTGTGTGCCAAAGAAAATGAGTGGAGCAACCATCATATCCAAGAGAGAGAGAGAGGAATGGTTATGATGCAAAAGGGAATGATCACAACAATAAACCCACACTCAACCAACCTCACCCCTCATCATCATCAACCATCATGCCCACTAAAAGTCAAGCCATCATGAGAAGGAGAAGTCAATGATGGTGCACATCATGAAAACCATCATGATGCCAAAATAAGCAAAGACCCCCTCCACAAAAAGCCTATTTGCAACAATGCAAATAAACCCTCCTCCACCAATCTTCGGCCAATGAACGGAACAATGGAAATTGGCCGAAACGGAAAGCAAACTGGCAACTCCAGAAAACAGGTCCCATAATAAATTACAGGAAAACCCCGATACTGTGCATACACACCCGCATCTGTATTTCGACCGAAATACAAATGCAATGAGACAAAATCTACACTGTACTATACTAGGATCCGGCTTATACCAAAGCCGGCTAGTAATATCTGTTCGATCCTGATCCGTGCAATACCGCACGTATCTGATCGAACCCTGCCATATAACCATACGGCCTATAGTACAGACTGTCCGATCCTGATCCGTGCAATACCGCACGTATTTGATCGGACCTTGCCATATCTCCATACGGCCTCTACAACCTTTCGCCCGAAAGCTGAGTAACTGAAATGTGGGGGACTCTAAAGACTCGTCAATACCTTGGTTGTGGATTTAACCACCAGCACGTCAGAGGTATAAGCCAATACGTGACGGGCTACCAGGTACTGACTAAAAGGGACGTCTGTGAGCGAACTTAGCCCGACAACCCTACTGAGCCTGTCGGTGACAATATCCGTGCAGTCCGGTCCGTTCGTCTATGAGCATCGCATGGCGGGCCTAGGGGGTTGGTAAAAGTCAGACCCCCAAAAGCGGTACAAGTCGTGTCGGAGTGTAGCCCAGAACACCCTGAGATACTACTGGAATACCTACCAGTAAATCTCCTTGCCTTGGCCAAGGACTTTGTGTAATGGCTCTCCTAGACACAGCACGACCTCACCCCCAATACCGGGAGAGACGAACCCCTGAAGATACGCTCACTGCCTCCATGTGGCTCGGGACTGTACCCAACTAAAACCTGTTTGCACGACTCCTTTGAGCCGTGGTAGGGTAGTAATCAAAGTACAGTGGGAACTCACACGAGACAAATGACGATCCCCAGGTCGATGAACTAACCTGCACACATGTCACCAGGGAACTGCCATCTGACGTCTGGTATATGACCAACTAGCATGTTCCCGGCGAGTCCTGTCCGGTGTACTCATAACCCAATGAGCACCTGTATACATCTTAGGTGATCCAACTGACACCAGTGGCTTGTGAGACCGGCCACCGCCCCTCGTCGGGGTCTCGACTGTATACACTAGTCTACTAATGGAGTATCGATGCCCGGTCTCGAAACTCCCACGACTAGGGACCTTTTAAGGATATGCTTGTAGACCCCCAGCTCTCACTTATATGATCGCCCTCATACTGCTGGTGGTCAAGCAAGAATCCTAGGGGCTCTATCAACGTGTAATAGCGACGTGTCAGGTCACCTAAAGCAGTACACGATGATAAAGGTAAACCAGATAGCATACTATCATCTCGAGTAAGACTGTCCTACCGGGATAGGTCCTCCCTCAATCATTACAATCACGTACCTGTGACCTAATAATTGACTCTGAGGGCACTATCTCCAACAATCTCCCACTTGCACTCAAGGCTAATTATTGCGATGTCGCATACTCACAGCCCGTGTGATACCGAACATCCAACTCCTCTACTAGTCAGTCTCACAAAGCTCGTTTGCGGAACTATTGCGTTCGAGGAATAGCCTCAGTGAGTGGATCCGCTTAGTTGTTTCTTTCTATGTCTCTCTATATCTCAAGTTCGCGGAGAAAGCCATCTCCCGAAAAGAGCAATACCTGTCTCAGAATATGTCTGGATGTCTGATGGGACCTAGCTCATAAATGAACTCCAAATCCAAACTTCTTAGACTGTATCGTCAACTGAACTTAATCAGTATCTTGCGCCATGCCACCCTCAGTATTGCCTTGGACCACCTGTCCAAAAAACTGCCCCTCATCAGAAGGAAAAACTATAACTCTGACAACCTCCTTGTCGTCCATGTCACCTTGGAAGCCTGGAATGATAACTGTCTCCTGAATGAGGCTGTCGTTATCATATCCCTAGAACATCCACTTATTTTCTAAAACTGCTTCCGACTGTTTCTCCAGGATTGGATTAATGTCAACTTATTGCATCTAGTGCAAGAACAACATCTGGTGTGGTACTTGACATCTCACGATTGACTCAATTGCCTGAGCAAGTGATCTGCCAATCATGCCCGTCCCTCTCCCCTTTAGTCTGTAAGACACCTTTGGAGAGGGTGACTCCATTACCTGCAGGTACACTACCGTGCCAGGAGTCGTCCATCCTAAATACTCTTAGAATGCTGTCAAGTACCCTGATTGGGAAACCACCCAAATCTAGATCTAAGACCATAGATCTAGTAACCAGTATGTCTGATATAAAATCCATTTCCTTTGTGGAGAAACCACTGTGTGACGACCAAAGTATAACTGATCGTAGTGTAGGAGTTTCTTTTCCTACTCTGTGTATATCATCCAAATACCAGGATATCACACCCTACTACCTTCTCAACAGATCCATCCCCTATTCTGATGAAGTCAAACCGATGACTGTCACGTCAGAAATAGATGATCTATCTCCGCTACATCTGCTCTAGTCTATAAATAGACATAAGCAACCTGTCCACCAATGCTTCCGCTGCTCCCACTGACTACGACAACCCTCTGGCAGAGTCATATAGACGTACACTTCTAAAACTGGTTTAGAACGACGCTATACTCATCCTCCCGCCGGGTCTTGTAACCTGGAACAACAGCAATGGCAATTGTGGGTAAACAAGAACTTCCCTGTCACCGTCCTTGAGGCTACCGTAGTGCCTCTCGGGTGCCTGAAGTTACCCACCTTATCTGCGGAGTGGCCAATGGAATGTCAATCCAGATTGAATCTTTAGGTTCCTTATCAAATCTTCAGTAATCGTTTGTGGTTCTGGAATTACTTCCAGTTCTACCATACTCCCACTACTGTTTTCCTGAAAAAATCCATTTTTAATTTAAAACTGTGGCGAGTCAAGAACAATATTGCTATTGATCTTCCAGATGGTAGAAAGTCAACCCGCGTCATAGCCTGGGTCAACCCACAAACAGCCATTACAGAAACGTGCCTTGAATTGTCCAGTGTCTGGTTTTAATCATAAAACGGACAACTCCCCGTACCTTAACATCGTTAAGATATGAACTGTTCTATATCCAATATAGAAACAGAGGCACTGATTTAATTGAACCAGATTCAAATCATGCAGCTGTCCCCAGCGCATGTCAACTAAATGGAAGGAGGCCGATCAGCGTTACTCAACTTAGGAATACTTCCAATTATGAGTAACCTGAAAGAGAAGCAAGATCTCTTTATCATTACTATCAACTGAATACCATACACAAGTATCTACATCTTCGGTCTCTTTGAAGAATCCCGATACTTGCTATACCTGGTTCTCTACTCTATTCAAATACCTATAACTTCTCAAAATTTGGACCCTGTGTTTCCGCGAAACACCTGTCTAAAAACTAGAGAAGTCATAAGTAAACCGAATATAGTACGAGGACCAAGCCCTCTGTCCTGATGGACCCTGGACAACATACAATCCTTTGTATAAGTCCCTTGAGTCTGATAACTCATTCACTGTGTGTCGTAGGTTGAAAACTGTACTTATGGTTAAGAAGAATTACACCGCTGTTTAATGCTCCTTACCTAACCATCCACTGATATAGGTAAATGTCGTAGACATAATTTCAGAAAGGTATATCTCACTCTATGAAAATAGACGTACAGATATATCATTTTGAAATTGGTGCATAACAGCGGATATTCAAAACCAAATATTTGCCGACCGGCAAAACAGCCCAGGCGATTTCCTCAAATATCACCGATTACAACGAATCCCGATATAATGAGGATAATCACCCAATTCCCAATAACTTACTCCCACTCATCATCTGTAAAACCATACAGATGTGAGAATCGTACCTGGTAAATACATACCCTGGAGTAAGTATCTAATCGGGAAATCAGTTTTCCTTTAACATTACACAGTGAAACTGAAACATTGAAATATTCCGATGGGGTATTCTGGTATTCCTAGTAATGCCTCTTCCAGATTCACGACTGTAACCGTATAGTTCTTTGCCACCTCTCCAAATCCCTTCATATGTCTTTAGTCTTTACCTTCTGCACACCCTTTTAGGCCAAATGGTTTTCTTCCTTCCCTATCGTTCGGCACCAGCCTATGGTTTGGAAGAAGACTATCCAATAAGCATAATGGGTGTACTGTCCCAATCCTAGGAACACTCGCAATGAGAGAGGGTGAAGATAAAAGACAACCGAATAAACCTTATTCCTATTTCTCCTGAACCAGAATCCATCCCCGAACTGGAACAAGTTCCATTCAAGTTCGTATATAACCATACGATGGAGTATCCAAATAAACTGTGGATCTTCGTAGTGATACGGAGTGTCCTGGAGAAATACAAAGGTGATGTGGGAGTGGTAACGAAATATTTGGTTTGGTCGTGAATATCTGTTGCAATTTACTTTGCCCTCTTACTAAGCCCTTGCTTTGTCTGAACTTAATACCTTCTGCACACCATCGTTATGCTAATTGGTTTTCTTCATTCCCTACCGGTCGGCACCAGCCTAAGGTTTGGAAGAAGACAATCCAATTTGCGTAATAGGTGTACTACCCCTAAACCAAGGAGTGCTCGTAACCTGAGAGAGGGTAAAAGGAAAAGACAGCTGAATAATCCTATCCGTTTTCTCCAGAACCGGAAACCATCCTCGAATAAAGTCTTTCGAGTTCGTATCTAACCATACGATGGTTTTGTCCAATGGAAGTGGACGTTCGTGGTAAAACGGGGTGTCCTGGAGAAAAGGGTAAAAGCAGGAGTGGCAATGAGGTTTGCAACTCTGACAATCCAAAAGCCGGTGTTTAAGAAGGTTCGGTCAACTTGGTCACTGAGTCAAAGTCTTAGGGTCGGGTCAATGGTCGCTGCCAAAGAGAGAGAGAAAAGAAACACTCAGCGTGCACTCTAACTTAGATCAGAATGGTTATCAATTTATCTAATCTGGAATCCTCCCACTGTACCTCAAATTCTCCTCCAAACCTGAAAGAAGAATTAGTCGGGGTTACCCGAGGAGTAAACTAACTCATCAGTGGGAATCGGGATCCAACTCTCATCGCATGACAACGTGACGGAATCCGCTCACGGTATCACACTCCAGAAGGTATGCGCATATCTGACAAGTTTCAGTTCTTTTGAAACTCCCGATGTGATTTCTGCCCCATGCTCTTATGACCTTGACTTTGGCCAACATATCATAAGTCACATGTCAAGTTCTACCCGTCATTCTCCAGGTTAATTTGAATCCACCCGTACATACCCTTGACTTTGGCCAACATGGCAGTACGACTGTCCCAAACCAACGCATCTATCTATGCTGCATATGAATAACCAACAGCTACCAAACACTGTGCCTTGACTTTGGCCAACATACACAGCTTGAATACTATTGACTACCCATATGAAACGACGGAGGGCTACGAATGGTTTCTGGCGAAAACCTTTAACGTAATGAACTTGATATCGTTGAAGGAACGGATAGCTTTTTAGAAATATAGTGACGACAACTTCCGCTAAAGAGGTCACTCCCGGTGAAGGGATCTCGGCTCTTTCCCCGTAGAATGGGGTGCAGGATATTCCAACTGAATACCACGGTGCAAAGCAAAAGTAATCGGCTATAGTGAAGTTAATGCCCTGACGCAAACTTTTTGTCCAAGGGGTCACTCCCGGTGAAGGGATCTCGGCCCTTGCCTCGTCGACTGAGGAGCAGGATATTCTAAATGAATACCACGATGCAAAACAAAAGTGAACGTCCTTGCAATAACAGCTTTTTGAAAAGTGTTCCAACAACATCAGATTAGGTTTGTTTTAACTTGCATTGATCCGAATCAATGCAGTCCCATCAATTGATCACACCAAAAAGAACGAAAATATACTGATGTACGTATATGCCATCCGCATTTGCCACTGGGTCCCGTCATTACCCGTTAGGTTAGCTTACTAACGACAGAGCGGGGACTGGACTAGCGCGGATGCAAAACATATACAACATCTACTAATATATATACCAATATATTATATTCGCTCAAGGCGTGAATAAAATGCAACATCACAGAGAATGAACAGCATCACAGAAACAATACAGATATCTGGGATCCCCGGGTTTCACAGAGCCACTGCTGAAACCCGACGTTCCCCTGGTCGTGTGGATAGCCTGTGCAATGAAATCCTAGACCCCTACGGGCGTGGCAAGTTACCCGCCAAAACCTGAAGCGAGGCAGCCCCCTTCAGCACCGTGAATGGACCACCCAGCACTTCACGGAATCCGGTAACTGGGGCACCCCTCCTGGGTCAACCTGTACCCCCTACGAGTGCGGCGAATAGCCCGCCAATCCTAGAGTGAAGCCCCCTCCGTCTCAATGCCATGAGATGCGGGCTTGTTGCCCTCTAGAACCCGGCTATCCGTGCACCCCTCCGCGGGGCAATCCTAGTACAGAAAGTAAAATATACATACAACGGGTACATCGACCGCAACCAGGTCGTGCCCCAAAATAATAATACAAACAGGCAGTGACGGCAGTCCACATGTCGGACGCTCGCCCCGCAATATCAAATGTACATAATACAACAAAACTGTAATAGCATTGCATCCAGGCTATCCCCCACGACCGATCCGCAACATCACAGCAAAAACAAAACATCAACGTGAAAGTCACGTTCGCAAATCCGTCTAACCGGGCTATAGCAGTTAGACCGGATTTACCGATCAAGTGACATTCACGGTCGCAGATATAATGTAAATACTGTGAAAAATGTGTTTAAAATATCCGATCGATCAAAAATTAACAAATGGGCCCCCAATCAAAACTGTAGCACTCACAGAAAACCTGGGCCCAATTTTAATATTCCAAAACCCATATTTTAAGCCCAGAAGGCCTCTGTAAAAAAATGGTGCAGTGATGTCTACAGTTCGCGGCGGAAGGGCGGCGGAATGGGGGTTTGTGCGGCGCTTCCGCGCTCTGACTGTGGAATCACTTCATCGAAATTTTACAGAGTTCTTAGATTTTCTAGTACATCAATATTTTACAACCTGAAAAATTTTTCGAGACTAAAAATTTCCAACAGAAAACTGATGTGAGCAAATACGGGTTTTTGGACATTTCGATCGATCGGAAATGCAAAACACATTACACAAAGCTAGACTAAGTTAATGGCGAGGCTCTGATACCACTGTAAGTGCACGGCGGCGCCCCGGCCGTCAATCCGACGGCCAAAAGCGGAAGCGGTGATAAACTTAAATTTTGCGGACTTAGCAAACCGGCACCACCGCGCACTAAACACCCGGATCGTAACCATTAACAAGTCTAAGCTAACTAGAAGATGGGTTAGAGATATACCGACGATCCAAGTCCTCCGGTCTTCTCGTCATCGTCCCGATCTCCTGCGGAATGTCCCGTCTCCTCCTCGTCGCCGGAAGTGCACCACATCGCCTACTTTGTTTACGGGCTCCCACCTCAATGCCGAGGCAACTCGGACACGAAGCCGGCTACTCGACGTGCCCAAGGTTTGCTGTAGAATGTAGTGTAGAGATCCATGTCTCATTTTGGGGTTAAGGAGGTGCCATTTGGTGGAGGGATGAAAACAAGAACAAAATGTGGAGGAGCTTGGGGTATTTTGGAGCATCAAATGAACAACATTTCCCCACCTCAATTTTGGACAGCCCATTCAAGGGGGAGGCCGGCCATGCTCTAGTGAGGGAGGGAGAGAATGAGAGTGTGTGCCAAAGAAAATGAGTGGAGCAACCATCATATCCAAGAGAGAGAGAGAGGAATGGTTATGATGCAAAAGGGAATGATCACAACAATAAACCCACACTCAACCAACCTCACCCCTCATCATCATCAACCATCATGCCCACTAAAAGTCAAGCCATCATGAGAAGGAGAAGTCAATGATGGTGCACATCATGAAAACCATCATGATGCCAAAATAAGCAAAGACCCCCTCCACAAAAAGCCTATTTGCAACAATGCAAATAAACCCTCCTCCACCAATCTTCGGCCAATGAACGGAACAATGGAAATTGGCCGAAACGGAAAGCAAACTGGCAACTCCAGAAAACAGGTCCCGTAATAAATTACAGGAAAACCCCGATACTGTGCATACACACCCGCATCTGTATTTCGACCGAAATACAAATGCAATGAGACAAAATCTACACTGTACTATACTAGGATCCGGCTTATACCAAAGCCGGCTAGTAATATCTGTTCGATCCTGATCCGTGCAATACCGCACGTATCTGATCGAACCCTGCCATATAACCATACGGCCTATAGTACAGACTGTCCGATCCTGATCCGTGCAATACCGCACGTATTTGATCGGACCTTGCCATATCTCCATACGGCCTCTATAACCTTTCGCCCGAAAGCTGAGTAACTGAAATGTGGGGGACTCTAAAGACTCGTCAACACCTTGGTTGTGGATTTAACCACCAGCACGTCAGAGGTATAAGCCAATACGTGACGGGCTACCAGGTACTGACTAAAAGGGACGTCTGTGAGCGAACTTAGCCCGACAACCCTACTGAGCCTGTCGGTGACAATATCCGTGCAGTCCGGTCCGTTCGTCTATGAGCATCGCATGGCGGGCCTAGGGGGTTGGTAAAAGTCAGACCCCCAAAAGCAGTACAAGTCGTGTCGGAGTGTAGCCCAGAACACCCTGAGATACTACTGGAATACCTACCAGTAAATCTCCTTGCCTTGGCCAAGGACTTTGTGTAATGGCTCTCTTAGACACAGCACGACCTCACCCCCAATACCGGGAGAGACGAACCCCTGAAGATACGCTCACTGCCTCCATGTGGCTCGGGACTGTACCCAACTAAAACCTGTTTGCACGACTCCTTTGAGCCGTGGTAGGGTAGTAATCAAAGTACAGTGGGAACTCACACGAGACAAATGACGATCCCCAGGTCGATGAACTAACCTGCACACATGTCACCAGGGAACTGCCATCTGACGTCTGGTATATGACCAACTAGCATGTTCCCGGCGAGTCCTGTCCGGTGTACTCATAACCCAATGAGCACCTGTATACATCTTAGGTGATCCAACTGACACCAGTGGCTTGTGAGACCGGCCACCGCCCCTCGTCGGGGTCTCGACTGTATACACTAGTCTACTAATGGAGTATCGATGCCCGGTCTCGAAACTCCCACGACTAGGGACCTTTTAAGGATATGCTTGTAGACCCCCAGCTCTCACTTATATGATCGCCCTCATACTGCTGGTGGTCAAGCAAGAATCCTAGGGGCTCTATCAACGTGTAATAGCGACGTGTCAGGTCACCTAAAGCAGTACACGATGATAAAGGTAAACCAGATAGCATACTATCATCTCGAGTAAGACTGTCCTACCGGGATAGGTCCTCCCTCAATCATTACAATCACGTACCTGTGACCTAATAATTGACTCTGAGGGCACTATCTCCAACAGGGACGACTTTGGATAATGAGCTCTATACAGACCTTATTCTCCAGTCCCTTCCTCACACCTACGCCCAGTTTATCCTGAACTTCAACCTTCAAAGAAAAGAAGTTGAACTTCCGGAACTCCTGAACATGTTAAGGAGTGCAGAGGGCACCTTGCAGAAAGCAAGGAAAACACCCGCTATGTTTATTAGCGGTGCATCTTCTTCCGGGTCCAAGGCTAGGGCCAAAGGAAGGAGGAAGAAGGCCGCCACCAAACCTAGAGGAGGTGTTAGTAAGGTGGGAGGGAAGGGAAAGAAAAAGTTTGCGGTACCGGTAGTTGGCCAGGATGAGTGCTTCCATTGTCACAGGAAAGGACACTGGAAGAAGGATTGCAAGGCGTGGAACGCCAAGAACCAGGAACTAAAGCAAGCTGTGGCTTCGACTTCAGGTGTGTTTGTAATTGAGAATTGTCTGTCGATCAACTCTACTTCCTGGGTATTGGATACCGGATCAGGATCTCATATTTGCAATTCATTGCAGGCACTGAGAAACCGTAGAGTGCTGAAGGAAGGTGATATGACCCTAAAGGTTGCTAACGGAGCTAGCGTGGGAGCTGCGTCCGTCGGGGATTATCACCTAGGATTGACAAGTGGACACATTTTGGTTTTACATAACTGTTTTTTTGTACCAAGCTTAACGTGTAATATCATATCAGTTTCCTTGTTATCAAATAAAGGTTATGATTTCACGTTTGTAAGAGATGTTGTTAACATCCACCTTAATCATGGTTTGATTGGGTCCGGTATACTAAATAACGGTATATATGTTTTAAACCAACTCCAAATTTTCAATGTCCAGAACACACTAAAAAGAAAGTCTCCTGATTTAAATAAAGCTTTCTTATGGCATTGGAGACTGGGTCACATCAATGAGAGAAGGTTGACTAAGTTGCATAGAGAAGGATATTTGGACTCATTCGAATATCAAACTTATGACACTTGTCAATCTTGTCTCAAAAGAAAGATGACAAAGACTCCATTTACTGGACAAGGAGTGAGAGCGAGCGAGCTCTTAGGACTCATACACAGTGATGTATGTGGTCCAATGTCTACGCATGCAAGAGGTGGTTTTTCCTATTTCATTACTTTCACGGATGATTACTCAAGGTACGGATTCATTTATCTGAAGAAACATAAATCCGAGGCTTTTGAGAAATTCCAAGAGTATAAGAATGAAGTAGAAAACCAAACCGGCAAAAGTATCAAGACACTAAGATCTGATCGAGGTGGTGAATACTTGAGTGCCGAGTTCCTAGGTTACCTAAAAGAGAAAGGAATTCTCTCTCAGCTTACTCCTCCATACACTCCACAGCATAATGGTGTATCGGAGAGACGGAATCGAACCCTATTGGATATGGTACGATTCATGATGAGTAATGCTGAGTTACCGCGATCTTTCTGGGGTTATGCGCTAGAATCAGCGGCATATCTTTTGAACATGGTTCCTACCAAGACTGTGCTTACCACGCCATATCAGATGTGGAGTGGGAAGAAACCCTATCTTCAGTATCTGAAAATATGGGGATGTCCAGCTTTTGTTAAAAAGCAGCATGTGGACAAGCTCGAGGCACGATTAGTAAAGTGTCAGTTTGTGGGATATCCAAAGAACTCCAAGGGGTATCTATTCTATTACGCAGAGGAACAAAAGGTGTTTGTTTCTCGTAATGCCCATTTTCTAGAATATCAGTTTTTAGAAAAGGAAATAAGTGGGAGCGAAATAGAACTGGAAGAAATTCCAGAACCACAAACTGCTACTGAAAGTTTGGTAGAACCGGTAGTTCAAGAAGAACAAGACATTCCCGCACCCCTCCGCAGGAGTGGTAGGCCGTCTCATCCGCCTGAGAGATACTACGGTTTTCTCATAGATGGGGATAGAGAGGATTGCATCATAGATGATGATGAACCTACTGACTTCCAGCAGGCCATCCAGAGCGGCGACTCGGTACGATGGCTAGATGCAATGTGGACCGAAATGGAGTCCATGTACACCAACAAAGTATGGACTTTGGACTTTGCTCCAGATGGGGTAAAACCCATAGGATGCAAATGGATCTTCAAGAAAAAGATTGGTGTAGATGGACAGGTGGAAACCTATAAGGCTAGACTTGTTGCAAAGGGTTTTCGTCAAAGACCTGGTTTGGACTATGACGAAACTTTTTCTCCAGTGGCTATGCTCAAATCCATTCGGGTCCTTCTTGCTATTGCTGCCTTCCATGATTATGAAATCTGGCAGATGGACGTAAAGACGGCTTTTCTAAATGGAAATTTAGAAGAGTGCGTCTATATGGATCAGCCAGAGGGTTTCAATCAGAGTGGGAGCAGCGGGAAAGTATGCAAGCTGCTTAAGTCCATTTATGGACTAAAGCAGGCATCGCGGAGTTGGAACATCTGTTTTGATGAGACAGTCAAAGAATATGACTTTACAAAAATCCAGATGAACCGTGCATATATAGTAAAGTTGTAGCCAGAAGTGTCGTGTTCCTCGTCTTGTACGTGGATGACATTCTATTGATAGGAAATGACATTCCTATGCTACAATCTGTCAAAGGATTCCTGTCACACAGGTTCTCCATGAAAGACCTGGGTGATGCCTCTTACATTCTGGGGATCCGGATCTATCGTGATAGATCCAAGAGGATGTTGGGACTTTCGCAGTCCTGGTATATCGACACTGTACTGAAAAGATTCAGTATGGAAGATTCTAAGCGCGGTAATCTACCGGCATGTCACGGAATCACCCTTTCCAAAGAGATGTCTCCTAAGACTGATTTGGAAAGGGAACGCATGTCTATTATACCCTACGCTTCTGCGGTAGGCTCTATAATGTATGCGATGTTGTGCACCAGACCAGATGTAGCTTACGCACTGAGCGTGGTAAGCCGGTATCAATCAGACCCAGGGGAGAAGCACCGGATAGCAGTAAAGAACATTCTCAAGTACCTAAGGAGGACTAAGGAGATGTTCTTGGTTTACGGCGGAAAAGACCTCAGGTTGGAGGCCTTTGCTGATTCCGGCTTTCAGAGTGATAAGGACGATTCCAAGTCCATGTCGGGTTATGTCTTTACCCTCAATGGAGGGGCGGTGTGCTGGAAGAGCTCCAAGCAGGACACCGTTGCTGACTCAACGATGGAAGCGGAGTATATAGCTGCTTGCGATGCCGCAAAAGAAGCAGTCTGGATGAAGAAGTTCCTAACAGAACTTCAGGTGGTTCCTACCATAGTTGATCCAATACCTCTGTATTGCGACAACAATGGAGCTATAGCTTTAGCGAAGGAACCAAGGTCCCATCAGAAGTCCAGACACATCTTAAGGCGGTATCACCTGATCAGGGAGATCATTGATCATCAGGAGATCGAGGTTCGGAGAGTTGCTTCTGAAGAGAACATTGCTGATCCATTCATGAAGTCCCTACCTCAGATTCAGTTCGAGAGGCTACTCGAGATCATCGGTCTTCGATACGCCAGTACATGGCCCTAGTGCAAGTGGGAGATTGTTAGTGTTTATGCCCTAGAAGGCCATTACTATATCATACAAGTTTGTATATTACTTAATGGAAGCTTGGGATATTCACATGTATATAACAGTCTTGCTAAATATGGTAGTATGCTACTTGGTTTTTCTATCTTAATATGTGAGTATACGTATTGATAGAGCTCTTAGGATCTTGCTTGACTACCAGCGTTGTGATGGCAGTCACACTAGTGGGGGCTGGGTAGTCTACAAGCACATCCTTATTCAGGTCCCTAGTCGTTGGATTATCGAGACAGGGCATCGATACTCCGGAGTAGACTAGTGTGTACGCTTCTCATCCCAGTTGGGGAGATGGTCTGTCCCACAGCCGTCAGTACGTCGTACTGGAGATAGTATGCAGGTGCTCGTTAGGTTACGGGTACACCGGACAGGACTCACAGGGAACTGTTGGTTGGTTTTATACCAGTCGTCAGTGAACAGTTCCCAGGTGACATGAGTACAGCATAGTCCGCAGACTTGACACTGCTACTTCGCCTCGAGTGTGTCCCACTGTTCTTAGATTGCTACCCTACCACGGCTCGAAGGAGTCATGCAAACAGGTAGCAGTTGGGTGCAGTCCCGAGCACTTGGAGGCAGTGGCGGTTAGAAAGGATTCGTCTCTCCCGGTATTGGGGGTTGATATCGCGCTGTGTCAGAGAGCTATTACGCAAAGTCCCTGGCCAGGGCAAGCGAGATTTGCTGGTAGGTTCCAGTAGTTTCTCACGGTGTAATGGGCTTCGCTCCGACACGACTTATACCGCTATTAGGGGACTGACGCTTGCCGCCCCCCTAGGCCCGATATGCGATAGTCTTAGACGAACGGACCGGACTGTACGGAGATTGTCACATCAGACTCAGTAGGAGTTCGGATGGGTTTCCTCATCGGCCTTCTTATCGACATCTACCTGGGGACCGTTACGTACAGCTAGTGCCGCTTGCGGTCTGTGGTTAAACCCACTGCCAGCGTAGTGTCGAGTCTCTAGAGTCCCACACAGAGAGTTTCCCTACTCCAGGCGAAACGATATAGAAGTCGTATGGTTTTACGACAAGGGTTCGGACGCATACGTGTGTTTACGCACGTACGACTTTCGGACAGTTTTTACCAGTCAGCTTTGGTTTAAGCCAGTTACTGGTATCCGGTTATTGGATTTATACAGTCTAAAGTTTTTCCGTATTTTTGCGGAAAGGAGGGGCGTTCTTGTAATTGCACGAGAAGCTTCTAGAAGGTGGTGACTAAGGAGGTTTAGGTGGCATATACAATGAATGTGACTAGTGAGTCATATGGATGATTCATCCATGTCATTAATGCTTCATAATTGCTTAATGACTCATGGAGATGAATCACCACTAGATATTTATCAAGCATGGTTGTAAATCATTTTCTTTTCTTTTCTTGATAAAAAGAAATGCTTGATATATATTATGATAACTCATTATTCTCACTTCATTATTATCTTCACCTTCTCTCTCCTCAAGCTCTCCCTCTTCAAACCCTAATCCTCCCCTCTCATGTGTTGAGTACAAGGATTAGTTAGACTTATTAAACCATAACCCTCACTCTATTTCACCTAGCTTCTTTGATTAGCACTTAAAGAAGTTTAGTTGCCTCAAGTTTAGAGTCTAAGCTTGGAGTAAAGCTCTCGGGTGGATCGTCTACTACTTGGAGAAGGCCGAGGAGGAGGAGGAGTTCGTAAAGACGAAGGACACGGTTCTTTAGGTATAATCCCTTTACATAGTAGTTGTTAACTTCTATGTTTGTTGTTAGTTATCGTTTAGCTTCGATTCATGCGGTTAGTCGATGTTTAGCATATAAACAAGATCGTTTTTCGTATTTCCGCCTCCCCGAAAGTTGTGGGGTGTTGTACATCGACTTACAACACGGTCGCGGTGAATAGCCAAAACCCCACTCAAGACCCCTACGGGTGCGGCAAACTACCCGCCAAGTACCCGAAGCGAAGCAACCTCCCTCAACTCCGTGAGTAGGCCACTCGACACTTCGAGATACCCGGTAGTTTGTGCACCCCCTCCATAGGTCTATCCTAGGAGCAAAAACAGTAAAAAAAAATTATACAATGACGGCTACAACCCCGACCCTGTTGTGCGGCCATATAAATAATGTTACATCAATTTACAAATTTACATGAATTGAAAGAAAAGAAAACTCTCGTCTCACAACCCCCGGCTATTCACCCGCGACAATCCAATGAATTCATATACACATACCAACAACATTACAGATCATAGATTTGTATAACCTCCACTAATCGACATATAGCGATTAGCAGACGTTCAATACAAATATCACATCACAGATATAAACCCATTAGCATTAGTCTTTAGAAGTTCGATAAAAATACGGATTTTCAAGCCCCAAAAACAAATTTTTCATTCTGGAAAATCTAGGCTGAAAAGACATATTGTAAAAATCCCAAAACACCCCCATGAACAAACTGCAACCAAAATTACCCACGGCCGAGTCAACTCGGCCGTGGAACCGCGGCGGGAGCACACTCCCGGCGCGTTTCCGTGGCGCTTTGATCGGATCGGTGGACCAATCTTTTGCAGTTTCTTCTAAAAAACCCTGAGCCGAATTTTAAAGCATGATTTATCAATTTTTGAACAGTGGAAAAATTCGACAGCAAGTTGGTTTTACGGGTGTGTTTCGCGACCTTTTCTACAATCAAACTTCTACTTACATTGCTAACATGTTAGATAGTGTTTAACCTGGCTCTGATACCACTGTAAGTCCATGCTACCTCTCCCGGTACTTACGGGCTTGCGGAATTTGATGAAAAACAATTTTTCTAGAGGCGGTAACATGGACTCAAAACGGATCTTTGTTAAACTATCTACCTAACAACCTAACTAGGAGTTGTTAACTACTCGGTTAGGGGGTTATACCTTTCTTGAACTCCTTCGTCTTCAACTCTTGATGGTGTATGGATCGGCTTCATCCCATCGTCTCCTTGCGCCGAAGATCGATCCACCCGAAAGCTTCTACCTTTGGCTTCTTCTTCGAGCTTTGAAGAAACTAGTTCACTCGGTTTGCTAAACCTTGTGAACTAAAGTGAGTAGAGCATTGTTTTGGTATGTTTTAATCTCTAGGGCAATGAGTCTCAACACATGAGAATGTTTTGCCTTGAGGTAGAGAGAGCAAGAGGAAGAGGGTGAGAACAAGGGAATGAGAGAGCTCAAAGGAGAGAGAAAACCAATGAAAGAATGAGCCTCTCTTTTCTCTTTCACCCTCTCATAATCCAAAAACATCATGAGCCATAATGTTAATCAAGTATTATGTGATGGTTCATATCATGTCAAAGGCAATATCATTTTCATGCACTCATTTTGCAAACCACAACAAGCAGGCAAAAGCCTTTGCATGAAAATGACAACCATTGTGATGATGATGGTCAACTAGTCCAACCTAGTCAACCGGTCAACAAAGTCAACAAGTCAACAAAATCAACCCCTCAACAACCATGTCACTATAATACTTAATTAATATTATTGCTAATTATATACCTTATTCTCATTAGGGTTAAGCAAAAGTCAATGGTCAACAGTCAACTGTCAACAGTCAACAGTCAACAACCCCAATGAGAATACTCTGCCTCTGTCTCTCTGTCAACTGTGCATACACACCCGCATCCGCGTTCCGAGGAACACGAATACAAATGAGATAAAACCAATCCCAAAACGTACACTAGGGTTTGGCTTAAACCAAAGCCCGCTAGTGTTAACTGTCCGGACACTGAACGTGCACAAGTGCACGGATGTGACCGAACCCTGTCGCAAAACCATGCGACCTCTACTCTTTTGCCCAAAGGCGAATAGCTTTCTGTGTGGGACTCTAAAGACTCGACACTACGCTGGCAGTGGGTTTAACCACAGACCGCAAGCGGCACTAGCTGTGCGTAACGGTCCCCAGGTAGATGCCGACAAGAAGACTGACGAGGTGAAACCCATCTGAACTCCTACTGAGCCTGAATGTGACAATCTCCGTACAGTCCGGTCTGTTCGTCTGATACATCGCATGGCGGGCCTAGAGGGTGGTGAACGTCAGTCCCCTAATAGCGGTACAAGTCGTGTCGGAGTGTAGCCCAGAACACCCTGAGATAACACTGGAAGCCTACCAGTATATCTCGCTTGCCGTGGCCAGGGACTACTCGTGTAATGGCTCTCCTAGACACAGCGCGATGTCAACCCCTAATACCGGGAGAGACGAAACCTGTCTAACCGTCACTGCCTCCAAGTGCTTCGGGACTGCACCCAAAAACTACCTGTTTGCATGACTCCTTTGAGCCGTGGTAGGGTAGTAATCAGAGTACAGTGGGAACACACTCGAGGCGAAGTGACAGTGTCAAGTCAGCGGACTAAGCTATACTCATGTCACCTGGGAATTGATAACTGACGATAGGTATAATTCCAACCAATCAGTTCCCGACGAGTCCTGTCCAGTGTACTCGTAACCTAACGAGCACCCGTATACTATCTCAAGTACGACGTACTGACGGCTGTGGGACAGACCGTCTCCCGAGCTGGGATAAGAAGCGCATACGCTAGTCTACTCCGGAGTATCGATGCCCTGTCTCGATAGTCCTGCGACTAGGGACCTGCATAAGGATGTGCTTGTGGATTACCCAGCCCCCACGAGTGTGACTGCCATCACAACGCTGGTAATCAAGCAAAGATCCTAAGGGCTCCACTAATGTGTATAGGTGATATACTAAAAATAAACACATGTACACATTGAAGTAGAAACAAACCAAGTAGCATACTACCATTTTGAGCAAGATTGTCAATACAAGGTGAATATCCCAAGCTTCCATTAAGTAATATACATACTAGTATGATACAGTAATGGCCTCTAGGGCATATACACTAACAAGTTGTGCCTGGACTAGTAGTTGTAGGACACTGCACACATTATTGATGATTCATGTTGCACGAGCACTGATTGTATGCTACACACACCGTCAATAATTGCCATGTCACGCATAATCCACTTATAAATATGATATTGCTTGGTTAGGGACATTGAGACTTTGATTCATATTTCTTTACGCATTGACTTATAGCATACCTGTATACCTACATGCTTACACATATGTTCTGACATACTTACATGCTAGTTACATGTATACCTATAGAGTATTGTAACATTAGTGATAGGTACATGCACACTTTACGTCATAGCAACAGGTATACCTTGCACATACTATTCTTATACCCATGGGGTATACTACATCATTACTTATAGGTAGATACATATATCTTGCTATACCTTTATGTTGCACATATATCTGGTTATAGCTACATGTTTACCTTTACTTGATATTATTTTAGAATTGGAGAGATTAGGAACCGCATGATATTATATTAACTTGTTACAGATAATTGCTGCTTTTCCTCTATAAGCTCGCATTTCAGATTTATGATGCGTATACTTTATTCATGGATTTTCGCATTGAGATATGGATTTTTCATGATGTTTTCTGGATTTGGGAACCGTGGTAGTTCATGAAATTATGCATTATTTGAAAAACCCGGTTTCCCATGATATGATATTTCAGCAGCCACCATGAGATTTGTCGTTTACGATGTGTATACCCCACGCGAGGAAAGGAGGGGTCCGTATGCGGGTACATGGTGGGGCCCGGAGGTACCCCGAAGCAAGAACGATGTCGTGGTGTGAGGCGATGAGGCTTAGGGGAACCATACTATCCGGTGACAGGACCAATGACTCAGCGGCTATCATGTGGATACCAACGGGAGTCATGTACGTATGGATACGTCGAGAGGCGAGGGTCAGAGCTAGGCACTCGAGCTTTCGGGATAGCGTATGATACGTACCTATCAGGGGGCCAGTCATGGAGACATCACCTGATGGATCAGCATTTCTGTGTCGATGCTTGGCACATTGGTTTCATGATATTTCTAATTACTCCTTTGTATATATAACAGGGGATTGAGCCGCTGTTATATATACCCTTACACCAATATTAGTGGAATGGGACGCTAATATATGTGTATTGACCTCATAATATTTATTTACGCCATTATATTTAGGATGTTAGAATTTTGCTGGAGATTTGATTCGGGATATAAGAGATTCATTTGAGATTGGATACTGGATAGATATGTGAGATCTACTTGTTGTTGTACATTCGAGATATGTGAGATATACTTGATATTGTACATACGAGATATGTGAGATCTACTTGATATTGTACATTCGAGATATATGAGATCTACCTGCTGTTGTACATTCGAGATATGTGAGATATACTTGATATTGTACATACGAGATATGTGAGATTCACTTGATTTTGTACATTCGATATATACGAGATATACTTGATGATTGTACATTCGATATATGTGAGATATACTTGAGGTTGTACATTCGGGATATATGAGATATACTTGATATTGTGCAATTGAGGAGAGGTGATACTTAGATAATATGAGTGCCAATTTGGGGGCTGATTTGAGGAATTGGTATTTAAATTGTCTTGCTGGATTGTGAACCTACCACGACGTCAGGATTCCGCGGAAATGACATACTTCACACCATACCTCACCTTATCTGTTTGTGCATTGCTTCATGGACTAGTAGTACCTGTTAGTGTACCTTTCATGATTATTGCACATTTACATTCTCATGTCCCTATCGCATGATTATTGCATACTGTTGTCATATCATTATTGCTTTATATATATTGGTTGTACCTGCTAGTGTACTTTCCATTATTCTGCATTCATATGACATGTTATTACTGTTAATTGCATATCTTAGATTCACGCTTTACGTGCATACTTGCGATTACCTGCATACGTTATTTACTATTCACGAGTTGGCAACTCACCCCCGTTGTGCCACAGTGTTTGCAAGTGTTCCTCAGGATAGTCAGAGGCAGGCTATTATCACACATCTTATCATCCTTTGCTACGGATACCGCATCAGCTCACAGTGTGCAGTTTGCTTAGGTGGGTTTTGTGGTTATTCGTTGCATTGTATATTCGTTGTATCTTGTACTCTCCATCTACTATTTTCATATTGACTTAGAGACTTGGTGAGGACGATGTTGTATATTATGTTGGATTTATTGTCTTTTATACAGTTTCCTTTCTATCGTCTTCTATTTCTTCGCTACGGCATCGTATATTTGTTGTGGTGGTTGTTTACCTCCTTTGGGCGTGGATTTGCTCCCGTTCGGGATGCTTTACTTTATATTTATGTTGTACCCATTTTTGGGCCTAGCTTTTACAAAGGAGGTACTGCCAAAATTTTAAAGGAAATAAAGTTGGACTTTTAAAGAATTTGGGTTGTGATTTCAAAGACTTTTAAACAATGTTTCTTATCTTTTCTGGTATTTTAATGGTTTAGATTTCTGGGTTTTGGCTTTCTTTTACTGCGTTACGCCTGTAGATGTTGCGTAGTATTAGGTCCGTCACGTGCCAGTTTCGGGTCGTGACATGGGTGCAGTCCTGAAGCACTTGGAGGCAGTGACGGTTAGACAGGATTCGTCTCTCCCGGTATTGGGGGTTGATATCGCGCTGTGTCTAGGAGAGCCATTACACAAAGTCACTGTCCAGGGAAAGCAAGATATACTGGTAGGTTTCCAGTGTTATCTCAGGGTGTTCTGGGCTACACTTCGACACGACTTGTACCGCTATTAGGGGACTGACGTTTACCGCCCCCCTAGGCCCGCCATGCGATACTCTCAGACGAACAGACCGGACTGTACGGAGATTGTCACATTCAGGCTCAGTAGGAGTTCGGATGGGTTCGCCTCATCAGTCTTCTTATCGACATCTACCTGGGGACCGTTACGTACAGCTAGTACCGCTTGCGGCCTGTGGTTAAACACACTGCCAGCGTAGTGTCGAGTCTTTAGAGTCCCACACAGAGGGCTGTTCGCCTTTGGGCAAAACAGAGTAGAGGTCGCATGGTTTTGCGACGGGGTTCGTTCACATCCGCGCACTTGTGCATGTTTGGTGTCCGGGCAGTTATTACTAGCGGGCTTTGGTTTAAGCCAGATCCTAGTATATGTTTTGGGATTATTCTTATCTCATTGTATTCGTGTTCCTCGGAACACGGATGCGGGTGTGTATGCATAGTTGACAGAGGCAGGGGAATCTCATTAGGGTTGTTGACCGTTGACTTTTTCTAAACCCAATTGAGAATGAGAAATATGATTAATAATATTAATTAAGGATAATTGTGCCATGGTTGAGTTGAACATTTGACTTTTGTTGACTTGTTGACTTTGGTTGACCGGTTGACTATTGTTGACATGTTGACCATCATCATTTCATTTCAAAGATGCTTCTTGTTTCTTGCAAATGCATTAAATGATGAAATGATAATGGTCATTCATAAACTAACCATCACAATTTCTTAATTATTATTATTATCATTATTCTTATTTTGGGAGCATGGTTGTAAAAAGCTATTTCATTCTTACTTGCTCATTCTCTCTCATCCATTAGCTCATCCTCTTCCTCTCTCAAAGCTCTCATCTCTCATGTGTTGAGAACCATGAGCTCTTGAAATAAAACCTTCAAGACTTCACTCTACTCATTCTAGAGTTCTAGGTTTAGCAATCCAAGCACTTTAGTTACCTCTAGGTTAAGGTTGGAGCTCAAGGTAGAGGCCTTCGGGTGGATCCTTCTTCGGCAAAGAGAAAACGACGAGGAGGAGCCGTTCAAACCACTCTAAGGAGAAAGAAGAGAAGGAGTTCAAGACCTAGGTATAACCTTCTAACCGAGTAGCTAAACTTGTAGCTTGTTTGTTAGTTTTTGTTTAGCAAAGATCCTCTAGTTTCTAGTCCATGTTGCCTTAAGAAAAAATCGTTTTTTACCTATTCCACCTCCCCGCAAGCACCGGGGTGGGCAACATGGACTTACAGTGGTATCAAAGCATGGCTAAACATTAACTAGCATGTTAGCAAAGTGTTTGGAACTTCGATCCGGAAAAAAAATCGCGAAACATGTCAAAAATTCATACTTTCTGCCGATTTTTAAAACTGCTCTAAAAATAATTCCACATACCTTAAAAATCGGTGCAGGGTCTTTTAGAAACAACCAGGAAAAACGAGCCTACGACTCGGTCAAAGCTCCGCGGAACAGCGGCGAAACCACGCGTTTTGCCGTGGATCCGCGGCCGAGTTGACTCGGCCGTGACTCGGGTTTGCTACAGTTTCTTCAGTATGATGTTTTGGGATTTTTGAGATATTTTGTTTCTGCCCAGATTATCCAGAGAACAATGTTGTGTTTGGGGTAGTTACAAATTGGTGTTTTGATCAAAGTTCTACAACCTTTTGCTAAATGGTTATATCTGTGATGTGATATATGCACTGAACGTCGACTAATCGCTATATGTCGATTGGTGGGGGTTGTGCATATCTGTGATCTGTAATGTTGTTGGTTTGTGTATATGAACTTGTTGGATTGTCACGGATGAATAGCCGGGGTTTGTGAGATGAGAGTTTCTTTATCTTTCATTTGATGTAATATGTACATTGATGTAATATTATTTTTATGGCCGCACATCCGGGATGAGGTTGTAGCCGCCATTGTATATTATTTCTTTTTACTGTTTTTGCTCCTAGGATAGACCCAAGGTGGGGTGCACAAACTACCGGGTATTTCGAAGTGCCGAGTGGCCTACTCACGTTGTTGAGGGAGGTTGCTCCACTTCGGGTACTTGGCGGGTAGTTTGCCGCACCTGTAGGGGTCTAGGGTGGGGTTTGGTTATTCATCGCGACCGTGTAATCCGTCTTTCGTTGCAGGCTCAAACGAAGTGCGGATTCCTAGTATATCCAATGTGTTCATCTGTGATCTGGAATGGCTATCATTGCATCTGACGAATGATATATCTATATATGATATCTAGTAGGCGTTGCTTATGTTTTGCATCCGCGCTAGTCCAGCCCCCGCTCTGTCGTTAGTTAAGTAACCTAACGGGTGATAATGGGGCCCCGTGGCGAATGCGGATGGCATAAGCGTACGTCATATTTTCGTTGTTTTCTGCAATGGTAGGATTAATTGATGGGACGCATTAAATTAATGCAAGAAAATAAACCAAAGTTAAAATCGTTGGAACAATTTCAAAACCACTCGGTTTATTTTCAAAACAGAAAACTTTTCAAAATGCGGAGCTTAAACCACTCCTTTTGAAAGCTATCAGGTTTCTTCGATTATATCAAGTTCACTACGTTCACGGTTTTGCCAAAACCATTCGTAGCCCTCCGTCATTTCAGTTAAATATTCAGTAGTATTCAAGCTATGTATTTTGACCTTCGCCAAGGCATAGTGATTGGTAGCTACTGAATATTTATCTGTAGCATAGATAGATGCGTTGGTTTGGGACAGTCGTACTACTATTTTGTCCTTCGTCAAGGGTATGTACGGATGGGTTCAAATTAACCTGGATAATGACGGGTAGAACTTGACATGTGACTTATGATATGTTGTAAGTCCACGGTAGCTGTAAGAACAAATTTTACCAGTTTGCTTAGAAATGTATGCACAATTTTCTGTGATGCTCAAAATAATTTTTAGGCCAGATTTAAAATCGATAGAAACTTTTGTACAAAAAATTATAGTTTTCGAAATTCTGTTCGATCGATATTTTAAACGCGTTAGCAAAAGTTAATAAATCTTAATGGCGAGGCTCTGATACCACTGTAAGTCCACTGTAGCGCCCCGGCAGTCTAACAGACGCCAAATGCGGAACAAAAACTTTTACAACTAGCGCTATCGTGTACTAACACCCGGATCTGCCATTAAAGCTAAACTAACAAACTACAAAGTGGGTAGAAATGTTATACCGAACGATCCGAGTCCTTCGTTCTTCAACCATCATCCCATGCTTTGTTGCGGCTGCTCCGATCTCCTCGATGTCCAGTCTTCTCGTCCAGGTGGCACCACATCGACGGATCATTAAACGGGCTCCCGCCTCTGAACCGAGGCAACTCGATCATCAAGTTTGCTAAAAGAGATGACCAAGATTGATGTAGAGAATGAGTAGAACACTTTGTCTCACTTCGTCCAAACTCATGGACGAACGGTTAATGAAGTTGCCTTTTGGAATCGGGTAAATTAGAAATTGATCACATCTAATTTGTATGCACCAAAACTATCGTAATCTTTTTCCCAAAAAATTCCTTAGCCTCCAAATGAATTGGCCTGCCAATATAAGGTGGGGGTGAGTGTAGGAGCAAGGGAGAGGGTGACCACAACCAAAAAGAGAAGAATGAGTCATTATCCATCTTGCATTAACATTAAAGCATACAAATGAATCATCTAACCTAGTCATCATATCATTAAATACACAATCAATGCACAAATGAGTCACTAAACACATCATCATCCTAGTCACCATCTAGAATCTTCTAGAACCTTCCACACTCATCAAGAAAAGATAAATCCGCATTTAACCGAATGTTAAAGCGGGTGATAGAAAACTGGAAACTGGCAACTTCCAAAAGCGATCCCGAAACGAATTTCAGGATAACCCCGTATCAGTATAAACATACCCGCATTTGTATTACGACCGAATACAAATGCAACTGAGACAAAGATATTATATCTACACAGTATAATACTCGGATCCGGCTTAAACCAAAGCCTACCAGTATTATCTGCCCGAAATATGACACGTGCGTAAACGCACGTGCATTTTCCGAACCCTGCCATAAAACCATACGGCCTCTACAACTTTTCGCCCGAAGTTGGGAAACTGTCTGTGGGGGACTCTAATGACTCATCAACACACTGGCACTGGGTATAACCAATAACACGTCAGAGGTACTAGCTGTACGTAACGGATGCCTATGTATTGATTGGAAGGGAAGCTGACGAGCGAACTCATCCAGAAACCCTACTGAGCCTAACAGTGACAATATACATACAGTCCGATACGTTCGTCTATGAGTATCGCATATCGGCCTAGGGGGCTAGCAACGTCAGACCCCCAATAGCGGTATAAGTCGTGTCAGAGAGTAGCCCAGAACACCCTGAGATACTACTGGAGTACCTACCAGTAAATCTCCTGCCTCGGCCGAGGGCTTTGTGTAATGGCTCTCTTAGACACAGCGCGATCTCACCCCCAATACCGGGAGATACGAATCCCCTGCCGATCCGCTCACTTGCCTCCATGTGGCTCAGAACTGTACCCAAAAAAGACCTGTTTGCACGACTCCTTTGAGCCGTGGTGGGATAGAAATCAAAGCACGGTGGGAACTCACACGAGACAAATGACGACCTCAGGTCGATGAACTAACCTGTACACATGTCACCAGGGAAATGCTATCTGATGCTAGGTATAATACCAACTGGCAGGTTCCCGGCGAGTCCTGTCCGGTGTACTCATAACCCAATGAGCACCTGTATACATCTTAGGTGAACCAACTAACACCAATGGCTTGTGAGACCGGCCACCGCCCCTCGTCGGGGTCTCGACTGTATACACTAGTCTACTCTGGAGTATCGATGCCCTGTCTCGAAACTCCCACGACTAGGGACACTTTAAGGATGTGCTTATAGACCCCAGCTCCCACGTATATGATCGCCATCATACTGCTGGCAGTCAAGCAAGAATTCTATGGGCTCTATCAACATGCAATAGTGAACTAAAGTATGTATACGATGATAAAGACAAACAAGATAGCATACTATCATCTCGAGCAAGACTGTCGTATCGGTATAGGTCCTCCCTCAATCGTTGCAATCACGTACCTGCGATCCAATAATTGACTTTGAGGGCACTATATCCAATAATCTTCCACTTGCACTTAAGGCTAATTATTGCTATGTCGCATACTCACAGCCCGTGTGATACCGAACATCCAACTCCTCTACTAATCAGTTTCACAAAGCCCGTTTGTAAAACTATTGTGTTCGAGAAATAGCCTTAGTGAGTGGATCCGCCTTGATGTTTGTTTCTTTGTCTCTCTTAATCTCAAGTTCGCGGAGAAAGCCATCTCTCGAATTGAGCAATACCTTTCTTAGAATATGTCTGGATATCTGATGGGACCTAGTTCATAAATGAACTCCAAATCCAAACTTCTCAGACTGTAGTGATCACTGAACCTAATCAGTATCCAGCAACATGCCTCCCACAGTATCCTCTTGGACCACCTGTCCATAATACTGTCCCTCGTCAGAGGGAAAACTATAACTTTGACAATCACTCTGTCATCCATGTCACCTTTGAAGCCTGGAATGATAACCGTCTCCCGAAGGAGGCTGCCGTCATCAAATACATAGAACATGCACTTATGTTCTAAAACTGCTTCCTTATGTTTCTCCAGGATTGGATTAATAAAAAATTATCGTATCTAGTGCAAAAACAATATCTGGTGTGGTTCTTGACATCTCACGATTGACTCAATTGCCTAAGCAAGTGATCTGCCAATCATGCATATCCCTCTCCCCTTTAGTCTGTAAGACACCTTTAGAGAGGGTGACTCCATCACCTGCAGGTTCACCACCATGCCAGGAGTCATCTATTCTAAAATACTATTAGAATACTCTCATAGTACCCACATTGGGAAACTACCCAAATCTAGATCTAAAACCATAGATCTAGTAACCAAAATGTCTGATATTATATCCATATCCTTTGTGGAGAAGCAACTGTGTGGCGACCACAGTATAGCCGATCGTAGTATAGGAATTTTACTTCCTACTCTGTGTATGTTATCCAAATACAAGGACATCACACCCTACTACCTTCTCAACAGATCCATCCTCTATTCTGATGAAGTCAAAGCCATTACGGTCACATCAAAATTAAATGATCTAATCTCCGCTATATTTGCTCAAGCCTATAAATAGACAGAAGCTACTTGCCCACTATGCTTCCGCTGCTCCCACTGACTACGACAACCCTCTAGCAGAATAATATATACGTACACTTCTAAAGCTAGTTTAGAACGACGCTATACTTAACCTCCTACAAGGTCTCATAACCTGGAACAACAGTAGTGTCAAGTCTGGGTAAACAAGAACCTCCCTGTCACCGTCCTTGAGGCTACCGGAGTACCTCTCGGGTGTCTGAGGTTACCCACCATATCTGCGGAGTGGCTATTGGAATGTCAAACCTGATTGAATATATAGGTCCTATTAAATATTCCGTAATCGTTTGCGGTTCTGGAATCACTTCCAGTTCTACCATACTCCCACTACTGTTTTCTGAAAAAATCCATTTTACTAAAACTGTGGCGAGTCAAGAACAATATCACTATTGATCTTCCAGATGGTAGAAAATCAACCCTCGACATAGCCCGGGTCAACCCACAAACAGCCATTACAGAAACGTGCCTTGAGTTATCCAGAGTCTGGTTTTAAGCATAAGCCGGACAACTCCCCGTATCTTAACATCGTTAAGATATGAACCATTCTATATACAATATAGAAATAGAGGCACTAATTTAATTGGAACCAGATTTAAACTATGCACCTGTCTCCAGTGCATATCAACTTAATGGAGAGAGGCTAATCAGCATTACTCGACTTAGGAATACATCCAATTATGAGTAAACCGAAAGAGAAACAAGTTTCTCAAAACCATTATTATCAACTGAATACCTATCACAAGAATCTACATCTTCGATCTCTTTCAAGAATCCCGATACTTGCGATACCTGGTTCTCTACTTTATTCTTATACCCACAACTTATCAAAACTTAGACATTGTATTTCTACGAAACACTTGTCTAAAAACTAGAGAAGTTACAAGTAGACAGAACATAGTACGAGGACCTACCCCTTTGTCCTTACGGACACTGGACAACATACAATACTCTGTATAAGTCCGCTGAGTTGAATAACTCAAAACCTGTGCATCGCAGGTTGAAAACTGTACCCAGGCGATTTCCTCAAATATCACCAATTACAACGAATTCCAATATAATGAGGATGATCTCCTAATTCCCAATAACTTACTCCTACTCATCATCTGTAAAACCATACTGATATGAGAATGAAACCTGGTAAATACATACCCTGGAGTAAGTATTTAATCGGGAAAGCAGTTTTCCTTTAACAATGCACTGAAACATAAAAATGTTTCGTAGGAGTATCCTGGTATTCCTAGTAATGCCTCTTCCATAATCAAATTCATGACTATAACCGTATATTTCTTTGCCTTCTTTCCAAATCCCTTTATTTGTCTTTATTCGTTACCTTCTGTACACTATCGTTAGGCTAAGTGGTTTTCTTCCTTCCCTACCATTCGGCACCAGCCTATGGTTTGGAAGAAGACTATCCATTAAGCATAATAGGTGTACCCTCCTTAACCTAGGAGTACTCGCAACTTGAGAGAAGGTGATGATAAAAGACAACTGAATAATACCTTATTCTATTTCTCCCGAACTGGGAAAAAGCAAAGGTGAAATAGGAATGGCGATGAAGTACGCGGTTTGGTCGTGAATGATAGCAGTCGCAATTTACTTTGCCTTCTTTCTAATCTCTTTATTTTGTCTTTAGTTATTACCTTCTGTGTACCCTACTTAGGCTAATTAGTTTTCTTCCTTCCCTACCTTTCGGCACCTGCCTATGGTTTGCAATAAGACTATCCAATAAGCGTAATAGGTGTACTCTCCTAAACCAAGGAGCCCTCGCAACCTGAGAGAAGGTGATAATAAAAGACAACTGAATAAACCAATTCTATTTCTCCTGAACCTGGATCCATCCTCGAAGAAGTCCCTTCGAGTTCATATATAACCATACGATGGATCTATCCAATGGAAGTGGATATCCGTAATAATACGGGGTGTTCTGAGAAATACAAAGGGTAAAAGAAGGAGTGGCAATGACATATGCAACTTAGACAATCCAAAAGCCAGTATTTTAAGAAGGTTCGGTCAACTTGGTCACTGAGTTATAGTCTAGGGTCAGTCAAAGTTCACTACCTAAGAGAGAAAGAAAAGAAACACTCTACGTGCACTCTAACCTAGATCAGAATGGTTATCACTTTATCTAATCAGGAAACCTCCCACTGTAATCTCAAATTCATCTCCAAACCTGAAAGAAGAATTAGTCGGGATCACCCGAAGAGTAATCCAACTCATCAGTGAGAATCGGGATCCAACTCTCATCGCATGATAACGTGACGGAATCCACTCACGTTATCACACTCCAGAAGGTATGCGCATACTTGGCAAGTTTCAGTTTCTTTAGAAACTCCTGATATGATTTTTGCCCCATGCTCTTATGATCGTGACTTTGGCCAACCCATCATAAGTCACATGCCAAGTTCACCCGTCATTATCCAGGTTAGTTTGAACCACTCGTACATACCCTTGATTTTGGCCAACAAGGCAATATGACTGTCCCAAACCAACGCATCTATCTATGCAACAGATGAATACCCAGCAGCTACCAAACACTATGCCTTGAGTTTGGCCAAACAAACATAGCTTGAATACTACTGACCATCCATAACAAATGACCGAAGGCTACGGCTTGTTTTTGGCGAAAAACCTTTAACGTAATGAACTTGATCTCGTTGAAGGAACCTGATAGCTTTTTATAAAGATATAGTGGCGAAAACCTTTTGCTAAAGAGTTTACTCCCGGTGAAGGGATCTCGGCTCTTTCCTCGTGGAATGAGGAGCAGGATATTCCAACTGAATACCGCGATGTAAAGCAACTTGTAATCGACTATAATGAAGTTATTACCCTGACGCAAACTTCTGCCCAAGGGGTCTCTCCCGCTGAAGGGATATCAGCCCTTGCCTCGTCGAATGAGGTGCAGGATATTCCAACTGAATATCACTATGCATAACAAAAAAAAATCTTTGTAATAACACATTTAAAACTGTTCCAACAACATCAAATATAGGTTTGTTTTATCCTTGCATTGATAAGAATCAATGCAGTCCCATCAATTAATCACACCAGAAAAGAACGAAAATATAATGTACGTATATGCCATCCGCATTCGCCACTGAGTCCCGTCATCACCCGTTAGGTTACTTAACTAACGACAGAGCGGGGACTGGACTAGCGTGGGTGTAAAACATATACAACATCTAATAGTATATATACCAATATACAATAATCGCTCCAGGCGTGATAATATGCAACATTATAGAAAAGTAATAAGCATCACAGAACAATACAGATAATCTGGGATCCCCGGGCTTCACAGAGCCGCTACTAAAACCCGACGTTCCCCTGGTCGTGTGGAAAGCCTGTGCAATGAAACCTAGACCCCTACGGGTGCGGCAAGTTACCCGCCAAAACCTGAAGCGAGGCTGACCCCTACAGCATAGTGAATGGACCACCCTACACTTCACGGAATTCGGTAACTTGAGCACCCTTCCTTGGGTCAACCTGTACCCCCTACGAGTGCGGCGAATAGTCTGCCAATTCTAGAGTGAGGCCCCTCTGCCTCTCAAAGCCATGAGATGCGGACCCGTTGCCCTCCAGAACCCGGCTATCCGTGCACCCCGCCGCAGGGTAATCCTAGTACAGAAAAGAAAATATATACAACGGGTACATCGACCTCAGCCCGGTCGTGCCCTAAAAGAATATTATACAAACAGGCAGTGACGGCAGTCCACATGTTAGACGCTCGCCCTGCAATATCAAATGTACAAATAAATCAAAACAACACTACCATTGCACACTGCTATCCACCACAACAAATCCGCAACTTCACAGCACAACACAGAACATCAACGCGAATGTCACGTTCGCAAATCCGTATAAAAGAACTATAGCAATTAAACGCAATTTACCGCTCGAATGACATTCACGGTCGGAGATATAATATAAGTACTGTAAACTAACATGTTTAAAATTTTGATAGACAAAACTTCCCGAAGTGGGCCCCACGTACATCTGCTGTATAGTAATAAAATATGGGCCCACAAGAAATATTCCAAAAACCACAATTTTCTATGTAGAACATACTGTAGAAATTTGGCTCACTGTTCCCACAAAAGCGCGGCGGATCCGCGGCCAAACCCTGGTTTAGGCCGCGGATCCGCGGCCGTTCTGTGGGATCACGTGACCAAATTTCACCAGTTTGCTTAGAATTGCCTGCACAATTTTCTGTGATACTCAAAATAATTTTTAGGCCAGATTTAAAATCGACAGAAACTTTTGTACAGAAAATTGTAGTTTTCGAAATTCCGTTCGATCGATATTTTAAACGCGCTAGCAAATGTTAGTAAAGCTTAATGACGAGGCTCTGATACCACTGTAAGTCCACTTTAGCGCCCCGGCCGTCTAACAGACGCCAAATGCGGAACAAAAACTTTTACTACTGGCGCTATCGTGTACTATCACCCGGATCTGCCATTAAAGCTAAACTCAAAGTGGGTTGAAATGTTATACCGAACGATCCGAGTCCTTCGGTCTTCAACCATCATCCCACGCTTTGTTGCGGCTGCTCCGATCTTCTCGATCTCCAGTCTTCTCATCCAGGTGGCACCACGTCGACGGATCTTTAAACGGGCTCCCGCCTCTGAACCGAGGCAACTCGATCATCAAGTTTGCTAAAAGAGATGACCAAGATTGATGTAGAGAATGAGTAGAACACTTTGTCTCACTTCGTCCAAACTCATGGACGAACGGTTAATGAAGTTTCCTTTTGGAATCGGGTAAATTAGAAATTGATCGCATCTAATTTGTATGCACCAAAACTATCGTAATCTTTTTCCCAAAAAATTCCTTAGCCTCCAAATGAATTGGCCGGCCAATATAAGGTGGGGGGGTGAGTGTAGGAGCAAGGGAGAGGGTGACCACAACCATAAAGAGAAGAATGAGTAATTATCCACCTTGCATTAACATTAAAGCATACAATGAATCATCTAACCTAGTCATCATATCATTAAATACACAATCAATGCACAAATGAGTCACTAAACACCTCATCATCCTAGTCACCATCTAGAATCTTCTAGAACCTTCCACACTCATCAAGAAAAGATAAATCCGCATTTAACCGAATGTTAAAGCGGGTGATAGAAAACTGGAAACTGGCAACTTCCAAAAGCGATCCCTAAATGAATTTCATGATAACCCCGTATTAGTATAAACATACCCGCATTTGTATTACGACCGAATACAAATGCAACTGAGACAAAAATATTATATCTACACAGTATAATACTCGGATCCGGCTTAAACCAAAGCCTACCAGTATTATCTGCCCGAAATATGACAAGTGCGTAAACGCACGTGCATTTTCCGAACCCTGCCATAAAACCATACGGCCTCTACAACGTTTCGCCCGAAGTTGGGAAACTGTCTGTGGGGGACTCTAATGACTCATCAACACACTGGCACTGGGTATAACCACTAGCACGTCAGAGGTACTAGTTGTACGTAACGGATGCCTATGTATTGATTGGAAGGGAAGCTGACGAGCGAACTCATCCAGAAACCCTACTGAGCCTAACAGTGACAATATACATACAGTCCGGTCCGTTCGTCTATGAGTATCGCATATCTGCCTAGGGGGCTGGCAACGTCAGACCCCCAATAGTGGTATAAGTCGTGTTAGAGAGTAGCCCAGAACACCCTGAGATACTACTGGAGTACCTACCAGTAAATCTCTTGCCTCGGCCGAGGGCTTTGTGTAATGGCTCTCTTAGACACAGCGCGATCTCACCCCCAATACCGGGAGAGACGAATCCCCTGCCGATCCGCTCACTTGCCTCCATGTGGCTCGGGACTGTACCCAAAAAAGACCTGTTTGCACGACTCCTTTGAGCCGTGGTAGGGTAGAAATCAAAGCACGTTGGGAACTCACACGAGGCAAATGACGACCTCAGGTCGATGAACTAACCTGTACACATGTCACCAGGGAAATGCTATCTAATGCTAGGTATAATACCAACTGGCAGGTTCCCGGCGAATCCTGTCCGGTGTACTCATAACCCAATGAGCACCTGTATACATCTTAGGTGAACCAACTAACACCAATGGCTTGTGAGACCGGCCACTGCCCCTTGTCGGAGTCTCGACTGTATACACTAGTCTAGTCTAGAGTATCGATGCCCCGTCTCGAAACTCCCACGACTAGGGACACTTTAAGGATGTGCTTATAGACCCCAGATCCCACGTATATGATCGCCATCATACTGCTGGCAGTCAAGCAAGAATCCTATGGGCTCTATCAACATGCAATAGTGAACTAAAGCATGTATACGATGATAAAGACAAACCCGATAGCATACTATCATCTCGAGCAAGACTGTCATAATTTTATAGGTCCTCCCTCAATCATTGCAATCACGTACCTGCGATCCAATAATTGACTTTGAAGGCACTATATCCAACAGTGTTGGCCTTCGTCAAGGTCATAAGAGCATGGGGCAAAAATCCACATCGGGAGTTTCTAAAGAAACTGAAACTTGCTAGTGCCGCATACCATTTGGAGTTTGATAATGTTGGTAGGATTCCTTCAGCATTATCTCACAATGACATTTGGATCCCGATCCTACTGTGAGTATCCGCTGCTCCTCGGGAAACTTTTCACTTAACGATTAATGCTATAAACCAAGTAGGTGTCTAGAAAGGTGTTAGCGGGGCTACGCCCACAGGGAAAAGAGGTTATTTAAATAAGGAACTTCGCGAAAGCGTCGTAAAACCTCCCTCGAAGTACCAACGCTGGCATGGCTGAACGGTTAAGCAAGTATTGTACGGTGAGATTGATCCTGACTAATTCTTCTTTTTGGTTTGAGGAAGGATTCGAGAAACAGTAGGAGCCATCCTGTTTAGATAAACTAAAAACCAATCTAAACTTGCAAGAGTATCATGCTGAGTGTTTTCTTCTCTCTCTCTTAATTGCAGCGACCCAGTGACCAGACATAGGTTACATCTAGATAATAAAATGACTGAATCTGACTGTTACGACTGGCAAAGGTCTGTCCAGATGTCCATTACCCATGACAAGCTGGGATACCTCCTAACTAATCAAACCCCTGCCGTCTCAGGACCAGTTTCCCCTGTCACGGATATTGATATCTGTAAGACATCGGAAAAAGACTGTGCGAATGTCAAGTGCCTCGTGTTGGCCTCAGTTGATGGCGCATACCAGAGGCAGCACGAGAAGATGGACTCAGTTTCTATCTTCCTCCATAACAAAGATTTATATGGAGAGCAATCTCGTATCGCAAGATATGAGACCTCGAACGAATTGCTTCAAGCGAAGTTGGCTTTCGGGTCATCTGTAGAGGACAACGTCCTTACAGAGACTAGCTATTTTGATGAGCTCACGGACCTGAAGACCACATTGAAGAACGGGTCAAACACTGACTTGATTCTACAGTCTCTGCCCTCTACTTATACCCTGAAGGAAACCGGGGAAGTAGAAGAAAAGGGAAGGGCAAAAGTTTCAGGACTGGATGTAGTAAAGAAGGGACGTTCCTATTGTTACGGGAAAGGACATTGGCAGAAGGATTGCAGGGCTTTGAAAGCCAGTAGCCAGGATTCAAAGCATGTTGTGGCCTCGGCTTCGGGTGTGTTTGTAATTGAAAATTGTATGTCAATTAACTCTACCTCCTGGATATTGGATACCGGATCAGGATCTCACATCTGTAATTCATTACAGGCTCTGAGAAACCGTAGAGTTATTAGGATAGGTGATATGACTCTCAGGGTTGCCAACGGAATGAGCATGGACGCTGAATCCGTAGGGGAATATCATCTTGGATTGACAACTGGACAGATATTGATTCTGCATAACTATTTGTATGTACCTAGTGCGACTTGTGATATCATATCTGTATCCTTACTTTCTAAGGAAGGATATGATTTTACTTTTGTAAGCGATGTGGTCCACATCCACCTAAATCAAGTTCTGATTGGGTTAGGTACATTAGAATAAGGGATATACGTATTGAATCAAGCTCAGGTTTTCAATGTCCAGAACACACTTAAAAGAAAGTCTCCGGAATTAAATCAGGCTTTCTTATGGCATTGTAGACTGGGTCACATTAATGAGACATGGTTAACAAAGTTACATAAAGAAGGATACTTGAATCAGTTCGAGTATCAGTCTTATGCTACTTGTGAATCTTGTCTCATGGGAAAGATGACAAAGACTACGTTTACTGGACACGGAGTAAGAGCGAGCGAGCTCTTAGGACTCATACACAGTGACGTGTATGGTCCAATGTCTACACATGCGCGAAGTGGTTATTCATACTTCATTACTTTTATGGATGATTTCTCTAGGTATGGACATGTCATCCTGATGAAGCATAAATCCGAGGCCTTTGAGAAATTTCGGGAATACAAGAATGAAGTTGAAAAACAAACAGGCAAGAGTATAAAGACACTGAGATCTGATCGAGGTGGTGAATACTTGAGTGCCGAGTTTCTGGACTACTTAAAAGAGAATGGAATTCTCTCTCAGCTTACTCCTCCATACACACCACAACACAACGGTGTATCTGAAAGGCGGAATCGAACCCTATTGGATATGGTTCGTTCCATGATGAGTAAGGCTGAGTTACCGCGATCTTTCTGGGGTTATGCACTAGAATCAGCTGCATATCTTTTGAACAAGGTTCCCTCCAAGACTGTGCCTACCACACCATATCAGATGTGGTGTGGGAAGAAACCCCATCTTCAATATCTGAAGATATGGGGATGTCCAGCTTTTGTTAAAAAGCAGCATGTGGACAAACTCGAGGCACGCTCGGTACTGTGTAAGTTTGTGGGATACCTAAAGAACTCCAGGGGGTATCTTTTCTATTACGCAGAGGAACAAAAGGTTTTTTGTTTCTCATCATGCCCACTTTCTGGAACATCAGTTTTTAGAAAAAGAAACAAGTGGGAGCGCAGTAGAACTGGAAGAAATTTCAGAACCACAATCTATTACTGAAAGCTTGAAAGAACCGGAAGCTTCAGGAGAACCGGACATCCCAGCGCCACTCCGCAGGAGTAGTAGGCAGTCTCATCCGCCCGAGAGATACTACGGTTTTCTCATAGACGGGGATCGAGAGGATTGCACCATTGATTATGATGAGCCTACTAGCTTCCAGCAAGCCATTCAGAGCGGTGACTCAGTAAAATGGCTGGATGCAATGCGGACCGAAATGGAGTCCATGTACACTAACAAAGTTTAGACTTTAGACATTGCTCCAGAAGGGGTAAAACCCGTAGGCTACAAATGGATCTTCAGAAAGAAGATTGGTGTAGATGGGCAGGTTGAAACCTATAAAGCTAGACTTGTTGCAAAGGGTTTTCGTCAAAGACCTGGTTTGGACTATGACGAGACCTTTTCTCAGTGGCTATGCTCAAATCCATTCGGATCCTTCTTGCCATCTCTGCCTTCCACAATTATGAGATCTGGCAGATGGACGTAAAGACGGCTTTCCTAAATGGAAATTTAGAAGAGTGCGTCTATATGGATCATCCAGAGGGTTTCATTCAGAGTGGGAGCAGCGGTAAAGTGTGCAAGTTGCTTAAGTCTATCTATGGACTGAAGCAGGCATCGCGGAGTTGGAAAATCTGTTTTGATGATACTGTCAAAAAATTCGGCTTTATCAAGAATCCAGATGAACCATGCATTTACAGTAAGATTGTAGGGAGAACTGTGGTATTCCTCGTCTTGTACGTGGATGACATTCTCCTAATAGGAAATGACATTCCTATGCTACAGTCAGTCAAAGGATTCTTGTCACAGAGGTTCTCCATGAAGGACCTGGGCGATGCCAACTACATTCTGGGGATCCAGATCTATCGTGATAGACACTACTAAAATAGGGGGTTGCCCCTACGGATAACAGCATCCGTAGGGGAAGATTTAGTTTGGCCCTACGGATTACTCCGTAGGGCCAAACGGTTGCCCCTACGGTCCTCCCATATTTATTTAAAAATTATTAAATCTTAAAGTGTTGTTTGCCCCTACGGAGCCGCAAACCAAGCACCTACGGGTATATCCGTAGGGGCATCTAAATAGAGATTTAAGTGATCGATCCCTACGCTGATTATTTCTTATTCCCTTTATCAGTTGCGCGCGAACCCAAATCCCCAAACCCTCGACGTTCCTGCCGATCGCCGTTCTCGTCGTCGTCGCCGGCGCCGGCCGAATCATCGTCGCCACCGCCTGCTTCTTCCTCATCTCCGTTCGTCGTCGCCATCGCCTGCTTCTTCAACCTACGGCCGATTCGTCGTTGCCACCGATTCGTCGTCGCCACCGCCTGCACAGGTTAGGAAATCTTAATTAAACAGATTTTTGATTGTTTTAGGTCTATGGTTCATGGTTTAGGTAGGCATCGGTTGGGGTTAGCGTTTGGGTTAGGGGTGGGGCTGGGGGGCTGCTGTTACGGTTGGGGTTGGGGTTCGGCAGGGGGTAGCGGTTGGGGTTGGGGTTGGGATTGTGTGTCCCTGAGCACTTCTTGATTGGGGCTGGGGCTGGGGCTGTGGGCTGGGACTGGGGCTAGGGCTGGGGCTTGGGCTAGGGTTGGGGCTCGGGCTCGGGCTGCAGCTAGGGCTGTGGTTGGGGTTGGGGCTCGGGCTCGGGTTGCGGTTAGCGTTAGGTTTGGGGCTGGGGCTGGGGCTCGGTCTGTGGTTGGGGTTGGGGTTCAGCAAGGGGTTACTGTTGGGGTTGGGGTTGGGGTTGGGGTTTTGGATTTCAGGGTCTAAGTTAATTTCCATTTTAATTAGAATTAAGCTCGTTAATTGAAATGTTGATGATGATCATAAGAGGAAAATGTGTCTAGTTTGAGAAGGTGTTGGAAACTGGACTAATAATGTGGGTAAAGCCCAGTTTAATTAATAATTTTATTTGTCATTCTCAAATTTTCTTGGAAACGGAGACTGTTTTGTTAAACTTTTAGCCGTTGGGCATGTTGGGTTGAATTTGTTTGCTAATTGCATAAGATGCTCATAAGATTCTGGATTTTGAGGATGGGCCGTTGTAATTGGAAATGCTTAGAATTGTAGGAACTTCTTTGTTTTAGCTATATATAATTGCAAAAAAAAAACACATTTCTGATTTGAAGAAAAGGAAGAGCAAGATAGGGATTTAGTTATGGATTTTACTTGGACGCCAGAAAACTTTTCTGACACCGTGTACCCAATTTTCCCACACACACCCTTTCACACATGAAGGTTGGCAGAAGGTGTTTTTCTGGTAACATCTTCAGCATCATCGAGACTTAAATGCATTTGAAAGGAGGATATATATTCTTTCAACTTAAATTTATATTATATTCATCTTGTTTATTGATTTCTTTTCTATGTTGCAGGTATGTATCTCAATCTTAAGTCTAATGCATCTTAGTTCTTTAATGCTCAATTCTCAAAGGAGCTTAGTTCTCCATAGGAGCTTAGTTCTCCAAGATAGGAGCATGCTCCTCCCCATAATGCGCATATGCGCAAGCGCCACGTTCACTACGTGCAACGCACGTGTGCCCGCCATGCGCGCACCACGTGCAATGCACGTGCGCACCACATGAGAATATTTAATAATATTAAAAGGAGCTTAGTTCTCCATAGGAGCTTAGTTCTCCAAGATAGGAGCATGCTCCTTCCTATAATGCGCATACGCGCAAGCGCCATGTGCGCTACGTGCAACGCACGTGTGCCCGCCATGCGCGCACCACGTGCAATGCACGTGCACACCACATGAGAATATTCAATAATATTAAAAGGAGCTTAGTTCTCCAAGTTAGGAGCCTGCTCCTCCCCATAATGAGCATATGCGCAAGCGCCATGTGCGCTACGTGCAACGCACGTATGCCCGCTATGCGCGCACCACGTGCAATGCACGTGCGCACTACATGAGAACATTTAATAATATTAAAAGGAGATACGTTCTCCATAGGAGCTTAAGTCTAATGCATATACACGGATTTTCTCCTTTGTCGGTAACTATCCCGTTCTTATATTTCTCAATATAGTCAGCATAACCTACAATTTATATGTTATACAGTCTAACATGGCCCATGAGTACGTCAGAGCTAAGGACTGGATGTATATGGATTGGAAACAACGTATACAACCTAAGTTTGTCGCAGGAGTTGCTGCTTTCCTTGAATTTGCACGCGCGCATAATAAGATCATAATAGAGAAGATTCTCTGTCCGTGCGATAGATGTGGCAATAAGTACTGGCAGAAGGTAGAATTGGCAGAGCTTCATATTGTAAAACATGGGTTTGCTAAACTTTATACAACTTGGAAATATCACGGGGAAGGAGAAGAATGCAGTACTGCGGCAGAAGAAGTAGAACACGATAATGCGGCAGGAGAAGAAGAAGAATTCGATAATGCGGCAGAAGGAGAATGCGGTAATTTATTTCCATCAGAAGAAATGGAGGATATGGTAGAGGCTGCCCTAGGTGAATCTATTCGTACCGAAGATGACATTCCTTCCGGTCAAGGACCTCGTGCGGATAAATATGAAAATTTCATGAATGATGCTAGGAAAACAATTTATGAGAATGCGAAGTATTCCACCCTCTCATGGTTTGTCCAACTTTTCCAGATTAAGTGTCTAAATGGATGGAGCAACAAGTCATTCACAATACTTCTTTCGTTCTTGAAAGATTCTATGCCTCCGGGAAATAATGTGCCCGACAGCTGGTACGAAACCCAGAAGATGATGTCTGATTTGGGTCTAAAGTGCGAGAAGATTCAAGCATGTCCTAAAAATTGCGTGTTGTACCGGAAAGAGAATTCAGATTTGAAAGAGTGTCCAACATGCGGAGAGGCCAGGTATAAGCCGAAAGATTCTGATAAGAAGCCTGATATACCTGTGAAGATAGCACGATACTTTCCCTTAACACAGAGGCTACAGAGGCTATTCAGGTGCAATGATTTGGCATCACCGTGCTCCTCCAAGTGAAGATGGAAAAATGAGCCATCCAAGAGATTCACCGGCATAGAAGGATTTCGATAGGAGGCACGCAATATTCAGTAGCGATCCTCGCAATGTCCGGCTCGGACTGGCTACTGATGGCTTCTGCCCATTCAACTATATGGCTGGAAGTCGCAGCACATGGCCCGTTGTAATGATAATTTATAATCTGTCGCCTTGGTTGGCTATGGACCAATCATACTTTATGATGCCTCTTCTTATCGACGGACCAAACTCACTGGGGAACAATATCGACGTCTATCTCCGACCTCTGATCGAGGAGTTGAAATCTTTGTTCGTTGATGGTGTAGAGACATATGATGCAAACACAAATACAACCTTCATACTGCGTGCGGCTTTAATATGGACAATTAATGACTTTCCTGCGTATGGAATGCTATCAGGTTGGTCCGTACATGGTCACAAAGCATGTCCTCATTGCCATGAACACAGAACATCGAAATTCTTGAATTTTAGCAGGAAGGTTTGTTATTGCGGCCATCGACGTTTCTTGCCTCCAGACCACCCCTATAGGTTAGACACGGTTCACTTTGATGGTCATCAGGAGCTTCTTGGACCTCCATCCCCATTGTCCGGAGAGGACGTGGCTGCTAAATAGGATGGTTACAATAACGTGACCTTCAGGATGGATCCAACGAAACAGGTCAAACCACCATATTGGAACAAGTTAAGCATTTTCTTCGAGCTTCCGTACTGGTCTACAAATTCAGTGCGTCATTGTCTGGACGTCATGCATATAGAGAAGGGAGTATCAGAGCACATACTTAACTTGCTTCTTTGTAAAGACGGGAAATCTAAAGACAACATGAATGCTCGGATGGATCTACAAGAGTGAGGAATAAGAAGTGAATTGCACCCTAGACCGGTAGCGGGTAAACCGGGCAAGTTTGTACTTCCCAATGCCGCTTTATCATATGTCACAACCGGAGAAGAAAAGATTCCTGCAGGTGTTGCATGATTTGAAAGTCACCACAGGTTTCTCAGGATCATTCAGCAAGAAAATAAAAATTGTGAAGGGCAAGATCGATGGGCTGAAAAGTCATGATCACCATGTTATCTTGGAGCACCTTCTTCCCTTAGCCCTCAGGACTTCTCTCCCCGACTCGGTTGGTCTAATAATCAACGACCTATGTTGTTTTTTCAGGGAGTTGTATGCTAAAACACTGGAAGTTGTGACACTGGATAAACTAGAAAATTCTATTGCGTTGATACTTTGCAAGTTTGAGCGTATTTTCCCACCGTCATTCTTCAATATCATAATACACTTGACGGTTCATCTTGCAACTGAGGTGAAATTAGCCGGACCGGTACAATATCGATGGATGTATCCCATCGAGAGGTACGTGTAATTTTTCATTTCGCGCAATTTAAAAATTTATTGTTGTCCTGTATGCCCGTATTTATTTATTCAACATATTTTCATTAGGTACCTCTACACTCTTAAGAAGTATATACGCAATAAAAATCGACCAGAGGGTTCTATCATGCAAGGTTATCTTCTTGATGAAGCAACCACATTTTGTTCCCGCTATCTGGACGAGAACATTGAGACAAGGCTTAACCGACCACGAAGAATTCAAGACGGACCATATGGTAAAACCGAGTATAAGAGGGTAGACACTATGTTTATCAACAAGATATACCGGTTTATCTTGCTTAATTGCGAATGTCTTGAACAAATTAGAGAGTAAGTTTTTTTGGATTAATTGTTATATCTGTGTTTGTGTGTGTATGAAATGATATAATATTAATGTCACCATTATTTGTCGAAAACAGAATTCATTTTAATGAGGTACGTGAGGGGCATCCTGATTGGAATGAAGAACAATTGGAAAAATATCATCAGGATAATTTTTGTGATTGGGTCACAGATCATGTAAGTTATTCGAATAACATTTTATTGCTAGCAGTTTTAATCTAAACTTGTATCGTTATGTATTTGTCATAAAATTTGTTTTCGTAGATCCACGATCCGAACTTGTCTGCATCATTTGAGAGTGATTCAAGATGTTTAGCTCAATTTCCTAATACGGAGGTTGCATATTACAAAGGATTTGGTGTCCTTGGATACAAATTCGAAGTTAAGGAATTAAAAACATCTAGAACCACTCAGAATAGTGGGATTGCGACGGTAGGATCGGACGGTGTGATTTATTATGGGTACTTAAATTGTATACTCGGCATCCACTATCCCGGACGATCAGAACCCTTTTATATATTCCAGTGTACTTGGTACGATACGCGAACCGATACGGACAGGTGGAAAAGCAATCTTGGGACTTGGAAAGATGAATATGGATTGACCAGTGTGAACACACTTCGATTTTACTGTCAGGAAGATCCGTTTATCTTTCCGAGCCAAGCGTTCCAAGTATACTACTCACAATATTTGAAGCATCCGGGGTGGAGTGTTGTATGCCGATGGAAGATGTCTACGATGTCCCAGAATACGAGGACGGCGATGAGGACGAAGAAGAGAGAAGACTTAAAGTGCTCCGACCGTCTGTTTCGAAGGACGGGTTGTCTTCGACCGATCATGAAGTTACGTGGGTTAGAAATGACATCGACGATGAAATACAAGTAGATATGTATAATGCGCCTACGAAACGAAAAAGGTTATCAGTAATGTTATATTATTACTTCACATTTTACGCTCTATACATATATAGTCAATACTTTTAATGATTGTCTAATGCGTCCACGAACCGTTTATCTAGATTTGATGACGATGTCGGGAGAAGCGAGGGGCGGCAGGAGCTCCAGCCGCGGCAGAGGCAGAGGCAGAGCGGTTCTGCCGCCCGGAGAGCTCCGTAGGGAGCTTCAGAGGGCTGGTCTTGCACCCAGATCGGAGACCCCTTCGAATACCTCCTTCCGTGTGGATTTTGCCACACACCCAGGTATACTGCACGCATATCCATTTTGAATGTAATATTACAGATATTCATGCATGTTTATGTCAAAATTACTTATATTGTCAATGTTTGATTGTCTAGTTGTTGGTGATGCGTCCATATCTGGGACAGAGGCCACTCCCGCTCCTCCAGGTATGTTTATATATCATATAGTGCATGTATATTGATTTAGAATGCTATATCATAAATATACACGCATTCCTTTTGCTCTTACTTAGCAATTTTTATTATTGTCTAGCTGTAGGTGGTGACACCACCGCACCTGCGGGTATGTTTATATATCCTATAGTGCATGCATATTGATTTAGAACGTTATATTATTGATCTACACATTCTTTTTGTAATTACTTATATAATCTATTTTTAATTGTCTAATTATAGGTGGTTTGTCCACATCTTCCGCAGGGGCCACTCCTGCCGCTTCCATACCATCCGCATCGTCTGCAGGTTAGTATGATTAAATATAAAATATTTTTTCATTTTACATATGCTCTATAGAATAAATATGAACTTCATGGAAATTTAGCGTCAATGTTTATTTTCTAGTTGCAGGGGATGCGTCCACATCCGGGACCCCGGTTGTTCCTCACCGGAGGAACTATCGTCCCGCTCGTGCTGCTGCCCGGGCTCAGGCTCATGCGATAGTCACCGGAGGTATATATCACACTTCAATTTTTGCTTAAGCTTGATTTCTTAATACAACTTTGTCTTAATATTGATTGTCTTGATATTTCGTGCAGACGCAGGGCCTCCCCATCCCCAGAGGGGGACTCGAGGCTCGAATCAGTCCCATAGGCTGAGGCCTGACAGAGCTAGGGGGAGGCACCATTCCCCCTCCTTTCTACCCTTGACTATCGCTATACCGGTCCTCATGCCGAGAGGTTCGGCCGGTATATGGGGGATGAGAGCCGGCTCATGAAGAACTATCCACTTCACGTTGAGTGGGGTGAGCAGCACCGGCGCTCATTCGCCCTCTTCTTTGATCAGGCTCGGGTACGTATTAACGGCCTATTTTAATTTGATTTATCCAATATATTTATTATTAACACTTGCTATCTAATAACAATGTTTTTTTTGTATTTTCAGTCGGATTACGATTTTCAGCCTGTACCCGACCCTGATCATCCTGGGAGGGTGCTCGACCTTCATGCTCTGTACAATGGCCTGATGAAGAACATGCAGACCAAGGTCCGATACAACAGGAATGAGCTGAAGGCCGACTGCTACTCCCTGTGGATGGAGACCCCCAAGGCAGAGAGAGCGGCCCTCCTATCTACTCCGGCGTTTGTGAGAGTCGACGTAGAGACATGGCCTCTATTGTGCGATTATTTCGACTCCCAAGGCAAACGGGTATGTATTTTAAATGTAATTCATTGTTTATGATATAATTTATTTCTTTGTGTTCCTTAATTAGAAAACTAAATGTTAATGCGTTGTGCAGAAACAGGCCGCTCAGAATACAGAGAACAGGAAGTCGGCGAAGAGAGGTCGCCCCACTTACACAGGTGGCTCGACGAATATTACTCGAGCCATGGAGTTATCGGTAAATTACAATAGACCGACCTTTCTGATATTATGCAATATTAAGAGTTATTTTCGAATATTTCTAATATTAAGAGTTATTTTCTAATATTGCAGACAGCTCGGACCGTGGCGCAAGGCGGTACACCGAGCGTGCTGTCCGCATATCTTGCCGTCCACGGCACCTCGACAGATCCAGCCACGGGCGAGCTTCGATATCCCGACGTCGCTACCCAGGAGTATTGCGTAATTGTTAAATATTTATTCTACCTATATTTGAAATTTTAGTTTTGGAAGCTTCAAGTTTAAATTTTATACTTATACTTTACTGCTTAATGTGGGTGTAGGAGCGGGTGGTTGAGCAGGTCGAGGCCTCGAGGATCGATTTTACCGGACAGAACGATCCGAGGCTGCTGACCCCAGTTTTGGACGTCGCACACGGAGGGCACCACGGAGGTTAGGAGAGAGGCCGGGGACTGGGCCCTAGCAGGGCCCATATGAGTTTGGACTCCACCCCGGTGGTTACTTCCTCCGTCTCCAGTGAGCGACGTGTCCAGCAGGAACTGGAGAGCTTAAGAGCCACCGTTGAGGAGTTGAAGGAGATGCTGGTATGTATACTACTTTATAGTAAAATATCATGTCATATTATACATATCAACATATCCATAATTAGTACGTAGCTTGAGCTTATTTGGTTTTAGAGTTAGGTTTGATTAATCATACATACATATGTAATTAAAATAAACAACGGTTATCCAAACTAGATATCCAAATGGGATTTCGAAATAACTTGATAATGATACGAATTCGAGTAATACACAGTTCTTACATGCTTCTTACACACGTTAGGTCCAGACGCGACAGGGTACATATCATGCATCTCCTTCGGCTGCGGCTCCGCAAGCCACTACATCGGCTGCGGTTCCGCAGACAGCTCCTATAGCTCCAGCGCCCGCTCAGACTCCCACAGCCGTGGCTCCGCAAGCGACTCCCTCGACGGCGGCTGCACAGAACACATCGCCAGCTCCACAGGACGCTCAGACTCCCGCTCGCGCCGAATTGCAAAGTTTATTGACCGAGGAGCAGGCGCGCGTTATTCTATCGTTATTCAGAGGTGGAGCTGGACCGAGCTAGGGTAGCTTTTTGGTTCTTATTTTTTGAAACATGTATTTATTTATATCATACATATTATACTATATTTTGAAACGATATTGATATTGATATTGGTTTATATTTATATCATATTCAGTATTTGGGTTTCTTTTGTATATTATATGCGTGAGATGTGATTATGAATACTGCGATATATGTTGTGTGATGATTAATTTTATATTTTACTGATATATATATTATTGTGCACAGGGCAAGAAAAAAATAAGGCAGCCCCTTTTTAAAAAAAAACAGATAATGTGTACCTACGGATTAATCCGTAGGTACACATGCTGCCCCTACGAATTAAGCCGTAGGGGCAAAATATTAGCAGTAACTGATATTTCCCCCTGATCTCAGTGTCAAGGGGGTTGGGCTTGTCCCTACGGATATATCCGTAGGGGCAAACAACGACCCCTACAAATATATCCGTAGGGGCAAAATATCAGGATTCCTCATATTTTGCCCCTATGGATATGTACCTACGCATATATCCATAGGGGATACTTCTTGGCCCTACGGAGATATCCGTAGGTACAGTTAATATAATTAAAATAACCGTAAATAAAATAACTTTTTTCCCCTACGCCCTAATCCGTAGGTGCAAATGTACCTACACAGAACTCCGTAGGGGCAAGTTTTTGTCCGTAGGGGCAAGTGCAGGGCTTCGACTTGCACTTACAGCGTTTGCACCTACAGGTTATTTTTTTGCCCCTACGGATATATCCGTAGGGGCAGTGGTTTGCCCCTACGGGTAAATCCGTAGGGGCAACCCTTATTCGTAGTAGTGAGATCTAAAAGGAGGTTGGGATTTTCGTAGTCCAGGTACATCGACACCATACTGAAACGATTCAGTATGGAAGATTCAAAGCGCGGTAATCTACCGGCTTGTCACGGAATCACCCTCTCCAAAGAGATGTCTTCCAAGACTGATTTGGAAAGGGCTCGCATGACATCTATACCCTACGCATCTGCGGTAGGCTCTATAATGTATGCGATGTTGTGTACCAGACCAGATGTAGCATACGCATTAAGCCTTGTAAGCTGGTATCAGTCGGACCCAGGGGAGAAACACTGTATAGCAGTAAAGAACATTCTCAAGTACCTGAGAAGGACTAAGGAGATGTTCTTGGTGTATGGCGGAAAAGACCTCCAGATCGAGGCCTTTGCTGACTCCAGCTTCCAGAGTGACAAGGATGACTCCAAGTCCATGTCGGGTTATGTCTTTACCCTCAATGGAGGGGCGGTTTGCTGGAAGAGCTCCAAGCAGGAAACCGTTGCTGACTCAACTATGGAAGCGGAGTACATAGCTGCTTGCGATGCCGCAAAGGAAGCTGTCTGGATGAAGAAGTTCCTCACGGAGCTTCAGGTAGTTCCTACCATTGTTGATCCAATACCGCTGTATTGTGACAACAACGGCGGTATAGCTTTAGCGAAGGAACCCAGGTCCCATCAGAAGTCCAGGCACATTTTGAGGCGGTACCACCTGATCAGGGAGATCGTAGATCACCGGGAGATCGAGGTGAAGAGAGTAGATTCGGAGAATAACACTGCAGATCCATTCACGAAGGCCATACCCCAGACTCAGTTCGAGCGGCTGATCGAGATGATAGGTCTTCGATACGCCAGTACATGGCCTTAGTGCAAGTGGGAGATTGTTAGTGTATATGCCCTAGAGGCCATTACTGTATCATACTAGTTTGTATATTACTTAATGGAATCTTAGGATATTCACAGTTATATAAACAATCTTGCTCAAAATAGTAGTATGCTACTTGGTTTGTTTCTACTTTAATGTGTGCATGTGTTTCTTTTAGCATATCTCCTATACACATTAGTGGAGCCCTTAGGATCTTTGCTTGATTACCAGTGTTGTGATGGCAGTCACACTAGTGGGGGCTGGGTAATCTACAAGCACATCCTTATACAGGTCCCTAGTCATAGGATTATCGAGATGGGGCATCGATACTCCGAAGTAGACTAGCGTATGCGCTTCTCATCCCAGCATGGGAGATGGTATGTCCCATAGCCATTAGTACGTCGTACTTGAGATAGTATGAGGGTGCTCGTTAGGTCACGAGTACACTGGACAGGACTCGCTGGGAACTGTTGGTTGGTATTATGCCTCAATTCCCAGGTCATATGAGTACAGCTTAGTCCGTTGACTTGGCACTGTCACTTCGCCTCGAGTGTGTTCCCACGGTTCTTTGATTACTACCCTACCATGGCTCAAATGAGTCGTGCAAACAGGTAGTAGTTGGGTGCAGTCCCGAAGCACTTGGAGGCAGTGACGGTTAGACAAGATTTGTCTCCCCCGGTATTGGGGATTGATATCACGCTGTGTCTAGGAGTGCCATTACATAAAGTCCCTGGCAAGGGCAAGCGAGATATACTGGTAGGTTTCCAGTGTTATCTCAGGGTGTTCTGGGCTACACTCTGACACGACTTGTACCGCTATTAGGGGACTGACGTTTACCGCTCCCTAGGCCCGCCATGCGATACTCTCAGACGAACAGACCGGACTGTACGAAGATTGTCACATTCAGGCTCAGTAGGAGTTCGGATGGGTTCGCCTCATCGGTCTTGTTATCGGCATCTACCTGGGGACCGTTACGTATAGCTAGTACCGCTTGCGGCCTGTGGTTAAACCCACTGCCAGTGTAGTGTTGAGTCTTTAGAGTCCCAAACAGAGGGTTGTTCGCCTTTGGGCAAAACAGAGTAGAGGTCGCATGGTTTTGCGACGGGGTTCGTTCACATCCGCGCACTTGTGCACGTTTGGTGTCCGGGTAGTTATTACTAGCGGGATTTGGTTTAAGCCAGATCCTAGTATATGTTTTGGGATTGGTTTTATCTCATTGTATTCGTGTTCCTCGGAACACGGATGCGAGTGTGTATGCATAGTTGACAGAGGCAGAGGAATCTCATTAGGGTTGTTGACCGTTGACTTTTTCTAAACCCTAATGAGAATGAGAAATATGATTAATAATATTAATTAAGGATAATTGTTCCATGGTTGAGTTGAACATTTGACTTTTGTTGACTTGTTGACTTTGGTTGACCGGTTGACTATTATTGACATGTTGACCATCATCATTTTATTTCAAAGATGCTTCTTGTTTCTTGCAAATGCATTAAATGATGAAATGATAATGGTCATTCATAAACTAACCATCACAATTTCTTAATTATTATTCTTATTTTTGGAGCATGGTTGTAAAATGCTATTTCATTCTTACTTGCTCATTCTCTGTCATCCATTAGCTCATCCTCTTCCTCTCTCAAAGCTCTCATCTCTAATGTGTTGAGAACCATGAGCTCTTGAGATAAAACCTTCAAGACTTCACTCTACTCATTCTAGAGTTCTAGTTTTAGCAAGCCAAGCACTTTAGTTACCTCTAGGTTGAGGTAGGAGCTCAAGGTAGAGGCCTTCGGGTGGATCCTTTTTCGGCAAAGAGAAGACGAGGAGGAGGAGCCGTTCAAACCACTCCAAGGAGCAAGAAGAGAAGGAGTTCAAGACCTAGGTATAACCTTCTAACCGAGTAGCTAAACTTGTAGCTTATTTGTTAGTTTTTGTTCAGCAAAGATCCTCTAGTTTCTAGTCTATGTTGCCTTAAGAAAAATCATTTTTTACCTACTCTGCCTCCCCGCAAGCACCGGGGTGGGCAACATGGACTTATATTTACTAGATACAACTGAATATAAATATAAATACAATGGTGGTCACGATACAAATGAAACCACCTACCAAAGCAATCACCGGAAGGAACAGTGTGCCAGCAAAGCCGCAACGAAACCTGTACGGCAAAACCTGCAAGGAACTGTGGCGCAACGGGGGTGAGTTGCCAACTCGTGAGTAGAAAATATCACAGAGCAGAAATCGCATGTATGACGCTATCCTAGGTCATATCAAGTAATATCCTCAAATAAATATCCTGATCCATCTACACATAAGTACAATACCACGTGCTCGTGTCAGTGCCTCAGATAGCAATATATCGGATATATGATGTATGAATGCATTACTAATGGAAACAGAATACATCATGAAATCAACAGAGGAATCAGTGTCAAGTATCGACACAAAACATAAATCTCAATATCTCAATATCTCAGGCTCCGGCTATCCGGACTGGCCTGTATCATCAAATCTCAATATCTCAATGTCTCAAATCTCATATCTCAATATCTCAATCCTCGGGCTCCGTCAGTCCGGATCGGCCCATATCATCAATCACACGACCACGAATGGTATCCTTCGGATACCGCCGCGCCAGACAATCACCAGTAGGCAGTCTACCCCTGCCGGGCTCATCGTCTACAACTCGAGCTTCTTGCCCCGGGGTACCATACCGGGTCCACCATGTACCCGTAGACGGTTCTTCCAACTCCTCGAATTGGGTCTCGAAAACCATCTCAGAGCCGAGAAAACATCATGGTGGACAATACTCATCATATCAAGGAAAACCGCATCTATCTCTTTAAAACAAATCATCAGTTTATAAAACTTTCACATGCGATTTCCAAATCCAGAAATCTCAAGAAGGATCCGAAATCATCAAAATCATGTTATCAATAAACAGTGAATACCAGCATAAATCTCCATAATACTGCATGACCAATGAATATATGAATGCATCTGATATCATGCAATAAATGCAATAGTTAAACTAGCATATGAAAGCTATAACATATTGCAACTATCAACTAGCAAGCTATGTCAATGAATAGTATTCTCTAAAGTGTACGTGACATGGAAATTACCGATGATGATGTGTGTGAGCCAGAAAGCAGGTGTACGTGGAACATACGCATCATCGGTAATGGTGCTGGTGTCCTGACAGCAGGGTTTCATAATAATTACAGATAATATATGTATAAGCATGCACTGCGATGAAATATCATAAATATACAGAAAGTGATGATGTAGTAACAGCAACGCTGAAAAAAATATACCTACCCAATATACAAGTCATACAGTTTGGTATTTAAATTACTTACAATCCTCCACTTTTGAAAACTAGTATGACTCGAGCCCAGTCAAAAGGGTAAGGAACTCCACCTAAGTCTGAGTCGATCTATATATATACCTAGTAGTCAGTGATCTCGCCTCAATAGTATCGCGTACAATACAATATATATGTATATATATGACATCCTCGAGTCAAGAGTGCGGATCTAACATCATAACTATATCTCGTACGGTAAATCTATCGTACGGCATCCCAAATCTGGGTACGGGATAAATCTCATATTTATCTCATTACTCATCCGGTATCCTTATCATCATATGTCATGAACTGGGGTGCAGATCTAAGTCTAGTACAAACTGATACCATCAACAAATACATGTGCGTATGTCTGAAACACATCGCCTAAAGATCCGCTATACTATCATGTCGTATCTCCTAATATGAACCAAATCACACCACCGATCTCATGGCACCATGCCCAATCCTCATCGACTCATCTCCAAATACCATATACTATCCTCATCAACCGAATATAAGTGTATGTATATATACACACACACCAACGCATATATATACATATATACACACATAAAAACATATACACCCCAAACCATATCCCGTGTATGCATGTGTGTGTTTGTCAACCTTACTCTAGGGTTCACGACTAAGAACCCAACTAAACCCTTCTCTTCAAATCTCGCTAGCACTATCCCATGATCTCCTAATGCTTTTCTTGCTAAGGTTCATATCTCTCAATAGCCCATATATGTATATCTATACCACGTCAGATCAAAATCTTATGAATTGCGGGGGTGCTATACGCCATCCACCCGACTTCCCCCGTAGATATAAATCTACTCACCTTGATCTTCACTTGCCGATGTCGATGTCGCCACACGCTTGCTTGTCATCTCGAAGTCCTCATGAGGTACGTACATATCACATATAGCATCGTAAACGAAATCACGCACGAAAACCAAAATGTCGCACAAAACACCGATAGGTTAAAACCTATAGTCTCGCATGCAAAACACAACCAATAACCCTAGTCGTTGGCGTTCAAATGCCACACGATGAAATACAATGACAAATACCAAAACTTAAATTCAAAAACATCACGAAATACAAGGCAGCAACTCAAGAAAATGGTCCCAGATTTTACCCTAGGTCAAATTAGCCAATTTTGCATATGCAAAGGGTCTATTTTACTGGAGATAAAGCCCTGGAACAAACATGGACCAAATCAACCCTACTCTGGTCGCAAATTGCGGCCAGAATGATTAAATCTGCAGCCTAGAGGTGGAGTTAGGGTCTTGTCTCTCTGTGGTAGCTTCCTGGGTGCCTGCATATGTCACTGTGTTCGCTAAATAATTTTCCAGGTCCCCGAGTGTTAGCAGATTCCGAAATACCCTCACCATTCACACAATTACCCGATGTCGGGGTTTTTAAGTTCGTATTTTGGGGGTTAAGTCTCAGGTTTTGGTCAGTATACGATCCCTACAGGGGTTATAAGGTCTCTACTAATCTCAACTACACTTCACAACTCAAGAATTCCTCAAACCCTAACTTGAAATTTTCTAAGTTCACTAAACCGAACTAAAACACTTCTAAACTTGTATGGTTGCTAAGGTAATCGAAATACAATACTAAGGGTGTAGAAATTACCTCATTTGGCAACTCAAGAACTTTCTTGAGTTGCCCCAAGTCCTCAAAATCAAATTGTGCTTGGTCTCCTATGCTTGTAGTGAGCTTGTGCATGTTTTTTTTGAAATGAATGCAAGGTTTTGATGTGTTTATTGTGATGAAGTGAAGAGATAGAGGGGGTTGGAGGAGGGAGGCAGCAGCCATGGTGGAGTGAGGAGAGAGATGATGAATGTGTTGAAGTGGAGAGAGAATGGCCAAGTCAAAGTTAACCCCTCCCTCTCTCTCTCATGCCCATACCTCATTTCTTTATTCCTTTTCTTTTCTTTTGTTTTCTTTTCCTTTTCTTTTCTTCTGTCACATAAAACCAAAACCATGAATGAAAATGAAGAGAAAGCCATGTAGGAAAATGTAATAAGTGTGAAAAATGTGGCATGGTGCATGTCATGTGCACAAACCCGGCTTAATGCGAGATTAGCGATATTTAATCGCGATTAGCATTAAAATGGAATATAATTAATCATAAAAGTTTGTAATTTGCATAAATCACATAAAACACTCTCATTTCAGTAATTTCTATAATTTTCCAAATTTTCCCCAATTTATCTGTATTTAATTATACCGCATTATCAAAATATCCATAATATTTCTTATTAAATTTTAAAAATTCCCAAAAATAATATTTTATTTTTCTGAAATGTTGCAATCCATCTTTATGTAATTTAGCTAGTCTTGTCGGATTGATATGACCTAGTCTACAATGCCACAAGAAGGCTTCGTTCATTTCTGAACTTTTCCTCTAGTGCATGTTCTGTATGTTTAGAATTGTCGTTTGATTTAGAACGTGTATACCGTTACGAAATAACAGTCGTTCAGAATCAATGTATTACCATTTGGTAATACAAGGTGATATTCGCCAACTGATTTGGCTGATACAATTGTTCAATTCCCTACTTTAAGAGACATATCACCCTTTCCCAGTTCTCTATCTCTCCTTAACCCATGTAACAAATTACAAACGTGGGATCCTGATCCGGTATCCAATACCCAGGACGTAAAGCAAAATGAGAAACAGTTCTCGGTAATGAACACACCCGAAGATGATGCATCAGCATACTCTTTCTTCGTTCCGGTTGTTAGTTGTGTGTATGCCCTAGAGGCCAGTATTGTACAGATGATGTATATTATATTGGATGCTTGGACATATATAGAGATGACTTTCTTGCTCGATATGATAGTATGCTATCTGGTTGCTCTTTATCTTAACATGTATACTTGTCTCTTTACACTGTCGTATAGTTACATGTTAGTAAAGCCCTTAGGATGTGTACTTGACTACCTGGACTATGATACGGATCATACTAGTGGGGACATGGTAGTCCATAAGTACATCCTTCAAGGTCCCTAGTTATGGGTGTATCGAGATTGGGCATCGATATACCAGTGTGGACTAGCGTATACGCTTCTCGACCCATGAGATAGGCGATGGATGATCCCATATCCATTGGTGTTTGACATCAGAGATGGTATACGGGTGCTCAGTGGAGACTGGGTACACTGGACGGACTCGCCGAGAACTCCCAGATGGTATTATACCTCACGCCAGATGGCAGTTCTCAGGTGACACTTGTGCAGGTTAGTCTGTAGACCCGAGATCGTCATAGAGTCTTGTGTGATTCCCACTGTGCTTTGATTTCCACCTTACCACGTCCATGAGAGCGTGCAAAACGGTGGTTTTTGGGTACAGTCCCGAGTCACATGGAGGCAATGAGCGATAGGAGGGGTTTCGTCTCTCCCGGTATTGGGGGTTGATGTTGCGCTGTGCTCGATTGGCCGTAACAGGGAAGTCCCTGGCCAGGGCTGTTTTAGAGATTTACTGGTAAGTGTTACTAGTAGTTTCTCGACCCGTTATGGGCCTCACATCGGCATGACTTATCGGTTATTGGGGTCTGACGTTTACAACCCCTAGACTTGATATGCGACATATCAGACGAGGAGACCGGACTGCACGGATAGTGTTGCCGGTTGGCTCGACGGGAGTTGTAGCAGGTTCGCTTGTTTTCTTCTGATCGCTCAATACCCGGGTGGCCGTTACGTTTAGCTGACCGCTTGCGGCTTGGGGGTGCTTGATATGATCATCACCCACTGCCGGCGTATTGACGAGTCTTAGAGTCCCACAAAGGAGTTACCTAGTCCAGGCGAAACGTTGTGGTGCGCGTATGCGATATGCGTTTGGACCCGGTTAAAATGCGTGTATGGGATACCGTATATTGATCGGGCGGCTTGCTTTTGGTGGGGTCGTATGTGATATGGCCGGATTGATAAATCAAGTGTTGATTTATCATTTAACCATTAGTTTCTCACTAGAAATCCTTTCTTGTGTTTGATGCATGTATGCATGCATGTATGCGTTCTTTCTAGATTCATGCACATATGGATGTGCATACATACATACATACATACATACATACATACATACATACATCATCCTTTATGGTTGATTACACATTGAAAATGGTGGCAATATAAGACTCACACCATGGTTTAAATATATGGATTATTATTTACTTTTTTGTTAAAACAAAAGAAAAGAAGAAAAGGATAATTCATGGTTTGTTTCTACATCCTTCCTTAACCTACCATGCTCACCTACTTCTAACCATGGATTAACCTTCTCTTTGTGTTTTAACTCAAATTAAATAATATCTTAAACATTTAACCATGGTTTGAGATGAGAAGTGATAAATATATATACATATATTTCCATTTTCTTTTCAAGGGTTAATCTTTTACTCTTGTTCAAAGAAAAGCCATCATCTTCTTCTTCCTTCCTCTTTTGCTCTCTAGATTTTTGTAGAGAGCAAAATACTTAACAAGATAGGATTTTGAAGTGAGAATAAGACCACAACATCATTCTACACAAGTCTAGCCCACTTGTTTAGAGTGTTAGCTTCATTTCATTTTCTTCATAAAGTGAAGTTGTTAGCTTGGACAAGGAGCTTCGGGTGGATCGTCGTGGACACTAGAAGACCTCAAGCAAACCCTCCTCCAACCCCCAAGTAGCCGAGGAGTCTAGCGTAGGGAGCTACAAAGGTTTTACTCTCAAAACCCTAGCTTTTCTTACTTGTGATGATGTGTTATTTTTTGAAATCCTAATTTTTCTAGGATAGATCCTTTGTATGCTTACTTAGCACCATAAAAATTTGATCTTTATGACATGTGATGCTTCCAAACCTCTCATAGGGTGCTAGGTAAACCTAACATTGGTATCAGAACCAACCTAGAACATTAGGCAACATTTTAGCGAAGTAAAAAACTCCGATCGAACCGAAATACGGCTTTTTAGAACCCTCTATGGACATTTTTCCGAACCTGGTTATTTTCAGAATTAAAAATATGTAAAAAATAGAGCAGGGAATTCTAAGAAATACTGTGAAAAATGAAACCCTAATTCGTCAATTCCACCGCGGAACCGCGGCCAAAACTTGCTTAGGCCACGGCTCCGCGGCCGTACAGAGACATTAAGGCTTCATTTTTTGTACAGTGTGTTCTTGTCTGCTTGTAGAAGTTTTTGGGTATTTTTAATCTGTTTTCAGTAATGAATGTTCTGGGGATGGTTTTGAGTTCATTGATTCGATCGGAATTTTAACTTCATTCTCTTTCCGGGTAAATTAGAAAGTATTGAATTGTTCGAATGAGTATCATTTGCTCACTTTTCACGGGGTTTAAATCTTTCGGAGATACGTGCAAGTTTTGTGGTGGACCCTCTAGAAGACAACAAAGCTTAACTCAATTATGTGACCGTCTTGAACTGCCCTTTGAACTTTAGGGTTTGGGGCAGTACAGCGTGCCACATGTGAGGCGTTGGCTTGACCCTTCTACGGCTGGACCGCTACTACTGTGGCACACTCCGGGTTTTTGAACTCTGCTCAAGTGTTGAGCTTTAGGGAATCTTGGGTATTTGATCATTCATTCGAAAACTTTAATACTGTCTGTTTATCTGGAATCTGATGCAATGTGTGGAATTCATATTACTAGACATGAAATACGAAGTATGTGATATTTCGCATTTACGATGTCTAAAGAGGATGTGGATTCCAGATATTACAGTTTTACACTTTATTTTCTGTGACCGTAAGTGTAGTATGTAGTGGTATTGCCGATTGTCGTTGCTATACGTCGACGACAATCGGTGTATGCATACTTACTTACGTTGATGATATGAGATATTATGTGTTGCTGAGATATGATGTGCAGGATTGTCGCGATTGAATAGCCGGGGGGTTTTATGTGAGATGAGAGTTTTATATTTTCATTCAAGTAAATTCAAATGTAATGTAATATTCTTTTATTTGGGGCAATTCCGGGTTGAGGTCGATGCCACCAGTGTTGTATATTATTTACTTTTCCGCATTATGATGGACCCAAGGAGGGGAGCACAGGTGACCGGGTTCTGGGGTTCAGTGGGAGGCCATCTCGAGGAGTCGAGACCGGGTCTCCTAAACTCTAGAATTGGTAGGGTCGCTTGCCGCTCTCGTAGGGGTCCAGGGTGTGGGCTTGGCTATTCATCGCGACTGTGGAATCCGTATTTTCTATTGTTGGCTAAATACTAAATACGGACGTCCTAGTATATCCCACATTATATCTATGTTTCTGCTGCGATATCTTTGATGTGATCATTTGATATGTTGTGATGGATACTGTATATAGTATATATGATATATTATATAGACGTTACTTATGTTTTACACCCGCACTAGCCCTACCCTGCTCTGTCGTTAGTTACCTAACCTAACGGTGCACGAGGGGACATCGAGGCGAATGCGGATGGCATAAGTGTATGTCGTATTTATCTGCGATGTTTAGGCGACTTAAATGATGGGACTTCATTAATGTGATTAATGAATGAAAAGAAACCTAAAAGATGTTGTGGAATCAATTTTTTTCAAAAAGGGTGGCTACAGTTTTGCTTTGCATAGCGGTATATATGATACCCTGCACCTTATTCGATGGGGAAAGAGCCGAAATCCCTTCACCGGGAGTGACCTCTTTAGCAAAACTGGCAGATGCTACAACACTCGGTTTGACTTTTGATTGCTTTTGGAGTTTTGCTTTGCATAGCGATATATATGATATGTCATGCACCTTATTCGATGAGGAAAGAGCCGAGATCCCTTCACCGGGAGTGACTACTTTAGCAAAACTAATGAAAGCCTCAAAATCACTCCATTTCAAAATTCACTCAATTCTACAACGATATCAAGTTCATTACGCAATGGGTTTTCAGAAAAACCTGTCGTAGCCCTCCGTCATTTCAGATAAGAACTGTTTAGTATTCGTGCTACGTTTGTTGGCCTTTGTCAAGGCGTAGTGTACGGTAGCTAAATAGTGCTTATCTGCTTATGCATATGATGCAGATTGTTTTAGGTTAGTCGTACGACCTTGTTGGCCCTTGTCAAGGGTCGTGCGGCTGGGTTTGATTCAATCAAGAAATGACAGGTTGAACTTGACTAGCATCCTTTGATTTGTTGGCCTTTGTCAAGGTCATAGGGGTTAGGGGAAAAATATTATCGGGAATTTCAAGTGTTGAAATTTGTAATGAGATTGCATACTTTCTATGAGATAGTTGGATCCCGATACCCACTGCGAGTAATTGTTACTCCTGGGAGAGTTTTACACATGACAATTAGCCGATAAAGTAGGTGTCTAGAAAGGAGTCAACGGGGTTACGCCTCTGGGAAAACGAGGTTTACTTTAATTAGGTCCGTGCAAAAGCACGGGGAACCTCCCTCAAAGTACCGACACTGGCCTGGCTGAAAGATCGGCGAAGTTGTAGGGTGTAATTAATCCCGGCTAGTCTTTCCTTTTAGGGTTTGAAGGAAGATTTGATAAAACTAGTGGGAGCCATCCTGATTAGATAAGATAATAACCAATCTGATCTTGCAAGAGCATACGCTAAAGTGTTTTCTTCTCTCTCTCTCTTCAGGTAGCGACCATGTCATGCCTTAATCAAGATAATAATATGGATGTATTGACTGAACCCGCATGTTAGACTGTGCTGGGGAACGTTGGTTCCGTTCTTTCTTATAAGAGTTATAGGACTGAACAGGACATAGGGGAATACCAGGATTCCCATGCCACCCGAATGAAGAAAGTACATGATGATGCATTTTCTTCGGGTGTGTTCGTTACAGAGAACTGTTTCTCCATTTCCTCTACGTCCTGGGTATTGGATACCGGGTCAGGATCCCATATATGTAATCAGTTATATGGACTAAAGAAAGGTAGAGAACTTGGAGAAGGTGATAAAGACATAAGAGTTGGAAATGGTGCAATTGTTGCAGCTAAAACCATCGGGGAATATCACCTTGTATTACCAACTGGTAATACATTGATTCTGAATGAATGCTATTACATGCCGAACCTGATATGCAACATTATATCGGTTTCTTTGTTGAGTAAAGAGGGATATAATTTTGTATTATAGGATAATATTATGAACATTTTCCGTAACCAAAAGTTGGTTGGATCAGGCACGTTGTGCAATGGCATTTATGTTCTAAATCAATCAACAGTTCTGAGCATAACAGACACACACAAGAGGAAGAGTTCAGAACTGAACGAATCCTTCTTGTGGCATTGTAGACTAGGTCACATCAATACGACACGACTGGCTAAGTTGCATAAGAATGGATATTTGAATTCGTTTGAGTATTCATCTTATGACACTTGCCAGTCATGTCTCAAAGGCAAGATGACCAAAACTCCATTTACGGGACACGGAGAAAGAGTTACTGAACTCTTGGGACTGATACATAGTGATGTATGCGGTCCCATGTCTACACATGCCAGGGATGGTTCTTCGTACTTCATTACATTCACTGACGATCTCTCTAGATTCGGATATGTGTTCCTGATGAAACACAAATCAGAAGCTTTTGAGAAATTTAGAGAATATAAACAAGAAGTCGAGAACCAAACCGGAAAAAGTATTAAAATCCTTCGATCTGATCGAGGAGGTGAATACTTGAGCAATGAATTCCTGGACTTCCTAAAAGAGAATGGGATTCTCTCTCAGCTGACTCCTCCATATACACCACAGCACAACGGTGTATCGGAACGGAGGAACCATACCCTATTATATATGGTGCGCTCTATGATGAGCAAAGCTGAGTTACCTATTTCCTTCTGGGGATATGCGCTGGAAACAGCAGCATACCTATTGAATCAAGTTCCATCTAAATCTGTACCTACCACACCATATGAGATATGGAGTGGGAAGAGACCATGTCTTAAACGAGTTAAGATATGGGGTTGTCCGGCCTATGTCAAGAGGCAAAATCCGGACAAACTCGAGGCACGATCAGTTCTATGCAAGTTTGTGGGATATCCCAAACATTTACATGGATATATTTTCTACCATACTGAGGAACAAAAAGTGTTTGTTTCTCGACATGCCACCTTTTTAGAAAAGGAATTTCTTACAAAAGAAATTAGTGGCAACGAGGTAGAACTAGAAGAAATTCCGGCTACACAAACTCAGACTGAAGATTTAGTGGAACCAGAGGATTCGGCAGTTCCCAATGAACCCCAGCCACTCCGCCGATCTAGTAGGGTTCCTCGCCCACCTGAGAGATACTACGGTTTTCTCATGGATAGTGGGAGCGAGGATTGCATCATGGAGGATGATGACTGTTCATATCAGATTTTTGCATTTTTATACCGTCCAATTTTTATCATATTGCTTATCGGTAGGTACTCTTGAGCCGTGTTTGCTAGTCAATTGCAGGATACAGGTTCTCGGCTCTAAATGGTGAAATTCATGGAAAAACATGACAAAACCCGGGTTCCTGCCAACCACAGATAAAACACGGGTCTCCGCTCTCTATCCGTCTGTTGCCGCACACCAGTTTAAAAGACAAAATGGCAAATCAATGTCATTTTCATGCACAAGGCTCAATGGCAACACAAGATCCAAGAAATCTATGCGGAGCTCGAGGAAATCATGATAAAAAGATCCACATCAAATCACTTTTTGCTCAACAGAAATTCTGGAAAAATCGTGAAGAAAATCTGAGAAAAAATATGTACCAGAATAAAGGACACAGCAGACCAGGGAAGCACCAAAAATCCCATTCCCCAATTCCACCATAGGGCCGCGGAACCGCGGCCAATAGGGGGTCTAGGCCGCGGTTCCGCGGCTGTATAGGCTCCGCAGATGATGATTTCTCAGGGGTATATGGGTCTTTTCATGAAGGGTCAGAATATTGCCCTAGATTTCCTTTTCCCTGCCTATAAATAGCCCAGAACCTTGTGAAGCCAAGGGGGCTTAATCTTGTATTTAGATTTTAAGTTTTAGTTGTTGTTCTTCTTCCTCCTCTCATCTCTTCTCCATTAAAAAACTTATAGTGAGCTTTTGTGAGTGAAGAATGAATAAAGGAGTTCTTTTTACTTATCATGCTTGTCTTGTTCTTTAGTTAAATTATTATTGCTTGTAATTTTCATTTGTTAACTTAGTTGTTGTTATTTGTGTTTGTTTCTTTCTTGTTCTCTTTTCCTTTATCCTTAAACAACCATGATACTTACGTTTGATCCTTGCCAAGATGAGGTCGCAAATAGCTAGTTGTTATCTTCTAATCTCCTTCTTTCTATCTTCCTCCTTTGTTTTATTTTTCGTTCTTCTTGTAATGGGTGAGTAATTTCCATACTTGTTAGGGTAGGATAAGGGAAGTTTGAGAGAAGGAAATCTCTCTCACTCTTTCCTTCCCCAACATCTTAAATCGACTCCCGTTAATTGAACCACAATCCGCTCCCTACGGCACCCTATCCTACATGATAGCGGTGATTCCGTAGTGAGACCGGTTGTGGTTGAATTAACCGGAGGTTATGGCTAAGAGCCAAGAACGGACGGACAAGCACCAAAAGGAAGAACTTATGCGTTGGAAAGCCTAGCTTATACTCGCAAGTTCCTTCCTAGTCGTGCTAATCCCCGTTGTTGCCGATTACCGTAACACCGATATTAAGAATGGCAACGAAAGAAGTGAGCGACTCCTAACTCAAAATAACCTAATCCTAACCCTAACAAGCTCCCTTTACATCTCATTTTAACACTTAGTTAATCACAAACAAATCTGGACTTTTGGACTTAACTCGTTAAAGCACATAGAAAAAGATTCCCATCTCCCTGCGGACGACCCGTACTCAACCGGTTAGCTACAAGCGAAACCGTTTTGATTGCGGTAATTAACTAAACTTGAACACGCAAAAACTTTACCAATCAAATGGCGCCGTTGCCGGGGAGACGGTAGTTTATTTCTTTGTGTAATTTCGGGTTAACTTGTGAATATAAATCTAATCGAAAAACAAAACAAAAAGAAATATACATTGTAAAAAAACCATCTTGTTATTTTTGATTAGTTTTTGTGCAAGTGTGCAGGAACAAAAGACGGTCGAGTTCAGTGCCAAAGACGTGGGAAGTTAGACCCACATCTCGCGGCTATACCGCGACGGGTCAAAACGAAGCAAACGGTCTACTGTAAAAATCTGGAGCAGATACAGTGAGCAAATCAAGATTCAGCAAATCCAGACAAGCAGAGGACTCCCAGACCAGCACACCCAAAATTTTTGAAGCCCAATCCCTCTAGAGAGCTGTGGAACCGCGGCATAAGCCAGCTTAGGCCGCGGAACCGCGGCCGGTTGGTCCCTTCAGTGTGCCAAAATTTCTGGGTAAGTCTCTCTCCTCTTCCCCACTTCTTTGAACTCCACTAAACTGTGTTTTCTGCAGCATTCTTTGCGCAAATTCTCTCCCCCTTCTAATAAACTGTTCTTGTGCAGGATTCTTTGCGCCGCGCTAAAATAAAAATTGTTTGCAGTTGATTTGTTACTGCTTTGCATTTATTAATACGGACTTTAAGGGGCTTGAAACCAATTCAGATTGGGTGGGGATTTCATCACCCTTCCCAGGACCCCAGAAATCACAAAAAGCATATGCATTGACCATTGTTAAATTAAAAAATACTAGACTCGGCCCTAAGGTCTTCGCGCTCAATAGGACAGAGGACTAGTTACAGGCATCGGCCGTTTATCCTATCCTGACTTTTACGGTGTCTAGGCAAGTGTGTCGAAGGCAAGTGGTTACTTAATTAGGACCACTACTTATGTAGTGGGGAGCCTCCCACTTACCTGGCACTTACCTGGCCGCAATTGTTGGAGAAGAGGCGGTTTGAGGTCCTGTTTCTAGCCCTTTGGAACAGTTAGGAGCTGTCAAGCTGACCTAGGTGACCCTAGATCTAGGTGTGATTGTGCATATCTTGTTTGTGATTGCTTGAAGCCGTAAATCCGTACATATTTCTGTAAAGCTCTTTCTAAAAAAAAAGGAAAAAATCAAAAACTTTTATAAAAACTTGCCCTTTATCGCCAGAATCCATTTTTCACCCACCACCCATCGTATTTCTCCATTGACGTTTTCTTACCCTCACCTTCTCCGCTTTGACTATACTAAACTCGTTTAGTGTATGTCCGCTTGGACTCGGGACACTAGCGCCCGCCTAGTCCGCGTTACGTTAGTCGCTACCGACTACGCGATCGACTCAGACGTCGAAACTCCGTCCACGCCTCTTTCACCCTTACCTTTGCCGGCCAACTCCGACGTTGACCGAAATTCTGTTCATACATCTTCACCTTCACCATCACCAACCTCTTCTTCCGCGATGTCAGGATTTAATCCAAACATCTCTTTGACTCCACCGGGATTGACTCCACCTCCTATGGAGGCAAATAACCCACCACCACCGCCTGTTGTAGCGCCGTAGAGAATCGCGCTCCAGGATCGTTTCTATCCCACCCGTTCTGCACTTCCCACCTGCTTTTCTCTTCCACCGGCCAATGGGGATAACTTTGAAATTAAGCCCCACTTCATCAACATGCTTCCGCGATTTCATGGGCTTGAATCTGAAGATGCCTATATCTTCATCAATAAGTTCCAAAATGTTTGTGCCATGATGAAAACCACCCAGCTATCGGACGATGCTATACGGCTACGGGTCATTCCGTTCACTTTATGCGACCTTGCTGAAAAATGGCTGTATAGCACCGCTTCCCACTCCATAACCAGTTGGGACGAGTTTGTTAAAGCGTTTCTAAAAAAATTCTATCCGAATCATAAAACCGCAAGGATCCGCAATGAAATCAACCAATTCTCTCAGCTTCCTTCTGAACCCTTCTGGAAGTGCTTTGACCGGTATAAAGACCTTCTTGTTCAGTGTCCTCACCATGGTATCGAGAGATGGCAACTTTGCCAAACCTTATACGAGGGCCTGAACCCAGCAACCAAGCAGTTGTTGGAAACTATTTGTCAGGGCCACTTCCTATCGAAATCTGACGAGGAAGCGTGGCAATTCTTTGACGACCTTGCGGAGCAAACGCTACAATGGGAGAGCACCAGACCGACTTCTTCTTCTTCTACCTCCACTTCTACCGGTCAGTCTAGGGTAGGAATTCACCAACTTGATGTCTCTATTGCGATGAAAGCTGAAATGGCTGCAATAACGAGAAAACTTGAAGCGATAGAGAGCAAATTTTCTTCTCCTGCTCCTGCCCCTGTTCTTCTCCTTCGTACCATTTGCGCTTGTTGTTCCGATCCTTCTCACTTAACCGAAGAGTGTCCTTACAATCCACCATCTCAAGGACAAGATCAGGTTAATGCTGCATTTCAGCAAAGACCGAGGAATGATCCATACTCTTCCACCTACAATTCTGGTTGGAGGAACCACCCCAATTTCGCCTGGAATCAGAATCAGCATCAATTCCAAGGCAACAATTTCCAGAGGCCCCCTCCTCCGCAACAACAAGCGCAACAACAAACTCAACATCAGTTTCAGCAGCCCTTCCAACCCCAACCTTTTCAAAATCAGATGAACAACTTTGCACCCAACAATTCTTTTCCCCAAAACAACTTTGTTCCGTCAAACAACGATAAGGTTTCCTCGCTCGAACGAAGTCTGGAGGCGTTCGTTAAACAATCGACAAAATCCACCGCCAACATCCAGTCTTCCATTCAGTCCTTGGTGCAACACACTGCCACTCACGGGCAAAGCATCAAAACCATCGAAGCCCAGATAGCATAACTGAATGCGGCCTTAAGCGAGCGAGAGAAGGGGAAGCTCCCGTCCCAGCCACTCCCAAATCCCGGTCACCCACATAATGTACATGTTGATCTTGAACAACAGAACCATAATATGAGTGCCGTGACCACATTGAGATCGGGAAGGATGCTGCAAAACAACATCGGCACACAGATCAACGATGAGACCCCGGCCGCTTCTTCTTCTTCTTCTTCTTCTTCTTCTTCTTCTTCTTCTGCTTCTTCGTCTTCTGAGCCTATTCTCCATTCTTCAAAAGGCTCTTCTTCTTCTGCTGCTCTAAACGGACCCACTTCTCACTCCACGAAAACACCAGTTCTGGGATCCGCTCCAGCTCCACAATCTCCTCCACAAGTATTGGACTCAACTAATTTTAAAAACGTTCCATTTCCAAACCGGTTGAGGTCCAATAAATAAAATCCACAAATGGAGAAGATTCTGGAGTTATTTAAGCAGGTTAACATTAACATTCCTCTTTTAGATGTTGTCCAACAAATCCCGTCCTGCGCGAAAATCTTAAAGGACTTGTGCACGAAAAAGAGGAGGTCTCGGGTACCCAAGAAAGTTTTCTTGGCTAGTGCTGTGAGTGATGCTCTTACCCAATCTTTACCACAAAAACGGAAGGACCCTGGCTGTCCTAAGATTTCTATTACCATTGGGGATAAGAACATCAACCGCGCACTATTAGATCTTGGTGCCAGTGTTAACCTGCTTCCGTACTCAGTATACGAGCAATTAGGCGTAGGAGAGCTGAAACCCACACACTGTACTCTCCAAATGGCCGACCGATCGATCACCCATCCTAGGGGTGAGCTAGAGGATGTGTTAATCAAAGTCGGGGACTTCATATTCCCCGTTGACTTCATTGTATTAGACACACAGCCTGTAGCTAACCCCCGGAATCAAATTCCGGTGATACTCGGTCGCCCATTCCTTGCAACCTCAAATGCTGTGATCAATTGTCGCAATGGTTCGATGAACCTCTCTTTTGGAAACATGACAATTGAACTCAACATTTTTAGGTTAGGGAATCAGCCCTCTGAACCTAATGCTCATATACTGGACGTTTGCTCAATCCAGGAGATCACCCCTGAAGAGTGTGAATTCGAGGAGTTTTTATTCGATCACGATAACCTTAACGCCACTAGTGCGTTCCTCTTCGAACCTGCTGCTGCTTCTGTGCCCGACTATGACTACGAGTGTTTCACGTTCTTGAACGATCTTAGCCGCTCACAACCCGAGTTTGAATCCTTCGAATTTCCGGATGAGTTACCTGAACCATCCAACTCGGTCGCTTACACTCGTTTTGAACCTTTGCTGGAATCTTTTGAGTTCGAGACCTTTTCGCCAATCTTGCCTTCAATCGTTTCACCTCCAACGCTCGAACTCAAGCCTTTACCGTCTCACCTTAAGTACGCTTACTTGGGTGAGAACGAGAGCCTCCCTGTCATCATCTCGGCTTCTCTAGCTCCAGAGCAAGAGAAAGCCCTTCTTGCGATCTTGCACAGTAATAGGCAAGCTTTTGGCTGGTCCATGGCGAACATCAAGAGGATTAGTCCCCTGATCGTTGAACATCACATTCATCTGATGGATGATGCCAAACCAGCCAGGGATCCACAAAGACGTCTCAACCCAGTCATGAAGGAGGCTGTGAAGAAGGAGATCGTAAAATGTCTGGATAGTGGTATCATTTACCCTATCTCTGATAACCAGTGGGTTAGCCCCATTCACGTTGTCCCCAAGAAATCAGGTATAACGGTCATCACTAACGAGGCGAACGAGTTAATCCCTACTCGCACCCAAACTGGGTGGCGAGTATGCATCGATTACAGAAAACTCAACGCCGCAACGCGGAAAGACCACTTTCCGCTACCTTTCATTGACCAAATGCTTGAACGATTAGCCGGACACGAGTATTACTGCTTTCTTGATGGCTACTCCGGCTATAATCAAATTCCCATCGCTGAAAAAGACCAGGACAAGACCACATTCACTTGTCCTTTCGGCACGTTCGTATATCGTCGCATGCCCTTTGGGTTATGCAATGCGCCCGCTACCTTCCAGCGGTGTATGATGGGAATCTTCTCAGACATGGTGGAAAAATTTCTGGAGATCTTCATGGATGATTTCTCCATCTTCGGCGATTCCTTCAACGAGTGTTTGCTACATCTTGACGCTGTCCTTACCCGATGTAAGGACAAGAACCTCACTTTGAATTGGGAGAAGTGCCACTTCATGGTGCGCGAAGGTATTGTCTTAGGACATATCATTTCGCAAAATGGCATAGAGGTTGACAAAGCGAAGATTGAGGTCATTTCCAATATCCCTCCTCCCAGATGCGTCAGAGACATCCGAGCCTTCCTTGGCCATGCCGGTTTCTATAGACGGTTCATCAAGGACTTTAGCAAGATTGCTAGGCCCTTGACTCTTTTGCTGGCTAAGGACACGCCATTCGACTTCAACTCGAGCTGTGTGACTGCGTTCGAGTCATTGAAAAGCTCACTCACTTCTGCTCCCGTTCTTTCTTCACCTGACTGGACGCACCCATTTGAGATTATGTGTGATGCATCCGACTTTGCCATTGGTGCTGTCTTTGGACAACACATCAACAAGATGCCGCACGTAATCTATTATGCGAGCCGAACCCTGAACGACGCCCAACTTAATTATACAACAACTGAGAAGGAATTCTTGGCTGTTGTATTTGCTTTAGAAAAGTTCAGGCCCTACCTCATCGGCTCTCCAGTCATTGTCTATACAGACCATTCTGCTCTGCGCCATCTTTTTGCGAAGAAAGATGCAAAATCTCGGCTAATACGTTGGATCCTGTTGCTTCAAGAGTTTGACCTTGTCATTAAGGACAAACGAGGATGTGAAAACGTAGTTGCCGACCATCTCTCACGACTTCCTTCTTCGCCGTCGCTTCAAATCCCGATCAATGACATTTTCCCGGATGAACAGCTCTTGACAGTATCTTGCGAACCCTGGTTCGCAAATATTGTGAACTATTTGGCCACTGGGTTACTACCGACTGAATGGTCAAGTCAGGACAGACTTCGATTCTTATCCCAAGTAAAACACTTTTACTGGGACGAACCCTATCTGTTCAAGTACTGTCCCGACCAGATTATTCATCGGTGTGTCCATGACGAGGAATTCAAGAGTGTGCTGTCATTTTTCCACGATCAAGCATGTGGCGGGCATTTTGGCCCCAGAAAGACAGCTGAGAAGATCTTGCAATGTGGTTTCTACTAGCCACAACTCTTCAAAGACGCTCATGACTATTGCAAGACTTGCTCCCGGTGCCAACACTTGGGCCGGATATCCCGGAGGAACGAGATGCCGCTCCAACCAATCTTGGTTGTGGAGATTTTCGACGTTTGGGGGATAGATTTCATGGGGCCGTTTCCCAGCTCTTTCGGGAACTTGTACATCCTTCTCGCTGTTGATTCCGTCTCTAAGTGGGTCGAGGCTGTGCCCAACCGGACTAACGACAACAAGGTTGTCGTTAGGTTTCTTAAAGAAAACATTTTCTCCCGTTTTGGGCACCCCCGAGCGATCATTAGCGACAATGGAACTCATTTCTGCAATAAAACTTTCGAGGCCTTGATGCGGAAATATTCCATTAATCATAAGCTATCCACGCCCTACCACCCCCAAACATGTGGGCAAGCCGAAGTTTCAAATCGGCAAATCAAGCAGATACTGGAGAAGACGGTTTCCAAGAACCGAAAAGATTGGTCGCTGAAACTCACTGATGCCCTTTGGGCATTTCGAACCGCTTATAAGACCGATCTTGGCATGTCTCCCTATCGGCTTGTGTACGGAAAGGCTTGCCACCTACCTGTCGAAATAGAGCATCACGCATTTTGGGCGATAAAAGAGCTGAATCTGTCTCTCGAAGATGCGGGCAGCCATTGGAAGCTGCAGTTGAACGAATTGAGTGAGCTTAGGAATGAGGCTTACGATAACGCGGTTGTCGTTAAGAATCGAACGAAGGTGTTTCATGATAAACACCTTTTGCGCAAAACTTTCGTACCTGGTCAACAGGTACTACTTTACGACACCCGTCTACACTTCCATCCAGGAAAGCTCAGATCTAGCTGGAAAGGGCCGTATTTTGTGCGGAATGTGTATCCGCATGGCGCTGTGGATTTGGAGAATCCAAAGGACGGTTCATTTTTCAAAGTGAACGGACACCGACTAAAACCGTACCTTAGCGCCGAACCAACAGAGGAGCTCCTGGTCTTACAGAAGCCGGTTTACCTTGCATAATTTTCCTCTGCCTACCACCAAACTTCGGTTATCCAGCCAAGAACAATGGACACTGTTCCAAATAAGTTTGGGGGTATGTATATACCATTTTGTACATTTTTGAGGATACTCTTTTCCATTTTGCTATTTTTCTTTTCTTTAAAAACAAAAACAAAAAAAAATTGTGTATAGCTAACCGACAATTTTGACCCTTCAAATGATCTCTTCATGCGATGACAGTGAGGACACTGTCCAGTTTAAGTTTGGGGGTACGCTCGGTACGCATTTCTAACCTTCGCATTCATATGTATATTTTGCATCTGGATATTAAAATCCATAAAATCCATAAAAATCTGAAAATTTTCTAAAAACATAAAAACTTTTCTGTCAAGTTAGCTAGTGGAAGGACTCTGATTCAACATTTCGACGGTTTTGTCTGATAAGATAAGAATAACTAAATCTTATGTTTAGATTTTGAAAACCTGAAAGATAACTCTCCTTTGAAGTTAACTATAGCTGATATACGTCTTTACATCACACTACACGTGTCATGAGTTTTGGAAATTAGATGACAAGTCTTTTATGTCTAAAAACTTATAAATGGATCAATGATTTTCTGAGGATCAAATAGGTTTGTTCTGAAATAAGTAATATCAAGAATAGTTTATGAAGTGAGTGAATATGAAGGAATGTTATTGATGCCTTAATTGGAACTAAGTCTGAAAAATAACCCATCTGGAACTTGATTCGAATGATTACACACCGAACCCACTAAACACGTCTTTTATCCAAAAAAATAATTGAACTGCCGGCTATATCTCCGTTCGTATTAAATCATCATGATTTTCACGCCAAACTGTCTTTTGTTTTTGGACCTAGGTAACTTGAGTAATTAAGTCCGCTGGGGTGTTTTCTACACCTAATGCCCTAAAACCAACTGGTTTGGGTGCATTGGCCCAAAGCTCGCTAAGAAGCCTAGAAAGTCCAGATTAAAACAAAGTGAAGCAAGTGTTCTCTCCGAGTTAAAATTCCTAACGGTTCTTTGTGTGAGAATAATCTTGATAAAAGACAGGCTTTTATAAAAATTTTAGCGGAGATATGAAGGTTTTATTCTATGATAAAGACTATTGCACGTTCACAGAGGTGTGTATGAAATGAAAACAAGAAAAAGGTGGAGTGAAAAATAAGACCTAGTTTCCTGTTAAGGAAGATAGAAATTCTGAAGTTGAAACTTTACTGGAAAACGAAACTTGAAAAATGCTTAACTCTTTATAAAACTTATGTGGTCCTTTCAAAATTCTCATCTGGGCTTTATTGTGTGACTTGATGACTTTATTCGACCCTTCGGGAACTTAACGACACTATTTGCACTACACGTAAAGACATATAAATTCTTAGGTTAAATAAGAAGCGAGATGTGAAAAATAAAGGTTCGATAGTCTAGAATTAGAATAATAGAATTGTTATTTTCTGAAACAAAACTTTAGGGTTTGAATCATAGTTATTTTGCAAAACTAGCTTGACCGGATTTTGTGGGTAGTATCCGCTGAAAACGCTCAGGAGACAACACTCCTCCTACTAGGGACACCTAGAGGTTTAACGGCTTGTTGCATATGCTCAGTACAATCGCGTTCCCTGCGAAAGTGAGGTTAGGAAATTTTTTGTGAATAAATTGGCTTTGCTCGGGACGAGCAAATGATAAGTTTGGGGGTATTTGTACATATCATATTTTTGCATTTTTATACCGCCCAATTTTTATCATATTGCTTATCGATAGGTACTCTTGAGCCGTGTTTGCTAGTCAATTGCAGGATACAGGTTCTCGGCTCTAAACGGTGAAATTCATGGAAAAACACGACAAAACCCGGGTTCCTGCCAACCACAGATAAAACACGGGTCTCCGCTCACTATCCGTCTGTTGCCGCACACCAGTTTAAAAGACAAAATGGCAGATCAATGTCATTTTCATGCACAAGGCTCAATGGCAACACAAGATCCAAGAAATCTATGTGGAGCTCGAGGAAATCATGATAAAAAGATCCACATCAAATCACTTTTTGCTCAACAGAAATTCTGGAAAAATCGTGAAGAAAATCTGAAAAAAAACATGTACCGGAATAAAGGACACAGCAGACCAGGGAAGCACCAAAAATCCCATTCCCCAATTCCAACATAGGGCCGTGGAACCACGGCCAATAGGGGATCTAGGCCGCGGTTCCGCGGCTGTATAGGCTCCGCAGATGATGATTTCTCAGGGGTATATGGGTCTTTTCATGAAGGATCAGAATATTACCCTAGATTTCCTTTTCCCTGCCTATAAATAGCCCAGAACCTTGTGAAGCTAAGGGGGCTTAATCTTGTATTTAGATTTTAGGTTTTAGTTGTTGTTCTTCTTCCTCCTCTCATCTCTTCTCTATTAAAAAACTTGTATTGAGCTTTTGTGAGTAAAGAATGAATAAAGGAGTTCTTTTTACTTATCATGCTTGTCTTGTTCTTTAGTTAAATTATTATTGCTTGTAATTTTCATTTGTTAACTTAGTTGTTTTTATTTGTGTTTGTTTCTTTCTTGTTCTCTTTTCCTTTATCCTTAAACAACCATGATGCTTACGTTTGATCCTTGCCAAGGTGAGATCGCAAATAGCTAGTTGTTATCTTCTAATCTCCTTCTTTCTATCTTCCTCCTTTGTTTTATTTTTCGTTCTTCTTGTAATGGGTGAGTAATTTCCATACTTGTTAGGGTAGGATAAGGGAAGTTTGAGAGAAGGAAATCTCTCTCACTCTTTCCTTGCCCAACATCTTAAATCGACTCCCGTTAATTGAACCAAAATCCGCTCCCTACGGCACCCTATCCTACATGATAGCGGTGATTCCGTAGTGAGACCGGTTGTGGTTGAATTAACCGGAGGTTATGGCTAAGAGCCAAGAACGGACGGACAAGCACCAAAAGGAAGAACTTATACGTTGGAAAGCCTAGCTTATACTCGCAAGTTCCTTCCTAGTCGTGCTAATCCCCGTTGTTGCCGATTACCGTAACACCGATATTAAGAGTGGCAACGAAAGAAGTGAGCGACTCCTAACTCAAACTAACATAATCCTAACCCTAACAAGCTCCCTTTACATCTCATTTTAACACTTAGTTAATCACAAACAAATCTGGACTTTTGGACTTAACTCGTTAAAGCACATAGAAAAAGATTCCCATCTCTCTGCGGACGACCCGTACTCAACCGGCTAGCTACAAGCGAAACCGTTTTGATTGCGGTAATTAACTAAACTTGAACACGCAAAAACTTTACCAATCAATGACCCAACTAGCTTCGAGCAGGCCATCACGAGTGGGGACTCAGTGAAATGGCTGGATGCAATGCGGTCCGAGATGGAATCCATGTACACCAACAAAGTATGGACTTTGGAAGATGCTCCTGAAGGGGTAAAACCCATTGGGAGCAAGTGGATCTTCAAGAAAAAACTTGGTGTAGATGGGAAAGTGGAGACTTTCAAAGCTAGACTTGTTGCAAAGGGTTTTCGTCAAAGACCAGGTGTGGACTATGATGAGACCTTTTCTCCAGTGGCTATGCTTAAATCCATCCGGATCATGCTTGCCATCGCTGCATATCATGACTACGAAATCTGGCAAATGGATGTTAAGACCGCCTTTCTAAACGGTGATTTAGAAGAGTGCGTGTACATGACTCAGCCAGAGGGCTTCGTAGATAGTGGGAGCGGTGGGAAGGTGTGCAAGCTGCTTAAATCCATTTATGGATTAAAGCAAGCATCGCGGAGCTGGAACATCTGCTTTGACGTCGTTATCAAAGAGTTTGATTTCGTCAAAAACGTAGATGAACCTTGTATCTATAAGAAGGTGGCAGAGAGTAAGGTTGTCTTCCTCGTATTGTACGTGGACGACATACTGTTGATAGGAAATGACATTCCTATGCTGCAATCGGTCAAGCTCTTCTTATCACAAAGATTCTCAATGAAAGATCTAGGTGATGCCTCCTGCATATTGGGAATCGGGATCTATAGAGATAGATCTAAAAGGATATTGGGATTGTCGCAGTCCAGGTACATTGACACCATACTAAAGAGGTTTAGTATGGAAGAATCCAAGCGTGGGAACTTACCCACGATCTCTGGAGTCACTCTCTCCAAAGAGATGTCTCCTAAGACTGATTTGGAGAGAGCTCGCATGCAAGGGATACCCTATGCTTCGGCTGTAGGCTCTATCATGTACGCGATACTATGTACCAGACCCGATGTAGCATACTCACTAAGTGTAGTGAGCAGGTATCAAGCTGATCCTGGAGAGAGTCACTGGACAGCTGTGAAGAGCATTCTCAAGTACTTACGAAGGACTAAAGAAATGCTCTTGGTGTATGGTAACGGAGAACTCCAAGTGGAGTCCTTTACCGATTCGAGCTTCCTGAGTGATAAGGACGACTCTAAGTCGCAGTCGGGATTTGTCTTTACCCTTTACGGAAGGGCGGTTAGCTGGAAGAGTTCCAAGCAGGAAACCGTGGCAGACTCGACGATGGAGGCTGAATACATCGCTGCCAAAGAGGCTGTCTGGATCAAGAAGTTCATTACTGAACTTGGAGTGGTTCCATCCATTGAGAATCCAATACCTTTGTATTGCGATAACAATGGAGCGGTGGCTTTAGCCAAGGAACCCAGGTCCCATCAGCGATCCAGGCACATTCTGAGGTGGTATCACCTGATCCGGGAGATAGTTGATCGCCGGGAGATCGAGGTCAGGAGGGTTGACACGAAGAATAACACAGCGGATCCACTCACGAAGGCCATTCCCCAGATACAGTTTGAGAGACTCTTCGGGATGCTCGGTATGCGATACTACAGCAACTGGCCCTAGTGCAAGTGAGAGATTGTTAGTTGTATGTATACCCTAGAGGCCAGTATTGTACAGATGATGTATATTATATTGGATGCTTGGACATATATAGAGATGACTTTCTTGCTCGATATGATAGTATGCTATCTGGTTGCTCTTTATCTTAACATGTATACTTGTTCTTTACACTGTCGTATAGTTACATATTGGTAAAGCCCTTAGGATGTGTACTGGACTACTTGGACTATGATGCGGATCATACTAGTGGGGACATGGTAGTCCATAAGTACATCCTTCAAGGTCCCTAGTCGTGGGTGTATCGAGACGGGGCATCGATATACCAGTGTAGATGAGCGTATACGCTTCTCGACCCATGAGATGGGCGATGGATGATCCCATATCCATTGGTGTTTGACATCAGAGATGGTATACGGGTGCTCAGTGGAGACTGGGTACACTGGACGGACTCGCCGAGAACTCCCAGATGGTATTATACCTCACGTCAGATGTCAGTTCTCAGGTGACACTTGTGCAGGTTAGTCTGTAGACCCGAGATCGTCATAGAGTCTTGTGTGATTCCCACTGTGCTTTGATTTCCACCTTACCACGTCCATGAGGGCGTGCAAAACGGTGGTTTTTGGGTACAGTCCCGAGTCACATGGAGGCAATGAGCGATAGGAGGGGTTTCGTCTCTCCCGGTATTGGGGGTTGATGTTGCGCTGTGCTCGATTGGCCGTAACAGGGAAGTCCCTGTTCAGGGTTGTTTTAGAGATTTACTAGTAAGTGTTACCAGTAGTTTCTTGACCCGTTATGGGCCTCACATCGGCACGACTTATCGGTTATTGGGGTCTGACGTTTACCACCCCTGGACTTGATATGCGACATATCAGACGAGGAGACCGGACTGCACGGATAGTGTTGCCGGTTGGCTCGACGGGAGTTGTAGCAGGTTCGCTTGTTTTCTTCTGATCGCTCAATACCCGGATGGCCGTTACGTTTAGCTGACCGCTTGCGGCTTGGGGGTGCTTGATGTGATCATCATCCACTGCCGGCGTATTGACGAGTCTTAGAGTCCCACAAAGGAGTTACCTAGTCCAGGCGAAACGTTGTGGTGCGCGTATGCGATATGCGCATGGACCCGGTTAAAATGCGTGTATGGGATACCGTATATTGATCGGGCGGCTTGCGTTTAGTGGGGTCATATGTGGTATGGCCGGATTGATAAATCACGTGTTGATTTATCATTTAACCATTAGTTTCTCACTAGAAATCCTTTCTTGTGTTTGATGCATGTATGCATGCATGTATGCTTTCTTTCTAGATTCATGCACATATGGATGTGCATACATACATACATACATACATCATCCTTCATGGTTGATTACACATTGAAAATGGTGGCAATATAAGACTAACACCATGGTTTAAATATATAGATTATTATTTACTTTTTTGTTAAAACAAAAGAAAAGAAGAAAAGGATAATTCATGGTTTGTTTCTTCATCCTTCCTTAACCTAACCATGCTCACCTACTTCTAACCATGGATTAACCTTCTCTTTTTGTTTTAACTCAAATTAAATAATATCTTAAACATTTAACCATGGTTTGAGATGAGAAATGATAAATATATATACATATATTTTCATTTTTTTTCAAGGGTTAATCTTTTACTCTTGTTCAAAGAAAAGCCATCATCTTCTTCTTCCTTCCTCTTTTGCTCTCTAGATTTTTGTAGTGAGAAAAATACTTACCAAGATAGGATTTTGAAGTGAGAATAAGAACCACAACATCATTCTGCACAAGTCTAGCCCACTTGTTTAGAGTGTTAGCTTCATTCATTTTCTTGATAAAGTGAAGTTGTTAACTTGGACAAGGAGCTTCGGGTGGATCGTCGTGGACACTAGAAGACCTCAAGCGAACCCTCCTCCAACCCCTAAGTAGCCGAGGAGTCTAGCGTAGGGAACTACAAAGGTTGTACTCTCAAAACCCTAGCTTTTCTTACTTGTGATGATGTGTTATTTTTTGAAACCCTAATTTTTCTAGGATAGATCCTTTGTATGCTTACTTAGCACCATAAAAATTTGATCTTTGTGACATATGATGCTTCCAAACCTCTCATAGGGTGCTAGGTAAACCTAACACCGGTGGCACGAGAATCCTGGTATTCCCCTATTCCTTGCTCAGACTTATGACAGTCATAAGATAGAGCGGAACCAACGTTCTCCAGCTCAGTATAATAAGCGGGTTCGGTCAATACATCCATATTATTATCTTGATTAAGGCGTGCCATGGTCGCTACCAGGAGAGAGAGAGAAGGATAACACATTAGCGTACGCACTTTGGAAGATTAAATTGGTTATTATCTTATCTAATTAGGATGGCTTCCACTGTTTTTATCAAATCTTCCTTCAAAACCTAAAAGGTAAGATTAGCCGGGATTAATTACACCCTACAAGTTCGCCAATCGGTCGGCCAGGCAGGTATTGGTACTCCGAGACAGTCTCCCCATGCTTTCGCATGGAACTAATTAAATAAGCTCGTTTCCACAGGGACATAACCCTGTTAACACCTTTCTTAAACACCTACTGGATTAGCTAATGTAAAGTGGAAAACTGTCCCAGGAGTAACTCTTACTCACAATGGGTATCAGGATCCAACTATCTCATAGTAGGTATGCAATCTCATTGCAAATTTCAACACTTGAAATTCCCAATATTTGTTTTTACCACTAGCAACTTATGACCTCAATAAGGTCAACAAATCATAAGTGCTAGTCAAGTTCAACCCGTCATTTCGTGATTGAATTAAACCCACCCATATGACCCTTAACAAGGTCAACAAAGCCGTACAACTACCCTAATCCGATCGCATCACATGCTGCAGATAAGCACTAATCAGCTACCGCATACTAAACCTTGACAAGGTCAACAAACGCAGCACGAATACTAAATAGTCCTTATCTGAATTGACGGAGGGCTATGACTGGTTTTGTAGAAAACTTTTAACGTAATGAACTTGATATCGTTGTAGAATCTAATGATTTGAAAAGGAGTGGTTTTTGTAGCATTTGCTAGTTTTTCTAAAGAGGTCACTCCCGGTGAAGGGATCTCGGCTCTTTCCCCCATCGAATGAAGTGCTGGATATTCATCAAGGAATACCTCTATGAAAAGCAAGAATGTAACGTTTTAAAAATCGTTTAGGAGAATCTTCCGATAATCGGTAATATAACTTGTGTTTTCCGTAAAAACCAAGATATAATTATTTTTCTACATAGACTTAATTATACCTATTTTAGCTATGAAATTGCTAGTATTTGGTATTTAATTTGTCACTTATAAATTGCTAGTTTTCTTAAATATTTTTCCTAAATTAATTATTTTAAATATTATTATAAGCTTTCACTTATACATTTAATTAGTGTAAATTTCAAGTTAGATTGGGTTAAGTATACATTAGTGAACCATGACAACTTAAAATCAAGTTTGTAACATATTCTCTCTTTCTAAAATTCTCTCAAGGTTTCTAGACAAATCTAGGAATAACCTAATTAGAAAATTGAAAAATAAAATAAATAATAAATGAAGTAAAAGATAAGATGTTGTGTGGGGGGTGTGGTCATCTCCAGCAGTATCCCCTCCCATTTCTCCACCTCATTTCACTTCATAAAATCTTCATTTTTGCATCAAAAATCCATACAAATTCTGACTAATTAATAGTTAAACCTTCACCCAAAATTCCTTGGCCTAAACTAGCTTGGATCTTGAAGCCAGATGGCATTTTTGGAGGCAAGTTTGCAAGTTAGATCTCAAATTTGTTGTCGTATAAATCTTAACCCTATGGTTAATTTGTTGGTTAATTACTTTAATCTAACTTAATTAGGTATTAATATGGTTCTAATTGCATGTTTGAAATTTTAAAGAAAAGGGTTTGGGTTCAAGTTAGGGTTTTATTACTTGATTATGGTTACAATGTGTGGTTTAACATCTTAATACTTGCAAAATCTAATCTAGTTGTTAATTTGCTAATTGTTACTTTTAAATTATCCTAATTAAATATTTTTGCAAACTAAATTTCATGATTAATGTAAATAGGTGAGATTAAAATTTAATTAATAATTGTGTAGCCTAACTAAGATATTAAGTGAACATTGTGGCCACTAGATTTGTTAAAACATCTAGTTTTGCACTAAAATGATTAATTGTTGCTTACTAGGTTTTTGGAATAAATAGGTTTTAATTAAGATTGAGGTTGCGATGATCTATAACCTATTTCCTAAAATATCTAGTGTGTTGTGAGTGCGCGATTGGTACGATTGGGTTCTAGGCTTGGTAGTTGTCACGTATAGCGACCCTAGTTGTGGTTATGGCGTTATCGCGAGCGCGTTTTGTACACCAAGTGCGTTGGGGTCTAGTTAGTGCGCGTTGGTTGACTTGCATCGTTTGTGCCCGCGACTATTCATATATATATCCTCTTATTTACTTATGTGCGATTCTAAGATCGGGTGCAGAGGCGTCGGACGTGGCACGGAAAGACAAGGCTGAGATCGGATCAGATTAGCCGAGGTGTCCCGGTGAGTAGATGTACACATCTATGGGGGAATCGTCTGGATGGCGCGAGGCGCCCGATAGTTAGGATTACTAGTAGTACTTGCATTTATATGCGTAGTTTTCTAGTTATTCATCTCATTGCATCGCATCGTTGTGTGTGTGTGTGTGTGTGATATCATCTCATAGGACACTTGCACCATTACCATTGGTTCATGCTACACGTGCACTATTCATGCGAATACACACGCCTTTGGTAATTGCTATGCCACGAACACTATAGAACTTTCTTAGATCAGTATCAAAAACATTTGCATCATACATAATATGTAAACCGGTAGTTGTATATTCATTTCATCAGGATGGATATGTAGGATTGCTAGTCATATATATATAACTCATTGCATCATCATTCATACATAGTTTTCTAGTCATGCATCGCATCGCATGTTATCGATATCATAGACATCTATCATTTCCAACATGTTCAGATATTGTGATTTTTCTTGGAGATTTCAGTATTGATGAGATTTCTGGATTTTGGGGAAAACCGCAAGAATTTTATAAACCTATTATCATTTTAAAATTAGAAATTTGCGGTTTTCTAATGATATGATGTGTGTGGCATCCACCATGAGTTTTCTCGGTTCTTAAGCTGTATCATATACTCGATTCGAGGAGGGGGGTGCACCGTCTGCGGGTACATGGTGGACCCGGTGTGGTACCTCGGGGCAAAAAGATCGCATAGATGGCATTGAGCCCGGCAGGGGAGCACTACCGACCGGTTATTATTGATGCAGCGGATATCCGGAGGACACCGACGTAGTCATGAGATTTGATGATATGGGTCGATCCGGACTGATGGAGCCCGAGATATTGAGATATTGAGATATTGAGACATTGAGATATTAGGATATTGGGATATTGGGATATATATATATATATATATATATATATATATTGTGTCGATACTTGACACGGATTTTCTGTTGATTTCATTAGTGATATTTCAGTTTATTGCACAGAGGTTTTTCTAAGATAAGAATAAAAATTTTCTCATACCAGACTTGTTCAGGTTTCATGTTTGATTATGCATTCATGTTACATTCATGCTAGTACATCGTATCATATCGATATGCGTAGGTTGAGACGCATTTGCGTGCATACTTACGATAGCCTTATTAGATGGTACTTACTACTCACGAGTTGGCAACTCACCCCCATTGTGCCACAGTATCTTGTAGGTTCGACCCGTCAGCGCAGTAGCGGCGGGCGTACTTCCTCGTTTTGCTTCATTGCATCGATTTGCAGCTTTTCTCATAGGTAGGTTGTGAGGATACTTTTGTTCCATCTTGTATTATTATTTGTATCTAGTATACTCCATCTACCCTTGTATATTGGACTAAACGGTGAGACTCGTGAGACTTGAATTTGTGGTATTTGGTGTCGATGCTCACTTGAGCCGACGTGGTGTTTCTCATTTCTTGCTTTCAGATGCTTATTTCGCACTTTTGATATACATATTGCATGTGGTTGTGATTCCGCCATTGGCGAAGAGCTAGCTCCCAGTTGGGGATGTTAGTGTATATGCCCTAGAGGCCATTACTGTATCATACTGGTTTGTATATTACTTAATGGATGCTTGGGATATTCACCTTGTATATACAATCTTGCTCAAAATAGTAGTATGCTACTTGGTTTGTTTCTACTTCAATGTGTACATGTGTTTATTTTTGTATATCGCCTATACACATTAGTAGAGCCCTTAGGATCTTTGCTTGATTACCAGCGATGTGATGGCCGTCACACTAGTGGGGCTGGGTAATCTATAAGCACATCCTTATGCAGGTCCCTGGTCGCAGGACTATCGAGACAGGGCATCGATACTCCGGAGTAGACCAGCGCATGCGCTTCTCATCCCAGTGTGGGAGACGGTCTGTCCCACAGCCGTCAGTACGTCGTACTTGAGATAGTATGCGGGTGCTCGTTAGGTTACGGGTACACTGGACAGGATTCGTCGGGAACTGACTAGTTGGTATTATACATATCGTCAGTTATCAGTTCCCAGGTGACATGAGTACAGCTTAGTCCGCTGACTTGACACTGTCACTCCGCCTCGAGTGTGTTCCCACTGTACTTTGATCACTACCCTACCACGGCTCAAAGGAGTCGTGCAAACAGGTAGTGGTTGGGTGCAGTCCCGAACCACTTGGAGGCAGTGACGGTTAGACAGGATTCGTCTCTCCCGGTATTGGGGGTTGACATCGCGCTGTGTCTAGGAGAGCCATTACACGAGTAGTCCCTGGCCAGGGCAAACGAGATATACTGGTAGGTTTCCAGTGTTATCTCAGGGTGTTTTGGGCTTCGCTCCGGCACGGCTTGTACCGCTATTGGGGGACTGACGTTTACCGCCCCCTAGGCCCGCTATGCGATGTATCAGACGAACAGACCGGACTGTACGGAGAATGTCACACTCAGGCTCAGTAGGAGTTCAGATGGGTTTCGCCTCGTCGGTCTTCTTGTCGGCATTACCTGGGGACCGTTACGCACAGCTAGTGCCGCTTGCGGTCTGTGGTTAAACCCACTGCCAGCGTAGTGTCGAGTCTTTAGAGTCCCACACAGAAAGCTTTTCGCCTTTAGGCAAAAGAGTAGAGGTCGCATGGTATTGCGACAGGTCGCATGGTTTTGCGACAGGGTTCGGTCACATCCGTGCACTTGTGCGCGTACAGTGTCCGGACAGTTTACACTAGCGGGCTTTGGTTTAAGCCAGATCCTAGTGTACCTTATGGGATTGGATTTATCCAGTTTGCATTCGTGTTCCTCGGAACGCGGATGCGGGTATGTATGCACAGTTGACAGGGAGACAGAGGCAGTGGATTCTCATTAGGGTTGTTGACAGTTGACCGTTGACTATTGACCTTTTGATCAACCCTAATGAGAATATGATATGTGATTAACTATTATATTAATTAAGTATTATGGTGATATGGTTGTTGACTTTGTTGACTTGTTGACTTTTGTTGACTTGTTGACTTTGTTGACTTGTTGACTTTTGTTGACTTGTTGACCGGTTGACTAGGCTTGACTAGTTGACCATCATGATAACCATAGCCATCATTTCATGGCAAAGACTTTTGTTTGCTTGCTCATTTGTGCAAAATGAGTGCATGAAATGATATGGTTATGGTTGCTTCAACCATCACATAAGACTTTTTTTAGTATGATGAGTTATCATGACTTTGGATTATGAGAGGGTGAAAGACAAAAGAGAGCCTCATTCTTTCTTGCTCATTCTCTCTCTTGTTCTTGAGCTCTCCTTTTTGCTCTCACCCTTTTGCTCTTGCTCCCTCTCTTTAATCTATGGTTCTCTTGTCTCATGAGTTGAGAATCAAGAACCATAGATAAAATCCCATTCTAATTCTTCTCTACTCATTCTAGTTCACTAGGTTTAGCAAACCAAGTGAACTAGTTTCTTCAAAGAACGAAGAAGGAGCTAAAGGTTGGAGCTTTCAGGTGGATCTATCTTCGGCGTACGGAGACGACGAGAAGAAGCCATTCCGGACCACCATCGGAGCTTGAAGACGAAGGAGTTCAAGACAAGCAAGGTATAACCCCCTAACCGAGTAGCTAGAAACTCATAGTTAGGTTGTTAGATAGATGTTTAACCAAGATCCGGGTTATAGGTCCATGTTACCACCTCCGTAAAAATTGTTTTTTACCAAATTCCGCATTCCCGAAAGAACCGGGAGAGGTAGCATGGACTTACAGTGGTATCAGAGCCTAGTTAAACTCTATCTAACATGTTAGCAAGTAACTAGAAGATCGATCAAAGAAAAAGTCCCGAAAACAAAACCCCAAAAATTCGAGTTTCTGTCGATTTTTCTACTGTTCAAAAGTTGATTATTTTAACACCTAAAATCGGCTCAGGGTTTTTTATTGCTACTGTAGAAAAATCACCAGGTGATTCCCCTAAACGAGCGCGGAAACGCGGCAATAGCTTGCTATTGCCGCGGTTCCGCGGCCTCCTTGCCCCCTCTCTGGTTTATTTTGCTACAGTATGCTTCTGGGGGTATTTTGGGAATTTTGGTACATATATTTTCAACCCAGATTTTCCAGAACGAAAATTTTATTTTGGGGTCCCGAAAATCCGTATTTTTGATCGAACTTCTAAAAGACTTTAGCTAACGGGTTTTTCTGTTATGTGATATTTGTATTGAACGTCTACTAATCGCTATATGTCGATTAGTGGGGGTTATACAAATCTGTGATCTGTAATGTTGCTGGAATGTGGATATGAATATGTTGGATTGTCGCGGGTGAATAGCCGGGGGTTGTGAGATGAGAGTTTTCTTTTCTTTCAATTCATGTAAATTTGTAAATTGATGTAATAATTATTTGTATGGCCGCACAACCGGGTCGGGGTTGTAGCCGTCATTGTATAATTTCTTTTTACTGTTTTTGCTCCTAGGATAGACCCATGGAGGGGGTGCACAAACTACCGGGTATGCCGAAGTGTCGAGTGGCCTACTCATGGAGATGAGGGAGGTTGCTACGCTTCGGGTACTTGGCGGGTAGTTTGCCACACCCGTAGGGGTCTTGGGTGGGGTTTTGGCTATTCACCGCGACCGTGTAATTTGTCTTTCGTTACAGGCTCGTACGAATTACAGATTCCTAGTATATCCAATGTATTCATCTGTGATCTGAAATGTTTATCATTGCAGTATATCTATATATGATATTATTTAGGCGTTGCTTATGTTTTACAGACGCGCTAGCCCAGCCCCCGCTCTGTCGTTAGTTAAGTAACCTAACGGGTAATGACGGGGCCCCGTGGCGAATGCGAATGGCATAAGCGTACGTCATATTTTGGTTGTTTTCTGCAATGGTAGGATTAAATGATGGGACGCATTAAAAGAACTAATGCAAGAATATCATGCATTAAAAGAACTAATGCAAGATAATAAACCAAGTTAAAGTCGTTGGAACACTTTCGAAAAACCACTCGGTTCTTTTCAAAAACAACTTTTAAATACGGAGCTTGAGCCACTCCTTTTAAAAGCTATCTCGTTCCATCGACTATATCAAGTTCACTACGTTCACGGTTTTGCCAAAACCATCCGTAGCCCTCCGTCGTTTCACATGAATAGTCAATAGTATTCAAGCTGTGTATGTTGGCCAAAGTCAAGGCACAGTGATTGGTAGCTATTGGGTGTTCATGTGTAGCATAGATAGATGCGTTGGTTTGGGACAGTCGTACTGCCATTTTGGCCAAAGTCAAGGGTAGGTACGGATGGATCCAAATTAACCTGGATAATGACGGGTAGAACTTGACATGTGACTTATGATATTTTGGCCAAAGTCAAGGTCATAAGAGCATGGGGCAAAAATCCACATCGGGAGTTTCATAAGTACTGAAACTTGCTAGATTTGCATACCATTTGGAGTGTGATGATTCTGGTAGGATTCCTTCAGTTTCGTCACGCAATGATATTTGGATCCCGATCCTACTGTGAGTATATGCTACTCCTCGGGAAATTTCTCACTTAACGATCAATGCTATAAACCTAGTAGGTGCCTAGAAAGGTGTTAGCGGGGCTACGCCCCCAGGGAAAAGAGGTTCTCTAATTAAGGAACTTCGCGAAAGCGTTGGAAAACCTCCCTCGAAGTACCGACACCGGCCTGGCTGAACGGTTAAGCAAGTATTGTACGGTGGGATTGATCCTGACTAATTCTTCCTTTATGGTTTGAGGAGGGATTCGAGAAACAGTGGGAGCCATCCTGTTTAGACAAACTAAAAACCACTCTAAACTTGCAAGAGTATCATGCTGAGTGTTTCTTCTTCTCTCTCCTAATTGCAGCGACCAATCAACATGACTGGACTTAAGTTACTCCTAGATAAAAACAAACTGACAGGGCCAAACTACAAAGATTGGCTCAGGAATGTCAAGATAGCAATCACTTACGACAAGCTGGGGTATCTTCTTACCACCAAAGCTCCCCCTGTCCCTGGTCCAACTTCCAGCGTCGCGGATAAGGAAATCCGCAAGACTTGGGAGATTGATAGCGCGAAGGCCAAATGCCTCCTGCTTGCCTCGATGGACAACGAACATCAGAGGAGGCACGAGAATATGGACATGGAATCCATATTGCTTCATACAAAAGAACTGTATGGAGAGCAATCTCGTATCGCAAGATACGAAGCGTCGAAAAAGTTATTTTCGACAAGAATGGCCGTCGGATCATCAGTAGCCGAGCACGTGCTAAAGATGATCGGCTACATTGAGGAGCTCGCAGACCTAGGGATCACATTGGAGAGTGAGCTATATACGGATATAGTTCTCCAGTCCCTTCCTTCCACTTACGCCCAGTTTATACTGAACTTCAACTTACAAGAAAAAGAGGTTGAACTTTCAGAGCTCCTCAACATGCTGAGGAGCGCAGAGGGCACCCTACAGAAAGGTAGGGATACATCCACTTTGTTTGTAGGAGGATCATCTTCTTCTAGGTCCAAGGCGAAAGCCAAGGGAAAGAAGAAGAAGGCCCCCGCCAAACCAAGGGGCGGTGTTAGTAAAGTGGATACGAAGGGAAAAGGTAAAGCAACAAAGATAGCGGGGAAGCTTGTGGATAAGGAAGAATGCTTCTATTGTCATAAGAAAGGACACTGGAAGAATGATTGCAGGGCCTGGAAGGCCAGAACACAGGAATTGAAGCAGGTTGCAGCTTCAGCTTCAGGTGTGTATGTTATTGAAAACTGTCTTTCAATAAACTATACTTCCTGGGTATTGGATACCGGATCAGGATCTCATATCTGTAATTCTTTGCAGGCGTTGAGAAACCGTAGGGTTTTGAAGGCAGGTGACATGACCCTCAGAGTTGCGAACGGAGCTAGCATGGATGCTAAAGCCGTAGGGGACTATCACCTGGGAATGTCAGATGGACATGTTTTGGTTTTGCGTAATTGCTTTTTTGTACCCAACGCAACTTGTAATATCATTTCTGTATCTTTAGTTTCTAAAGAAGGTTATGAATTTGCGTTTGTAAGTAATGTTGTAAACATTCACCTTAATCAAGTTTTGATTGGGTCAGGTACATTGAGTAATGGTATATACGTGTTAAATCAACCACAGATTTTTAATGTCCAGAATACACACAAAAGAAAGTCTCCAGAAATAAATCAGACTTTCTTATGGCATTGTAGATTGGGTCACATCAATGAGAGAAGGTTGACGAAGTTACATACAGAAGGGTATTTGAATGCGTTCGAATATCAGTCGTATGCCACTTGTCAATCCTGTCTCAAAGGAAAGATGACAAAGACTCCGTTTACTGGACATGGAGTAAGAGCGAGCGAGCTCTTGGGACTCGTACACAGTGACGTGTGCGGTCCAATGTCTATACATGCCCGAAGCGGACATTCTTACTTCATTACTTTTACGGATGACTTCTCAAGGTACGGTTATGTCTTCTTGATGAAACATAAGTCCGAGGCCTTTGGAAAATTCCAGGAGTATAAGAATGAAGTAGAGAAACAGACCGGCAAAAGTATTAAGATTCTAAGATCGGATCGAGGTGGAGAATACTTAAGTGCCGAGTTCCTGGACTATTTAAAAGAGAACGGAATTCTCTCTCAGCTTACTCCTCCATACACCCCGAAACATAACGGTGTATCGGAGAGACGGAACCGCACCCTATTGGATATGGTACGGTCCATGATGAGTAACGCTGAGTTGCCGCGATCATTCTGGGGATATGCGCTAGAATCAGCCGCATACCTTTTGAACCGAGTTCCCACTAAGACTGTGCCTACTACGCCATTTGAGATGTGGTGTGGGAAGAGACCCCATCTTAATCACATTAAGACATGGGGAAGTCCAGCTTTTGTCAAAAAGCAGCATGCGGACAAGCTCGAGGCACGCTCAGTACTGTGCAAGTTTGTGGGATATCCAAAGAATTCCAAGGGATATTTCTTCTACTGTGAAGAGGAACAAAAAGTTCTTGTTTCTCGTCATGCCCACTTTCTAGAACACCAGTTCATAGAAAAGGAAATAAGTGGGAGCGCAGTAGAACTGGAAGAAATTCCAGAACCACGGACTATTACTGAAAGTTTAGTGGAACCAGAGGGTTCGGAAGAACAGGACATTCCTACGCCGCTCCGCAGGAGTAGTAGGCAGTCTCATCCGCCCGAGAGATACTGCGGTTTTCTCATAGACGGGGATAGAGAGGATTGCATCATAGATTATGATGAGCCTACTAGCTTCCAGCAGGCCGTTCAGAGCGTTGACTCAGTGAAATGGCTGGATGCAATGCGGACCGAAATGGAGTCCATGTACACCAACAAGGTATGGACGTTGGACATTGCTCCAGACGAGGTAAAACCCGTAGGATGCAAGTGGATCTTCAAAAGGAAGATTGGTGTAGATGGGCAGGTTGAGACCTATAAAGCTAGGCTGGTAGCAAAGGGTTTCCGTCAAAGACCTGGCTTGGACTACGACGAAACCTTTTCTCCAGTAGCCATGCTGAAATCCATTCGGATCCTTCTTGCCATTGCTGCCTTCCACGATTATGAGATCTGGCAAATGGACGTAAAGACAGCTTTTCTAAATGGAAATTTAGAGGAGTGTGTCGATATGGACCAGCCGGAGGGTTTCATTCAGAGTGGGAGCAGCGGAAAGGTGTGCAAGTTGCTTAAGTCCATCTATGGACTAAAGCAGGCGTCGCGGAGTTGGAACATCTGCTTTGATGAGACGGTCAAAGAATTTGGCTTTATCAAAAATCCAGATGAACCATGCATCTATAGTAGATTTGTAGCGAGAACTGTAGTATTCCTCGTTTTATACGTGGATGACATTCTCTTAATAGGAAATGACATTCCTATGCTACAATCTGTCAAGGGGTTCTTGTCATACAGGTTCTCCATGAAAGACCTGGGTGATGCCTCATACATTCTGGGTATCCGGATCTACCGTGACAGATCCAAGAGGATATTAGGACTTTCTCAGTCCAGGTACATCGACACTATACTGAAGAGATTCAGTATGGAAGATTCCAAGCGCGGTAACCTACCGGCTTGTCACGGGATCACCCTCTCTAAAGAGATGTCTCCCAAGACTGATTTGGAGAGGGATCGCATGTCTATTATACCCTACGCTTCTGCGGTAGGCTCTATAATGTATGCGATGTTGTGTACCAGACCGGATGTAGCTTATGCACTGAGTGTGGTAAGCCGGTATCAGTCAAACCCTGGGGAGAAACACTGGATAGCGGTAAAGAACATTCTCAAGTACCTGAGAAGGACTAAGGAGATGTTCTTGGTGTATGGCGGAAAAGACCTCCAGATCGAGGCCTTTGCTGACTCCAGCTTCCAGAGTGACAAGGATGATTCCAAGTCCATGTCGGGTTTTGTCTTTACCCTCAATGGAGGGGCGGTGTGTTGGAAGAGTTCCAAACAGGAAACCGTTGCAGACTCGACGATGGAAGCGGAATACATCGCTGCATCTGATGCCGCAAAAGAAGCTGTCTGGATGAGGAAGTTCTTGAAAGAACTTCAGGTGGTTCCGTCCATTGTTGATCCAATACCTCTGTATTGCGACAACAACGGGGCTATAGCTTTAGCGAAGGAACCCAGGTCCCATCAGAGATCCAGGCACATCTTGAGGCGGTATCACCTGATCAGGGAGATCGTGGATCGCCAGGAGATCGAGGTTCGGAGAGTCGCTTCAGAAGATAACACTGCAGATCCATTCACCAAGGCCCTGCCCCAGACTCAGTTCGAGCGGCTGATCGAGATGATAGGTCTTCGATACGCCAGTACATGGCCTTAGTGCAAGTGGGAGAATGTTAGTGTATATGCCCTAGAGGCCATTACTGTATCATACTGGTTTGTATATTACTTAATGGATGCTTGGGATATTCACCTTGTATATACAATCTTGCTCAAAATAGTAGTATGCTACTTGGTTTGTTTCTACTTCAATGTGTACATGTGTTTATTTTTGTATATCGCCTATACACATTAGTAGAGCCCTTAGGATCTTTGCTTGATTACCAGCGATGTGATGGCCGTCACACTAGTGGGGCTGGGTAATCTATAAGCACATCCTTATGCAGGTCCCTGGTCGCAGGACTATCGAGACAGGGCATCGATACTCCAGAGTAGACCAGCGCATGCGCTTCTCATCCCAGTGTGGGAGACGGTCTGTCCCACAGCCGTCAGTACGTCGTACTTGAGATAGTATGCGGGTGCTCGTTAGGTTACGGGTACACTGGACAGGACTCGTCGGGAACTGACTAGTTGGTATTATACCTATCGTCAGTTATCAGTTCCCAGGTGACATGAGTACAGCTTAGTCCGCTGACTTGACACTGTCACTCCGCCTCGAGTGTGTTCCCACTGTACTTTGATCACTACCCTACCACGGCTCAAAGGAGTCGTGCAAACAGGTAGTGGTTGGGTGCAGTCCCGAAGCACTTGGAGGCAGTGACGGTTAGACAGGATTCGTCTCTCCCGGTATTGGGGGTTGACATCGCGCTGTGTCTAGGAGAGCCATTACACGAGTAGTCCCTGGCCAGGGCAAACGAGATATACTGGTAGGTTTCCAGTGTTATCTCAGGGTGTTTTGGGCTTCGCTCCGGCACGACTTGTACCGCTATTGGGGGACTGACGTTTACCGCCCCCTAGGCCCGCCATGCGATGTATCAGACGAACAGACCGGACTGTACGGAGAATGTCACACTCAGGCTCAGTAGGAGTTCAGATGGGTTTCGCCTCGTCGGTCTTCTTGTCGGCATTACCTGGGGACCGTTACGCACAGCTAGTGCCGCTTGCGGTCTGTGGTTAAACCCACTGCCAGCGTAGTGTCGAGTCTTTAGAGTCCCACACAGAAAGCTTTTCGCCTTTAGGCAAAAGAGTAGAGGTCGCATGGTATTGCGACAGGTCGCATGGTTTTGCGACAGGGTTCGGTCACATCCGTGCACTTGTGCGCGTACAGTGTCCGGACAGTTTACACTAGCGGGCTTTGGTTTAAGCCAGATCCTAGTGTACCTTATGGGATTGGATTTATCCAGTTTGCATTCGTGTTCCTCGGAACGCGGATGCGGGTGTGTATGCACAGTTGACAGGAAGACAGAGGCAGTGGATTCTCATTAGGGTTGTTGACAGTTGACCGTTGACTATTGACCTTTTGATCAACCCTAATGAGAATATGATATGTGATTAACTATTATATTAATTAAGTATTATGGTGATATGGTTGTTGACTTTGTTGACTTGTTGACTTTTGCTGACTTGTTGACTTTGTTGACTTGTTGACTTTTGTTGACTTGTTGACCGGTTGACTAGGCTTGACTAGTTGACCATCATGATAACCATAGCCATCATTTCATAGCAAAGACTTTTGTTTGCTTGCTCATTTGTGCAAAATGAGTGCATGAAATGATATGGTTATGGTTGCTTCAACCATCACATAAGACTTTTTTTTAATATGATGAGTTATCATGACTTTGGATTATGAGAGGGTGAAAGACAAAAGAGAGCCTCATTCTTTCTTGCTCATTCTCTCTCTTGTTCTTGAGCTCTCCTTTTTGCTCTCACCCTTTTGCTCTTGCTCCCTCTCTTTAATCTATGGTTCTCTTATCTCATGAGTTGAGAATCAAGAACCATAGATAAAATCCCATTCTAATTCTTCTCTACTCATTCTAGTTCACTAGGTTTAGCAAACCAAGTGAACTAGTTTCTTCAAAGAACGAAGAAGGAGCTAAAGGTTGGAGCTTTCAGGTGGATCTATCTTCGGCGTACGGAGACGACGAGAAGAAGCCATTCCGGACCACCATCGGAGCTTGAAGACGAAGGAGTTCAAGACAAGCAAGGTATAACCCCCTAACCGAGTAGCTAGAAACTCATAGTTAGGTTGTTAGATAGATGTTTAACCAAGATCCGGGTTATAGGTCCATGTTACCACCTCCGTAAAAATTGTTTTTTACCAAATTCCGCATTCCCGAAAGAACCGGGAGAGGTAGCATGGACTTACAGGGGATGCCTTTATTCATTACTTATATCTATTCTTGTTTTGTACCCATTTGGGTCCAGTATTTACAAAGGAGACTCTGCCGAAATTTTCAAGAAAATTTGATGTTTTAAAATGCTTTAATGTGACCTTATTTTACTACATATCCTTTTTAAGCTAAGTTTTCCTTCACTCTATTTCTTTAAATGGTTTGGATTTCTGGATTTTGGCTTACTTAGATTACGTACACCTTGAGACGTTTCATAATTTAAGTGCCAGTCACGTTCCGTACCTTCGGGTCATGACAAAGAAGTAGAGAAGCTATCAAAACAAAAATGAGTGGGTTGTAGCATTTGCTAGTTTTGCTAAAGAGGTCACTTCCGGTGAAGGGATCTCGGCTCTTTCCTCATCGAATGAGGTGCTGGATATTCATCAAGGAATACCACTATGCAAAGCAAGAACTAGAGCTACCATTTTGAAAATTTTGATTCTACAACATTTTTAGGTTTCTTTTCTTTCCATTAATCTTATTAATGAAGTCCCATCATTTATATTTCCCTAAACATCACAGAAAAGAAACGAAAATAGAATGTACGCTTATGCCATCCGCATTCGCTACGGGCCCCGTCATGCACCGTTAGGTTACTTAACTAACGGCAGAGCGGGGGCTAGACTAGAGCGGGTGGAAAACATAAGGAACGTTTATTATATATATCATATATATATATATATAGCATTCGTCTCACGCAATTATATGATTACAACACAGAACTCAAGCAGCAGAAGTCAACATATGAAATATTGGATATATTAGGAGGTCCGTGTTTGAAATTCAGCCAGTAATGAAAAACACGGATTCCACGGTCGTGATGAATAGCCAAACCCACATCCCTAGACCCCTACGATAGCGGCAAGCAACCCTGCCAATTCTAGAGTTAGGAGACCCGGTCTCGACTCCTCGAGATGGTCTCCCACTGGACTCTAGAACCCGGTTACTTGTGCTCCCCGTCTTGGGTCTATCCTAATGCGGAAAAGTAAATAATATACATCAATGGTGGCATCATCCTCAATCCGGAAGTGTCACAATAAAATAATATTACATTCATCTTTTTACTTGAATAAAAATAGAAAAACTCTTATCTCACGTAAAGAAAACCCGGCAATTCAATCACGACGATCCAATATAACATATCACGGCAACACATAACATCACATGTCATCAACGAAAGTAAATATGCGTATCCCGAATTCCGTTGACATATAGCAACGAGATCAGGGATACCCCACATATTATACTTACGGTCGCAGAAAGGAAATGAAAAACTATAATAATTAGAATCCGCATATACCTTAGACATGATAAACCCGGAATATCACATATTCCGAATTTCATGCCTAACCTATAAACCTTGTATTTTAGTCTCAAATCGAAAACACTTTTCAATAACTTAGTCGGGTAATTCAACAAGATTCCCGACTACCTGATCGAATGCTCGTCAGGAACTTTAGTAGATGGCCGCACCCCCGATGCCGTCAATGAAGTGCACTTAGGTGGAACACCGTGACCGTGAGCACCTGTATGGATGCTTTTGACAACGGGGTTCTCCTAAAGTCACTTGGTCAGGGCTGTGAGGCGTGGCTATCTAGTAATGTTATCCGGCGAGTATTCGCGTACTATACGATATTGCGACGGAATTTTGATCCGAATCAAAACTCCGTGGCAATCGATCAATTGATACTAAAACGCTAGATTTACCAATTGCAAACTAGTTTTCACAAAACTAATTAAATGTAGATTCTAAATATTGTATCACAAATCAAACTTAAACCAAAAACGATGTAAAATTGCGACTTTGAAACCTTTCGAATTGCCCCAATATTAAGATAACATCATATGCAATCTGGGAAAAAACAAACATAACCTGAAAGGCTAAAACCTAGAGATCAGAACACCACAAAAATTCCAGGTCTTAATGCTACAGTAAAACGGGTGAGGCCGATTAAATTGGGGATGTGTGATCCCGCCAAAAATTTCTGCGCAAAAGAGCCCAAGGTATTAAATGGCAGCGATACGCTTAAGAAAATACAAACCAGTATTTTTCGGGCTGTATTTTGACAAATTTTCGAATGAGAATTAGCTAAATTCTAATGGTATCGAAAGCGTCTCAAAAAATCCTTCGATTTGATATATTACAGGCCACATAATTCATCCGGAACCAAAAGTTATGAGCAAATGTGCTATGCACGTATAATCTAAATAATGCTCTACTACATAGGGGATGCATTTTTAGTCCCACATCTGGAAAAAAAGAGATCTCTTCTCTACCACTCCCCTATAAATAAGAGGGGATACCTCTTAGAAAAGTGAGGATTCGATCCTCAAAAGAGCTTAGTTCTCCATAGGACTTAGTTCTCCAAGTTAGGGCCTTAGCTGCCTTCCATAATGCGCATATGCGCAAGCGCCATGTGCGCTACGTGCAATGCACGTGCTCCCTCCACATGCGCACCATGTGCAACGCATGTGCGCCCGCTACGTACGCACCACATGCAAGGATTCAATCCTCATAGGAGCTTAGTTCTCCATGGGAGCTTAGTTCTCCAAGTTAGGGCTTTAGCTGCCCCCCATGATGTGCAAGCGCCACGTGCGACGCACGTGCGCCTGCCACGTGCACACCATGTGTAACGCACGTGCGCCCACCAAGTACGTAACACGTGCGACGTCGATGCGCCCATGCCATGCGCAACAAGTGAGGCGCACGTGCGCCCGCCACGTGCGACGCTTACACGAACGCAAAGAAGCATTTTTCAATAGTTAAGAGTTTAAGCTCCAACATGTTCTTCCCCCCTAATGAGTGGGACATGGTTCAAAGGGTACATCCCTCCACACTTTCAATATATGGCACTGTAATATCTCAGTGTCGTCGGAGAGGTGGTGGGTCCCAACGACCAACGACCCTTCTTTCCAAAAAGAAGGAAATGGGGAGGAACCCCCCCCTCCCTAAGCTTAAAAAAAAAAAAGAAAGCTTCGAAAGAACAGAGAATTAAATTCTCGAGGAAGAAGAACTCTCTTCTTAGAAATTTTAGGTAAATAAAAGTAGAAAAAGATCGTGTGGATCATTCAAAAAAAAAGAAAGAACTCAGGAGAGCTAAGCACTCGGTGGACGGCGCTCAGCGCCCCACATGCCTCTCACATGGGCGCAACAAAAGAACTCAGGAGTGCTTAGCACTCAGTGGGCGGCGCTCAGTGGGCGGCGCTCAGCGCCCAGCGCATTACATGCCCCTCACATGGGCGCCACTAAATAAAGAGTGCTTAGCACTCAATAAGCGTCGCTCAGCGCCTAGCGTCTCACGTGCCCCTCACGTGGACGACTCAGAACCCAGGAGCGCTTAGCACTCAGTGGGCAGTGCCCTAGCATCCAGCGTCCCACGTGACTCTCACGTGGGTGCCACAGAATGAAAGTGCTTGGCACCCATTAGGCAGCACCTAGCTCTTCACATGCTTCGCACATGGGCGCCATAAAGAGTGCTTAGCACTCCATATAAAGGCAAAAAGGGTAAAGTGTTTAACACTTATTAGGCAATCTCTATGACTAAAAGCCCCCATGATTATATGTGAGCGTCAGAACTTACATAAGTGCTCAGCACTTAGTGCACAAAAAAGGGACTGAGCCCAAACAAGTGCTTAGCACTCTTTTTCAAATAAAAAGAAAACTGAGTGAACCAAGCCCAAGTTGATTAGATCCCTTGAGAGTAGAAACTCCTTAATTCAGATCAACCGAGCCCATGTGCTCACTACTTCCCAAAACGATCTTAGTCCCAAATACGACTAATGATCTTTCAACTGATGATATTCAAAATGATGTTCATCCCACATCTCCTAAGTTAATTTTAGTCTCCAAAAATGACTAATGATTCTTAGATGATCCACCATGATCTTTTCCCTCAAATACGGGATTTGGTTTAGGGTACATCTCTCCACACCTCTGATCCACGTCATTGTAATTCCTCAACGTCTTCAGAGAGGTGGCGGGTCCCAATAACCAACAGCTTTTTGGTGCAGTTCCAAACTGATGTGCACACCTCAAATCAGACCGCACACCAAACTGGGTGCATCCCAAATCATCGTTGTTCATCCCGTCAGGTAACAAATACACGTGCACGCAAGATGGACAACGGACCGAGACATCCTTAAACTAAAATCTCGCCTCCAAAATGGTGATCAACGGACCAAGACGTCCTTAAACTAACTCTCACCTCCAAAATGGTGATCAACGGACCAAGACGTTCTTAAACTAGAATCTCACCTCCAAAATGGTGATCAACAGACCGAGACGTTCTCAAACTAGAACTTCACCTCCAAAATGGCGATAATGGACCGAGACGTCCTTAAACTACAACAATAGAGCCCAAATGCTCTTTTGTTGGATCTGAAATAAAATTGATCCTGAAACCCCGTTAAGTGGATCTTAGTCTCAAATTGGACTAATGTATCCTTAACAAATTGAGCCACAAATGCTCGCATACAATTAAGTCGATCTTGATCTCAAATCAGATTAATGATCCTTAAATAAAAACTCTAAATCTAAGAAATACGGATTTGGAATAATCCATGCCCTACAGGCGACAACATAAATTAGACTCCGTATACAATCCATGGGCAACCGAAACAAATAAAAACACACACGACACGAAGTGAACTTCTGGAGCAGGAGAAAGTGGTTATCGTGATGCGGTAACGTAATTAACTGCAGGGGCTTGCGCCTGCAGGGAAGAGCGTCCCCACAATCAAAAAAAAACCCTCGCAAACGAGGGGAATATGACGAAGTCTGCTACAACGGCCGCATCCGTCCAAACCTCCGATATACGGTGCCATAAATCAACTTGGCATCTTCGGAGAGGTGGACGGATAAATCCAAATAGCATCTGCCACCAAAATTCAGGCCAGACGTCCTAACGTCCCGGTCGCGTCTTACGGCGGTAAACAGATTCAGGCATGCCCGGTGGGACCGCTTCCTCTTTCCACTCCACACTTCATGCGTCGTGTTTCGAGAACAAAATCATGGTCTGCTATGGTTGCCTTTAGATTTGAGGTACTAAGATTTGGCGTCTTGCTCCTGTGCAGAAAGAAGAAGTGAACATCAATGGCTTCGAGCTGGACAAACAGCAACAGCGACTCCCGCTCCGCCCCAACTGGAGGAGTGACATACGGGCCCAATATGGCCTCCATCTTTTCAATGCCGGTGGGGCAGATGACTCAAGCCACCACTGGATTGTTTTTCGGGACCATGCTCCCGCCAGCGAGCTTCAGCGCCCCAGTGCCACCACAGGAAGCTCCAAAGAAGTCGGTCTTCGATCGACTTGCAACCACCACGAACCCTCTCAATGGGTCGTCCAAGTCTGCCACCTCAGTCTTCAACAGGCTGAGCCGAAGTACAAGTGGGCCCGCAAAGAGGCTCACGATACCTAAAGAAGCTATCCCTAAATGGATAGTCCTCCCAACTCCTGCTGCGGATGAAGTCGTCAAAGGTGCTTTCCCTACCAGAAAATTAGCCTTCGAAAGATTGGTTGTTCCCTCTCAACGAACGTCAGTCTTCGACAGCCTGACACCAACAGTAGTCCCTCACCAAAGCAGGAGACATGACAGAGCCGCTTCCATAACTGAGTTGGTCCCATCGGCAAGGCATGCTCGACGTCACCACTAGCGCCGAGTGAGAAGGGCTGGGGGAAACTCCCCCTCCGGACTCGCCCCACCAGCTCCAATGGTGGAAGCTGACGCTGCTGTTCCAACCGGGAACAGCTTTTATCTGCTTAGGAGAGTACGCAAGAACTCTCCAACCGCGGTGCTGAAGAAATCTCCACTTCCTGCTGAAAATATGATGCAGGCAAAGCCAGAGCAGCCCCCTCAGCAGCTGTCCTCCAAAATCCACATGTTCTGGTGGAAAGTCCAAGATTCTGTGATCAATAAAGACTACTCTCGCCGACTGAAGAAAACGAAGGCTCGGCAAGAGGAAGACCATCCCTCCACGATACAGCGAGGGACTTCCTCTACACAGGTGCCTGCTACAATAGCTCTTTCAACTTCGACCTCCCACAAAAAGAGGAGGCGGGAGAAAATACCACCACCGGCGGCAAATTCCAAAGGTGATGGATCCAAACGCCCTAAGTCTGGGGGCATGATCGTGCATACGATTTACATGGCTTCCGGGAAAGAGGAAAGTTGTGATTCCGTGGGTCATCAACTGCAAACTCAATCGTTAACAAAGGCTCAAGAGCAACAACAAAAGCTCCAGGAGATGCTGATGAAAATGTCAGCACTCACCGGGAAGAAAGAAAGCCCGGAAGCAGCATCTGAACAGCGCCAGGAACAGGAGACCGATACAGAGTTCCTGCGAAGGGTGCTGGAAAGAAAGGATAAGGAGGCCACGGAATAAGCTGCTAATATAAAACAGATGGCTCTCCTGTTCCAAGACATGGTTGGAATAATGATCCAGCCAGAATCTCCAGCTGAAATCCCGCCGATAATTATCGAAGAAGAAAGAAGGAAAACATTAAAATCTCTTCCAGCTTTATCGACAGCCAGGGAGGAAACGATCTCTAAAGCCGCCCCTGATGATTACATAGCTCAACAAATACGAGCTCATCAGGAAAGTGAAGCGGCTGGCCAAGTCTTCAGAACTGGGCGACCGTATCCGGGTTGGTATGACCAAATCAAATACCCGCCAGGATATGCGATTCCCAAGTTCCACGTGTATAAGGGGACATGCAATCCTCATCAGCACGTCGCTCAGTTCAGAGCTCTATGCGGGAATACTGGAGGCGACGACAAATTGCTGCTTCGCCAGTTCGTTGGCAGCCTGTCAGAAACAGCATTTGAATGGTACTCGGAGCTTCCAAATGACTCCATCAAAACATTCACGGAAATGAAATTGCTATTCACGCAGCGGTTTGCCAGCGCAAGCGATCGCACCTCGATCACGGCATTAATTAATGCCAGGATGAAGCCAGGAGGGACCTGGGTTCAATACGCAATCCGGTGGCAGAACCTATGGTCAAAATGCGAACAACGCATCGAAGAAGCTCATGCCGTGGGCATGTTCATAGGGACTCTGGATCCTCAGGTGACTGTGTCCCAATTCATGACGCTCTTTAAGCCGACCACCTTCTAGGCTCTGATCAACAAGTTGGCCCAGATGGACCAGATGGACCACAAACCTTCCTCTACAAAAATGGACCCTCGGAATGCAAAGGGTAAAGGGAAAGCGGCCTTCGTTGCCAACACTCAACAGCAACCAAGTGACCCGAAACCAGTTGTTCGTCAAAACAACGTGCGCCCGCCCCAATCCTTGGAAGAGAAACTAGGACGTGCTTACTCATTTCCCCGTGATAAAACGAGGAGATTGTTCGAACTGGCAGTGCGCAACAAACTCATCACTCTGCCGGACCCAAAATGTCCACGGTAGCCCGGTGACGTCAACAACCCTAACTACTTCTCCTATCATAGAATGGTGAGCCACCCAATTGAAGATTGTTACGTCTTCAAAAATTAGATCGAGGACCAGTGTCAACGGGGGAAATTTGTGCTTTCTGAGAACTGGAGGGTGAACCCACCACAGAGGCATGCTCTTAAAAAAGTGGATAAGCCGGGGGCATCATGTTCATTTGTGGAAGAAGCACCGTGGGAAGTCGTCCTTTAAGCTAAAACCAAAAGAATGCTAAGGGATCTTCAAGCATGTCCGGCGATCAGGTGGAAAAGCCCGCTGGAGCCCGAGATCATTAAGGGGATGCTGAAACCACGTCCCGCACTAAAAACTGCTAACGATGGGCAAAACACCCAGGTCAAGCCTTCAAAGTCTTCGAAGGGAAAGAAGAAGACCAAGAAGATCGTACAGCCTGACGACCAGTGCACGGACCTGCAAAAGTATATCAACGCGCTGGAGGAGTACAACTAGAAGGCGTGGACCCCAGTCACCCTCGAAGAGTTTCTCAACCATATACTTAAGAACGGAGATAGTGACGATGATGAGGAACATCGCTCATCAGAGAGAACCCAAGACTATGTGGCGGTTTGCCACATGGTTTCTCACTTGTCCTCAAATGGCAAAGAAGTTCCCTCAGCGTTAGAAAACAACACAGGGGAACTGGGGGCCGGACCGGCGCCAAAATTCCCGGAACTGTTAGAAGACCCAATTGACAGGATGCTAAACAAAGCCCTTCAAAAGAAAAAAGCTGACCGAGAATGTGAAATAGCCATATACGAAAAGGCCAAGTATCGGCGTCAGGCTGAATAAGCTGCGGTAAGGATGAGTCGTAAAGCACTCAAACTAAGCCAAAGCACACCTGCTACAAACAAGAGCAGGATCAAAATAGAGAAGCGGTTCGCCAAAGCCCTGTCAATGAGAATGAAGCCGCCCCCTCTCATGGAAAGCACTCCCGGGATCATGTGCCTTGATGAAATAGATATACATCCGAACTACTGCTTATACCATCTAAAGGTCACACACCCTACCGAAGAGTGCAATGCCTTCAAGAAGTGGCGGCAAGGATACGTTGCCCACCGACAACACTTCAAGCAGATGAAACGCAAAGCTCATTGGCAGCAAAGAAGCGCGACAGATGAGTATGAAGGAACAGCCGGTAACTGTCATATGGTTGATACCAATTCGACAAAAGGAAAATCTCAAGTTCTTACATTCGGGAAAGATTCTGAAGAAGAAATAACCCTCGGCCCTCTCTTCAAAGAATCCACCTCCGGAAAAGAAAAGGTGGCGAAGAACTGCGAAAATATTCAGCTGCGTAACCGCACGCTGCCTGAAAAGAACCTCGGGCCTATAGACAAAAGTTCGAGCAAAAGAGACAAGGGGAAATAAAAATTCCCTGAGGAAATCGCCCTCGATGATAGAGTCGTCGAAGAGCTCGCAGCCAAAGACCTAAGAAAAACAAGGTGGATTACAATGTCCTAGCACATATGAGGAAGATACCCTCACAACTGAGCATATTGGATGCTCTCCTCCTGTCTAAAGAAGTAAGAGATTCTCTTATCAGTGCATTACAAGAGCCCGATCAGTTCCAAGCTTTCCTGGCAGAAGAAAAGATGAAGGACGAGCTGGCAGAAATTCATACAGCTGACATTACATTCGGCGATGAAGATCTCCTCCTTGGAACGTACGAGCACAACCGTCCTCTATATGCCACCGAGTACTGCCACGACATCAAGATACGGAAGATCCTGGTCGACAACGGGTCCTCCGTCAACCTTCTCAACGTGAAGGTGCTGAAGGAGATTTGCATGAACTTTCAGCACCTGGCTCGGGATAAAATTACCATCTCCGGGTTCAACTCTCAGTCATCGCGGACGCTTGGGTCCGTAATATTGACATTACGCTTTGGGATTCTCGTCACTGACATCAAATTTCATGTCATCGACGCCAAGACTTGCTATAACGCTCTGCTCGGCCGGCCTTGGTTACACGAGTACAACGTCATCCCTTTTACACAACACCAGTGTATGAAGTATTTCAAAGACGGCCTTGAGTACACAGTTACAGGGGAGCTAAATCCATTCTCTTTAAACGAAGTCCGAAAATATGAAGACGCAAAGTACTTCCTACCAGACTTCAAAGACACGGAAAGATGTCATAAGCCGGAGAATAAACAAAAAGCCGTTGACACTATTCCGATCTTTTGGAGCGATACCGAGGAAGATGAAGAGATGGTCTACTCGGGGCAACCCCAATGCAGCAGGCCCGGACCATCTACTCCTATTTTGGTCTTTGGCAGTGACTTTGAGGATGAGAGTAGCACTATATTCTCCACTCGCCCATCAGCACAGACCATTACTGGAGCTGGTCAGAGCTTGAAAATCACCATAGTTCCACCGCGGCATTACAAAGAACTTGATGCACTCGATACATACAGAGTACAAGAGCTGCAAACTTTCTACGTCCGTCCGAGGCGAAGAGGTGAAAAGGGGATCCTCTTCTATCGATCTACGGATACCAAAGTGAAGAAAGAAGTATGGCATGGTGCCGAACTTGCGTTTGACAGGCTTCAACCAATCCGTCTGCCCAGCTATTACGCAAGGGGTTGAAAGGGTTATTAAGATGCCAAGACGTACCCTTCAAACAAACCGCTCGACAAGCCCAGTTCTGCAACAAGATTTAGGACGTTCCCGGGACTCAGCGAAAGATGCCCAACAGGAGGATGGAGACGACTGGGCTTGGATACGTTCGGTCCAATAAACGGGAGCAATTCCATGGCTGCCGTGTCATAAATAATTCCAGTAGAGAAGGGAATGCTTTTCCAGATAGCGATGATATTGAACCAGGGCGAAGGACTCTTCCGGCCAATAAACGGTCGATTCTTCAGGAAATACTACGCTTGACGGGTTACGACTTAGGTCAACGATAAATGACGACGCCCGTGTCCGCTCGCTATCTTCCTAAGTCAAAACTCTAAAAGTAGTGTCCAAAAGAATTTTCGTCCCAAACATGGCAACAACGGACCGAATGTCGTTAAACTAACCGTTGCCTCCAAAATGGCGACAACGGACCATAATGTCCTTAAACTAAAACGTCGCCTCAAACACAGCGATAATGGACCGAGATGACCTTAAACTAACAACGGACCGAAATTTTCTTAAACTAACCATTGCCTCCAAAATGGCGACAACGGACCGTAATGTCCTTAAACTAAAACGTCGCCTCAAACACGGTGATAATGGACCGAAATATCCCTAAACTAACAACGGACCATAATGTCCTTAAACTAAGCCTCACCCCAAAAATGGTGATAATGGACCACTACTTCCTTAAACTAGCAATGGACCGAGATGTCCCTAAACTAACAACGGACCGTAATGTTCTTAAACTAAAGCCTCACCGCAAAAATGGTGATAATGGACCACTACGTCCTTAAACTAGCAATAGACCAAGATGTCCCTAAACTAACAACGGACCGTAATATCCTTAAACTAAAGCCTCACCTCAAAAATGGTGATAGTGGACCACTACGTCCTTAAACTGGCAATGGACCGGAATGTCCTTAAACTAGCGCTTCACCTCAAAAAATGGTGATAATGGACCACTACGTCCTTAAACTGGTAATGGATCGGAATGTCCGTAAATTATTACTTCGCCTCAAACATGGCGCATCGCCCCAAATACGGCAATATATTCTCTTAGGAACTTGCAATCAAAGTTTCGACAGCAAAGACTGCAACCCAAGTTTAAAAAAAACAGTACGTCCACAAGCAAAATGGGCAGGGATGAAAACCCGAAAGGGCGCCGTGAGTAAAAACAGCAGGGCTACCGACGAGCTTATGAAAACCTGAAAGGGCGCAATCTCGTTGTTAAAAATGGTACGTCCACAAGAAAAATGGGCACAGATGAAAACTCGAAAGGGCACCATGAGTAAAAACAGCAGGGCTACTGGCGAGCTTGTGAAAACCTGAAAGGGCGCAATCTCGTAAAAATTTTCACTTATGAGATCCTCTCAACTCGTAAGGAGAACTCTCCCTGTGAGACCCTCACGGCTCATACGATTCAAAGTCTTAAGTTACAGGGATCCAAACCTGTTCTTAAGCCATCGTGTTCCCCAAGTTGCCCTACAGGCGGTCCAATATTGGCCCTTATATACAATCAACGGGCGCAAATAAACGATTTCCCCCACCAAGTTCCACCAATCATGAGGAATGTCCTCATATGGTGAGCGACACTTGTAAGTCCTCTCGACTTATAAGGAGAAAATATTCGTATGAGATCCTTACGACTTATAAGAGAAAACACCACTTAGAAGTCCTCACGACTTCTAAGGAGAACATACACCTACGAGATTCTCACGACTCGTAGGGAGAAATACCTTTATGAGACCCTTATGTCTCATAAAGTCAAAAAATCTTAGTCAGCAGGATCCTAACCCTGTTTGTTAAGCCACCTTCGTTCAAATCAGCAAAGGCAAATGATGATTCGCTCCTGGCAATATCCCAGTTGCAGCGATGTTGATGCCTAAATCGGTGTTAAACTCTAAGTCCTTTCACGGCAAATGATAATTCGCTCCTGGAAATATTCCAGTCGTAGTTATGCTGATGCCAGAATTGGTATCAGATCTCGAGTTCCATATCCGCAACAAAAATCAGCAAGCAGAAAAAATGCATATGAAATAGCCGAAATAATGGGGCAGCTCGCAATGAAAATCAGCAAGTGAAATATATGCATATAAAAACAGCTGAACTGTTTGGGCAACTCGCAATAAAAAGCAGCGAGTAAAAAGAAAAAATAGCCGAAATGATTGGGCACCGTGATAAAAAGCCGAAATGATTGGGCAATCACGAATTTCGCGATATGAAAAACTGAAAAGATAGAGCATCGTGGCAATAAAAAATAAAATAAAATAAAGTTCCTTTGCTCTACAGGTGAGTCCACATCAACTCCTGTATACAATCCATGGGCACAAACGAAAAGTGAACCATATTGTCCCACCAGGCTCCGTCAAAGGGAGAGCCAAGTCTTGACAGTTCACTAAACAACCTAAAGACTACCTCGACATGCTTCTCATTACAGCAGACGCAATGTCAACAACGGCGTTCCTTCTCACTCCAGCAGGATGCAGACGCAACGTCAACAAAAGACCCCAGGGTCGAAACAAAACAGAGCCATGGCAAAATTCCTAGCTCCAAGTCTTGACGGTTCATAAAACAACCTAAAGACTACCTCAACATGCTTCTCGTTACAGCAGACGCAATGTCAACAACGGCGTTCCTTCTCACTCCAGCAGGATGCAGACGCGACATCAACAGAGGACCCCAGGGTCGAAACAAAACGGAGCCATGGAAAAATTCCTAGCTCCAAGTCTTGACGGTTCACAAAATAACCTAAAAACTACTCCGACATTCTTCTCGTTATAGCAGACGCAATGTCAACAAAGGCTCCAAAATAGCCAAATTAAAAGGAAGCGAAGGCCAAATTCCTAGCTTCAGGGTCTTGACGGAAACTCAAATAAAACCCGAAAGACTATCGGAGATCATCCCACACCAGTGCGGAGTGGTTATGACTCATCTGGGCTCCCAAACTGAGCCTAACCTCAAGTAAAAAAGCGACATGGCAAAATTCCTAATGCTTGCTCTTCCGATGGTCAAACTGCCTAAGAAGATTACTTGAAGGCGTCTTGTCCAGCCCCCGAAGGGATCAGAGACACGACAGTCACGGGGCTACTTGAACAGCAGCGTAAAGTCTGCATATCGGGGAATGCATCAGCCAACGCGAAGGTACGACGGACAAAAAAAACCCTAGTACCACAAAACCTAACAGACCTCTGTCGCAAAGAGCAGGGGTTAACTATAACGTTAGGACAAGTTTTCCTATAAGCCCAAGGGAGGTAAACTAAACAAACTCTGAAATGAGTCCATAAACTAGAGACTCTGAAATGAGTGAATAAACTACAAACTCCGAAATGAGTGAATAAACTATAAACTCCGAAATGAGTGAATAAACTAGAAACTCCGGAATGAGTGAATAAACTACAAACTCCGAAATGAGTACATAAACTACTTCGCGCCAGATCAAGACATAAAGAAACAGAAGGGTGCAGCTTATGAGCCACAGGGTTTGGAACTATATCCCTTAAGAGTTGAAATTTGAGTCAATGATAGATGACGACGCTTGTATCCGCTCGCTATCTTCTCAGATTGAAATTCTAAAAGTTATATACCAGCCCGAAACCGGTCATACGCAATGTATTACTCTGAGCTACTTAACCCTTATACATACCTACGTGGGCAAAGTAGTGTGGGCATTTGTTCCCGCCAAAAATTTCCGCGCAAAAGAGCCCAAAGTATTAAATGGCAGCGATACACTTAAAAAAATGCAAACCAGTATTTTCCGGGCTATATTTTGAAAATTTTCCGAATGAGAATCAGCTAAATTCTAATGGTATCGAAAGCGACTCGAAAAATCCTTCGATTTGATATATTACGGGCCTCATAATTCATCCGGAACCAAAAGTTATGAGCAAATGTGCTATGCACATATAATCTAAGTAATTCTCTACTACATAGGGGATACATTTTTAGTCCCACATCTGGAAAAAAAAAAGATTTCTTCTCTACCACTCCCATATAAATAAGAGGGGAAATCTCTTAGAAAAGTGAGGATTCAATCCTCAAAGGAGCTTATTTCTCCATAGGAACTTAGTTCTCCAAGTTAGGGCCTTAGCTGCCCCCCATAATACGCATATGCGCAAGCGCCATGTGCGCTACGTGCAATGTACGTGCGCCCTCCAGATGTGCACCATGTGCAACGCACATGCTCCCGCTACGTGCGTACCACGTGCGAGGATTCAATCCTCATAGGAGCTTAGTTCTCCATAGGAGCTTAGTTCTCCAAGTTGGGGCTTTAGCTGCCCCCCATGATGTGCAAGCGCCATATGCGACGCACGTGCGCCCGCCACGTGCACACCATGTGCAACGCACGTACGCCCACCAAGTGCGCAACACGTGCGACGCTCATGCGCCCACGCCGTGAGCAACACGTAAGGCGCACGTGCGCCCACCACTTGCGACGTACGTACGCGAACGCAAAGAAGACATTTTCAGCAGTTAAGAGTTTAAGCTCCAACCTTTTCTTCCCCCCTAATGAATGGGAAATTGTTCAAAAGGTATTGTTTCCCCCAATCAGAGCAAACCTCTGTTTTGAATTTCAAAATTCAAAAGTTGAAGCAACGCTTCAGATCCAGCGCTCTGCGCTGCGCGCCACGTGTCAAACACGGATGCGCTAGCGCAGTTGTGCTGGGCTCTGCGCTACGTGCCACGTGTCAAACACGGGTGCGCTCAGCGCTGTGCGCCACGTGTCGAACGTAGGTGCGCTCGCGCAAGGTGCGCCAGCGCTGGAATTAAAAATTCCCCACCGTTAGATCAAAAGATCTACTAATAATAAATTATTAATTAATCAGAACTAAAATTCTGTTATGGAAAGATCTTTCCAATCTTATTTAAATAAGAAAATTATCTCTTGTAAAACAGAAGCCTTAGGATCAAAGATCCAACGGTGGGAAATATTCCCAAATCAATCAGAGAAATATCTCTTAAAACTGATTTAACAAATCAATTGGCCCTATATAAAGGCCCCTAGACTTCAAGTCTCAAAAAAAGAAAAGAGAGAGAAAAACCCTCTGCAAAATTTGAGAAAAAGAAGAGCAAGCTCTTAGAAAAAAAAAGAAGATCATTTCTTCATCTTCAAGGTAAAAAACTAGTTCTTGAACCACAGAGGTGAAATCATCTCGTAAAAAGAAGAATCATCTTCTAAAAAGATCATAGATCTACAAAAGACCAAGGTCTTTGATAAAAAGAAAAAAGATCAAAAGATCTAATTATAAAAAAATTAAAAGAAGTATTTTACTTCATTCACAAATCCTTGATCTATAAAGGCAGAGCCCTTTTATAAATAAGAACTTTTGTTCTTGAATCTTGAGTCAAAGCTTCCTTTAAGAAGAACATAAAATTTGTTCTTTGATCTTAAATCTGATCAAATGCGCTTTGCGCTATTTAGAAAGTGCCTTGCACTCATGAATTGCGCTCTTGCGCTTATTGGACCGGCGCTCAGCGCCCAAAGCTGCCACGTGTCAACCAAAGACAATCTGGGTTTTACGCTTCTGAAACAGCGCACTGAGCTCATGGGCTGGCGCTCAGCGCCAAGCGCGCCACGTGTCACTCACTAGCGCGTCAACAGACTAGCGCAAAGCGCTCATAAATTAAAAGCGCAATGCGCTAATGAACTAGCGCTTAGCGCTAAGCGCGACACGTGTCCTCTTCGTATGCGCTATCTGACAGAAGCGCAATGCGCTCTTTAACTGGAGCAAAGCGCCTAGCGCGCAACGTGGCGCATTGTCCGAACACAATTTGTTCTGATCAAGACAAAAATGTCAGAGCCCAATGCCTAGCATTATTAAAAGGGCTAAGCCCAAATAAAGGCTTAATAGCCAGAACAAAATAAAAATGTTAAACATTTTTAATTGGACTTAGCCCAATTCTGGTCATAAGTCCTCAACTTATATTGAACTGAGTACATCTGCTCATAAATATTCAACAGATCTTAGTCCCAAACTGGGCTACAGATCTCTCAAACAATTCACACTGGTTCGAGGGTACATCTTGTTACTCCTCTGATATCTGTCGTTGTAATCCTTCAACGTCGTCAGAGAGGTGACGGGTCCCGACAACCACACATTACTACGGACTGTGGGGTCCTTAAACTCATGGACTATGATGTCCTTAACCTCGACCGTGATGTCTTAAAACTAACATCGGACTGTGGGGTCCTTAAGCCCATGGACTATGATGTCCTTAACCTCGACCGTGATGTCTTAAAACTAACATCGGACTGTAGGGTCCTTAAGCCCATGGACTATGATGTCCTTAACCTCGACCGTGATTTATTTAAACTAACATTGGACTGTGGGGTCCTTAAACTCACGGACTATGATGTCCTTAACCTCGACCGTGATGTCTTTAAACTAACATCGGACTGTGGGGTCCTTAAACCCATGGACTATGATGTCCTTAACCTTGACCACAATGTCTTTAAACTAACAATGGACCGAGATGTCCTTAAACTAACATTGGACCACAATGTCCTTAAACTGGTAATGGAGCACTATGTCCCTAAGCTGGTAATGGACCGTAATGTCCTTAAACTAATCATCGACCGCAATGTCTCTAAACTAAACAATTGAGTCCAAATGCTCTCTTGTTGGATCTAAACAATCCTGTTAAGTTGATCTTAGTCTGAAATGAGACTAACGTATCCTTAACAAACGTTTAAGTTGATCTTAGTCTCAAATGAGACTAACGTATCCTTAAACACAACCCCCAAACCCAAATCTAAGAAAATACGGATTTGGACTAATCCACGTCCTACGGGCGACAACATAAATTAGTCTCCATATACAATCCACGGGAAACCAAACACAAAACAAACACCCACGACACGAAGTGACCATCTGGAGAAGGAGAAAGTGGTTACCGCGATGCGGTAGCATAATTAACTGCAGGGGCTTGCACCTGCAGGGAAGAGCGTCCCCACAATCAAAAACCCTCAAGCGAAGAGGAATCTGACGAAGTCTGCTACATCGGCCGCATCCGTTTAAACTTTCGATACATGGTGCCATAAATCAACTTGGCATCTTCGGAGAGGTGGACGGATAGCACCAATTAGCATCTGCCCTGAAATTCAGGCAAGACGTTCGCCGCGTCTCTGCCATCTCTTTCGGTGGTGAACAGATTCTGGCACGCCCGGTGGGACCTTTTCCTCTTTCCACTCCACACTTCGTATGTCGTTTGAGGATTTTTGATCGTGGTTTGATATGGTTGCCCTTGGGTTCGAGGTACTAAGATTTGGTGTCTTGCTCCGTGCAGAAAATGAAAGATCAATGGCGTCTAATAGCACGAAGTGTTCCGGCTGCAACTGCAACTCACGTTCCGCCTCATCTGGAGGTATAGCTTATGGGCCCCAGGCGGCCTCCCTGTTCACAATGCCGATAAAGCAGGTGACACAGGCTACCACCGGATTGTTCTTCGGGACCATGCTCCCACCAGTGAGCACTAACATCCCGCTGCCGCAAGAAGCGCAAAAGAAGTCGGTCTTTGATCAACTCACTACCACCACGGCCCCTCTCAACGGGTCGTCCAATGTCAAACCAGAAGCATCAGTCTTCGATAGGCTGAGCCTGAACTCCAATGGGCCCGTCAAGAAGCCCACGATACCTGAAGCGGCCATCCCGAAACGGATAGCCATTCCTGCTCTCCAGGTCACTAAAGAAGCCTCTCTCGTCAAGGGATCAGTCTTTACGAGGCTGGCCGCTCCGGCTCCAGTTCCTGCTCGAAGGTCTATCTTTGACAGACTGGATACTACTGCTCAACGGACGTCGGTCTTCAAGAGGCTGATACCAGCAGCGCCTCACTAAAACATGGGGCATGACGAAGTGACCCCTAAAGCTGAAATAATCCCAACGGCTCGACAAGCTCGACGTCGCCACTGGCGCCGAGTAAGGAAGGCTGGGGGCAACTCCCCCTCTGGGCTAACTCCACCAGCCCCAACGGTGGAAGTTGATGCTGCTGTTCCAACTAGGAATAGTTTCGAGCTGCTTAATAGGGTGCGTAGGAATTCACCCACCACCGTACTGAAAAGATCTCCTCCACCCATGGAGAATGTTACAGAAGCGAAGCCGGAGCAGTCCCCTCAGCGGCAATCCTCCAAAATTTACAAAGTCTGGCAACAGGTTCAAGACTCAGTAATTGATCAAGATTACTCTCGGCGACAGAAAAAGGCGAAGGTTCAGCAGGAAGAGAACCGTCCTGTCAAGCCACGAAAGACTATAGCTACTTGGGTGCCCGCTGCAACGGCCCCCTTGACTTCAACTGCTCAAAAGAGAAGGAGGCCGGAGAAAGCCCCTGTGGCCGCGGCGAACCGCAAAATTACTGAATCTAAACGCCCCAAGTCTGGGGGCATGGTAGTCCACACCGTCTATATGGCTTCCGGAAGAAAGGAAAGCCGTGCTTCTACGGGTCATCGACCGCTTACCCGATCGATAACAAAAGCTCAAAAGCAACAGCAGCAGAAACATCAGGAGATGCTGACTACAATGGCCACACTCACTGGGCCGAAAGAAAGTCCAGAGACCTCAGAGCAGCGTCGGGAACAAGAGACTGACACTGAGTTCCTCCGAAGAATGCTCGAGAGGAAAGAAAAAGAGGCTGCGGAGCAGGCAGCCAACATAAAACGAATGGCTCTCTTGTTCCAAGACATGGCCGGGATGATATTACAACCGGATCCTCCAGCTAAGGACCCTCCGATTACCCTCGAAGACAACAGAGGGGAGACATCAAACCCTCTTCCGACTCTATCAGCAGCCAAAGAGGAGACCATCTCCAAAGCCGCCCTGGATGACTATATCGCTCAATAGATACGAGCTCATCAGGCGAACGAAGCGGACGGTCAAATCGTTAAGACTGGACGACCATATTCGGATTGGTACGACAAAATAAAGTACCCGCCAGGATATACGATCCCCAAATTCCACGTATATGAGAGAACGGGGAACCCACACCAACATGTTGCTCAATTTAGAGCCTTGTGCGGTAATACTGGAGGTGACGATAAGCTGTTGCTTCATCAATTCGTCGGCAGCTTGGCAGAAACGTCCTTCGAATGGTATTCCGAACTCCCAAATGACTCTGTCAAGATATTTGCAGAGATGGAACTGCTATTCACCCAGCGTTTCACAAGCACCAGCGAACGCACCACGATCACAGCATTGATCAATGCCAGAGTGAAGCCGGGAGAGACATGGGTGCAGTATGCAATCCGGTGGCGGAACCAATGGTCGAGATGCAAAAAACGCATAGAAGAAGCTCCTACCGTGGGCATGTTCGTGGGGACCCTTGACCCTCAGGCAACCATCTCCCAATTCATGATGTTCTTCAAGCTGACCACTTTCCAGGCCTTGATTGACAAGCTGGCCCAAATGGACCAGATGGGTCACAGATCGTCTTCTTCGAAGCCGGAACCGCGGAATGAAAAAGGCAAAGGGAAAACGACTTTTGTCGCCAATATCCAACAACAGCCGAACAACTTAAAGCCGTTCGTTCGCCAAAACAACGTGCGTCCACGCCCATCCCTCGAGGAAAGACCGGGACACCCTTATTCGTTTCCCCAAGACAAAACAAAGAAATTATTTGAGCTAGCGGTGCGCAACAGGCTCATCAATCTCCCGAATCCAAAACGACCGTTGCAACCCGATGAGGCTAATAGTCCCAATTATTGCCCTTACCATCAAACGGTAAGCCATCCAATTGAAGATTGCTTCGTCTTTAAGGGCTGGATCGAAGACCAATACCAACAGGGCAAATTTACCCTATCCGAGAATTGGAAGGTGAACCCACCACAGCCACACGCTCCCAAGAAGACAGACACGCCGGGGGCATCATGCTCTTTCGTAGAAGAAGCTCCATGGGAGGTCGCTCTCTCAGCCAAGATGAAAAGAATGCTGAAAGACCTCAAACATGCCCGACAATCAGGTGGAAAAATCCACTTGAACCCGAGATCATCGAAGGAATGTTAAAACCGCGTCCAACTCCAAAGATCGGTGGTGATAGGCAAAGCACTCACACCCAGCCGTCAAAATCTTTGAAGAACAAGAAGATGAAATCCAAGAAGCTCGTGAAGCCTGGTGATAGGCGCACGGACCTGCAAAAGCAGATTGACGCGCTGGAAGAGTATAACCAGAAGGCGCGGACTTCGGTCACACTTCAAGAGTTTCTCAACCACGTCCTTGAGAACGGAGATGATGACAATGGAGAAGACTCGTCGGGTGAATCTGAAGATTATGTGGCAAGCTGCCATGTGATCTCTCATTCGTCAATAAACGATGAAGAAGCTCCTTATGCAAAAAATTTGGGAGCAGATCCTAAGCCGGAACTTCTAGGACCGACAGACGAAATGAATGATGCATTCCTGAACGAAGCCCGTCTTAAAAGCAAAGCTGATCGAGAGCGTGAGATGGTCATATTTGAAAAAGCCAAACGCCGGCGACTGGATGAAAGGGTCGAAACACTCCCACCGGATCAAAGTACATCCGTCGAAAATAAAAGCAGGCTCAAGACAAGGAAAAGGTTCGCCAAAGCCATATCGGTGGGAATGAAGCTTCCCTCTTTCAGAGGAAATTCTCCCGCCGATATATATCTTGATGAAGCGGGCGTACATCTTAACCTCTGCTTATATCATCAGAAGATTGCACACCCTACTGAAGAATGTGACGCATTTAAAAATTGGTGGCAAGGATACGTTGCTCACCGGCAACACTTCAAGAGGATGAAGCATGAAGCTCGCCGACAGCGAAAAAAGGCGAAAGACGAACGAGGAAGAGTCGTCGACAACTGTCACATGGTTGACGGCAGAAGATCGCAAGCTCTCACCTTTGGGAGCAATTCTGAAGAAGAAATGGCTCTCAGCCCTCTCTTCAAAGAATCCACCTCAGGAAAGAGGAAGAAATGAAGAGCTATGAGAACGTTCAGCTGCGCAATCGCACGCTACCCGAAAAGAATCTCGGACCCGCAAACAAGGGATCAAACAAAAAGGATAAGGGAAAGGGAAAAGCGACCTTCATCGCCAACACTCAACAACAACTGAGTGGCCCGAGACCGGTTGGTCGTCAAAACAACAAGCCGCGATCCCTCGATGAGAAGTTGAAACGTCCTTACTCGTTTCCTCGGGATAAAACAAGGAGACTGTTCGAACTGGCAATGCGCAACGGGCTCATCACTCTACCAGAGTCGAGACGCCCACTACAACCGAACGATGTCAACAATCCCAGTTACTTCCCCTACCACCGAGTATTGGGCCATCCGATCGAAGATTACTACGTCTTCAAAGGCTGGATTGAAGACCAGTATCAACATGGAAAGTTCGCATTGTCTGAAAATTAGAAGATGAACCCACCACAACCACATGATCCAAAAAAGGTGGACATGCCGGGGGCATCGTGCTCATTCATAGAGAAAGCCCCTTGGACCGAAACATCGTTAAACTAACCTTGGACCGCTATGTCCTAAAACTAGCTTAAGACCGAAACGTCGTTAAACTAACGATGGACCGCTATGTCCTAAAACTGGCTTCAGACTGAAACGTCGTTAAACTAACGATGGACCGCAATGTCCTAAAACTTGCAATTGACCGAGACGTCGATAAACTACTACGGACCGCAGCATCCCAAGGCTGACACAAAAAAATATATAAAAAAACAAAAAAAACGGTATGTCTATAAGCAAAATGGGCATGGATGAAAACCCGAAAGGGCGCCGTGAGTAAAAACAGCAGGGCTACCGGCGAGTTTTGTGAAAACCCGAAAGGGTACAAGCTCGTTAAAAAACACTTGCAAGGTCCTCTCAACCATGTAAGGAGAAACCACCTGCGTGAGATTCTTACGACTCATAAGGGAACAACACACTTAGGGATCCCCACGATTCCTAAGGAGAAATTACACTTGAAAGATCCTCACGACTCATAAGGAGAACCCTCCTTTGAGACCCTCATGGCTCATAGGATTCAAAAGCCTTAAGCTACAAGGATCTGAACCTGTTCTTAAGCCATCACAACCTCCAATGCTGCCCGATAAGAGGTTCAATATTGATCCTTGTATACAATCCACGGGCATGAATAAACATTTCCCCAATAAAGTCCTACCAGAGACTGGGATATGCTCATATGGCAAATGACACTTGTAAGTCCTCTCGGCTTATAAGGAGAAACCACTCTTGTAAGATCCTTATGACTTATAAAGGACCATACACTTGAGATCCTCACGATCTTCAAGGAGAAAATGTACCTACGAGATCCTCACGACTCGTAGGGAGAAATACTTTTACGAGACCCTTACGGCTCATAAAGTCAAAAGTCTTAGTCGACAGGATCTTAACCCTGTTCGCTAAGCCACCTTTGTTCGTCATCGACTGAGACAAATGATGATTCGCTCTTGGCAATATCCCAGTTGTAGCGATGCTGATGCCTAAATCGGTATCAAATCCCAAACTCGCGGCGAAAAGTCAGCGAACCACAAATGTATATGAAATAGCCGAAATGATGGGGCAACTTGCAACAAAATCAGCAAGTAAAAATATATGCATCCAAAATAGCCGAAATGATTGGGCAATCGCAACTTTCACGATATAAAAGCTGAAATGATAGAGCATCGCGGAAAGAAAAATATATAAAATGAAACTTTTGCCCTACAGGCGAGATCACATCGATCCCTGTATACGATCCAGGGGCACAAACAAATAGGGAACCATATCTTCCCACCAGGCTCCATCGGAAGAAGAGCCAAGTCTCGACGGCCAAGTCTACAGCCTGGAAACCCACAACAGCGTTCCTCCTCATTCTAGCAGGATCCAGACGCGATGTCACCCCAGCGTTCTTCCTCCAACGGGATCCAAACGCGACAATCAAACAACGGAGCCATGGCAAAATCCCTAGTTCCAAACCTCAACGGTTCACCAACAACCTAGAGACAACCGCGACATTCGTCTCGTTACAGCGGACGTAATGTAAGCAAACAAAGCGAAAGCCAAATTCCTAACTTTAGGGTCTTGACGATAATTCATATAAAACCTGAAAGACTACCGGAGATCATCCCACATGGAGTGGTCACCACCTCGACGTTCGTCTCGATAGAGCAGATGAGATGTCACCACAGCGTTCTCCCTCCAGCAGGATTCAGATGCGACAATCAAACAACGGAGCCATGGCAAAATGCTTAGTTCCAAACCTCGATGGTTCATCAACAACCTAGAGACAACCACGACATTCGTCTCGATACAGCAGACGCAATGCTAGCAAACGAAGCAAAGGCCAAATTCCTAGCTTCAGGGTCTTGACGGCAACTCATATAAAATCTGAAAGACTGTCGGAGATCATCCCACACCAGTGCGGAGTAGTTATGACTCATTGGGGCTCTCCAAAATGAGCCTAACCTCAAGTAAATAAGCGGCATGGCAAAATTCCTAACGCTTGCTCTTCCGACGGTCAAACTGCCTAAGAAGATTGCTTGAAGACGTCTTGTCCAACCCCCGAAGGGATCAGAGACACGACAGACGCAAGGCTACTCGAACAGCAAGATTGCCTATCGAGGAATACATCAGCCAACGCGACGGTACGACGGGCAAAACTCTAGTACCACAGACCCTAACGGACCTCTGTCGTAAAGAGAAAAGGTTAACTATAACGTTAGGACATCCTTGCGAGAACTTCTCAATTTGTCTCGACTCGTAGGGAAAAGCCTTAGGCAATGGGGATTAAAAAACCTGTTTCCTAAGTACTGGGGTCCTGCAAGCGGTCCAAAATGGACCCTTGCATACTATTCACGGACCACACTCTCTAAAGTCGAATCTCGACAAGGAGGGAAACAACCACTTACGAGTCCTCTCGACTTGTAAGAAGGAAAAATTCTCTTGTGAGATCCTTACGACTCTCAAGAGAAACCACACTTGGGAATCCTCACGATTCTTAAGGAGAAAACGCACCTACAAGGTCCTCACGACTCGTAGGGAGAAAAGTATTTATGAGACCCTCACGGCTCATGAAATTGAAAAGTCTTAGGTAGCAGATCTGAACCTGCTTCCTAAGCCATCACCACCTCTCGGAGAGTTCAAGATGAAACATTCTTTACCATCTACAGGCCACGCTTGCTAGAGTAACATACCAACAACACAGCAAAGAGAAGAAAACGACAGTGGGAGATAAGAAAAATGTGTCTTTATTCATGAACTCATTTGAATACAAGATACATCATATAGAAGAATAAAAAAATGGATACATATTATTCAAAGATTACAAGTGTGTAATTGGTACAAAACAGCTATTGAGAGGGAAGCGCTTTCAGTAATTCGATCAGCCACTCGCGCACTTCCCTCAGCCCCTCTTCTTGATCAGCTGCCACGGCCTACTCCGCTTCGACCTGGGTTCGCTGCTGCAAGTAAGACGAAAGTTGTTCCTCGACAGCCCGCTGAACTGCTTCATGATTTTGTGCATCCCGCTCCAGGACGTCGAGCTGCTGCCTCAGTGTTAACCCGTCAGAGATGCACCGCAGAAGGCCTTCAAAGATAACTTTCAGCTGGGCAGCATTCGCATCAACCTGAGCATGCAGTCGAGAAGATTCGCTTGAAGTCTCTCCGCACTCCTTACGTTTTAAGGCCGCCTCTCGTTCAAGATGACGGAAGTAGGGAGTGCTCTGCTCGACCCATGTAGCCCGCTGGGTGTTCACAGCCAGGACCTCTAGAGCAGGACGTCCGACCTCGAGCTCATGCAGGCAAGCCTCAATTTTCCTGCAGAGATTAACCCAAGACTCAACGACGCCCTCATTATGAAAATTCATGAGCGTCGCCAGCATAAGATTAACCTCCGCGGCAAAATCTGCAGTAAACATGGAAGTCTCCACGTCAAGCTCCTCGATGTAGTCGCTCAACATGCACAGACTATTCACCGCGCCTTTGGAAGATAAGCGTCGCGAAAAGGGGCCTGCAGGCATTACGATTTGAGATTCGAACGGACCCGAAGTTGATATCACCGCTGCAAAATAGATCATAGTCAGATGTTGGTTTAAGAAATAAAAAATATATATACACGAAAAATAGAGTCTACTATACCGGCTGCAACAGGGGGCAGAGCTGGGAGTTCCGGTGGCACAACGATAGCCTCGTCTCCTCCTTCAATATATAAGGCTACAAGCAATACAAAAAAGAATGAGGAATAATGTGACTGCCCATTAAAAGAAAGGACATCATTTAGAAAAGATACTCACCGACACCAGCAGGCGGACTAATCTCTGACAGGAAGGGGAAGTGTGGGTGCAGCACCTTATACAGGTGGTCAAAAAGGACTCCTGCAAGGACGCAGTAATGCAACGTCAGTACATAAGTTATACAGCTTAAAAATAAGACCGATGGGTCACGAATCCGCACCTTCCAACATCTGAGATGGTATGAGAGAGGGTAGAGGAGGTGTCACCGTCGAGGCGGTAGCTAATGGCATTACCTCGGGTAGCGCGACCTCAGCGCTCGCCGCACCTGCATTAGAAACAAGATAAACACTGTCAGGAAAGATTGAAAAGGATTGCAGAATAAAAAGAAAAACAATAACCCAAAATCTACCTGATGAGTCGCCAGTCGGAGCCACGACGAGGGCGTCATTTAATACAGCAACTGCTTCATCCTCTTCCATCGGGAACGTCTCACCTCCTGTCGCCTCATCCCCTGACTCTACCAGAGCCGTCGTAACGCCCGTGACACCACGAAATGGCAAAGGGTCGCAGGTAAAAAGAGCAATGATTGGGGTGGTGCCCGACTCTTGAGAAGGAGTGGCCACCTCGGGCTCGGCGGCTGCAGCCATCTCACCTACAACTATCTCAGGCTCGGCAATTGTGACTGACTTACCAGTCACTACCTCGAGCCCGGCAATTGCAGCTATCTTGCCTACCGTTGCCTTGGGTTCGGCGATCATGGCTACCTCCTCTACCGCTACCCTAGGTTCAGTGGTCGCTGCTATTTCTTCGGTAAGACTCGGCCCTGCAAGATAAGATATATGAGAATTGGTATTTAAAACTTTGACAACGGAACCCTGTGTCACATTACCTTGAGTTGGTCTTCCGGCTGCTTCCCGAGCCGCACGAGCTGCCTGTCTGTGGGCGGTAAACAAGGCAGCTAGAGCATCCTCCGAAGGAGTAAGGGCAGGGGTAACAGCGCTTGAACTTGCACCCGCATCCAAGGCTGCGGTACGCTCCCTTGCCGCGCGCATCCTACGCTTCCTCTCCGCCCGAGCCATGAGGGCAGATCTTCTAAAGACCTCCGTCAACGGGACGTCATCGTCCACACCAATGGTTACCTCTGGAACCGCTATGGTATCCATCATCGGTTGCTTAAGTAAGCTTCTTTCGACAATACCGGCGGGACTAAAACTTCGATAGCCGACCCGAGAAGCATCTCCGCATCGCCCTGCGAAGTCGGTGCCACGCCTGGAATAACTTGAGTAGAGGTAGTTCCTGTAATAAGATGAAGAGGAAGGGTCAGATTACCCATAAGAAACAATAGTGGAGACGCGGTGAACCGAAATATACCAATGCCTAAAGATGCTCGAAGTCTTTCCTCCTCCTCAAAAGTCCTGAGAGAAGCTGTGAGAGCTTCTTCAGTAGAAATGCCTGTCAAAAAAAACGGGGGGAAAGTGTCAGTCGAAACATGATGAAAAAATATAATACAATGACGAAAAATATAGCTAATGGTTACCTGATTGCGCGAGGATGGCCAGTCTTGCTTTGTGGCTTGCCAATCGCTCAGAAGCTGCAATGGCAGCCGTCAGATCAGTGTCATCTGGAGGAATGAATAGACCCTCATTGGTCCCATATTCGCTCAGGCCCTCACTATAAGGAGCATCCTGGCCGAGTACAACGTCTGCAGAGAAGATCGACTTCTTCTTCCTCTTCTGCACGCGAGCTCCAGTCGCAGCAAGCACAAGCTTACGCTTAGTAGGCACCTTGGGACGACGAGTCCCGATTTCTTTTTCGACGTCCGACTCGGGGGATGCGGCAACCACTTCTTTTTCAGACATGCTGGAAGGGGGCAACCCGCGCGTAGAGCTTAGCACATGTGGAGGCTCAACTGCAATGACCTCTTTTAGCGGAGGGGGGACAGTGGTCCGTCGCTTCAAAGGGACGTTGCGATTACTGGCAGGAGGTGCACTTTTGCGATCAAGCAGCAACTGCCTTTCTTCCTTAATAACGGCGCCTGTTGAATGCTGGTACCATGCTGTATACACATTAAGGATCCGTGGGACGCAACTTGGCTCGCTGATAAAGAAGTGAGAGCCCGTATTCAAACGCATGAAGTGATGCAGCGCACTCCGCATCCCCTCTTCAGTGGCAATGGGTTCCAGCAAGAAAGCCTCCAGCGGCACTCCTTGATTATAGCTCAATTATTGGGCAAAACGATGCGGATTATATCTCATGAAAAGCGCCGCATCATATTGCCTAAACACCAGGAAGCCCGGTCTGATAGAATATAAGTGGAGGATCTCCCGAGCTGTCAAAACTGAGGCTCCATCTTTGAAAATATCCTGCAAGGGCCGCACCGTTGTGGCAGACTCTTTTCCGACGGTTAACACCTTGTCAGTAAAGGTCATCCTGTCTCCAACCGTGCGGGGATGAAGGAGCAAACCTCTAGTATCCCGCGGCGACGGATTTACAATTGAGGCGCCGACTAATCGCATAATCCGAGGGAAGCTGCACCTGTCATAGAATGAAGGCCTTCTATGGATACCAAAAACGCCAAGTGCATATAACTCGAGCCATGACATGAAGTAATGCATCGAGAAGTTCACATGTTTTACTCCGGGTTCAGTAGTATCCGCCGCTTGACTAAGGCCGTAATATAGATGGGCTAAGCCGGTGACCCCGACAGCCACTTTCACCCCAATAGTCATCCGGTGAGCCGGGTAAAAGACAGATGGCCTCATACGGCGAAGGTACATCGGGAGCGCGAACCAGCTCAACCGTAGCCCAAGAAATCCCAAAAAGAATGCTTCCTCATCCATCCCAGAGACTGCAATCTCCGCAAAAAGAACAACTGGAGAGTTGGGAAGGAAGAAACTCCTCTGATTTACCTCCGTCGCTGGCAGGTTATCCAAACCTAAGCTGAAAGGGTCGTCAAGCGTGGCGAATTTAACAGCCTCCTTTGAGAAGACTTTTGGGTGAAGGAAGCGAGCGATGAAATCCTCGAAACTAACCCCGCGGCTCCCAGATTCGAGAAAAAGGCCCTCGTAGATATCCAAAACTTTGATCAAACTAGGAAACTGGTGTTGAACAGCATTCACCGGAGTAAGGCCCATTATCACTGGCTTGGCACCGAAGACATATTCGTCTGTGGGAAGCAGCTCCTCGTAATGCTCCCGTATGACCAGCAAGCCAGAAACTTCTGCAAATTCCTCTAAAGAGATTGACACTTCCCGGTCCAGTGAAAGGAAGGTGTGAGTAGGGATATTCCACTACTCCAAAAAGGCCTTAACCCACCAGGTGGGAAGTGTAGGATACTGGAAAAGAGAAGCATAAACGGCGGTATATAACCTAAGCCTCATCAACTGCGACTTCTTCGCTGACAGAATGTAGCGGGCCCATTGCAGATAACCGGTCGGATGACGGGGAATCAGACCTATATTATATGGTTGCCCCCACGACCGTGCTTCGCCTTGACAAATACGGCATCCCAAGATATCTAAAACCATGGGAGGCTGAACGGGAATCGAAATTATAGCGGGCTGAAGAAAGCCTTCTGAAGTCCAATTGACCATCTCCACGGCGTAATTCACCAGGGGTGAGTTGGCGTAATGGATCGCCGTGATGGGCTCCGAGGGTACCGCGCATGAAAAGCTTTGTCGACCCCTGATAATCTTATTGTACCATGACCCCCAAAGGTGAAGATTCTTATGTTCCGGATCATGGTCTCTGATCAAAGCTAGGGCCTCCCGGTTTACGGGTGCTCCAGGAAATCCTCCCTCTGAACGAACGAACGGGAACGAAGCATCGGAAGACAAGTTGCCTGCAAAAGGGGGGACAGAAATCAACTGTCAGTGTTGTAATTTAATTTTTAATTTCTGACGCTCGGTACTTTAAAAGTTGTACTACACTGCAATGCAGTGGAAAAGGGACCAAAGGAGGACCCACAAAATCCAGATGACAATGCATCAATTAATAAAACAGCCTCATCATTAGATGAGACTATCAATTAATGAGGAAATCCTCAAGGAATTTTCTCATTGAATGAGAAATCCCTCGGGAAAAGGAGAAAATCTCCCTTTGAGAGCAAAGCCCTATAACAGAATGACACTTGTCATACTCTGATCATGAAGGAATAAAATTCCTTAAAGAGCTTAGCTCTGTAATGATGATGGAAAATCCATCAAAGATTAATTAAAATTAATTCTTAAGAATTAAAAATTTTGGGACCTTCAAGATCCATAAAAAAACTCTTAAGAGTTCTTCAGCAAAGATCAAAATATCTACATATTATCAAAAGAGAAGAGCTCTGATTCATGGGCTAAGAAACCCCAAGAAAAGATCTGTTTAGATCTATGGGTTCATGAGAGCAAGGCTCTATTTATAAAACCCTAAAGGGGTTTTCTTTAGATCAAAGATCTATGAAGAGCAAGGCTCTGTTAATGGGTAAAAGCCCTAATTTATTAAAAAAAATAATTTTACCTAAGATTGGAAAGAGTTCTGACTCTTGAAAGTTCTTAACTGAAGAGCAAGGTTCTGAATAAAATTCTCAAGAAAAAGATGGAAATCATCTAAGGGACCAAAAGTCCTATTTATAGGCACTGAACCGCCTCTTCAACTTCTGAGTTGATCCAAGGGCTCAAATGTTGCCACCGCTGCACTCACGTATGCGCCACGTGAGCGCAACGATGGGGAGGCATTTGTTTCCCCCAATCAGAGCAAAGCTCTGTTTTGAATTTCAAAATTCAAAAGTTGAAGCAACGCTTCAGATCCAGCGCTCTGCGCTGCGCGCCACGTGTCAAACACGGGTGCGCTAGCGCAGTTGCTGAAAGGTTAGCCTAGCACCCTATGAGGGGTTTGGAAGCATCACATGTACCAAAGGTGGTGTCTTTAGGGTGCTAAGTTAACATACAAACGATCATCCTAGAAAAATTAGGGTTTCTAAAAATTCACAACATCATATGAAAAGAAATGCTAGGGTTTAGAGAGTACAACCTTTGTAGCTCCCTATGCTAGACTCCTCGGCTACTTGGGGTTTGAAAGAACTCCGCTTGAACTCCTCAACGTCACCGATGATCCACCCGGAGTCTGCTTTGTCCAAGCTTGCGACTTTCTCCGATCAAGAATAAAAATCGAAGCTAACACTCTATACAAGTGGGCTAGACTTGTGTAGAATGGTGTTGTGGTTTCTTTCTCACTTCAAAATCCTATTTTGATGAATATTTTGCTCACTTGAAAATTCAAGAAAGCATAAGCTCAAGGTTGAAGAAGATGATGGATATTATGAAGAAGAGAAGAATAAATCTCATCAAGAAAAAGGAAAACATAAGTATATATATTTTCCTTTCTCATTTCCAACCATGGTTAATAGATATGGATATTTATTTCATCTTAGTTAAAAGAGAAGAGGAAGATAAATCATGGTTAAATGGTAGGTGAAAATGGTTAGGTCAAGAGAAGAGTGTAGAAGAAAACCAATCATTCACCTTTTTCTCTTTTCTTTTGATTTTGCAAAAATACAAATAAATATCCATAATATAAACCATGGTGTGAGTCTTATATATCCACCATTTTCTATGTATAATCAACCATGATAGTTGATGTATGTATGTATGTGTGCATGCACATCCATATGTGCATGAAACAAAAAGAAATGCATACATGCATCCATACATCCATATGAAAACAAGAAAGGATTTCTAGTGAGAATCTAATGGTTAAATGATAAATCAACACTTGATTTATCAATCCGGCCATATCACATATGACCCCACCAAAAGCAAGCCGCCCGATCAATACACGGTATCCTATACGCGCATTTTAATCGGGTCCATGCGCATATCGCATACGCGCACCACAACGTTTCGCCTGGACTAGGAAACTCCATTGTGGGACTCTTGGACTCGTCAATACGCCGGCAGTGGGTGATGATCATATCAAGCACCCCCAAGCCGCAAGCGGTCAGCTAAACGTAACGGCCACCCAGGTATTGAGCGATCAGAAGAGAACAAGCGAACCTGCTTCAACTCCCGTCGAGCCGATCGGCAACACTTCCCGTACAGTCCGGTCTCCTCGTCTGATATGTCGCATATCAAGTGTAGGGGTGGTAAACGTCAGACCCCAATAATCGATAAGTCGTGCCGATGTGAGGCTCATAACGGGTCGAGAAACTACTGGTAACACTTACCAGCAAATCTCTGAATCAGCCCTGGCCTGGGACTTCCTTGTTATGGCCAAACGAGCACAGTACAACATCAACCCCCAATACCGGGAGAGACGAAACCCCTCCTATCGCTCATTGCCTCCATGTGACTCGGGACTGTACCCAAAAACCACCGTTTTGCACGCCCTCATGGACGTGGTAAGGTGGAGATCAAAGCGCAGTGGGAATCACACAAGACTCTATGACGATCTCGGGTCTACAGACTAACCTGTACAAGTGTCACCTGAGAACTGCCATCTGACGTGAGGTATAATACCATCTGGGAGTTCTCGGCGAGTCCGTCCAGTGTATCCAGTCTCCACTGAGCACCCGTATACCATCTCTGATGTCAAACACCAATGGATATGGGATCATCCATCGCCCATCTCATGGGTCGAGAAGCGTATACGCTAGTCTATACTGGTATATCGATGCCCCGTCTCGACACACCTACGACTAGGGACCTTGAAGGATGTACTTATGGACTACCATGTCCCCACTAGTATGATCTTCAACATAGTCCAGGTAGTCAAGTACACATCCTAAGGGCTTTACCAACATGTAACTATAAGACAGTTTAAAGATACTAGTATACATGTTAAGATAAAGAGCAACCAGATAGCATACTATCATATCGAGCAAGAAAGTCATCTCTATATATGTCCAAGCATCCAATATAATATACATCATCTGTACAATACTGGCCTCTAGGGCATACATACAACTAACAATCTCCCACTTGCACTAGGGCCAGCTGCTGTAGTATCGCATACCGAGCATCCCGAAGAGTCTCTCAACCTGTATCTGGGGAATGGCCTTCGTGAGTGGATCCGCCGTGTTGTTCTTCGTGTCAACCCTCCTGACCTCGATCTCCCGGCGATCAACTATCTCCCGGATCAGGTGATACCGCCTCAGAATATGCCTGGATCGCTGATGGGACCTGGGTTCCTTGGCCAAAGCCACCGCTCCATTGTTATCGCAATACAAAGGTATTGGATGCTCAATGGATGGAACCACTCCAAGTTCAGTAATGAACTTCTTGATCCAGACAGCCTCTTTGGCAGCATCGTTGGCAGCGATGTATTCAGCCTCCATCGTCGAGTCTGCCACGGTTTCCTGCTTGGAACTCTTCCAGCTAACCGCCCCTCCGTAAAGGGTAAAGACAAATCCCGACTGCGACTTAAAGTCGTCCTTATCACTCTGGAAGCTCGAATCGGTAAAGGACTCCACTTGGAGTTCTCCGTTACCATACACCAAGAGCATCTCTTTAGTCCTTCGTAAGTACTTGAGAATGCTCTTCACAGCTGTCCAGTGACTCTCTCCAGGATCAGCTTGATACCTACTCACTACACTTAGTGAGTATACTATATCGGGTCTGGTACATAGCATCGCGTACATGATAGAGCCTACAGCCGAAGCATAGGGTATCCTTTGCATGCGAGTTCTCTCCAAATCAGTCTTAGGAGACATCTCTTTAGAGAGAGTGACTCCAGAGATCGTGGGTAAGTTCCCACACTTGGATTCTTCCATACTAAACCTCTTTAGTATGGTGTCAATGTACCTGGATTGGGACAATCCCAATATCCGTTTGGATCTATCTCTATAGATCCTGATTCCCAATATGCAGGAGGCATCACCAAGATCTTTCATTGAGAATCTTTGTGATAAGAAGAGCTTGACTGATTGCAGCATAGGAATGTCATTTCCTATCAAGAGTATGTCGTCCACGTACAATACGAGGAAGACAACCTTACTCTCTGCCACCTTCTTGTAGATACAAGGTTCATCTGGATTTTTGACGAAATCAAACTCTTTGATAACGACGTCAAAGAAGATGTTCCAACTCCGCGATGCTTGCTTTAAATCATAAATGGATTTAAGCAGCTTCACACCTTCCCGCTGCTTCCACTGTCTACGAAGCCCTCTGGCTGAGTCATGTACACGCACTCTTCTAAATCACCGTTTAGAAAGGCGGTATTAACATCCATATGCCAGATTTCGTAATCATGATATGCAGCGATGGCAAGCATAATCCGGATGGATTTAAGCATAGCCACTGGAGAAAAGGTTTCATCATAGTCCATACCTGGTCTTTGACGAAAACCCTTTGCAACAAGTCTAGCTTTGAAAGTCTCCACTTTCCCATCTACACCAAGTTTTTTCTTGAAGATCCACTTGCTCCCAATGAGTTTTACCCCTTCAGAAGCAACTTCCAAAGTCCATACTTTGTTGGTGTACATGGATTCCATCTCGGATCGCATAGCATCCAGCCATTTCACTGAGTCCCTACTCGTGATGGCCTGCTCGAAACTAGTTGGGTCATCATCCTCCATGATGCAATCCTCGCTCCCACCATCCATGAGAAAACCGTAGTATCTCTCAGGTTGGCGAGGAACCCTAGTAGATAGGCGGAGAGGCTGATGTTCGTTGGGAGCTACTGAATCCTCTGGTTCCACTAAATCTTCAGTTGTGTTTTGTTCAGCTGGAACCTCTTCCAGTTCTACCTCAGTGCCACTAATCTCTTTTGCAAGAAATTCCTTTTCTAAAAAGGTGGCATGTTGAGCAACAAATACTCTTTGTTCCTCACTGTGGTAGAAAATATACCCTCGCGAATGCTTGGGATATCCAACAAATTTACACAAAATAGACCTTGCCTCGAGTTTGTCCGGTTTTTGTCTTTTGACATAGGCCGGGCAACCCCATATCTTTATAAAATTAAGATATGGTCTCTTCCCCTCCCATATCTCATATGGTGTGGTAGGCACAGATTTGGTAGGAACCCTATTCAGTAGGTATGCTGCTGTTTCCAGTGCATATCCCCAGAAGAAAATAGGTAACTCAGCTACACTCATCATAGAGCGCACCATATCTAATAGGGTGCGGTTCCTCCGTTCTGATACACCGTTGTGCTGTGGTGTATATGGAGGAGTTAGCTGAAAGAGAATCCCATTCTCTTTTAGGAAGTCCAGGAATTCAATGCTCAAGTATTCACCTCCTCGATCAGATCGTAGGATTTTAATACTTTTTCCGGTTTGGTTCTCAACTTCTTGTTTATATTCTCTAAATTTCTCAAAAGCTTCTGATTTGTGTTTCATCAGGAACACATACCCGAACCTAGAGAGATCGTCAGTGAATGTAATGAAGTATGAAGAACCATCCCTGGCATGTGTAGACATAGGACTGCATACATCACTATGTATCAGTCCCAAGAGTTCAGTAACTCTTTCTCCGTGTCCCGTAAACAGAGTTTTGGTCATCTTGCCTTTGAGACATGACTGGCAAGTGTCATAAGATGAAAATTCAAACGGATTCAAATAGCCATCCTTATGCAACTTAGCCAGTCGTGTCGCATTGATGTGACCCAGTCTACAATGCCATAAGAAGGATTCATTCAGTTCAGAACTCTTCCTCTTGTGTGTGTTTGTTATACTTAGAACTGTTGATTGATTTAGAACATAAATGCCATTGCACAACGTGCCTGATCCAACCAACTTTTGGTTACGGAAAATGTTCATAACATTATCCTGTAATACAAAATTATATCCCTCTTTACTCAACAAAGAAACCGATATAATGTTGCATATCAGGTTCGGCATGTAATAGCATTCGTTCAGAACCAATGTATTACCTGTTGGTAATGCAAGGTGATATTCCCCGACAGTCTTAGCTACAACAATTGCACCATTTCCAACTCTAATGTCTTTATCACCTTCTCCAAGTTCTCTACCTTTCCTGAGCCCATGTAACGGATTACATATATAGGATCCTGACCCGGTATCTAATACCCAGGACGTAGGGCAAATGGAGAAACAGTTCTCTGTAACGAACATACCCGAAGAAAATGCATCAACATGTACTTTCTTCATTCGGGTGGCTTGGGAATCCTGGTATTCCCCTATGTCCTGTTCATTCCTATAACTCTTATAAGAAAGAACGGAACCAACGTTCCCCAGCACAGTATAACATGCGGGTTCAGTCAATACATCCATATTATTATCTTTATTAGGGCATGACATGGTCGCTACCTGGAGAGAGAGAGAGAAGAAAACACTTTAGCGTATGCTCTTGCAAGATCAGATTGGTTATTATCTTATCTAGTCAGGATGGCTCCCACTGGTTTTTATCAAATCTTCCTTCAAACCCTAAAAGGAAAGACTAGCCGGGATTAATTACACCCTACAACTTCGCCAATCTTTCAGCCAGGCCAGTGTCGGTACTTTGAGGGAGGTTTCCCGTGCTTTCGCACGGACCTAATTAAAGTAAACCTCATTTTCCCAGAGGCGTAACCCCGTTGACACCTTTCTAGACACCTACTTGATCGGCTAATTGTAATGTGTAAAACTCTCCCAGGAGTAACTCTTACTCGCAGTGGGTATCGAGATCCAACTATCTCATAGAAGGTATGCAATCTCATTGCAAATTTCAACACTTGAAATTCCCGATAATATTTTGCCCCAAGCATCCTATGACCTTGACGGAGGTCAACAAACCACAGGGTGCAAGTCAAGTTCAACCCGTCATTTCTTGATTGAATCAAATCCATCCGCACGACCCTTGACGGAGGTCAACAAGGTCGTACGACTACCCTAATCCAATCTGCATCACATGCATAAGCAGATAAATACTAGTTAGCTGCCGCACACTACGCCTTGACGGAGGTCAACAAACGTAGCACGAATACTAAGTAGAATTTATCTGAAATGACGGAGGGCTACGTCAGGTTTTTCTGAAAACCTATTGCGTAATGAACTTGATATCGTTGTAGAATCAAGTGAAGTTTTGAAATGGATTGATTTTGAGGCTTTTCTAGTTTTTCTAAAGGGGTCACTCCCGGTGAAGGGATCGTCGGCCCTTTCCTCGTCGAATGAGGTGCGGGATATATCATATATATCACTGTGCAAAGCAGAAACTATAGAAGCAATCAAAATTCAAACCGAGTGTGTAGCATCTGCCAGTTATTGCTAAAGGGGTCACTCCCGATGAAGGGATCTCGGCCCTTTCCTCATCGAATAAGGTGCAGGGTATATCATATATACCACTATGCAAAGCAAAACTGTAGCTACCCTTTTTATTTAAAATTTGATTCTACAACATCTTTAGGTTTCTTTTCTTTCATTAATCTCATTAATGAAGTCCCATCATTTATCTTACCTAAACATCACAGATAAATACGACGTACACTTATGCCATCCGCATTCGCCTCGATGTCCCCTCGTGCACCGTTAGGTTAGGTAACTAACGACAGAGCAGGGCAGGGCTAGTGCGGGTGTAAAACATAAGTAACGCCTATATAATATATCATATATACTATATACTGTATCCATCAGAACATATCAAATGATCACATCACAGATATCGCAGCAGAAACATAGATATAATGTGGGATATACTAGGACGTCCGTATTTAATATTTAGCCAAAATAGAAAATACGGATTCCACAGTCGCGATGAATAGCCAAGCCCACACCCTGGACCCCTACGAGAGCGGCAAGAGACCCTACCAATTCTGGAGTTTAGGAGACCCGGTCTCGACTCCTCGAGATGGCCTCCCACTGAACCCCAGAACCCGGTCACCTGTGCTCCCCTCCTTGGGTCCATCCTAATGCGGAAAAGTAAATAATATACAACACTGGTGACACAATCTCAACCCAGGAGTGCCCCAAATAAAAGAATATTACATTACATTTGTATTTACATGAATGAAAATATAAAACTCTCATCTCACATAAAAAAACCCCGGCTATTCAATTGCGACAATCCTGCACATCATATCTCAGCAACACATAATATCTCATATCATCAACGTAAGTAAGTATGCGTACCCCAATTATCGTTGACATATAGCAACGAAACCGGCGATATCGACATACTACACTTACGGTCACAGAAAAGAAAGTGTAAAACTGCAATATCTGGAATCCACATTCTCTTTAGATATCGTAAATGCGAAATATCACATACCTCGTATTTCATGTCTTATAATATGAATTCCACACATTGCATCCAATTCCAGATAATTAGAGGGTATTAAAGTTTTCGAACGAATGATCAAATACCCAAGATTCACTAAAGCTCAACACTTGAGCGAAGTTCAAAAACTTGGAGTGTGACACAGTAGTAGCGGTCCAGCCGTAGAAGGGTCAAGCCAACGCCTCACATGTGGCGTGCCGTACTGCCCCAAACCCTAAGATTCAAAGGGCAGTTCAAGACGGTCACATAATCGAGTTAAGGTTTGTTGTCATCTAGAGGAACCACCACAAAACTTGCACGAACCTCCGAAGGATCTAAACCCCGTGAACAATGAGCAAATGATATTCGTTCAAACACTTCAATACATTCTAATTTATCCGGAAAAGCCATGAAATCAAAATTCCGATCGAACCTACAAGTCCAAAACCATCTCCAGAATTTTCCAAAACTAAATACAGATTAAAAATACCCAAAAAAATATACAAGCAGATTCCAGAATTACTGTATAAAACTTATCCATTAATCGATGTGTACGGCCGCAGAACCGCGGCCTAAGCAAGCTTAGGCCGCGTTTCCGCGGCAATAATTACTGTTCATGGAATAATTTTTGTATCGTAATTCTTATTTTTACCTGCTGAATTTTTTACATATTTTTAATTCTGAAAATAACCAGAATTTGAAAAAAGTCCAGAGAGCACCCAAAATATCGTATTTTCGGTTAGATCGGAGTTTTAACTTCGTGGAAAGGTCGCCTAATGTTCTAGGTCGGCTCTGATACCACTGAAAGGTTAGCCTAGCACCCTATGAGGGGTTTGGAAGCATCACATGTACCAAAGGTGGTGTCTTTAGGGTGCTAAGTTAACATACAAAGGATCATCCTAGAAAAATTAGGGTTTCTAAAAATTCACAACATCATATGAAAAGAAATGCTAGGGTTTAGAGAGTACAACCTTTGTAGCTCCCTACGCTAGACTCCTCGGCTACTTGGGGTTTGAAAGAACTCCGCTTGAACTCCGCAACGTCACCGATGATCCACCCGGAGTCCGCTTTGTCCAAGCTTGCGACTTTCTCCGATCAAGAATAAAAATCGAAGCTAACACTCTATACAAGTGGGCTAGACTTGTGTAGAATGATGTTGTGGTTCTCTTTCTCACTTCAAAATCCTATTTTGATGAATATTTTGCTCACTTGAAAATTCAAGAAAGCATAAGCTCAAGGTTGAAGAAGATGATGGATATTATGAAGAAGAGAAGAATAAATCTCATCAAGAAAAAGGAAAACATAAGTATATATATTTTCCTTTCTCATTTCCAACCATGGTTAATAGATATGGATATTTATTTCATCTTAGTTAAAAGAGAAAAGGAAGATAAATCATGGTTAAATGGTAGGTGAAAATGGTTAGGTCAAGAGAAGAGTGTAGAAGAAAACCAATCATTCACCTTTTTCTCTTTTCTTTTGATTTTGCAAAAATACAAATAAATATCCATAATATAAACCATGGTGTGAGTCTTATATATCCACCATTTTCTATGTATAATCAACCATGATAGTTGATGTATGTATGTATGTGTGCATGCACATCCATATGTGCATGAAACAAAAAGAAATGCATACATGCATCCATACATCCATATGAAAACAAGAAAGGATTTCTAGTGAGAATCTAATGGTTAAATGATAAATCAACACTTGATTTATCAATCTGGCCATATCACATATGACCCCACCAAAAGCAAGCCGCCCGATCAATACACGGTATCCTATACGCGCATTTTAATCGGGTCCATGCGCATATCGCATACGCGCACCACAACGTTTCGCCTGGACTAGGAAACTCCATTGTGGGACTCTTGGACTCGTCAATACGCCGGCAGTGGGTGATGATCATATCACGCACCCCCAAGCCGCAAGCGGTCAGCTAAACGTAACGGCCACCCAGGTATTGAGCGATCAGAAGAGAACAAGCGAACCTGCTTCAACTCCCGTCGAGCCGATCGGCAACACTTCCCGTACAGTCCGGTCTCCTCGTCTGATATGTCGCATATCAAGTCTAGGGGTGGTAAACGTCAGACCCAATAACCGATAAGTCGTGCCGATGTGAGGCTCATAACGGGTCGAGAAACTACTGGTAACACTTACCAGCAAATCTCTGAATCAGCCCTGGCCAGGGACTTCCCTGTTATGGCCAATCGAGCACAGTACAACATCAACCCCCAATACCGGGAGAGACGAAACCCCTCCTATCGCTCATTGCCTCCATGTGACTCGGGACTGTACCCAAAAACCACCGTTTTGCACGCCCTCATGGACGTGGTAAGGTGGAGATCAAAGCACAGTGGGAATCACACAAGACTCTATGACGATCTCGGGTCTACAGACTAACATGTACAAGTGTCACCTGAGAACTGCTATCTGACGTGAGGTATAATACCATCTGGGAGTTCTCGGCGAGTCCGTCCAGTGTACCCAGTCTCCACTGAGCACCCGTATACCATCTCTGATGTCAAACACCAATGGATATGGGATCATCCATCGCCCATCTCATGGGTCGAGAAGCGTATACGCTAGTCTACACTGGTATATCGATGCCCCGTCTCGACACACCTACGACTAGGGACCTTGAAGGATGTACTTATGGACTACCATGTCCCTACTAGTATGATCTTCATCATAGTCCAGGTAGTCAAGTATACATCCTAAGGGCTTGACCAACATGTAACTATAAGACAGTTTAAAGAGACTAGTATACATGTTAAGATAAAGAGCAACCAGATAACATACTATCATATCGAGCAAGAAAGTCATCTCTATATATGTCCAAGCATCCAATATAATATACATCATCTGTACAATACTGGCCTCTAGGGCATACATACAACTAACAGTTGCGCTGCGCTGTGTGCCACGTGTCAAACACGGGTGCGCTAGCGCGGGTGCGCTAGCGCGGGTGCGCTAGCACAGTTGCGCTACGCGCCACGTGTCGAACGTAGGTGCGCTAGCGCAAGGTGCGCCAGCGCAAGGTGCGCCAGCGCTGGAATTAAAAATTCCCCACCGTTAGATCAAAAGATTTACTAATAATAAATTATTAATTAATCAGAACTAAATTTCTGTTATGGAAAGATCTTTCCAATCTTATTAAAACAAGAAGATTATCTCCTGTAAAACAGAAGCCTTAGGATCAAAGATCCAACGGTGGGAAATATTCCCAAATCAATCAGAGAAATATCTCTTAAAACTGATTTAACAAATCAGTTGGCCCTATATAAAGTCCCCTAGACTTCAAGTCTCAAAAAAAGAAAAGAGAGAAAAACCCTCTGCAAACTTTGAGAAAAAGAAGAGCAAGCTCTTAGAAAAAAAAGAAGATCATTTCTTCATCTTCAAGTTAAAAAACTAGTTCTTGAACCACAGAGGTGAAATCATCTCGTAAAAAGAAGAATCATCTTCTAAAAAGATCATAGATCTACAAAAGACCAAGGTCTTTGATAAAAAGAAAAAAGATCAAAAGATCTAATTATAAAAAAATTAAAAGAAGTATTTTACTTCATTCACAGATCCTTGATCTATAAAGGCAGAGCCCTTTTATAAATAAGAAATTTTGTTCTTGAATCTTGAGGCAAAGCCTCCTTTAAGAAGAACATAAAATTTGTTCTTTGATCTTAAATCTGATCAAATGCGCTTTGCACTATTTAGAAAGTGTCTTGCACTCATGAATTGTGCTCTTGCACTTATTGGACCGGCGCTCAGCGCCAAAAGCTGCCACGTGTCAACCAAAGACACAATCTGCACTTTGCGCTTCTGAAACAGCGCACCGCACTCATGGGCTGGCGCTCAGCGCCAAGCGCGCCACGTGTCACTCACTGACGCGCCAACAGACTAGCGCAAAGCGCTCATAAATTAAAAGCGCAATGCGCTAATGAACTAGCGCTAAGCGCGACACGTGTCCTCTTCGTATGCGCTATCTGACAAAATCGCAATGCGCTCTTTAACTGGCACGAAGCGCCTGGCGCGCCACGTGGCGCATTATCAGAACACAATTTGTTCTGATCAAGACAAAAATGTCAGAGCCCAATGCCTAGCATTATTAAAAGGGCTAAGCCCAAATAAAGGCTTAATAGACAGAACAAAATAAAAATGTTAAACATTTTAAATTGGACTTAGCCCAATTCTGGCCATAATTCCTCAACTTATATTGAACTGAGCACATCTGCTCATAAATATTCAACAGATCTTAGTCCCAAACTGGGCTATAGATCTCTCAAACAATTCACACTGGTTCGAGGGTACATCTCGTTACTCCTCTGATATCTGTCGTTGTAATCCTTCAACGTCGTCAGAGAGGTGACGGGTCCCGACAACCACACAATACTATGAACTGTGGGGTCCTTAAACTCACGGACTATGATGTCCTTAACCTCGACCGTGATGTCTTAAAACTAACATCGGACTGTGGGGTCCTTAAGCCCATGGACTATGATCTCCTTAACCTCGACCGTGATATCTTAAAACTAACATCGAACTGTGGGGTCCTTAAGCCCATGGACTATGATGTCCTTAACCTCGACCGTGATGTCTTTAAACTAACATTGGACTGTGGGGTCCTTAAACTCACGGACTATGATGTCCTTAACCTCGACCGTGATGTCTTTAAACTAATATCGGACTGTGGGGTCCTTAAACCCATGGACTATGTGATTAGTGTCAAAACTTGTATTTACCGCAATCAGAAACGGCGTCGCTTCGCAGCTAGCCGGTGAGTACGGGTCGATCCACAGAGACGGGTAAATTTCTTTAATGTGTTTTAACGAGTTGATTCAAAATGTAGTTTTGGTTGGTTTATAAAAATCTATAAAACTGGATCTAATTAATCTAATTAAGAGTCTTGCTAGGGTTAGGCTTAGGGGAAGTTTTGGAGATTAACGTTTTTCCTCACCGCTTTCAATGCCTTCTTTTTTAGATCTATTAGATGTTAATGTAATTATTAATAAAGTGGATCCAAATCTTTTGGGAAGATGCTTCTTCCTCTAGATTTGTATCCTTCCTTTGTTGATAATTACCCTAACCCCCACGGAAAACGCGCGCAACCGGCCCTTTATACTACGGTTCATCGTTACCTCGAAGGGTAGGATGCCGCAGGGAGCGGTTGTGCTCGTATGCGTAGAGTTCTAATTCATTAGGTGTAAGTGGCATTGAAAGGGGTGAGAGATCTCATCTCTCAACCCTTTCCCTAAGGCTAACCCTAACAAGCGAGGAGATTACTCGCTCATTAGGGGATGAGAAAACATTTTAATTAAAAGAAACAGAAATAAAATACCTTCCTAAGTTGACGGCTCCCTCCAAACAAGAAGAACAGATCTGAATTTATCTCTCAGAAATTCTGAAATTTATTGATTGAAAAGAGGCATAGGGTTTTACAATTTTAGATTACAATTTATAAGTAAACAGAAGAATTAGGGTTTCAGAGTCTCGCGCATGTGCAATTACAGATATGCCCACGAAAAATCCCAACCCCTGCACCGACGCACCGACACGAGGAAAATCCACCGACACGGGCTCTGAATGGCCGCGGATCCGCGGCAAATGTTGGCTTGGGCCGCGGATCTGCGGCCCTTTGGTGGGCTTGGGTCACCAATTTTCTGCACTTGGGTTGTATTGTCTTGGGCTTCCTATTTTCATATGTATTTTCTCTGTTGGGCTTCTAGGTCTTCTCCAGATCTTCAGTGAAAACTTGTTCGTATCTTTTGACCGTTCACTTGACATTTTGGACCTTGCACTGTTCTTCGTCTAGGCTTGACTAGGATCCGTCTAATTGTTGGTCAAAAGTCCCTTTTTCTGTTGTTTTGTGTCTTTTTCACTGTATTTGCTCCAGAAACCTGTATCCTGTAATATGCAACAAACGTGCGTCAAGAGTACCTGTTTATTTATAAAAAGGATAAGAATAGGGGAATGAAAAATGCAATATTATGGTCTGAACAAATACCCCCAAACTTACCTTTTGCTCGTCCTCGAGCAAACTTATTATTTTATTCACTAAAATCCTAACCGCACTTTCGCAGGGAAACGCTATTGCACTGAGCACGTGCAACAAGCCGTTAAACCTCTAGGTGTCCCTAGTAGGAGGAGTGTTGTCTCCTGAGGGTTTTCAGCGGATTACACCCACAAAATCCTACCAACTTGGCCCATTGACTTTTGTTTTCCAATTAGGTTTTCTAACAAGAAATTCTATTATCGTTTGACTCGCAAATTATCCACCCACATTCTTCACACTTCCTCATTATTTAACTTAAGATTATATATGTTATGTAGACCTACTTAGCTTTCGGCATCTCTTAAGTCTTCCTTCTAGGGTTCCATCTCCACTTAGGAATTTCCATCACTCTATTAAAGATACAAGTTCTATCTTTCATTCCTCTCTCTTATCTAAATTCCAATCACATACCCCTACGTGTGTGTATAGATCACCCCTACACTTGGAGATTCAAATCAAGCAATCATGCCCTTGTCTGTTGTCCAAAGCACTTATTAATTAGTGAACTTTTAATTGAATTTCGCTTACACATCCTTCATGCGACCGTTAATACTTCTTGAGGTACCAACAACCGATTACAAGATGCGTTAGCAATTTAAAGCGTACTTCCTAGTTTTGCAACTCCCAAGGCTTTTAGCAGTGACTCCCAAACCAGTTGGTCTAAGGCACTAGGTGATGAAGCACCCTCGCTAAATATTTTTCTATTTTTGCAGCCTTTAGTAATCACAAAAACTGGTGTCCATTTTTTATTCTTTATTCACACTTATATATTTTTTATTTTCATCATACTAAGGACTTTAGACAAGAGCATTTCAAGGTCTCTTCTACTATTCCAAGTTTCAAAGTGCGTGATTGTGCAAATTGTCGGGTATACGTTTTCAGAATCTAGATTTAAGCTAGGAACTATTTTTCAAACTTATACTCTAATAAGAACATCAATACTCTTCCCTTGTTTCGACTTAGCCCAAGAAGTGAGCCCAAAATTTGCCTATTTCTAAATAAACTACAAAGGCATATACTTTCTACCGTTAAACTTTAAGGAAAGTTATCTTTAGGGTTTTTAATTTACTACGTCAAAGATCTAGTTGTTCCTAGCCAGTTAACCTATCTGTCAAACTCTAGTCAATTAGCCAAAATTGAATACAATAATTTTTATAATTTTTGGAATTTTTCAATTTTTATGGGTTTTCAAATAGGTATGCAAATGCAAAAATATGTACAAATGAATGCGAAGGAAGAAGACGTACCGAGCATAAATACCCCCAAACTTGAACTTGACAGTGTCCTCACTGTCATACTAAACCAAGAGGGTCAAAATACCGGCACTTCCCTGTTTATTTATTTATAATTTTTTTATTGTTAAGAAAAACAAAAATATATACAAAAAGGCCCTCCCCCAAACTTCATTTAAACTATGTTAGACATTACTGCCAAACTTTGCATCGACCAAACGTCAACACCAACCATTTGAAAAATTTATCAGTAAAGAGTATTGGTTGGTGGAAGAATAAGTTGTGGCGGTCCAAAAAGAATTGGGGAAGATAGAAGTGGTGGTATGGAAGGTGTGGAAACGAATATACATGAGGTGGTGATGCATCTGTTAGTGTATATGCCCTAGAGGCCATTACTGTATCATACTAGTTTGTATATTACTTAATGGAAGCTTGGGATATTCACCTTGTATATACAATCTTGCTCAAAATAGTAGTATGCTACTTGGTTTGTTTCTACTTCAATGTGTACATGTGTTTATTTTTGTATATCGCCTATACACATTAGTGGAGCCCTTAGGATCTTTGCTTGATTACCAGCGATGTGATGGCCGTCACACTAGTGGGGCTGGGTAATCTATAAGCACATCCTTATGCAGGTCCCTGGTGCAGGACTATCGAGACAGGGCATCGATACTCCGGAGTAGACCAGTGCATGCGCTTCTCATCCCAGTGTGGGAGACGGTCTGTCCCACAGCCGTCAGTACGTCGCACTTGAGATAGTATGCGGGTGCTCGTTAGGTTACGGGTACACTGGACAGGACTCGTCGGGAACTGACTAGTTGGTATTATGCCTATCGTCAGTTATCAGTTCCCAGGTGACATGAGTACAGCTTAGTCCGCTGACTTGACACTGTCACTTCGCCTCGAGTGTGTTCCCACTGTACTTTGATCACTACCCTACCACGGCTCAAAGGAGTCGTGCAAACAGGTAGTGGTTGGGTGCAGTCCCGAAGCACTTGGAGGCAGTGACGGTTAGACAGGATTCGTCTCTCCCGGTATTGGGGGTTGACATCGCGCTGTGTCTAGGAGAGCCATTACACGAGTAGTCCCTGGCCAGGGCAAACGAGATATACTGGTAGGTTTCCAGTGTTATCTCAGGGTGTTTTGGGCTTCGCTCCGGCACGACTTGTACCGCTATTGGGGGACTGACGTTTACCGCCCCCTAGGCCCGCCATGCGATGTATCAGACGAACAGACCGGACTGTACGGAGAATGTCACACTCAGGCTCAGTAGGAGTTCAGATGGGTTTCGCCTCGTCGGTCTTCTTGTCGGCATTACCTGGGGACCGTTACGCACAGCTAGTGCCGCTTGCGGTTTGTGGTTAAACCCACTGCCAGTGTAGTGTCGAGTCTTTAGAGTCCCACACAGAAAGCTTTTCTCCTTTAGGCAAAAGAGTAGAGGTCGCATGGTATTGCGACAGGTCGCATGGTTTTGCGACAGGGTTCGGTCACATCCGTGCACTTGTGCACGTACAGTGTCCGGACAGTTTACACTAGCGGGCTTTGGTTTAAGCCAGATCCTAGTGTACCTTTTGGGATTGGATTTATCCAGTGTGCATTCGTGTTCCTCAGAACGCGGATGCGGGTGCGTATACACAGTTGACAGGGAGACAGAGGCAGCGGATTCTCATTCGGGTTGTTGACAGTTGACCGTTGACTATTTGACTTTTTGTTCAACCCTAATGAGAATATGATATGTGATTAACTATTATATTAATTAAGTATTATGGTGACATGGTTGTTGACTTGTTGACTTTGTTGACTTGTTGACTTTTGTTGACTTGTTGACTTTGTTGACCGGTTGACTAAGCTTGACTAGTTGACCATCATGATAACCATAGCCATCATTTCATGGCAAAGACTTTTGTTTGCTTGCTCATTTGTGTAAAATGAGTGCATGAAATGATATGGTTATGGTTGCTTCAACCATCACATAAGACTTTTTTAGTATGATGAGTTATCATGACTTTGGATTATGAGAGGGTGAGAGACAAAAGAGTTGCTCATTTTCTTTCTTGCTCATTCTCTCTCTTGTTCTTGAGCTCTCTTGTTTTTGCTCTCACCCTCAACCTCTTCCTCCCTCTCTTGATTCTATGGTTCTCTTGTCTCATGAGTTGAGAATCAAGAACCATAGATAAAATCCCATACAAACTCTTCTCTACTCATTCTAGTTCACTAGGTTTAGCAAACCAAGTGAACTAGTTTCTTCAAAGAACGAAGAAGGAGCCAAAGGTTGGAGCTTTCAGGTGGATCTATCTTCGGCATACGGAGACGACGAGAAGAAGCCATTCCGGACCACCGTCGGAGCTTGAAGACGAAGGAGTTCAAGACAAGCAAGGTATAACCCCCTAACCGAGTAGCTAGAAACTCGTAGTTAGGTTGTTAGATAGATGTTTAACCAAGATCCGGGTTTTAGGTCCATGTTACCACCTCCGTAAAAATCGTTTTTTACCAAATTCCGCATTCCCGAAAGTACCGGGAGAGGTAGCATGGACTTACAGTGGTATCAGAGCCTAGTTAAACTCTATCTAACATGTTAGCAAGTAACTAGAAGATCGATCAAAGAAAAAGTCCCGAAAACAAACCCCGAAATTCGAAGTTTCTGTCGATTTTTATACTGTTCAAAAGTTGATTATTTTCACACCTAAAATCGGCTCAGGCTTTTCTGTGAACACCCACCAAAATTGGTCCAACGATCGAGTCAAAGCGCCGCGAAAACGCGGCGGGAGCACGCTCCCGCCGCGGATCCGCGGCCGAGTTGACTCGGCCGTGGTCCATTTTTGGTGCAGTGTTCTTCTGGGGGTATTTTGGGATTTTTGGAATATATATTTTCAACCCAGATTTTCCAGAACGAAAAATTTATTTTTTGGGGTCCCGAAAATCCGTATTTTTGATCGAACTTCTAAAAGACTTTAGCTAACGGGTTTTTCTGTAATGTGATATTTGTATTGAACGTCTACTAATCGCTATATGTCGATTAGTGGGGGTTATACAAATCTGTGATCTGTAATGTTGCTGGAATGTGTATATGAATATGTTGGATTGTCGCGGGTGAATAGCCGGGGGTTGTGAGACGAGAGTTTTTCTTTTCTTTCAATTCATGTAAATTTGTAAATTGATGTAATAATTATTTGTATGGCCGCACAACCGGGTCGGGGTTGTAGCCGTCATTGTATAATTTCTTTTTACTGTTTTTGCTCCTAGGATAGACCCATGGAGGGGGTGCACAAACTACCGGGTATGCCGAAGTGTCGAGTGGCCTACTCATGGAGATAAGGGAGGTTACTACGCTTCGGGTACTTGGCGGGTAGTTTGCCGCACCCGTAGGGGTCTTGGGTGGGGTATTTGGCTATTCACCGCGACCGTGTAATCTGTTTTTCGTTACAGGCTCGTGCGAATTACAGATTCCTAGTATATCCAATGTATTCATCTGTGATCTGAAATGTTTATCATTGCAGTATATCTATATATGATATTATTTAGGCGTTGCTTATGTTTTACAGCCGCGCTAGCCCAGCCCCCGCTCTGTCGTTAGTTAAGTAACCTAACGGGTAATGACGGGGCCCCGTGGCGAATGCGAATGGCATAAGCGTACGTCATATTTTGGTTGTTTTCTGCAATGGTAGGATTAAATGATGGGACGCATTAAAAGAACTAATGCAAGAATATCACGCATTAAAAGAACTAATGCAAGATAATAAACCAAGTTAAAGTCGTTGGAACACTTTCGAAAAACCACTCGGTTCTTTTCAAAACCAACTTTTAAATGCGGAGCTTGAGCCACTCCTTTTAAAAGCTATCTCGTTCCATCGACCAAATCAAGTTCACTACGTTCACGGTTTTGCCAAAACCATCCGTAGCCCTCCGTCGTTTCATATGAATAGTCAATAGTATTCAAGCTGTGTATGTTAGCCAAAGTCAAGGCACAGTGATTGGTAGCTATTGGGTGTTCATGTGTAGCATAGATAGATGCGTTGGTTTGGGACAGTCGTACTGCCATTTTGGCCAAAGTCAAGGGTAGGTACGGATGGATCCAAATTAACCTGGATAATGACGGGTAGAACTTGACATGTGACTTATGATATTTTGGCCAAAGTCAAGGTCATAAGAGCATGGGGCAAAAATCCACATCGGGAGTTTCATAAGTACTGAAACTTGCTAGATTTGCATACCATTTGGAGTGTGATGATTCTGGTAGGATTCCTTCAGTTTCGTCACGCGATGATATTTGGATCCCGATCCTACTGTGAGTATATGCTACTCCTCGGGAAATTTCTCACTAAACGATCAATGCTATAAACCTAGTAGGTGCCTAGAAAGGTGTTAGCGGGGCTACGCCCCCAGGGAAAAGAGGTTCTTTAATTAAGGAACTTCGCGAAAGCGTTGGAAAACCTCCCTCGAAGTACCGACACCGGCCTGGCTGAACGGTTAAGCAAGTATTGTGCGGTGGGATTGATCCCGACTAATTCTTCCTTTATGGTTTGAGGAGGGATTCGAGAAACAGTGGGAGCCATCCTGTTTAGACAAACTAAAAACCACTCTAAACTTGCAAGAGCATCATGCTGAGTGTTTCTTCTTCTCTCTCCTAATTGCAGCGACCAAATCGACATGACTGGACTTAAGTTACTCCTAGATAAAAACAAACTGACAGGGCCAAACTACAAAGATTGGCTCAGGAATGTCAAGATAGCAATCACTTACGACAAGCTGGGGTATCTTCTTACCACCAAAGCTCCCCCTGCCCCTGGTCCCACTTCCAGCGTCGCGGATAAGGAAATCCGCAAGACTTGGGAGATTGATAGCGCGAAGGCCAAGTGCCTCGTACTTGCCTCGATGGACAACGAACATCAGAGGAGGCACGAGAATATGGACCTTGAATCCATATTTCTCCATACAAAAGAACTGTATGGAGAGCAATCTCGTATCGCAAGATACGAAGCGTCGAAAAAGTTATTCTCGACAAAGATGGCCGTCGGATCATCAGTAGCCGAGCACGTGCTAAAGATGATCAGCTACATTGAGGAGCTCGCGGACCTAGGGACCACATTGGAGAGTGAACTCTATACGGACATAGTTCTCCAGTCCCTTCCTTCCACTTACGCCCAGTTCATACTGAACTTCAACTTACAAGAAAAAGAGGTTGAACTTTCAGAGCTCCTCAACATGCTGAGGAGCGCAGAGGGCACCCTACAGAAAGGTAGGGAAACATCCACTTTGTTTGTAGGAGGATCATCTTCTTCTAGGTCCAAGGCGAAAGCCAAGGGAAAGAAGAAGAAAGCCCCCGCCAAACCAAGGGGCGGTGTTAGTAAAGTGGATACGAAGGGAAAAGCTAAAGCAACAAAGAAAGCGGGGAAGCTTGTGGATAAGGAAGAATGCTTCTATTGTCATAAGAAAGGACACTGGAAGAATGATTGCAGGGCCTGGAAGGCCAGAACACAGGAATTGAAGCAGGTTGCAGCTTCAGCTTCAGGTGTGTATGTTATTGAAAACTGTCTTTCAATAAACTCTACTTCCTGGGTATTGGATACCGGATCAGGATCTCATATCTGTAATTCTTTGCAGGCGTTGAGAAACCGTAGGGTTTTGAAGGCAGGTGACATGACCCTCAGAGTTGCGAACGGAGCTAGCATGGATGCTAAAGCCGTGGGGGACTATCACCTGGGAATGTCAGATGGACATGTTTTGGTTTTGCGTAATTGCTTTTTTGTACCCAACGCAACTTGTAATATCATTTCTGTATCTTTAGTTTCTAAAGAAGGTTATGAATTTGCGTTTGTAAGTAATGTTGTAAACATTCACCTTAATCAAGTTTTGATTGGGTCAGGTACATTGAGTAATGGTATATACGTATTGAACCAACCACAGATTTTCAATGTCCAGAATACACACAAAAGAAAGTCTCCAGAAATAAATCAGACTTTCTTGTGGCATTGTAGACTGGGTCACATCAATGAGAGAAGGTTGACGAAGTTACATACAGAAGGGTATTTGAATGCGTTCGAATATCAGTCATATGCCACTTGTCAATCCTGTCTCAAAGGAAAGATGACAAAGACTCCGTTTACTGGACATGGAGTAAGAGCGAGCGAGCTCTTGGGACTCGTACACAGTGACGTGTGCGGTCCAATGTCTACACATGCGCGAAGCGGCCATTCTTACTTCATTACTTTTACGGATGACTTCTCAAGGTATGGTTATGTCTTCTTAATGAAACATAAGTCCGAAGCCTTTGGAAAATTCCAGGAGTATAAGAATGAAGTAGAGAAACAGACCGGCAAAAGTATTAAGATTCTAAGATCGGATCGAGGTGGAGAATACTTAAGTGCCGAGTTCCTGGACTATTTAAAAGAGAACGGAATTCTCTCTCAGCTTACTCCTCCATACACCCCGCAACATAACGGTGTATCGGAGAGACGGAACCGCACCCTATTAGATATGGTGCGGTCCATGATGAGTAACGCTGAGTTACCGCGATCATTCTGGGGATATGCGCTAGAATCAGCCGCATACCTTTTGAACCGAGTTCCCACTAAAACTGTGCCTACCACGCCATTTGAGATGTGGTGTGGGAAGAGACCCCATCTTAATCACATTAAGACATGGGGAAGTCCAGCTTTTGTCAAAAAGCAGCATGCGGACAAGCTCGAGGCACGCTCAGTACTGTGCAAGTTTGTGGGATATCCAAAGAATTCCAATGGATATTTCTTCTACTGCGAAGAGGAACAAAAAGTTCTTGTTTCTCGTCATGCCCACTTTCTAGAACACCAGTTCTTAGAAAAGGAAATAAGTGGGAGCGCAGTAGAACTGGAAGAAATTCCAGAACCACGGACTATTACTGAAAGTTTAGTGGAACCAGAGGGTTCGGAAGAACAGGACATTCCTACGCCGCTCCGCAGGAGTAGTAGGCAGTCTCATCCGCCCGAGAGATACTACGGTTTTCTCATAGACGGGGATAGAGAGGATTGCATCATAGATTATGATGAGCCTACTAGCTTCCAGCAGGCCGTTCAGAGCGTTGACTCAGTGAAATGGGTGGATGCAATGCGGACCGAAATGGAGTCCATGTACACCAACAAGGTATGGACGTTGGACATTGCTCCAGACGGGGTAAAACCCGCAGGATGCAAGTGGATCTTCAAAAGGAAGATTGGTGTAGATGGACAGGTTGAGACCTATAAAGCTAGGCTGGTAGCAAAGGGTTTTCGTCAAAGACCTGGCTTGGACTATGACGAAACCTTTTCTCCAGTAGCCATGCTGAAATCCATTCGGATCCTTCTTGCCATTGCTGCCTTCCACGATTATGAGATCTGGCAAATGGACGTAAAGACCGCTTTTCTAAATGGAAATTTAGAAGAGTGTGTCTATATGGACCAACCAGAGGGTTTCATTCAGAGTGGGAGCAGCGGAAAGGTGTGCAAGTTGCTTAAGTCCATCTATGGACTAAAGCAGGCATCGCGGAGTTGGAACATCTGCTTTGATGAGACGGTCAAAGAATTTGGCTTTATCAAAAATCCAGATGAACCATGCATCAATAGTAGATTTGTAGCGAGAACTGTAGTATTCCTCGTTTTATACGTGGATGACATTCTCTTAATAGGAAATGACATTCGTATGCTACAATCTGTCAAGGGGTTCTTGTCACACAGGTTCTCCATGAAAGACCTGGGTGATGCCTCATACATTCTGGGTATCCGGATCTACCGTGACAGATCCAAGAGGATATTAGGACTTTCACAGTCCAGGTACATCGACACCGTACTGAAAAGATTCAGTATGGAAGATTCCAAGCGCGGTAACCTACCGGCTTGTCACGGGATCACCCTCTCTAAAGAGATGTCTCCCAAGACTGATTTGGAGAGGGATCGCATGTCTATTATACCCTACGCTTCTGCGGTAGGCTCTATAATGTATGCGATGTTATGTACCAGACCGGATGTAGCTTATGCACTTAGTGTGGTAAGCCGGTATCAGTCAAACCCTGGGGAGAAACACTGGATAGCGGTAAAGAACATTCTCAAGTACCTGAGAAGGACTAAGGAGATGTTCTTGGTGTATGGCGGAAAAGACCTCCAGATCGAGGCCTTTGCTGACTCCAGCTTCCAGAGTGACAAGGATGATTCCAAGTCCATGTCGGGCTTTGTCTTTACTCTCAATGGAGGGGCGGTGTGTTGGAAGAGTTCCAAACAAGAAACCGTTGCAGACTCGACGATGGAAGCGGAATACATCGCTGCATCTGATGCCGCAAAAGAAGCTGTCTGGATGAGGAAGTTCTTGAAAGAACTTCAGGTGGTTCCGTCCATTGTTGATCCAATACCTCTGTACTGCGACAACAACGGGGCTATAGCTTTAGCGAAGGAACCCAGGTCCCATCAGAGATCCAGGCACATCTTAAGGCGGTATCACCTGATCAGGGAGAAAGTAGATCGCCAGGAGATCGAGGTTCGGAGAGTTGCTTCAGAAGATAACACTGCAGATCCATTCACCAAGGCCCTGCCCCAGACTCAGTTCGAGCGGCTGATCGAGATGATAGGTCTTCGATACGCCTGTACATGGCCTTAGTGCAAGTGGGAGATTGTTAGTGTATATGCCCTAGAGGCCATTACTGTATCATACTAGTTTGTATATTACTTAATGGAAGCTTGGGATATTCACCTTGTATATACAATCTTGCTCAAAATAGTAGTATGCAACTTGGTTTGTTTCTACTTCAATGTGTACATGTGTTTATTTTTGTATATCGCCTATACACATTAGTGGAGCCCTTAGGATCTTTGCTTGATTACCAGCGATGTGATGGCCGTCACACTAGTGGGGCTGGGTAATCTATAAGCACATCCTTATGCAGGTCCCTGGTCGCAGGACTATCGAGACAGGGCATCGATACTCCGGAGTAGACCAGCGCATGCTCTTCTCATCCCAGTGTGGGAGACGGTCTGTCCCACAGCCGTCAGTACGTCGTACTTGAGATAGTATGCGGGTGCTCGTTAGGTTACGGGTACACTGGACAGGACTCGTCGGGAACTGACTAGTTGGTATTATGCCTATCGTCAGTTATCAGTTCCCAGGTGACATGAGTACAGCTTAGTCCGCTGACTTGACACTGTCACTTCGCCTCGAGTGTGTTCCCACTGTACTTTGATCACTACCCTACCACGGCTCAAAGGAGTCGTGTAAACAGGTAGTGGTTGGGTGCAGTCCCGAAGCACTTGGAGGCAGTGACGGTTAGACAGGATTCGTCTCTCCCGGTATTGGGGGTTGACATCGCGCTGTGTCTAGGAGAGCCATTACACGAGTAGTCCCTGGCCAGGGCAAACGAGATATACTGGTACGTTTCCAGTGTTATCTCAGGGTGTTTTGGGCTTCGCTCCGGCACGACTTGTACCGCTATTAGGGGACTGACGTTTACCGCCCCCTAGGCCCGCCATGCGATGTATCAGACGAACAGACCGGACTGTACGGAGAATGTCACACTCAGGCTCAGTAGGAGTTCAGATGGGTTTCGCCTCGTCGGTCTTCTTGTCGGCATTACCTGGGGACCGTTACGCACAGCTAGTGCCGCTTGCGGTTTGTGGTTAAACCCACTGCCAGCGTAGTGTCGAGTCTTTAGAGTCCCACACAGAAAGCTTTTCGCCTTTAGGCAAAAGAGTAGAGGTCGCATGGTATTGCGACAGGTCGCATGGTTTTGCGACAGGGTTCGGTCACATCCGTGCACTTGTGCACGTACAGTGTCCGGACAGTTTACACTAGCGGGCTTTGGTTTAAGCCAGATCCTAGTGTACCTTTTGGGATTGGATTTATCCAGTGTGCATTCGTGTTCCTCGGAACGCGGATGCGGGTGCGTATGCACAGTTGACAGGGAGACAGAGGCAGCGGATTCTCATTAGGGTTGTTGACAGTTGACCGTTGACTATTTGACTTTTTGTTCAACCCTAATGAGAATATGATATGTGATTAACTATTATATTAATTAAGTATTATGGTGACATGGTTGTTGACTTGTTGACTTTGTTGACTTGTTGACTTTTGTTGACTTGTTGACTTTGTTGACCGGTTGACTAGGCTTGACTAGTTGACCATCATGATAACCATAGCCATCATTTCATGGCAAAGACTTTTGTTTGCTTGCTCATTTGTGTAAAATGAGTGCATGAAATGATATGGTTATGGTTGCTTCAACCATCACATAAGACTTTTTTAGTATGATGAGTTATCATGACTTTGGATTATGAGAGGGTGAGAGACAAAAGAGTTGCTCATTTTCTTTCTTGCTCATTCTCTCTCTTGTTCTTGAGCTCTCTTGTTTTTGCTCTCACCCTCAACCTCTTCCTCCCTCTCTTGATTCTATGGTTCTCTTGTCTCATGAGTTGAGAATCAAGAACCATAGATAAAATCCCATACAAACTCTTCTCTACTCATTCTAGTTCACTAGGTTTAGCAAACCAAGTGAACTAGTTTCTTCAAAGAACGAAGAAGGAGCCAAAGGTTGGAGCTTTCAGGTGGATCTATCTTCGGCGTACGGAGACGACGAGAAGAAGCCATTCCGGACCACCATCGGAGCTTGAAGACGAAGGAGTTCAAGACAAGCAAGGTATAACCCCCTAACCGAGTAGCTAGAAACTCGTAGTTAGGTTGTTAGATAGATGTTTAACCAAGATCCGGGTTTTAGGTCCATGTTACCACCTCCGTAAAAATTGTTTTTTACCAAATTCCGCATTCCCGAAAGTACCGGGAGAGATAGCATGGACTTACAGCATCAACACGAGAATGTAAATGATCAGCAATCAGTGGAGTGTTGGCATTCTCGTAGCTTATTAAAAGAAATGGGGGTATTTCAACTTCTAAAGGAGGAGGTTGACTCACCACAATACCCCCAAGATGTTCCTGTGTGTCCTCTAGTGACCTAGCATCATCCATCAATTTTGTATGATATTCAATTATGAGGGAACTTATCTCCTCGATGTCCGCCATGGTCCAACCGAAAGCTTGCCGCCTATCTTGTAAGACCATTAAGAGGGCGTTCTCTTGCTCGAGGGCTAGAGAAGCCGATATGATAATGGGAAAGGTCTCATTCTCACCTATGTAAGCATATCTAAGGTGAGACGGCAAGGGCGTGAGTTCGAGTTTCGGAGGCGAAAGAATCATTGCGGAATCTACCTCGAACTCAAAGGACTCCAACACAGGCTCGAAATCACTGCAAACAACCGATTTGGATGGCTCGACTGACTCATCCAAAAATTCAAACGACTCATATTCGGGCTGTGAGTCGTCATCATCCAAAAAAGTGAAACATTCATAATCAACATCGGTTGTGTCAACGGTGGTAGGCTCAAGGAGGGACGCACTAGTGGCGTCAAAACTGTTTTCATTAAACAAGAATCTTTCAAGCTCGCAGTCCTCCTGCGTGATTTCGTGAATAGAGCAAACTTCTCGTGTACTAGTTTTAGGCACGGGGGGCAGACTTCCCATCTTATAAATATTGAACTCACTAGACATTTTCCCAAAGGATAGAGTCATGGAGCCATTGCGACAATTTATTACGGCATTGGAAGTGGCCAAAAATGGTCGAACTAGGATCACCGGAATTTGGTTTCTTGGGTTAGCAACAGGTTGTGTATCCATAACAATAAAATCAACGGGGAATATGAACTCCCCGACTTTGATCAACACATCCTCTAGTTGACCCCTTGGATGGGTAATTGATCGATCAGCCATTTGGAGAGTGCAACGAGTGGGTTTCAACTCTCCAACCCCTAATTGTTCGTACACGGAGTAGGGAATCAGGTTAACACTAGACCCAAGATCTAAAAGTGCTCGATTAATTTTCTTATCCCCAATTGTGATTGAAATCGTAGGACAGCCGGGGTCCTTTCGTTTTTGGGGTAAGGTTTGATGGTGGTTAATAGTATTGCTCACTGCACTAGCCACTAGCACTTTCTTGGGTACTTGAGATGCCTTTCTCTTCGAGGTACATAAGCCCTTTAAGATTTTCGCGTATGAAGGGACTTGTTGGATAGCATCCAAGAGAGGTATATTTATGCTAACCTGCTTAAATATCTTCACAATCTTCTCCACTTGTGCATTTGGTTTATTAAGACTCAACCTGTTTGGGAATGGAGCATTCTGAAAATTTGTTGAGTCAAAAGTCTGTGGAGTAGAATGTGAAGTGGGAACGGATCCCAGTGTGGATGTGTTCGTGTTGTGAGAAATGGGTCCGTTCGAGTCAGAAGAAATAGAGCCGTGTGAAGGGTGGAGAATAGGCTCTAAAGAAAAAGGTGAAGAAGGAAGTGAAGAAAATGAAGAAGGGGAAGAAGAACCACCGGCGGGGATGTCATCACTAGTTCCCACATTATTTTGCAACTCTCTTCCGGGTCTCAACGTGGTCACCGCATTTACATTGTGATTGTGATATTCGTTTTGTGTGTGACCGGGATTGGGCAATGGTTGAGATGGAAGCTTTTCCTTTTCTCTCTCACTCAACGCCGCAGTTAATTGTGCAATTTGTGCCTCAATAGATTTGATACTTTGATCGTGTGAGGCATTGTTATTCATTAAAGGTTGAACATAACTTTCAAATCTTGCTGCGGATTCTGTAGATTGCTTGAGAAATGCATCTAGACTTTTCTCGAGCGAGCTAACCTTATCATCATTTGGTTGAACTAAGTTGTTCGTTTGATTTGTATAAGGTTGTTGTTGGAAAGGTTGCTGGTTTTGAGTTTGTGAGGGTGCTTGTTGTTGTTGTGGAGGAAGAGGTCTTTGAAAATTATTATTTCCTTGGATTTGTTGATTTTGGTTCCAAGCGAAATTTGGGTGACTCCTCCACCCCTGATTGTATGTCGAAGAGTACGGATCGTTTCTTTGTCGTTGCTGAAATGCAGCATTGACTTGATCCTGTCCTTGAATAGGTGCATTATAAGGACACTCTTCGGTTAGATGCGATGGATTCGCACAACAAGCACAAACAGTTCGTGTGGGTAGAGTAGGGGCAGGAGAAGACGATGAGATTTTGGTCTCAATGGCTTCTAGCTTTTTCATAAGTGAGGCCATCTCGGCCTTCATAGCAATCGACATATCTATTTGATGTATGCCTGCCCTAGATTGACCAACTGAAGAAGATGATGTGGTCTTGGTACTCTCCCACTGAATTGTTTGCTCACTAAGGTCCTCAAGAAACTGCCAAGCTTCGTCGCTAGACTTGGAGAGAAAATGACCTTGACATATTGTTTCTAGCAACTGCTTCGTTGCTGCGTTCAATCCCTCGTATAATGTTTGGCAAAGTTGCCAACTTTCGATCCCATGATGAGGGCATTGAACGAGTAGGTCTTTAAATCTCTCGAAGCACTTCCAAAATGGTTCGGAAGGAAGCTGTGAAAATTGTATAATCTCGTTACGGATTCTAGCAGTTTTGTGATGAGGATAGAACTTTTTCAGAAAAGCTCTCACAAACTCGTCCCAATTTCTAATGGAATGTGATGCGGTGCTGTATAGCCACTTCTCGGCTAGGTCACATAAGGTGAAATGAATGACCCTTAGCCTTATAGCGTCATCACTTAATTGGGTCGTTTTCATCATAGCGCACACATTTTGGAATTTATTAATAAAAATATACGCATCTTCAGATTCCAAACCATGAAATTTCGGCAGCATATTGATGAAATGTGGTTTTATTTCAAAATTATCCCCATTTGCCGGTGGGGGTGAAAGACATGTAGGTAAAGAAGTGCGGACGGGATAGAATAGATCCTGGAGCGCAACTCGTGCGGGCGCTACAACTGGCGGAAGATTCGGGTTATTCGCACCTGGCGGAGGTGGAATCATTCCCGTCGGTAAGGTATCGTTGGGGTTAAATCCCGACATACCTTCGAAAGAAGAATTTGAAGGTGGAGGTAAGGAAATGGACGGAATGTCGACGAAAGGTTCGTCGAAGGGTTCGTCGGTCGGTACCAACGAAACACGGACTAATCGGGCGTTAGTATCCCTAGTCCAAAGTGACATACACTAAAAGGGATAGTGCAGTCAGAAAAAAAAGGAAAAAACAGAATGTGGGGGTAAGATAACGTCAATGAAAGAGAAATGGTGGAGGTGCAAGTTTTCTTAGCGGCAAGTTGCAAGTTTTGAAAAGATTTTTCTTTATTTTTTTTTATTGGAGAGTTTTGCAAGGTTTTAGAAAATGGGACTCGTGACACAAATGTATCAACCACACATGCACAATCAGGCCTAGATCTAGGGTTGCCTAGGTCTGCTAAACAGCTCCTAACTAGGGCTAGAAATAGGACCTCAAACCGCCTCTTCACGGACAAATACGGCCAGGTAAGTGGGAAGAAACCACCACTACAGTGGGCCTAATTAATAACCACTAGCCTAGACACCGCAAAGTCGATTAGGATAAACGGCCGATGCCTACACTAGTCCTTTTCCTATTGAGCTCGATGTCCTTAGGTCTGAGTCTAGTCTTTTTTAATTAATTGTGGTCGATGCAAAATGCTTTAGGTGTTTTCTGGGGTCCTAGGAAGGGTGATGAAATCCCCACCCAATCTGAGTTTGGTCAATTAGCCCCTTAGAGTCCGGTTAAATTATGCAAAACAGTAAAATTTCACTTGCAATCAATTTTTAGCGCGGCGCAAAGAAACCTGCAGAAAATCTGTTATTTAGAAGGGGGAGAAAGACTTTTTACGCAAAGAATTCCTGCAGAAAATTTTTACAGAGAGATATATAAGGTTGCAGAGGGAAGAACAAGGGAGCAAACCATATAAAATTGATGCACTGACGTGGCCAAGGCGCGGCGGTTCCGCGGTCTGGGGCCTCCTTTGCGGCGGAAACGCGGTCGTCTAGAGGGATCACTCTCTGGAAAAAATTGTACTGCTCCTTTGTGCCTCTTCTCCTCTGTTGTGATGCTCACTTTCCTGATTTGACCTCTGTAAAATTCCAGATCCGAGAGTCTTCGCTATTCCTGCAAAATTCAAAAGATACACCCATCAAACAGATCAAAATTGATAATTTTTTTGTATTTTTTATATTTTCAGATTTTTATAAAAAAAAAATTTTAAATTTATAACAACCCGAAAATTCACAAAAAGAAAATTACGCCATCCCCGGCAACGGCGCCATTTGATTAGTGTCAAAACTTGTATTTACCGCAATCAGAAACGGCGTCGCTTCGCAGCTAGCCGGTGAGTACGGGTCGATCCACAGAGACGGGTAAATTTCTTTAATGTGTTTTAACGAGTTGATTCAAAATGTAGTTTTGGTTGGTTTATAAAAATCTATAAAAACTGGATCTAATTAATCTAATTAAGAGTCTTGCTAGGGTTAGACTTAGGGGAAGTTTTGGAGATTAACGTTTTTCCTCACCGCTTTCAATGCCTTCTTTTTTAGATCTATTAGATGTTAATGTAATTATTAATAAAGTGGATCCAAATCTTTTGGGAAGATATTTCTTCCTCTAGATTTGTATCCTTCCTTTGTTGATAATTACCCTAACCCCCACGGAAAACGCGCGCAACCGGCCCTTTATACTACGGTTCATCGTTACCTCGAAGGGTAGGATGCCGCAGGGAGCGGTTGTGCTCGTATGCGTAGAGTTCTAATTCATTAGGTGAAAGTGGCATTGAAAGGGGTGAGAGATCTCATCTCTCAACCCTTTCCCTAAGGCTAACCCTAACAAGCGAGGAGATTACTCGCTCATTAGGGGATGAGAAAACATTTTAATTAAAAGAAACAGAAATAAAATACCTTCCTAAGTTGACGGCTCCCTCCAAACAAGAAGAACAGATCTGAATTTATCTCTCAGAAATTCTGAAATTTATTGATTGAAAAGAGGCATAGGGTTTTACAATTTTAGATTACAATTTATAAGTAAACAGAAGAATTAGGGTTTCAGAGTCTCGCGCATGTGCAATTACAGATATGCCCACGAAAAATCACAACCCCTGCACCGACGCACCGACACGAGGAAAATCCACCGACACGGGCTCTGAATGGCCGCGGATCCGCGGCAAATGTTGGCTTGGGCCGCGGATCCGCGGCCCTTTGGTGGGCTTGGGTCACCAATTTTCTGCACTTGGGTTGTATTGTCTTGGGCTTCCTATTTTCATATGTATTTTCTCTGTTGGGCTTCTAGGTCTTCTCCAGATCTTCAGTGAAAACTTGTTCGTATCTTTTGACCGTTCACTTGATATTTTGGACCTTGCACTGTTCTTCGTCTAGGCTTGACTAGGATCCGTCTAATTGTTGGTCAAAAGTCCCTTTTCTGTTGTTTTGTGCCTTTTTCACTGTATTTGCTCCAGAAACCTGTATCCTGTAATATGTAACAAACGTGCGTCAAGAGTACCTGTTTATTTATAAAAAGGATAAGAATAGGGGAATGAAAAATGCAATATTATGGTCTGAACACTATGATGTCCTTAACCTCGACCGCAATGTCTTTAAACTAACAATGGACCGAGATGTCCTTAAACTAACATTGGACCACTATGTCCTTAAACTGGTAATGGACCACCATGTCCCTAAACTGGTAATGGACCGTAATGTCCTTAAACTAATCATCGACCGGAATGTCCCTAAACTAAACAATTGAGTCCAAATGCTTTCTTGTTGGATCTAAACGATCCCGTTAAGTTGATCTTAGTCTGAAATGAGACTAACGTATTCTTAACAAACATTTAAGTTGATCTTAGTCTCAAATGAGACTAACGTATCCTTAAACACAACCCCCAAACCCAAATCTAAGAAAATACGGATTTGGACTAATCCACGTCCTACGGGCGACAACATAAATTAGTCTCCGTATACAATCCACGGGCAACCAAACACAAAACAAACACCCACGACACAAAGTAACCATCTGGAGAAGGAGAAAGTGGTTACCGCGATGCGGTAGCGTAATTAACTGCAGGGGCTTGCGCCTGCAGAGAAGAGCGTCCCCACAATCAAAAACCCCTCAAGCGAGAGGGAATCTGACGAAGTGCTACATCGGCCGCATCCGTTTAAACCTTCGATACATGGTGCCATAAATCAACTTGGCATCTTCGGAGAGGTGGACGGATAGCACCAATTAGCATCTGCCCCGAAATTCAAGCAAGACGTTCGCCGCGTCTCTGCCGTCTCTTCCGGCAGTGAACAGGTATATGGCGTTGTAATCTCTCAATGTCATCGGAGAGGTGGTGGTCCCAACGATCAACGATCCTTCTTTCCAAAAAAGGAGGAAATGAGGAGGAACCCCCCCCTCCATAAGCTTAAAAAAATAGAAAGAGAAAGTTTCGAAAGAACAGAGAATTAAATTCTCGAGAAAAAAAAACTCTCTTCTTGGAAATTTTAGGTAAATAAAAGTAGATAAGGATCCTGTGGATCCTTCAAAAAAAGAGAAAGAACTCAGGAGTGCTTAGCACTCAATAGGCGGTGCTCAGCGCCCCACGTGCCTCTAACGTGGGCACTACAAAAGAACTCAGGAGTGCTTAGCACTCAGTGGGCGGCGCTTAGCGTCCAGCGCATCACGTGCCCCTCACGTGGCCGCTACTAAATAAGGAGTGCTTAGCACTCAATAAGCGGCGCTCAGCGCCTAGCGTCTCGCGTGACCCTCACGTGGACGCCTCAGAACTCAGGAGCGCTTAGCACTCAGTAGGCGGCACCCTAGCGTCCAACGTCCCACGTGACTCTCACATGGGCGCCACAGAAAGAAAGTGCTTGGCACCCATTAGGCAGCGCCTCGCTCCTCACGTGCTTCGCACGTGGGCGCCATAAATAGTGCTTAGCACTCCATATAAAGACAAAAAAGGGTAAAGTGTTTAACACTTATTGGGCAATCCCCATGACTAAAAGCCCACATGATTATATGTGAGCATCAGAAAATTTGTGCAATAAGTGCTCAGCACTTTTTGCACCAAAAAGAGACTGAGCCTAAACAAGTGCTTAGCACTCTTTTTCAAATAAAAAGAAAACTGAGTGGACCAAGCCCAAGTTGGTTAGGTCCCTTGAGAGTAAAAACTCTTTAATTCAGATCAACCGAGCCCATGTGCTCACTACTTCCCAAACTGATCTTAGTCCCAAATACGACTAATGATCTTTCAACTGATGATATTCAAAATGATGTTCATCCCACATCTCCTAAGTTAATCTTAGTCTCCAAAAATGAATAATGATTTTTAGATGATCCACCATGATCTTTTCCCTCAAATACGGGATTTGGTTTAAGGGTACATCTCTCCGCATCTCTGATCCACGTCGTTGTAATTTCTCAACGTCTTCAGAGAGGTGGCGGGTCCCAACAACCAACAGCTTTTTGGTGCACTTCCAAACTGATGTGCACACCTCAAATCAGACCACACACCAAACTGGGTGCATCCCAAATCATCGTTGTTCATCCCGTTACGTAACAAATACACGTGCGCGCAAGATGGACAACGGACCGAGACATTCTTAAACTAAAATCTCGCCTCCAAAATGGTGATCAACGGACCAAGACGTCCTTAAACTAAAATCCCACCTCCAAAATGGTGATCAACAGACCGAGACGTCCTCAAACTAGAACTTCTCCTCCAAAATGGCGATAATGGACCGAGACGTCCTTAAACTAAAACAATATAGCCCAAATGCTCTTTTGTTGGATCTGAAATAAAAATGATCCTTAAACCCCATTAAGTGGATCTTAGTCTCAAATTGGACTAATGTATCCTTAACAAATCGAGCCCCAAATGCTCACATACAATTAAGTCGATCTTCATCTCAACCCAGATTAACGATACTTAAATAAAAAACCCAAATCTAAAAAATACGTATTTGGACTAATCCATGCCCTACAGGCGACAACATAAATTAGTCTCCATAAACAATTCATGGGCAACCTAAACAAATAAAAACACACACGACACGAAGTGAACTTCTGGAGCAGGAGAAAGTGGTTATCGCGATGCGGTAACATAATTAACTACAGGGGCTTGCACCTGCAGGGAAGAGCGTCCCCACAACCAAAAAACCCCCCGCGGACGAGGGGGAATCTGACGAAGCCTGCTATAACAGCGGCATCCGTCAAAACCTTCGATATACGGTGTCATAAATCAACTTGGCATCTTCGGAGAGGTGGACGGATAAATCCAAATAGCATCTGTCCCCAAAATTCAGGCCAGACGTCCTAACGTCCTGGTCGCGTCTTTCGGCGGTAAATAATGTGGCCGGCCAAATTTTTGGTTCTGTGCCTCGAATTTTTCTGGTGTTCTTGATACTTCATAAATAGCATTTCGCACATGTTTAAACTTTTTTTAGAAGATTTTTAAAAATCGACAGAAACTAGGGTTTCAAGTTTACAGTTTTGGACTCGTTTCGATTTCGCAATTCTACTTACATCGTTTAATACTCTAGCTTAGCTCTGATACCATAAAAGTGTATCCTAACACCACCACAAGGTTTTAACCGGCATCAAGCATGCAATTTTAAAATTTTCTTGGTGCTAAGCTACACTAACGTAGAATTTAACTAGAGTATTAGGGTTTAAAGCATAATATAACAAAAATTTCACTAAGTGAAGAATGCTACAACCTTTGTAGACCAAGTCCTTCACTTCTAAAGTTCCGGATAGTAGTCCCTACGATTTCTCGTAGCTCCACTTGAAGAAAGATCGAACTTGCTCCTTGATCTTCCAAGCCGAAGATGATCCACCCGAACTTTCTCTAGGTCAAGCTACCTCTTCACTAATCTAGTATCAGTGAAGTAAACAACCTAGTCTAAAGTGATAATCTAGACTAGGATGATGAAGTAGGGTGTTTAGCTCAGTAAGAAAAACTCTAAAACCCTAGGATCAAAACATATATAAGGGTTAGGGCTTTGAGGAGGAAGAAGATGAAAAGAGCAAGAGAGTGTGTGAAATGAGCTCAAGGAAAATATACAAGTGAAGAATGGCTTCTCTCTTTTCCTCACTTATTGAAGCATCCAATATTATCAAATAATATATTAGAACCATACCTCAATAGTGACAACAAATGAATAAACTAAAAAAAAAGCTATGCCTCACCCATTCCACAAATATCTCTCATTTTCCACCTCATCTTTTCTATTTTCTTAAAATAGAAAATCCAATATATATATATATATATATATATATATATATATATATATTAATAGAATAATAATTAGTGAGCAATAATATTAGTTAATATATAATTATATCAAATATAAATATATATTATATTATTAAATCAACACTTGATTCAATAATCTGGTTATATCATATATAACCGACTAATATCATTTATCTATATATCACATTATCAAATCAACACTTGATTCAATAATCCGGTTATATCATATATAACCTAATCGATATCATATGACACCAGATTAGAATACGGTATCACATACTCGTATTTAATCAGGCTCCCGCACATATCAGCATATGTGCCCTACTTCGTTTCGCTTGAGCTATGAAACCTCTATGTGGGACTCTGAAGACTCGTCAATACGCTAGCAATAGGTAATGATCACATCAGTTACCTCAAGCCATCAGCGGTACTAGCTGAACGTAACGGCTACCCAGGTTTGAGCGAATAGAAGATCAACAAGCAAGCTTGTCCAAACTCCCATGAAGCCTATAAGTAACACTTACCATATAGTCCGGTCTCTTCGTCTGATATGTCGCATATCGAGTCTAGGGGTGGAATCGTCAGACCCCGGTAACTTGATAGGTCATGCCGATGTATAGCTCATAACGTTTCGAGAAACTACTGATAACACTCATCAGTAAATTTCATCAGCCCTGGCCAGGGACTTACTGTTATAGCCAATCGAGCATAGCGCAATATCAACTCCCAATAACGGGAGAGACAAAACCCCTCCTATCGCTCACTGCCTCCATGTGACTCAGGACTGTACCCAAAATCCACCTGTTTGCACGACTCCTTTGAGCCGTGGTAGGGAGAAAATCAAAGCACAGTGGGAACCACACAAGAAACTATAACGATCTCGGGTCTACAGACTAACCTGTACCAGTGTCACCAGAGAACTGCTATCTGACGATAGGTATAGTACCATCTAGGAGTTCTCAGCGAGTCCCGTTCGGTGTCCCATTCTCTAATGAGCACCTGTGTATAATCTTTAATATCAAACACCAATGGTTATGGGATCAACCATCGTTCCCTACAGGGTCAAGAAACATACACACTAGTCTACTCTGGAATATCGATGCCATGTCTCGATACTCTCTCGACTAGGAACAGTTAAAGGATGTGCTTGTGGACTACACAAGTCCCAGTAGTATAATCTGCATCATAGTCCTGGTAGTCATGCAAACATCCTTAGGGCTTTATCAATATGTATCAGAGAGACAGTATAGTAATACAAGTGTACATGTTAAGATAAAGAGCAACCAGATAGCATACTATCATGTCGAGCAAGAAAGTCCTTCATATATATGTCCAAGCATTCACTATATCATACAATAATGGCCTCTATAGCATACATATTCCTAATATGTTGATGTACAACCTACTCCAGAAATCGATGTGTTGTCTACCCTGCAGAAAGATGAACCAGCTATTGCTGAGATTTACGAGATGTTGCCTCTAGAGTTTATAAGCTGAAGCCATATGAGTTTACAGGAAGGAATGTGATAGAAGACCGCTAGTCATTCTTGGATAAAGTGACTAGGATATTTCATTTGTTTGGATTCCCCGATGCAAGATCAGTTGAGTTGGCCAGCTTCAGTTTGAAGGGTCTTGCTTAGACCCGGAGTGAGTCGATTGAGAGAAGACGAACAATGTGTATTCCTCCGATAACTTGGACGGGTTTTCAAGGATGTGGCCAGATGCCTTCCACAGAGTGGTGAAGATGCACGAGTTTGTAACTTCGAGTCCTTGCGAGAGACTCTGGATATGACTATAACCAAATTGGATCGCAGTCTACGCGGCTACTGTTCATACCAGATATTGCATTTAATATCGTCAATTCTTCTACTCGTTTGTTTATAGGCAGGTGCTTTTGATCCGTGTTTTCTATATATTTACAGGTTATAAGTTTCTAGTCCAAAATAACGCAAACCATACAAAATCTCCACAGTTATGACAAAATCCAGAACATCTTCCATAGACAGATAAAAGCCGGGTTCCGGTCATCCGCATCCGTCCAGTGCCGCTTACCAGTTCAAGAGACAAAACGAAAAACGGTGGTCATTCGTGTCTTGGTCAAGCACAGAGCACGTGAGGAGCAGCACAAGATTCAATGGGTGCGCGGAGCTCAAGGGAGATAAAGGCCAAATGAATTAAAAGTGAAGCCATTTTGGACTGTTGAAAATTTGAAGAAATTTTGGAAGCATTTTGCAATTTGGGATCTGACAAACACAAAAACACAGCAACATGGGAAACCACAGAAAAAATGACACAAATGCCTCCAAACCGCCAATAGGCCAATAGGCCAATCTACCCCTAAAAGACGATCCAGAGATGATATGATGGCACCGCGGAACCGCGGCTAATAGGCTATTTTTGCGGCGGTTTCGCGGTGCCATCATATCATCTCTGGATCATCTTTTGGGGGTAAATTGGTAATTGTATTTGGGCTCAGAATTTGGCCCTAGGGTTTCAGCTCCCTGCCTATAAATACTCCAGTTTTGAGCCATTGTAGAATGCTTCTTCTTTGTTAGGATTTAGTGTAGATTAGTTTGTATTTCTTCTTCTTCATCATCTATTCTCCATGAAAGTGTAGTGAGAGGTCTTGAGTGGAAAATTAATGAAGATGAGGGTTTTTATTTAACTTGTATCTTTATTTTCTTGTCTTGTAATTTTAATTCCTAGTGTAATTTTATTTATTGTTGTTAAGTAGTTGTTATTTTTTGTTGTCTTTTTCTTTTCTTCTTATCCATATTTTTCTCAAGCCATGATACTCTATAGAGTGTCTTGCTTAGGTGAGGGCCCAAGTAGTTAGCTTGCTATCATTTGTAAACCGCATTTTCCTTTCTTTCTTTGCTTCCTTCTTGTTTTGTTTTTATTTTCATTTAATTGTGTGAATAATTCCACACTTGTTAGGGGCTAAGGAAGTTAGTATGAGGGACGGAAAACTCCCTTGTGCTTCTCTTCGCCAAACATCCTAAAATGAACCTAGACCAAACAAACGCAACCCCCTCATTTAGGCGCACTATACGTGACATATAGCCGCGATCCAAGTCGAGAAGTCCTTTGGGCGCACTACAACGTGACATGTAGTTGTGACTTAATTGGATACATGGTTGTGGGTGTTTGGCCTAGAGTTGAAAATAAGCGCACCTAGCAGAAGGACAAGGGGCACTAAGAATGGATTTAGCTTTGGAAAGCTTGCTTAAACCCGCAAATCTCATTCCTATGTCCTCCTAATCCCCGCTACTTTCTTTTATCCCAATATCATTTTAAGAATGGCAAATGAAAAGCACAAGACTAATCCTAAATCTACTGACTAACCTTAACCCTAACAAGTTTACTTGAACATAAATACGAACACTTATGATAGATTTGAACATAGACATATACATTCTTGAATTGACACGTAACGGACATACAACCATCTCCCTGTGGATCGACCCATGCTCAACCGGCTAGCTGCAAAGCGACACCGTCTTAATTGCGGTAAGTAGAATAAACATAACAAGCAGAACGTGAGTTTCCGCATCAATCAGCTACCAAGATACGATTCCAAATTGGTTAATATTAAAGAAAAGTGGATAAGAGATTCGTGTGAGCTATTAATGAATCATTCCTCTCCATTGAAGCTAGAGAATTGATACGTATGAAGAGGAGTTAGATACGGTCACATTTCCAGAGGAGAGTCAGGATGAGATCGCAGCTGTCCCGGAACAGAAGAAGATTTAGTAAAGAGTGCCAACTTCCGGACAGTTTGGCAGAGGTGAGATCGGAAGAGACCATAACAGGTTCTTTCCAGGACACCGTAGCGATAAAGATTTGGACCTAGGATCGGTTGTATCGCACATATTCAGATGGCTAGAGGCCACCATCGTTGACGTGCTACATTACGAGTGGCCATATTGGTTGGTAAGGAGATGTTCAGAGAGGCGTCAGAGCGGGACGGTTTCTATCATTACTCCTAACCAGGCCGTCGAGCCGAGAGATCGTAGGATTGGTAATCCACAAAACAAGTACCCAGAGATAGAGGACGCCAGACCGTGGGCAGGAGGCAAGTAGATATTCTTGCTCTGCCAACCTTAGGGTGCACTGACACCTTTCAACATTGAAGGAGGTGTACCTCAATGTCATTTGTTGCGATTTGCGTTTTGGTGATTCGGATATCACGTTTCCATCGTTTGATTCTGGTATTTTGATGATTGAGTTTCGTGATTGGTATTTTTGTTCACCATAGCTGCACTTGACGGATATTTCCTATGTACACCACAGTTGCACTTGATTCATATTTTTATACACCAGTTATACTGATTTTTGTTTTTGTGCATACCCGTTGCACTCAATTTTGTTTTGTGCACTTGTTGCACATATTTATGATTTTGTGTATCCCGATACAGTCGATTTTGATTTCATGCATGTTGTATGCATTTGATTTTGACTTATACACTCGGTATAGTTCACATGCACTTTCAGTGCACTGACATAGGTTTTGTGCATGCAGTTGCACATGTTTATGATTTCATACATTTCGGTATTCTCGATTTTGATCTCTTGCATGTTGTATACTGCGGATTTTGATTCATGCCCTCGATGTTATTTTTATGCGCATTCAATACATTGATGAGTTCTCGTGCACCCTATTGCACTATATGCTTTTGTGCGGACCTGACGCACTTGATTTAGATTTTCACGCACACTTGGCGTCCTTGATGTGCTTTTGTGCACACCAGATGCACTTAATCGAGATTTTTCATGCATATCAGTTGCACATGATTGAGATTTTCGTGCACTCTAGATGCACTTGATGTTGTTGTCGTGCACACCTGTTGCACTCGACAAATGTTTTCGTGCACTCCCGTTGCATCCAGTTTTCGTTTTCGTGCACATTCATGGCACTAGGATTTAACTTTGATTTTCGTGCGCACCAGACGCACGTGGTATTATCATGTACACCTATTAGGATTGATTCTTTTCGAGCATCTTGTTTTGTGGTATACTACGTTTTATAATAATAGAGCAGGACTGGTCTGAGAACAATACCTGAGTATTTTTGCATACATTGACATGTACCGAAGAGATTTTCAAAAAGGAGCTAAAGTCTCACTATTTTCCTACGTGTCCATGAGTGACACGGATTTTTACAAGGAAAACCTTCTGAGATATTTTTCAAAAGGCAGGACGTATATCTTAAGCAAAACGTATATAGATATATATCTACTTCTTTACAAAATGAACGTCCACTACTTGTGCCCTGCTACACGTATCGCACAGCGATTTGAAAAGGACTTTGCATAGACTTTTATTCGGTTATTTAGACGGTTTTACAGGGATGTGTACTATATACGTATTATAGTTTTGAGTATATGATACTTGAATTAAAACAGTAGATTTTGAAACTTGCATATGCATCATAACTTCTATGATTGGTATGACGTTTGACGGAGTTTTGATTATTGGGTTTTGCACCCGTTTTCATGCGCACACGTTGCGTTGTGTTATTTCTTGCGTATTCTGTAATTTCGGAGCCCCATTGATTTGATTGATCTGATTTACTGAAATGTTTTAATATTTGGGGGGTTAAATTTAAATTCGGGGATCGAATTTATTTAAGGGGGAAGATGTGACATTTCAGAAAATATAAAATAATATTTTTAGAATTTAAATAATAAAATAATAAATTTCACGAAAATTATACGAGTATGGATTTGAATTTTCGTAGAATGGTATAATTATATACCTATATTTTTGGAAAATATTTGGAAATTAATATGAATTATTAATTATGAAGACATTTATTGGATTTGGGCATTTTATAAATTAGTACACAATTATTTACATACAAGTTTATGTTAAACTTGATTAGTATATTACTAATTATGCATTAAGCCAAATACATTTTTGTTAACCATGTCTAATGTGTCATGACACATTGTATTGTGTTTCATGCATGATTTCATTTTAGTTTGTTGTCATTTTGTTTCAAAAAAAAAGAGAAAAGAAAAGAAAAATAGAATGATGAGGGGGACAAGAAGGTATGGGTGGGAATATGAGAGAGAGAGAGAGAGAAGAGAGAGATATGGTAACCATACTTTTACCTCACCTCATTTTCATTTTCTCATCTCATTTCCATCTTCTTCTTCTTCTTCCTTTACTTCTCCACCTCCTCCACCACCCTTTTTACCACCATACAACACCCCCAAAAGCTCATCAAAACCTCACAAACGCTTCACAAAAACTATTCCTAAGCTCACTACAAACATCATGGTGGGATCAAGTTGGGATTTTGAGCACTTTGGACCATCTAGGAATTTTCTTGATGTGCTCCCTTGAAGTAAAACACTCGCCCTTGTTCAAGTATTTAGTTTCCTAACCTCCTATATCAGTTTAGAGTTAAGAAGCTATTGTTTTATGAACTTAGATCTTTGTTGGTTTAAATGAGTAGTAGTGATATAGTAGAGAGCTTATAGAGTGTTCACTATCCTTTAGTGATAGAATTTCTAATCTGAAACGGGTTTAGGATATTCAAAGACGAACTTAGAATTTTCCGATATCGGTTTTTTGATGAAATGTGGTGATCAATTAGAATCTGGGATGAATTGGGGACTATGAAAATTTTATTGCATACACACTGAGATGTGTAGACACTTAGGAAGCTACCCTAGAAGCACGAGCCCCCACTTCCCTTTCTTGGCCACCGATTTAATCTTTTTGGCCACAAATTACGGCCCGATGTAGGAGTTAGGATTTGGATTTTGTTCTGTAGCACACACATATGATAACTAGACCTGCCCTATATGCAAAATGTTCTAATTTCACCTTAGGTAAAATCTGGGAGTGTTTTACTAAGTTTTTTATTTTGTTTTGCGACTTTTGAAAACTTGGACTTTGATATTTGAGTTTTGACTCGGTCGCTTGACGTCCGTACGTCAATGCCGGAGGTTGTTTTGTTGTTCTTGCATGCGTGGACCATAGGTTCTAACCTATGTACGCTTCTCTTGCCGTACCGCTTTTCAAGAGTTGATTTTGATTTCGACACGATGTGCTTTGACTTGTAGGTACATTTGCGTGAACTTTCGAGGCGACGAAGGAGAACAAGGTGTTCATCGACTTTGGCTGGAGCAAGGATAGTAGGTGAGTAGATATTTATCTACGGAGGAAGTCGGGTGAATGGCGTATAGCACCCCCGCAACCATAGTACTAGGATATCAGAGATACAGTATATATATATATATATTTATATTTATATATGTATACTAGCTAATAGGGTTCTGGGATACTATAAACCATAGTAGTGTACGTGTAGGAAGGTATATCCCTAGTTCTAATTTTTGTTAGTTCATGAGTTATAGGTACATACGCTTATATATATAACCATTGTTGGATATGTATGCCCTAGAGGCCATTATTGTATAGTACTAGTTTGTATATTACATTTTAGAAGCTTGGGATATATACATGGATTGACGACAGTCTTGCTCGATATTGTAGTATGCTACTTGGTTTGTATCTATCTTAATATGTGTATATGTTTCTTTTAACATATCGCTAATACATATTGATGGAGCCCTTAGGATGTTTGCTTGACTACCGGCGTTGTGATGGCGATCACACTAGTGGGGGCTGGGTAGTCTATAAGCACATCCTTATACAGGTCCCTAGTCGTAGGATTATCAAGACAGGGTATCGATACTCCAGAGTAGACTGGTGCATACGCTTCTCATCCCAGCATGGGAGATGGTCTGTCCCACAGCCATCAGTACGTCGTACTGGAGATAGTATGCAGGTGCTCGTTAGGTTACGAGTACACTGGACAGGACTCGTCGGGAACTGTTGGTTGGTATTATACTTATCGTCAGTTAGCAGTTCCCAGGTGACATGAGTATAGCTTAGTCCGTTGACTTGACACTGCTACTTCGCATCAAGTGTGTTCCCACCGTTCTTTGATTGCTACCCTACCACGGCTCTATTGAGTCGTGCAAACAGGTAGTAGTTGGGTGCAGTCCCGAAGCACTTGAAGGCAGTGGCGGTTAGACAGGATTCGTCTCTCCCGGTATTGGGGGTTGATATCGCACTGTGTCTAGGAGAGCCATTACATAAAGCCCCTGGCCAGGGCAAGTGAGATTTACTGGTAAGTGTTCCAGTAGTTTCTCAGGGTGTTCTGGGCTACACTCCGACATGACTTATACCGCTATTAGGGGTTTGACGTTTACCACCCCCTAGGCCCGATATGCAATAGTCTTAGATGAACAGACCGGACTATACGGAGATTGTCACAAATAGGCTCAGAAGGAGTTCGGATGGGTTTTACTCATCGGCCTTCTTATCGACCGATACCTAGATAGCCATTACACACAACTAGTGCCGCTGACGTACTTGTGGTTAAACCCACTGCCAGAGTACTGTCGAGTCTTTAGAGTCCCACACAGAGGGTTGTTCACCTTTGGGCGAAACGATGTAGAGGTCGTATGGTTTTACGACAGGGTTCGTTCACATATGCGTACTTGTGCTTGTTTGGTGTTCGGGCAGTTGATACTAGTGGGCATTGGTTTAAGCCAGATCCTGGTATTTGATTTTGGGTTGGTTCAGTCTCATTGTATTCGTGTTTTTCGGAACACGGATGCGGGTATATGTATACAGTTGACAGAGACAAAGAAGGAGACACATCATTAGGGTTTTGACCATTGACTTGATTAAAACCATAATGAGATGAAGGAAATTGATTACTAATTTTAATTAGAGATAATTATGTCATGGTTATTTAGTTTGACCATTTGACTTGTTGACCATTGTTGACTTAGATATTTTTGTTAAGCAAAAGATATTTTGCTTAGCATTAATGGTGACATGATAATGGTCAAATCAAATGAACCATCATAATTTTGCTAATTAAAATTATTATTCTTTTATCCTAATATGAGAGCTATCTTTTCATTATTCACATATACATTCTCTATCATAGCTCTCTCTCCTTCATCCTCTCTCTCAAGCCCTCATCTCTCATGTGTTGAGAATTAAGGGCCATTGAGACCAAACCACTAAAATCCCTCTCTACTCACTCTAGGGTTCTTAGTCTAGCACACCAAGCACCCTAATTACTTCATTGTTGAGGTTGGAACTCAAGGTAGAGGCTTTCGGGTGGATCTTCTTTGACGTGGAGAAGCCAGTGAGGAGGAGCCATCTACAACCACTCCAAGGAGCTCACAATAAGGAGAAGCACCACAGAAGAGAAGGAGTTCAAGCTTGAGGTATAACTTTCTATCATAGTAGATAGAACTTTTTTGTGCTAACTAGGTTTATGGTAAAGATCCGGTTTAGGGTTTATTCTAGCGCCAAGTTTTGTATCGTAGTAAAAATTTTGTTCCGCATTTGGCCATGGAAGTTGGCCGGGGCGCTAGTGTAACCCTTCAACCATGAGGATAATTACGAGATGATATGATGAGATGAGGATATGATGGAATAAAATGACACGAGTCGATATGTGTTGATATGAGGATGCGAGGCGATATATATATGCTATAATATGACATGGCATGACACGATATGACATGAGATGATATATATGATGATATGAGATGAGGTGATGTACGTGACTATAGATCCGTACTATTGATCGATAGATTATACCTTATGTGATATGTTGAGGATGAATCGCCGACACACACACACACACACACACACACACACACTCGAGAAATATTGATTAAGATCATTAGGTAGATATTAGGATATATTTATAACCATACCTATTTTCAAAACTAACGAATTGTTAGGCACTTTTAAATGATAATTTCAAGTAATGCTACGGATTTTCAAATAGTATCTTTTTCTAAAACAACGTAGCCTTTAATTTCAAAAACAACGATTCGTACTATTTTAACTTTAACTGTATAGCGTATACATAGTTACATATTTTATACTGTTCACGCTACGTTATCTTGTTTCCGCAAACGCTCGTGCTATTTTTTCCCCTTGCGATATATATGCCATACGCTTCGTGTACTTACCTTATTATGACTTTGTCTGCTAGAACATATGCACCATTACCGATGATGCGCATGTTGCACGTACACCTACTTGCCGGCTCACACACACATCATCGGTAATTGCCATGCCACGTACACCTTAGAAATTGCTATGTCGTTGTATTGTTCCCTAATTTGTAGAATTATAGTTATTGTTTAGTACTCATTACCGCACATGCTAGTTTAGATATTGCACTTCCTTACCTAGTTACACGAAATGCTTATATGAAAACACCTGATATACTTTACAGTACTGTTCTGTGCTTTTACTTACTGTACCCTTATGGTTACATGCTTATGAGATTCTATTTTCGTGAGATTTCTGGATTTGAGAAATCGCAGATATATTTTTAAAGTCTTATAATTGTTTTAAAAACGTGGTTTCTCCTGATATGATATTTCGACGTCCACCATGAGTTTTCTCGGTGCTGAGCTATGATGATTACCCGATTCGAGGAGTGAGGAGTCACCACCTGCGGGTACATGGTGGACCCGGTATGGTACCCCAGGGCAAGAAGATCATAAAGAAAGGCGTTGAGCCCGGCAGGGAACACTACCTACCGGTGATAGTTTTGGATTCGGCGGATATCCGGAGAATACCGGCCGGAGTGAGATGAGACAGATAGATATGAGGACCGATCTGATGAGACGGTGCCTGAGATACGAGGATTTACGTGTCGATGCTAGACACGGGTTTTGTGATGATTTCGAGTGTCGATACTGGGAACTCAGGTTTTATGATGATTTGATGTGTCGTTGATGGACACACGTTGGATGATACACATACATACATACATATGACACACATGACTTGGTACCATATATTGATACAGGCACGATGTTATTATTATTACACTTATGTATACACGATCACCCTAGATACCACACGGTACGATATTATTATATTACAGTATGACCTAGAAGATCGTTATGCATTCGATTTTTACTTGCTGATATTTTCTACTCACGAGTTGGCAACTCACCCCTGTTATGCCATAGTTTTCTTGCAGGACCGACCGCTTGGATCAGTTTTGGTTTGCTGGCACATATTTTCTTCTGGGTGATTTGCATTGGTAGGTGGGTTACTCCTCGGATCGTAACCGCTGTTGTATACATTATTATTCAGTTATATCTACTTAAAAGCTCCATCAACCAGACTGTGTATATTTGGTAGACTTAGAAACTACAGACTTGTATATTCTTTCCGATTTAGAGCGAGATGTATGTATTATTTTTTATTCTGGGTTTGATGATGTTTTAGTTTCTTTACTTTCTTTTCTGTGTTTGATCTTCGCCTTGGACGTTGTATATTTGTATTTGTGTGGTTGTTTCCGCCAATTGGCGAAGAGCTAGCTCCCGCTTGGGGATGCCTATATTATTGTTGTTATATATTGGTTTTAGATCAAATTTTCAAAGGAGGTGCTGCCCAAATTTCAAATGACGAAAATGTTTTCAACTATAGTATACAACCCACTTGTATTTTCATATAACATTACTTATACTTTTAAAGAAAGAATTTGATTACATTATACCTTTATTTTAAAACTTCACCTCCACTATTTTCCTAAAATGTTTTAGATTTCCGCGCTTTCGGCTTACTTGGGTTACGGTGGGGTCCTATACGCTTCACGTGATCTAAGTTCCGGTCACGTGCCAATTTCCCGGTCATGACAGTTGCCCTATAGAACCCAGCTACTCGAGCACTCCACCGCAGGGTTTATCTTAGTACATAAAAGAAAAAATATACAACAGTGACATCGATCTCAACCCGGTCGTGTCCTAATAAAAGAATATACAAACTGGCAGAAACAGCAGTCCACATGTCGGACACTCGTCCCGCAATAATGACTATACAAATGAACTTCCTATTTTTTCATTCAAGATCCCCTAATTTCCAAATATTCCAAATTAGGGTTTTCTAATCTAGGGCTTCTCTTCCCTCTCGGTCGAATTGGCTATATATTCAAATTTCAGTTCCTCAATCTTATGTACAGAATTATAAGAGTCCATATTTAATTGGTTGCAGCTATGTTAGGTGGGAGAAAGACCTCACCAAGAATTTCATTGCATTTGGGACGAAAAGAATTATAAGCCCCTGAATTAAAGAGAATTTTTTCCGAGATGAAGGGAAAAATTGGTTCAAGAACTTTGAAGCTTTAAAATGGGATTTTGAGGTGATTATGCATAAAATGGAACTGTTAGAGAGGAACTTGGAAGCAACAAGTGGAAACTGGCAAATTAATGGAAAATTTCAACTTCTTGTAGGCATTTGTACATTTGCTTTTGTGTTTTATGTGTGTTAATACCATGAAAATGTTTTTGAGTTGTATTGTTTTTTGTTAAAGTAATATTAATGTATGGAAGTTCTGTAATGGATAATATAGTATATTTTGAATTTTATAAAACAGGTTTTGAGGGTAATATATGTCCTCTACCAATGTGTTGCCGTTAATCCCTGACGGTGTTAACAGAATATTCTAAAAAGATACTCTTTTGTCAATTGAGGAGGTAATATGAGTAACTTATAAGTTTAGGAGGTTAAAGGTAAATACTAACTATGAGGGATAGAGAAAAATATTAAAATATAGGAGGCTAGCGGAAAAAACCCTAAATATATAAAAATTTAAATTACATAATTAACAACTCCTTTTATTTTTTAATATTTTTATTAAATTTAGTTATACACGAACAAGATGACGTTATATATTTATTCATATGAGGGTATAAACCGGTTCCATCCAATATGATTCAAGCCTTATTGGAAGGTTGTCCCAATTTATGTCTTATATCCATGCATCTCTCATAGTTTTTTTAATGTGAGACTATGTTATCCGCATCTTTCAATACTTCCCCTCACGTGCAATATGGTTGTCAACATGAATCGTACAACACATGTAGAAGCTGGTCTCTTAGAAACAAGTAGATGGTGCAATAACGACACATCATGCAACATGATTGTCTACATGGATCGTAAACACATGTAGAGGCTAATCTCTCATAGGCAAGTAGACGGTGCAATAATGGCATAAGGAGGTTAAGTCTATTAAAGGTATGTAGACGGTTCTCTCTTAGAGATGTCATTAAGTACAAATCTACGAATGTTATCAACCTAGCTCTGATACCATATTAAATTTAATGCTATACACGAACGAGGGGACGTTATATATTTATTTATATGATGGCACAGACGGGCTTTCAACATAAGCGGGTTCCATCCAATAAGATTCAAGTCTTATTGAAAGTTTGTCCCAACTTATGTCTTATACTCATACATCTCTCATAGTTTTTTCAAGATGGGACTATGTTATCCACATATCTCAACAATTTTATTAACTTAATCACATGCACGGTGCGCGCTAAAAAACAATTTATTTTAACAACTATTTTCTTTACTCAAATTTTAGAAACCCAAAAGAGAGCTCTTATAAGCCTTAATTTCGATTAAATTTCGATTAAATTTTCTTTACTCTTGTTGCTTATGTCCAAATTATAAATTATATGATGTCTATATGAAAACGAGCATGGTCTATATATAGTAAGATTAACCACATTTAGAAAAATAAATAAAAACAAGTATATAATGGTATAACCTATTTTGATTAATTTTTTAAAAGATAATTTTAAATGATTTAAAAAGCTGATATCTTATTAAGCCTAACTTGAAGAAACAATATTATTACAGGCATGAATATACGGGTTAATTTTATAAGTCTCTATCGAACCTTTAATGTTTTTGAAACAGTAACTTTGAACTTCTAAAATGCTATTTACCAGGGTATTTTCATAAAAAAATGTCATATTCAGTTTATTTTGGAACTATTCAGTCCGCATACAAGATCATTTTGAGATCAAGCAGTGCGCGGCAATGGCAGCGTCAAGATATATAGTCAGGTAGGACGGGAATTTTCGACTCTCATAAGCAATTATAAAGAAACTTGGGACTTAAATCGCTAATTAAATTCATTATTCTGTAGTTTTAAAGATTTATTTACACAAAAAGGTTAATTTTGGCTTTAGACAATGTAGCCATCATTTTTTTTAATACGCTAGCAACTATAAGACATCATCACCCACAAACAATACAAGTCCATTAAAATAGTTGTTATCCATTTAAACCATTAGAAATAATTTTATAAAAAAGAAACATGAAAAGAGCAGCAGAAACCCAAGCATTCCTTTCATTTACTAATCCTCCTGTTTTTGAACTTCTATAAATATAATGATAAATAAATAGAAGAAATCGATAAAATTATTTTTATACAATATGCAGAAGCTAGCTTCAAAAAAAGAGTTTCCTAATTCGTTTCAATATATACTAGATTACGACATGTGCTAGGCATATAATTTTTCCCCCTTCTGTTTACAAAATTAATTTATTTGATGTACGCATATTATTAATTATTCTTTTAAGGAAGGAAAAAATGTATTATTCTTTTAGGGAAGGAAAAAAAATGTAAACAGGAATCTCACCATCAAAAAGTTTGTGGATCGTAGAAATAAATAATAAGAAAACAATAACTAGATGCAACCTCACAAAATTCTAAAAATTGCATGTGGATTGTAGAAAATCATTAATTTAGGTACTGTGCAACATCAGAAACAAATTAATATACGAGGTAAAGGATTCATAGATAACCATTACTTGTATCGAGATATATGTCGCGCTACAATTCTACAAATAAGAAACATTAGGCTTAAAGAATGTGGTGTGTTGATTTTTATGGCATTTAGTTTCTGCCAAGCTGTAGAAAGAGAAAAAAATTAAAAGATGTTTGATTTTGTCTAACATTAATGATATAGCCGACATTTCAAGCATAACGGATATAAATTTATGGGCTAACTTGCACGTAAATACCCAAAATTTCACCGTTTTGACAGATTAATACCTAAGTTTCTATGAGTAGTAGATAAACACCCAACTTTTTACTCCGTTTGCACAAAACTACTTATGTGTGATATCTGAAGGTGGTATAACGATTATTTTGCCATTGCCGTTACTTTTTTAGTTTAAATGCTTGAGTCAAAGATAGGTATTTAAATGCAACTCATAAAAATTAGGTATTTATCTGTGAAATCGATGAAACTACAATTTAGCCAAATTTAATTGCAATGTTTTTTTTCTAGGAAAGTTTTTTTTTTATGAAAGGCCTTAAACAATTTTCTTAGAGGGAACAAATAGCAAGTACATAAACCCCATGTGTACTTGGCGTGGAAGAGTAAGAATTACACAAACCATACAAACTTAAGGAAATAGCCGAAGATGCAAATATATGAGCCGCTTTATTCTGTGTACGCCTTATGAAACCAATCGTCACTTGAGAGTCGGCATGAGTAGCCATCGACATTCATAGATAATTAGAGCAATTCTTTAAGGGGAAGTTAGCATGGAAGATTTGATCCATTCTACAACTTTGCAAGCATCACTTTGAATATGAAGAGAATTAGGAGTCAACGTATCAGTGTATCTGAGCGCTTACAAAATACCAATGGCTTCAGCAATGAGGGGATGTCATCCGAGCATAAAGAGCGAAGTTTACTCTCCTTATATTTGTTTTTCCTACGAAAGTTACCAACATTTTGTCGATAAAACTGATATTTGTACTACTGAAGAGAAAGAGCTTAAAAATGACTGTTGGGTAATCTTCAGATTTTTTCAATACCACAGAAGCTTTAAATTGTTCCGGCCAAAGTGTTTAAGAGAAATATAATCTTGTTAATTACATAAGATGCATGGACCAATCAACAACTGTAATGAACATATGGAAGTCAATACTTCTATCTACAATGTCAGAAATTTTATCCATAGCGCTTTGTCTAATAAATTTTTTAATAATTAATTTGTTAATGAAAAAACATAACAATTTGTTTTAATTTTTTAAAGAAAAGAATAGTATATTTTGCAACACTTTTTTTTACAGACAAAAGTAGCTATACATCCAAATTTGGCTCAAACATGCATGCATCCATTAACGCTAGAGTTTCCCAAATAGGTAGAAAAATAATAACTTTTAATTTATTTACCCTCTTGGTGGTAAAGAATTAACTGTTCAAATATTATGCAGCTATTAAACAAGAAATTGTTATTTGTAAATTTATTTACCTGTTTTGTTTCGCAGGGTTGCATCAGTTCCCTCCAATATCTCACAAATGATGTGAAGTTCACCTTTATGGAAAAAATCACACATTTTCTTCAAAACAGCAAAAACAAAATTTATAGATCAAAAAGGTTATTTCCATCAAGTATTATGATCTTGTTTAAAAAATAAAAATCCTGTCTTCGCTTATATATGCTTCTTTGTTTATACTTTATATATCTACATTACTGTAGTAAAGGGAAACCAATGACAGGTTTTGAAATTCATATAAAATGCAAGAGTGAGGAAGTTCAATCGCATGCCTCATGAAACATGTGTGATATGTCTCACAGAAGTCCTCTCTTTGATTGATTGTGATTCCAGGTTCATAACTTTTATATTTTTGTACTAGATTTTTAGCCAATAAAAGCTGTTGAAATTCATAGGACCAGACATGAGTGATACGTTCAAAGCATACCATCCTGTTGATGTATGAATGAGAGGTAAAGAGAGATTTTTCTTTTCTTTTTCTTTTTTTTGGGTTTTTTCTTCTGTCTTTATCTTTTTCCCTTTTTTTGGCGCCGGGTAGGCAGGGGGTGGGGGTTGATTTTAGTTTAATTCTCAATTACATTAAAAAGGCATCGAATTCATTAGTTTCTAGGAATATGATCTTAAAAAGGTCGAGCATATGTTTAAGATTTAGTGAAGGCTTATAAAACCATGCTATCATTTTGAGAACAAATTAAATATAAGTCAACTATTATCCAGAAAAAACACTGCACATCTTTTAAAGAGAGAAGACAAAGTAGACCTAAACACAAACCACCACCACCACCACCACCCCAATGCATATTCTCCCAAGTTCTTGGAGAAAAGGCTAAAATTTAATAGAAAGATGAACATTTCTAAATTGGAAAAAATAGTGTCGTGGTTGTGAACATTAGACACAGCCCCATATGGGTTCAGAAGAACCCAGGATTACTGTTGTTCATAGCTACCACAACCCCATTAACCTCTTATAAATTTTAGGGTTTTTTTCGGAATAGGGTATTTTTATATTAAATTTATTAGATTAGGGTACAAAAATTTAAAATTATGAGAATATGGCACTTTTGGTCCACGTAAGAACCCGACCCCACCCCTGTAGAAGAGGGCGGGTTCCCTCTCCTATATGGGGGTGGGGGCGGGTTTTGGGAACCGGCCCCTTTTTTTAAAAAAAAATTTAAAAACAACTATTTAATAAATATCGGCTAAAAAATTAAACAATAATATTGTTGTTGTTTTTGTTCCGGACAATTTTTATTACAGTTCATATAGAATTACTATAAATATGAATCCTGTATACACTACAATAACAAAATGAATAAGTCAAATTTATAATATCAAAAAATCATATCTGTTTGTAAAAGGTAAAGTGTACAAGTTTCTTTACAAGCGTTAACCGATTTTCTTCCGGTGCACTTGTCACGATCTCGAAGGTCCCGCCCCTGTTGACTGTCATGGACATCTGGTCTCATAATGACCTGGTTGTTTGCATAGGCTACATCTGCCGTGTCTTTGCTGAGGATCAGCATCCATTGTCATTCGATCTCGACGCACTTTAGGTCTTCCGGGTCCTATATTTTTGTCTGGCGGTAATACAGTCGGTGTTTGTCTGTTCCTAGTATATTAGTGCCAATAGCGACTGTCTGGTATAGAATGAAATTTTGGATCGTATTCGCTCTGGTAATTGGAAACTGTATAGTAATAGGAAACAAAATTGTAATGTGAGTTATGCATGCTGCTCGCAGCAGCAATTGCGTGGGCACAAGATAAATGTTGTTACTGGAAAATACCGCATGTGCACGAAGAAAGCCCTTCATCTCTAAAATTTACGGTATATTGATTCACATTACTCCCCGTAACTTGAAACTCCGCTGTGTCAAACCTTTCAGATCTGTAGTATTGTGCTTTGCGCTCTCTTTTCCGGAATATATCTTCGTAATACGCGGTGAGTGGAGTCTCCATCACCAAGGACTTCTCCCTTCTTTTCACAAAGTAAGTATTCACTCTGAAAAATATTCGAACAATCAACCACTGTATCGGTAAGCCTCTAACACCTTTAAGGACACCGTTGAAGTTTTCAGACATATTAGTGGTCATTAGTAGATATCTGCATCCATTATCATGTGCTTGTGACCACATGTGTACCGGATACTCATCTAACCACGCTTTCATGGCTTGTGTAACACCCGAGCCCAATAATACTATTTCTATTACTGGTTGAGTGTTTGACATTGCTCATTTCATTTATCTTGCTTGTTTGGTTCTTGTTGCAAAATTTTAACCGGCTAAGTCAGTTTTGCATATAACAAATTTTAGCACCTAAAATGAAATTAAAAATATCCATATTGGCCTACTCGTCACCCCTAGCCGCGTGGTAGCGTCCGTGCGTCGAGTTTTCATCTCGTTCGGTGAAACGGGCGAGTTTGGACGGCTACGCGCGCGTGCAAGTGTCCGACTTGGGGGCATGCATTTTAATCATAAGACATCTCATTTTAAAATTTGGAACCCGCTTAAAATCCTATTATTTGAATTTCAAATATTTGGATGCAACCCGGACGCGATTTGGAAATGTTTCATTTAGCGCCAAAATCCCAATTTAATTAAATATCTAAAACTATATAATATATCCATTCTGTTAAATATTTAACCAATTAAATATTCAGAAATCCCTTTTAAATCCTTTCTGTTCTCGTGATCAGCCAATCACGAGGGATTTTATCCCTCGTGGGCCCGTCTCTCTCTCTCTCTGTCTCTCTATCTCTCCTCTCTCTTTCCCTCTCCCTATCTCTCTCTACCTCTCTCTCTCTCCTTCTCTGTCTCTCTCTCTCTCTTCCTATAATCTCTCTCTCTCTCTATCCTTATATATTTCTTCCTTCGTCTTCGCGAGAACCCCCACCGAACCCACGCGAGCCTAACCCAAGCCTCGTCGTAACCCTAGCCAGCCTTGTTCCCCGTCGCCGACGCCGCCACCACCATCGCCCTTGCCCCCGCAGCCTCGACCGCACCTCCTTCCTCCTTCCTCCCTTCCTTCCAGCGCCTGCAGCCAGCGCCTTAGCCACCTGCACCGTCGCTGTGCTTGCCGCCGCCGCCGCCTCTCGTCGCCGACGACGTCAACCTCTCCCCTTCGCCCTCTTCCTGACCTCGACACCTTCCTCCTCCTTCCGTACGCCGGCGCCGCAACAGAACCCAAGCTGCAACCCACCACCTTCTCTGGTTCGCCGGAAAACGCCGCCGTCGACTCTCGTCGTCGTCACCCGCGCCACCGCCGACCACCTCCTCTTCCCCTGCAACCCAAACCCGGCTTTTCCTCCCCCTCCTCGCAGTACCAACTGATCCAGCAACCTTCAGCCTTCTGCCGCGTTCACTGTTCCTCGCCGGCGCCCCATCGCCGTCGACCCAGTCGCGGTTGCCATCCTTGATATCCCAGTAAGTTTCTCCTGACCTCTCCCCTTCCTTTTTCCCTTCGCTGGTCACTTTTTTGTCCGTGCGCAGTTTGCTAACCGTCGTCGCTGTTTTGACATTTCGCCGGAATCCGGCCATGCCGACGACTTGACCCGACTTTCCAGCGAGGTACTCCGGTCCGCGTGGTCCCGCTGTTCATTGTTTGGACTCGATCCGTGACCCGTGCTTCCGTCACGTGTTTTCCGCCGAAGTTACGTTCGTTTTTCCCGGTTCGCGAAACCGTCGAGGCGAGTATTACTTGCTACATGCTATGACATATATCATGATACTGTAACCTAGAATCACGATTGCCGCTTTAACCCTAATAACGAAACTACCGGTTAATCATTTTGCTGTTTAAAGGACGATAGCCGTACACATATAGCTTTATTACTTTCTGTTATTGATATTGCACTACCTTGTGATTATTGCACCCCAAGGGTGCTCGTACCTGTTAATATGATAATACAACTGCACTATATTAATGCACCATTGTGACTAAATGAACTGTTATTGTTGTTTACTTTATTTCCTGCTGTGATTCCTTATTCGATTATATACCTGTTGTGAACACACCCTCGATTGCGTCACATATTGACCTGACCTTGATACACATGACATATACATATATCGATGCACCGGACATGGTACCCTTTACTATCAACTCAACCTGTTGTACCATGACCTGACCTGTTACCTGATCTCATGCCTAATGCCAACAAACCTGACTTGGGGTCCTCATGGACCATTCCTGTTGTCTATCCAGACAAACCTGACCTGTTACCTGATCCTGTGTTGGCATTAGTCCTTGATTCCTGAATACCTGACTTCACACACATAACTTGGGGGTATGGGGAAATCAAAGATGAAACCGACTTGTAACTCAACAGTTCGATACCTGTTCTGATCAGTTTTACGGGCTAGGCCAGCCCTGGAGTGATGATGCTGACATCACTCATCCATCCTGCTACTTGTTACTGCCTAGCGGCACGTCTCGGATTCAGCCCCGAGAATCTTGACCGTGGTCCCGGGCATGCACGGGATACTATTGAGTTACATCGATGAGTCATCAATTGATTTCAAAGACTTTAGAATAGAAAACCTGATAAAACAATTTAGTTACCCACTGTACCCTACCCTGCACTGCTTGTTTCATATTACTGCTTTATTCATGTTTATTTTCTGCATTGCTTATTACCATGTTCATATTATATTATTGATTGACATGACGCGCTGACGTCTGGGTTTTGCATGGCCCAGATTCTTTACCACTGTCGCCGACCGAGCAGGAGTACTTCAGCCAGCAGGCTGATTTATGAGTTCTGTAGTGATTAGTTTATTTATTGCATTTTATTTCCAGATGTGAGCCCGCATTATGGGACGTACTTTTCTATTTTGTATTGGATCATTTGCTTCCGCACTTATTTATTATTGACTCTTGTTATTCTGGATTTGGACATGTGTTAGATAGTTTTTATCTTGTTCTTGATATCTCTACAGCCGTAATGTGACATGGATGGATACTTCCTACCCACAGGTAGCATGGTTGGCTATGTCACGTGCCCAATCTTGCGTACTCTGGGAAGCGGGGGCGTGACAGCTTGACTCATCTCTCCAATTTTCGTCATGTACATGTCATGAACATTAGAGTCAGACACTTCACCAGCTTTGTACATAAGCTTATGTAGATCTGAATTTTTTAATTTTCTATCAAAATTTTGCCTGAAGTGCCGCAGGCAAAACCTATGTGGGATCGTCGGAAATACAGCTCTCATTGCAGCTGGTATTCCTAGATGTCTATTAGATATGATGCATAAATCTGTTTTATCAATAACAGATGGGATGCTTTTGAGTTGACGGAAAAACCATGACCAAGATGATGTATTTTCACCCTCGACAATAGAAATCCCAATGGAAATATACTGTTATTAGCATCAACACATGTAGAAATTAACATGCAACCTCTGTACTTACCATATAGATACGTCACATCCACGTACAATACCGGCCGACAGTGTATGAAACCAACCGTACAAGGAGAAAAGCACCAGAAAATTCTTTGAAACCTGAAACAGCCATCGACATCTGTTTCTGTGGTTTTTAACCGGTATACGGACCCCGGATTTGATGCTTTCATGGCTTCCATAAAAGGGACCAGTGAATTGTACGAGCTTTCCCAATCCCCAAATATATTGCATAAAGCCTTTCTACGAGCATCGCATGCCTTCACATACGAAATCTGAATTTTGTGCTCTCCGATAACGTAGAGCCGTATCTCTTGGGGAGTCATCGCCACATCTGTACGGATTAGTGGCATGATTAGTGAGAAAATGTAAGATGAAGTGCAAATCCTGTGATCTTTTAACATAATAGAATTGATGTAAGTATGTTCTTGGTTGTATTTTGTGACCTTCCAAGCTTTGGCTCTTTTGGAACAACATGCATGCAATCTCCACTTACATTCAGGAGCTTTCGTACATATCGCAGTATAGTACGTCTTATTTGACTCTTCAGTTTTAAATGTAACGTTTTTTTTAATAGCCCACGACTTCAGCTTACAAATAAGATCTCCTTTTTCCTGAAACATATCCCCAACAGTGACGCAATCTTTGCTTGCTACTATCGCTTCCAAATAGGGTTCAGTATTTATTTCTGCCACGGCTAAGTCTACCCAACTATCATCTTCCAGCGGATCGAGACCGGGATCTTCTAGTTCGACAAAATCATTATTCACAGCCATATCATCAATCAATGTTACTTCATTCAATCCAGCGGAATATTCCACGCTATCCTCCCCTTGATGACCTTCATCGATTTCATCATCATCACTGCCACACATATCAATGTCACCCATAGCAACATAAGGCTCGGGTGCAATATATGATGGTTGAGGTTGATGTAATGTGGATGGTTCGGGGTGAAAAGACCGGAAAGATGTGGACGGACATGCTTGGAATGCGCTACTTGGATCGTGTTGGAATGATGCAGAGGTATGGGAAAATCTGCGTTTAGTATATAAATTGTTCTTATATAATTTTTCCTTAATATTTTCGTATTACGAAGAATATAAACATAATCACCACTTGTTTCAGATTTATTTACCTTTGGAAGGTTGTATATGGTAATCCTTGTTGTTCTTCAGGGGTGCATGTAACTGCAGCAGTCGATTGGGAAAACCTGTATTCAATATATAAAATATATTAGTATTTTGGTATTACAAAAGGTGGATTTATAAAATGTTTACCCTTGAATTTGAAGGTTTAAATAATGTTGTGTATAGTCATATCCAATGAGACTAACGGTATCATCGTTAACCATGTGACCGTACCCCCAGGAACTACCTCCAGTATTACCATCAAAATTGCCCGTTGGAGCGACATCTGATACTTCCAATTGTTCTTTCTGAACTAAAAGTTCAAATGAATGCTGGGTGTTTGCCAGACCGAAATCTATCATCGAAGATATTGATGTATCGTCTATAATTTCAACCAATGCATTTCCACTAAACATAGGCCATATACAACTTAACTTAAGCTTAATTTCATGGAGATCGTATTTCGTGATTTTAAACACTTTATTCTCGATTTCATTATAAGTCGTTGATGGTTCTAATCGCATAATTCTTGTGCACCCGCCCATATACTCGGGACCTTGTGCACTTGTGATAATCTGGCCATCGTATTTACATACAACAAATAAACTTGAACTTGCCATTATCTGCATCAAACAATATCAAGCCCGTGAGTTTTCTATAGGTAATATAGCGAGAAAGGCACATGCAAGTTCATGGTATTTTTGTGTAATTTTGGTGTACGATTTATTTAGCACAAATTTTAAACAGTTCAAAAGTAAATGAGATGAGTAATATTTTAAAGTTGTGTTAGATTATTTGTGTGATTTATTTGGCATAGTAAGTGATAAAATTCATTTTAAAAGAATATTCTAATGCTAACTCCATTTTAAATTGTTATCGTTTTAAGAAGCGGTTTGAGATGAAATGAAGAAGAGAAAGATGGAACTTACGGGTTTTCGAGCTTTGAAAAGAGGGGGAGGGGAGGAGATCTTCGTGAAATCGTGGTAGTGTCGAGAATGACTCCGGTCTTCGAAAGAACTAACTTGAATCGAGCTAACTCCACTTAACTAGTTTAACTCCTCTTGAACTTGGAAATTTTTAGAGAATTTTTGCTATAGATTTCAGAATAAGAGAAATTGGAGTGGAATGGAGAGCAGATGGAGAGGAGAGAGAGCCGTTTTTATAGGAACACGCCCGCATAAAAATATTGAAGGGGGCGCGTTCTAAGAACCCGCCCTCTTCTTTTCAAAATGATAATTATTATTAAAGGGATTTGACAGAAATGATAATTATTATTGAAGGGATATGACAACACAAAAAGAAAAAAACAGAAGAGATAAGGGCGGGTTCTTGGAACACGCCCGCATAAAAATATTGAAGGGGGCGCGTTCTAAGAACCCACAATTTAAGAAAAAAAACAAAAGGGAAAAAACATAAAAGATGAGGGCGAGTTCTTGGAACACGCCTGCATAAAATTATTGAAGGGGGCGCGTTCTAAGAACCCGCCCTCTTCTTTGCAAAATATAATTATTAGTTCTGTTTGATTTGACAACACCATTTAAGAAATAAACAAAAGGGAAAAAACATAAAAGATGAGGGCGGGTTCTTGGAACACGCCCGCATAAAATTATTGAAGGAGGTGCGTTCTAAGAACCCGCCATCTTCTTTGCAAAATATAATTATTAGTTCCGTTTGATTTGACAACACAATTTAAGAAGAAAAAAAAAAGGGAAAAAACATAAAAGATGAGGGTGGGTTCTTGGAACACGCCCGCATAAAATTATTGACGGGGCGCGTTCTAAGAACCCGCCCTCTTCGTTTCAAAATTATAATTATTAGTTCTGTTTGATTTGACAACACTAAGAAAAAAACAATGAGGAAAAGACATAAAAAAACACAAAAAAACAAGAATTATAATTTGATTTGACATGACATCAAAACGTATCACTCTGTTTGCAAAGATGAGGACAGGTTCTGAGAACCCGCCCTCCTTTCCCTATAAAAACGCATCCTCTTCACTATGATTTTCGCTATCTTTATTTCACTGTCTGTGTCCAAATTCCCTTCTAAACCTTTGTCTCCTATCTAAATCTTTCAGTGACCATAATATCAAAATAATTTCAATGGAGAATCAACCGTTCGATAAATCACTGCTCGTAGATCAAAACGAACATAGATCTTTCAGTATATTACACGAGGAGGAAAGATTCAAAACTTATTCAATTTGTTTTAATTCTCATTTCTTTAATTCTAATAGTTGAAAATAATATGATTAAATTCTGCAGGGTCGTAACATTTTGGAAAATTTCATCCTATATAACGAAAGTTCGGGTATAAGACCCCCAAACTCAAGTCTACGTCCTATAAGGTAAATCCAGGTAACAAAAGTGCATGCCTAGATCCCATATAGCCAACCTAGACTCGAACAAAGGTCAGACCAAACGCTCTGATACCATTTCTAAGTTGATGAAGTTTCTACTAAATACAAGAGTATATGAATAATCAAGAGTCGGTACGATACAATAATAACCCACTTACCAATCAATCAATGAAAAGAATGTGTGCCCAAGCCGCTGATAATCCAAGCGGTGAAACCTGCAAGAAACTGTGGCACAACGGGGATGAGTTGCCAACTCAGTGAATAAAAGTACATCTAAAGGTAGAAATCGAAATGCATGACGATACCTATTAGTTCCAGATTCAATTACAGTAGCTAAATGTTTACAAAATCCTAGTTTATTATAAAAAATAATGAAATTGATATTTTTAATTTTCCAAAATGTTACAAGGGTGGAGATAATTTTACAGTCGTCAGTCATAGTTCTGACAAGTGGCAAGTTACCGATTATCGTATAATCGAGCGGATTCGCAGAGCCGGATTTTATGAAGCATCATTGCTTCGTTATATCCAAATCGACCACAGTCTCGTTAACTCTCTTGTTGAGCGTTGGAGAAAAGACACCCATACTTTTCATCTAAGATGGGGTGAGACTGTTGGGTCCCGGCAGCGTCCCGGCCGTCGAAACGCGGCCAAAATGCGGAACAAAAATTTCTAAATCGGCACTACCGCTACCCGAATCCCGGATCGACCTTAAACCCTAAACTAGCAAACTAAACTAAGAGTTAGAATCATTATACCGAGATTATCCGAGTCCTTCGGTCTTCATTCCAAGCTCCTAGCGGCTCCATGATGATGTTTGGTCGCCGGTCTTCCTCCATCTCCGATGATCCACCCGAGGGAAACGGCGCAAGCTCCAACCTCGACGAACGAGGTAACCGACGCTCCAGAGTCGCTAGCTATGCAGAATGGGGGTGTATGGAAGTGTCACTATATTTTCTCTCATCCCTTGAGCTCAAGAGAGCATCCATAAAAGATGAATGAAGGAGGTGATGAAGACTTGACATGAACAAAGAACGGTGTGAACTTGAGAGAATGAGAGAGAGGGCTAGTGTGTAATGTTAATTTGCCAAATGAAAAGCACCCCCATCCAAGAGTGGCCGGCCCCCCTTCTCTCCTCCACAAGAAAAAATGTCATTTCCAATCAAATAAAATATTCACATCATACTTTGCTCCATGCCTCAAAGCCATGCTTTGATACACCTTTTCCACCTCATTTCATAATTTAATTTCTAAAAGAAAATCAAATAAAAAAGGTGGCATCTTCTAGAAGCTATTCCGTATAAAATACGGAATACTTCCCGGTACATGTATCGAAATACATATACACGTATTCGTACCAAAATACGAATAGCCAAGAGAGAAAATAAATAGTGAACAATAATACTAGAATACATATATATAAATACATATGTAAATTATTAAATCAAAAACCTGATTTAATAATCTGGCTTAATCCTAAACCGCTAGTATTATCAACCGTCCGATTAAAGTCTGCGCAGCAAGTGCACATATTTAATCGGACACCCGTATGTATCAACATACAACATGTACACCATATCGCCTGAACCGTGAAAACCCTCTATGTGGGACTCTAAAGACTCGTCAACACGCTGGCAGTGGGTTTAACCACAAGCACGTCAGCGGCACTAGCTGTACGTAACGGCTACCCAGGTATTGAGCGAAAGGGAGGCCGACGAGCAAACTCATCCTGAACCCCTACTGAGCCTGTCAGTGACAATATCCGTACAGTCCGGTATGTTCGTCTTAGAGTATCGCATATCGAGTCTAGGGGGTTGGATAAAGTCAGACCCCCAACAACGCGATATTTAGTGTCGACATGTAACCCATCACCTCCTGAGAAACTATCGATCCTGGATCAATAATCCTCGTCTACCATGGCCATGGATTTGTGGTGATGGCCACCCGTACACAATGCGACATCAACCCCCAATACCGGGAGAGATGAATCCCCGACGATCCGATCACTGCCTCCATGTGGCTCGGGACTGTACCCAACTAAAACCTGTTTGCACGACTCTTTTGAGCCGTGGTAGGTAGTAATCAAAGCACAGTGGGAACTCACACGAGACAAATGACGATCTCAGGTCGGCAGACTAACCTGCACACATGTTACCTGGGAACTGCTATCTGACAATAGGTATAATACCAACTAGCAGGTTCCCGGCAAGTCCGTCCAGTGTACTCATAACCCAATGAGCACCTGTATACTATCTTAGGTGAACAAACTAACACCAATGGCTTGTGAGACCTGGCCACCGCCCGTCGTCGGGGTCTCTATCAGTATACACTAGTCTACACTGGAGTATCGATGCCCGGTCTTGATACTCCTACGACTAGGGACATTTAAGGATGTGCTTATAGACCCCAGCTCCCATATATATGATCGCCATCATAATGCTGACAGTCAAGCAAGAATCCTATGGGCTCTATCAACACGTACATGATGATAAAGACAAACCAGATAGCATACTATCATCTTGAGTAAGACTGTTTCATCGGTATAGGTCCTCACTCAATCATCATAATCACAAGTCCGCGACTATGATAATTGCCTTGAGGGCACTATATCCAACAATCTCCCACTTGCACTTAAGGCCAATTATTGCGATGTCGCATACTCACAGCCTGTGTGATACCGAACACCCAACTTCTCTACTAATCAGTTTTGCAAAGCCCGTTTGCGAAAATAATTGCGTTCGAGAAATAGGCTCAGTGAATGGATCCGCTCCAATCTCCAATGTTTCTTTCTGTATCTCTCTGTATCCCAACTTCGCGGAGAAAACTATCTCCCGAAATGAGTAATACATGTCTTAGAATTTGTCTGGATATCTGATGGGACCCAGTTCTCAAATGAACTCCAAATCCAGCAAACTACTTAGACTGTATCGCCCACTGAATTTAATCAGTATCCTGCGCCATGCCTTTCCTCAGTATTCGCTTGGACTACCCGTCCAACATACTGTCCCTCAAAAGAGGGAAAACCATAACTCTGACAGTCACTCTTGTTGGATATAGTGCCCTCAGAGTCAATTATTAGATCACAGGCACGTGATTGCAATGATTGAGGGAGGACCTATGCCGGTAGGACAGTCTTACTCAAGATGATAGTATGCTATCTGGTTTATCTTTATCATCGTGTACTGCTTTAGGTGACCTTACAGGTCACTATTGCACGTTGATAGAGCCCCTATGATTCTTTCTTGACTACCAGCAGTATGAGGGCGATCATATACGTGGGAGCTGGGGTCTATAAGCACATCCTTAAAAGGTCCCTAATCATGGGAGTTTCGAGACAGGGCATCGATACTCCAGAGTAGACTAGTGTATACAATCGAGACCCCGACGAGGGGCGGTGGCCGGTCTCACAAGCCACTGGTGTCATTTAGTTCACTTAAGATGTATACAGGTGCTCATTGGGTTATGAGTACACCGGACAGGACTCGCCGGGAACCTGCTAGTTGGTATTATACCTGACGTCAAATAGCAGTTCCCTGGTGACATGTGTACAGGTTAGTTCATCGACCTGAGATCGTCATTTGTCTCGTGTGAGTTCCCACCTTGCTTTGATTACTACCCTACCACGCTCAAAAGAGACGTGCAAACAGGTTTTAGTTGGGTACAGTCCCGAGCCACATGGAGGCAGTGAGCGGATCTGCAGGGGTTCGTCTCTCCCGGTATTGGGGGTGAGGTCGTGCTGTGTCTAGGAGAGCCAGTACATGAAAAGTCCTTGGCCAAGGCAGGAGATTTACTGGTAGGTATTCCAGTAGTATCTCAGGGTGTTCTGGGCTGCACTCCGACACGACTTGTACCGCTTTTGGGGGTCTGACTTTCACCAACCCCCTAGGCCCGCCATGCGATACTCATAGACGAACAGACCGGACTGTACGGATATTGTCACTGACAGGCTCAGTAGGGTGTCAGCATGAGTTCGCTCACAGACGTCCCTTTTGGTCAATACCTGTTAGCCCGTTACGTATTGGCTAATACCTCTGACGTGCTAGTGGTTAAATCCACAACCAAGGTATTGACGAGTCTTTAGAGTCCCCCACAGACCAGTTTCTCAAGTTTCGGGGCGAAACGCTGTAGAGGCCGTATGGAGATATGGCAGGGTTCGATCAGATACGTGCGGTATTGCACTGATCGTGATCGGACGGATTTTACTAGCGGGCTTTGGTTTAAGCCAGATCCTAGTATTAGACAGTGTAGATTTTGTCTCTTTGCATTTGTGTTCAGTAGGAATACAAATGCGGGCATGTATATGCAATCACGGGGTTTTCCTGTAATTTATTACGGGATCAGTTTTCTGAAGTTGCCAGTTTGTATTCCGTTCCGGCCAGTTTTCATTTGTTCCTTCCCGGCCGGACTTTTCCGATGGAGGGGGTAATTTGCAATTGTGCAAATTACTTATCGTGGAGGGGGTTTCTTGCATTTGTGGCTTCATGATGGCATCTTTTCTTTTCATGCATCATTACATTCATTAATTGAGATGAGAAAGGATTTGAAATTGATATGAGATTGTTATCATTGCCTTTTGGATGTGATCACCCCTTTGCTTTTACTACTCTCACCTCCCTTCATGTTTTCATTTTATTCCCTCCACCATTTTGTTCATAGTTGAGGGGCCGACCACTATTGGAGATAAAGAGAGAGTTCATTTTCTTGTGGTGGGATTTATTCATCTCATTCTTCATGCTTGCAAAATGATACACCTTCCTCCTCTTCAAAAGTTCTTTCCACCTCCATCATGGCAACTTTCACAACCCCAAGAGACAAAGTTTCTACACTAGTCTATAGCATTCCTTGGACGCGTCGGCCAGCCAACTTCGCTCCCGAGTTGCCTCGGTCCAGAGGTGGGAGCCCGTAAAAGAATCCGGCTACGTGGTGCCCTTTCCGACGAGGAGGTGACGGATGGAGATTCCGCGGGAGATCGGAGTGGAGACGAAGACCGAAGGACACGGATCGCTTGGTATACCTCTCTACCCATCTTTTAGTCTGCTAGAGGCTAGGTTAATGGCCCGATTCGGGATTTTTGTGCGCGGTGGTGCCGGTTTTCTAGTTTGAAAAGTTTTTCGTTTCCGCGTTCCGGCGTCGGATCGACGGCCGGGGCGCCGCCGTGCACTTACATTGGTATCAGAGCCTCGCCATTAACCTAGTCTAGCTTTGTCTAATGTGTTTACATTTCCGATCGAACAAAATTCCAAAAACCGCGTTTTCATGTGCATCAGTTTCTGTCGAATTTTTTTTTGCTCCAAAATTTTTTCAGTACGTTGCAGAAAGTCATGCATGGAATTATAAGCAATCTGGAAAAATTTTATCACGTTTTGCTACAGTACGACCGCGGAAACGCGGCCAAACCCCTGGTTTGGTCGCGGTTCCACGGTTGAAAGAAGTCAACAGAGTGCAGAATTTTTCCAGTGGGCTTATGGGTTAATAATAGGGTTTTTGGAATGTTATTTTTTGGGCCCAGAATTTCTTTGAGTGCTACAGTAGTACTTGGGGCCCACTTGGTAAAATTTGATCGATCGAAAATTTTAAACATGCTAGCTCACGGTATTTACATTATATCTGCGACCGTGAATGTCACTTGATCGGTAAATCCTGTCTAACTGCTATAGCCCGGTTAGACGGATTTGTGAACGTGACATTCACGTTGATGTTCTGTGATTGTACTGTGATGTTACGGATTGGTCATGGGGGATAGCCTGGATGCAATGCTAGTACAGTTTTTTTGTATTATGTACATTTGATATTGCGGGGCGAGCGTCCGACATGTGGACTGCCGTCACTGCCTGTTTGTATATTATTCTTTTGGGGCACGACCGGGTCGAGGTCGATGTACCCGTTGTATGTATATTTTACTTTCTGTACTAGGATTACCCCAAGGTAGAGTGCACGGATAGCCGGGTTCTATGTTAGTGTTTATGCCCTAGAAGGCCATTACTGTATCATACTAGTTTGTATATTACTTAATGGAAGCTTGGGATATTCACATGTATATAACAGTCTTGCTAAACATGGTAGTATGCTACTTGGTTTTTCTATCTTAATATGTGAGTATACGTATTGATAGAGCTCTTAGGATCTTGCTTGACTACCAGCGTTGTGATGGCAGTCACACTAGTGGGGGCTGGGTAGTCTACAAGCACATCCTTATTCAGGTCCCTGGTCGTTGGATTATCGAGACAGAGCATCGATACTCCGGAGTAGACTAGTGTGTACGCTTCTCATCCCAGTTGGGGAGATGGTCTGTCCCACAGCCGTCAGTACGTCGTACTGGAGATAGTATACAGGTGCTCGTTAGGTTACGGGTACACCGGACAGGACTCACAGGGAACTATTGGTTGGTTTTATACCAGTCGTCAGTGAACAGTTCCCAGGTGACATAAGTACAGCATAGTCCGCAAACTTGACACTGCTACTTCGCCTCGAGTGTGTCCCACTATTCTTAGATTGCTACCCTACCACGGCTCAAAGGAGTCGTGTAAACAGATAGCAGTTGGGTGCAGTCCCGAGCACTTGGAGGCAGTGGTGGTTAGACAGGATTCGTCTCTCCCGGTATTGGGAGTTGATATCGCGCTGTGTCAGAGAGCCATTACGCAAAGTCCCTGGCCAGGGCAAGCAAGATTTGCTGGTAGGTTCCAGTAGTTTCTCAGGGTGTAATGGGCTTCCCTCCGACACGACTTATACCGCTATTAGGGGACTGACGCTTGCCGCCCCCCTAGGCCCGATATGCGATAGTCTTAGACGAACGGACCGGACTGTACGGAGATTGTCACATCAGACTCAGTAGGAGTTCGGATGGGTTTCCTCATCGGCCTTCTTATCGACATCTACCTGGGGACCGTTACGTACAGCTAGTGCCGCTTGCGGTCTGTGGTTAAACCCACTGCCAGCGTAGTAGTCGAGTCTCTAGAGTCCCACACAGAGAGTTTCCCTACTCCAGGCGAAACGATATAGAGGTCGTATGGTTTTACGACAAGGGTTCGGACGCATACGTGTGTTTACGCACGTACGACTTTCGGACAGTTTTTACCAGTCGACTTTGGTTTAAGCCAGTTACTGGTATCCGGTTATTGGATTTATACAGTCTAAAGTTTTTCCGTATTTTTGCGGAAAGGAGGGGCGTTCTCATAATTGCGCGAGAAGCTTCTAGAAGATGGTGACTAAGGAGGTTTAGGTGGCATATGCAATGAATGTGATTAGTGAGTCATATGGATGATTCATCCATGTCATTAATGCATCATAAATGATTAATGACTCATGGATGTGAATCATCACTAGATATTATCAAGCATGGTTGTTAAATTTATTTCTTTTCTTTTCTTGATAAAAAGAAATGCTTGATATATATTATGATAACTCATTATTCTCACTTCATTATTATCCTCACCTTCTCTCTCCTCAAGCTCTCCCTCTTCAAACCCTAATCCTCCCCTCTCATGTGTTGAGTACAAGGATTAGTTAGACTACTTAATCCATAACCCTATCTATATTTCACCTAGCTTCTTTGATTAGCACTTAAAGAAGTTTAGTTGCCTCAAGTTTAGAGGCTAAGCTTGGAGTAAAGCTCTCGGGTTGTCACGACCCGAAAGTACGGAACATGACCGGCACTTAAACTACGAACGTCTCGAGACGTAAGTAATCTAAGTAAACCGAAAACCCAGAAATCCAAACCAAGAAAAGTAGTAGAGTGCAGGAAAACCAATTTAAACAAGTAGTTTTAATAGCATAAGCCGAATTATGCGGTTTTTAAGAACATCAAAATTTACTGAAAATTTCGGCAGAGTCTCCTTTGTAAAAACTGGCTCCCAAACGGGATACAACATGAATAGTATACGAAATCAATAAAAAGGCATCCCCAAGCGGGAGCTAGCTCTTCGTCAATCGACGGTCACAACCACACAAGCAATATAATATACAATGCCAACAGCGAGGATCAAAACTCAAAAGGAACTCAAAACCACCAGAAATATAACGAGCGACTCTAAGGTCGAAAGAATAAACAGCACTGGTCTCTATCTCAAAATAAATAGATGTTTGGTTGATGGAATTTACTAGATACAACTGAAATATATTATACAAGGTAATATGATAGGTACGATACAAGAAAAACCCACCTACTAGCAAGTCACCCGAATGAAACTGAGCCCGCAACGCCGTAATGAAACCTGTACGGCAAACCTGCAAGAAACTGGGGCACAACGGGGGTGAGTTGCCAACTCGTGAATAGAAAAACATCTACGCACAGAAATCGCATAAATAACGCAACCTAGGTCAATGATCATAATATATCCTCAAAAATATACATAACAAGCAGCCTATAACAATGGCTAGGGTAATATCTAACCGAGTGAAATCTCATGTGCCCATGTCAGTGCCTCAGGTAGCAATATATCATATGAATAAGGTATGAATGCATGAAAACAGAATACATGTAAATGAAGAAACTGTTTTCATAAATTAGTGAGATTTCCTTCGTATTTTTAAACTGAGGTATCATAATGAAATCAGTATCAACAGTGTCTAGCATCGACACGAAACATAAATCTCACTGTCTCGAAATATCAATGTCTCAATCTCAATATCTAGGGCGCCGTCAGTCCAGACCGGCCCCTACCATCCATCTCAAGACCACGACGGTATCCTCCGGATATCCGACGCGTCGGGTAATATCACCGGTAGGTAATCTGTCCCCTGCCAGGCTCAACGTCAACACCACATTCATCTTGCCCCGGGGTACCATACCGGGCCCACCATGTACCCGTGACGGTTCCTCCACTCCTCGACACGGATCTCGAAAACCACAGCAAACTCATGGTGGACGACACTTACATCACTAGAAAACCGCAATTTACATATTTTAAAAGATTAATAAGTTTAGAAATTTTGCGGCTTTCCCCGAAATCCAGAAATATCATAAATCTCAAGAAGTCATCACAAGTGCATATGTCAATACTAATGAATGTATATGGTATCAATAACCAAGTTGCAATGTATGATTAATAACTAGGCATGAACAATAGAATAACAGTATGCATGAAGTGACAAGTAATAACTACAATGTCTAAACTGGCATATAACCCAGGTACACTAATATCGTATCAACTACTAACTAACAAGCTAAGCCAAGCAATAGTATTTTCTAAGTGTACGTGACATGGCAATTACCGATGAAGATGTGTGTGAGCCGGCAAGTAAGTGTATGTGGTACATACGCATCATCGGTAATGGTGCTGGTGTCCTAACAGCATGATATCAATAATGGAGTATGCAGCAAAACAAGTATGCGGGGCAGAGCGAACAGCAATAATGTGCGGAAGCAGAATACTAGACACAACGATAACTAATCAGTATTAAACTAATATAAGTCCTACAAATGGTGCCTTTTGAAATAACACGAATCATGGGGCTTTGAAAATAGGGGCTACGGTGTTTTTATGAAAAGATACGTCTTTTGAAATATCCGCAGGATCCCTTAGGCTGTCTTTTAAAATACCCACGATTCGTTAGTCTTTGAAATAGGTAAGAAGTCTAATCTAATCTAACAACTACACTAAACTATACGGCTGAACTACAGATAAGGGAACCGCCTATCATCTGAGTCGATACATATACATACCTGTATATGTATAGTCGGTGATCCCGCCTCAATAATATCATATCCGATACCATATCTATAATCAGGCATCCCAAGTCAAGAGTGCGGATCAATCATCAATATAGCTCGTACGTAAATCCGTCGTACGGCATCCCAATCTGGGTACGGGTCAATATCACATTCATCATACTATTCACCTGGTATCCTCTTTATCAATTATCATGATCGGGGTACTGATCTACGTCTAGTACCATACCGATACCGCCTACGTATGCATGGACGTGTATGAAACACTACGTCAAGGATCCGCTATAACGTCATGTCGTATCTAAGATACGACCCCTGCTATATCACCGATCTCACGGCCTCAAATCGAATCTCATCGACTCAGCTCAATCCCAAGTATCATCCTCAAATCCGTATGTGAACACATAGTCCCATACCCATATGAACACATACTATAAAGAATCCCATGAGCACATATCAATAGGAATGTATGCAGGTATGTATGTGTGTATGTGTAGTGCAACACTTCCCTAGGGTTCGCAACACTAAAATAATCCAACACACCAATATCCATCCTAAGCATCGTTATTAATCCCAAATAACATATAATAATTGTTGGTGTGTATACGCATCCGTATACACCACCACGGACTGAGCGGGTGCTATACGCCATCCACCCGACTTCTCCCCGTAGATATAAATCTACTCACCTGGTCCTCGGTCGCCGGTGCCGACGTCGCCAGGCGCTTGCTTGTCGTCCCGAAGTTCACATGGGGTACCTACATATCATAACGCACCATATCGCATTAAAACTAAATTCGAAATCGAAACGGCATACGAAAATCAAATCGGCACGCGTATCACGCATAGATCCAAACCTATCGCCTACGCATGCAAGAATAGTCAAACCAACCCCCGATGTCGATGTACAAACGTCAAACCATCGAGAAAACCCAAACACACCAATCGTGATTTCAAAACTCACTAATTATATAAGAAATAGGGTTTAGTTCATCAAAACCATAAAATTAAACAATTCGTTTTATTTTCCAAAAACCTAGTTAGCACAAATTCCCATTTCGGTTCAAAACTTGATGTTTTACCCAAACTAAATATTTTGACGATTCTAATGGCCAAAATGCTCACTTAATATCATAATTAGGTCATACAAATCACCTCCATATTTTTAATCTCACGAATTAGCATTAACTCAAAATTCAAGTTTGCAACAAATATCGATTTTAACACTTTTCAAAGTAAAATTCATAATTTATCAATTAAGCATGGTTTTGCATGATCAAAGTCGCTAAACAACAAATTAAAATGCTAATAAAGTCATCAAAACCTTAATTACATTTTAAATCTCAATTTTATATGTATTTCACTAAAACCTAGTTTGCAAATTACATAATTAATACAAATTTAAATTTAACAAAGATATAAACTACCAACTAGATTAGTTTTAGCATAATAACAACATGTTAAACTACACAATTTTCCCATGATCAATTATAAGAACCCCAACTTAAATTCACAACCCTAATCTAGAATTTCTTAATCATACAATTGAACCCACATAAAACCAAATTAACACTTAATTAAGCTAACTACAAGCAATTAACAACGATTTAAGCAAAAGGGTTAGAATTTACCCAAACAAATTGAAGATCCCACAAGCACACATAGCCCTCCAAAATGCTCCCTTGTCACCAAAATCCATGCGATAAGGGCTAAGCAAAAATGGGTAGGAGTCGGATTTGGGTTTTGGGATTTTTTTGATGGATTTTGGGGCAATTTTTGAAGAAGTTTTGAAGAGAAAAGAGAAGGGGAAAAGGGGGGGCTGTTGCTGCTGTAGGAGAGGGAAGGGTCGGCCAGAAATTGAGGGGGGGGAGAGAGAGGGAGGTAGAGAAAGTGGGGGAAAGTCAAGGTCAAGGTAAGGTCAAAAGTCCACCTAATTCACCCATTTTCTTTTCTTTTCTTTCATATCTTTTCCTTTGAAAATCAAGTGGAGAAAAATATGGTGGCTGCTGAATTCAGCCATGGGGAGGAGTAAGTGGGGGTGTGTGGGTGTGGGTACGGGTGTGGGGTGATGAAAAATGATAAATACAATACCCCAAGCATCCATTTACGCTAAAAAAAAAGCCTTTTTTCTTCAATAATTTCTAAACCGTTTTGGCAAATGATTTCGTTCCAAAAACTACATGATAAAATTTTATTTAATGTTTTATGATGCACAAAATTTGTTTCAACTCATTCCAATTTGTAATTTTCCCTAATTAAATGTATTAGTGACGGCTTAAAATAATAATAAAATAATATTTTTTTCAGAAAATTTGAAATTTCACCAGCGGCTCAATAAACACCAAATAATAGCAATTACATAGATAGAATATGTATATTTAATTTTTATAATAAGATATTTGTATTTTGACTTTTTACAGAAAACCCCCTTATTTTACCGTTTTTTCGAAATTTCACCGAAACGATTTTCAAAACGTTACAATCTTCCCCCCTTAAAGAAATTCGGTCCCCGAATTTAAATTAAAACTCTCCCCAAATACTAAAACATCTAAACCAAAACCATCAAGTCGTCAGGGCTCCGAAATTGTAAATACATAAAACAAATCGTAACGCAGCGCATGCGCTTGAAAAATGAGTATATAACTCAAATCAAAACTCCGTCAAGCATCCCGCAATCATCGGAGTCATGGAGAAGACATCAATGCCAAATCCAAATCAAAACCAATATGATATAACTCGAAACTATACATGTAAATATCGAATCTATATCTGTAAGTATCCGAAGGAAATGCATGCCAAATCTCCTTAAGTCACTGTGCAACGCGTATAACACTGCACAGTGGCGGACGTCTATCATAAGAAAATAACTATATACATATATACCTTTGTTTGAAATGTACGTTCCGCCGTTTTGGAAACAATTTAGAAGGGTCTCCTTGTTTTAAACATTTCGTGTCATATCAGACACGTAGGTAAATACTGAGGCTATAGCTCGCTTTTTGGAAATCCCTTCAATAACTATCAATGCATGCAAAATATATTCAGGTACTGTCCTCTGACTAGTCCTGCTCAGTACGAAAACACATAGCAATATCATAAAAACGTACTACTCTATAAGAAATCAATCCCAAAATATGCACATGAATACTACGTGCGTCTGGTGCGCACGGAAATCAAAATCCATGAATGTGCCATACATGCGCACAGAAACAACATCTAAGTGCATCGGGTGTGCACGAAACATCTGTCGTAGGCAACAGGTGTGCCTGACAGCAAAATCAGATGCATCTGACATGCACAAAAAAAAATCTCGATTTAGTGCATCTGGTGTGCACCAAATCGCAGGCGCCCAACAGGCGCTAAAAATCCAATCCGGTGCATAAAATGCACAAAACAAATGTCGAGCATCACCCTCGAAATCGAAATCCAGTGTATCCAAGTGTACAAAATATATGTCACTGCACTGCCAGCATATATAAACTATACAGAGTGTAGGAACCAAATCGCGTGCGTGCATACGCACAAAATCAACTCAACTGTTTAAAACCGTAAAATCACAAACATGTGAAACTAAAGCACGAAAACGATATCAAGTGCAACACTGTGCAAAGATCGTAAATCCTCAATCATCAAAATCAAATCATACGAATAAATCACCCAAAACATCGAAACCAATAATGGCGGAATAGTATCGCTCAAGTGCATCCTCTAAGAATCTCGGACCAACTGTCGCGGTCACTAATGGGACGTCTCATCGATGATCATGAACTCTGGCCTGCTGGTGTGCGTAACCATGACCACTCCTGGGTCAAGGTCTTCACTGTGAATTACCAATCTTTCGGTCCATCGGCTCATCGGCCCTGTCAGGTGTGCTAACGGGGACGATTCCGTTCTGGCACTTCTCCGGTCATCTCTTGGTCAATCATCGGACCACTCGTAAGACAGCATATCACTGGCGTCGGCCTCTGGCTCTCTGAATGTACTTGACACATTTGACCCTGGGTGCAAGTATCATTGCAACAGTGTCCTGGAAGAAATCCTGCTCACGGTCTCTTCCATGTCTCGTCTCTGCCAACTGTCCGGAAGTCGTCGTCCTTTCCTATATCTGCATCTTGCTCCGGAATGGCTGCATACCCATCGCGACCTCTTCTGGAAGGTATATCCAGTACTCTGCCTCGGCATGCGTATCGCATCTCTGATGTCGGCGGAGTGGAACGTCGTCTTATCCAGATTTTGTACGGACCTCTTTACTCCACTTTCTCTAATGTCGACTGCTTCGGACTTGTCTCATCGTGGCTACATGGACTGAGCTCCAACGGCTATCCTCGTATCGGGAGTCTCCCAAGAAATGCATCTCACCACCTAGCATCCGAATTAAGTCAAGCCATCCGATCGATTCGTCAAAACCTCATAATCCCCCAAGAGCTCAACATCTTGGGCACAGTTTAATAGTATCGAATACATACCACAGCATCGGTGGTCCAGCCGTAGAAGGGCAAACCCAAGCCTCACTAATGGCGCCGCAGAACTGCCGCAAACCCTAAGGTTCAAAGGGTTTCACACGGTCATTAAGTCGAGTTAGGGTTTCATTCTTCTAGAGGGACCATAGAATTGCCTGCATGTCTTTCCGACTACTTTAAACTTGGAATAATAGGTTTCCGACATTCGATCGTCTCTGTCGACCCTCACGTCTCTGCGTGAAGTCGTCTCTAGCTGGAATCAATCTATCTGATGACCTCGCATCGGGGTAAGCGAACGATCCACATGTCCTAGTCATTCATCCTAGATGACTAGCGACCTCCTATCATCTCTTAGTACAACTCGTCCTGCACGATTTCCAGCATCTGGGGCAATATCTCGTTGTTCGCAGCAATAACTGGCTCGCTCGTCTGCACGCTAAACAGTGCCTCGATCGTCATGAATAAGCAACACACCAACGGTCATCAAAATCTGGCTGGCCTCCATCATTGGCTCAATTCTCTAGTGTCGATCAGCACCTCCGAGTAACCTCATAAAAGCGATCCGCCAAACGCTCGTGGCGCGGAAACACAGTAAAAAGACACATCTCTGCAATCGTGTGTCGCCGGAATTTCGCCCTGGTCAGTCCTCGTTCGTGATGAGCTTGTGCTGACCGCAACTCTAGCCGTAGCTCTCCCTGCCCGTAACCGTAGCAGCAAAACAATAACTGGTACTGATGAGGCTAGATCGGAATGAATATAATACTGAGCAAAGAAATGTACATCCTAAGGCTTCTTAAGTGGAGTAGCGTATCGTAAATATGCCGCGGAACATACCCACGGTACGTCACTCAACTTTAGTCACCTATTCCATCAACCAAGGGTCATCCTACGCTCCGAAGGTAAAACCTAACGCTCTGATACCAACTTTGTCACGACCCGAAAGTACGGAACATGACCGGCACTTAAACTACGAACGTCTCGAGACGTAAGTAATCTAAGTAAACCGAAAACCCAGAAATCCAAACCAAGAAAAGTAGTAGAGTGCAGGAAAACCAATTTAAACAAGTAGTTTTAATAGCATAAGCCGAATTATGCGGTTTTTAAGAACATCAAAATTTACTGAAAATTTCGGCAGAGTCTCCTTTGTAAAAACTGGCTCCCAAACGGGATACAACATGAATAGTATACGAAATCAATAAAAAGGCATCCCCAAGCGGGAGCTAGCTCTTCGTCAATCGACGGTCACAACCACACAAGCAATATAATATACAACGCCAACGGCGAGGATCAAAACTCAAAAGGAACTCAAAACCACCAGAAATATAACGAGTGACTCTAAGGTCGAAAGAATAAACAGCACTGGTCTCTATCTCAAAATAAATAGATGTTTGGTTGATGGAATTTACTAGATACAACTGAAATATATTATACAAGGTAATATGATGGGTACGATACAAGAAAAACCCACCTACTAGCAAGTCACCCGAATGAAACTGAGCCCGCAATGCCGTAATGAAACCTGTACGGCAAACCTGCAAGAAACTGGGGCACAACGGGGGTGAGTTGCCAACTCGTGAATAGAAAAACATCTACGCACAGAAATCGCATAAATAACGCAACCTAGGTCAATGATCATAATATATCCTCAAAAATATACATAACAAGCAGCCTATAACAATGGCTAGGGTAATATCTAACCGAGTGAAATCTCATGTGCCCGTGTCAGTGCCTCAGGTAGCAATATATCATATGAATGAGGTATGAATGCATGAAAACAGAATACATGTAAATGAAGAAACTGTTTTCATAAATTAGTGAGATTTCCTTCGTATTTTTAAACTGAGGTATCATAATGAAATCAGTATCAACAGTGTCTAGCATCGACACGAAACATAAATCTCACTGTCTCGAAATATCAATGTCTCAATCTCAATATCTAGGGCGCCGTCAGTCCAGACCGGCCCCTACCATCCATCTCAAGACCACGACGGTATCCTCCGGATATCCGACGCGTCGGGTAATATCACCGGTAGGTAATCTGTCCCCTGCCAGGCTCAACGTCAACACCACATTCATCTTGCCCCGGGGTACCATACCGGGCCCACCATGTACCCGTGACGGTTCCTCCACTCCTCGACACGGATCTCGAAAACCACAGCAAACTCATGGTGGACGACACTTACATCACTAGAAAACCGCAATTTACATATTTTAAAAGGTTAATAAGTTTAGAAATTTTGCGGCTTTCCCCCGAAATCCAGAAATATCATAAATCTCAAGAAGTCATCACAAGTGCATATGTCAATGCTAATGAATGTATATGGTATCAATAACCAAGTTGCAATGTATGATTAATAACTAGGCATGAACAATGGAATAACAGTATGCATGAAGTGACAAGTAATAACTACAATGTCTAAACTGGCATATAACCCAGGTACACTAATATCGTATCAACTACTAACTAACAAGCTAAGCCAAGCAATAGTATTTTCTAAGTGTACGTGATATGGCAATTACCGATGAAGATGTGTGTGAGCCGGCAAGTAAGTGTATGTGGTACATACGCATCATCGGTAATGGTGCTGGTGTCCTAACAGCATGATATCAATAATGGAGTATGCAGCAAAACAAGTATGCGGGGCAGAGCGAACAGCAATAATGTGCGGAAGCAGAATACTAGACACAACGATAACTAATCAGTATTAAACTAATATAAGTCCTACAAATGGTGCCTTTTGAAATAACACGAATCATGGGGTTTTGAAAATAGGGGCTACGGTGTTTTTATGAAAAGATACGTCTTTTGAAATATCCGTAGGATCCCTTGGGCTGTCTTTTAAAATACCCACGATTCGTTAGTCTTCGAAATAGGTAAGAAGTCTAATCTAATCTAACAACTACACTAAACTATACGGCTGAACTACAGGTAAGGGAACCGCCTATCATCTGAGTCGATACATATACATACCTGTATATGTATAGTCGGTGATCCCGCCTCAATAATATCATATCCGATACCATATCTATAATCAGGCATCCTAAGTCAAGAGTGCGGATCAATCATCAATATAGCTCGTACGTAAATCCGTCGTACGGCATCCCAATCTGGGTACGGGTCAATATCACATTCATCATACTATTCACCTGGTATCCTCTTTATCAATTATCATGATCGGGGTACTGATCTACGTCTAGTACCATACTGATACCGCCTACGTATGCATGGACGTGTATGAAACACTACGTCAAAGACCCGCTACAACGTCATGTCGTATCTAAGATACGACCCCTGCTATATCACCGATCACACGGCCTCAAATCAAATCTCATCGACTCAGCTCAATCCCAAGTATCATCCTCAAATCCGTATGTGAACACATAGTCCCATACCCATGTAAACACATACTATAAAGAATCCCATGAGCACATATCAATAGGAATGTATGCAGGTATGTATGTGTGTATGTGTAGTGCAACACTTCCCTAGGGTTCGCAACACTAAAATAATCCAACACACCAATATCCATCCTAAGCATCGTTATTAATCCCAAATAACATATAATAATTGTTGGTGTGTATACGCATCCGTATACACCACCACGGACTGCGGGGGTGCTATACGCCATCCACCCGACTTCTCCCCGTAGATATAAATCTACTCACCTGGTCCTCGGTCGCCGGTGCCGACGTCGCCAGGCGCTTGCTTGTCGTCCCGAAGTTCACATGGGGTACCTACATATCATAACGCACCATATCGCATTAAAACTAAATTCGAAATCGAAACGGCATACGAAAATCAAATCGGCACGCGTATCACGCATAGATCCAAACCTATCGCCTACGCATGCAAGAATAGTCAAACCAACCCCCGATGTCGATGTACAAACGTCAAACCATCGAGAAAACCCAAACACACCAATCGTGATTTCAAAACTCACTAATTATATAAGAAATAGGGTTTAGTTCATCAAAACCATAAAATTAAACAATTCGTTTTATTTTCCAAAAACCTAGTTAGCACAAATTCCCATTTCGGTTCAAAACTTGATGTTTTACCCAAACTAAATATTTTGACGATTCTAATGGCCAAAATGCTCACTTAATATCATAATTAGGTCATACAAATCACCTCCATATTTTTAATCTCACGAATTAGCATTAACTCAAAATTCAAGTTTGCAACAAATATCGATTTTAACACTTTTCAAAGTAAAATTCACAATTTATCAATTAAGCATGGTTTTGCATGATCAAAGTCGCTAAACAACAAATTAAAATGCTAATAAAGTCATCAAAACCTTAATTACATTTTAAATCTCAATTTTATATGTATTTCACTAAAACCTAGTTTGCAAATTACATAATTAATACAAATTTAAATTTAACAAAGATATAAACTACCAACTAGATTAGTTTTAGCATAATAACAACATGTTAAACTACACAATTTTCCCATGATCAATTATAAGAACCCCAACTTAAATTCACAACCCTAATCTAGAATTTCTTAATCATACAATTGAACCCACATAAAACCAAATTAACACTTAATTAAGCTAACTACAAGCAATTAACAACGATTTAAGCAAAAGGGTTAGAATTTACCCAAACAAATTGAAGATCCCACAAGCACACATAGCCCTCCAAAATGCTCCCTTGTCACCAAAATCCATGCGATAAGGGCTAAGCAAAAATGGGTAGGAGTCGGATTTGGGTTTTGGGATTTTTTTGATGGATTTTGGGGCAATTTTTGAAGAAGTTTTGAAAAGAAAAGAGAAGGGGAAAAGGGGGGGCTGTTGCTGCTGTAGGAGAGGGAAGGGTCGGCCAGAAATTGAGGGGGGGAGGAGAGAGAGGGAGGTAGAGAAAGTGGGGGAAAGTCAAGGTCAAGGTAAGGTCAAAAGTCCACCTAATTCACCCATTTTCTTTTCTTTTCTTTCATATCTTTTCCTTTGAAAATCAAGTGGGGAAAAATATGGTGGCTGCTGAATTCATCCATAGGGAGGAGTAAGTGGGGGTGTGTGGGTGTGGGTACGGGTATGGGGTGATGAAAAATGATAAATACAATACCCCAAGCATCCATTTACGCTAAAAAAAAGCCTTTTTTCTTCAATAATTTCTAAACCGTTTTGGCAAATGATTTCGTTCCAAAAACTACATGATAAAATTTTATTTAATGTTTTATGATGCACAAAATTTGTTTCAACTCATTCCAATTTGTAATTTTCCCTAATTAAATGTATTAGTGACGGCTTAAAATAATAATAAAATAATATTTTTTTCAGAAAATTTGAAATTTCACCAGCGGCTCAATAAACACCAAATAATAGCAATTACATAGCTAGAATATGTATATTTAATTTTTATAATAAGATATTTGTATTTTGACTTTTTACAGAAAACCCCCTTATTTTACCTTTTTTTCGAAATTTCACCGAAACGATTTTCAAAACGTTACACGGGTGGATCGTCTACTACTTCGAGAAGGCCGAGGAGGAGGTGGAGTTCGCAAAGACGAAGGACACGATTCGTTAGGTATAATCCCTAAATATAGTAGCATAGAAACTCTATGTTTTAAGTTAGTTATCGTTTAGCTTCGATTCAAGCGGTTAGTCGATGTTTGTTCACTAAACAAGTTCGTTTTTGAAAATTCCGCCTCCCCACAAGCATTGGGGTGTTGTACATCGACTTACAGTGGTATCAGAGCCTCGCTAAACAATAAATAACTTACTTGCAAATTTGTATGAATTTCGAACGGAAAAAATGAAACCGGAAAACCCCGAAATCACAAGTTTCTGTCGAATTTTAAATGAAGTCCAAAAATTTTTCAGGGAGGTTCAGAAAGCTTAAAAAGACAGTAGTAGAACATCCAAGAAATTTGGGCCCCTGAATCGTCTAAAGCGCCGCGGAACCGCGGCGGATCGCACCGATCCGCCGCGCTTCCGCCGCCGAGTTGGCGATTCAGGAACCCAAAGTTCCTGTGTTGCTTCTCTGTGATATTTGGTATTTTCTGGAAGTTTTTATTTTTGCTCAGGTTTCAGATTTACAGAGAAGTATTGGAGCAAAATTAAAAGTGTTTAATCGATCGAAATTATACAGTATTTGCTTGATGGATTATATCTGTGTTTGTATAATGTGTTCGTAAACCTCCCCTAACTGCTAGTATGTCGGTTGGCAGGGGGTTGCACATTTCTGAAATGGTTTTTTATCTGTTTGTGCATATGAACTGTGTTGGACTGTTGTGATGTATAGCCGGGGTTATGTGATGGGTTATTTTTAATTCATTTGATGTAAATGTAATTTGTTGTAATATTATTTTGCGGGGCACATCCAGGTTGCGGTTGTAGCCACCGTTGTATTATTTCATTTTACTGTTTTTGCTCCTAGGACAGACCCAAGGTAGGGTGCACAAACTGCCGGGCGGGTAGTTTGCCGTACCCGTTGGGGTCTTGGGTGGGGTAATGGCTATTCATCACAACTGTGTAATCCGTCTTTTATTGTAGGCTCAAAACAAACACGGATTGCTTGCAAATCTAATAAAGTTCATCTGTGATCTGGAATGCCTATTATTGCGTCTGACGAATGTACAATATCTATATATGATAGCTATTTAGACGTCACTTATGTTTTACACCCGCGCTAGCCCAGCCCCCGCTCTGTCGTTAGTTAAGTAACCTAACGGGTAATGACGGGACCCCGTGGCGAATGCGGATGGCATAAGAGGACGTTATATTTTCGTTGTTTTCTGCAATGATAGGTTAATGATGGGACGCATTATTTATAATGCAAAGAAAATAAACCAAAGTTTTAATCGTTGGAACAATTTAAAAGAAACCACTCGGTTAATTTTAAACAGATATTTTTAAATGCGGAGCTTTAACCACTCCTTTTAAAAGCTATCAGGTTCCTTCGGTTATATCAAGTTCACTACGTTCACGGTTTCGCCAAAACCATTCGTAGCCCTCCGTCATTTCATTTGGGTATTCAGTAGTATTCAAGCTATGCATTTTGGCCAAAGTCAAGGCATAGTGTTTGGTAGCTACTGGGTTTTCATTTGTTGCATAAGATAGATGAGTTGGTTTGGGACAGTCGTATTACCATTTGACCAAAGTCAGGGGTATATACGGATGGGTTCAAATTGACAAGATAATGACGGGTAGAACTTGACATGTGACTTATGACATTTTGACCAAAGCCAAGGTCATAAGAGCATGGGGCAAAAACTTATATCGGGAATTTCTAAAGAAACTGAAATTTGCAAAGAGATGCATACCATTTGGAGTTTGATGAATGTTGGTAGCACTCCTTCAACATTATCATACGATGATATTTGGATCCCGATCCTACTGTGAGTATATGCTACTTATCAGGATATTCCTCACTTAACGATCAATGCTATAAACCTAGTAGGTGTCCAGAAAAGTGTCAGCGGGGTTACGCCCCCAGAGAAAAGAGGTTATTTAATTAAGGAACTTCGCGAAAGCGTTGGAAAACCTCCCTCGAAGTACCGACACCAGCTTGGCTGAACGGTTAAGCAAGTATTGTACAGTGAGAATAGTCCTGGCTAATTCTTCTTTTATGGTTTGAGGAAGGATTCGAGAAACAGTGGGAGCCATCCAGTTTAGATAAACTAAAAACCACTCTAAACTTGCAAGAGCATCATGCTAAAGAGTTTTCTTCTCTCTCTCCTAATTGCAGCGACCCTGAAAATGACTGGACTTAAGTTACTTTTAGAGAAAAATATACTGACAGGGCCAAACTATAAAGATTGGCTGCGGAATGTCAAAATGGCTTTGACCTATGACAAATTGGGGTACGTCCTCACCGCTACGGCACCTGCTGTCCCTGGTCCCAAATCCAGCAATGCGGATAAGGAAATCCGCAAAACCTGGGATTTAGATTGCCCGAAAGCCAAGTGCATCGTGCTTGCCTCAATGAACAATGAACATCAGAGGAGGCACGAGGATATGACCCTAGATGGCATATTTCTCCATACAAAGGAACTTTATGGAGAGCAATCTCGTATAGCAAGATACGAGACCTCTAAGAACTTGTTTCGAGCGAGGTTGGCTGTCGGGTCATCAGTAGGAGAACATGTCCTAAAGATGATCGGCTATATTGAAGAGCTCGCAGACCTTGGGACGACTTTGGATAATGAGCTCTATACAGACCTTATTCTCCAGTCCCTTCCTCACACCTACGCCCAGTTTATCCTGAACTTCAACCTTCAAAGAAAAGAAGTTGAACTTCCGGAACTCCTGAACATGTTAAGGAGTGCAGAGGGCACCTTGCAGAAAGCAAGGGAAACACCCGCTATGTTTGTTAGCGGTGCATCTTCTTTCGGGTCCAAGGCTAGGGCCAAAGGAAGGAAGAAGAAGGCCGCCAACAAACCTAGAGGAGGTGTTAGTAAGGTGGGAGGGAAGGGAAAGAAAAAGTTTGCGGTACCGGTAGTTGACCAGGATGAGTGCTTCCATTGTCACAGGAAAGGGCACTGGAAGAAGGATTGCAAGGCGTGGAACGCCAAGAACCAGGAACCGAAGCAAGCTGTGGCTTCGACTTCAGGTGTGTTTGTAATTGAGAATTGTCTATAAATCAACTCTACTTCCTGGGTATTGGATACCGGATCAGGATCTCATATTTGCAATTCTTTGCAGGCACTGAGAAACCGTAGAGTGCTGAAGGAAGGTTAGGGACATGCTAGTGCAAGAAAAAGATTTGTTAGTTATATGTATGCCTTAGAGGCCATTACTGTACATAGGATGTATATTGTAGTGGATGCTGGGACATATATAGGGAGGACTTTCTTGCTCGACATGATAGTATGCTATCTGGTTGATCTTTACCTTAACGTGTATACTGATTGTCTCTCTGTTACATGTTGGTAAAGCCCTTAGGATGTGTACTTGACTACCCGGACTATGATGCGGATCATACTAGTGGGGACATGGTAGTCCATAAGTACATCCTTCAAAGTCCCTAGTCGTGGGTGTATCGAGACGGGGCATCGATATACCAGAGTAGACTAGCGTGTACCTTCTCGACCCATACAGATGGGCGATGGATGATCCCATATCCATTGGTGTTTGACATCAGAGATGATATACGGGTGCTCAGTAGAGACTGGGTACACTGGACGGACTCGCCGAGAACTCCCAGATGGTATTGTACCTCACGTCAGATGGCAGTTCTCTGGTGACACTGGTACAGAGTAGTCTGTTGACCCGAGATCGTCATAGAGTCTTGTGTGGTTCCCACTGTGCTTTGATTTCCATCTTACCACGTCCAAGAGGGCGTGCAAAACGGTGGTTTTTGGGTACAGTCCCGAGTCACATGGAGACAATGAGCGATAGGAGGGGATTCGTCTCTCCCGGTATAGGGAGTTGATGTTGCGCTGTGTTCGATTGGCTATAACAGGAAATCCCTGGCCAGGGTTGCTGAGATTTACTGGTAAGTGTTACCAGTAGTTTCTTGAATTGTTATAGACCTCATATCGACACGACTTATCGAGCTATTGGGGTCTGACATTTACCACCCCTAGGTGAGATATGCGACATATCAGACGATCAGACCGGACTGTACGGTAGTGTTACTGGTTGGATTCACAGGAGTGTGAGCGGGCTTGCTCGTCAATCTTCTGATCGCTCAATACCCGGGTGGCCGTTACGTTTAGCAGACCGCTTGCGGCTTGTGGGTGCTTGATATGATCATCATCTGCTGCCGGCGTATTGACGAGTCTTTAGAGTCCTACACAGAGGTTTCCTGGTTCAAGCGAAACGAAATAGGAGCGCATATGAGATATGTGCGGGACCGAGAATAATGCGTGTATGTGATACCGTATTCTATTCTCGCGATGGATGTATCGATTGGTTATATGCGATATAACCTAGTTATCGAATCAAGGATTGATTCGATAAGCCGATACATAGGATACTAGCCGGTTATATGCGATATGACCGAATCGTTAAATCAAGTGTTGATTTAATGATTTAATGCATAATTATATATTTGATATATTACTTTTCATTAACTAGTATTGGTTCATTTAAAATGGATTTTCTCACTCGGGTGTGCGCATTGCATATGTGATATGATTTTGTGCACTTGCTTGTATCATGTTTGATGATACATGCCTTATTTGTTAAGTGTATAGAATTAAACCTTGGTTAATGGAATGGTTAGGGTTTACTATTTGATTATTCATTTTATTCATTTGTTTATTCTTTTTGGAAAAGAAAAAGAGCATGATAAAATGGTGGCATTTTTGTTTTGTTCATGAAGTTTCTTGAACACTTTGACTTTGTAACCCTTTTGTCTCATGCTTAAACCTAACCACTTCATTTAACCCTAATTAGTTCTCTACACTTAACCATGGTCATGTTATGATAAGAATTGATTTCTTTTCTTTTTCAATAATAACTTATCATATCATTATCTTCTTCTTCTTCATCTTCAACCTTGAAGAAAGCTTTCTACCAACAATGGTGGAATGTGAAAATGAGTGAGAAATCCAATTCTAAAGTGAACCCACTTCCTATTTCTTCATCCTCTACCTCTTGCCAAGTAGTAGAGTGTGTTTTCTTCATAATTTTCTTGACTTGGTGAAGTCGGAGCTTGATTTAGCGATGCCTCGACGTAGATCATCTTCGGCATGGACATCGATGACCTAGCCCGTCCATTCTCCGATGAAGCCGACGCTAGAGCCCGGGACTTGTTATGGACAGCGAGGAGACTTCATTGCGGAGCTATGGAGGTGGAGAACCGGATCTACAAAGTTTGTATTTCCGTATCTCTTAGTTAAGTGTTAACTAGTTTACTTTTCGCCTAGATTTCTAGCCAACGATCCGTAGTTTAGGGTTTCTCGGCACCGTAATTTTTGAAATTGGCATGGTTGATGCCTTGTGAGACCTCATTAGGGTGCCTAGGAACCCTACAGTGGTATCAGAGACTAGCTAGAGCCTTAGGCGAAGTGTAGATGGAATTTGAAGTCCGAACGAACCGAAAACCCAACCCGGAACATGCTCTCTGTCCTTTTTCTAAAATCTGGGATTTTTCGAAAATAAAAATATGCAGAAAAATCAGCAGGGAATCCTAAGAATAACTGTGCAACACGAGTCCATAATTCCATCATTCCGCCGCGGTTCCGCGGCACGAGCATGGCTCGTGCGGCGGATCCGCGGCAGGTTTGTCGTTTTGTGCGTCTATTTCTGCACAGTAATTCTTAGTTTTGTGTGCTGGTTTTCCTGGGAATTTTTAATATTTTTTCCAGAGTTGAATTTTCTGGGTTGATTTGGGGATTCGGTGTTTCGATCGGAGTATCAAATTTTGTTTATGTGGCTTTCCGGATAAATATTAGAATATGTTAAAAAGTTCGACCGGATATAAATACCCAATTTTTCCCCTGTCGGGAAATTTCCAAGTGTTGGATTTTTCCGTAGTCTAAAGACGTTCTAAGTAGTGCAAGTAACTCGATGGACCCTCTAGAAGACAACAAACCTTAACTCGATTATGTGACCGTCTTGAACTGCCCTTTGAACCTTCGGATTTGGGGCAGTACGGCGTGCCACATGTGAGGCGTTGGCTTGACCCTTCTACGGCTGGACCGTTGGTACTGAGGCACGAACGGAATGTTGTTAGACTTATTTCATGTGTTGAGCTATATCGGGAAAACTTGGGTGTTTGACTGTTCGATCGAAAAGTTTAACATTTTCTGTTTATCTGGAATGGGATACAATAATTGGAATTCACAAATAGTTATGTGATAACTGAATGAATGTTATAAACATAACAGTTTAGTCTCACTTGATCGGTTGCCACGGAATTTTGATGTGATCAAAAGTCCGTCGCAATCACGTAGCGTACGCGGATACTCGCCGGGTAAACTTAATAGACAGCCTCACTCCATAGCCCCGACCAAGTGACTGTAGGAGAACCCCGTCGCCGAAAGCATCCGTTCGAGTGCTCGCGGCAGCGGTGTTCCGCCTTGGTGCACTTCGTCGACGGTATCGGGGGTGCAGCCGCCTACTGAAGTTTGCGACGAGTATTCGATCAGTTTTTCGGGAATCTTGTTGAATTGCCCGACTTGATATTGAAAAGTGTTTTCGATAATGAGACTAAAATGCGGGGTTTATAATTGTTAGGCATGCGATGTCTAAGTAATTCATTTGGCCAGGCATGCGATGTCTGAGGTGGTTGCGGATTCCAACTGTTGTAGTTTTACACTTTATTTTCTGTGACCGTAAGTGTAATATATGATATCGCCGGTTTCGTTGCTATATGCCAACGACAATTGGGATGCGCATATTTACTTACGTTGATGACATGTGATGTTATGTGTTGCTGGATATGTTATATTGGATCGTCGTGTTTGAATAGTCGGGGGGTTTTTATGTGAGATGAGTGTTTTTCATTTTCATTCATGTAAAAACTTGTATGTAATATTCTTTTATTGGGGCGCTTCCAGGTTGCGGAAGTTGTCACCCTTTGTATATTATTTACTTTTCCGCACTAGGATAGACCCAAGGAGGGGAGCACAAGTAACCGGGTTCTGGAGTCCAGTGGGAGACCAACTCGAGGAGTCGAGTCCGGGTCTCCTAACTCCAGAGTTGGTAGGGCTGCTTGCCGCTCTCGTAGGGGTCTAGGGGTGTGGGTTTGGCTATTCATCACGACCGTGGAATCCGTGTTTTATACTGGCTCGTATTGAAAACACGGACGTCCTAGTATATCCAATATTTCATATGTTTTTTCTGCTGCGATATCTGAGATGTGATCATGTGATGTTCTGTGATAGATACAGTATATAGTATATATGATATATTATATAGACGTTACTTATGTTTTACATCCGCGCTAGCCCTGCCCCGCTCTGCCGTTAGTTACCTAACCTAACGGTGCACGAGGGGACATCGAGGCGAATGCGGATGGCATAAGTGTACGTCGTATTTATCTGTGATGTTTAGGTACTTAAATGATGGGACTTCATTAATATGATTAATGAAAGTAAAAGAAACCTAAGATGTTGTAGAATCGAATTTCAAAATAAAACAGGTAGCTACAGTTCTTGCTTTGCACAGCGGTATATGTGATATATCCTGCACCTTATTCGATAAGGAAAGGACCGAGATCCCTTCACCGGGAGTGACTCCTTCAGCAATAACTGGCAGATGCTACACACTCGGTTTGGCTTTGATTGCTTTTAAGAGTTTTTGCTTTGCACAGTGATATATATGATATATCCCGCACCTCATTCGACGAGGAAAGGACCGACGATCCCTTCACCGGGAGTGACTCCTTTAGCAAAACTAGAAAAGCCTCAAAAACACTCCATTTCAAAATTCATTCGATCCTACAACGATATCAAGTTCATTACGCAATAGGTTTTCAGAAAAACCTGTCGTAGCCCTCCGTCATTTCAGATAAGTCCTGTTTAGTATTCGTGTTGCGTTTGTTGACCTTGTCAAGGCGCAGTGTGCGGTAGCTAACCAGTATTTATCTGCTTATGCATATGATGCAGATTGGGTTAGGGTAGTCGTGCGGCCTTGTTGACCTTGTCAAGGGTCGTGCGGGTGGGTTTGATTCAATCAAGAAATGACGGGTTGAACTTGACTTGCGGTCTATGGTTTGTTGACCTTGTCAAGGTCATAGATCGTTCGGGGCAAAACATTATCGGGAATTTCAAGTGTTGAAATTTGCAATGAGATTGCATACCTTCTATGAGATAGTTGGATCCCGATACCCGCTGCGAGTAAGTGTTACTCCTGGGAGAGTTTTATACATTACAATTAGCCGATCAAGTAGGTGTCTAGAAAGGTGTCAACGGGGTTACGCCTCTGGGAAAACGAGGTTTACATTAATTAGGTTCGTGCGAAAGCACGGGGGACCTCCCTCAAAGTACCGACACTGGCCTGGCTGAAAGATTGGCGAACTTGTAGTGTGTAATTAATCCCGGCTAGTCTTTCCTTTTAGGGTTTGAAGAAAGATTTGATAAAAAGCAGTGGGAGCCATCCTGATTAGATAAAATAATAACCAATCTATTCTTGACAGAGCGCACGCTGAGTGTTTTCTTCTCTCTCTCTCCAGGTAGCGACCATATCACGCCTTAATCAAGATAATAATACGGATTATTGACCGAACCCGCTTGTTATACTGAGCTGGGGAACGTTGGTCCCGCTCCAACTTATAATTGTTAGAAGACAGAGCAGGAAATTAGGGAATACCAGATTTCCCGTGCCGCCCAAACGAGGAGAGTGCATGATGATGCATCATCTTCGGGTGTGTTCATTATATAGAACTGTTTCTCAGTGTCCTTTACGTCCTGGGTATGTGATACCAGATCAGGATCCCAGATATGTAATCTGTTACATAGGGCTACAGAAAGGTAGAGAACTGAGAACGGGTGATAAGTTTCATGAGGCAGAAAACGGGGCAAGAGTTGCAGCCAAGTCTGTTGGTCACTGTCACCCTGTATTACCAATACATTGATTCTGAACGAATGTTATTAGATACCGAACCTGATATACAAAATCATATCAGTCTCTTTGTTAGTAAAGAAATGATAAAATTTTGTATTGTTGGATAATGTTTTGAACATTTCCTATATCAAAAGTTGATCGGTTCAGGCACGTTATCTAAAAGCATTGACGTTCTAAATCAAACCACAGTTCTAAGTATACGGATCACACACAAAAGGAAGAGTTCATAATTGAACGATTCCTTCTTGAGGTATTGTAGACTAGGTCAGATCAATGTGACCCGACTAGCTAGAGTTACATAAAGATGCATATTTAAATTAGTTTGAATTTACATCTTGTGAAACTCGCCAGTCATGTCACAAAGATATGATGACCATAGCTCCGTTTACTGGAAACAGAGAAAGAGTTAGTAAACTCTTGGGATGATACATGTTGATGTATGTAGGTCCCCTATCTACACATGCCAAGACTGGTTCTTTATACTTCATTACGTTCTCTGATGATCTCTTTAGATTCAGACATATGTTCTTGTTGAAACAAAAGTCCGAACCTTTTGAGATATTCACGGAATATAAGTTAGAAGTAGAGAACCAATATACGGGTATAAGTATTATGTCCTTTGATGTGATCAAGGAGGAGAATACTTGAGCACGGAAATCCTGGACTATTCTAAAGGAGAATGAGATTCTCTCTCGGCATTACTCCTCCGAATACACCATAGCACGATGGTATATCGGGGCGGAGCAATCACACCCTATATGATAAGGTGTGCTCTATGATGAGTATTACTGAGTTACCTATTTCCTTTTTGGGTGTTATGCACTTGAGAAGCTGCATACCTATTGAATAGGGTTCGAATCAAATCAATTGCCTACCACTTCATATGTGATATGGAAGGGGAAGAGCCCATATCTTAAGTTAGTTAAGATTTGGGGATTGTCCGGGCTTTGTCTAAAAGCATAATCCGGACAAGCTCGAGGCAAGGTCAGTTATGTACAACTGGAAAGGTTCCAGCTATACAAACTACAGCTGATGATTTGATAGAACCAAAGGATTCAGTAGATTCCAACGAACCTCAGCCTCTCCGCCGATCTAGTAGGGTTCCTCGCCCACCTGAGAGATACTTCGGTTTCTCTATGACAGTGGGAGCGAGGATTGCTTCATGAGATGATGACCCAACTAGCTTCGAGCTGGCCATCGAGAGTAAGACTCTGTAAGAATGGCTGGATGTTTAGCGATCTGAGATGGAATCCATGTACTCCAGCAAAGTATGGACTTTGGCTGCTATATCTGAAGGGTTAAATCCCCATCAGGAGCAAGTATATCTTGAGAAGATTACTTGGTGTACATCGAAAAGTTGAGACTTTCAAAGCTAGACTTGTCAAAAGTTTGCATCATTTACCAGGCGTGGATTATGATGAAACCTTTTTCAAGTAACCAAACTTAAGTCCATCCAGATCCTACTTGCCACGGCTGCATACCATGACTATGATATCTGGTGGTTGGGTGCCATGACTGCTTTTCTAAATGATGTTTTAGAAGAATGCGTCTATAAGTACACAGCCAGAGGGCCTCGTAGACAGTGGGAGCAGCGGAAACGTGTACAAGATGCTTTATAGGATTAAAGCAGGCATCGCGGAGTTGGAACATCTGTTTTGATGGATTAGTCAAAGAGTTTGACATCATCAAAATGGTAGATGAACCTTGTATAAACAAAAAGGTAGTAGGGAGTATGGTGATGATCCTCGTAGAGTACGTGGATGACATACTCTTGATAGGGAAGGAGTTTCCTATGCTACGCTCGATCAATCTCCGCTTATCACAATGACTCTCCACATAGGATCAAAGTGATACCTACTAAATCCTGGAATTTGGATCTATGAGATAGATCTAAATGGATGTTAGGCTTCTCACTAGTTGTAGTGAGATAGTATCAATTGATCCTGGGGAGAATCACTGGAAGTGTTCCAGGGTGATAAAGATGACTGAATGTCAGTCACAGGCATTGTCTTTACCCTAAGTAAAGGGACGGTATGTTGGAAGAGTTCCAAGCTAGATACCGTGGCATACTAGACGATAAAGGCAGGATACATCGCTACTTAAGGTGCTACCAAAGAGGCAGTCTGGGTGTATAATAGTTCATAAGATGAACTTTGTTCCTACCATTGTGAGACAATGGAGTTGTGGCTTATGCCAAGGAACACCCGTCCCATCAGTGATCCAGACATATTCTAAGGCAGTATCACCTGATCATGGAGATGGTTGATCTCCAGGGTGATCGATGTTTGGAGAGTAGACTCAGAGGACAAACACAGCGGATCCACTCACGAAAGGCCTTTTCCCAGAGAGAGACTTTTATGGGATGGTTGAGTATGAGATACTGCAACCACTGCTACAGATGGCCCTAGTGCAAGTGGGAGATTGTTAGTTATATGTATGCCCTAGAGGCCATTACTGTACATAGGATGTATATTGTAGTGGATGCTGGGACATATATAGGGAGGACTTTCTTGCTCGACATGATAGTATGCTATCTGGTTGATCTTTACCTTAACGTGTATACTGATTGTCTCTCTGTTACATGTTGGTAAAGCCCTTAGGATGTGTACTTGACTACCTGGACTATGATGCGGATCATACTAGTGGGGACATGGTAGTCCATAAGTACATCCTTCAAAGTCCCTAGTCGTGGGTGTATCGAGACGGGGCATCGATATACCAGAGTAGACTAGCGTGTACCTTCTCAACCCATACAGATGGGCGATGGATGATCCCATATCCATTGGTGTTTGACATCAGAGATGATATACGGGTGCTCAGTAGAGACTGGGTACACTGGACGGACTCGCCGAGAACTCCCAGATGGTATTGTACCTCACGTCAGATGGCAGTTCTCTGGTGACACTGGTACAGAGTAGTCTGTTGACCCGAGATCGTCATAGAGTCTTGTGTGGTTCCCACTGTGCTTTGATTTCCATCTTACCACGTCCAAGAGGGCGTGCAAAACGGTGGTTTTTGGGTACAGTCCCGAGTCACATGGAGACAATGAGCGATAGGAGGGGATTCGTCTCTCCCGGTATAGGGAGTTGATGTTGCGCTGTGTTCGATTGGCTATAATAGGAAATCCCTGGCCAGGGTTGCTGAGATTTACTGGTAAGTGTTACCAGTAGTTTCTTGAATTGTTATAGACCTCATATCGACACGACTTATCGAGCTATTGGGGTCTGACGTTTACCACCCCTAGGTGAGATATGCGACATATCAGACGATCAGACCGGACTGTACGGTAGTGTTACTGGTTGGATTCACAGGAGTGTGAGCGGGCTTGCTCGTCGATCTTCTGATCGCTCAATACCCGGGTGGCCGTTACGTTTAGCAGACCGCTTGCGGCTTGTGGGTGCTTGATATGATCATCATCTGCTGCCGGCGTATTGACGAGTCTTTAGAGTCCTACACAGAGGTTTCCTGGTTCAAGCGAAACGAAATAGGAGCGCATATGAGATATGTGCGGGACCGAGAATAATGCGTGTATGTGATACCGTATTCTATTCTCGCGATGGATGTATCGATTGGTTATATGCGATATAACCTAGTTATCGAATCAAGGATTGATTCGATAAGCCGATACATAGGATACTAGCCGGTTATATGCGATATGACCGAATCGTTAAATCAAGTGTTGATTTAATGATTTAATGCATAATTATATATTTGATATATTACTTTGCATTAACTAGTATTGGTTCATTTAAAATGGATTTTCTCACTCGGGTGTGCGCATTGCATATGTGATATGATTTTGTGCACTTGCTTGTATCATGTTTGATGATACATGCCTTATTTGTTAAGTGTATAGAATTAAACCTTGGTTAATGGAATGGTTAAGGTTTACTATTTGATTATTCATTTTATTCATTTGTTTATTCTTTTTGGAAAAGAAAAAGAGCATGATAAAATGGTGGCATTTTTGTTTTGTTCATGAAGTTTCTTGAACACTTTGACTTTGTAACCCTTTTGTCTCATGCTTAAACCTAACCACTTCATTTAACCCTAATTAGTTCTCTACACTTAACCATGGTCATGTTATGATAAGAATTGATTTCTTTTCTTTTTCAATAATAACTTATCATATCATTATCTTCTTCTTCTTCATCTTCAACCTTGAAGAAAGCTTTCTACCAACAATGGTGGAATGTGAAAATGAGTGAGAAATCCAATTCTAAAGTGAACCCACTTCCTATTTCTTCATCCTCTACCTCTTGCCAAGTAGTAGAGTGTGTTTTCTTCACAATTTTCTTGACTTGGTGAAGTCGGAGCTTGATTTAGCGATGCCTCGACGTAGATCATCTTCGGCATGGACATCGATGACCTAGCCCGTCCATTCTCCGATGAAGCGGACGCTAGAGCCCGGGACTTGTTATGGACAGCGAGGAGACTTCATTGCGGAGCTATGGAGGTGGAGAACCGGATCTACAAAGGTTGTATTTCCGTATCTCTTAGTTAAGTGTTAACTAGTTTACTTTTCGCCTAGATTTCTAGCCAACGATCCGTAGTTTAGGGTTTCTCGGCACCGTAATTTTTGAAATTGGCATGGTTGATGCCTTGTGAGAACTCATTAGGGTGCCTAGGAACCCTACAAGATTGGTGTAGATGGACAGGTGGAAACCTATAAGGCTAGACTTGTTGCAAAGGGTTTTCGTCAAAGACCTGGTTTGGACTATGACGAAACTTTTTCTCCAGTGGCTATGCTCAATCCATTCGGGTCCTTCTTGCTATTGCTGCCTTCCATGATTATGAAATCTGGCAGATGGACGTAAAGACGGCTTTTCTGAATGGAAATTTAGAAGAGTGCGTCTATATGGATCAGCCAGAGGGTTTCAATCAGAGTGGGAGCAGCGGGAAAGTATGCAAGCTGCTTAAGTCCATTTATGGACTAAAGCAGGTATCGCGGAGTTGGAACATCTGTTTTGATGAGACAGTCAAAGAATATGACTTTATCAAAAATCCAGATGCACCGTGCATATATAGTAAAGTTGTAGCCAGAAGTGTCGTATTCCTCGTCTTGTACGTAGATGACATTCTATTGATAGGAAATGACATTCCTATGCTACAATCTGTCAAAGGATTCTTGTCACAAAGGTTCTCCATGAAAGACCTGGGTGATGCCTCTTACATTCTGGGGATCCGGATCTATCGTGATAGATCTAAGAGGATGTTGGAACTTTCACAGTCCAGTTATATCGACACTGTACTGAAAAGATTCAGTATGGAAGATTCTAAGCGCGGTAATCTACCGGCTTGTCACGGAATCACCCTCTCCAAAGAGATGTCTCCCAAGACTGATTTGGAAAGGGAACGCATGTCTATTATACCCTACGCTTCTGCGGTAGGCTCTATAATGTATGCGATGTTGTGCACCAGACCAGATGTAGCTTATGCACTGAGCGTGGTAAGCTGGTATCAGTCAGACCCAGGGGAGAAGCACTGGATAGCAGTAAAGAACATTCTCAAGTACCTGAGAAGGACTAAGGAGATGTTCTTGGTTTACGGCGGAAAAGACCTCAGGTTGGAGGCCTTTGCTGATTCCGGCTTCCAGAGTGATAAGGACGATTCCAAGTCCATGTCGGATTATGTCTTTACCCTCAATGGAGGGGCGGTGTGCTGGAAGAGCTCCAAGCAGGACACCGTTGCTGACTCAACGATGGAAGCGGAGTATATAGCTGCTTGCGATGCCGCAAAAGAAGCAGTCTGGATGAAGAAGTTCCTAACAGAACTTCAGGTGGTTCCTACCATTATTGATCCAATACCTCTGTATTGCGACAACAACGGAGCTATAGCTTTAGCGAAGGAACCAAGGTCCCATCAGAAGTCCAGACACATCTTAAGGCGGTATCACCTGATCAGGGAGATCATTGATCGTCAGGAGATCGAGGTTCGGAGAGTTGCTTCTGAAGAGAACATTGATGATCCATTCACGAAGGCCCTACCTCAGATTCAGTTCGAGAGGCTACTCGAGATCATCGGTCTTCGATACGCCAGTACATGGCCCTAGTGCAAGTGGGAGATTGTTAGTGTTTATGCCTTAGAAGGCCATTACTGTATCATACTAGTTTGTATATTACTTAATGGAAGCTTGGGATATTCACATGTATATAACAGTCTTGCTAAACATGGTAGTATGCTACTTGGTTTTTCTATCTTAATATGTCAGTATACGTATTGATAGAGCTCTTAGGATCTTGCTTGACTACCAGCGTTGTGATGGCAGTCACACTAGTGGGGGCTGGGTAGTCTACAAGCACATCCTTATTCAGGTCCCTGGTCGTTGGATTATCGAGACAGAGCATCGATACTTCGGAGTAGACTAGTGTGTGCGCTTTTTATCCCAGTTGGGGAGATGGTCTGTCCCACAGCCGTCAGTACGTCGTACTGGAGATAGTATACAGGTGCTCGTTAGGTTACGGGTACACCGGACAGGACTCACAGGGAACTGTTGGTTGGTTTTATACCAGTCGTCAGTGAACAGTTCCCAGGTGACATGAGTACAGCATAGTCCGCAAACTTGACACTGCTACTTCGCCTCGAGTGTGTCCCACTGTTCTTAGATTGCTACCCTACCACGGCTCAAAGGAGTCGTGCAAACATGTAGCAGTTGGGTGTAGTCCCGAGCACTTGGAGGCAGTGGCGGTTAGACAGGATTCGTCTCTCCCGGTATTGGGAGTTGATATCGCGCTGTGTCAGAGAGCCATTACGCAAAGTCCCTGGCCAGGGCAAGCGAGATTTGCTGGTAGGTTCCAGTAGTTTCTCAGGGTGTAATGGGCTTCCCTCCGACACGACTTATACCGCTATTAGGGGACTGACGCTTGCCGCCCCCCTAGGCCCGATATGCGATAGTCTTAGACGAACGGACCGGACTGTACGGAGATTGTCACATCAGACTCAGTAGGAGTTCGGATGGGTTTCCTCATCGGCCTTCTTATCGACATCTACCTGGGGACCGTTATGTACAGCTAGTGCCGCTTGCGGTCTGTGGTTAAACCCACTGCCAGCGTAGTAGTCGAGTCTCTAGAGTCCCACACAGAGAGTTTCCCTACTCCAGGCGAAACGATATAGAGGTCGTATGGTTTTACGACAAGGGTTAGGACGCATACGTGTGTTTACGCACGTACGACTTTCGGACAGTTTTTACCAGTCGGCTTTGGTTTAAGCCAGTTACTGGTATCCGGTTATTGGATTTATACAGTCTAAAGTTTTTCCGTATTTTTGCGGAAAGGAGGGGCATTCTCGTAATTGCGCGAGAAGCTTCTAGAAGATGGTGACTAAGGAGGTTTAGGTGGCATATGCAATGAATGTGATTAGTGAGTCATATGGATGATTCTGTAAGTGCACGGCGGCGCCCCGGCCGTCAAACCGACGCCGGAATGCGGAAGCGGTGATAAACTTTAATTTTGCGGACTTAGCAAACCGGCACCACCGCGCACTAAACACCCGGATCGAACAATTAACAAGTCTAAGCTAACTACAAGATAGGGAAGAGATATACCGACTGATCCGAGTCCTCCGGTCTTCATCTCCACTCCGATCTCCTCGCGGGATCTCCGGTCGTTGCCTCCTCGCCGGAAGGGCACCACATCGCCTACGTCTTTTACGGGCTCCCACCTCAATGCCGAGGCAACTCGGGCACGAAGCTGGCTAGTCGACGTGCCCAAGATTCGCTGTAGAATGTGTAGTGAGCTATTGTCTCTATTGGGGTTATGTTGCCATAAAGATGATGGAGGAATTGGTGCAAAAGAATTTTCCATAGAACTTGCTGGAAAAGGGAGCAGGCTAAAAAATAATGAGCTCGGCCAAGAGCATTCTTGCTCTCTGGAAATTACAAAAATGAAGCCAGCTGCTTCTTGCACAATGTAGCCCCTTTAATTAATCTCATTTCCCAACAACCAAAAACAGTGCACTCATTTAATTCTTCCAACCTCTTAGCAATTAATCCAACAACTCCTGCAGGCCCATCAAGTGCTCACTGCCACCAAATAATAATTAACCCCTCATCTCAAGAAACACCAGCACATGCATGGGGAGGGGGGGCCACGAAATTCAACAAGCAGGGAAAGCAACATGAAGAAAAGTTTACACACTAAAATGTAAACATGTCTCCTAGCACATACTTCAAATGGCCGGCCCTCTTTTGAGGATGGAGAAAAGGTGATTGTATTTTCAAAAAGGAAATATGCAAGAAACACCTCACCAAAAAATTAATTGCAAACTTGCAATTAACCCCTCTCCAGCAAAAAGTCCGGCCGGGAAAGAACAAAGGAAAACCGGCCGGAACGGAATGCAAACTGGCAACTCCAGAACACTGGTCCCGTAATAAATTACAGGAAAACCCCGATACTGTGCATACACACCCGCATTTGTATTCCGACCGAAATACAAATGCAAAGAGACAAAACTACACTGTACTATACTAGGATCCGGCTTATACCAAAGCCGGCTAGTATAAACCGTCCGATCACGATCCGTGCAATACCGTACGTATCTGATCGAACCCTGCCATATCTCCATACGGCCTCTACAGCTTTTCGCCCGAAAACCTGAGTAACTGAATGTGGGGGACTCTAAAGACTCGTCAACACCTTAGTTGTGGATTTAACCACCAGCACGTTAGAGGTATAAGCCAATACATAACGGGCTACCAGGTGTTGACTAAAAGGGATGTCTGTGAGCGAACTCAGCCTGACACCCTACTGAGCCTGTCAGTGACAATATCCGTACAGTCCGGTCCGTTCGTCTATGAGCATCGCATGGCGGGCCTAGGGGGTTGGTAAAAGTCAGACCCCCAAAAGCGGTACAAGTCGTGTCGGAGCGTAGCCCAGAACACCCTGAGATACTACTGGAATACCTACCAGTAAATCTCCTTGCCTCGGCCGAGGGCTTCGTGTAATAGCTCTCCTAGACACAGCACGACCTCACCCCCAATACCGGGAGAGACGAACCCCTGAAGATACGCTCACTGCCTCCATGTGGCTCGGGACTGTACCCAACTAAAACCTGTTTGCACGACTCCTTTGAGCCGTGGTAGGGTAGTAATCAAAGTACAGTGGGAACTCACACGAGACAAATGACGATCCCCAGGTCGATGAACTAACCTGCACACATGTCACCAGGGAACTGCCATCTGACGTCTGGTATATGACCAACTAGCATGTTCCCGGCGAGTCCTGTCCGGTGTACTCATAACCCAATGAGCACCTGTATACATCTTAGGTGATCCAACTGACACCAGTGGCTTGTGAGACCGGCCACCGCCCCTCGTCGGGGTCTCGACTGTATACACTAGTCTACTATGGAGAATCGATGCCCTGTCTCGAAACTCTCACGACTAGGGACTATTTAAGGATATGCTTATAGACCCCCAGCTCCCACTTATATGATCGCCCTCATACTGCTGGTGGTCAAGCAAGAATCCTAGGGGCTCTATCAACGTGTAATAGCGACGTGTCAGGTCACTTAAACAGTACACGATGATAAAGGTAAACCAGATAGCATACTATCATCTCGAGTAAGACTGTCCTACCGGGATAGGTCCTCCCTCAATCATTGCAATCACGTACCTGTGATCCAATAATTGACTCTGAGGGCACTATCTCCAACAATCTCCCACTTGCACTCAAGGCTAATTATTGCGATGTCGCATACTCACAGCCCGTGTGATACCGAACACCCAACTCCTCTACTAGTCAGTCTCACAAAGCTCGTTTGCGAAACTATTGCGTTCGAGGAATAGCCTCAGTGAGTGGATCCGCCTTGTTGTCTCTTTCCATGTCTCTCTATATCTCAAGTTCGCGGAGAAACCCATCTCCCGAAAAAAGTAATACTTGTCTTAGAATGTGTCTGGATGTCTGATAGGACATAGCTCATAAATGAACTCCAAATCCAAACTTCTTAGACTGTATCATCAACTGAACTTAATCAGTATCCTGCGCCATGCCACCCTCAGTATTGCCTTGGACCACCTGTCCAAAATACTGCCCCTCATCAGAAGGAAAAATATAGCTCTGACAACCTCCTTGTCGTCCATGTCACCTTGGAAGCCTGGAATGATAACTGTTTCCCGAATGAGGCTGTCGTTATCATATCCCTAGAACATCCACTTATGTTCTAAAACTGCTTCCGACTGTTTCTCCAGGATAGGATCAATATCAACTTATTGCATCTAGTGCAAGAACAACATCTGGTGTGGTACTTGACATCTCATGATTGACTCAATTGCCTAAGCAAGTGATCTGTCAATCATGCACATCCCTCTCCCCTTTAGTCTATAAGACACCTTTAGAGAGGGTGACTCCATCTTCTGCAGGTACACTACCGTGCATGGAGTCGTCCATTCTAAATACTCTTAGAATGCTGTCTAAGTACCCAGATTGGGAGACTACCCAAATCTAGATCTAAAGCCATAGATCTAGTAACCAGAATGTCTGATATAATGTCTAAGTCCCATTGTGGAGAAACTACTGTGTGACGACCAAAGTATAACCGACTGTAGTATAGGAGTTTCTTTTCCTACTCTGTGTATGTTATCCAAATACCAGGATATCACACCCTACTACCTTCTCAACAGATCCATCCCCTATTCTGATGAAGTCAAACCTATGACTGTCACGTCAGAAATAGATGATCTATCTCCGCTACTTCTGCTTTAGTCTATAAATAGACATAAGCTACCTGTCCACCAATGCTTCCGCTGCTCCCACTGACTACGACAACCCTCTGGCAGAGTCATATAGACGTACACTTCTAAAACTAGTTTAGAACGACGCTATACTCATCCTCCCACCGGGTCTCGCAGCCTGGAACAACAGCAATGGTAATTGTGGGTAAACAAGAACTTCCCTGTCACCGTCCTTGAGGCTACCGTAGTACCTCTCGGGTGGCTGAAGTTACCCACCTTATCTGCGGAGTGGCCAATGGAATGTCAATCCAGATTGAATCTTTAGGTTCCTTATCAAATCTACAATAATCGTTTGTGGTTTCGGAATCACTTCCAGTTCTACCATACTCCCACTACTGATTTCTGAAAAAATCCATTTTTATTAAAACTGTGGCGAGTCTAGAACAATATTGCTATTGTTCATCCAGATGGTAGAAAATCAACCCGCGTCATAGCCTGGGTCAACCCACAAACAGCCATTACAGAAACGTGCCTTGAGTTGTCCAGTGTCTAGTTTTAAGCATAAGCCGGACAACTCCCCGTACCTTAACATCGTTAAGATATGAACTGTTCTATATCCCATATAGGACCAGAGGCACTGATTTAATTGAACCAGATTCAAATCATGCAACTGTCTCCAGTGCATGTCAACTAAATGGAAAGAGGCCAATCAGCGTTACTCAACTTAGGAATGCTTCCAATTATGAGTAACCTGAAAGAGAAGCAATTTCTCTTAATCATCACTATCAACTGAATACCATACACAAGTATCTACATCTTCGATCTCTTTGAAGAATCCCGATACTTGCTACACCTGGTTCTCTACTCTATTCAAATACCCATAACTTCTCCAAATTCGGACCCTGTGTTTTCACGAAACACTTGTCTAAAAACTAGAGAAGTCATAAGTAAACCGAATATAGTACGAGGACCAACCCCTCTGTCTGATGGACCCTGGACATCATACAACACTCTGTACAAGTCCCTTGAGTCTGATAACTCACTCACTGTGTGTCGTAGGTTGAAAACTGTACTTATGGTTAAGAAGAATTACACCGCTGTTTAATGCTCCTTACCTAACCATCCACTGATATAGGTAAATGTCGTAGACATAATTTCAGAAAGGTATATCTCACTCTATGAAAATAGACGTACAGATATATCAATTTGAAATTGGTGCATAATAGCGGATATTCAAAACCAAATATTTGCCGACCGGCAAACAACCCAGGTGACTTCCTCAAATATCACCGATTACAACGAATCCCGATATAATGAGGATGATCACCCAATTCCCAATAACTTACTCCCACTCATCATCTGTAAAACCATACAGATGTGAGAATCGTACCTGGTAAATACATACCCTGGAGTAAGTACCTAATCGGGAAATCAGTTTTCTTTTAACATTACACAGTGAAGCTGAAACATTGAAATGTTTCGATGGGGTATCCCGGTATTCTTAGTAATGCCTCTTCCATTATCCAGATTCACAACTGTAACCGTAAATTTCTTTGCCACCTCTCCAAGTCCCTTCATATGTCTTTAGTCGTTACCTTCTGCACACCCAATAGGCCAAATGGTTTTCTTCCTTTCCTACCGTTCGGCACCAGCCTATGGTTTGGAAGAAGACTATCCAATAAGAATAATGGGTGTACTGTCCCAATCCTAGGAACACTCGCAATGAGAGAGGGTGAAGATAAAAGACAACCGAATAAACCTTCCTATTTCTCCTGGACCAGAATCCATCCCCGAACTGGAACAAGTTCCATTCGAGTTCGTATATAACCATACGATGGAGTATCCAAATAAACTGTGGATCTTCGTAGTGATACGGAGTGTCCTGGAGAAATACAAAGGTGATGTGGGAGTGGTAACGAAATATTTGGTTTGGTCGTGAATATCTGTTGCAATTTACTTTGCCCTCTTACTAATCCCTTGCTTTGTCTGAACTTAATACCTTCTGTACACCATCGTTATGCTAATTGGTTTTCTTCATTCCCTACCGGTCGGCACCAGCCTAAGGTTTGGAAGAAGACAATCCAATTTGCGTAATAGGTGTACTACCCCTAAACCAAGGAGTACTCGTAACCTGAGAGAGGGTAAAAGGAAAAGACAACTGAATAATCCTATCCGTTTTCTCCAGAACCGGAAACCATCCTCGAATAAATCTTTCGAGTTCGTATCTAACCATACGATGGTTTTGTCCAATGGAAGTGGACGTTCGTAGTAAAACGGGGTGTCCTGGAGAAAAGGGTAAAAGTAGGAGTGGCAATGAGGTTTGCAACTCTGACAATCCAAAAGCCAGTGTTAAGAAGGTTCGGTCAACTTGGTCACTGAGTCATAGTCTTAGGGTCGGGTCAATGGTCGCTGCCAAAGAGAGAAAGAAAAGAAACACTCAGCGTGCACTCTAACCTAGATCAGAATGGTTACCAATTTATCTAATCTGGAAACCTCCCACTGTACCTCAAATTCTCCTCCAAACCTGAAAGAAGAATTAGTCGGGGTCACCCGAGGAGTAAACTAACTCATCAGTGGGAATCGGGATCCAACTCTCATCGCATGACAACGTGACGGAATCCGCTCACGGTATCACACTCCAGAAGGTATGCGCATATCTGGCAAGTTTCAGTTCTTTTGAAACTCCCGATGTGATTTCTGCCCCATGCTCTTATGACCTTGACGAAGGTCAACAAATCATAAGTCACATGTCAAGTTCCACCCGTCATTGTCCAGGTTAATTTGAACCCACCCGTACAAGCCCTTGACGAAGGTCAACAAGGCTATACGACTGTCCCAAACCAACACATCTATCTATGCAGCAGAAAGGCAACAAGCAGCTACCATGCACAATGCCTTGACGAAGGTCAACAAACATAGCATGAATACTACGTGCTACCCGTCTGAAACGAAGGAGGGCTACGAATGGTTTCTGGCGAAAACCTTTAACGTAATGAACTTGATATCGTTGAAGGAACGGATAGCTTTTTAGAAAATATAGTGATGAAAACCTTTACTAAAGAGGTCACTCCCGGTGAAGGGATCTCGGCTCTTTCCCCGTAGAATGGGGTGCAGGATATTCCAAATGAATACCACGATGCAAAGCAAAAGTAATCGGCTATAGTGAAGTTAATGCCCTGACGCAAACTTTTTGTCCAAGGGGTCACTCCCGGTGAAGGGATCTCGGCCCTTGCCTCGTCGACTGAGGAGCAGGATATTCCAACTGAATATCACGATGCAAAACAAAAGTGAACGTCCTTGCAATAACAGCTTTTTGAAAAGTGTTCCAACAACATCAGATTAGGTTTGTTTTTAACTTGCATTGATCAAAATCAATGCAGTCCCATCAATTGATCACACCACAAAGAACGAAAATATACTGATGTACGTATATGCCATCCGCATTCGCCACTGGGTCCCGTCATTACCCGTTAGGTTAGCTAACTAACGACAGAGCGGGGACTGGACTAGCGCGGATGTAAAACATATACAACATCTACTAATATATATACCAATATATTATATTTCGCTCAAGGCGTGAATAGAAATGCAACATCACAGAAATGTACAGCATCACAGAACAATACAGATATCTGGGATCCCCGGGTTTCACAGAGCCACTACTGAAACCCGACGTTCCCCTGGTCGTGTGGATAGCCTGTGCAATGAAATCCTAGACCCCTACGGGCGCGGCAAGCCACCCGCCAAAACCTGAAGCGAGGCAGCCCCCTTCAGCACCGTGAATGGACCACCCAGCACTTCACGGAATCCGGTAACTCGGGCACCCCTCCTGGGTCAACCTGTACCCCCTACGAGTGCGGCGAATAGCCCGCCAATCCTAGAGTGAAGCCCCCTCCGTCCCAATGCCATGAGATGCGGGCTTGTTGCCCTCCAGAATCCGGCTATCTGTGCACCCCTCCGTGGGGTAATCCTAGTACAGAAAGTAAAATATACATACAACGGGTACATCGACCGCAACCAGGTCGTGCCCCAAAATAATAATACAAACTGGCAGTGACGGCAGTCCACAAGTCGGACGCTCGCCCCGCAATATCAAATGTACATAATACAACCACAACTGTACTAGCATTGCATCCAGGCTATCCCCCACGACCGATCCGCAACATCACAGCAAAAACAGAACATCAACGTGAAAGTCACGTTCGCAAATCCGTCTAACCGGGCTATAGCAGTTAGACCGGATTTACCGATCAAGTGACATTCACGGTCGCAGATATAATGTAAATACTGTGAAAAATGTGTTTAAAATATCCGATCAATCAAATTTTAACAAGTGGGCCCCCAAGCAATACTGTAGCAGTTAAAGAAATTCTGGGCCCAATGTTAATGTTCCAAAACCCATATTTTAAGCCCAGAAAGCGACTGAAGAAATTTGACAAAGCAAGGACACCATTCGGCGGCGGAACCGCGGCCCCAGGGGGGATTTGGCCGCGGTTCCGCGCTCAGGTCGTCGACTTACTTCGTCGAATTTCTACAGTGGGCTTACAACCTCCAGTGCATCACTATTTTACAACCTGAAAAATTTTTCGACACCAAAAATTTCCAACAGAAAACTGATGCTAAAAAAAATGTAGTTTTGGAACATTCGATCGATCGAAACAGAAAAACATACTACACCAAGCTAGACTAAGTTAATGGCGAGGCTCTGATACCACTGTAAGTGCACGGCGGCGCCCCGGCCGTCAAACCGACGCCGGAATGCGGAAGCGATGATAAACTTTAATTTTGCGGACTTAGCAAACCGGCACCACCGCGCACTAAACACCCGGATCGAACCATTAACAAGTCTAAGCTAACTACAAGATAGGGAAGAGATATACCGACTGATCCGAGTCCTCCGGTCTTCATCTCCACTCCGATCTCCTCGCGGGATCTCCGGTCGTTGCCTCCTCGCCGGAAGGGCACCACATCGCCTACGTCTTTTACGGGCTCCCACCTCAATGCCGAGGCAACTCGGGCACGAAGCTGGCTAGTCGACGTGCCCAAGATTCGCTGTAGAATGTGTAGTGAGCTATTGTCTCTATTGGGGTTATGTTGCCATAAAGATGATGGAGGAATTGGTGTAAAAGAATTTTCCATAGAACTTGCTGGAAAAGGGAGCAGGCTAAAAAATGATGAGCTCGGCCAAGAGCATTCTTGCTCTCTGGAAATTACAAAAATGAAGCCAGCTGCTTCTTGCACAATGTAGCCCCTTTAATTAATCTCATTTCCCAACAACCAAAAACAGTGCACTCATTTAATTCTTCCAACCTCTTAGCAATTAATCCAACAACTCCTGCAGGCCCATCAAGTGCTCACTGCCACCAAATAATAATTAACCCCTCATCTCAAGAAACACCAGCACATGCATGGGGAGGGGGGGCACGAAATTCAACAAGCAGGGAAAGCAACATGAAGAAAAGTTTACACACTAAAATGTAAACATGTCTCCTAGCACATACTTCAAGTGGCCGGCCCTCTTTTGAGGATGGAGAAAAGGTGATTGTATTTTCAAAAAGGAAATATGCAAGAAACCCCTCACCAAAAAATTAATTGCAAACTTGCAATTAACCCCTCTCCAGCAAAAAGTCCGGCCGGGAAAGAACAAAGGAAAACCGGCCGGAACGGAATGCAAACTGGCAACTCCAGAAAACTGGTCCCGTAATAAATTACAGGAAAACCCCGATACTGTGCATACACACCCGCATTTGTATTCCGACCGAAATACAAATGCAAAGAGACAAAACTACACTGTACTATACTAGGATCCGGCTTATACCAAAGCCGGCTAGTATAAACCGTCCGATCACGATCCGTGCAATACCGTACGTATCTGATCGAACCCTGCCATATCTCCATACGGCCTCTACAGCTTTTCGCCCGAAAACCTGAGTAACTGAATGTGGGGGACTCTAAAGACTCGTCAACACCTTAGTTGTGGATTTAACCACCAGCACGTTAGAGGTATAAGCCAATACATAACGGGCTACCAGGTATTGACTAAAAGGGATGTCTGTGAGCGAACTCAGCTTGACACCCTACTGAGCCTGTCAGTGACAATATCCGTACAGTCCGATCCGTTCGTCTATGAGCATCGCATGGCAGGCCTAGGGGGTTGGTAAAAGTCAGACCCCCAAAAGCGGTACAAGTCGTGTCGGAGCGTAGCCCAGAACACCCTGAGATACTACTGGAATACCTACCAGTAAATCTCCTTGCCTCGGCCGAGGGCTTCGTGTAATGGCTCTCCTAGACACAGCACGACCTCACCCCCAATACCGGGAGAGACGAACCCCTGAAGATACGCTCACTGCCTCCATGTGGCTCGGGACTGTACCCAACTAAAACCTGTTTGCACGACTCCTTTGAGCCGTGGTAGGGTAGTAATCAAAGTACAGTGGGAACTCACACGAGACAAATGACGATCCCCAGGTCGATGAACTAACCTGCACACATGTCACCAGGGAACTGCCATCTGACGTCTGGTATATGACCAACTAGCATGTTCCCGGCGAGTCCTGTCCGGTGTACTCATAACCCAATGAGCACCTGTATACATCTTAGGTGATCCAACTGACACCAGTGGCTTGTGAGACCGACCACCGCCCCTCGTCGGGGTCTCGACTGTATACACTAGTCTACTATGGAGAATCGATGCCCTGTCTCGAAACTCTCACGACTAGGGACTATTTAAGGATATGCTTATAGACCCCCAGCTCCCACTTATATGATCGCCCTCATACTGCTGGTGGTCAAGCAAGAATCCTAGGGGCTCTATCAACGTGTAATAGCGACGTGTCAGGTCACTTAAACAGTACACGATGATAAAGGTAAACCAGATAGCATACTATCATCTCGAGTAAGACTGTCCTACCGGGATAGGTCCTCCCTCAATCATTGCAATCACGTACCTGTGATCCAATAATTGACTCTGAGGGCACTATCTCCAACAGATTCATCCATGTCATTAATGCATCATAAATGATTAATGACTCATGGATGTGAATCATCACTAGATATTATCAAGCATGGTTGTTAAATTCATTTCTTTTCTTTTCTTGATAAAAAGAAATGCTTGATATATATTATGATAACTCATTATTCTCACTTCATTATTATCCTCACCTTCTCTCTCCTCAAGCTCTCCCTCTTCAAACCCTAATCCTCCCCTCTCATGTGTTGAGTACAAGGATTACTTAGACTACTTAATCCATAACCCTCTCTATATTTCACCTAGCTTCTTTGATTAGCACTTAAAGAAGTTTAGTTGCCTCAAGTTTAGAGGCTAAGCTTGGAGTAAAGCTCTCGGGTGGATCGTCTACTACTTCGAGAAGGCCGAGGAGGAGGTGGAGTTCGCAAAAACGAAGGACACAATTCGTTAGGTATAATCCCTAAACATAGTAGCATAGAAACTCTATGTTTTAAGTTAGTTATCGTTTAGCTTCGATTCAAGCGGTTAGTCGATGTTTGTTCACTAAACAAGTTCGTTTTTGAAAATTCCGCCTCCCCACAAGCATTGGGGTGTTGTACATTGACTTACATTCTAGATGGCAACGGGCCCGCATCTCATGGCGTTGAGACGGAGGGGGCCTCACTCTAGAATTGGCGGGCTATTCGCCGCACTCGTAGGGGGTACAGGTTGACCCAGGAGGGGTGCCCAAGTTACCGGATTCCGTGAAGTGCTCGGTGGTCCATTCACGTTCTGAAGGGGGCTGCCTCGCTTCAGGTTTAGGCGGGTAACTTGCCGCGCCCGTAGGGGTCTAGGATTTCATTGCACAGGCTATCCACATGACCAGGGGAACGTCGGGTTTCAGTAGCGGCTCTGTGAAACCCGGGGATCCCAGATATCTGTATTATTCTGTGATGCTGGTTACATTTCTGTGATGTTTCATTTTATCACGCCTTGAGCGAAAATTATATATTGATATATATACTAGTAGATGTTGTGTATGTTTTGCATCCGCGCTAGTCCAGTCCCCGCTCTATCGTTAGTTAAGTAACATAACGGGTGATGACGGGACCCAGTGGCGAATGCGGATGGCATATACGTACAGCATTATTTTCGTTCTTTTGTGGTGTGATCAATTGATGGGACTGCGTTGATTCGGATCAATGCAAGCTAAACAAACCTATTCTGATGTTGTTGGAACATTTTTCAAAAAGCTGTTATTGCAAGGGCGTTCTCTTTTGTTTTGCACAGTGGTATTCGGTTATGAATATCCAGCTCCTCAGTCGACGAGGCAAGGGCCGAGATCCCTTCACCGGGAGTGACCCCTTGGACAGAAGTTTGCGTCAGGGAAATAACTTCACTATAGCCGATTACTTTTGCTTTGCATCGTGGTATTCAGTTGGAAAATCCTGCACCTCATTCTACAGGGAAAGAGCCGAGATCCCTTCACTGGGAGTGACCTCTTTAGCAAAGGTTTTCGTTACTATATTTTTCTAAAAAGCTATCGGTTCCTTCAACGATATCAAGTTCATTACGTTAAAGGTTTTCGCCAGAAACCATTCGTAGCCCTCCGTCATTTCATATGGATAGTCAATAGTATTCAAGCTGTGTTTGTTGGCCATAGTCAAGGCACAGTGTTTGGTAGCTATTGGGTGTTCATATGCAGCATAGATAGATGCGTTGGTTTGGGATAGTCGTATAGCCTTGTTGGCCCTAGTCAAGGGCTTGTACGGGTGGGTTCAAATCAACCTGGACAATGACGGGTAGAACTTGACATGTGACTTATGATTTGTTGGCCTTAGTCAAGGTCATAAGAGCATGGGGCAAAAATCCACATCGGGAGTTTCTAAAAAAACTGAAACTTGCCAGATATGCGCATACCTTCTGGAGTGTGATAACGTGAGCGGATTCCGTCACGTTGTCATGCGATGAGAGTTGGATCCCGATTCCTACTGATTAGTTGGTTTACTCCTCGGGTGATCCCGACTAATTCTCCTTTCAGGTTTGGGGAAGAATTTGACGTTACAGTGGGAGGTTTCCTGATTAGATAAAGTGATAACCATTCTGATCTAGGTTAGAGTGCACGCTGAATGTTTCTTTTCTCTCTCTCTTTGGCAGCGACCATGACCCAACCCTAGACTATGACACAGTGACCAAAATTGACCGAACCTTCTTTAACACTGGCTTTTGGATTGTCAGAGTTGCAAACCTCATTGCCACTCCTACTTTTACCCTTTTCTCCAGGACACCCCGTATTACTGCGAACGTCCACTTCCATTGGACAAAACCATCGTATGGTTATATACGAACTCGAAGGAATTCGAGGATGGTTTCCAGTTCTGGAGAAAACGAATAGGACTATTCAGTTGTCTTTTCCTTTTACCTTCTCTCAGGTTGCGAGTACTCCTTGGTTTAGGAGTAGTACACCTATTACGCAAATTGGATAGTCTTCTTCCAAACCTTAGGCTGGTGCTGAACGGTGGGGAATGAAGAAAACTAATTAGCATAACGATGGTGTGCAGAAGGTATTAAGTTAAGACAAAGAAAGGGATTAGTAAGAGGGCAAAGTAAAATGCGACTGCTATTCACGACCAAACCAAGTATTTCTTCACCAATCCTAAATCACCTTTGTATTTCTCCAGGACACTCCGTATCACTACGAAGATCCACAGTTTATTGAATACTCCATCGTATGGTTATATACGAACTCGAAAGGAACTTGTTCCAATTCGGGGATGGATTCTGGTTCAGGAGAAATAGGAATAAGGTTTATTCGGTTGTCTTTTATCTTCACCTTCTCTCGCATTGCGAGTGCTCCTAGGATTAGGACAGTACATCCATTATGCTTATTGGATAGTCTTCTTCCAAACCTTAGGCTGGTGCCGAACGGTAGGGAAGGAAGAAAACCATTTGGCCTAAAGGGGTGTACAGAAGGTAATGACTAAAGACATATAAAGAGATTTGGAGAGATGGCAAAGAATTATACAGTTATAGTTGTGAATCTGGATAATGGGAGAGGAATTACTAGGAATACCGGGATACCCCATAGATGTTAGTGTATATGCCCTAGAGGCCATTACTGTATCATACTAGTTTGTATATTACTTGATGGAAGCTTGGGATATTCACCTTGTATAAACAATCTTGCTCAATATAGTAGTATGCTACTTGGTTTGTTTCTACTTCAATGTGTACTTGTGTTTATTTCAGTATATCACTTATACGCATTAGTGGAGCCCTTAGGATCTTTGCTTGATTACCAGCGTTGTGATGGCAGTCACACTAGTGGGGGCTGGGTAATCTATAAGCACATCCTTATACAGGTCCCTAGTCGTAGGACTATCGAGACAGGGCATCGATACTCCGGAGTAGACTAGCGTATGCGCTTCTCATCCCAGTTTGGGAGATGGTCTGTCCCACAGCCATCAGTACGTCGTACTGGAGATAGTATACGGGTGCTCGTTGGGTTACGAGTACACTGGACAGGACTCGTCGGGAACTGACAGGTTGGTATTATACCTATCGTCAGTTATCAGTTCCCAGGTGACATGAGTACAGCTTAGTCCGCTGACTTGACACTGGCACTTCGCCTCGAGTGTGTTCCCACTGCACTTTGATCACTACCCTACCACGGCTCAAAGGAGTCGTGCAAACAGGTGGTGGTTGGGTGCAGTCCCGAAGCACTTGGAGGCAGTGACGGTTAGACAGGATTCGTCTCTCCCGGTATTGGGGGTTGACATCGCGCTGTGTCTAGGAGAGCCATTACACGAGTAGTCCCTGGCCAGGGCAAGCGAGATATACTGGTAGGTTCCAGTGTTATCTCAGGGTGTTTTGGGCTTCACTCCGACACGACTTGTACCGCTATTGGGGGACTGACGTTTTACCGCCTCCTAGGCCCGACATGCGATGTATCAGACGAACAGACCGGACTGTACGGAGACTGTCACATTCAGACTCAGTAGGAGTACAGATGGGGTTTCACCTCGTCAGCCTTCTTGTCGACATCTACCTGGGGACCGTTACGCACAGCTAGTGCCGCTTGCGGTCTGTGGTTAAACCCACTGCCAGCGTAGTGTCGAGTCTTTAGAGTCCCACACAGAGGGTATTCGCCTCTGGGCAAAACAGAGTAGAGGTCGCATGGTTTTGCGACAGGGTTCGTTCTCATCCGCGCACTTGTGCACGTTTGGAGTCCGGACGGATATTACCGTCTGGCTCTGGTTTGAGTCAGATACTGGTATATGTTTTTGGGGTTGCTTTTATCTCTCAGTATTCATGTTCCTCGGAACAAGGATGCAGGTGTGTATGCACGCTTATTTGAGGAAGAGGAAGAGGGTTTTCATTAGGGTTTCGGAACGGGTGCGTATGCACAGTTGACAGTCGTCTTTTTCCAAACCCTAATGGATTTATGTTATATCAATTAATAATATATAATAAAATGAAATTGTGTCATGGTTGGTTTTTATGTTGACTTGTTGACCATGGTTGACTTGTTGACCATGGTTGAAGTTTTGACCATCATCATTACAAAAGAAAGATGCTCTTTGATTCTAGCAAATTCATTTAATGTTTGAAATGATAATGGTCATTCTAAAACTTTCCATCAACCTTTTCATTTTCATTATTATTATTATTTGATAATTCTTTTGCTTTATGTTATGGTTGCAAAAGAAAAAGAGCTCACTTTATCATAACAACTCTCTCTCCTCACTTCATCTTCTTCTTCCTCTAGCAAAAGAGAACCCTTCTCATGTGTTGAGAATCCTTCTCTTTAAAAAGAAAAACAACCCCTAGTCACTCTCTACTCATTCTAGGTTCAAGGTTTAGCAAGCCGGAAACCCTAGTTCACTCAAAGATCGAGGAAGAGCCCAAAGGTCGAACCTTCGAGGTGGATCCATCTTCGACGGAAGAAGGCGACAAGAAGAGAACCATCAACCTCTACAAAAGTTTGAAGAAGAAGGAGTTCAAGTTTAGGTATAACCATCTTCATCCGAGTAGCTAAATCTCTTTAGCAAGTATGCTAGTTTTAGTTTAGACACGATCCCGACATTGTTTTAGTCCATGTTGCCTCTTGCGATAAAAATTTGTTTTTTATACCGTTTCCGCCTCCCCGTAAGCACCGGGGGTCGCAATATGGACTTACAGTGGTATCAGAGCCTAACTAAACTTAAACTAGCTTGGTAGTGAAGTGTAACGAAGTTCGAAACCGAAAAATCGCAAAACCGGAAAAACCAAAACCCTAAGTTTCTGTTGAATTTTTTTCTGCTCTAAATGAAAAACTTTATACTTGTAAATTCGGCTCAGGGTTTTGTGTGAACACCCATGAAATACGACGCCCTAATTCATTTAAACCGCCGCGGTTCCGCAGCACGAGGTAGGCATGTGCCGCGGAACCGCCGCCGTTTGGTGTCTTCTCTGCATCGTTTTTCGTGCAGTGTTCTTCTGTGTTGGTTTTGGGATTTTTAAGATATATTATATGTGCCCAGATTTTCCAGAACAGAAATTCACTTTTGGGGTCCTATAATTCCGTATTTTTTCCGAACTTCACTGCACTTTGACTATGATGGTTATATCTGTGATGTTTGCATGTATTGAACGTCGGCTAATCGCTATAGGTCGATTAGTCGGGGTTATACATGATCTGTGTTTGATATTGGATTGTGTATATGAATGTGTTGGATTGTCGCGGGTGAATAGCCGGGGTGGATGTGAGATGAGCTTTTTTTTTTTCTTTCATTCATTGTAAATGTAAATTGATGTAATAATATTATTTGTTTGGCCGCACAACCGGGTCGGGGTTGTAGCCGTCATTGTATAATTCTTTTTACTGTTTTTGCTCCTTGGATAGACCCATGGAGGGGTGCACAAACTGCCGAGTACTTGGCGGGTAGTTTGCCGCACCCGTAGGGGTCTTGGGTGGGGTATTTGGCTATTCGCCGCGACCGTGTAATCCGCTTTTCATTGCAGGCTCGAAAGGATTGCGGATTGCTAGTATATCCAATGTATTCATCTGTGATCTGTAATGTCTATCATTGCTTTCTATTTAGGCGTTGCTTATGTTTTACAGCCGCGCTAGCCCAGCCCCCGCTCTGTCGTTAGTTAAGTAACCTAACGAGTGATGACGGGACCCCGTGGCGAATGCGAATGGCATAAGCGTACGTCATATTTTGGTTGTTTTCTGCAATGGTAGGATTAAATGATGGGACGCATTAAAAGAACTAATGCAAGAATATCACGCATTAAAAGAACTAATGCAAGATAATAAACCAAGTTTAAGTCGATGGAACACTTTCGGAAAACCACTCGGTTCTTTTCAAAACTAACTTTTAAATGCGGAGCTTGAGCCACTCCTTCTAAAAGCTATCTCGTTCCATCGATTATATCAAGTTCACTACGTTCGCGGTTTTACCAAAACCATTCGTAGCCCTCCGTCGTTTCACATAAATAGTCAATAGTATTCAAGCTGTGTTTGTTGGCCAAAGTCAAGGCATAGTGATTGGTAGCTATTGGATATTCATGTGCAGCATAGATAGATGCGTTGATTTGGAACAGTCGTACTGCCTTGTTGGCCAAAGTCAAGGGTATGTACGGATGGATTCAAATTAACCTGGAGAACGACGGGAAGAACTTGACATGTGACTTATGATTTGTTGGCCAAAGTCAAGATCATAAGAGCATGGGGCAAAAATCCACATCGGGAGTTTCACAAGTACTGAAACTTGCTAGATTTGCATACCATTTGGAGTGTGATGATTATGGTAGGATTCCCTCATTTTCGTCACGCGATGATATTTGGATCCCGATCCTACTGTGAGTATATGCTACTCCTCGGGAAATTTCTCACTAAACGATCAATGCTATAAACCTAGTAGGTGCCTAGAAAGGTGTTAGCGAGGCTACGCCCCCAGGGAAAAGAGGTTCTTAAATTAAGGAACTTCGCGAAAGCGTTGGAAAACCTCCCTCGAAGTACCGACACTGGCCTGGCTGAACGGTTAAGCAAGTATTGTACGGTGGGATTGATCCCGGCTAATTCTTCCTTTGTGGTTTGAGGAGGGATTCGAGAGACAGTGGGAGCCATCCTGTTTAGACAAATTAAAAACCATTCTAAACTTGCAAGAGCATCGTGCTAAAGTGTTTCTTCTCTCCCCCTGCAGCGACCAAATCGAAATGACTGGACTTAAGTTACTTCTAGATAAAAACATACTGACAGGGCCAAACTACAAAGATTGGCTCAGGAATGTCAAATTGGCAATCGCTTACGACAAGCTGGGGTATCTTCTTACCACCAAAGCTCCCCCCGTCCCAGGTCCCACCTCCAGCGTCGCGGATAAGGAAATCCGTAAGACTTGGGAGATTGATTGCGCGAAGGCCAGGTGCCTCGTGCTTGCCTCTATGGACAACGAACATCAGAGGAGGCATGAGAATATGGACCTCGAGTCCATATTTCTCCATACAAAAGAACTGTATGGAGAGCAGTCTCGTATCGCAAGATACGAAGTGTCGAAGAAGTTGTTTTCGACAAAGTTGGCCGTCGGATCATCGGTAGCGGACCACGTGCTTAAGATGATTGGCTACACTGAGGAGCTCGCAGAACTTGGGACCACGTTGGATAGTGAACTCTATACAGATTTAATTCTCCAGTCCCTTCCATCCACTTACGCCCAGTTCATACTGAATTTCAACTTGCAAGAAAAGGAAGTTGAACTTTCAGAACTCCTCAACCTGCTGAGGAGCGCAGAGGGCACCCTACAGAAGGGTAGGGAAACACCCGCTTTGTTTGTAGGAGGATCTTCTTCCTCTAGGTCTAAGGCGAAAGCCAAGGGAAAGAGGAAGAAAGCCCCCGCCAAACCAAGAGGAGGTGTTAGTAAAGTGGGTTCGAAGGGAAAGGAAAAGGCAACAAAGATTGCGGGGAAGCTTGTTGGAAAGGAAGAGTGCTTCTATTGTCATAAAAGTGGACACTGGAAGAAAGATTGCAGGGCTTGGAAAGCCAGGACACAGGAACTGAAGCAGGTTGCGGCTTCAGCTTCAGGTGTGTATGTTATTGAAAACTGTCTTTCTATAAACTCTACTTCCTGGGTATTGGATACCGGATCAGGATCTCATATCTGTAATTCTTTGCAGGCGTTGAGAAACCGTAGGTTTTTGAAGGAAGGTGACATGACCCTCAGAGTTGCGAACGGAGCTAGCATGGATGCTAAAGCCGTGGGGGACTATCACCTGGGAATGTCAGATGGGCATGTTTTGGTTTTGCGTAATTGCTTTTTTGTACCCAACGCAACTTGTAATATCATTTCTGTATCTTTGGTTTCTAAAGAAGGTTATGAATTTGCGTTTGTAAGTAATGTTGTAAACATTCACCTTAATCAAGTTCTGATTGGGTCAGGTACACTGAGCAATGGTATATACGTATTAAACCAACCACAGATTTTCAATGTCCAGAATACACACAAAAGAAAGTCTCCAGATATCAATCAGACTTTCTTATGGCATTGTAGACTAGGTCACATCAATGAGAGAAGGTTGACTAAGTTACATACAGAAGGATATTTGGATCCGTTCGAATATCAATCGTATGCCACTTGTCAATCCTGTCTCAAAGGAAAGATGACAAAGACTCCGTTCACTGGACACGGAGTAAGAGCGAGCGAGCTCTTGGGACTCGTACACAGCGACGTGTGCGGTCCAATGTCTACACATGCGCGAAGCGGTTATTCTTACTTCATTACTTTTACGGATGATTTTTCAAGATACGGTTATGTCTTCTTAATGAAACATAAGTCAGAATCTTTTGAAAAATTCCAGGAATTTAAGAATGAAGTAGAAAAACAAACCGGTAAAAGTATCAAGATTCTAAGATCGGATCTAGGTGGAGAATACTTAAGTGCCGAGTTCCTGAATTACTTAAAAGAGAATGGGATTCTCTCTCAGCTTACTCCTCCATACACTCCGCAACATAACGGTGTATCGGAGAGACGGAACCGGACCCTATTGGATATGGTATGGTCCATGATGAGTAACGCTGAGTTACCGCGATCATTCTGGGGGTATGCACTAGAATCAGCTGCGTACCTATTGAACCGAGTTCCTACTAAGACTGTGCCTACTACACCATATGAGATGTGGTGTGGGAAGAGGCCCCATCTCAGTCACATCAAGACTTGGGGATGTCCAGCTTTTGTTAAAAAGCAGCATGCGGACAAGCTCGAGGCGCGCTCAGTACTGTGTAAGTTTGTGGGATATCCAAATAATTCCAAGGGATATCTCTTCTACTACGAAGAGGAACAAAAAGTTCTTGTTTCTCGTCATGCCCACTTTCTAGAACATCAGTTCTTAGAAAAAGAATTAAGTGGGACCGCAGTAGAACTGGAAGAAATTCCAGAACCACAGACTATTACTGAAAGCTTAGTGGAACCAGAGGGTTCAAATGAACAGGACATTCCTACGCCGCTCCGCAGGAGTAGTAGGCAGTCTCATCCGCCCGAGAGATACTACGGTTTTCTCATAGACGGGGATAGAGAGGATTGCATCATAGATTATGATGAGCCTACTAGCTTCCAGCAGGCCGTTCAGAGCGTTGACTCAGTAAAATGGCTGGATGCAATGCGGACCGAAATGGAGTCCATGTACACCAACAAAGTATGGACGTTGGACATTGCTCCAGACGGGGTAAAACCCGTAGGATGCAAGTGCATCTTCAAAAGGAAGATTGGTGTAGATGGACAGGTTGAGACCTATAAAGCTAGACTTGTAGCAAAAGGTTTCCGTCAAAGACCTGGCTTGGACTATGACGAAACTTTTTCTCCAGTGGCTATGCTGAAATCCATTCGGATCCTTCTTGCCATTGCTGCCTTCCACGATTATGAGATTTGGCAGATGGACGTAAAAACCGCTTTTCTAAATGGAAATTTAGAGGAGTGTGTCTATATGGATCAGCCAGAGGGTTTCATTCAGAGTGGGAGCAGCGTAAAGGTGTGCAAGTTGCTTAAGTCCATCTATGGACTAAAGCAGGCATCGTGGAGTTGGAACATCTGTTTTGATGAAACGGTCAAGGAATTTGACTTTATCAAAAATCCAGATGAACCATGCATCTATAGTAGATTTGTAGCGAGAACTGTAGTATTCCTTTTTTTATACGTGGATGACATTCTCTTAATAGGAAATGACATTCCTATGCTACAATCTGTCAAGGGTTTCTTGTCACACAGGTTCTCCATGAAAGACCTGGGTGATGCCTCTTACATCCTGGGGATCCGGATCCATCGTGATAGATCCAAGAGGATATTAGGACTTTCACAGTCCAGGTACATCGACACCGTACTGAAAAGATTCAGTATGGAAGATTCCAAGCGCGGTAACCTACCGGCTTGTCACGGGATCACCCTCTCTAAAGAGATGTCTCCCAAGACTGATTTGGAGAGGGATCGCATGTCTATTATACCCTACGCTTCTGCGGTAGGCTCTATAATGTATGCGATGTTGTGTACCAGACCGGATGTAGCTTATGCACTGAGTGTAGTAAGCCGGTATCAGTCAAACCCTGGGGAGAAACACTGGATAGCAGTAAAGAACATTCTCAAGTACCTGAGGAGGACTAAGGAGATGTTCTTGGTGTATGGCGGAAAAGACCTCCAGATCGAGGCCTTTGCTGACTCCAGCTTCCAGAGTGACAAGGATGATTCCAAGTCCATGTCGGGTTTTGTCTTCACCCTCAATGGAGGGGCGGTGTGTTGGAAGAGTTCCAAACAGGAAACCGTTGCAGACTCGACTATGGAAGCGGAATACATCGCTGCATCTGATGCCGCAAAAGAAGCTGTCTGGATGAGGAAGTTCTTGAAAGAACTTCAGGTGGTTCCGTCCATTGTTAACCCAATACCTCTGTATTGCGACAACAACGGGGCTATAGCTTTAGCGAAGGAACCCAGGTCCCATCAGAGATCCAGGCACATCTTGAGGCGGTATCACCTGATCAGGGAGATCGTGGATCGCAAGGAGATCGAGGTTCGGAGGGTTGCTTCAGAAGAAAACACTGCAGATCCATTCACCAAGGCCCTACCCCAGACTCAGTTCGAGCGGCTGATCGAGATGATAGGTCTTCGATACGCCAGTTCATGGCCTTAGTGCAAGTGGGAGATTGTTAGTGTATATGCCCTAGAGGCCATTACTGTATCATACTAGTTTGTATATTACTTGATGGAAGCTTGGGATATTCACCTTGTATAAACAATCTTGCTCAATATAGTAGTATGCTACTTGGTTTGTTTCTACTTCAATGTGTACTTGTGTTTATTTCAGTATATCACTTATACGCATTAGTGGAGCCCTTAGGATCTTTGCTTGATTACCAGCGTTGTGATGGCAGTCACACTAGTGGGGGCTGGGTAATCTATAAGCACATCCTTATACAGGTCCCTAGTCGTAGGACTATCGAGACAGGGCATCGATACTCCGGAGTAGACTAGCGTATGCGCTTCTCATCCCAGTGTGGGAGATGGTCTGTCCCACAGCCATCAGTACGTCGTACTGGAGATAGTATACGGGTGCTCGTTGGGTTACGAGTACACTGGACAGGACTCGTCGGGAACTGACAGGTTGGTATTATACCTATCGTCAGTTATCAGTTCCCAGGTGACATGAGTACAGCTTAGTCCGCTGACTTGACACTGGCACTTCGCCTCGAGTGTGTTCCCACTGCACTTTGATCACTACCCTACCACGGCTCAAAGGAGTCGTGCAAACAGGTGGTGGTTGGGTGCAGTCCCGAAGCACTTGGAGGCAGTGACGGTTAGACAGGATTCGTCTCTCCCGGTATTGGGGGTTGACATCGCGCTGTGTCTAGGAGAGCCATTACACGAGTAGTCCCTGGCCAGGGCAAGCGAGATATACTGGTAGGTTCCAGTGTTATCTCAGGGTGTTTTGGGCTTCACTCCGACACGACTTGTACCGCTATTGGGGGACTGACGTTTTACCGCCTCCTAGGCCCGACATGCGATGTATCAGACGAACAGACCGGACTGTACGGAGACTGTCACATTCAGACTCAGTAGGAGTACAGATGGGGTTTCACCTCGTCAGCCTTCTTGTCGACATCTACCTGGGGACCGTTACGCACAGCTAGTGCCGCTTGCGGTCTGTGGTTAAACCCACTGCCAGCGTAGTGTCGAGTCTTTAGAGTCCCACACAGAGGGTATTCGCCTCTAGGCAAAACAGAGTAGAGGTCGCATGGTTTTGCGACAGGGTTCGTTCTCATCCGCGCACTTGTGCACGTTTGGAGTCCGGACGGATATTACCGTCTGGCTCTGGTTTGAGTCAGATACTGGTATATGTTTTTGGGGTTGCTTTTATCTCTCAGTATTCATGTTCCTCGGAACAAGGATGCAGGTGTGTATGCACGCTTATTTGAGGAAGAGGAAGAGGGTTTTCATTAGGGTTTCGGAACGGGTGCGTATGCACAGTTGACAGTCGTCTTTTTCCAAACCCTAATGGATTTATGTTATATCAATTAATAATATATAATAAAATGAAATTGTGTCATGGTTGGTTTTTATGTTGACTTGTTGACCATGGTTGACTTGTTGACCATGGTTGAAGTTTTGACCATCATCATTACAAAAGAAAGATGCTCTTTGATTCTAGCAAATTCATTTAATGTTTGAAATGATAATGGTCATTCTAAAACTTTCCATCAACCTTTTCATTTTCATTATTATTATTATTTGATAATTCTTTTGCTTTATGTTATGGTTGCAAAAGAAAAAGAGCTCACTTTATCATAACAACTCTCTCTCCTCACTTCATCTTCTTCTTCCTCTAGCAAAAGAGAACCCTTCTCATGTGTTGAGAATCCTTCTCTTTAAAAAGAAAAACAACCCCTAGTCACTCTCTACTCATTCTATGTTCAAGGTTTAGCAAGCCGGAAACCCTAGTTCACTCAAAGATCGAGGAAGAGCCCAAAGGTCGAACCTTCGAGGTGGATCCATCTTCGACGGAAGAAGGCGACAAGAAGAGAACCATCAACCTCTACAAAAGTTTGAAGAAGAAGGAGTTCAAGTTTAGGTATAACCATCTTCATCCGAGTAGCTAAATCTCTTTAGCAAGTATGCTAGTTTTAGTTTAGACACGATCCCGACATTGTTTTAGTCCATGTTGCCTCTTGCGATAAAAATTTGTTTTTTATACCGTTTCCGCCTCCCCGTAAGCACCGGGGGTCGCAATATGGACTTACAATAGAAACATTTCAATGTTTCAGTTTCACTGTGTACTGTTAAAAGAAAACTGATTTCCCAATTAGACACTTGCTCCAGGGTATGTATTTACCAGGTTTGATTCTCACATCTGTATGGTTTTACAGATGATGAGTGGGAGTAAGTTATTGGGAATTAGGTGATCATCCTCGTTATATCGGGATTCGTTGTAATTGGTGATATTTGAGGAAGTCACCTGGGTTGTTTGCCGGTCGGCAAATATTTGGTTTTGAATATCCGTTGTTATGCACCAATTTCAAATTGATATATCTGTACGTCTATTTTTATAGAGTGAGATATACCTTTTTGAAATTATGTCTATGACATTTACCTATATTAGTGGATGGTTAGGTAAGGAGCATTAAACAGCGGTGTAATTCTTCTTAATCATAAGTACAGTTTTCAACCTACGACACACAGTGAATGAGTCACTAGACTCAGGGGACTTATACAGAGTATTGTATATTGTCCAGTGTCCATTAGGACAAAGGGGATGGTACTCGTACTATATTCTGTTTACTTTTGACTTCTCTAGTTCTTAGACATGTGTTTCGTTTAAATGCAGGTTCTGAGTTTTGAGAAGTTATAGGTATAAGAGTAAAGTAGAGAACCAGGTGTTGCAAGTATCGGGATTCTTCAAGGTGATCGAAGATGTAGATACTTGTGAATGGTATTCAGTTGTTAGTAATGATTAAGAGAACTTGCTTCTCTTTCAGGTTACTCATAATTGGAAGCATTCCTGAGTTGAGTAACGCTGATCGGCCTCCTTCCATTTAGTTGACATGCACTGGAGACAGCTGCATGATTTGAATCTGGTTCAATTAAATCAGTGCCTCTGTTTCTATATTGGATATAGAACAGTTCATATCTTGACATTGTTAAGGTACGGGGAGTTGTCCAGCTTATGCTTAAAACCAGACACTGGACAACTCAAGGCACGTTTCTGTAATGGCTGTTTGTGGGTTGACCCGGGCTATGACGAGGGTTGATATTCTACCATCTGGAAGATTAATAGTGATATTGTTCTTGACTCGCCACAGTTTTAATAAAAATGGATTTTTTCAGAAAACAGTAGTGGGAGTATGGTAGAACTGGAAGTGTTCCAGAACCGCAAACGATTACTGAAGATTTGATAGGAACCTAAAGATTCAATCTGGTTTGACATTCCATTGGCCACTCCGCAGATAAAGTGGGTAACCTCAGGCACCCGAGAGGTACTTCGGTATGCTCAAGGACGGTGGCAGGGAGGTTCTTGTTTACCCAGACTTGCCATTGCTATTGTTCCATACTATGAGACCCAGCAGGAGGATGAGTATAGCGTCGTTCTAAACTAGCTTTAGAAGTGTACGTCTATATGACTCTGCCAGAGGGTTGTCATAGTCAGTGGGAGCAGCGGAAGCATAGTGGACAAGTGGCTTATGTCTATTTATAGACTAAAGCAGATATAGCGGAGATAGATCATCTATTTCTGATGTGACAGTCATAGGTTTGACTTCATCAGAATAGGGGATGGATCTGTTAAGAAGGTAGTAGGGTGTGATGTCCTGGTATTTGGATGACATACACAGAGTAGGAAATGATATTCCTATACTACGATCGGTTATACTTTGGTTGTCACACAGTAGTTTCTCTACATAGGACTTGGATTTCATATCAGACATTCTGGTTACTAGATCTATGGTTTTAGATCTAGATTTGGGTGGTTTTCCAATCAGGGTACTTAGACAGCATTCTAAGAGTTTTTAGAATGGACGACTCCTAGCACGGTAGTGTACCTGCAGGTGATGGAGTCACCCTCTCTAAAGGTGTCTTACAGACTAAAGGGGTGAGGGATGTGCATGATTGGCAGATCAATTGCTTAGGCAATTGAGTCAATCATAAGATGTCAAGTACCACACCAGATGTTGTTTTTGCACGAGATGCAGTAAGATGATATTAATCCAATCCTGGAGAAACGATCGAAAGCAGTTTTAGAACATAAGTGGATGTTCTAGGGATATGATAACGGCAGCTTCTTTCGGGAGACAGTTATCATTCCACGCTTCCAAGGTGACCTGGATGACAGGGAGGTTGTCAGAGTTATAGTTTTCCCTCTGACGAGGGGCAGTATTTTGGACAGGTGGTCCAGGTGGATACTGAGGGAAGGATGGCGCAGGATACTGATTAAGTTCAGTTGACAATACAGTCTAAGAAGTTTGGATTTGGAGTTCATTTATGAGCTAGGTCCCATCAGATATCCAGACAACTCTAAGACAAGTATTGCTCATTTCGGGAGATGGCTTTCTCCGCGAACTTGAGATATAAAGAGACATAGAAAGAAACATTAGAGCGGATCCACTCACTGAGGCTATTCCTCGAACGCAATAGTTTCGCAAACGAGCTTTGTGAGACTGACTAGTAGAGGAGTTGGGTGTTCGGTATCACACGGGCTGTGAGTATGCGACATCGCAATAATTAGCCTTGAGTGCAAGTGGGAGATTTTTGGATATAGTGCCCTCAGAGTCAATTATTGGATCACAGGCACGTGATTGCAATGATTGAGAGAGGACCTATGCCGGTAGGACAGTCTTACTCAAGATGATAGTATGCTATCTGGTTTATCTTTATCATCGTGTACTGCTTTAGATGACCTTACAGGTCACTATTGCATGTTGATAGAGCCCATAAGATTCTTGCTTGACTACCAGCAGTATGAGGGCGATCATATACGTGGGAGCTGGGGTCTATAAGCACATCCTTAAAAGGTCCCTAGTCGTGGGATTTTCGAGACAGGGCATCGATACTCCAGAGTAGACTAGTGTATACAGTCGAGACCCTGACGAGGGGCGGTGGCCGGTCTCACAAGCCACTAGTGTCAGTTGGTTCACCTAAGATGTATACAGGTGCTCATTGGGTTATGAGTACACCGGACAGGACTCGCTGGGAACCTGCTAGTTGGTATTATACCTGACGTCAGATAGCAGTTCCCTGGTGACATGTGTACAGGTTAGTTCATCGACCTGAGATCGTCATTTATCTCGTGTGAGTTCCCACTGTGCTTTGATTACTACCCTACCACGCTCAAAGGAGACGTGCAAACAGGTTTTAGTTGGGTACAGTCCCGAGCCACATGGAGGCAGTGAGCGGATCTGCAGGGGTTCGTCTCTCCCGGTATTGGGGGTGAGGTCGCGCTGTGTCTAGGAGAGCCAGTACATTAAAAGTCCTTGGCCAAGGAAGGAAATTTATTAGTAGGTATTCCAGTAGTATTTCAGGGTGTTCTGGGCTGCACTCCGACACGACTTGTACCGCTTTTGGGGGTCTGACTTTCACCAACCCCCTTGGCCCTCCATGCGATGCTCATAGACGAACGGACCAGACTGTACGGATATTTTCACTGACAGGCTCAGTAGGGTGTCAGCATGAGTTCGCTCACAGACGTCCCTTTTGGTCAATACCTGTTAGCCCGTTACGTATTGGCTAATACCTCTGACGTGCTAGTGGTTAAATCCACAACCAAGGTATTGACGAGTCTTTAGAGTCCCCCACAGACCAGTTTCTCAAGTTTCGGGGCGAAACGCTGTAGAGGCCGTATGGAGATATGGCAGGGTTCGATCAGATACGTGCGGTATTGCACGGATCGTGATCGGACGGATTTTACTAGCGGGCTTTGGTTTAAGCCAGATCCTAGTATTAGACAGTGTAGATTTTGTCTCTTTGCATTTGTGTTCAGTAGGAATACAAATGCGGGCATGTATATGCAATCGCGGGGTTTTCCTGTAATTTATTACGGGATCAGTTTTCTGAAGTTGCCAGTTTGTATTCCGTTCCGGCCAGTTTTCATTTGTTCCTTCCCGGCCGGACTTTTCCGATGGAGGGGGTAATTTGCAATTGTGCAAATTACTTATCGTGGAGGGGGTTTCTTGCATTTGTGGCTTCATGATGGCATCTTTTCTTTTCATGCATCATTACATTCATTAATTGAGATGAGAAAGGATTTGAAATTGATATGAGATTGTTATCATTGCCTTTTGGATGTGATAACCCCTTTGCTTTCACTACTCTCACCTCCCTTCATGTTTTCATTTTATTCCCTCCACCATTTTGTTCATAGTTGAGGGGCCGACCACTATTGGAGATAAAGAGAGAGTTCATTTTCTTGTGGTGGGATTTATTCATCTCATTCTTCATGCTTGCAAAATGATACACCTTCCTCCTCTTCAAAAGTTCTTTCCACCTCCATCATGGCAACTTTCACAACCCCAAGAGACAAAGTTTCTACACTAGTCTATAGCATTCCTTGGACGCGTCGGCTAGCCAACTTCATGCCCGAGTTGTCTCGGTCCAGAGGTGGGAGCCCGTAAAAGAATCCGGCTACGTGGTGCCCTTTCCGACGAGGAGGTGACGAACGGAAATTCCGCGGGAGATCGGAGTGGAGACGAAGACCGAAGGACACGGATCGCTTGGTATACCTCTCTACCCATCTTTTAGTCTACTAGAGGCAAGGTTAATGACCCGATCCGGGATTTTTGTGCGCGGTGGTGCCGGTTTTCTAGTTTGAAAAGTTTTTCGTTTCCGCGTTCCGGCGTCGGATCGACGGCCGGGACGCCGCCGTGCACTTACATCTCTGTCATCTAGGTCACCTTGGAAGCCTGAAATGATAATCGTCTCCCGAAGGAGGCTGCCGTCACCATATTCATAGAACATCCATTTATGTTCATAAACTGCTTCCCAATGTTTCTCCAAGATTGGATCTGCTTATTGCATCTAGTGCAAAAGCAATATCTGTTGTGGTACTCGACATTTCATGATTAACTCAATTGCCTAAGCAAGTGATATGATAATCATGCAGATCCCTCTCCCCTTTAGTCTGTAAGACACCTTTAAAGAGGGTGACTCCATCACCTGCAGGTACACTACTATGCCAGTAGTCATCCATTTAATGTCAAAGTACCCAGATTAGGATACTTCCCAAATCTAGATCTAAAACCATAGATCTAGTAACCAAAAAAACCTGATATTATATCCATATCCTCTGTGGAGAAACAACTTTGTGACAACCACAATATATCCGATCGTAGTATAGGAATATCTCTTCCTATCAAGTGCATGTCATCCCAATACCTGGACATCACTCTCTACTACCTTCTTACCAGATCCATCTCCTATTCTGATGAAGTCAAAGCATATGACTGTCACATCAAAATTAGATGATCTAATTCCGCTATACATGCTTTAGCCTATAAATAGACATAAGCTTCTTGCCCACTATGCTTCCGCTGCTCCCACTGACTACAACAACCCTCCGGCAGAGTCATATATACGTGCACTTCTAAAACTAGTTTAGAATGACGCTATACTCATCCTCCTGCCGGGTCTTATAGTCTAGAACAACAGCATTGGAAAGTCTGGGTAAACAAGAACCTCCCTGTCACCGTCTCTGAGAAGACCGAAGTACCTCTCGGGTGGCTGAGGTTACCCACCAAATCTGCGGAGTGGCTAATGGAACATCAAATCCAACTGAATCCTTAGGTTTTATTAAATTTTCAGTAATCGTTTGTGGTTCTGGAATAACTTCCGGTTCTACCATACTCCCACTTCTGTTTTCTGAAAAAATCCATTTTATTAAAACTATGGCGAGTCAAGAACAATATAAATATTGATCTTCCTGATGGTAGAAAGTCAACCCTCGTCAAAGCCTGAAATAACCCACAAACAGCCATTACTGAAACGTGCCTTGAGTTTATCCGGATTCTGGTTTTAAGCATCAGCCGGACAACTCCCTATACCTTAACATCGTCAAGATATAAATTGATTCTATATATATCTAATATAGAAACAAAAGCACTAATTTAATTTAAACCAGATTCAAAAACATGCAGCTGTCTCTAGTGCATATCAACCAAATGGAAAAAGGATAATCAGCATTACTCATCTAGGAGTGCATCCATATATGAGTAACCTGAAAGAGAAGCAAGTTCTCAAAACCATTACTATTAACTGAATACCAAACACTAGTATCTACATTTTCGACTTCCTCGAAGAATCCTGATACTTACATGTTCATATCAGAAAATTGCATTCTAATACCGCTCATTCATTATCTAATTGTTGTATTTATCGGTATTATTGACCAGTGTCTGCTCAGTATTACAGATTACAGGTATCCATACTGGAAATGCATCCAACAGCACGGATATATCACTTGAGGGAAGACACTGCGACCAGAAACGCTAACCGACCGATACTTCAGGAGTTCCTTTACGCAACAAGTTGTGTACACATTTTTTTTCTAAATGGTCCAACACAACAAGTGTGTACACAAGACTTTTAAGCACATGTGGATATGATTTTATATGCAATCAAGGATATGATTCTATATGCAATCATCAAGGATATGATTCTATATGCAATCAAGGATATGATTTTATATGCATATGATATTATATGCATTCAAGACTAAAAAGCATGTGTTCAAATCAAAGGCAATCAAACAAATCAGCATGAGCCATAATGGGGCAGATATGAATATTTCTTTCTGAGCCTATAAATAGAAACCAGAGGCAAGAGGAAAGGGTAGCTTTTTTCTTTAGTTTTTATCTTAGAATTCTTGTAATTTTTCTTTTCATTCTTGAGCTCTTGCCCCTTTGTCTTGACCTTGCAACTTCTCATTTAGAACTTGCAAGCTTAAGGCTTAGGTTCTTGACTTCAAGATCTCTTGTAACAAGTTTGTTCTTCAATAAAAGTTCATATTTTTTTTACATGTCTTGTTCCACTTTACATAATTTCAATTGTGAAATTCATGCTTTGTTTTGATCTTGCAACCTCTTAAGTGAGCTTGCAACCTTAAAGCTTGGTATTCGGATTTCACACGTTGCCGGGGATCGAACATTTGGAGATAAAAAGCTTGAACTCAGCGGTTCTCTTTTCCTCTTTATTTCATTGCATGTTTTTATGTATCTTCTCTTTTCTTTCTTGTTAATTTGTAAATATGTGTGAGTAATCTTTTCACTTGTTAAGGGTGTAATATGTTAGATTGTATTCGAAGATTTTCTTTGTCCAAACTTTAAAACCTAAAACTTGCCTATTGAAACTTCGTGCAAATCACCCGCAACTCCGCTCACTAGGCATCCTATCCTACCACGATAGTGATGATTCCTAATCTTGACCGGATTGCCCGTGGTTTGCCGAAGGCTAAAATCAAGAGATAACAATGGAAGGACAAGGGACAAGGAAAACGGATTTAGCAAAATGCCGCAAATACCGTATTTCAAGTTCCCTAATCCGCGTTGTTACCTATTGTTTTAGTGTCAATACCAAGTTGGGGTTATAAGGAATTGGCAAACATCACCTTCATACAATCTAACTTATTACTACCCTTAACAAGTCCTTTTTATTCATATCTTTGTTACGACAATTAGTTAACCAACAAATCAAAACCCGGAATTAACTCGTTAAAACAAGATATAAAAACTTACCGTCTCCCTGCGGACGACTCGTATTCATCGCGGATCGCTACAAGCGACACCGTTTTGATTGCGGTAATTTCAAAACTCTTTTTAAACACGACACGGTTAGATCGTGACAATCAAATGGCGCCGTTGCCGGGGAGACGGTAACGCTTTTTATACTTGTATTCTCGGGTTAAATTTGTGCATATTCTGTATAAAACTAACTTCTAACACATTCAAACAAATAACCATTCTTTTTGAAACCAACCACAAACACAAATAAAATTCTTTTCTTCTCTGGATTTGAATTCTGCTAACACTCTGATGCTAAAGAAATAAATCAAGTTATAAAATTGGAATGACATTTCTTCATTGAGACAACACACAAAATTTGAGCCAATTTCCTCACCCAAAAACCGGCGACATACCCTAAAAAACCGAGCTCGCCGGCCTTGGTGTGGCCTTTTCACTTTTGTTTTTCTGTGTTGCTTCCAGTGTTTTGATATAAATTCCATTTTTATTATTTGATTTTCTTAATTATTTGTGTTCAGAATTATGGTTGTTAATATTGCTTTTTGGCTCAAATATCCGTATTTTTCCAATATATGCAGATTTGACGGATTTTGAGCAGCGATCATACGAAACAAAGGGGCATTTTCAAGTGCAAAGGAGGGTGAACACTCAGTGCCAAAGATCCGGGTAGTTAGACCCGCGCAAGCAAACCATTCGACCACTCAGAGGCAATATCGACACGAGTTTCTGAAACTCGATACTTTTTGGTACGTATTTTTCTAAACTTCCCCTCTCAAACCCGACTCTCCAATATTCTTGTCTTTGCAGGATTCTTAGCAAAAATCGTCGCAAAAAGCCAAAAAAAGAAACTAACCGTATTTGTTGCAGCGCCGCATTAAAAGTAAAAAACGATAACTGATTGCTTGAAAACAAAACTTGGTTGAATTTTACGCATTGCATCATTTAATAAGGACTTAAGGGGCTCTAACACCAATCCAGATTGTGTGGGAATTTCATCACCCTTCCTAAGACCCCGGAAATCACTAATTGCATTGTTGGAGATAGTGCCCTCAGAGTCAATTATTGGATCACGGGCACGTGATTGCAATGATTGAGGGAGGACCTATCCCGGTAGGACAGTCTTACTCGAGATGATAGTATGCTATCTGGTTTATCTTTATCATCGTGTACTGCTTTAGGTGACCTGACATGTCGCTATTACACGTTGATAGAGCCCCTAGGATTCTTGCTTGACTACCAGCAGTATGATGGCGATCATATACGTGGGAGCTGGTAGTCTATAAGCACATCCTTAAAAGGTCCCTAGTCGTAGGAGTTTCGAGACAGGGCATCGATACTCCATTAGTAGACTAGTGTATACAGTCGAGACCCCGACGAGGGGCGGTGGCCGGTCTCACAAGCCACTGGTGTCAGTTGGTTCACCTAAGATGTATACAGGTGCTCATTGGGTTATGAGTACACCGGACAGGACTCGCCGGGAACCTGCTAGTTGGTCTTATACCAGATGTCAGATAGCAGTTCCCTGGTGACATGTGTACAGGTTAGTTCATCGACCTGAGATCGTCATTTGTCTCGTGTGAGTTCCCACTGTGCTTTGATTACTACCCTACCACGGCTCAAAGGAGTCGTGCAAACAGGTTTTAGTTGGGTACAGTCCCGAGCCACATGGAGGCAGTGAGCGGATCTGCAGGGGTTCGTCTCTCCCGGTATTGGGGGTGAGGTCGCGCTGTGTCTAGGAGAGCCATTACGCAAAGCCCTCGGCCGAGGCAGGAGATTTACTGGTAGGTATTCCAGTAGTATCTCAGGGCGTTCTGGGCTACACTCCGACACGACTTGTACCGCCTTTGGGGGTTGACTTTTACCAACCCCCTAGGCCCGACATGCGATCCTCATAGACGAACGGACCGGACTGTACGGTTATTGTCACTGACAGGCTCAGTAGGGTGTCAGGATGAGTTCGCTCATCGACGTCCCTTTTGGTCAATAGCTGGTGGCCCGTTACGTATTGGCTTATACCTCTGACGTGCTAGTGGTTAAATCCACAGCCATTGTATTGACGAGTCTTTAGAGTCCACCACACTTTCAGTTACTCAGCTTTCGGGCGAAACGCTGTAGAGGCCGTATGGAGATATGGCAGGGTCCGATCAGATACGTGCGGTATTGCACGGATCAGGATCGGACGGTTTGTACTAGTGGCCGTATGGATATATGGCAGGGTTCGATCAGATACGTGCGGTATTGCACGGATCAGGATCGAACGGATTTTACTAGCCGGCTTTGGCTTAAGCCGGTCCTAGTTTAGTACAGTGTAGATTTTGTCTCATTGCATTTGTATCCGGTCGGAATACAGATGCGGGTGTGTATGCACAGTATCGGGGTTTTCCTGTAATTTATTACGGGACCAGTTTTCTGGAGTTGCCAGTTTGCATTCCGTTCCGGCCGGTTTTCCTTTGTTCTTTCCCGGCCGGACTTTTCTGATGGAGGGGGTAATTTGCAGTTTTGCAAATTACACTTTGTGGAGGGTTTTTCATGCAAATGTATTTATTATGATAGAATCTTTAGATACCATTCTCATCACTTGCTTTTGGTTGATTAGAAGTGATTTGGAGTTGATTTGATTTTGTGATGATGATGTTTAGCTTGTGGTTACCCTCCACCTTTTCCTACACCCACCTTCCTTCTAAGGTGATGGATTCATATTCTTTTCCTCTACCATTTTTCTAAGAAGAGAAGTTTTTCATGGTTGAGAGAAGAAGAAGAAGAGAGCTTCATTCTTGAGAGTTTCTTTCTTGATCTCATTTTCATGCTAGAAAAATGTAAGCACCATTTTTCTAATCCTTGTTTCCTCCATCATCCTCAATGGCAACAACATAACCCCAAAGAGACAAGCATCCTCTACACTACATTCTACAGCATATCTTGAGCATGTCGAGTTGCCGGCTTCATGCCCGAGTTGCCTCGGTATTGAGGCGGGAGCCCGTAAAAGACGCAGGCGATGTGGTGCCCTTTCCGGCGAGGAGGCGACGATGTGGAGACAAGACTTTCCGCGGGAGATCGGGGCGATGATGAGAAGACCGGAGGAATCGGATCACTTGGTATACTTCTCACCCTATCTCTTGTTTGCTAGCATTAGGTTAATGGTTACGATCCGGGTTTTTCTTTGTCCGCGGTAGCGCCGGTTTCCGAGTAAGGAAAAAATTTTGATTCCGCATTTTGGCCTCGAGTACGAGGCCGGGGCGCTGCCGTGGCGCAACATGCATAAGTGTCACCTCAAGTTTAATAAAAAATATCTAGACTCGGCCCACTAAGGACTTGTCGCGCTCAATAGGACAAAGGAAGATTGTGGGCATTCAATCGTTTATCTAAACATGACTCTTGTGGTGCCTAGGCAAGACAAGTGAGGAGGTAACTTTAAAAGGCCCGTCTCACGGTGATTCGTGAGAGGATCCCTCCATACCTCACTTGTGCTTACCTGGCCACAACTGGCTGTGAAGAGGCGATCTGAGGGTTATCTCACAATTTGTCGCTTTGGAACAATTAGGAGCAGGTCTAGTAGACTTAGAGGACCCTAGTCTAGGTATTGATTGTGCATTTGTGACTGTGCATTTATGATTGTGTTTGTTGAACAGTCGTTTCATTTTCCCATTCTTTTGAAACAAACACAAAAATTGCCATTTTTACCACCATCACCCAATTTTTCTCCACTTTCGTTTTCTTACCCTCACATTCTACGCTTTGACTACACTAAACTCGTTTAGTGTATGTCCGCTTGGACTAGGGACCCTAGTTCCCGTTTAGTCCGCGTTTCGTTAGTCCCTACGGACTACGCGATCGACTCCAACACCGAAAATCCCTCCACCCTTTTATCACATTTACCTTTGCCGGTCAACTCCGACGTTGACCGAGATTCTGTTCATACATCTTCACCTTCTTTATCACCAAATTCTTCTTCTGAGATGTCAGGATTTAATCCTAACATCCCTCCACCTGCCCAGGGACTGACTCCACCTAATCTGGGTGCGAATAACCCGAATCAACCGCCTGTTGAAGCGCCCACACGAGTCGCGCTCCAGGACCTCTTCTACCCTGTCCGCACCTCTTTACCTACCTGTCTTTCACCCCCACCGGCAAATGGGGACAATTTTGAAATAAAACCCCACTTCATCAATATGCTGCCAAAATTTCATGGATTGGAATCAGAAGATGCGTAAATTTTTATCAATAAATTCCAAAACGTTTGCGCTATGATGAAAACGACCCAATTAAGTGATGACGCTATAAGGCTAAGGGTCATTCCTTTCACCTTATGTGACCTAGCCGAGAAGTGGCTATACAGCACCGCATCACATTCAATTAGAAATTGGCACGAGTTTGTGAAAGCTTTTCTTAAAAAGTTCTATCCTCATCATAAAACTGCTAGAATCCGTAATGAGATTATACAATTTTCACAGCTTCCTTCCGAACCATTTTGGAAGTGTTTTGAAAGATTCAAAGACCTACTCGTTCAATGCCCTCACCATGGGATCGAAAGTTGGCAACTATGCCAAACATTATACGAGGGATTGAACCCGGCAACGAAGCAGTTGATAGAAACCATTTGTCAAAGTCACTTTCTATCCAAATCTAGTGAGGAAGCGTGGCAGTTTCTTGAGGATCTTAGTGAACAAACAATTCAGTGGGAGAGCTCCAAGACCACATCATCTTCTTCTAGTGGTCAATCTAGGGTAGGCATACATCAAGTAGAGATGTCAATTGCTATGAAGGCCGAGATGGCCGCTCTTACGAAAAAGCTAGAAGCGCTTGAGACCAAAATCTCGTCGCCTTCTCCTGCCCCTGTTATGCCTCCACGAACTGTGTGTGCTTGTTGTTCGGCTCCATCACACTTAACCGAAGAGTGTCCTTACAATGCATCTACTCAAGGACATGATCAAGTCAATGCTGCCTTTCAGCAACGACAAAGAAACGATCCATACTCTACTACATATAATCCGGGTTGGAGGAGTCACCCAAATTTCGCTTGGAACCAAAATCAACAATTCCAAGGAAATAACAATTTTCAAGGGCCTCCACAACAATAACAAGCACCCCCACAAACTCAATTTAAACAATCTTTCCAACAACAACCTTATCCTAATCAAGTGAACAATTTTGTGCTTAACAATTCTTACGCGCCAAACAATTTTATTCAACCTAATAATGACAAGGTTAGCTCGCTCGAAAGAAGTCTAGATGCGTTCCTTAAGCAATCCACACAATCTACAGCAAGATTAGAGACTTCTATTCAATCTTTGGTGCAAAACAGTGCCTCACACGATCAAAGCATCAAATCTATTGAGGCATAAATTGCACAACTCAATGCAGCATTGAGCGAGCGAGAAAAAGGAAAGCTCCCATCTCAACCACTGCCCAATCCTGGTCACGCACATGCTGCATATCAACAGCAAACTCATAACGTAAACGTTGTGACCACGTTGAGATCGGGAAAAATGTTGCAAAACAATATGGGTATTCACGATGACACCCCTGCCGGTGGTTCTTCTTCACCTTCTTCTTCTTCGTTAGAGCTTGTTCTCCATCATTCACAAGGCTCTACTCCATCTAGCTCAAGCGGACCCACTTCTCACAACACGAACACATCTACACGGGGTTCCGTTCCAACTCAATAATCTGATCCGCAAAAATTGGACTCAACAACATTTTAAAATTCTCCTTTTCCAAACCGGTTGAGATCCAATAAACCAACCACACAAATGGAGAAGATTGTTGAGCTGTTCAAACAGGTTAGCATAAATATCCCTCTTTTGGATGCAATCCAACAAGTTCCTTCATATGCAAAAATCTTAAAGGACTTATGCACCAAAAAAAGGAAGTCACAAGTACCAAAGAAAGTTTTTGTGGCTAGTGCTATTAACGATGCTCTTGTCAATTCTTTACCCCAAAAGCAAAAGGACCCCGGTTGTCCTACTATTTCGATAACAATTGGGGACAAGAACATCAATAGAGCACTACTAGATCTTGGTGCTAGTGTCAATTTGCTACCTTATTCTGTGTACGAGCAATTAGGCATTGGAGAGCTTAAGCCCACTCACTGTACTCTCTAAATGGCTGATCGATCAATCACCCATCCAAGGGGTGAGCTAGAGGATGTGTTGATCAAAGTTGGGGAGTTCATATTCCCAGTTGATTTTATTGTTATGGACACACAACCTGTTGCTAACTCATGGAACCAAATTCCGGTGATCCTCGGTCGACCATTTTTGGCCACTTCCAATGCCGTAATAAACTGTCGCAATGGCTCCATGACTCTATCCTTCGGGAAGACGTCTAGTGAGTTCAATATTTACAAGTTAGGAAGTCTGCCCCCCGTGCCTAATACTAGTACACAAGAAGTTTGCTCTATTCACAAAATCACGCAGGAGGACTGCGAGTTTGAAAGATTCTTGTTTGATGAGAACAGTTTTGACGCCACTAGTGCGTCCCTCCTTGAGCCTACTTCTGTTGACACAACCGATATGGATTATGAATGTTTCACTTTTTCGGATAATGACGACTCACAACCCGAATATGAGTCTTTTGAATTTTTGGATGACTTAGTTGAACCATCCGAATCGGTTGTTTGCAGTGATTTCGAACCTGTGTTGGAGTCCTTTGAGTTCGAGGTAGATTCCCTAATTTTGCCTATGATTCTTTTGCCTCCAAAACTCGAACTCATGCCCTTACCGTCTCACATTAAATATGCTTACATAGATGAGAATGAGACCTTTCCCGTTATCATATCGGCCTCTCTAGCCCTCGAGCAAGAGAACGCCCTTTTAATGCTCTTACAAGATAGGCGGCAAGCTCTCGGCTGGAATATGGCGGACATCGAGGAGATTCGTTCCCTCATAATTGAATATCATATGCATATGATGGATGATGCCAAGTCGATGAAGGATCCACAGAGATATCTTGGGGATAGTGTGGTTAGTCAACCTTCTCCTTTGGAAGTTGAACCACCCCCATTTCTTTTAATAAGTTACGAGAATGCCAATACTCCACTGATTGCTGATCATTCGCATTCTCGTTTTGATTCATCACCACCTCCTGTCTATTCACTTCCACACTTTCCATACCACCTCTTCTATCTTCCCCAATTCTTTTTGGATTGGTACAACATATTCTTCCACCAACCGATACTCTTTACAGATAAATTTTTCAACTGGTTGATGTTGACATTTGGTCTATGCAAAGTTTGGCAGTAATGTCTAACATTGTTTAAATGAAGTTTGGGGGGACCTTTTTGTATATATTTTTGTTTTAACAATAAAATAAAATAAAAATAAATAAATAAACAGGGAAGTGCCGGCATTTTAACCTTCTTGGTATAGCATGACAGTGAGGACACTGTCAAGTTTAAGTTTGGGAGTATACCCGGTACGTCTTCTTCCTTCGCTTTCATTTGTACATATTTTTGCATTTTCATACTTATTTAAATATAAAAAAACCCATAAAAATCAGAAAATTTTCTAAAAACATAAAAACTTTGTTGCCAAGTTAGCTAGTGAAAGAACTTGGATTCAATATTTCGACGGTTTTGTTTAATAAGATAGGAACAACTAAATCCTATTTTTAGATTTTGAAAACCTGAAAAATAACTCTCCTTTGAAGTTAACTAATGCTGTTATATGTCTTGATATCACACTACACGTGTCGTGAGTTTGTGAGAAATTAGATGACAAGTCTATTATGTCTGAAATTTTTTTTTTTTTGATAAACTATTTTCTGAGGATCAAATAGGTTTGTTCTGAAATAAGTAATATCAAGAATAGTTTATGAAGTGAAGTGAATATGAAGGGATGTTATTGATGCCTTGATAAGAACTAATTCTGAAAAATAACCCATCTGGAACTTGATTGGAATGATTACACACCTGACCCACTAGACACGTCTTTTATCCAAAAAATAATTGAACTACCGATTATATCTCCGTTCACATTAAATCGTTATGATTTTCACGCCAAAATTGTCTTTTGTTTTTGGGCCTAGGTAACTTGAGTAATTAAGTCCGCTGGGGTGTCTCTATACCTAATGCCCTAAAGCCAATTGGTTTGGGAGCATTGGCCCAAAGCTCGCTAAGAAGCCTAGAAGGTCCAGATTAAAACAAAGTCAAGCAACTGTTCTCTCCGAGTTAAAATTCCTAACGGTTCTTTGTGTGAGAATAATCTTGACAAAAGACAGGTTTTTATAAAAAAAAAAAAGTATTTCTAGCGGAGATATGAAGGTTTTATTCTATGATAAAGACTACTGCACGTTCACAGAGGTGTGTATGAAATGAAAACAAGAAAGAGGTGGAGTGAAAAATAAGACCTAGTTTCCTGTTAAGGAAGATAGAAATTCTGAATTTGAAACCTAACTAGAAAACAAAACTTGAGAAATACTTAACTCTTTATAAAACTTATGTGATCCTCTTTAAATTTTTATCTGGGCTTTATTTTGTGACATGACAACTTTAATCGATCCTTCTGAAACTTAACGACACTATTTACACCGCACGTAAAGACATATAAAATCTTAAGTTAAATGAGAAGCGAGGTGTGGAAAATAAAGGTTCGATAGTCTAGAATTAGGATAATAGAATTGCTATTTTTGAAAACAAAACTTTAGGGTTTGAATTATAGTTAATTCGCAAAACTAGCTTGACGGGATTTTGTGGGTAGTATTCGCTGAAAACCCTCAGGAGACAACACTCCTCCTACTAGGGACACCTAGAGGTTAAACGGCTTGTTGCACATGCTCAGTGCAATCGCGTTCCCTGCGAAAGTGCGGTTAGGATTTTCTTTTGTGAATAAATGGTTTTTCTCGGGACGAGCAATAGATAAGTTTGGGGGTATTTGTTCATATCAGAAAATTGCATTCTAATACCGCTCATTCATTATCTAATTGTTGTATTTATCGGTATTATTGACCAGTGTCTGCTCAGTATTACAGATTACAGGTATCCATACTGGAAATGCATCCAACAGCACGGATATATCACTTGAGGGAAGACACTGCGACCAGAAACGCTAACTGACCGATACTTCAGGAGTTCCTTTACGCAACAAGTTGTGTACACATTTTTTTTCTAAATGGTCCAACACAACAAGTGTGTACACAAGACTTTTAAGCACATGTGGATATGATTTTATATGCAATCAAGGATATGATTCTATATGCAATCAAGGATATGATTCTATATGCAATCATCAAGGATATGATTCTATATGCAATCAAGGATATGATTTTATATGCATATGATATTATATGCATTCAAGACTAAAAAGCATGTGTTCAAATCAAAGGCAATCAAACAAATCAGCATGAGCCATAATGGGGCAGATATGAATATTTCTTTCTGAGCCTATAAATAGAGACCAGAGGCAAGAGGAAAGGGTAGCTTTTTTCTTTAGTTTTTATCTTAGAATTCTTGTAATTTTTCTTTTCATTCTTGAGCTCTTGCCCCTTTGTCTTGACCTTGCAACTTCTCATTTAGAACTTGCAAGCTTAAGGCTTAGGTTCTTGACTTCAAGATCTCTTGTAACAAGTTTGTTCTTCAATAAAAGTTCATATTTTTTTTACATGTCTTGTTCCACTTTACATAATTTCAATTGTGAAATTCATGCTTTGCTTTGATCTTGCAACCTCTTAAGTGAGCTTGCAACCTTAAAGCTTGGTATTCGGATTTCACACGTTGCCGGGATCGAACACTTGGAGATAAAAAGCTTGAACTCATCAGTTCTCTTTTCCTCTTTATTTCATTGCATGTTTTTATGTATCTTCACTTTTCTTTCTTGTTAATTTGTAAATATGTGTGAGTAATCTTTTCACTTGTTAAGGATGTAATATGTTAGATTGTATTCGAAGATTTTCTTTGTCCAAACTTTAAAACCTAAAACTTGCCTATTGATACTTCGTGCAAATCACCCGCAACTCCGCTCACTAGGCATCCTATCCTACCACGATAGTGATGATTCCTAATCTTGACCGGATTGCCCGTGGTTTGCCGAAGGCTAAAATCAAGAGATAACAACGGAAGGACAAGGGACAAGGAAAACGGATTTAGCAAAATGCCGTAAATACCGTATTTCAAGTTCCCTAATCCGCGTTGTTACCTATTGTTTTAGTGACAATACCAAGTTGGGGTTATAAGGAATTGGCAAATATCACCTTCATACAATCTAACTTATTACTACCCTTAACAAGTCCTTTTTATTCATATCTTTGTTACGACAATTAGTTAACCAACAAATCAAAACCCGGTATTAACTCGTTAAAACAAGATATAAAAACTTACCATCTCCCTGCGGACGACCCGTATTCATCGCGGATCGCTACAAGCGACACCGTTTTGATTGCGGTAATTTCAAAACTCTTTTTAAACACGACACGGTTAGATCGTGACAATCATTACAACAAATGGTTCTCTACTTTATTCTTATACCTATAACTTCTGAATATCTGGACCTTGCATTTCAATGAAATACATGTCCAAAACTGGAGACGTCATAAGTAAACAGAATATAGTACAAGTACCAGCCCCTTTGTCCTAATGGACACTGGACAACATACAATACTTTGTATAAGTCCCATGAGTTCAATAACTCAAACCCTGTGCGTCGTAGGTTGAAAAACTGTACTTTGGTTAAGAAGAGTTACACCGCTGTTGAATGCACCTTACCTAATCGCCAACTGATATAGGTAAATGTCATAGACACAATATCAAAAAGTTATATCTCACTTTATAAAATAAATGTACAGATATATCGGTTTGAAATTGGTGCATAACAACGGATATTCAAAACCAAATATTTGTCATCCGGCAAAATCCAGATGATTTCCTCAAATATCACCAATTACTAAGAATTCCGATATAATGAGGATCTAATCACCCAGTTCCCAATATCTTACTCCCACTCACCATCCGTAATAATATACAGATGTGAGAAACTGATCTGGCAAATACATACCCTGGAGTTAGATTCCAATTGGGAAAACAGTTATCAATTAACATCGCACAGTAAAACTGAAACATGAAAACGTTTCGAAGAGGTAACCGGGTATTCCTAGTAACGCCTCTTCCACTATCCTGATTCACGACACTAACCATATACTTTACCTGCCCTCACTCCAATCTCTTTATTATGCCTTTACTTATTACCTTCTGTTAGGCTAATTGGTTTTCTTTTTTCCCTACCCTTCGGCATCAGTCTAAGGTTTGGAAGAAGACTATCCAATAAGCGTAATAGGTGTACTCTCCTAATCCTAGGAGCCCTCGCAACCTGAGAGAAGGTAAAGAGAAAAGACATCTGAATAATCCTATTCTTTTTCTCCTGAACCAGAATCCATCCTCGAAAAAGTTCCTTCGAGTTCGTATGTAACTATACGATGGATTTATCCAATGGAAGTGGATATCCGTAGTGATACGGAGTGTCCTAGAGAAATGCAAAGTGGATGTAGGAGTGGCAGGGGTATACCTGGTTTCATCGTGAATGATGGTGATCGCATTTCCTTTGCCATTATTATAATCCCTTTATATGTCTTTACTTATTACCTTCTGTACACCACACTTAAGCTTAATTGGTTTTCTTCCTTCCCTACCGTTCGGCACCTGCCTATGGTTTGGAAGAAGACTATCCAATAAGCTCAATAGGTGTACCCTCTCCTAATCCTAGGAGCCCTCACAACCTGAGAGAAAGTAAAAGAAAAAGACAACCGAATAATCCTATTCAATCTCTCCAGAACCAGAATCCATCCTCGAAAAAGTTCCTTCGAGTTCGTATATAACCATACGATGGATTTATCCAATGGAAGTGGATGTTCGTAATAATACGGGGTGTTCTGGAGAAATGCAAAAGGTGATATAGAAATGGCAATGATGTATGCGACGCCGTAACATTCCAAAAGCCAAAGTGTTTTAAGAAGGTTCGGTCAACTTGGTTTCATGAGTTTTAGTCAAAGGTCGGATCATAGTCGCAGCCAGAGAGAGAGAGAAGAAACACTCAGCGTACACTCTAACCTAGATCAGAATGGTTAATCATTTTATCTAATCTGGATGGCTCCCACTGTTTCCTCGAATTCTCCTCCAAACCCAAAAGGAGAATTAGTCGGAATTACCCGAGGAGTAATCCTACTCATCAGTGGGAATCGGGATCCAACTATCATCACATGATAACCTGATGGAAGCCACTCAAATCACCACACTCCAGATGATATGCGCAAGCCTAGCAAGTTTCCTGTATGTTTGAAATTCCCGATATGAGTTTTTACCCCTAGGACCCAAGTGACCTTGACACAGTCAACATATCAAAGGGTCCTAGTCAAGTTCAACCCGTCATTATCTTGATTGCATTAGACCCACCCGTACGAGTCCTTGACACAGTCAACATGTCCATACGACTGTCCTAACCAATCCACATATCCATGCGACAGAAAAGCATTACAGAGCTACCGCACACTACGCCTTGACACAGTCAACTACATAGCACGAATACTAAGCAATACTAATCTGAAATGACGGAGGGCTACGGCTGGTTTTTGGCGAAAAACCTTTAACGTAATGAACTTGATCTTGTTGAAAGAACCCAAGTGGTTTTTATAAATATATAGTGGCGAAAAATTTTGCTAAAGAGGTCACTCCCGGTGAAGGGATCTCGGCTCTTTCCCCGTCGAATGGGGTGCAGGATATCCCAAACTGAATACCACGATGCAAAGCAAAAGGAAACGACTATAGTGAAGTTATTACATTGACGCAAACTTTTACCTAACGGATCACTCCCGATGAAGGGATCTCGGCCCTTTCCTCGTCGAATGAGGTGCAGGATATTCCAAATGAATACCACGATGCAAAGCAAAAGTGTACGTCTGTAATGTCAATTTTTTAAAAAACTTGGTTCCAACAACATCAAATATAGGTTTGTTTTATCCTTGCATTGATAAGAATCTATGGAGTCCCATCAATTAATCACACCAGAAAAGAACGAAAATAAAATGTACATATATGCCATCCGCATTCGCCACTGGGCCCCGTCATCACCCGTTAGGTTACTTAACTAACGACAGAGCGAGGGCTGGACTAGCGCGGGTGCAAAACATATACAACACCTACTAATATATATAAATATATATATATATAACATTCGTCCCTGGCATGATATAAAGCAACATCACAGAAACATCACAGAAACATCACAGAATGGTGGATAATCTGGAGCCCCGGGTTTCACTTGAGCCGCAAGTGAGACCCGACGTTCCCTATCGTGTGGATAGCCTGTGCAATAAAACCTAGACCCCTACGAGCGCGGCAAGTTACCCGCCAAAACCAGAAGTGAGGCAGCCCCCTTCAATAACGTGAAGGGGCCACCCGACACTTCACGGAATATAGTAACTTGAGCACCCCTCCTGGGTCAACCTATACCCCCTACGAGTGCAGCGAACAGCCCGCCAATCCTAGAGTAAGGTCCCCTCCGTCTGAATGCCTTGAGATGCGGACCAGTTGCCCTCTAGAACCCGGCTATTCGTGCACTCCACCTCGGGGTAATCCTAGTAAAGAAAATAAAATAATATACAAGGGTGACATCGACCTCAGCCCGGTCGTACCCCAAAAGAATAATATACAAACTGGCAGTGACGGCAGTCCACATGTCGGACGCTCGCCCCGCAATATCAAATGTACAAATGAAATTAAAAATGTACTATCATTGCACCACTGTCTATCCACCACGACGATCCAACCAACATCACAGCACAACACAGAACATCAACATGAAAGTCACGTTCGCAAACCCGTCTAAAGGAACATATAGCAGTTAAACGGGTTTACCGATCAAATGACATTCACGGTCACAGATAGAAATGTATGTACTATTAAAAGCACACTTAAAATATCGATCGACTAAATTCCAATTTCGCCCCAAGTGCATAACCAGTGCTCAAATGAATCTGGGCCAAGACAGAATATGTCAAAAATCACAATTCCAATAAATAGAGCTACAGTAAAAAATTTGGAGCCCGTCGCCAATAAATGGCCGCGGAACCGCCGCCAATAGGGGGTTAGTGCGGCGGTTCCGCGGCCCATTGGAGGCAACAGGAGCCCAAATTTTTCCTGTATCCTTAAAATTGCCTGCACGGATTTTTAAGAAGTCTGAAATAATTTTTTGACCACTTTGGAAAATCGACAACAAACAGAAATTTGGAATCGTGTTTTCGGAAAAATCCGTCGATCGATCATTTAAGCACGTCTAAACAAGCTAGTAAGGGGTTTAAAGGGTGGCTCTGATACCATGTTGGGTCCCAGCAGCTCCCCGGCCGTCGAAAGGCGGCCAAAATGCAGAACAAAAATTTCTAAACCGGCGCTACCGCTACCCGAATCCCGGATCGACCTTAAACCCTAAACTAGCAAACTAAACTAAGAGTTAGAATCGTTATACCGAGATGATCCGAGTCCTTCGGTCTTCATTCCAAGCTCCTAGCGGCTCCATGATGATGTTTGGTCGCCGGTCTTCCTCCATCTCCGATGATCCACCCGAGGGAAACGGCGCAAGCTCCAACCTTGACGAACGAGGTAACCGACGCTCCAGAGTCGCTAGCTATGTAGAGTGGGGGTGGATGGAAGTGTCACTACATTTTATCCCATCCCTTGAGCTCAAGAGAGCATCCATAGAAGATTAATGAAGGAGGTGATGAAGACTTGACATGAACAAAGAATGGTGTGAACTTGAGAGAATGAGAAAGAGGGCTAGTGTGTAATGTTAATTTGCCAAATGAAAAGCATCCCCATCCAAGAGTGGCCGGCCCCCCTTCTCTCCTCCACAAGAAAAAATGTCATTTCCAATCAAATAAAATATTCACATCATACTTTGCCCCATGCCTCAAAGCCATGCTTTGACTCACCTTTTCCACCTCATTTCATAATTGAATTTCTAAAGGAAAATCAAATAAAAAAGGTGGCATCTTCTAGAAGCTATTCCGTATAAAATACGGAATACTTCCCGGTACATGTATCGAAATATATATACGTGTATTCGTACCAAAATACGAAAAGCCAAGAGAGAAAATGAATAGTGAACAATAATACTAGAATACATATATATAAATACATATGTAAATTATTAAATCAAAAACCTATTTAATAATCTGGTTTAATCCTAAGCCGCTAGTATTATCAACCGTCCGATTAAAATCTGCGCAGCAAGTGCACATATTTAATCGAACACCTGTATGTATCAACATACAAGATGTACACCATATCGCCTGAACCGTGAAAACCCTCTGTGTGGGACTCTGAAGACTCGTCAATACGCTGGCAGTGGGTTTAACCACAAGCATGTCAGCGGCACTAGCTGTACGTAACGGCTACCCAGGTATTGAGCGAAAGGGAGGCCGACGAGCAAACTCATCCTGAACCCCTACTGAGCCTGTCAGTGACAATATCCGTACAGTCCGGTATGTTCATCTAAGAGTATCTCATATCGAGTCTAGGGGGTTAGATAAAGTCAGACCCCCAACAACGCGATATTTAGTGTCGGCATGTAACCCATCACCTCCTGAGAAACTATCGATCCTGGATCGGTAATCCTCGTCTACCATGGCCATGGATTTGTGGTGATGGCCACCCGTACACAATGCGACATCAACCCCCAATACCGGGAGAGACGAATCCCCGACGATCCGATCACTGCCTCCATGTGGCTCGGGACTGTACCCAACTAAAACCTGTTTGCACGACTCCTTTGAGCCGTGGTAGGGTAGTAATCAAAGCACAGTGGGAGCTCACATGAGACAAATGACTAACCTGCACACATGTCACCTGGGAACTGCTATCTGACAATAGGTATAATACCAACTAGCAGGTTCCCGGCAAGTCCGTCCAGTGTACTCATAACCCAATGAGCACCTGTATACTATCTTAGGTGAACAAACTAACACCAATGGCTTGTGAGACTTGGCCACCGCCCCTCGTCGGGGCCTCGATCAGTATACACTAGTCTACACTGGAGTATCGATGCCCAGTCTCGATACTCCTACGACTAGGGACATTTAAGGATGTGCTTATAGACCCTAGCTCCCACATATATGATCGCCATCATAATGCTGACAGTTAAGCAAGAATCCTATGGGCTCTATCAATACGTACATGATGATAAAGACAAACCAGATAGCATATTATCATCTTGAGTAAGACTGTTTCATCGGTATAGGTCCTCACTCAATCATCATAATCACAGGTCCACGACTATGATAATTGCCTTGAGGGCACTATATCCAACAGAGACCACTATCACACTCCAGGATATTGGTCTCTTTCTTGGTTTACGGGTGAATGGGCTTGGATTGGTCGGAGGTAAAATTGTGGGTCCAGATACCGAGCACCCATACTGGGATACGTATGCCGAGTCTGCTCTCGGACAGGTATAATTCATAATTTTTTAAATCAAAAGTTTAAGTATATTACAGTAATATTAATTAACAATTATTTGTAAAATTCAGGCACCAGGAGGCTATACTAAGGGGTATAAAATCAGTTTAAACTAGCTCAAAAATACATTTACTAATATCCCTAATGAAGCTACCGATGAAGTCTTGGATAGACATGCACGTACCTACATTCTGTACCTGATCGGTTCTTGGTTGATGCCGGACCAATCGGCAACGCATGTCCGTCCTTTATACCTTGGGTTTCTTACGGACTTTGATGTGTGTGGCCAGTATGCTTGGGGAGCAGGGGTCCTGGCCTATCTTTACAAGGAACTAGATAAGGCATGTGTTCCTACGAAGAATAAAATTTGTGGCTGCATTACATTACTTCAGGTACATTCCTTATTTTTAACAGGTAGACATTTGCAAAATTGTAATATTGGTTCTTTCTCTTATCATCTGATACTTTATTTATAGATTTGGTCATGGGAGCACATGTGTATAGGAAGACCGGATCGAATTCATATTTCTGCCGTGGATACCCCTGGAAAGGCTCCCGGCTCTTGGTGGAGTAGCAAGAAATCTTATAAGGCTCCTCGTCGAGTACTTAGGTACTATAGAGATGAGTTGGATCGCATGGAGGCGACTCAGGTAACCATACCTTAGGTAATTAACTTTATTTTAAAATTTTAAATTAGCTTCATTACAATTTTGTACTATGTTATTTGCGCAGTTCACGTGGACGCCTTATACAGCATATCGTCTGCAGAGATTACCCGGAATTTGTATCGAACGAGAGCCGGTTTGGCGGGCTCGATGCCCGCTCCTCTGCATTAATATCGTGGTCATGCACCTACCGGACCGGGTGTTGCAACGGTTCAGTAGATTGCAACATATTCTTGTCCAGCCGCCTGAGCCTATGACAATAGAGGGAGACATGCAAGGAGGAAAGGCGGAGCATGATTAGAGGGAGCATCATCATCAATATTTGCTGAGATGGGAGGATAAGCAGCGTAATATTGCCTTACAGCAAATAGGTGACCAAACAACCACCGACACTACCGAAACATATCTGTTAGGGTAAAAATTTACACCCCGGTTGACCAAGTCAAAATCAAAGTCAACCCCAAGCCAAGTGGGCTCAAGCCCAGATCCAGTGGGCCCATGCCCGGGTCGAGCCCGAACATGAAGCAGCCGGCTTCCCCCCATGCCAAGATAAAAATTTTGTAATAAATAATTTTGTTGTATTTCTTTTATTTTATTTTATGAATAAATGTAAGAAAAATAGGCATAAAGCCAAATTTTTGTAAAGCACATGGCTTATGTGCAAAAAGAAATGGCACATGAGCCATGGGATAGGCAAAATGCCATTTTGTGAAGCCCAAGGGGCTATGTGTAAAGTGTATAGCCTATAAAAGCAAGGATAATGAAAATATCTCACAACTTTTTTTCTCTCTCCAAAAAAAATTTAGATCTGAGATATTTTCTCCTTCTTCAAGGTTCCAAAACCTTCTTCTTTCTTTTGAATTAAATCAAGAGTTTTACTCTTCATTTTATAAAATTAAATAGTTTTTCACCACAAAACCCATAAAGAGGAACTCAGATCTTCCATTAGATCTCAAAAAGAAGTGATTTTTAAAATCTCATATCTCTTGATCTTCAAGATCCAGCAACCAGAGGAGAAAGCAGAAGAACCCCTTTCATCAACCCCAAAACATCTTAGGAGTTTAACTCCACTCTGATTTCTCTTTCGAGAATTTCTGGGGCTAAAGCCTCTTTTTCTCGCCGGCGCCCAAGCGCCAAGCGCCCACGTGCCGACACGTGGCGCGCCAGCGCTCGAGCGCTCGGCGCTCAAGCGCCCAGCGCTCAAGCGCCAAGCGTCCACGTGTTGACACGTGGCGCGCTAGCGCTCCAGTGCCCTGCGCTCAAGCGCAAAGTGCCCACGTGGCGCGCCCTGCGCTCCAGCGCCCTACGCTCAAGCGCAAAGCGCCCACGTGCCGACACGTGGCGCGCCTGCGCTCAAGCGCAAAGCGCCCACGTGCCGACACGTGGCGCGCCTGCGCTCAAGCGCAAAGCACCCACGTGCCCACGTGTCGACACGTGGTGCGCCTGCGCTCAAGCGCAAAGCACCCACGTGCCGACACGTGGCGCGCCTGCGCTCAAGCGCCCAGCACCTAAGCGCACAGCGCTCAAGGCATTGACCCCACGCGTCCTTTGGGCGCTTTTTCCCCTTTTTATGTATGTATACATGTATATATATGTACAGATACACACACACTCCACAACACTGTCCCCCTCAAAAAAAATTTGGGCCGGGGCGCTGCCCCGCACCCCGCAAGGGGGCTGCTAGCCCCCTTGACCCCCAACCCACTATCCGGGTAGCGGGACCCCCGTAAAAACTCTGCGTGGCTCCCGATATATCCAAACACCCCCTCCAAAACAACACACACGTACACTGCACATTGAGTTCGCATGACCAGTTTAACCCGTCAATCGGAGGTTCCCTCGCTCCAAAGGCGAGGGGTAATTAACGGCAGCTTAGTCCGCGGCTGCCGGAGATTCGGATCCCCACAATCATTAAACCCCGGCCTACCCTAAGCAGGGGGAATCTGTAGTACGCCTGACAAGTGCGCGCGTATTCCCATCTCAATAGGGTGACAAAAAACACCCTACAGATTCTGGCACGCCCGGTGGGACCTTTCTCTCCTCCCATATTTCGGGTTAAATGTTCATGCGAACTCAATCAATATACATATCGATTGCCTATACTGAAATGATGTTTTTTTCCGTGCAGCAATCAACTTTCGACGACAATGTCTCCCAAGACGAATTCAACTTCCAACGCGACCCGATCCCGTACGTGGTCAAGGTCAATGCTCGTGTGGTTCTCCCCACAAGCCTCAGTCGACAGTGGGAAGAACTGCCCCGCTAGTTTGGCTCCGTCATCATCTACCCTACTGGAAGCGCTCATCTGGCAGAAATCCCGAAAAAACAGGTGGCCAAGCCGGTCTCAAGGGGCAAGAGGCCGAACGTTGTGATCGCTAAGGCACCATAACCGAAACTTAAGACGGTGTCTGAACGACTCTCTGGCGCTCCAACTGGGGGCACAACTTTCGGTACAAAAGGCAACATCAAATGTTGCGGACGAGCTCAGGCGATGACTCCAACAAATGCACAATCGAGCGTATCTCCAAAGCCCTCCATCGCCCGGTCTACGGCGTCTTCCCAAAGAGCCGAAGTCTGCCAGGTGCTTAGAACAGAAAAGTTAAGGCAGAAGCGGCTCGGGTATCGAGCCAACAAGAGGGCCAGGGCTTCGGCCAAAGGGAATCTTGTGAAGTTCCAAGTGTAGGGTCGCCCCGCGACGACGGCTGAGTCGGACGTAAGAATTAGCAATTCATTCGAGCCTCTGAAGTGGGTTCAGAAAAATGCCATGACCGCCAGAATCAAGAAGACAGCGGTCCGAACAATGCTACAAAGAGACGTGTCCCGGCCCCAACAGAAAAAGTATGACACTGTCTCTTCAAGAGTCTATCAGGCGCTCAGTGCCGCACGAAAGCAGCGGGGCAAATCCAGAAAAGAAGCGCCAGCACCATTCAAGAATCCGGCCAGGCCATCCGCCTTCAATCGACTGCCCGCTACTGAAACAGGGGGGTCAAGACAGCGATCTGTGAAATCAGCTACCGACAATAAAAAGAGGGCTGGATATATTATCCATACGGTCTATACGGCGGGCGGGCGCCCCAGCGACAACCTTCGCAGCAAAAGCAAAGATGGGGCCACCACATCCCAAGTCCAATCTGGCTTGAATGTGGCTGCCGCTTCCCAAGAACATCCGCCTTCGCCGGATGATGAAAACCCTCTCGAGGAGGAAGATAGGCAGAAAGACCTCTCGGTCCATGCAGAGTCAAGCTCGGACAGAGAGGAAGAGCCGACTTTCCGCCCCAGGACCGCGGAGCAGGAGCTGCTTCAAGAGCTTCGAAAACAGCTCAGGAGCAAGGATAAAGAGATGGCCAAGCTTTATTCGAAAATTGATGATCTAACGAATGTTGTGATGCAGCTTACGGCTCAAATTACTCGAGCGCCTCCCAATCAAGCACAAGTCGCTACTAATCAGCCGGGTGATGACAATCCGAAGCAGCCAATGCATGTTCCTTTGGGTCCAAGACTGGTCGAGCCGCATGAAAGCCGGCCACATTCCTCTTCTGGGGATGCTTTGGCCCCAGATGGCACTATCCCGCTAACACAAGATCGGATAATGGATTTGGTCACCAGCAAAGTTAAAACATTGGTGGCTGAAGCTGAAGCTCAGAAAGAAATTGGCAGTAGTGGGCGGCCATATCCCGCACAGTACGATCTGATCGATTTCCCGAGCGGCTACGTCATTCCTAAGTTTGGAAGATTTGACGGAACGGGGAATGCAAATCAGCACGTCGCCCACTTCAAAGCATCATGCGGAAATACAGGGGGCAATGACGCGCTCCTTCATCGTCAGTTTGTCAACAGCCTGACCGGTGTTGCCTTCGACTGGTATGCGAGTATACCAGACGGGTCTGTCATTACTTTTGCCTAAATGGAGTCTCTGTTCTGGCAAAGGTTCATGAGCGCCAATGATAAAATCTCCATTGCCGACCTTGTGAGGACCAAGCCAGGGAAGAATGAAAGCAACACCGACTTTATCGCTCGATGGCGTAATCTCACAGTCAAGTGCGAACCGCTGATGGAGCAGGACCAGTCCGTCAGCCTTCTCATTAGGAACCTCAGCAATTGGATGGTCCCATTCTTGTGTACAGCAGGCCTCAAGACATTTCAGGAGCTAACCAAGAAAGTCCAAATGCTGGAACGCTCGAAGCAAGAGTCCACGCCGGACTCTCAGAGAGACAAAACTTAGAAAAGCAAGCGGGACGACAATCGTAGAAGTGGGAGTTCCAGCAGTACCAATGTCTTCAATGCGTCCGACAATAAAGAAAAGCGAAGGGCGGGTGAATCCAAAACCAACCGGTCTCGTAAGCCATTGCTGAGAGGAGATAGGCCTTCCCTGGAGGAGAAGAAGAACAAGGTTTACTCTTTCAGAAGGGACAAGGTCCGTAAGATATTTAAAGATGCTTTGAACAACGGCCTACAATTGCCGGAGTCGAAAAGACCCCAAGAAGCAAAAATGACCGACAATCCCCTGTATTGCCCGTACCACCGAGTAGTGAGCCATGCGATCGAGGATTGCTATATCTTCAAGGACTAGGTCGAGAAGCAGTACAAGGCTGGAGAGATCGAGCTGTCCAAAAGCGTGCTGGTGAACAATCAAGTTGCAACCGCCAACTTTATACAGACAGAAGTTGGAGTCTTCTGGGAGCAGATAGCTGAACCCGCTGCCCTGACAAACGAAACTGACTCATCGCGCCTCCGTGGAGTACACACATATCTAATAAGACGAAGAAGATGATAAAGCTACTTCGGAAAGAGCCCAGGACGGAATGGGAAGGGCAGAAGAAGCCTACCAGTCCAGCTGCCAATGCAGCTCCATCAGGCTCAAAATCCAAAAAGCTCAAAAAGAAGAAAAGTGCAGCTCGGCGCGAAAAGGAATTTGTAGGGAGATCGACCATTCAAAAATATATCGATTCCCTCGAAGAATATGAACAGAAAGAAAGAACTTTGATTCAATTGAAGGAGTTCTTCCCTGTACAAGCGGCTGAAATTCTGGAGGAGTTAGAAGAAGACCCCAATGAAGAGATCCCAGTAGTGACGTGCTACGCCATCCATCTTGGCAGCGACTCTGAAGAGGAGCTCTGTTTTCCCGAAGAGGACGAGGAGCTCGCCACAAAGGCCAATCAAATCCAGCTCAGAAGCGGCAGGGCTCTACCGCCGAATCAGGGCAACGCCCCAAAAGGGAAGGAAAAACAGGTGGCTAATGATGAAGATGGCAGAGAACCGGCTGATGAAAACTCAAGTCCTTCCCCAGTAGGCTATAATATTTTGGCTCACCTCTGAAAGCTTCTGTCTCTCCTTAGCATCTACGATGCCTTGGTTGTAGGGTTCCTAGGCATCCTAATGAGGTCTCACAAGGCATCAACCATGCCAATTTGAAAAATTATGGTGCCGAGAAACCCTAGTGTACGGATCGTTGGCTAGATGTCTAGGCGAAACGGTAAACTAGTTAACACTTAACTAAGAGATGCGGAAATACAATCTTTGTAGATCCGGTTCTCCACCTCCATAGCTCCGTAATGAAGTCTCCTCGCTGTCCATAACAAGTCCCGGGCTCTAGCGTCGGCTTCATCGGAGAATGGACGGGCTAGGTCATCGATGTCCATGCCGAAGATGATCTACGTCGAGGCATCGCTAAATCAAGCTCCGACTTCACCAAGTCAAGAAACTTGTGAAGAAAACACACTCTACTACTTGGCAAGAGGTAGAGGATGAAGAAATAGGAAGTGGGTAGACTTTAGAATTGGATTTCTCACTCATTTCATCAAGTTGCCATTGATGAAGTGAAGGTTTCTTCATGGAAGAAGATGAAGAAGAAGAAGAAAGTATTATGATAAGTTAAGTAAAAAAGAAAAGAATATCCAAACTTATCATAATCCTAACTATGGTTATGTGTAGAGAATTTACCAAGGTTAAAGCAATGGTTAGGGTTAAGGATGAGATAAGAATGGTGGACAAAGTCAAAGCTTCATGAAGCTTCAACTAAACAACAAATAAAGCCACCATTCTTTTCTCTTTTCCATTTATTTTCCAAAATGTATAAACAAATAAATGAATAAATAAGTAATGGAAAAATAAAACCCTAATTATATGTTTAACCATGGTTTAATTCTTTACACTTAACCAAGTAAACATGTATCATCAAACATGATACAAACAAGTGCACAAAAGTATATCGCATATACAATGCGCACAACCGAGTGAGAAAATCCATCTTAAGTGAACCGATACTAGTTAACGCAAAGTAATATATCAAATATATAATTATGCATTAAATCATTAAATCAACACTTGATTTAACGATCCGGTCATATCGCATATAACCGACTAGTATCCAATGTATCGGCTTATCGAATCAACCCTCGATTCGATAACTAGGTTATATCGCATATAACCATTCGACACATTCATCGCGAGAATGAAATACGGTATCACATACACGCATTATTCTCGGTCCCGCACATATCTCATATGCGCTCCTATTTCGTTTCGCTTGAGCCAGGAAACCTCTGTGTAGGACTCTAAAGACTCGTCAATACGCCGGCAGCAGGTGATGATCATATCAAACACCCACAAGCCGCAAGCGGTCTGCTAAACGTAACGGCCACCCGGGTATTGAGCGATCTGAAGATCGACGAGCAAGCCCGCTCACACTCCAGTGAATCCGACCAGTAACACTACCGTACAGTCCGGTCTGATCATCTGATATGTCGCATATCTCGCCTAGGGGTGGTAAACGTCAGACCCCAATAGATCGATAAGTCGTGTCGATATGAGGTCTATAACTGTTCGAGAAACTACTGGTAACACTTACCAGTAAATCTCAGCAACCCTGGCCAGGGATTTCCTGTTATAGCCAATCGAACACAGTGCAACATCAACTCCCTATACCGGGAGAGACGAATCCCCTCCTATCGCTCATTGCCTCCATGTGACTCGGGACTGTACCCAAAAACCACCGTTTTGCACGCCCTCTTAGACGTGGTAAGATGGAAATCAAAGCACAGTGGGAACCACACAAGACTCTATGACGATCTCGGGTCAACAGACTACTCTGTACCAGTGTCACCAGAGAACTGCCATCTGACGTGAGGTATAATACCATCTGGGAGTTCTCGGCGAGTTCGTCCAGTGTACCCAGTCTCTACTGAGCACCCGTATATCATCTCTGATGTCAAACACCAATGGATATGGGATCATCCATCGCCCATCTGTATGGGTCGAGAAGGTATACGCTAGTCTACTCTGGTATATCGATGCCCCGTCTCGATACACCCTCGACTAGGGACTTTGAAGGATGTACTTATGGACTACCATGTCCCCACTAGTATGATCCGCATCATAGTCCAGGTAGTCAAGTACACATCCTAAGGGCTTTACCAACATGTAACAGAGAGACAGACAGTATACACGTTAAGGTAAAGATCAACCAGATAGCATACTATCATGTCGAGCAAGAAAGTCCTCCCTATATATGTCCAAGCATCCACTACAATATACATCCAATGTACAGTAATGGCCTCTAGGGCATACATATAACTAACAATCTCCCACTTGCACTAGGGCCATCTGTAGCAGTGGTTGTAGTATCTCATACTCAACCATCCCATAAAAATCTCTCTCTGGGAACAGGCCTTTGTGAGTGGATCCGCTGTGTTGTCCTCTGAATCTACTCTCCTAACCTCAATCACCCTGGAGATCAACTTTCTCCATGATCAGGCGATGCTGCCTTAGAATAAGTCTGGATCACTGATAGGACCGGCGTTCCTCGGCATGAGCCACAACTCCATTGTCTCACAATGGTAGGAACGTAGTTCATCTCATGAACTAATATACACCCAAACATCCTCTTTGGTAGCATCTTAAGTAGCGATGTATCCTGCCTTTATCGTCTAGTATGTCACGGTATCTAGCTTGGAACTCTTCCAACATACCGTCCCTTTACTGAGGGTAAAGACAATGCCTGCGACTGATATTCAGTCGTCTTTATCACCCTGGAACCCTTCCAGTGATTCTCCCCAGGATCAACTGATACCATCTCACTACAGCTAGTGAGTATCCTAACATCCATTTAGATCTATCTCATAGATCCAAAACTCAGGATTTAGCAGGTATCATCATGATCCTATGTGGAGAATCATTGTGATATGCGGAGATTGATCGAGCGTAGCATAGGAAACTCCTTCCCTATCAGGAGGATGTCATCCACGTACTCTACGAGGATCATCACCATACTCCCTACTACCTTTTTGTATATACAAGGTTCATCTACCATTTTGATGATGTCAAACTGTTTGACTAATCCATCAAAACAGATGTTCCAACTCCGCGATGCCTGCTTTATCCTATAAAGCATCTTGCACACGTTTCCGCTGCTCCCACTGTCTACGAGGCCCTCTGGCTGTGTACTTATAGACGCACTCTTCTAAATCATCATTTAGAAAAGCAGTCAAGACACCCAACCACCAGAGATCGTAGTCATGGTATGCAGCCGTGGTAAGTAGGATCTGGATGGACTTAAGCATAGCCACTGGAAAAGGTTTCATCATTATCCACGCCTGGTCAATGAAGAAAACCTTTAACAAGTCTAGCTTTGAAAGTCTCAACCTTTCCATCTACACCAAGTAATCTTCTCAAGATATACTTTCTCCTGATGGGGATTTAACCCTTCAGATATAGCAACCAAAGTCCATACTTTGTTGGTGTATAAGGATTCCATCTCAGATCGCTAAGCATCCAGCCATTCTTATAGAGTCTTACTCCTGATGGCCAGCTCGAAACTAGTTGGGTCATCATCTCATGATGCAATCCTCGCTCCCACTGTCATAGAGAAACCGAAGTATCTCTCAGGTGGGTGAGGAACCCTACTAGATCGGCGGAGAGGTTGAGGTTTGTTGGTAACTAATGAATCCTTTGGTTCTTTCAAATCATCAGCTGCAGTTTGTATAGCTGGAACATTTCCAGTTCTACATGACTGACCTTGCCTCGAGCTTGTCCGGATTTTGCTTTTCAGACATAGGCCGGACAACCCCAAATCTTAACTAGCTTAAGACATGGGCTCTTCCCTTTCCATATCACATATGAAATGGTAGGCAACTAATTTGATTCGAACCCTATTCAATAAGTATGCAGCTTCTCAAGTGCATAACTCCTAAAAAGGAAATAGGTAACTCAGTAGTACTCATCATAGAGCACACCTTATCATATAGGGTGTTATTGCTCCGCCCCGATATACCATCGTGCTATGGTGTATACGGAGGAGTAATGCTGAGAGAGAATCTCATTCTCCTTTAGAATAGTCCAGGAATTCCGTGCTCAAGTATTCTCCTCCCTGATCACATCAAAGGACATAATACTTGTACCCTTATTGGTTCTCTACTTCTAACTTATATTCTGTGAATATCTCAAAAGGTTCGGACTTGTGTTTCAACAGGAACATATGTCTGAATCAGAAGAGATCATCAGAGAATTTAATGAAGTACAAAGAACCGGTCTTGGCATGTGTAGACAGGGGACCTTACATACATCAACATGTATCAGTCCCAAGAGTTCACTAACTCTTTCTCTGTTTCCAATAAACGGAGCTATGGTCATCTTATCTTTGTGACATGACTGGCGAGTTTCACAAGATGTAAATTCAAACTGATTTAAATATACATCTATATGTAACTCTAGCCAGTCGGGTCGCATTGATCTGACCTAGTCTACAATACCTCAAGAAGGATTCATTCATTTCTGAACTCTTCCTCTTGTGTGTGTTCCGTATACTAAGAACTGTAGTTTGATTTAGAACATCAATGCTTTTAGATAACGTGCCTGAACCGATCAACTTTTGATATAGAAAATGTTCAAAACATTATCCAACAATACAAAATTTTATCATTTCTTTACTAATAAAGAGATAGATATGATTTTGTATATCAGGTTCGGTATCTAACAACATTCGTTCAGAATCAATGTATTGGTAATACAGGGTGACAGTGACCAACAGACTTGGCTGCAACTCTTGCCCCGTTTTCTGCCTCATGAAACTTATCACCCGTTCTCAGTTCTCTACCTTTCTGTAGCCCTATGTAACAGATTACATATCTGGGATCCTGATCTGGTATCACATACCCAGGACGTAGAGGATACAGAGAAACAGTTCTTTGTAACGAACACACCCTAAGATGATGCATCAGCATGCACTCTCTTCGTTTGGGCGGCACGGGAATTCCGGTAATCCCCAATTTCCTGCTCTGTCTTATAACAATTATAAGTTGGAGCGGGACCAACGTTCCCCAGCTCAGTATAACAAGCGGGTTCGGTCAATATTCCGTATTATTATCTTGATTAAGGCGTGATCTGGTCGCTACCTGGAGAGAGAGAGAAGAAAACACTCAGCGTGCGCTCTTGCAAGAATAGATTGGTTATAATTTTATCTAATCAGGATGGCTCCCACTGCTTTTTATCAAATCTTCCTTCAAACCCTAAAAGGAAAGACTAGCCGGGATTAATTACACACTACAAGTTCGCCAATCTTTCAGCCAGGCCAGTGTCGGTACTTTGAGGGAGGTCCCCCGTGCTTTCGCACGAACCTAATTAATGTAAACCTCGTTTTCCCAGAGGCGTAACCCCGTTGACACCTTTCTAGACACCTACTTGATCGGCTAATTGTAATGTATAAAACTCTCCCAGGAGTAACTCTTACTCGCAGCGGGTATCGGGATCCAACTATCTCATAGAAGGTATGCAATCTCATTGCAAATTTCAACACTTGAAATTCCCGATAATATTTTGCCCCTAGCTCGCTATGACCTTGACGGAGGCCAAACAACCCATAGTCCGCTAGTCAAGTTCAACCCGTCATTTCCTGATTGAATTAAACCCACCCGCACGACCCTTGACGGAGGCCAAACAACGCCGTACGAATACCCTAATCCAATCGCATCATATGCTAGCAGATAAGCACTAGTTAGCTACCGTACACTACGCCTTGACGGAGGCCAAACAACCGCAGCACGAATACTAACTAGTACGTATCTGAAATGACGGAGGGCTACGACAGGTTTTTCTGAAAACCTATTGCGTAATGAACTTGATATCGCTGTAGAATCAAAAGATTTTAAAAATGGAGTGCTTTTGAGGCTTGTCTAGTTTTGCTAAAGGAGTCACTCCCGGTGAAGGGATCGTCGGTCCTTTCCTCGTCGAATGAGGTGCGGGATATATCATATATATCACTGTGCAAAGCAGAACTCTTAAAAGCAATCAAAAGACAAACCGAGTGTGTAGCATCTGCCAGTTATTGCTAAAGGAGTCACTCCCGGTGAAGGGATCTCGGTCCTTTCCTCATCGAATAAGGTGCAGGATATATCACATATACCGCTGTGCAAAGCAAGAACTGTAGCTACCTGTTTTATTTTGAAATTCGATTCTACAACATCTTAGGTTTCTTTTATTTCATTAATCACATTAATGAAGTCCCATCATTTAAATACCTAAACATCACAGATAGATATGACGTACACTTATGCCATCCGCATTCGCCTCGATGTCCCCTCGTGCACCGTTAGGTTAGGTAACTAACGACAGAGCAGGGCAGGGCTAGCGCGGGTGTAAAACATAAGTAACGTCTATATAATATATCATATATACTATATACTGTATCTATCATAGAACATCACATGATCTCATCACAGATATCGCAGCAGAAGAAACATATGAAATATTGGATATACTAGGACGTCCGTGTTTTCAATACGAGCCAGAATAAAACACGGATTCCACGGTCGTGATGAATAGCCAAACCCACACCCCTAGACCCCTACGAGAGCGGCAAGCAACCCTACCAATTCTAGAGTTAGGAGACCCGGCCTCGACTCCTCGAGTTGGTCTCCCACTGGACTCCAGAACCCGGTTACTTGTGTTCCCCTCCTTGGGTCTATCCTTGTGCGGAAAAGTAAATAATATACAAAAGGTGACAACTTCCGCAACCTGGAAGTGCCCCAAAAAAAAGAATATTACGTACAAGTTTTTACATGAATGAAAATGAAAAACACTCATCTCACATAAAAACCCCCGGCTATTCAAAGACGACGATCCAATATAACATATCCAGCAACACATAACATCACATGTCATCAACGTAAGTAAATATGTCCATCCCAATTGTCGTTGACATATAGCAACGAAACCGGCGATATCACATATTACACTTACGGTCACAGAAAAGAAAGTGTAAAACTACAACAGTTGGAATCCGCAACCTCCATAGACATCGTATGCCTAATTAAATGAATTACTTAGATATCGCATGCCTAACAATTATAAACCCCGCATTTTAGTCTCAAAATCGAAAACACTTTTCAATACCAAGTCGGGAAATTCAACAGGATTCCCGACATCCTGATCGAATGCTCGTCGCAAACTTCAGTAGGCGGCCGCACCCCCGACGCCGTCGACCAAGTGCACCAAGGCGGAACACTGCTACCGCGTGCACCCGAACGGATGCTTTCGGCGACGGGGTTCTCCTACAGTCACTTGGTCGGGGCTATGGAGTGAGGCTGTCTATTAAGTTTACCCGGCGAGTATCCGCGTACGCTACGTGATTGCGACGGACTTTTGATCGCATCAAAATTCTGTGGCAACCGATCAAGTGAGACTAAAGTGCTATGTTTATAACATTCATTCAGTTATCACATAACTTTTGTGAATTCCAATTATTGTATCCCATTCCAGATAAACAGAAAATGTTAAACTTTTCGATCGAACAGTCAAACACCCAAGTTTTCCCGATACAGCTCAACACATGAAATAAGTCTAACAACATTCCGTTCGTGCCTCAGTACCAACGGTCCAGCCGTAGAAGGGTCAAGCCAACGCCTCCCATGTGGCACGCCGTACTGCCCCAAACCCGAAGGTTCAAAGGGCAGTTCAAGACGGTCACATAATCGAGTTAAGGTTTGTTGTCTTCTAGAGGGTCCATCGATTTACTTGCACTACTTAGAACGTCGTTAAACTACGGAAAAATCCAACACTTGGAAATTTCCCGGCAGGGGAAAAAGTGGGTATTTATATCCGGTCGAACTTTTTAACATATTCTAAAATTTATCCGGAAAGCCACATAGACAAAATTTGATAATCCGACCGAACATTCGAATCCCCAAAACAACTCAGAAAATAAAACTCTGGAAAAAATATTAAAAATACCCAGGAAAACCAGCACTGTTAAATAGGAGTTACTGTGCAAACATCACCTCACAACACGACAAACAGGCCGCGGTTCCGCCGCACGAGCCATGCTCGTGCCGCGGAAGCGCGGCGCTTTAATGGAATTAGGGCATCGAAATTTACAGTAACTCTTAGATATTCCTGCTGATATTTCTACATATTTTTAATACTGAAAAATCCCTGTTTTTAGAAAAAGTCCAGAGAGCCATTTTGTGATCGGGTTTCGGGTTCGTTCGGACTTCAAATTCCGTCTAGACTTCGCCTAAGGCTCTAGCTAGGCTCTGATACCACTGTAGGGTTCCTAGGCATCCTAATGAGGTCTCACAAGGCATCAACCATGCCAATTTGAAAAATTATGATGCCGAGAAACCCTAGTGTACGGATCGTTTGCTAGATGTCTAGGCGAAACGGTAAACTAGTTAACACTTAACTAAGAGATGCGGAAATACAACCTTTGTAGATCCGGTTCTCCACCTCCATAGCTCCGCAATGAAGTCTCCTCACTGTCCATAACAAGTCCCGGGCTCTAGCGTCGGCTTCATCGGAGAATGGACGGGCTAGGTCATCGATGTCCATGCCGAAGATGATCTACGTCGAGGCATCGCTAAATCAAGCTCCGACTTCACCAAGTCAAGAAACTTGTGAAGAAAACACACTCTACTACTTGGCAAGAGGTAGAGGATGAAGAAATAGGAAGTGGGTAGACTTTAGAATTGGATTTCTCACTCATTTCATCAAGTTGCCATTGATGAAGTGAAGGTTTCTTCATGGAAGAAGATGAAGAAGAAGAAGAAAGTATTATGATAAGTTAATTAAAAAAGAAAAGAATATCCAAACTTATCATAATCCTAACTATGGTTATGTGTAGAGAATTTACCAAGGTTAAAGCAATGGTTAGGGTTAAGGATGAGATAAGAATGGTGGACAAAGTCAAAGCTTCATGAAGCTTCAACTAAACAACAAATAAAGCCACCATTCTTTTCTCTTTTCCATTTATTTTCCAAAATGTATAAACAAATAAATGAATAAATAAGTAATGGAAAAATAAAACCCTAATTATATGTTTAACCATGGTTTAATTCTTTACACTTAACCAAGTAAACATGTATCATCAAACATGATACAAACAAGTGCACAAAAGTATATCGCATATACAATGCGCACAACCGAGTGAGAAAATCCATCTTAAGTGAACCGATACTAGTTAACGCAAAGTAATATATCAAATATATAATTATGCATTAAATCATTAAATCAACACTTGATTTAACGATCCGGTCATATCGCATATAACCGACTAGTATCCAATGTATCGGCTTATCGAATCAACCCTCGATTCGATAACTAGGTTATATCGCATATAACCATTCGACACATTCATCGCGAGAATGAAATACGGTATCACATACACGCATTATTCTCGGTCCCGCACATATCTCATATGCGCTCCTATTTCGTTTCGCTTGAGCCAGGAAACCTCTGTGTAGGACTCTAAAGACTCGTCAATACGCCGGCAGCAGGTGATGATCATATCAAACACCCACAAGCCGCAAGCGGTCTGCTAAACGTAACGGCCACCCGGGTATTGAGCGATCTGAAGATCGACGAGCAAGCCCGCTCACACTCCAGTGAATCCGACCAGTAACACTACCGTACAGTCCGGTCTGATCGTCTGATATGTCGCATATCTCACCTAGGGGTGGTAAACGTCAGACCCCAATAGCTCGATAAGTCGTGTCGATATGAGGTCTATAACTGTTCGAGAAACTACTGGTAACACTTACCAGTAAATCTCAGCAACCCTGGCCAGGGATTTCCTGTTATAGCCAATCGAACACAGCGCAACATCAACTCCCTATACCGGGAGAGACGAATCCCCTCCTATCGCTCATTGCCTCCATGTGACTCGGGACTGTACCCAAAAACCACCGTTTTGCACGCCCTCTTGGACGTGGTAAGATGGAAATCAAAGCACAGTGGGAACCACACAAGACTCTATGACGATCTCGGGTCAACAGACTACTCTGTACCAGTGTCACCAGAGAACTGCCATCTGACGTGAGGTATAATACCATCTGGGAGTTCTCGGCGAGTCCGTCCAGTGTACCCAGTCTCTACTGAGCACCCGTATATCATCTCTGATGTCAAACACCAATGGATATGGGATCATCCATCGCCCATCTGTATGGGTCGAGAATGTATACGCTAGTCTACTCTGGTATATCGATGCCCCGTCTCGATACACCCTCGACTAGGGACTTTGAAGGATGTACTTATGGACTACCATATCCCCACTAGTATGATCCGCATCATAGTCCAGGTAGTCAAGTACACATCCTAAGGGCTTTACCAACATGTAACAGAGAGACAGACAGTATACACGTTAAGGTAAAGATCAACCAGATAGCATACTATCATGTCGAGCAAGAAAGTCCTCCCTATATATGTCCAAGCATCCACTACAATATACATCCAATGTACAGTAATGGCCTCTAGGGCATACATATAACTAACATTGGTTCTATCTCAAGAGCTTAGAGATGTTCTCATTCATGCTCTACAAAACCCTAAGCGGTATCAGGCTCGCTTTGCGGAAATTAATATGAAAGAAGCTCAGTACACTTTGCAAGCCGCCGCAGTCACGTTTAAGGATGAAGACTTGCTACTGGGAACGGCTGAGCATTATCAGCCGCTTTACGTGACCGGGTACAGCGACGGGGATCGGATTAATCGCATATTGATTGATCCGGGGTCCTCAGTGAACATCATGAACTTGCGAACCCTGAAGAGTTTGTCAATGGACGCCCGACACCTATCAAGGGAAAGGATTGTCATTCAAGGCTTCAATCAAAACTGCCAGCAAGTTCTGGGGTCTGTAGCTTTGCCAATCAAATTCGGGGATCTGCAAACTGAAGCTAAGATATACGTGATCGATGCCGACACGTCTTATAAGATTCTCTTGGGACGGCCGTAGCTCCACGATTACGGCATCGTCCCATCAACTCTCCATCAATGCATGAAGTATACTAAAAATGGCAAAGAAAGACGCATTGACGGAGACATCCAGCCGTTCGGTGTGCATGAAGTCCGATATGAAGATTCTTGGTACTTTATGAACCACCAAAATGCTAAGCTACAACTGACTGAGGATAGAGCAACCCCAAGACTCAAAAGCAAATCTGAGCCGGCTGTCACTTTCAAAAGCAAAAACGCCCAAGTGCGCCCGCGTTTTGGTAGTGACACTGATGAGTCCGATGCTGGAAGTCCGTCCTTCCGTAAAACTCGCCATCATTTCGGTAGCGATACGGACGAATCTGTTACCGAAGCCCCATCTAGCAGCAAAGTCCGCCCTCATCTTGGCAGCGACACTGAAGAGTCGGAGGAAGAGGACCTACCATGCAACAGCGGTGCAGATTGGACCCCCATGCAACAAGAGAAACTACGAGAGACCTTCGAAATTGCAGAAGGGTCCCTAACTGTCATAAGGGTACCGGAGCAAATGTGCAAAGAGCTCGATGCGTTGTCAGTCTCCACCGTGGACCAGCTGAAAACTTTCTACGTCCCCGGAAGGAAAAGTGGGCAGAAAGGCATCCTGTTTTATAGGTCAAACCCCGTTGTGCACCCGGACGATTTGTCTGTCGCATGCCTTCTATATGAGAGAGGCATAAGAGACGTCCTCCATCCCAGATATTATGCGCCCGAGATGCGGGAATACTTTAAAAGTGCGGATGCCGGTTATATCAAACGGAGTCTGAAGCAAAGTTTTACAAAGAGCTATGGCATCTACCTCAGGTCCGAGCACTCATCGATGGACGAATTCTAGATAGGCGGGGCATAGGTTTCATCCAGCCTGATTCTAAGGCATGCTATATGACCCATATTGGGGAAGCCAGCAAAGAGTCAAATGATGAAGACGAGCTAACTGAGCCAGAAGAAGCTCCTCAAGGCTCGAAGATGGCGGACAAGCAACCTTTGATGAGCTAACCGAGATTGACTTAGGAACGCCCGATGATCCAAGGCCGACCTACGTCAACTCACTCTTGTCGGAGAAAATGAAAGAGCAGATAATTGCCCTGCTGCATGAGTTCGTCGACTGCTTCGCGTGGACATACAAAGAAATGCCTGGCCTTTCCTCTGAAGTGGCCGTGCATAAGCTGGCTATATCTCCTGATGCTAAGCCAGTCAAACAAGCTCCTCGACGAATGAGAAGGGAACTAGAAGAAAAGGTCATGGAGGAAACCAAGAAGCTCATCGATGTCGGCTTCATCAGGGAAGAGAAATATGCGGACTGGATCGCATGCATAGTCCCAGTGAAGAAGAAAAATGGGCAGATCCGAGTTTGTGTCGATTTCAGGGACCTCAACAAAGCATGTCCTAAAGACGACTTTCCGCTACCAGTCATGGAAAGGATGGTCGATGACACCTCAAATTATGAGTTGTTCACCTTTATGGATGGCTCGTCTGGATATAATCAGATCAAGATGTCGCCTGAGGATGAGAAGCACACAGCATTCCGAACCCCGATCGGAATATACTGCTACAGGGTGATGCTATTCGGACTGAAGAATGCAGGTGCTACGTACCAAAGGGCAATGACCAATATCTTTGATGACCTAATTCATAAAGTTGTCGAATGTTATGTTGATGATCTGGTCGTCAAGACTAAAACCAAGGTCGATCATATCTAAGATCTTAGGTCCGTTCTCACCAGACTGAGGGAATACGATCTGAAGATGAATCCTCTGAAATGCGCTTTTGGCGTGTCATCGGGAAAATTCCTGGGCTTCATAGTCCGACATCGAGGGGTCGAAGTTGACCCATCAAAGATAAAGGCCATCATGGAGATGCCCCCTCCGAAGAGTATGATGCGGCTAAGATCTTTTCAAGGCAAGCTTGCTTATATACGGAGGTTTATCTCAAATATATCGGGGAGATGTAGGCCCTTCTCAAAGCTCATGAAGAAAGGAGCTCCTTTTATCTGGGATGCCGAATGTCAAGCAGCATTCGAAAGCATCAAACAATACTTGTTGCACCCTCCAATGCTGGCCACTCTCATTCCAAATAAACCGCTGATTCTCTACACTGCCGTGCTAGATGAGTCACTCGGTGCGCTCCTTGCCCAGAATAACGGGGAGGGAAAAGAAAATGCCCTCTACTACCTCAGTCGAACTCTAGTCGGGGTGGAACACAACTATTCCCCAATCGAAAAGCAATGCCTGGCTCTGATATTTGCTATGAAGAAGCTGAGGCACTATCTGCTCGCTCATCGGGTTATGCTGATCTTCAAGGTCGGCCCGCTCAAACACTTGATGACCAGAGCAAGCCTAGCCGGCAGAATGGCAAGATGGGCTGTCATGCTACTTAAGTTTGACATAGTTTATACTCCTCAGAAAGCAGTGAAAGGGCAAGCTCTTGCAGACTTCCTTGCCGCTCATCCTATACCAGAAGGGTCACCGCTAAATTGTGAGTTACCCGACGAACAAGTGCTGCACCTCGAGGAAGATGGGCCATGTTGGGAGATCTACTTCGATGGAGCCTCATCAATAAGTACCTCCAGTAAATCAAGAATCCCGGAGATAAAAGTAGGGATAGGAATGGTGTTCATCACACCATCAATGGGAACCTTACGGCGTTCTTTCGCTCTCACCGAGCCTCGAACGAACAACGAAGCTGAGTATGAAGCCCTGATAGCTGGTTTGGAACTCTCCATAGAAATGGAAATCCTTCGGTTACGGGTTTACGGTGACTCCCAGCTTGTCGTCAACCAAGTAAGTGGCGACTATAAGATATACAAACCCGAGTTAGCTCGGTACAGAGGCCGAGTGGTGGAACTCATGAAACGGTTCACTCACATTGAACTAATGAGAGTCCCTAGAGCGTTGAATAGAAAAGCTGACGTACTCGCTCGCTTAGCCAAGGAGCTGGCTGATCCTGACATGGACGAAATTCTGATCACAGTCAGGAGCCGACAAATTCTACCCCCAGTCTCTTTATGAGAAGAGGAAAGCACGGAACAGAATAGCAGCCCTGCCGAAGAAGCTTCGATCATCCAAAACGAGCCCGATTGGAGAGAACCCTTCATAAAGTACCTCCGATACGACAAGCTGCCCGAAGAAAAATCTGCGAGGATTCAGCTGAAGAAAAGAGTTCTCTGATACTTGTTTGTAAATGATACGTTATACCGCAGGTCATATGACCAACTCTGGCTCAGGTGTCTGTCATTGGCCGAAGCCCAAAAGGTCATGAAAGATGTTCACTCGGGCGTTTGCGGTGCTCACCAATCTGTCCCCAAGATACGACTTCAAATCAAACGGCTTGGGTATTACTGGCCCACCATGATACGGGATTGCGGAGAGCATGCAAAGAAATGTCAGATCTGCCAAATCCATGGTGATTTCATTCACAAGCATCCCAATCCGTTGCATCCTACGGTGGCGTCGTGGCCCTTCGAAGTCTGGGGCACCGACATTGTTGGCCCAATTGATCCTCCGTCATCCAAAGGCCACCGGTTCATACTGGCCGCGACAGACTACTTCTCCAGATGGGCTGAAGCTGTCCCGCTAAAAGAAGTCAAGACAAAAGATATTCTGACATTCTTCCAGCATAATATTCTATACCGCTTCGGTACCCCAAGAAGAATCATTTCTGACAACGGGCCTTCTTTCAAAAGCTTCAATGTCTCAAGGTTCGCTACTCAGCACAAGATAGACTGGAGATATTCCTCCATCTATAATCCAAGAGCCAATGGGCTAGCCGAAGCCTTCAATAAGACTCTATGCAAGCTCCTGAGGAAAAATGCTTCAGCCAACAAGAGAGACTGGAATCTCAAACTTCACGAGGCATTGTGGGCATATCGTACCATGCACCGTACTCCAACTCGGTCCACTCCATACTCATTGCTCTTCGGAGTGGAGGCAGTCCTCCCCTCGAAGTCGAAGTTCCAAGCTTAAGAATGGCCGTTCAGCACGAGTTGACGGAGGAGGAAAATGTGCTCCTTCGACTTGAAGAGCTCGATGCCCTCGAAGAAAAGAGGCTTGCAGTGCAGCAAAATCTGGAGCTATACCGAGCCCAAATGTCACGGGCCTATGACAAGATAACTCGTCTCCGCACTTTCAAGAAAGGTGAATTGGTGTTGGTCCTCAAAAGACCGATCATCCCCAATCGACATGCCAAGGGAAAATTCGAGCCAAACTGGGAAGGACCATACGTCATCGAGAAAGTGTTCGACGGAGGATCCTACCAACTAATAAGTGCCGAGGGAGAAAGGCCCATGCCACCCATCAATGGCCGATATCTCAAGAAATACTACACGTGAATGCTCCAAGTCGCAGGCGAATTGAGCACATCAGCCCTACGGTCTAGATCATACATCCTGCAAAACCGTATACAATCCACGGGCGTAAATGACCCCTATATCTCCCAAATCCTGCCGGTGAGACTACTTTTAAAGTCCCAACAGCGGCAAAAAAAAAGAAAGCAAAAAGAAAAAAAAAAAGGTATGTCCACAAGCAAAACGAGCACAGATGAAAACCTGAAAGGGCTCCGTGAGTAAAAACAGTAGGACTACCGGCGAGTTTGTGAAGCAAACTCGTGAAAAGAAATGAATACACTCGCAAAGCCCTCTCGACCTTGTGAGGAGAAAACCCCTGCGTGAGATCCTTACGACTCACAAAGGAGCAACACACTTAGGAATCCTCACGATTCCTAAGGAGAACATACACCTGCGAGATCCTCTCGACTCGTAGGGAGAAAATGCTTTTATGAGACCCTCACGGCTCATAAAATTGAAAAGCCTTAGGTGATAGGGACCCAAACCTGTCTCCTAAGCCATCGTTCCCCAATGGGTAACGGCAAATGATGAGTCGCTCCTGGCATTTCGCTCCAGTGTTAGCGGTGCTGATGCCGACCAAAAACCCAAATCCCAAGTCCTCCCAAGGAAAATGATGAGTTGCTCCTGGCATTATTCCAGTGCAGCAATGCTGATGCCAAACAAGATCCAAATTCCAAGTCCCCAAACAGCGAATGATGAGTCGCTCCTGGTACCATATTCCAGTGTAGCGATGCAGACGCCAACCAAAATCCAATTTCTCAAAATTCTCCAGCCCTACGGCCAGTCCCCAAATTGAGTGCCGTATACAATCCACGGGCTCAAATAATTCTCGTCATACACATGCCCCACCACAATCACCAGTTACGCGGCTGGTCTCCGCCTTTGGAATTATGCTCCATTGAGAAGACCCACTCATGTGTCCTCACGATACATGAGGAGAACAAACCTTTGTGGGATCCTTACGACTCATAAAGGAAAAACACACTTAGGAGTCCTCACGACTCCTAAGGAGAAAATACACCTGCGGGATCCTTACGACTCGTAGGGAGAAAATGCTTTTATGGGACCCTCACGGCCCATAAAATTGAAAAGCCTTAGGTGATAGGGACCTAAACCTGTCTCCTAAGCCATCGCTCCCCCAACAGGAATAGGCAAAAATGATGAATTGCTCCTGGCACGTGTGCTTCAGAGTTAGCAACGCTGATGCCTACACTAACCCCAAAATCCCAAACTCCAATCCAATAGACCCCTAAGTCTTTAAACTAGGAATAGATGACCCCTAAGTCGTTAAACTGGGAACAGATGACCCCTAAGTCGTTAAACTGGGAACGAGGGAAATCTCCTCATGGCAGATGATGATTCGCTCCTGGTACCATATTCCAGTGCAGCGATGCTGATGCCAAACCAAAACCAAAATCCCCAAATCCTGACAAATGATGATTCGCTCCTGGTACCATATTCCAGCGTAGCGATGCTGATGTCAACCCAAATCACATCAAGTCAGCAAAACAACCAATGACCTCCCTGACAGAATCAAATTCCACCTCGGAAGTAAGTCAACTTCATCCCTGACGCCGCAAGAAGCGGGGAAAGTCAAATCCAGAATCGACCGTCCACGTCGCTAAAATGGCAGCACCGACCGTCCACGTCGCTAAAATGGCAGCATCGACCGTCCATGTCGCTAAAAGGGCAGCAACGACCGTCCAAGTCGCAAAAAGGGTAGAACCGACCGTCCAAATCGCTAAAATGGCAGCACCGACCGTCCACGTCGCTAAAATGGCAGCACCGACCGTCCACGTCGTTAAAAGGGCAGCAACGACCGTCCAAGTCACAAAAAGGGCAGAATCGACCGTCCACGTCGCTAAAATGGCAGCACCGACCGTCCAAGTCGCAAAAAGAGCAGCATCGACCGTCCACATCGCAAAAAGGGCAGCATCGACCGTCCACATCGCAAAAAGGGCAGCATCAACCGTCCAAGTCGCAAAAAGGGAAGCATCGACCGTCCACGTCGCTAAAAGGGCAGCACCGACCGTCCAAGTCACAAAAAGGGCAGCATCGACCGTCCAAGTCGCTAAAAGGGCAGCATCGACCGTCCAAGTCGTAAAAAGGGCAGCGCAGGATTCCTACAAAGCGGGAACCAGATCACTCCGGGCCAGGGAAACGTCTATCACGGACACTCCTTCTCGGAGACATGTCAAGCAACGACCGTCCATGTCGTAAAAAGGGCAGTGCAAGCTTCCCAAAAAGCGGGAACCAAATCAGGTCGCCTCCAAGTAAAAGAAGATCCATCAATTTCATGCACACGACCCACATATGTGGTGTGCATTTATTGATGGGGGGCAATTTGTAAGGGTAAAAATTTACACCCCGGTTGACCAAGTCAAAATCAAAGTCAACCCCAAGCCAAGTGGGCTCAAGCCCAGATCCAGTAGGCCCATGCCCGAGTCTAGCCCGAACATGAAGCGGTCGGCCTCCCCCATGCCAAGATAAAAATTTTGTAATAAATAATTTTGTTGTATTTCTTTTATTTTATTTTATGGATAAATGTAAGAAAAATAAGCATAAAGCCAAATTTTTGTAAAGCCCATGGCTTATATCCAAAAAGAAATGGCACATGAGCCATGGGATAGGCAAAATACCATTTTGTGAAGCCCAAGGGGCTATGTGTAAAGTGTATAGCCTAAAAAGGCAAGGATAATGAAAATATCTCACAACTTTTTTTCTCTCTCCAAAAAAAATTTAGATCTGAGATCTTTTCTCCTTCTTCAAGGTTCAAAAACCTTCTTCTTTCTTTTGAATTAAATCAAGAGTTTTACTATTCATTTTATAAAACTAAATAGTTTTTCACCACAAAACCCATAAAGGGGAACTCAGATCTTCTATTAGATATCAAAAAGAAGAGATTTTTAAAATCTCATATCTCTTGATCTTCAAGATCCAGCAACCAGAGGAGAAAGCAGAAGAACCCCTTTCATCAACCCCAAAACATCTTAGGAGTTTAACTCCACTCTGATTTCTCTTTCGTGAATTTCTGGGGCTAAAAGCCTTTTTTTCTCGCCGGCGCTCAAGCGCCAAGCGCCCACATGCCGACACGTGGCGTGCTAGCGCTCGAGCGTTTAGCGCTCAAGAGCCCAGCGCCCACGTTCCAACACATGGCGCGCTAGCGATCCAGTGCCCTGCGCTAAAGCGTAAAGCGCCCACGTGCCGACACGTGGCGCGCCTGCGCTCCAGCGCAAAGTGTAGGGTTCCTAAGCACACTAAGGAGGCTGTACAAGGCATCGACCATGCCGGATTAAAATTTTTAGGTGCCTAACAACCCGAAGCAAGATCGATAACTAGAAATGAGGCGAAAACTAAAGCTAGTAGATAACAATTATCACTAAGGGAAGGGACTACAACCTTTGTAGATCCGGTCCTCCACTTCCTTGGCTCGGTGATGACGTCCCTCCGCTGTGATCAACCGGATCCCGGACTCTAGCGTTGGTTTCGTCGGAGAAATGATCGGGCTAGGTCGTTGACTTCGATGCCGAAGATGATCTACGTCGAGGCGACTCTAACTCGAGCTCCATCTTCACTTGGTCATGAAACTTGTGAAGATAACATACTCTACTACATGGCAAGTGGTAGAGGATGAAGAAATAGGAAGTGGGTTCACTTTGGATTTGGATTTCTCACTTGGAAATTTTCAAGCAAGCTTTCATTTTCTTCATGAAGAAGAAGAAGAAGATGAAAGGAAAAAGAAATTTTTTAAAAATAGAAAATCAAGTGATATCTATCATATTGCAACCATGGGTTAGATAAACTCATGTAGAGAATAAACTAGGGTTAAGGTAAATGGTTAGGGTTAAGGAATAAAACAAAATGGTGAAGCTTCATGAAACTCCAAGAATGAAACAAAGAAAGCCACCATATTTGTTTTTGCCCAAATAAATAAATGAATAAATAAATGAGTAAAACAAACCCTAACCATTAACCTAATCATAGTTTAAAGCATACACTAACCCAAGTTTGCATGTATCATCAAACATGATACAATAAAGTGCACAAAAAATATATCATATATACAATGTGCACAATCTAGTGAGAAAATAATCTTAAGTGAACCAATACTAGTTAATGTAAAGTAATATATCAAATATATAATTATACATTAAATCATTAAATCAACACTTGATTTAATGATCCGGTCATACTGCATATAACCGACTAATATCTAGTGTATCAATGTATCGAATCAACACTTGATTCGGTAACCCGGCTATATCTCATATAACCGTCCAATGATACAAATCGCGAGAATAGAATGCAGTATCACATACTGGTATTATTCTCGGTCCCGCACATATCTCATATGCGCTCCTATTTCGTTTCGTTTGAGCCAGGAAATCTCTGTGTAAGACTCTAAAGACTCATCAATACGCCGGCAGCAGGTGATGATCATATCAAACACCCACAAGCCGCAACCGGTCTGCTAAACGTAACGGCCACCCGGGTATTGAGCGATCAGAAGATCAACGAGCAAGCCCGCTCACACTCCTGTGAATCCGACCAGTAACACTTACCGTACAGTCCGGTCTGTTCGTCTGATATGTCGCATATCTCGCCTAGGGGTGGTAAACGCCAGACCCCAGTAGCTCGATAAGTCGTGTCGATATGAGGTCTATAACAGTTCGAGATACTACTGATAACACTTACCAGTAAATCTCAGCAACCCTGGCCAGGGATTTCCGGTTATAGCCAATCGAACACAGTGCAACATCAACTCCCTATACCGGGAGAGATGAATCCCCTCCTATCGCTCATTGCCTCCATGTGATTCGGGACTGTACCCAAAAACCACCGTTTTGCACGCCCTCTTGGACGTGGTAAGGTGGAAATCAAAGCACAGTGGGAATCACACAAGACTCTATGACAATCTCGGGTCTACAGACTAACCTGTACCAGTGTCATCAGAGAACTGCCATCTGACGTAAGGTATAATACCATCTGGGAGTTCTCGGCGAGTCTGTCCAGTGTACCCAGTCTCCACTGAGCACCCGTATATCATCTCTGATGTCAAACACCAATGGATATGGGATCATCCATCGCCCATCTGTATGGGTCGAGAAGGTATATGCTAGTCTACTCTGGTATATCGATGCCCCGTCTCGATATACCCACGACTAGGGACCTTAAAGAATGTACTTATGGACTACCATGTTCCCACTAGTATGATCCGCATCATAGTCCAGGTAGTCAAGTACACATCCTAAGGGCTTTACCAACATGTAACAGAGAGACAATCAGTGTACATGTTAAGATAAAGAGCAACCAGATAGCATACTATCATGTCGAGCAAGAAAGTCATCCCTATATATGTCCCATCATCCACTACAATATACATCCTATGTACAGTAATGGCCTCTAGGGCATACATATAACTAACAATCTCCCACTTGCACTAGGGCCATCTGTAGCAGTGGTTGTAGTATCTCATACTCAACCATCCCATAAAAGTCTCTCTCTGGGAAAAGGCCTTTGTGAGTGGATCCGCCGTGTCGTCCTCAGAATCTACTCTCCTAACCTTGATCCCCTGGAGATCAACCATCTCCATGATCAGGTGGTACTGCCTTAGAATATGTCTGGATCACTGATGGGATGGGCGTTCCTTGGCATAAGCCACAACTCCATTGTCACACAATGGGAGGAACGAAGTTCATCTCATGAACAAATATACACCCAGACTTCCTCTTTGGTAGCATCTTAAGTAGCGATGTATCCAGCCTTTATCGTCTAGTATGCCATAGTATCTAGCTTGGAACTCTTCCAACATACCGTCCCTTTACTGAGGGTAAAGACAATGCCTGTGACTGACATTCAGTCGTCTTTATCACCCTGGAACCTTTCCAGTGATTCTCCCCAGGATCAATTGATACCATCTCACTACAACTAGTGAAAGTCCTAACATCCAATTAGATCTATCTCATAGATCCAAAAACTAGGATTTAGCAGGTATCACTTTGATCCTATATGAAGAATCCTTGTGATAAGCGGAGATTGACTGAGCGTAGCATAGGAAATTCCTTCCCTATCAAGAGTATGTCATCCACGTACTCTACGAGGATCACTACCATACTCCCTACTACCTTTTTGTATATACAAGGTTCATCTACCATTTTGATGATGTCAAACTGTTTGACTAACTCATCAAAACAGATGTTCCAACTCCGCGATGCCTGCTTCATCATATAAAACATCTTGCACACGTTTCCGCTGCTCCCACTGTCTACGAAGCCTTCTGACTGTGTACTTATAGACGCTCTTTTCTAAAACATCATTTAGAAAAGCAGTCATGACACCCAACCGCCAGATATGGTAGTCATGGTATGTAGCCGTGGCAAGTAGGATCTGGATGGACTTAAGGTTAGCTACTTGAAAAGGTTTCATCACTTTCCACGCCTGGTTGATGACGAAAACCTTTAACAAGTCTAGTCTTTGAAAGTCTCAACTTTTCCATCTACACCAAGTAATCTTCTCAAGATATACTTGCTTCTGATGGGGATTTAACCCTTCAGATAAAGCAACCAAAGTCCATACTTTGTTGGTGTATAAGGATTCCATCTCAGATCGCTAAGCATCCAACCATTCTTATAGAGTCCCACTCCTGATGGCCAGCTCGAAAATAGTTGGGTCATCATCTCATGATACAATCCTCGCTCCTACTGTCATCGAGAAACTGAAGTATCTCTCAGGCGGATGAGGAACCCTACCAGATCGGCGGAGAGGCTGAGGTTCGTCGGGAACTATAGAATCCTTTGGTTCTGTCAAATCATCAGCTGCAGTTTTGTATAGCTGGAACCTTTCCAGTTCTACAGAACTGACCTTGCCTCGAGCTTGTCCGGATTTTGCTTTTAGACATAGGCCGGACAACCCTAAATCTTAACAAACTTAAGATATGGACTCTTCCCTTTCCATATCACATATGAAGTGGTAGGCAACTGATTTGATTGAAACCCAATTCAATAGGTATGCAGCTTCTCAAGCGCATAACTCCCAAAAGGAAATAGGAAACTCAGTAGTACTCATCATAGAGCACACCATATCATATAGGGTGTGATTGCTCCGCCCCGATACACCGTTGTACTGTGGTGTATTCAGAGGAGTAACACTGAGAGAGAATCTCATTCTCCTTTAGAATAGTCCAAGAATTCCATGCTCAAGTATTCTCCTCCCTGATCTCATCATAGGACATAATACTTATACCCGTATTTCGTTCTCTACTTCTAACTTATATTCTATGAATATCTCAAAAGCTTCGGACTTATGTTTCAACAGGAACTTATGGCTGAATCTTGAGAGATCATCATAGAATGTAATGAAGTACAAAGAACCCGTCCTGGCATGTGTAGACAGGGGACCTAACATACATCATCATGTATCAGTCCCAAGAGTTTACTAACTCTTTCTCTGTTTCCAATAAACAGAGCTATGGTCATCTAATCTTTATGACATGACTGGCAAGTTTCACAAGATGTAAATTCAAACTAATTTAAATATGCATCTAAATGTAACTTCAGCCAGTCGGGTCGTATTGAGATGACCTAGTCTACAATGCATCAAGAAGGAGCCGTTCATTTCTGAACTCTTCCTCTTGTGTGTGTTCTGTATACTAGGAACTGTAGTTTGATTTAGAACATCAATGCTTTTAGATAACGTGCCTGAATCGATCAACTTTTGATATAGGAAATGTTCAAAACATTATCCATCAATACAAAATTCTATCATTTCTTTAATAAATAAAGAGATTGATATGATTTTGTATATCAGGTTCGGTATCTAATAGCATTTGTTCAGAATCAATGTATTGGTAATACAGGGTGACGGTGACCAACAGACTTGACTGCAACACTTGTCCCGTTTTCTGTCTCATGAAACTTATCACCCGTTCTCAGTTTTTCTACCTTTCGGTAGCCCTATGTAACAGATTACATATCTGGGATCCTGATCTGGTATCAAATACCCAGGATGCAGAGGATACTGAGAAACAGTTCTTTGTAATAAACACACCCGAAGGAGATGCATCATATGCACTTTCTTTGTTTGGGCGGCATAGGAATTCTGGTATTCCCCTATTTCCTGCTCTGTCTTATAACAATTATAAGTTGGAGCGGGACCAACGTTCCCCAGCTCAGTATAACAAGCAGATTCGGTTAATACATCCATATTATTATCTTGATTAAGGCGTGACATGGTCGCTACCTGGAGAGAGAGAGAAGAAAACACTCAGCGTGCGCTCTTGCAAGATCAGATTGGTTATATATTTTATCTAATCAGGATGGCTCCCACTATTTTTATCAAATCTTCCTTCAAACCTTAAAAGGAAAGACTAGCCGGGATTAATTACACTCTACAAGTTCGCCAATCTTTCAGCCAGGCCAGTGTCGGTACTTTGAGGGAGGTTCCCCGTGCTTTCGCACGGACCTAATTACAGTAAACCTCGTTTTCCCAGAGGCGTAACCCGGTTGACACCTTTCTAGACACCTACTTGATCGGCTAATTGTAATGTGTAAAACTCTCCCAGGAGTAACAATTACTCGCAGTGGGTATCGGGATCCAACTATCTCATAGAAGGTATGTAATCTCATTGCAAATTTCAACACTTGAAATTCCCGATAATTTTGCCCCTAGCGTCCTATGACCTTGACGGAGGACAAACTACACATAGTCCGCTAGTCAAGTTCAACCCGTCATTTCCTGATTGAATTAAACCCACCCGCACGACCATTGACGGAGGCCAAACAACGCCGTACGAATACCCTAATCCAATCGCATCGTATGCTAGTAGATAAGCATTAGTTAGCTACCGTACACTACGCCTTGACGGAGGCCAAACTACCGCAGCACGAATACTAACTAGTACTTATCTGAAATGACGGAGGGCTACGACAGATTTTTCTGAAAACCTATTGCGTAATGAACTTGATATCGTTGTAGGATCGAATGAATTTTGAAATGGAGTGTTTTTTGAGGCTTTTCTAGTTTTGCTAAAGGGATCACTCCCGGTGAAGGGATCGTCGGCCCTTTCCTCGTCGAATGAGGTGCGGGATATATCATATATATCACTGTGCAAAGCAGAAACTATAGAAGCAATCAAAAGACAAACCGAGTGTGTAGCATCTGCCAGTTATTGCTAAAGGGGTCACTCCCAGTGAAGGGATCTCGGCCCTTTCCTCATCGAATAAGGTGCAGGATGTTCTGCAAGGAACACCGCGATGCAAAGCAAGAACTGTAGCTACCTGTTTTTGAAAATTCGATTCCACAACATCTTAGGTTTCTTTTCTTTCTTTAATCACATTAATGAAGTCCCATCATTTAAATCACCTAAACATCATAGATAAATACGACGTACACTTATGCCATCCGCATTCGCATCGATGTCCCCTCGTGCACCGTTAGGTTAGGTAACTAATGACAGAGCGGGGCAGGGCTAGCGCGAGTGCAAAACATAAGTAACGTCTATATAATATATCATATATACTATATACAGTATTTATCACAGAACATCAAATGATCACATCACAGATATCGCAGCAGAAGAATCATATGAAATATTGGATATACTAGGACGTCCGTGTTTTCAATACGAGCCAGTATAAAACACGGATTCTACGGTCGCAATGAATAGCCAAACCCACACCCCTAGACCCCTACGAGAGCGGCAAGCAACCCTACCAATTCTAGAGTTAGGAGACCCGGACTCGACTCCTCGAGTTGGTCTCCCACTGGACTCTAGAACCCGGTTACTTGTGCTCCCCTCCTTGGGTCTATCCTAGTGCGGAAAAGTAAATAATATACAATGATGACATCTTCCGCAACCTGGAAGTGCCCCAATAAAAGAATATTACATACAAGTTTTTACATGAATGAAAATGAAAAACACTCATCTCACATAAAAAAAACCCGGCTATTCAAACACGAGGATCCAATATAACATATCCAGCAACACATAACATCACATGTCATCAACGTAAGTAAACATGCGTATCCCAATTGTCGTTGACATATAGCAACGAAACCGGCGATATCACATATTACACTTACGGTCGCAGAAAAGAAAGTGTAAAACTACAACAGTTGGAATCCGCAACCTGCTTAGACATAGCATGCCTAACCAAATGAATTCCTTAGACATCACATGCCTAACAATTATAAACCCCGCATTTTAGTCTCATTATCGAAAACACTTTTCAATATCAAGTCGGGCAATTCAACAAGATTCCCGACATGCTGATCGAATGCTCGTCGCAAACTTTAGTAGGCAGCCGCACCCCCGATGCCGTCGACGAAGTGCACCAAGGCGGAACACCACTGCCGCGAGCACCCGAACGGATGCTTTCGGCGACGGGGTTCTCCTACAGTCACTTGGTCGGGGCTATGGGGCGCGGCTGTCTATTAAGTTTACCCGGCGAATATCCGCGTACGCTACGTGATTGCAACGGACTTTTGATCACATCAAAATTCCGTGGCAACCGATCAAGTGAGACTAAACTGCTATGTTTATAACATTCATTCAGTTATCTCATAACTATTTGTGGATTCCAAATATTGTATCCCATTCCAGATAAATAGAAAATGTTAAACTTTCTGATCGAACATTCAAACACCCAAGTTTTCCCGAAACAGCTCAACACATGAAACAAGTTTAAAAACATCCAGTTCATGCCTCAGTATCAACGGTCCAGCCGTAGAAGGGTCAAGCCAACGCCTCACATATGGCACGCCGTACTGCCCCAAACCCTAAGGTTCAAAGGGCAGTTCAAGACGGTCACATAATCGAGTTAAGGTTTGTTGTTTTCTAGAGGGACCATCACGTTACTTGCACTACTTAGAACGTCATTAAACTACGGAAAAATCCAACAATTGGAAATTTCCCGGCAGGGGGAAAAAGTGGGTATTTATATCCGGTCGAACTTTTTAACATGTTCAAAAATATCCGGAAAAACAAACAGACGAAGTTAAACTTCCCGATTGAAACACCGAGTCCCCAATACAACCCAGAAAAACTTAACTGTTGAGTATCAATTAAAAATTCCCATAAAATACAGCAACTTTAGATAGAGATTACTGTGCAAACAGAAGTGAACAAGCCCACTGTATTGCCACGGAACCGCCGCCCAACCTAGGGTACGGCCGCGGTTCTGCGGCGGTTTAATTGAGTTGGGTCCACGAATTTCTCAGTAATTCCTAGAACTCCCAGATGGTATTATACCTCACGTCAGATGGCAGTTCTCTGGTGACACTGGTACAGCTTAGTCTGTTGACCCGAGATCGTCATAGAGTCTTGTGTGTCTCCAATTGTGCTTTGATTTCCATCCTACCACGGCTCTACTGAGTCGTGCAAACAGGTGGTTTTTGGGTACAGTCCCGATTCACATGGAGGCAATGAGCGATAGGAGGGGATTCGTCTCTCCCGGTATTGGGGGTTGATGTTGCGCTATGCTCGACTGGCCATAACAGGAAATCCCTGGCCAGGGTTGCAGTGATATACTGGTAAGAGTTATCAGTAGTTCCACGATTGTTATGGACCTCACGTCAGCATGACTTATCAAGCTATTGGGGTTCGACGGTTACCACCCCTAGGCGAGATATGCGACATATCAGACGAACAGACCGGACTGTACTGTAAGTGTTACTGGTTGGATTCACAGGAGTGTGAGCGGGCTTGCTCGTCGATCTTCTGATCGCTCAATACCCGGGTGGCCGTTACGTTTAGCAGACCGCTTGCGGCTTGTGGATGCTTGATATGATCATCATCTGCTGCCGGCGTATTGACGAGTCTTTAGAGTCCTACACAGAGGTTTCCTGGCTCAAGCGAAACGAAATAGGAGCGCATATGAGATATGTGCGGGACCGAGAATAATGCGTGTATGTGATACCGTATTCCATTCTCGCGATGAATGTATCGATTGGTTGAATGCGATATAACCTAGTTATCGAATCGATGATTGATTCGATAAGCCGATACATTGGATATTAGTCGGTTATATGCGATATGACCGGATCGTTAAATCAAGTATTGATTTAATGATTTAATGAATAATTATATATTTGATATATTACTTTGCATTAACTAGTATTGGTTCACTTAAATTGGATTTTCTCACTTGATATACACAAGTTGTATATGTGATATACTTTTGTGCACTTGTTTGTATCATGTTTGATGATACATGCTAACTTGAGTTTGTTTGTATGATTAAACCATGGTTATATGAATGGTTAGGGTTTTGTTTACTTATTCATTTATTTATTTTGTTTATTTATTTTGGAAAAGATAAATAGAAATGGTGGCTTTCTTTGTTTCTTTCATGAAGCTTCATGAAGTGTTGAAAGCTTGACTATTTTGTTTGCTTCCCTTAACCTAACCATTCACCTAACCCTAGTTTAGTCTCTACACTTAACCATGGTTGGTATATGATAAGTATTCATTTTATTTTCTATTCGGAAAATACTTATCATATTCTTTTTCTTCTTCTTCATCTTCAACAAGAAGAAAAACTTGCCTCCATCAATGGCAACTTGAGAAAAAGAGTGAGAAATCCAATTCTAAAGTGAACCCACTTCCTATTTCTTCATCCTCTACCACTTGCCAAGTAGTATAGGGTGTTTTCTTCACAAGTTTCATGACTTGGTGAAGTTGGAGTTTGATCTTGAGTTGCCTCGACGTAGATCATCTTCGGCATCGAAGTTGACGACCTAGCCCGATCAATTCTTCGATGAAACCACCGCGAGAGTCCGAGATCCGATGGGTACAGCGGATGGACTTCATCACGGAGCTATGGAGGTGGAGGACCGGATCTACAAAGGTTGTAGCCCCTTCCCTTTTAGTTAAAGTCGTTAACTTGCATTGCATCGTCTATAAATCCAGTTAACGATCCGTATTAGGGTTTGTAGGCACATGAAATTTTTTGAATTGGGCATGTTTGATCACTTGTGAGACCTCATTAGTGTGCCTAGGAACCCTACAGTGGTATCAGAGCCTAGCTAGTGCCTTACGCGATGCGTAGACGGAGTTAGAAGTCCGATCAAACCGAAACCCTAATTCAAAGTAGCTCTCTGTACATTTTTTGAAAACGGGGATTTTTTAGAATTAAAAATATGCAGAAAACCAAGCAGGCATTTCTAAGAATTACTGTGAAGCCCGAACACCTGAATCGATAATAGCACGGCGGAACCGCGGCATTTGCATGCCTAATGCGGCGGTTCCGCGGCCACTTGATCTCTTCAGACAATTATTTCTGCACAGTAATTCTTATATTTTGTTGCTGTATTTTCTGGGAATTTTTAAATCTGACTCAAGAGTTGAGTTTTCTGGGTTGTATTGGGGACTCGGTGTTTCGATCGGATTGTCTAATTTTGTCAGTTTGTTTTTCCGGATAACTTTAGAATATGTTAAAAAGTTCGACCGGATATAAATACCCACTTTTTCCCCTGCCGGGAAATTTCCAATTGTTGGACTTTTCCGTAGTTTAATGACGTTCCAAGTAGTGCAAGTAACACGATGGTCCCTCTAGAAGACAACAAACCTTAACTCGATTATGTGACCGTCTTGAACTACCCTTTGAACCTTAGGGTTTGGGGCAGTACGGCGTGCCATATGTGAGGCGTTGGCTTGACCCTTCTACGGCTGGACTATTGGTACTGAGGCATGAAGTGAATGTCTTTGAACTTATTTCATGTGTTGAGCTGTTTCGGGAAAACTTGGGTGTTCGATTGTTTGATCGGAAAGTTTAACATTTTCTATTTATCCGGAATGTGATACAATATTTGGAATCCACAAGTAGTTATGAGATAACTGAATGAATGTTATAAACATAGCGGTTTAGTCTCACTAGATCGGTTGCCACGGAATTTTGATGTGATCAAAAGTCCGTCGCAATTACGTAGCGTACGCGGATACTCGCCGGGTAAACTTAATAGACAGCCTCGCCCTATAGCCCCGACCAAGTGACTGTAGGAGAACCCCGTCGCCGAAAGCATCCGTTCGGGTGCTCGCGACAGCGGTGTTCCGCCTTGGTGCACTTCGTCGACGGCGTCGAGGGTGCGGCCGCCTACTAAAGTTTGCGACGAGCATTCGATCAAAATGTCGGGAATCTTGTTGAATTGCCCGACTTGATATTGAAAAGAGTTTTCGATAATGAGACTAAAATGCGGGGTTTATAATTGTTAGGCATGTGATGTCTAAGTATTTCATTTGATTAGGCATGCGATGTCTAAAGAGGATGCGGATTCCAACTGTTGTAGTTTTACACTTTCTTTTCTATGACCGTAAGTGTAATATGTGATATCGCCGGTTTCGTTGCTATATGTCAACGACAATTAGGATGCGCATATTTACTTACGTTGATGACATGTGATGTTATGTGTTGCTGGATATGTTATATTGGATCGTCGTTTTCGAATAGCCGGGGGGGTTTTATGTGAGATGAGTGTTTTTCATTTTCATTCATGTAAAAACTTGTATGTAATATTCTTTTATTGGGGGCACTTCCAGGTTGCGGATGATGTCACCATTTGTATATTATTTACTTTTCCGCATTAGGATAGACCCAAGGAGGGGAGCACAAGTAACCGGGTTCTAGGGTCCAGTGGGAGACCATCTCGAGGAGTCGAGTCTGCGTCTCCTAACCCTAGAATTGGTAGGGTTGCTTGCCGCTCTCGTAGGGGTCTAGGGGTGTGGGATTGGCTATTCATCACGACCGTGGAATCCGTGTTTTATACTGGCTCGTATTGAAAACACGGACGTCCTAGTATATCCAATATTTCATATGATATTTTCTGCTGCGTTATCTGTGATGTGATCATGTGATTTGTTCAGATAGATATAGTATATAATATATATGATATATTATATAGACGTTGCTTATGTTTTACACCTACGCTAGCCCTGCCTCGCTCTGGCGTTAGTTACCTAACCTAACGGTGCAGACGGGACATCGAGGCGAATGCGGATGGCATAAGCGTACGTTATATTTATCTGTGATGTTTAGGTGGACTTATATGATGGGATATTCATTAATGAGATTAATGAAAGAAAATAAACCTAATTGATGTTGTGGAATCGAATTTCAAAATAAAACAGGTAGCTACAGTTCTTGTTTTGCATCGCGGTGTTCCTTGTAGAACATCCTGCACCTTATTCGATAAGGAAAGGACCGAGATCCCTTCACCGGGAGTGACTCCTTTAGCAATAACTGGCAGATGCTGCACACTCGGTTTGTCTTTTGATTGCTTCTATAGTTTCTGCTTTGCACAGTGATATATATGATATATCCCGCACCTCATTCGACGAGGAAAGGGCCGACGATCCCTTCACCGGGAGTGACCCCTTTAGCAAAACTAGAAAAGCTTCAAAAACATTCCATTTAAAAACCATTTGATTCCGCAACGAGATCAAGTTCAAAGCGTTAAAGGTTTTCATAAAAACCATTCGCAACCCTCCGTCATTTTAGGAAGTAGAGTACATAGTATTCGTGCTGTGTTTGTTGACCATAGTCAAGGCACAGTGTACGGTAGCTAAGTGATGTCTTCCTACACAGCATATGATGCGATTAGTTAGGACAGTCATGTAGCTTTGTTGACCTTAGCCAAGGGTCATGTGGGTGGGTCTAATTAATCACGAAATGATGGGTAGAACTTGACTAGTATCTATGATTTGTTGACCTTAGCCAAGGTCATAGGTGCTAGGGGTAAAAACCATTATCGAGAGTTTCAAGTGTTGAAATTTGCAATGAGATTGCATACCTTCTATGTGATAGTTGGATCCCGATACCCACCGCGAGTAATTGTTACTCCTGGAAGAGTTTTGCACTTTGCAATTAGCCGATCAAGTAGGTGTCTAGAAAGGTGTCAACCGGGTTACGCCTCTGGGAAAACGAGGTTTACTGTAATTAGGTCCGTGCGAAAGCACGGGGAACCTCCCTCAAAGTACCGACACTGGCCTGGCTGAAAGATTGGCGAACTTGTAGAGTGTAATTAATCCCGGCTAGTCTTTCCTTTTAAGGTTTGAAGGAAGATTTGATAAAAACAGTGGGAGCCATCCTGATTAGATAAAATATATAACCAATCTGATCTTGCAAGAGCGCACGCTGAGTGTTTTCTTCTCTCTCTCTCCAGGTAGCGACCATGTCACGCCTTAATCAAGATAATAATATGGATGTATTGACCGAATCTGCTTGTTATACTGAGCTGGGGAACGTTGGTCCCGCTCCAACTTATAATTGTTATAAGACAGAGCAGGAAATAGGGGAATACCAGAATTCCTATGCCGCCCAAACGAAGAAAGTGCATATGATGCATCTCCTTCGGGTGTGTTTATTACAAAGAACTGTTTCTCAGTATCCTCTGCATCCTGGGTATTTGATACCAGATCAGGATCCCAGATATGTAATCTGTTACATAGGGCTACCGAAAGGTAGAAAAACTGAGAACGGGTGATAAGTTTCATGAGACAGAAAACGGGACAAGTGTTGCAGTCAAGTCTGTTGGTCACCGTCACCCTGTATTACCAATACATTGATTCTGAACAAATGCTATTAGATACCGAACCTGATATACAAAATCATATCAATCTCTTTATTTATTAAAGAAATGATAGAATTTTGTATTGATGGATAATGTTTTGAACATTTCCTATATCAAAAGTTGATCGATTCAGGCACGTTATCTAAAAGCATTGATGTTCTAAATCAAACTACAGTTCCTAGTATACATAACACACACAAGAGGAAGAGTTCAGAAATGAACGAATCCTTCTTGAGGTATTGTAGACTAGGTCATATCAATGCGACCCGACTGGCTGAAGTTACATTTTAGATGCATATTTAAATCAGTTTGAATTTACATCTTATGAAACTTGTCAGTCATGTCACAAAGATTAGATGACCATAGCTCTGCTTATTGGAAACAGAGAAAGAGTTAATGAACTCTTGGGACTGATACATGATGATGTATGTAAGGTCTCCTGTCTACAAATGCCAGGACTGGTTCTTTATACTTCATTACGTTCTCTGATAATCTCTCAAGATTCAGACATATGTTCCTGTTGAAATACAAGTCCGAACCTTTTGAGATATTCACAGAATATAAGCTGGAAGTAGAGAACCAAAATACGGGTATAAGTATTATGTCCTATGATAAGATCAGGGAGGAGAATACTTGTGCATGGAATCCTTGGACTTTCTAAAGGAAAATGAGATTCTCTCTCAGTATTACTCCTCTGAATACACCACAGCACAACGGTGTATCGGGGCGGAGCAATCGCACAATATTAGATATGGTGTGCTCTATGATGAGTATTACTGAGTTACCTATTTCCTTTTAGGGGTTGTGCACTTGAGAAGCTGCATACCTATTGAATTAGGTTCGAATCAAATCAGTGCCTACCACTCCATATAAGATATGGTGTGGGAAGAGCGTATCTCTTAAGTAAGTTAAGATTTAGGATTGTTCGGCCTATGTCTAAAGAAAAATCCGGACAAGATCGAGGCAAGGACAGTTCTGTAGAACTGGAAAGATTCCAGCTGTACAAAACTGCTAATGATTTGACAGAACCAAAGGATTTAATAATCCCCGACGAACCTTAGCCTCTCCGCCGATCTGGTAGGGTTCCTTACCTGCATGAGAGACACTTCGGTTTCTCGATAACAGTGGGAGCGAGGATTACATCATGAGACGATGACCTAACTAGTTTCGAGCAGGCCATCGAGAGTAGGGACTCTGTAAGAATGGCTGGATGCTTAGCAATCTGAGATGGAATCCATGTACACCAGCAAAGTATGGACTTTGGCTGCTATATCTGAAGGGTTAAATCCTCATCAGGAGCAAGTATATCTTGAGAAGATTACTTGGTGTAGATGGAAAGGTTGAGACTTTCAAAGCTGGACTTGTTAAAGGTTTTCGTCATCGACCAGGCGTGGATAATGATGAAATCTTTTCAGGGGACTATGCTTAAGTCCATCCAGATCCTACTTGCCATTGCTACATACCATGACTACGATATCTGGTGGTTGGGTGCCATGACTACTTTTCTAAATAGTGATTTAAAAGAGAACGTCTATAAGAACACAGCCAGAGGGCTTCGTAAACAGTGGGAGCAGCGAAAACGTGTGCAAGTTGCTTTATAGAATAAAGCAGGCATCGCGGAGTTGGAACGTCTGTTTTGATGTAGTAGTCAAAGTGTTTGACTTCATCAAAATGGTAGATGAACCTTGTATATACAAAACGGTAGTAGAGAGTAAGGTGGTCATTCTCGTATTGTACGTAGACAACATACTCTTGATAGGAAAAGAGTTTCCTATACTACGCTCGGTCAATCTCCGCTTATCACAAGGATTCTCCAATAGGATCAAAGTGATACCTCCTAAATCCTGAGTTTTCATCTATGAGATAGATGTAATTGGATGCTAGGATTCTCACTAGATGTAGTGAGATGGTATCAATCGATCCTGGGGAGAATCACTGGAAGGGTTCCAGGGAGATAAAGACGACTGAATGTCAGTCACGGGCATTGTCTTTACCCTCAGTAAAGGGACGGTATGTTGGAAGATTTCCAAGCTAGATACCGTGACAAACTAGATGATAAAGGCTGGTAACATCGCTATTAAAGATACTACCAAAGAGGCAGTTTGGGTGTATATTGGTTCATAAGATGAACTAGGTTCCTACCATTGTGTGACAATGGAAGAGTGGCTTTGTCCCAGGAACCCTGGTCCCATCAGTGACCCAGACATATTCTGAAGCAGCATCACCTGATCATGGAGATAGTTGATCTCCAGGGTGATCGATGTTAAGAGAGTAGACTTAGAAGACAACACGGCGGATCCACTCACGAAGGCCTTTTCCCAAAGAGAGACTTTTAGGGGATGGTTGAGTATTAGATACTACAACTACTGCTACAGATGGCCCTAGTGCAAGTGGGGGATTGTTAGTTATATGTATGCCCTAGAGGCCATTACTGTACATTGGATGTATATTGTAGTGGATGCTGGGACATATATAGGTAAGACTTTCTTGCTCGACATGATAGTACGCTATCTGGTTGCTCTTTATCTTAACATGTATACTTTCAGTCTCTCTGTTACATGTTGATAAAGCCCTTAGGATGTGTACTCAACATCCAGGACTATGATGCAGATCATACTAGTGGGGCCTGGGTAGTCCATGAGTACATCCTTCAATGTTCCTAGTCGTGGGAATATCGAGACGGGGCATCGATATTCCAGAGTAGACTAGCGTATATCTTCTCGACCCATGTGATGGGCGATGGATGATCCCATATCCATTGGTGTTTGACATCAGAGATGGTATGCGGGTGCTCAGTGGAGACTGGGTACACTGAACGGACTCACCGAGAACTCCCAGATGGTATTATACCTCACGTCAGATGGCAGTTCTCTGGTGACACTGGTACAGCTTAGTCTGTTAACCCGAGATCGTCATAGAGTCTTGTGTGTCTTCCACTGTGCTTTGATTTCCACCCTACCACTGCTCTACTGAGTCGTGCAAACAGGTGGTTTTTGGGTACAGTCCAGATTCACATGGAGGCAATGAGCGATAGGAGGGGATTCGTCTCTCCCGGTATTGGGGGTTGATGTTGCGCTATGCTCGACTGGCCATAACAGGAAATCCCTGGCCAGGGTTGCAGTGATATACTGGTAAGAGTTATCAGTAGTTTCACGATTGTTATGGACCTCACGTCAGCATGACTTATCAAGCTATTGGGGTCTGACGTTTACCATCCCTAGGTGAGATATACGACATATCAGACGAACAGATCGGACTGTACGGTAAGTGTTACTGGTTGGATTCACAGGAGTGTGAGCGGGCTTGCTCGTCGATCTTCTGATCGCTCAATACCCGGGTGGCCGTTACGTTTAGCAGACCGCTTGCGGCTTGTGGATGCTTGATATGATCATCATCTGTTGACGGCGTATTGACGAGTCTTTAGAGTCCTACACAGAGGTTTCCTGGCTCAAGCGAAACGAAATAGGAGCGCATATGAGATATGTGCGGGACCGAGAATAATGCGTGTATGTGATACCGTATTCCATTCTCGCGATGAATGTATCGATTGGTTGTATGCGATATAACCTAGTTATCGAATCGAGGATTGATTCGATAAGCCGATACATTGGATATTAGTCGGTTATATGCGATATGACCGGATCGTTAAATCAAGTATTGATTTAATGATTTAATGCATAATTATATATTTGATATATTACTTTGCATTAACTAGTATTGGTTCACTTAAATTGGATTTTCTCACTTGATATACACAAGTTGTATATGTGATATACTTTTGTGCACTTGTTTGTATCATGTTTGATGATACATGCTAACTTGAGTTTGTGTGTATGATTAAACCATAGTTATATGAATGTTAGGGTTTTGTTTACTTATTCATTTATTTATTTTGTTTATTTATTTTGGAAAAGATAAATAGAAATGGTGGCTTTCTTTGTTTCTTTCATGAAGCTTCATGAAGTGTTAAAAGCTTGACTATTTTGTTTGCTTCCCTTAACCTAACCATTCACCTAACCCTGGTTTAGTCTCTACACTTAACCATGGTTGGTATATGATAAGTATTCATTTTATTTTCTATTCAGAAAATACTTATCATATTCTTTTTCTTCTTCTTCTTCATCTTCAACAAGAAGAAAAACTTGCCTCCATCAATGGCAACTTGAGAAAAAGAGTGAGAAATCCAATTCTAAAGTGAACCCACTTCCTATTTCTTCATCCTCTACCACTTGCCAAGTAGTATAGGCTGTTTTCTTCACAAGTTTCATGACTTGGTGAAGTTGGGGTTTGATCTTGAGTTGCCTCGACGTAGATCATCTTCGGCATCGAAGTCGACGACCTAGCCCGATCAATTCTTCGATGAAACCACCACGAGAGTCCGAGATCCGATGGGTACAGCGGAGGGACTTCATCACGGAGCTATGGAGGTGGAGGACCGGATCTACAAAGGTTGTAGCCCCTTCCCTTTTAGTTAAAGTCGTTAACTTGCATTGCATCGTCTATAAATCCAGTTAACGATCCGTATTAGGGTTTGTAGGCACATGAAATTTTTTGAATTGGGCATGTTTGATCACTTGTGAGACCTCATTAGTGTGCCTAGGAACCCTACAGCTTTGATACCACTGTAGGGTTCCTAGGCACACTAAGGAGGCTGTACAAGGCATCGACCATGCCGGATTAAAAATTTTAGGTGCCTAACAACCCGAAGCAAGATCGATAACTAGAAATGAGGTGAAAACTAAAGCTAGAAGATAACAATTATCAGTAAGGGAAAGGACTACAACCTTTGTAGATTCGGTCCTCCGCTTCCTTGGCTCCGTGATGACGTCCCTCCGCTGCGATCAACCGGATCCCGGACTCTAGCGTTGGTTTCGTCGGAGAAATGATCGAGCTAGGTCGTTGACTTCGATGCCGAAGATGATCTACGTCGAGGCGACTCTAACTCGAGCTCCATCTTCACTTGGTCATGAAACTTGTGAAGATAACACACTCTACTACATGGCAAGTGGTAGAGGATGAAGAAATAGGAAGTGGGTTCACTTTGGATTTGGACTTCTCACTTGGAATCATCACTTGGAAATTTTCAAGCAAGCTTTCATTTTCTTCATGAAGAAGAAGAAGAAGATGAAAGGAAAAAGAAATTTTTTAAAAATAGAAAATCAAGTGATATCTATCATATTGCAACCATGGGTTAGATAAACTCATGTAGAGAATAAACTAGGGTTAAGGTAAATGGTTAGGGTTAAGGAATAAAACAAAATGGTGAAGCTTCATGAAACTCCAAGAATGAAACAAAGAAAGCCACCATATTTGTTTTTACCCAAATAAATAAATGAATAAATAAATGAGTAAAACAAACCCTAACCATTAACCTAATCATAGTTTAAAGCATACACTAACCCAAGTTTGCATGTATCATCAAACATGATACAATAAAGTGCACAAAAAATATATCATATATACAATGTGCACAATCTAGTGAGAAAATAATCTTAAGTGAACCAATACTAGTTAATGTAAAGTAATATATCAAATATATAATTATACATTAAATCATTAAATCAACACTTGATTTAATGATCCGGTCATACTGCATATAACCGACTAATATCTAGTGTATCAATGTATCGAATCAACACTTGATTCGGTAACCCGGCTATATCTCATATAACCGTCCAATGATACAAATCGCGAGAATAGAATGCAGTATCACATACTGGTATTATTCTCGGTCCCGCACATATCTCATATGCGCTCCTATTTCATTTCGCTTGAGCCAGGAAACCTCTGTGTAGGACTCTAAAGACTCGTCAATACGCCGGCAGCAGGTGATGATCATATCAAACACCCACAAGCCGCAACCGGTCTGCTAAACGTAACGGCCACCCGGGTATTGAGCGATCAGAAGATCAACGAGCAAGCCCGCTCACACTCCTGTGAATCCGACCAGTAACACTTACCGTACAGTCCGGTCTGTTCGTCTGATATGTAGCATATCTCGCCTAGGGGTGGTAAACGTCAGACCCCAATAGCTCGATAAGTCGTGTCGATATGAGGTCTATAACAGTTCGAGATACTACTGATAACACTTACCAATAAATCTCAGCAACCCTGGCCAGGGATTTCCGGTTATAGCCAATCGAACACAGCGCAACATCAACTCCCTATACCGGGAGAGACGAATCCCCTCCTATCGCTCATTGCCTCCATGTGATTCGGGACTGTACCCAAAAACCACCATTTTGCACGCCCTCTTGGACGTGGTAAGGTGGAAATCAAAGCACAGTGGGAATCACACAAGACTCTATGACGATCTCGGGTCTACAGACTAACATGTACCAGTGTCATCAGAGAACAGCCATCTGACGTAAGGTATAATACCATCTGGGAGTTCTCGGCTAGTCCGTCCAGTGTACCCAGTCTCCAATGAGCACCCGTATATCATCTCTGATGTCAAACACCAATGGATATGGGATCATCCATCGCCCGTCTGTATGGGTCGAGAAGGTATACGCTAGTCTACTCTGGTATATCGATGCCCCGTCTCGATATACCTACGACTAGGGACCTTGAAGGATGTAGTTATGGACTACCATGTTCCCACTAGTATGATCTGCATCATAGTCCAGGTAGTCAAGTACACATCCTAAGGGCTTTACCAACATGTAACAGAGAGACAATCAGTGTACATGTTAAGATAAAGAGCAACCAGATAGCATACTATCATGTCGAGCAAGAAAGTCCTCCCTATATATGTCCCAGCATCCACTACAATATACAACCTATGTACAGTAATGGCCTCTAAGGCATACATATAACTAACACAAAGCGCCCACGTGCCGACACGTGGCGCGCTAGCGCCTAAGCGCACAGCACCTAAGCGCACAGCGCTCAAGGCGCTGACCCCACACGTCCTTTGGGTGCTTTTTCCTTTTTTTATGTATGTATACATGTATATATATGTACAGATACACACACACTCCACAACACTGTCCCCCTAAAAAAAAAATTTGTGCTGAGGCGCTGCCCCGCACCCCGTAAGGGGGCTGCTAGCCCCCTTGACCACCAGCCCACTATCCGGGTAGCGGGACCCCCGTAAAAACTCTGCGTGGCTCCCGATATATCCAAACACCCCCTCCAAAACAACACACACGTACAATGCACATTGAGTTCGCATGACCAGTTTAACCCGTCAATCGGAGGTTCCCTCGCTCCAAAGGCGAGGGGTAATTAACGGCAGCTTAGATTCGGATTCCCACAATCATTAAACCCCGGCCTATCCTAGGCAGGGGGAATCTGTAGTACGCCTGACAAGCGCGCGCGTATTCCCATCTCAATAGGGTGACGAAAAACACCCTACAATATCTACAGTGGTATAAGCGTGTCACTATAAGATATCTTTCTGCTCCCCCTAATGACTTTCCAAACATCCAGCGGTTCGGGCCTAGAGGCCACGTGGAACGAGAAATGGTAAGTTAAATTCTTTAAATTATATTAGTTTTTGACATCCGGCGGTATGAGTCAATAATTATTTCTTATTTTTAATGTAACGACAGGCTCGTGGGTTGCATCATATACAATCAATGATGCAGGATCCATATCCGACTGATACTGGTCCGGATACTCAGGCTTTATTTTCAAATGTAGGCTCATATATTGGTGGTATATTCGGCTCATATAATATGCTTCCACATTTATTGCCGGCACCAGAGCAGCTGTAAGTCCATGTCACGCACCCCACGAACTTGCGGGGAGGCGGAATATATGAAAAACGATTATCAAAGCTTCATAACACGGACTTGAGCGCATGAATTCGTATCTAAACCGTTACTAGCAAACTACGAGAGGTTTAACTACTCGGATTCGAAGTTATACCTCACGTTACTTGTCCTTCGGGTCTTCATCGTTGTCCTCCACTCATCGTAGGCTCCTTGGAACATCGGCACCTCAACGGCCTCCTCGAATCAAAGACGATCCACCCGAAAGCTCCTTGTCCAAGCTTGATCTCTAACTTGAGATAACTAGGTTACTCGAAGTGCTAATCTAAGCTACCTAGGGGATATAGAGTGAGGTTATGGATCAATTAGTCTAGCTAACCCTTGATCTCAACACATGAGAGGTTAGGGTTAGGGTTTCAAGAATGAGAGAGCTTGAGGAGAGAGAAGGTGATGATAAGAATCAATATGAATAATGAGCTCATTAGAATATAACAACCATAACAATTTATCAAATAAATAATATAAATGATTAATCATCATGGTTGATGCATTCACCTTGTGTGATTCATCATATGACTCATTAACTAATTAATGCATCATTTAATACTAAGGATGAATCACACAAATGAGTCATTAAGCAATTAATGCTTATGCCACCTTAACCCCCAAGTCACCATGCTTCTAGAAGCTTCCCGGAAAATTACGAGAATGCCCCTCCAATCCGTGAAAGCACGGAAAAACTTTAGACTGTATAAATCCAATACCTGATACTAGAATCTGGCTTAAACCAAAGCCGGCTTGTAAAAACTGTCCGAACGTCGTACGTGCGTAAACACACGTATGCGTCTGAACCCTTGTTGTAAAACCATACGACCTCTATATCGTTTCGCCTGGAGCAGGGAAACCCTCTGTGTGGGACTCTAAAGAATCGACACTACGCTGGCAGTGGGTTTAACCACAGACCGCAAGCGGCACTAGCTGTACGTAACGGTCCCCAGGTAGATGTCGATAAGAAGGCCGATGAGGAAAATCATCCAAACTCCTACTGAGCCTGTCCGTGACAATATCCGCGCAGTCCGGTCTGTTCGTCTAAGAGTATCGCATGTATGGTCTAGGGAGGTGGAGAACGTCAGACCCCTAATAACCGTACAAGTCGTGCCGGTATGGCTCATGACCATTTGAGAATCTACTGATCAGTCCACCGGTAATTCTCCATCAGCCCTGGCCAGGGACTTATGGTAATGACCAACCAATCACAGTGCGATATCAACTCCCTATACCGGGAGAGACGAATCCCTAACAGTCGCTCACTGCCTCCATATGGCTCGGGACTGTACATAACTAAAACCTGTTTGCACGACTCCTTTGAGCCATGGTAGGGTAGTAATCAAAGCACAGTGGGAACTTACACGAGACAAATGACGACTTTAAGTCAACAAACTATCTACACACATGTCACTTGAGAACTGCTATCTGACGTTAGGTATAATACCATCCAGTCAGTTCTCTTGCGAGTCCTATCCGGTGTACCCGTAACCTAACGAGCACCTGTATACTATCTCCAGTACGACGTACTGATGGCTGTGGGACAGACCATCTCCCCAACTGGGATGAGAAGCGTACACACTAGTCTACTCCGGAGTATCGATGCCCTGTCTCGATAATCCTACGACTAGGGACAAGTATAGGATGTTGCTTATAGACTACCCAGCCCCCACTAGTGTGACTGCCATCGCAACGCTGGTAATCAAGCAAAGATCCTAAGGGCTCTACTAATATGTATAAGTGATACGTTACAAGAAACATATGCACATATTAAAGTAGACACAAACCAAGTAGCATACTACCATTTTTAGCAAGACTGTATATACAACTGTGAATATCCCAAGCTTCCATTAAGTAATATACATGCAAGTATGATACAATAATGGCCCCTAGGGCATATACACTAACAATCTCCCATTTGCACTAGGGCCATGAGCTGGCATATCGTAGACCTATCATCTCGAATAGCCTCTCGAACTGCGTCTGAGGAATGGCCTTTGTGAATGGATCAGCAATGTTATTCTCCATCTCTACTCTTTTCACCTCGATCTCCCGGCGATCTACGATCTCCCTGATTAGGTGATACCGTCTTAAGATGTGTCTGGACTTCTGATGGGACCTGGGTTCCTTCGCTAAAGCTATAGCGCCGTTGTTGTCACAATACAAAGGTATTGGATCAATACTGGTAGGAACCACCTGAAGTTCTGTAAGGAACTTCTTCATACAGACAGCTTCTTTTGTGGCATCGCAAGCAGCTATGTACTCCGCTTCCATTGTTGAGTCAGCAACGGTCTCCTGCTTGGAACTCTTCCAACAGACCGCCCCTTCATTGAGGGTAAAGACATAACCCGACATGGATTTGGAGTCATCCTTGTCACTCTGGAAGCCGGAGTCGGCAAAGGCCTCCATCTGGAGGTCTTTTCCGCCATACACCAAGAACATATCCTTAGTCCTCCTCAGGTACTTTAGAATGTTCTTTACTGCTATCCAGTGCTTCTCCCCTGGGTTTTCTTGATACCGGCTTACTACGCTCAATGCGTATGCTACATCTGGTCTGGTACATAACATCACATACATTATAGAGCCTACCGCAGAAGCGTAGGATATAATCGACATGCAATCCCTTTCCAAATCAGTCTTGGGAGACATCTCTTTGGAGAGGGTGATTCCGTGACAAGCCAGTAGGTTACCGCGCTTAGAATCTTCCATACTGAATCTTTTCAATATAGTGTCTATGTACCTGGACTGTGAAAGTCCGAATATCCTTTTAGATATATCACGATAGATCTGGATCCGCAGAATGTAGGTGGCATCTCCCAGGTCCTTCATGGAGAACTATAGTGACAAGAATCTTTTGACTGACTGTAACATAGGAATAGCATTTCCTATTAGGAGAATGTCATCCACGTACAAGACGAGGAATACTACAGCTCTCCCTACAATCTTTCTGTATATGCATGGTTCATCTGGATTTTTGATAAAGTCAAATTCTTTAACAGCATCATCAAAACAGATGTTCCAACTCTAAGATGCCTGCTTTAGTCCATAAATGGACTTAAGCAACTTACATACTTTACCGCTGCTCCCACTCTGAATGAATCCCTCTGGCTGATCCATATAGACGCACTCTTCCAAATTACCATTTAGAAAGGCCGTCTTTACGTCCATCTGCCAGATCTCATAATTGTGGAAGGCAGCAATAGCAAGAAGGACCCGAATGGATTTAAGCATAGCCACTGGAGAAAAGGTCTCGTCATAGTCCAAACCAGGTCTTTGACAAAAACCCTCTGCAACAAGTCTAGCCTTAAAGGTTTCAACCTGTCCATCTAGACCAATCTTCTTTCTGAAGATCCATTTGCATCCTACGGGTTTTACCCCATCTGGAGCAATGTCCAAAGTTCATACTTTGTTAGTGTGCATGGACTCCATTTCGGTCCGCATTGCATCCAGCCATTTTACCGAGTCACCGCTCTGAATGGCTTGCTGGAAGCTAGTAGGCTCATCATAGTCAATAGTGTAATCTTCTCTATCCCCGTCTATGAGAAAACCGTAGTATCTCTCGGGCGGATGAGACTGCCTACTACTCCTGCGGAGTGGTGTCGGGATGTCCCTTTCTTCTGAAACCTCTGGTTCTACTATACCTTCAGTAACAGCTTGTGGTTCTGGAATTTCTTCCAGTTCTACGGCGCTCCCACTCTTCTGATTTTCTAAAAATTCAGCTTCTAAGAAGTGGGCATGACGAGAAACAAAAACCTTTTGTTCCTCTGCGTAATAGAAACAATATCCCATGGAGTTCTTTGGATATCCTACAAACTTACATTGTACTGAGCGTGCCTCGAGCTTGTCCGCATGCTGCCTTTTTAGAAAAGCTGGACATCCCCATGCCTTCAGGTACTGAAGACAGGGTTTTTTCTCACTCCACATCTGATATGGTGTGGTAGGCACAGTTTTGGTTGGAACCTTGTTCAAAAGATATGCAGCTGATTCTAGCGCATAACCCCAGAAAGATCGCGATAACTCGGCCTTACTCATCATGGAACGAACCATATCCAATAGGGTTCGATTCCTCCTTTCTGATACACCGTTGTGTTGTGGTGTGTATGGAGGAGTAAGCTGAGAGAGAATTCCATTCTCTTTTAAGTAACCCAGAAACTCGGCACTTAAGTATTCACCACCTCGATCAGATCTCAGTATCTTGATACTTTTGCCTGTTTGGTTTTCCACTTCATTCTTGTATTCCTGGAATTTCTCAAAGGCCTCGGATTTATGCTTCATCAAGAAGACATGTCCATACCTAGAGAAATCATCTGTAAAAGTAATGAAGTGGGAATAACCTCCTTGCGCATGTGTAGGCATTGGACCCCACACATCACTGTGTACGAGTCTCAAGAGCTCGCTTGCTCTTACTCCGTATCCAGTAAACGGAGTTTTTGTCATCTTTCCTATGAGACAAGATTCACAAGTAGCATAAGATTGATATTCGAACGGATTCAAATATCCTTCTCTATGTAACTTAATCAACCTTCTCTCATTGATGTGACCTAGTCTACAATGCCATAAGAAAGCCTGATTTAATTCTGGAGACTTTCTTTTAAGTGTGTTCTGGACATTGAAAACCTGAGCTTGACTCAATACGTATATGCCGTTATCTAATGTACCGGATCCAATCAGAACTTGATTTAGGTGGATGTGAACTACATCGCTTACGAATGTAAAATCATATCCCTCTCTCGAAAGTGAGGACACTGATATGATATTACAAGTCATACTAGGTACATACAGACAGTTACGTAGAATCAATATCTGCCCACTTGTCAATTCTAGGCGATATTCTCCTACGGATTCAGCGTCCACGCTCATTCCGTTTGCAACTCTGAGAGACCAATCACCTGCCTTTATAACTCTATGGTTTCTCAAAGCATGTAATGAATTACAGATATGAGATCCTGCTCCGGTATCTAGTACCCAGGAAGCAGAGTTAATTGACAAACAGTTCTCAATTACAAACACACTTGAAGCCGAAGCCACAACATGCTTCATATCCTGGCTACTGGCTTCCAAAGCCCTGCAATCTGTCTGCCAATGCCCAATCCCATAACAATAGGAACGTCCCTCTTTTACTACATTCAGTCCCGAAACTTTTGCCCTTCTCTTTCCTTCTTCTTCCCTTGTTTCCTTCAAAGTAGAAGGCAGAGACTGTAGAATTAAGTCAGTATCTGACTCGTTTCCCAACGTGGTCTCCAGGTCTCGGATCTCATCAATATAGCTAGTCATTGTAAGGACGTTGTCCCCTACAAATGACCCGATAGCCAATCTCGCTTGAATCAATTCGTTCGAGGTCTCATATCTTTTGATATGAGATTGCTCTCCATATAAATCTTTGTTATGGAGAAAGATGGAAACTGAGTCCATCTTCTCGTGCTGCTTCTGGTATACACCATCAACTGAAACCAATACAAGGCACTTGGCTTTCGTTTTATCCTTTTCCCTTGTCTGACGGATATCCATATCCGCGACGGTGGAAACTGGACCTGGCACGGCGGGATCTGGAGTAGTAATAGGGTGGTCCAGCTTGTCATAGGCAATGGACATCTGGACAGACTTTTGCCAGTCATATAAGTCAGATTCAGTCAATTTGTTATCTAGATGTAATCTAGTCGTGGTCACAAGGTCGCTGCAATTAAGAGAGAGAGAAGAAAACACTTTAGCATGATGCTCTTGCAAGTTTAGAGTGGTTTTTAATTTATCAATACATGATGGCTCCCACTGTTTCTCGAATCCTTCCTCAAACCATAAAAGAAGAATTAGCCAGGACTATTCTCACCGTACAATTCTTGCTTAACCGTTCAGCCAGGCTAGTGTCGATACTTCGAGGGAGGTTTTCCAACGCTTTCGTGAAGTTCCTTAATTAAATAACCTCTTTTCTCTGGGGGCGTAGCCCCGCTGACACCTTTCTAGGCATCTACTTGGTTTATAGCATTGATCGTTAAGTGACGAATCTCCTGATAAGTAGCATGTACTCACAGTAGGATCGGGATCCAAATATCATCATATGATAATGTTGAAGGAATCCTACCAACATTCATCAAACTCCAAATGGTATGCAACATTAGCAAATTTCAGTTTCTTTAGAAACTCCCGATATAGATTTTTGCCCCATGTTCTTATGAACTTGACGAAAGCCAACAAATCATAAGTCACATGTCAAGTTCTGCCCATCATTGTCTTATTAATTTGAACCCACCCGTACATACCCTTGACGAAAGCCAACAAGGTAATACGACTGTCCCAAACCAACCCATCTATCTATGCAACAAATGAATACCCCAGCAGCTACCAAGCACTATGCCTTAACGAAAGCCAACAAACATAGCTTGAATACTACTGACAATCCATAAGAAATGATGGAGAGCTATGACTGGTTTTGGCGAAACCGTGAACGTAGTGAACTTGATATAATCGAAAGAACCTGATAGCTTTTTAAAAGGAGTGGTTAAAGCTCCGCAATTAAAAATTCTGCTCTTTTAAAATAACCGAGTGGTTTCTTTTAAATTTGTTCCAACGATTTAACTTTGGTTTATTTTCTTTGCATTATAATAATGCGTCCCATCATTTATCCTATCATTGCAGAAAACAACGAAAATACCACGTCCTCTTATGCCATCCGCATTCACCACGGGGTCCCGTCATCACCCGTTAGGTTACTTAACTAACGACAGAGCGGAGGCTGGGCTAGCGCGGGTGTAAAACATAAGTGACGTCTAATAGCTATCATATATAGATATTGTACATTCGTCAGACGCAATAATAAGCATTCCATATCACAGATGAACTTTATTGGATATACTAGCAATCCGCATTTTCTTTGATCCTGCAATAAAAGACGGATTACACAGTTGTGATGAATAGCCATTACCCCACCCTAGACCCCTACGGGTACGGCAAACTACCCGCCAAGTGCCCGAAGTGAAGCGGTCTCCCTCAACAACGTGAGTAGGCCACTAAACAATTCAAAGTACCCGGTAGTTTGTGCACCCCACCTTGGGTCTATCCTAGGAGCAAAAAACAGTAAAAAGAAATAATACAACGGTGGCTACAACCGCAACCTGGATGTGCCCCACAAAAAAATATTACATCATATTACAATTACATTGAATGAATGAATATAAAACACATCTCAAACCCCGGCTAATTATCACAACATCCCAATCAAGTTCATATACACAAACAGTAAACATTACAGAAATGTGCAACCCCCTGCCAACCGACATACTAGCAGTTAGGGAAGGTTTACGAACACATTAAACATTACAGATAAAAACCCAATTAGCAAATAACTTAGAACATCGATCGACTTCCTTTTTCCGTGTCTACCCCAAAAGCAAAGCAGCACTGAAGTAACCTGGGTAGAAACAGAACATTCTGGAAAACAGAAAACCATAAAATATGAATTACAGAGGAAATCCGAGTCAACTCGGAGTTGACTCGGCGGCGGATCCGCGGCCAAAAGCACCATCTTGCCGCGGATCCGCGGCCATCTTGCCGAGTTAGGGTCTCGTATTTTCTCAGAATTCTTATAATTCCCTGCTGTGAATTTTAAGGCATATCAAATAATTTTTTTAGACATGTTTAAAATTATTTTTTTAGACATGTTTAAAATTAACAGAACTGTTAGGGTAAGGTTTTTCGTTTTTCGCATTTTTCCGTCGATCGAACTTCTAATTAGTTGCTAACAAGCTAGTAATGGTTTAGTTGGCTCTGATACCACTGTAAGTCCATGTCACGCACCCCACGAACTTGCGGGGAGGCGGAATATATGAAAAACGATTATCAAAGCTTCGTAACACGGACTTGAGCACATGAATCGTATCTAAACCGTTACTAGCAAACTACGAGAGGTTTAACTACTCGGATTCGAAGTTATACCTCACGTTACTTGTCCTTCGGGTCTTCATCGTTGTCCTCCACTCCTCGTAGGCTCCTTAGAACATCGGCACCTCAACGGCCTCCTCGAGTCAAAGACGATCCACCCGAAAGCTCCTTGTCCAAGCTTGATCTCTAACTTGAGATAACTAGGTTGCTCAAAGTGCTAATCTAAGCTACCTAGGGGATATAGAGTGAGGTTATGGATCAATTAGTCTAGCTAACCCTTGATCTCAACACATGAGAGGTTAGGATTAGGGTTTCAAGAATGAGAGAGCTTGAGGAGAGAGAAGGTGATGATAAGAATCAATATGAATAATGAGCTCATTAGAATATAAGAACTGATTGAAAAGAATTCTTGATGTGTAGTATGAGAAAATTGTAAAGAAATCACAACCAAAAATTATTTGACCGCAATCAACTACGGTGTCGGATGTAGATTGTTAGTGAGTGCGGATCGTCCTCAGGGAAAGTGTAATCGTTCGTCTTTTGAATTAGATGAGTCGAAACATTAATGAAAAGAAAACAAAACAATTCATGATTTAAATTTTGTATTTCAAGAAAAAGAAAATATCTAGATCTAAGAAAAGTAAAAGATAGAATCAAGAATTGATTGTTTGTTGATTTTTCCAAACCAAATATCAAGAATCGAAATGAGGCTCGTAGGAATCGATCGGATCTATAGATGTGATGTAATCTTACAATTACGTATTCTTATCCTTCGATGGATTGATACTAGATCGATGATGATCGATGAGAATTAGAGACTTCTTGTGAAACTAGGGTTTCATCTTATCTCTTGTTCTTTCATTGATATCATTCATATTCTAGCCTCTAGTAAGTTCAAGAAACGATCGTAGATCCCTAATTTCGAGCGATCACAATCAAGAAAGCATCGCTACGAAACTAGGTCATCGATTCTTGAACTTGCTAGGGTTTACAAAACTCGTAGGACTTAAAAATAGTATTAAGATTTGTTACATCATCATTCTACAACCGTCTCGACTCCTTTATGAGCGGAGTTTTACTCAAACATCACAACAAGAACAACAATTACAAATTGAGATCTAATCATGATGCAAGAATTAAAAGAAAGCAAGATTAAAGAATTTCACCTTTTATTTATATCAACAATTTCATTACATTCGCTCAAGAACTACAAGAGGAAGAATTCGATCGTCGACTTGGTTTCGCTCGTCTCCGTGGATCGCGGATCGGCTTGGATCACTTGCCCGATTGAAGATCGGCTCGGCTCCTAAAAGGTTGAAGGCTTCTCGCTTGATTTGGTACTCAAGATCTTGGATTTGGAGTGGAATTAGGGTTAGGGTTTCGCACAAGCCTTGTCACTAGACTTGTGGAAGAAGATGATGAAAGAGGGAATGAGAGATTATTTAATGAACTAGCTAACTAAAGAACAACCTTAACCCTTAGATCTAGGCTCTATTTATAGATAACTAACCCTAGATCTAGGATTTCAAATTCTAAGTTTCCCTCCAAAAGTTTGTTGAGGGAATTCAAATTTCCCTCCAAAAGTTTGTTAGGGGAGAAGCTTCTAGATGTGATTAGTTAGGAGGGAGCTTCTAGAAGAGGATTAATTAGGAGCTTAATTAGGATTAGCCTTGCTTTAATCTTCTTTGCTGATCTGGCAGTATCTTCGAGGGTATTCTGGAACTTTACATATCAGAAATGACTGTGGGCCAAGAGATAGGAGTTCTGCACAAAATTTTGGGAGCTGAAGCTTTGGAACAGCCGCGGATCCGCGGCTCAAGCAGGCTCTGGCCGCGGATCCGCGGCTACTTGTGGGCCTTGAGCTTTGGGCTTTATGGTACAGGCTTGGGCTGATACTTGGACCTTTATTTTATATGTTGAATTTAATATCTCCTTCTGAAATGCTACCAGATCTGAAATGATTTAGCTGGCGTATTTTTGATCAGCTCTTTTGCTTTTCTTCCGTATTTCCTGCACTGACTCAAGACAAGTGTTGCAAAAATACAGAAATGATGCGATGCCATGAAATGCGGTTAATTTCCCTTAAAGTGTCGGTTTAAAAGTCTAATACATGCAATCTGGTATTTTACGATTGATTTGCTAATATGTGAAATATGAATACCGAACACTTCTAAATGTATGCAAAAGATGGGGAAATTGCCGGCTAAAATATACAATATTTTCGACTGATCAAATACCCCCAAACTTAATTTCGATCGTCTCGAGCGAATGTTTTATTAAAAAGAGAAGGAGAAAATAAAGAAAGAGAAAAACTAACTAGCACACTTTCGTAGGCAACACGATTGCACTGAGCACGTGCAACAAGCCTTTAAACCTCTAGGTGTCCCTAGTAGGAGGAGTGTTGTCTCCTGAGGGTTTTCAGCGGATTGCACTCACAAAATCCAATAATAAAAGCAAGATCATGAATATTACATTTAAAGACAAGAATTGTAAAAGAAAGACTTTGAAAATTAGGGTTTCCAACTAAGCTAGCTTTTCGGTTGTCATGATCCCTATCTTAATGGTCATGAAAAGATGTCAGAAATCACGTCCTCCCTCAATAAAACATCGTCTTATTCTTCATTCCTATCTTTCTTCCAAACATCGATCATATAACCCTGCGTGTGTGTAAAGACATCCCTACACCCGGAGAATTCAATTCAAGCTATCATACTCTTGCCCATCAGCCTCAGTAATAATTTTTTTTTTTTGATGAGCTCACACACTTTCATGCGACCGTTAATACTTCTTGAGGTACTAACCGACCGATTACTTATGTGCTGGCTTATTTGGTGTATTTTCCTTGTCTTGCACCACCTCAGGCATAGCAATGACTCCCAGACCAGTTGGCCTTAGGGCACTAGGTGAAGAAGCACCCTCGCTATAAATTTTTTATTTCCCTTGGTGATAACACAACCAGTGTCCATTTTTCTCACCATTTTTTGTTTTTTTTTTTCATACTTTTGGCTTTAAGACAAGAGCATTTCAAGGTATCCTCTACTATCCCAGGCTTTAAGACGTGTGTAAGTGCGAATAGCAGGGTAGCAACGCTCAAAATGTTTGGCTTCCAGAATAGAAACTATTTTTCAGACTTATTTTTATCCTCAGATTAGTGACGTCCTTCATCTTACTAACCCTTGGGACAACGGCTCATAACTACTTATTACTAGTTCGTATAAGAAAACTTCTAATTTTCTTGGTTTTCTTAAATTTTTCTAATCTCATGGATGTAATTTTTCACTATCTAAACTTTTATTATCTTATTTATGTACAAAAAATATTTTTATCTTTTTGAAAATTTTTTTAAATTTTTATAGGTTTTCAAAAATGTTTTGTGCTTATGCAAATGATATGCAAATGATGCAAAAATAAGCACAAACCTCCCCCAAACTTGTTTTCAACAGTGTCCTCACTGTTGCCATCTGCTAAATCTCGAAAAACCTGTAAGCTTGGGAGGAATTTATTAGTGGGGGCAAAATATTTAAGTGAAGATCCTCCCCCAAACTTATTCTTGGCTCAAAATTTTGTAAAAATTCTTTTTAGGAGCCAGAAAAACATACCCCCTCCCAAACTTGAGTTATGCAATGTTAATCTTTGAAAATCATATGAGGGGGTCAAAAATCATTGGTCGATGCCAAGCTTTGCAAAGACCGAATGTTAACACCAACCATTCAAAAATTTTATCAATGCAGTGCTCTGGTTGGTGGAAGAAGAAGTGGGGAAAGGTTAAGTGGTGGAAGAGAATGTGTGTGCGTCTCATTTTGGAGAGACAATGCAGTGAATTTGATGGATTACTCGCATTCTTTTTACAGTTCAGAAGAAGGGGTGGAGGTTCAATTTCAGTGATTGGGAGATGATTCATCTCAACACCCGTGTCATTCAAAAATGCGAGTTCATCAGCGAAGATCTCCTCAAAAGTTCCATCTATGCCCCGATGAATAATGTCATCACAAAGTGCGGGGTGATCTTCAGACTCTAAAAACAGTTCATAATCAGTGTTAATTGTTGACCCGGACATCTCCGTGGAAGAGTCCGTATGTGTATGATACATAGTTGGGTCAAACAACAACGTATGAAAAGAGTCAAGATCAGTATAAAGAGGATCATCAAATTCGCTGCTGTCGACATCCATTAAGTCGACAGAACAGACCTGAGCAGTAGGTTCGGAGGGTACACTTCCCAACTTGTAAATATTCAGCTCTATTGACCTATTCCCGAAGGATAGGGTCATAGAACCATTACGAAAGTTGATAATAGCATTGGAAGTGGCCAAAAAGGGGCGACCTAAAATCACCGGAATTTGATTCCTTGGGTTCGCTACAGGCTGTGTATCAATTACAATAAAATCTACCGGGAATATAAATTCTCCGATTTTTATTAACACATCCTCCAGTTCACCCCTGGGTTTGGTGATTGATCGGTCAGCCATCTGGAGAGTGCAATTAGTTGGCTTCAACTCTCCGATCCCTAGTTGCTCATAGACTGAATATGGAAGCAAGTTAACACTAGCGCCAAGGTCTAGTAGAGCACGGTTGATGTGTTTTTCCCCAATAGAAACGGAAATAGTAGGATATCCAGGATCCTTACGTTTCCTTGGTAGTTGTTGGGGGAAAGCCGTGTCTATTGTTTTTTCCATGAAAATCTTCTTGGGCACTTGAGTCTTCCTCTTCCTAGTGCACAAGTTCTTAAGAGTTTTCGCATAGGACGGAACTTGTTGGATGGCATCTAGGAGAGGGATGTTGGTGTTTACTTGCTTAAAAATGTTCATAATCTTCTCCATATGTGGACTCGGTGTATTAGCCCTTAACCGATTAGGATAAGGTGCTTTAGCAATAAGCGCTGGTTCCATCATAGGAGAAGGAAGTGGGTGTGGACCCGATCCCAGAATAGAAGTGGGGATCGTCCGTGGAGGGGTAAAAGAGGTGGGCTGTAGTGGCGAGCCTTTTGGGAAACGAAGAATAGGCTCGGAAGAAGGTGGTGGGGTAGAAGAACTGGGGTCAGAAGTGTGTGTGTGAGGAAAGGTCTCAGCCGGGGTGTTATTGATTGATTTTTCTGTATCATCAAACTCTTCCCCAAGGCGATTGTCAAGCACTCTTCCAGATCTCAACGTGATCTCATCCACATGATGTGAATAGCTAGAATTGGGTAAAGGTTGAGCTGGAAGTTTCCCTTTCTCTCGTGCACTCATTTCGGCTTTTAGTTGTGCAATTTGTTCTTCCATCGATTTGATGTTTTCATTTTGAGAGATAATGATCTTCATCACATTCTCAACGGAAGATTGCAAACTTGCCGTCCCTTGGATGGATTGTTTCATAAAAGTATCCAAGGTTTGTGCTAGTGCAGAGATATTATCTGTACCGGTCAATTGCAAAGGACTAGACGGTGCAAAAGTGTCGACCGGATTTTGGAAGTTTTGTGCTTGGAAGGGGTGCTGACTCAATTGAAGTTGTGGGTGCTGTTGTGGTGAAGGGACCCTTTGGAAATGATTCGTGTTTGGAACCGTGTTTTGAAATTGTGATTGGTTCCAAGCAAAGTTAGGGTTATTCCTCCAACCCTGATCATATGTGGAGGAAGATGGATCGTTTCTAGGTCTTTGAAATGAGGCATTGGTAAGCTCATGACCTTGAAACGGACATTCTTCCATCAAGTGAGACGGATCAGAACAACAACCACATACAGTTTTGGGGAGTGATATTTGACTTAGGGCAGCTAAGAATTTTTCCATATTCTCGAGTTTCTTTTGTATAGCTGAAATGTCAGCTCTAACTCCTATGGAAATATCATTGCCATCCCTAGACGATTGACTCACACCCTCCCACTGTAAAGATTTTTCAGCGAAATCTTCTAGAAATTTCCAGGCTTCCCAATCATCTTTGGTCATAAAGTTGCCTTGACACATGGATTCAAGGGTCTGTCTCGTGTAAGGAGTAATGCCCTCATAAATGATTCGGCACAATTCCCATCTCGGGATGCCGTGATGTGGACATTGGACTAACAGATCCTTGAAACGTTCAAGACATTTTGAAAATGTTTCATTTGGAAGCTGGGTGAATTGATAGATTTCGCTACGGACTCGAGCTGTTTTGTGATGTGGGTAAAATTTCTTAAGGAATGCTTTGACGAATTCGTCCCAATTTGAAATGGAATGTGCGGTAGTGTTATATAGCCACTTCTCGGCTAAATCGCACAAAGTGAATGGGAGAAGACGTAGACGGAAAGCATCCATAGAAAGCTGTGAAGTACCCATCATTACGCATACATTTTCAAATTTCGTGATAAACACGTATGCGTCTTCAGACTCGAGACCGTGAAATTTTGGTAGAAGGTTGATGTATTGGGGTTTTATTTGAAAATTTTCCCCGTTGGCTGGTGGAATGGAAAGACAGGTGGAAAGTGGGCCTCGTGTAGGATAGCACCTCTCTTGGAGAGAGATACGAGGTGGAATCTGCGCACCAACGGACGGCGGCAGGGTAGTGGAAAAGAAGTTCGATGGAGATGGATCCATCGAAGTGGGTGTGGTGGTGGGTAAAGAAAGGGTAAATGTAGAAATACCGACTTTAAGGTCGATCGGGAGACGCGGACTTAACAGGCACTAGAATCCCGTTGTCCAGCCTATCTTGCACTAAAAAGGGTTAGTACAAGTGGCAGCGTGAATTTATAATTAGGGGAAAGATGAATGCGGTGTTTGTTTTGAAAAATGATACGGATTTTGAAAAATATGATGCAACACAACAAATGCAACACACAAAACCCTAGAATCTAAGGGTCACCTAGGTCAAAGCTCTAGACCGCTCCTAACTGCCAAAAGACAAGTCGCAGGATAGAATCCTCCACTGCCTCTTTGTCCCCCTGTGGCCGGATAAGTGCCAGGTAAGTGGGAAGGTACTCCACTACGTAAGTAGTGGGCCTAATTAAAAACCACTAGCCTTAGACACACTCGCCTTAGGCACCACAAGAAAATGCGGATAAGCAATGAATTACCCACGGCCTTCTCTTGTCCTAATTGAGCGCGACGGTCCTTAGAGTCATCTCTAGATATTTTTTAATTAATGAGGGTAATGCGGATGCAAGTTTGTGGTTTTCGGGGCCTAGGAAGGGTAATGAAATCCCCACCTAATTTGAATTTGGTCGTGCCCCTTAAATTTCCGTTTTACTATGCAAACAACCAAGAATCAAAAACACGCACAAATTTTATTTTGCTTTGCGGCGCAGCGATTTATTTGCAAAGAAACCTGCAGCAAATTGTCAATTGGAGCAGACAGAGGAGGAGATAAGAAAGATAGAGACTTACAGAGCAAAATTGGTGCAGAGAAGCTTCTACAGAGGCGCGGATCCGCCGCGGATGAGCCTCTAATGCCGCGGATGCGCGGTCTAAATGACTGTTCACTGCACCAAAATTCTTGACACTGTTCAACTTGAACTCTTCAGCTCTCTGGAAAATTCAGAAAAAAATTTCTCCAGCTCCAATGATTCCAGATTTTCTCGCAACAAATCACAACACACGTATAAGTGTTTGCACGAATTTTGATCACAAAATTTAGATGGAATAAAATTTTCAACTCAAATTTCAAAATACGAACTATTAGCGCACTATCCCCGGCAACGGCGCCATTTGATTGAAAAGAATTCTTGATGTGTAGTATGAGAAAATTGTAAAGAAATCACAACCAAAAATTATTTGACCGCAATCAACTACGGTGTCGGATGTAGATTGTTAGTGAGTGCGGATCGTCCTCAGGAAAAGTGTAATCGTTCGTCTTTTGAATTAGATGAGTCGAAACATTAATGAAAAGAAAACAAAACAATTCATGATTTAAATTTTGTATTTCAAGAAAAAGAAAATATCTAGATCTAAGAAAAGTAAAAGATAGAATCAAGAATTGATTGTTTGTTGATTTTTCCAAACCAAATATCAAGAATCGAAATGAGGCTCGTAGGAATCGATCGGATCTATAGATGTGATGTAATCTTACAATTACGTATTCTTATCCTTCGATGGATTGATACTAGATCGATGATGATCGATGAGAATTAGAGACTTCTTGTGAAACTAGGGTTTCATCTTATCTCTTGTTCTTTCATTGATATCATTCATATTCTAGCCTCTAGTAAGTTCAAGAAACGATCGTAGATCCCTAATTTCGAGCGATCACAATCAAGAAAGCATCGCTACGAAACTAGGTCATCGATTCTTGAACTTGCTAGGGTTTACAAAACTCGTAGGACTTAAAAATAGTATTAAGATTTGTTACATCATCATTCTACAACCGTCTCGACTCCTTTACGAGCGGAGTTTTACTCAAACATCACAACAAGAACAACAATTACAAATTGAGATCTAATCATGATGCAAGAATTAAAAGAAAGCAAGATTAAAGAATTTCACCTTTTATTTATATCAACAATTTCATTACATTCGCTCAAGAACTACAAGAGGAAGAATTCGATCGTCGACTTGGCTTCGCTCGTCTCCGTGGATCGCGGATCGGTTTGGATCACTTGCCCGATTGAAGATCGGCTCGGCTCCTAAAAGGTTGAAGGCTTCTCGCTTGATTTGGTACTCAAGATCTTGGATTTGGAGTGGAATTAGGGTTAGGGTTTCGCACAAGCCTTGACACTAGACTTGTGGAAGAAGATGATGAAAGAGGGAATGAGAGATTATTTAATGAACTAGCTAACTAAAGAACAACCTTAACCCTTAGATCTAGGCCCTATTTATAGATAACTAACCCTAGATCTAGGATTTCAAATTCTAAGTTTCCCTCCAAAAGTTTGTTGAGGGAATTCAAATTTCCCTCCAAAAGTTTGTTAGGGGAGAAGCTTCTAGATGTGATTAGTTAGGAGGGAGCTTCTAGAAGAGGATTAATTAGGAGCTTAATTAGGATTAGCCTTTCTTTAATCTTCTTTGCTGATCTGGCAGTATCTTCGAGGGTATTCTGGAACTTTACATATCAGAAATGACTGTGGGCCAAGAGATAGGAGTTCTGCACAAAATTTTGGGAGCTGAAGCTTTGGAACAGCCGCGGATCCGCGGCTCAAGCAGGCTCTGGCCGCGGATCCGCGGCTACTTGTGGGCCTTGAGCTTTGGGCTTTATGGTACAGGCTTGGGCTGATACTTGGACCTTTATTTTATATGTTGAATTTAATATCTCCTTCTGAAATGCTACCTGTCACGTCCCGCTTCCCAGAGTACGCAAGCTTGGGCACGTGACATAGCCAACCATGCTACCTGCGGGTAGGACGCATCTGTCCACAGTCACATTACGGTTGTAGAGATATCAAGAACAGTAAAATAAACTAAACTAATACATGTCCAAATCCATAATAACAAGAATCAATAAACAATAAGTGCGGAAGCTAATGATCCAATACAATGAATATACAGTACGTCCCATAATGCGGGCTCACATCTGGAAATGAAAAGCAATAAATAAACTAACCCTAAGGACTCACTGTTCAGCCTGCTGGCTGAAGTACTCCTGCTCGGTCGACGACAAAGGTACGGAATCTGGGCCATGCAAAACCCAGACGTCAGCGCGTCATGATATCAAGTATATAGCATAAACATGGTAATGAGAAATGCAAGTATGAACATGAATGAAGCAGCAATAAGAAATAACAAGCAGGGTAATGTGCACTGGTGACTAAACTGTCCTATCAGGTTTTCTACTCTATAGTCTTTGAAACCAATTGATGAATCGTCGATGTAACTCAATAGTATCCCGTGCGTGCCCGGGACCACGGTCAAGATCCTCGGGGCTGAATCCGAGACGTGCCGCTAAGCAGTAAAAGGTAGTAGGATGGATGAGTGATGTCAGCATCAACACTCCGGAGCTGGCCAAGCCCGTAAGACTGATCAGAACAATGTATCGAACTGTTGAGTTACAAGTCGGTTTCACCTTTGATTTCCCCATACCCCCAAGCTATGTATGTCAGGTCAGGTATTCAGTAGTCAAGGACTAATGCCAACACAAGGTCGAGTAAAAGTAGGTCTGTCTGGATCGACAGCAGGAATGGTTAGGTTTGTCGGCATTAGGCATGAAATCATGAAACAGGTAATGTCATGGTACGGCAGGATGAGTCGGTATGTATGTATCTGTCAGGTGTGGCAGGGTCAGGCCAATATGTCGTGCAATCGGGTAAGTGCTCCCAACAGGTATACAATCAATAATGAACAATAGCAGGAAACAGCTTTTAACCACAATATTCCATATAACTACAGTGATGTTTATATTCTCTTACTAACATGTTCAATCATCTTTAGGGTGCAATAGCCACAAGGTATAGCAATATTCACAAATATAAATTAAGGAACTGCATGAAATTATACTAAGTATAATAATTGTCTCAAGAATGGTTTAACAGTTTAAGCAGATGTGATTCAGTCGTTTTATTTAGTTAAAGCATGGATTGATGTGGGTTAATTAATTACGAGGAACGGTTGTAAAGATTCCAATATAAAGATACTGCAATAATACGATATTAAATGCCATCACTAAGTTACGGTATTAAATAGTGTGAATTGAATTGCGTGGCAAGACTAGATCTCGCACGCTAGCATGTTCAAGCAAGTATTCAGATACTTGCCTCGACGGTCTGCAAACGGGAACACGGATGCGATGTCGGTAGAAACCACGATAAGATAGCACGGGCCACGGATCGAGTCCCAACAGAGGTCAACGGGATCACACGGACCAGGGGGCTTCGCTGGAGCGTCGGGTTCGCCAAGACGGCACGGTCGGGTTCCGGCAACGACAAAAGGGAGCGAAGTTAGCAAAACGATAGGATACAAGCGACTACGACCAGCAAGGGAATGATTTGCACAAAGGAAGGAAAGGGGACACTTACAGAGAGGTATACCAGGTGACCCCGGCGAGCTCGACGGCGCTGGAACGCCGGCGAAGCGACGGCAGCGGCTGCAGCGAGGGTTGAAGGCTTCGGGGTGCGCGGGGTAGGGTGCTGCGGCGAGCTGGAGGAGAGGGGGTCGGCTCTGGTGGTCGAGGGGAAGAAGTAGGTGGTCGGAGGTGGCGTCGACGAGGTCGCCGGCGCGCTTCTCCGGCGACCAGCGGAGGTTAGGCGAGGGGTTAGGGCTCGCGTTGGTGTTCCGGCGGGGGAGGAGGGCAGCGACGACGAGGTCGGGACGAGGAGGGTGAGAGGGAGTCGCGGGAGTCGTCGACGACGAGGGGTGGCGTCGACGGCGAGGTCTGCGAGGGTGGAGGCGAGGTCTGCGTTGGGTGCAGGCGCGGGAGTCGTCGGGAAACGGGAGGAGGAAGGCGCGGCGGTCGAGGAGGCGTTGCTGGCGGTGACGGCGAGGTCGCGATGGCGATGGTGGCTGCGCGCGTACGAGGCTAGGGTTAGGGTTTGTTGGGTTCTCGTGGTGGGGAGGAAGATGGTTGAGGCGGCTGCATGCACGTTTTAATATATAGAGGGAGAGAGAGAGAGATTGGAGAGAGAAAGAATGATTTGGTGAGATAGAGAGAGAGAGAAAACGAGGAGAGAGAGACAGAGATGGGAAAGAGAGGCGGGGCCCACGAGAAGGAAAATCCAAGCTCGCGATTGGCTAATGCAGGATAACTGGAATATTAAAGTAAAGATTTTAGGGATTGAACGATAACGAATATATATTCGTATATATATTTTAGTTTTATATTAAATTGAAACGGGCCCTTTTTGGCGCGAAATGAAACATTTCCAAATCGCGCCCGGGTTGCGTCCAAATTTTCCAAATTCAAATTATAGGATTTTAAGCGGGTTCCAAATTTTGAAAAGAGGTGTTTAAAGATTAAAATGCATGCCCCCAAGTCGGACACTTGCACGTGCGCGTAGTCGCCCAAACTGGCCCGTTTGGCCAAACGGAACGGAATCTCGACACGCGGACGCTACCACGCGACTAGTGGCGACGAGTAGGCTAATATGGACATCTTAAATTTTATTTTCGGAGTTAAAATTTGTTATGTGCCAAAATGACTTAACCGGGTAAAATTTAGCAATAAACACCAGAAAATCAGGAAAATTGGAATGAGCAAAATATAACCCTCAACTAGTAATATAAATAGTATTATTGGGCTCGGGTGTTACATCATACCCAACTACAAAAGAATTTCGTCCTCGAAATTCCAAGAATACAAGATAGCTAACTACTGGAAAAGATGAGGGAATTTCTGCCGGATCTCGTCTTCTCGCTCCCAAGTGGATTCTCCATGCGATCGATTACCCCAAGAAACTAGCACAAGAGGGATAACCTTGTTCTTAAGAACCTTTTCTCTTCGATCCTTGATCTCGACTGGTCGCTCCTCAAAAGTCAGGTCCTCCCGAACGGTCAACTCCGAATGATCCAAAACATGAGTCTCATCGCGAACATACCTCCGTAGTTGAGACACATGAAACACATCGTGAACTCCTGCTAATGACTGTGGTAACGCCAACACGTACGATACCTCTCCAACACGCTCCAAAATCTCGAAGGGTCCGACAAATCGAGGACTAAGCTTTCCCCGACTGCCAAAGCGAATCACCCCTCTAGTCGGTGATATCTTCAGGAATACCAAATCACCCACGGCGAACTCTAGAGGTCTTCTTGACGTGTCGGCCCAACTCTTCTGTCTGTCTTGAGCTGCCTTCATATGCTTCCTGATTGTATTCACCTTTTCGACTGTCTGTACCACCAAATCTGGTCCTAGTAACCTTCGTTCACCAACATCATCCCAACAAACAGGTGAACGGCACTTACGACCATACAGTGCTTCAAACGGGGCCATCTGAATAGTTGCTTGGAAGCTATTGTTGTACGAAAACTCCACCAGGTGTAGATGATCCTCCCAAGAACCTTTGAAGTCTAACATGCAAGCCCTCAACATATCTTCAAGGGTCTGGATCGTTCTCTCTGATTGTCCATCAGTCTGGGGATGATAAGCTGTGCTAAACTTCAATCGAGTCCCCAAACTTTCTTGTAAGCTCCTCCAAAAGTGCGACAAGAACCGAGTGTCCCGATCGGACACGATGCTTACCGGTACTCCGTGCAATCTGACAATCTCCTGCATGTACCGCTCTGCCAAAGTCTCCGTCGATTGACCAACCCGAAAAGGAATAAAATGAGCTGCCTTGGTCAACCGATCGACAATCACCCATACTGCATTGTTGCCCTTTGGACTCCGCGGTAAGGCCGTCACGAAATCCATGGTTATATGTTCCCACTTCCACTGAGGGATCGGAAGTGGTTGCAACAAACCAGCAACCCTTTGGTGTTCCGCCTTGACTTGCTGACACACCAAGCACTTAGCCACGAAGCGAGCAATTTCCCGTTTCATACCTTCCCACCAGAAGTGCTGTCGAATATCTCGGTACATCTTCGTCCCTCCTGGATGTACAGAGTAAGCTGAACTGTGTGCCTCCTTCATAAGCTCTTCACGCACATCTCCTTTTGGCACACACACACGGCTACCATATCTCAACGAACCGTCTTCATGGATCAGTAAATCGGTTCGTAGTCCGGCTTCAACCTGCTCTCGAAACTTTTGCAGTCTAAGATCCTGCGATTGCGCCGCTTTAATCTTCTCAACTAAGGACGATTGTACTTGCATCTGCATCAACTGTCCTGTAGCATGTGGTAGCACAACCTCCAAGTCAAATCTCCGAAAATCCTCAATGATCTCTCTCTGTGCAGTCAAAAACTGAATTGCTGGTAACCGACTTAGCGCATCTGGCACGACGTTAACTTTTCCCGGATGGTACTTAAGGTCAAGGTCGTAGTCGGCCATCAGCTCCAACCATCTGCGTTGTCTCATGTTCAACTCCTTCTGAGTGAACACATACTTCAAACTCTTGTGATCTGTAAAGACTTCGACTCTCTCGCCCAATAGGTAGTGTCTCCAAATCTTCAGGGCGAAGATCACGGCTGCAAGCTCTAAGTCATGAGTCGGATAGTTCTTCTCATGAGTCTTCAGCTGTCTCGATGCGTAAGCGACGACTTTCCCGTTCTGCATTAAAACACATCCCAATCCTTTTCCAGATGCGTCGCTGTGAATCACCAGTCCTCCTGAATTATCCGGTACGGTCAGGATCGGGGCGGTTATTAACTTCTGCTTCAACGTCTCGAAGGCCAATGCACATCCATCCGTCCAAACAAACGGTACCTCCTTACGCGTAAGCTTGGTTAGCGGCTCAGCTAAACGAGCGAAGTTCTCCACAAATCTTCTGTAGTATCCGGCGAGTCCAAGAAAACTCCTTATCTCCGCAACATTCTTCGGAATAGGCCAATCTCGAACTGCTGCAATCTTCTCGGGATCAACGGCGATTCCATCGCCCGACACGACATGCCTCAGAAACTTCACTTCTTCCAGCCAGAATTCGCACTTACTCATCTTCGCGAATAATTTCTCCTGTCTCAGCGTTTGCAGTGCGATCCTTAAGTGCTCAGCATGCTCCTCCGGACTCTTCGAGTACACCAGAATATCGTCAATGAATACCACAATAAACTGGTCCAAGAACGGTGAAACGATCCTGTTCATCAAGTCCATAAATATTGCCGGCGCATTAGTCACTCCGAAGGGCATCACTAAGTACTCGAAATGCCCGTACCGAGTCCGAAACGCCGTCTTGCAAATGTCTTCTGCCTTCACTCGGACCTGATGATATCCTGATCGCAAGTCCAGTTTCGAGAATACCCTCGCGCCACTAAGCTGCTCAAAGAGTTCTCCAATGCGAGGGATCGGGTACTTGTTCTTAATAGTCACCCGGTTCAATTCTCGATAATCAATGCACATCCTTCTCGTGCCATCCTTCTTCTTCACTAAAAGAACTGGAGCTCCCCACGGCGAGTTGCTGCTTCGAATCCATCCCTTCTCGAGTAATTCACCCACTTGTTTCTTAACTTCTTCCAATTCCACCGGTGCCATCGGATAATAAGATTTTGACACTGGCGCTGCACCAGGAATGAGGTCAATCGCAAATTCCACATCTCGCTTCGGCGGCAAGCCCGAAATATCTTCAAACACATCCATAAAGTCGCGAACAACTGCCGGCTCTTCATTACTATCCACTACCATAGCCGCAAGAACATTGTTCGTCGGCCTAGCCCTAAACTCGACTGGCCCGACAGAACTGCTTCCTCCGATGAAAGTAAACTCAGGGTGTCCGGGAATCTGGAAAATTACTTTCCTTGCCCTACAATCAATGTGTGCGTGGAAAGTGCCAAGAAAATCCATTCCCAAGACTACTTCATAACTGCCCGTATCAATCACCAAGAAATCTGCAAAGAGCTCCCGTCCACAAACAACAACAGTACAATCTCTACATTCCTTACTAGCTATGATTTTCCCATTCCCAGTGTGTATGTCCCAAAAACTAGACAGGGTCGTGCAGGTGATCGAGTGTGTAGTTATAAATTTGGATGACATAAAACAGTGGGATGCTCCGGAATCGAATAATGCTAATGCGGGAAAACCACGAACGAGTACAGTACCTGAAACCACTTCTCCTGATGCCTTGGCTTCCTCAGCTGTCAACGTGAAAGCTCGACCCTGGTTCGGTCCTTGTGTCAGCTGTTTCTGCCCTTGGAACGGTCTCTGCGGAGTCTTCCGTATATCATCTCTCGTGCAAAGCTTCGACGGACAAGCACCAACTGCGTGATCGGATGCTCCACAAACCAGACAAAGTCCCAGTCTCCTACGACAATCCTTCTGTACGTGCCCAGGTAATCGGCAGTAATCACAAATCACGCTCTTCCTTCGATCAACGATCACAGGCTTCTTCATTGGCGCTACACCTCGACGGTCCACTGGAATACCTCTGCGCCCATGATCTCGGTTAGGTACAAATGCAGGCTTCCTGGCCGCAACTGCTGTCTGGTGAAGGTTCCCTTTCGATCCTGATAAACTCTGCTGCTCTCTGGCTGCCGTAAGAACCTGTGAGAAAGTGGTCAAACCCAGGGAGACAATCTGCCTCTGGATGTCCACATCCAAACTGCGCAAGAACCTTCGCGCCCTGTCTGCCTCCTTGGCGACTAAGGGTCCAGCGAAACGGCTGAGTCTCGTCCACTCCGCTGCATGTACATCCACCGCTGCTCCATTTTGTTTCAGCCCAATAAATCTCTCCTCCATTTCCTCCCGTGCAGTCCGCAGGAAGAACTTTTCCAAGAAACTTTTGGAGAAATCCGCCCAACTGATTGGCTTGGACAAGCGGGTCTCCTCCACAAGCCACCACTCTCGGGCGTAATCCACCAGCTGAATGCGCACCACATCAACTCTCTTGTCTTCAGGGATCTGTGCTGCAATCAGTAAATTCTCCGTGTCCACGAGCCACTGCTCGGCTGGCAACGGCTCCTCCAAGCCAGTGAAAGTAGTAGGACCCAACCGTCTGAAATCTGCCACGGTCCCTACTCGGTCGACTGGCTTCGCTACAGCGGTGTTTACAGACTGCTGAATAGCCTGCAAACCCTCCTGAAATGAATCCGCTTGCTGCTGGATCAGCTCAGTCTGCCTCTTCTGATTTTCCAACATCCCACGTATCACTCCTAACATGGCGGCTTCATCCACACGCCTCTGATACGTCTTGAAATTCTTATCTGCCATGGTCCTGAAATCAAAACAAACAACATTAGCATGATGATAGATTCAATATATAAATCAAGGCTAGAACTCCAAGATACTTAAATAGAGTACTGCATTGTAGCTATGCCGCGGTATCATAGCCGCAATTACTTAACTCCACTCAAGTCGCCTAAGTCCTAGAGATAACAAGAGATTAGGCTTTCGAGTTGACAATGCAAAGTAAGTTTGCATGTCGACATGATCCGGAAGAATGATTCAAGGGTGGTAAAACGGTCAAAGTGGCAGGACATGTTTCCTAATCACGGGTATTCTGATTCGTGTATCGGGTGCAATACCCAACTACAAAGAATCAACCCAATTAACCTATGGCTCTGATACCATAAAACCATGTCACGCCCCGCTTCCCAGAGTACGCAAGCTTGGGCACGTGACATAGCCAACCATGCTACCTGCGGGTAGGACGCATCCGTCCACAGTCACATTACGGTTGTAGAGATATCAAGAACAGTAAAATAAACTAAACTAATACATGTCCAAATCCATAATAACAAGAATCAATAAACAATAAGTGCGGAAGCTAATGATCCAATACAATGAATATACAGTACGTCCCATAATGCGGGCTCACATCTGGAAATGAAAAGCAATAAATAAACTAACCCTAAGGACTCACTGTTCAGCCTGCTGGCTGAAGTACTCCTGCTCGGTCGACGACAAAGGTACGGAATCTGGGCCATGCAAAACCCAGACGTCAGCGCGTCATGATATCAAGTATATAGCATAAACATGGTAATGAGAAATGCAAGTATGAACATGAATGAAGCAGCAATAAGAAATAACAAGCAGGGTAATGTGCACTGGTGACTAAACTGTCGTATCAGGTTTTCTACTCTATAGTCTTTGAAACCAATTGATGAATCGTCGATGTAACTCAATAGTATCCCGTGCGTGCCCGGGACCACGGTCAAGATCCTCGGGGCTGAATCCGAGACGTGCCGCTAAGCAGTAAAAGGTAGTAGGATGGATGAGTGATGTCAGCATCAACACTCCGGAGCTGGCCAAGCCCGTAAGACTGATCAGAACAATGTATCGAACTGTTGAGTTACAAGTCGGTTTCACCTTTGATTTCCCCATACCCCCAAGCTATGTATGTCAGGTCAGGTATTCAGTAGTCAAGGACTAATGCCAACACAAGGTCGAGTAAAAGTAGGTCTGTCTGGATCGACAGCAGGAATGGTTAGGTTTGTCGGCATTAGGCATGAAATCATGAAACAGGTAATGTCATGGTACGGCAGGATGAGTCGGTATGTATGTATCTGTCAGGTGTGGCAGGGTCAGGCCAATATGTCGTGCAATCGGGTAAGTGCTCCCAACAGGTATACAATCAATAATGAACAATAGCAGGAAACAGCTTTTAACCACAATATTCCATATAACTACAGTGATGTTTATATTCTCTTACTAACATGTTCAATCATCTTTAGGGTGCAATAGCCACAAGGTATAGCAATATTCACAATTATAAATTAAGGAACTGCATGAAATTATACTAAGTATAATAATTGTCTCAAGAATGGTTTAACAGTTTAAGCAGATGTGATTCAGTCGTTTTATTTAGTTAAAGCATGGATTGATGTGGGTTAATTAATTACGAGGAACGGTTGTAAAGATTCCAATATAAAGATACTGCAATAATACGATATTAAATGCCATCACTAAGTTACGGTATTAAATAGTGTGAATTGAATTGCGTGGCAAGACTAGATCTCGCACGCTAGCATGTTCAAGCAAGTATTCAGATACTTGCCTCGACGGTCTGCAAACGGGAACACGGATGCGATGTCGGTAGAAACCACGATAAGATAGCACGGGCCACGGATCGAGTCCCAACAGAGGTCAATGGGATCACACGGACCAGGGGGCTTCGCTGGAGCGTCGGGTTCGCCAAGACGGCACGGTCGGGTTCCGGCAACGACAAAAGGGAGCGAAGTTAGCAAAACGATAGGATACAAGCGACTACGACCAGCAAGGGAATGATTTGCACAAAGGAAGGAAAGGGGACACTTACAGAGAGGTATACCAGGTGACCCCGGCGAGCTCGACGGCGCTGGAACGCCGGCGAAGCGACGGCAGCGGCTGCAGCGAGGGTTGAAGGCTTCGGGGTGCGCGGGGTAGGGTGCTGCGGCGAGCTGGAGGAGAGGGGGTCGGCTCTGGTGGTCGAGGGGAAGAAGTAGGTGGTCGGAGGTGGCGTCGACGAGGTCGCCGGCGCGCTTCTCCGGCGACCAGCGGAGGTTAGGCGAGGGGTTAGGGCTCGCGTTGGTGTTCCGGCGGGGGAGGAGGGCAGCGACGACGAGGTCGGGACGAGGAGGGTGAGAGGGAGTCGCGGGAGTCGTCGACGACGAGGGGTGGCGTCGACGGCGAGGTCTGCGAGGGTGGAGGCGAGGTCTGCGTTGGGTGCAGGCGCGGGAGTCGTCGGGAAACGGGAGGAGGAAGGCGCGGCGGTCGAGGAGGCGTTGCTGGCGGTGACGGCGAGGTCGCGGTGGCGATGGTGGCTGCGCGCGTACGAGGCTAGGGTTAGGGTTTGTTGGGTTCTCGTGGTGGGGAGGAAGATGGTTGAGGCGGCTGCATGCACGTTTTAATATATAGAAGGAGAGAGAGAGAGATTGGAGAGAGAAAGAATGATTTGGTGAGATAGAGAGAGAGAGAAAACGAGGAGAGAGAGACAGAGATGGGAAAGAGAGGCGGGACCCACGAGAAGGAAAATCCAAGCTCGCGATTGGCTAATGCAGGATAACTGGAATATTAAAGTAAAGATTTTAGGGATTGAACGATAACGAATATATATTCGTATATATATTTTAGTTTTATATTAAATTGAAACGGGCCCTTTTTGGCGCGAAATGAAACATTTCCAAATCGCGTCCGGGTTGCGCCCAAATTTTCCAAATTCAAATTATAGGATTTTAAGCGGGTTCCAAATTTTGAAAAGAGGTGTTTAAAGATTAAAATGCATGCCCCCAAGTCGGACACTTGCACGTGCGCGTAGTCGCCCAAACTGGCCCGTTTGGCCAAACGGAACGGAATCTCGACACGCGGACGCTACCACGCGACTAGTGGCGACGAGTAGGCTAACATGGACATCTTAAATTTCATTTTCGGAGTTAAAACTTGTTATGTGCCAAAATGACTTAACCGGGTAAAATTTAGCAATAAACACCAGAAAATCAGGAAAATTGGAATGAGCAAAATATAACCCTCAACTAGTAATATAAATAGTATTATTGGGCTCGGGTGTTACACTACCAGATCTGAAATGATTTAGCTGGCGTATTTTTGATCAGCTCTTTTGCTTTTCTTCCGTATTTCCTGCACAGACTCAAGACAAGTGTTGCACAAATACAGAAATGATGCGATGCCATGAAATGCGGTTAATTTCCCTTAAAGTGTCGGTTTAAAAGTCTAATACATGCAATCTGGTATTTTACGATTGATTTGCTAATATGTGAAATATGAATACCGAACACTTCTAAATGTATGCAAAAGATGGGGAAATTGCCGGCTAAAATATACAATATTTTCGACTGATCAAGAACCATAACAATTTATCAAATAAATAATATAAATGATTAATCATCATGGTTGATGCATTCACCTTGTGTGATTCATCATATGACTCATTAACTAATTAATGCATCATTTAATACTAAGGATGAATCACACAAATGAGTCATTAAGCAATTAATGCTTATGCCACCTTAACCCCCAAGTCACCATGCTTTTAGAAACTTCCCGGAAAATTACGAGAACGCCCCTCCAATCCGTGAAAACACGGAAAAACTTTAGACTGTATAAATCCAATAACCTGCTACTGGAATCTGGCTTAAACCAAAGCCGGCTAGTAAAAACTGTCCGAACGTCGTACGTACGTAAACACACGTATACGTCCGAACCCTTGTCGTAAAACCATACGACCTCTATATCGTTTCGCCTGGAGCAGGGAAACCCTCTGTGTGGGACTCTAAAGACTCGACACTACGCTGGCAGTGGGTTTAACCACAGACCGCAAACGGCACTAGCTGTACGTAACGGTCCCCAGGTAGATGTCGATAAGAAGGCCGATGAGGAAAATCATCCGAACTCCTACTGAGCCTGTCCGTGACAATATCCACGCAGTCCGGTCTGTTCGTCTAAGAGTATCGCATGTATGGTCTAGGAAGGTGGAGAACATCAGACCCCTAATAACCGTACAAATCGTGCCGGTATGGCTCATGACCATTTGAGAATACACTGATCAGTCCACCAGTAATTCTCCATCAGCTCTGGCCAGGGACTTATGGTAATGACCAACCAATTACAGTGCGATATCAACTCCCTGTACAGGGAGAGACGAATCCCTAACAGTCGCTCACTGCCTCCATATGGCTCGGGACTGTACCCAACTAAAACCTGTTTGCACGACTCTTTTGAGCCGTGGTAGGGTAGTAATCAAAGCACAGTGGGAACTCACACGAGACAAATGACGACTTTAAGTCAACAGACTATCTGCACACATGTCACCTGAGAACTGCTATCTGACGTTAGGTATAATACCATCCAGTCAGTTCTCTTGCGAGTCATGTCCGGTGTACCCGTAACCTAACGAGCACCTGTATACTATCTCCAGTACGACGTACTGATGGTTGTAGGACAGACCATCTCCCCAACTGGGATGAGAAGCGTACACACTAGTCTACTCCGGAGTATCGATGCCCTGTCTCGATAATCCTACGACTAGGGACAAGTATAGGATGTTGCTTATAGACTACCCAGCCCCCACTAGTGTGACTGCCATCACAACGCTGGTAATCAAGCAAAGATCCTAAAGGCTCTACTAATATGTATAAGTGATACGTTACAAGAAACATATGCACATATTAAAGTAGACACAAACCAAGTAGCATACTACCATTTTTAGCAAGACTGTATATACAACTGTGAATATCCCAAGCTTCCATTAAGTAATATACATGCAAGTATGATACAATAATGGCCCCTAGGGCATATACAATAACAGCAGCAGCATGAGGGAGATCCAGAGCAGCAGGATCAGTGGTTTGGAACACCATACTGTCAGCAGCAACCCTGGCATACTGAACAAGCGCAACAACCGGAGGAACAACAGTTTTGGGGGACCGGTTTTGCGCAACAACAACAGTCTTGGAGGTCAGGTTTTGCACAACAGCGGTCTTGGGGGTCAGGTTTTGCGCAACAACAGCAGTCTCGGGGGTCAGGATTTGCGCAGCCATGGGGGCCAGGTTTTGTGCAGCAACAGCAACAGCATCAAACCGGGACAGGTTCTTCGCAACAACAGCCCAGTTAGGAGACGGATTTTTCGTCCTACATACAGTTGTTGGGAGGCATCGCATATCCGACAGCTGTCCCACATTCAAAATTTTTGGAACAACAGCATGTCCAAGACGATGCTGAAAACGAAGCAGAAGCCGAAGCAGAAGAGCAGACGCCGCTGCCGCCGCCATATACCCAAGAAACGGGAGGGTCTTCCAGTCATCCCAAGAGGTATAGGCTTATGTCAAGCCTCCTCGGATTGGGAAAGAGAAAAGGAAAGCGATAGTTTTATACTTTTACAAACAGATGATTTTTTTGTATTATAAATTTGACGGATTCATTTTATTATTAGAATGTATACAAGATTCATATTTAAACAACGCTAATATTATTGTTTTATTTTTTTATTCGATATTTAATCAATTTCTGTTTTTAATTTAAATTTTTTTTTAAACAGGGACGGGTTTTGGGAGCCCGCCCCCTGCCCAACCCATAAGATACCTAGAACCCGCCCTCTTATTTCGAGGGTGAGGCCAAATCTCAAACCGTCCTATTTTCATCAATTAAAAAAAATTATTTTATTTTAATAATTTTTATTTTATAATACCCTATTTCATTAAAAAAAACTAAATTTTACTCATGATAGAGATGATGGAGTGACGCTTTGATTAGCATTTGAGAATGACTAACGAGTCCTCTTTTTTAGCCCCTATAAAAGGAGAAGGTCAACTCTGAACTAAACTTGTTGAACAGATAGATTGAATAATTCGATTAGATCTTTGATTGATTTTAGATTGATTTAGAAGTTTAGAGATTGATTTATAAGTTTAGAGATTGATTTTTTTTTCCCCCAAAATATTTACACGTCCTTTCTACAGGTTTATTTTTACCCACTGAATAGTCATAAACTTTCAATTGGCAGTAAAACAGCTATGTATACATAAGATGTTTCCATAAAAATATATCAATAATCTATGCTTACGACAGTGGTTATATCATCTCATATAACAAACAGCCGCAACTAAAAGAGTAGAAATCCCATTTAACAAAACATACAATTAAATATACAGAGGAAGCCAGCCCATTAATTGTAATCGTAAAACTAATTTGACTAATTTTTTTTGGCTGAATTAGCCTGTATAATACAAGTATACAACTACACATTCAAATTTCCATTAATCGAGACCTTTTGTCCAATCAAAAGGGTCCCACTCTCTGGCGAAACTGGCCACATTCTGCTTCTGTTTTTCTACACTCTCCTGCTGGCGTCGCCTGTGCATGTCCTCCTCTGGAAGCCGAAGCATGCCTCTGACGACGTTAAGCCCGAAACTTTTTGAGAAGTTGGCGTCATCATCGATGACGTGGACAAAGCCTCGGTCGAGGCCAAACTCAACATGGAAGTATGCAAAGTTATCAGGGATGACATTGTTTAGGTTTCCGTTGGTTGGGATTACTTTCTTCATCTCGTGCTGGCCCCACTCATCCTCGGCCTCGTCAATTGCCTAATAGAAAAATATAGCAAAAACCATTATTGTCAGATTTCCTGTACATGAGCCACAAAAATATGATATGTTTATTCGATTCATGCTTTTAAAGTAACTGAATTTGAAGTTGTGATATGCAGATTATCACTACCCCGTTTTAGTGAACTATACTCCTAGCTTACTAAACTAGAATAGTAACAAACTAAAGTTTTTGGTAGTTTAGTGAGAAGAGGTGTAGTTTTTGGTAGTATAGTGAAATTAAGCTATAAATAAGGGATTCTGAATTTTTTATTTTTTTTTTGTAATTCACAATGTTTTTGGTAGTTTAGTTAAGAATGAGAATAGCTTTTGGAGTATAATAGCTTCAGGTAGAGTATAATAGCTTCTGGTAGCTTCTTGAAATTAAGCCTTTCATATTAACTAGTTGCAGGTTCAAATCCTAGAACTATAACCACCTCCAAAACACAGACATGCTCATTCCCAGTTAGCCAAAAGGCGAACACAGCATTAACAAATTTATTTATGCTTCTAAGATCTTATTATTTTTGTTTCCTCGTAAGGCTGTACAAAATTACTGATACAACATTGAAACTTTTGGAAGGTTTGAGACAATGGCATCCTATTTTGACATGACCAAATATTGCTCAGGGGAAATGAAACAAATTATACATGTTTATAGCATAATTGGATTTCAAAATTGCTCTCTAAGATTTGTCTAAAGATTTTGCGGAATAAACTGCATATTTTGAATTATAGAACATACAGGATTAGACACAATTTGAAACCTGTGTTTATAATGCATAGACAAGATCAGCGGTGTGATCACCCAATCAAGTGGACTGCTATTCAGTCGACAATCCCTTTCAATAAAAGAATAAATCCTCAGCATATAGTGCTATACCAAGTTGCCATGTCTGTGTCATGGACTCATGGCACACCAGTACCAGATTGTGTGTGGTCATGCCACACAGGGAACAAGACTTAATAAATGATATTGTTGTAAATCAACAGCTAAGTACCAGAAGATACGACTAATTTCATGAATGATATTAAAAGAACAGAATGGGAAGGGAAGTGTGTACAGACTTGAACTGTCATGTGGTAACTAGTGGCTACAGATGAGAAAGATGAATAACATGTTATATAGTAGCAGCAAGTGGAGAGTTGCCCAAAAAATATGCTATCACATAGATGACCGAATCAAAACTAAATTTTATTGCAGGCAAAATTTTCAAGCTAGACCTAAACTCTATCGAAACAATTTAGAAAATTTCTTTGCTCTCTCGACAATTCCATAAAAATATTTGTTTTTACGCATTTCTACATATTGCATGTATTGAACGGATGATAAATTGCGTTCGAAAATCCTGCCATCATCACTAATTGTATTTAAAATTTGAAAAGATTTTCTCCAGAATCTTCCTACCATCATCATTGATTGTTGTTAACCTCCATCCTCCTCCAAATGACAGTTATCTTCACATCATGTACTCTTCTTTTACTAATTTTCATATTATATAATTCAACTCTCTTACTTTAATATATACATATTTTAAAAGTGTATATAACTTTTAATATATATATTTCATAACCATTTTGGCAGTCGATCTGTAATATACGGATTTTCATTTCTTATAACTATCCATGTCCATATTTGCATCCGCTAACGACCACATCATACGTATATGGTAACATCGGCATCTGATTCGTACCCGATCGATGAGAACATATACAGAGTAATAGTGAAAGTGTTGATTGCAATTTTTCAAAATACATCTGAACCTCATTTAATTATCCATGCATGTGCGTATGCAAAATGACGGTAGATTGCAATTTTCAAAAGATATCAAAGACCGTATCTAATTTTCCATCCACATGTGTCCAGCGAGTAGGGATGTAAACGGATCGGATACGGATTGGATATAAGCATTACCATATTCCATATTTGATACCTATCTATGGATGCAAATGCGGATAATATTTGTCGGTAACAAAAATCTACTATCCGTATCCGTCGCAAATCGAATACGGATACGGATCGAATATTATAAAAATCATATCCGCTAAAATCGGATACAGATACTGAAAGTCTACTCTAACACCACCATGAGGTCAAAACCAGTATCAAGCATGCAACTTTAAAATTTTCGGGATGCGAAGCTAGACTATCCAAAGATCTAACTAGACTATTAGGATTTCTATGATGATATCACAAGATTTAGACTAAGGAAAGAATGCTACAACCTTTGTAGACCGTGAGAGCAAGAGCTCATGTAAGGAAAAAAAACAAGTGTAGAATGCAAGTCAAGAATGGCTTGATCAAAAAATGAACTTTATTATTGAAGCAGGGAATTCATTTCAATAAAGAAATGAACCATACTTCAATAGTAAAACCAAACCATGCTTCACCCATTCCTTTTAAAAGTCTCCATATTTTCCACCTCATTTTCTATTTTCTCAAAATAGAAAATCAACAATGCTTCATATATATATATATATATATATATATATATATATATATAAAGATGAGAAAATAATTAGTGAGCAATAATATTAGTTAATATATAATTATATCAAATATAAATATATATCATATTATTAAATCAACACTTGATTTAATAATCCGGTTATATCACATATAACCGACTAATATCATTTATATGTATATCATATTATCAAATCAACACTTGATTCAATAATCTGGTTATATCACATATAACCGCCAGATTAGAATACGGTATCACATACTCGTATTTAATCAGGCCCCCGCACATATCAGCGTATGTGCCCTACTTCGTTTCGCTTGAACTAGAAAACTTCTGTGTGGGACTCTAAAGACTCGTCAATACGCCAACAGTAGGTAATGATCACATCAGTTGCCCACAAGCCGTTAGCGGTGCTAGCTGGACGTGACGACTACCAAGGTATTGAACGAATAAAAGATCAACAAGCAAGCTTGTTCAAACTCCCATGAAGCATATAAGTAACATTTACCGTACAGTCCGGTCTCTTCATCTAATATGTCGCATATCGAGTTTAGGGGTGGAATCGTCAGACCCCAGTAACTTGATAAGTCATGCCGATATATGGCTCATAACGGTTCGAGAAACTACTGATAACATTTACCTGTAAATCTCATCAGTCTTGGCCAGGGACTTTGTAACAACTCTAAACTTACTGTACAATTTTTTTCAAAAATACAGAAAGGGATACTTGAGTCTGAGCACAAGTTATAAGTTTTATTTGCTTTTGAACAGCAAGAAGGAGCTTGTAGCTCATTGGTAAGACCTTGCATTCCTGAACCAAAACACCAGAGTTCAAATCCCATCAACCATACATTTTTTAAATTAAATTCTTTTAATCTTTTAGAAGCTCAAGAGTCTACACGTGCACTACACGTAATATGGTAAGTTACAGAATAAACAAATAGGTCCACTGCAGTAGACGAAGCAACGGGGACACGTGGCAAGGACACGCGGCCCGACTCGGCCGACTCGAGCCGACGACTCGTGCGAATCGGCCGCCGCCGATCCGACTGAGTCGAAACCCTATTTTTCTTTATCTGTTGCGACCCTTGAACTCCCCCACAACCCCTGTATTATTTAAATTCCCTGCACATGTACAGAGCAAATTAAAACACACATTTAATCCATTTTAATACAAAAATTTAATATACCCTTTCATTACCCTAAACCCTAGATTTTTCCTATAAATACCACCCCTCAAATCACCCCCCTCACTCACAAATCCCTACCCAAACTCTCAAGAAAAATTCCCAAGACTTTTTGTGTGCAAGTGGAGTTAGCAAAAGGCGAAGCTCCGACGAACTTCCGACGACGGAACGACGCACCGGCACCTTCTATCTCTTCCTCCTTCTCTCTTCTAGTCTAATAACCTGCAAGTACCTACTTCTCCTTCTTTTCTCTATTCTAAAAACATTCAAAACTAAAACCCGACGGAAGCGGAATTAGTCCGACTTCCGATTCGGTTTTCTTTAAAAACTATAATTTTTCTTAATCAAGATACCTTCATATTATCACATATTGTTCATTTAACATTAATAAACATCTTTAACAAGTTTCATCACAAAAGATTGTTATATGCATCTTCTATCGCAATTTTACATTAAAATACCACAAACTTTAGTTTCCGACATAAATTCTATAATACCTTTAGATAACTCACGAAGTAATGACCTACCTCCTCACAACACTCATATCTACCATGGCACGATAAAATTTGGGAACATAGATCTGAAAAAATACGACTTTAGATATAACTACCTTCAACTATTAAAACATTTTCTACAAGTGTATTTTAACAAATCTTTGTAATTGCGTCTCTACAACCCGTTCGGTATGGTGTGGATTATCGCGTATCCTCGGGCCTAGTAGAGTGAGATGCAGACCTCCGCAAGGAGCATACGATCTCGAAAGATTTAAAATACAATTTTCTTTAGAAAATGTGATTTCTATTATAAATAAAGCTTATATTTTTAATAAATAAATATATATGTAATTAATATCAAAATATCTATTTTTAATATTTATAATATTCCACATTTCCAAAATTCAAGAAAAACATTCCATTTACAAGAAAATACCATACAATTCCAATATTACGAATAAATACCATATATTATGAAATTAGGTTTTATTCACTAGAAATGTCACATTGTTAAAAGAAACATTTATGAAAATTCTAAAGACGATAATAAAATACTTGAGGTGTATTTTGAAAATATAACAAAACTATTTTACATTAAAAAAACCTCGAGTTATAATAAATTACAATAAGGACCTTAGTAAACATAGGTTTAAGCAGGACCAGTCTCTTGAGCCTCAGGGAGCCGGAGATATGGGTGCTTGCCTATTTAAGGTAGACAACTGAACAAACGGTGTTATCAACACGGTAATTGTCTTTGAAAAAGACACATATCCTGCCGTTCATGTGCAGCAGTTACCGATAGCACCAAAACATAATTCAAGATTTAATTTCTTTTCTAATTGTCTGACTCGGACTGAGTCTCGATATAATAAATCTGACTTGAATATGATTCAAGTATAAACTACAATTCAATATGAATCCATATACTCAATCTATTCAATCTAATCAATCTATATTGACTGAACCGAATCATGGATATATTTCATTTACATGATCATCCATTATATCTGTTCCATTACTGATATCATGGTTTCGGTAAGTCATCTATATATATTCAATATACAATACAAACAATGCAACTATATAATCAAGACATCGCGGGGTTTATAAGGGATAGATTGGTACAGAAGGTGTTAGAAGTGGCACAAGACAGCAACCATAAAGACACCTAACCTAAATTCAATTGTCGTTGTACCGTGGCTGAACGGTTCCTTGTACTCCGTATACCGCAGTCTCTGGTCTAGTGAGACTCCTCTCGTATACACTGGCCTCTTCTGAACCAAGCTACAAACAACAGCGTTAACATAACAATCAACATTATAATAATTATACTCTCTGTCTATTCTACTTCTCCCTCATATTTGGGACTTACCGAGCGATTTGTTCGCTGACAACATTCTCTTTCTTCTTCTTTGGAATATCGTCAGGTGATTCGAACTCACTGCAAATCGAGCCCACCTTCGAGGACTTGGATCAGCTAGCCTTCGACCCGGAGCTCTAGTTACTTGTACACATTTACATCCTGTATTTTCCATTTCTGTTAGGCCACTGTTTAGGCATTGCTTTCCATTCCATGTATTTACTTTTCAGATGTATTGTAAAAAGAATGTTAATATATAAAGTTGATGTTCATTTGCATCCCGTCTCTTGTGCATTTTACTTATATTGCTTAGATACGCTTAGCGTGTTTACTTCTGAGTAAATACGTAGCGGCATCGTCGCGTCCTCTGCCCGTACACTGGGAAGCGGGGCGTGAGAGACTTGTTATAGCCAATCGAGCATAGTGCAACATCAACTCCCAATACCGGGAGCGACAAAACCCCTCCTATCGCTCATTGCCTCCATGTGACTCGGGACTGTACCCAAAATCCACATGTTTGCACAACTCTTTTGAACCGTGGTAGGGAGGAAATCAAAGCACAGTGGGAACCACACAAGACTCTATGACGATCTCGGGTCTACAGACTAACATGTACCGGTGTCACCAGAGAACTGCTATCTGACGATAGGTATAGTACCAACTAAGAGTTCTCGGCGAGTTATGTTCAGTGTACCCATTCTCTAATGAGCACCTGTGTACAATCTTTGATGTCAAACACCAATGGTTATGGGATCAACCATCGCCCCATACAGAGTCAAGAAACGTACACACTAGTCTATTTTGGAATATCGATACACTGTCTCGATACTCTCTCAACTAGAAACAATTAAAGGATGTGCTTATGGGCTACACAAGTCCCAGTAGTATAATCCGCATCATAGTCCTGGCAGTCAAGCAAACATCCTAAGGGCTTTATCAACATATATCAGAGAGCCGGTATAATAATACTAGTGTACATGCTAAGATAAAAAGCAACCAGATAGCATACTATCATGTCGAGCAAGAGAGTCCTCTATATATACGTCCAAGTATCCACTATATCATACAATAATGGCATCTAGGGCATACATATTCCTAACAATCTCCCACTTGCACTAAGGCCGTGTGTTGTAGTATCTCATACCCAACATCCCAAAAAGTCTCTCAAACTGCATCTGGGGGAGGGCCTTCGTGAGTGGATCTGCTACGTTGTCTTTCATATCAACTCTCCTGACCTCGATCTCCCGTCGATCTACTATCTCCCGGATCATGTGATACCGTCTAAGAATATGTCTGGATCTCTGATGGGACCGGGGTTCTTTGGCCAAAACCCCAGCTCCATTGTTATCATAATACACAGGTATTGGATGCTCAATGGATGGAACCACACCAAGTTCAGCTATGAACTTCTTCATCCAGACAACCTCTTTGGCAGCGATGTATTTCACCTCCATCGTCGAGTCTGCTACGGTATCTTGCTTGGAACTCTTCCAACATACCGCCCCTCCATTGAGGGTGAAGATAAAACCCGAGACCGACTAGTTGTCGTCCTTATCACTCTGGAAGTTCGAATCGGTAAAGGACTCCACCTGGAGTTCACCGTTACCATACACCAAAAATATTTCTTTAGTGCTTCTCAAGTACTTAAGAATGTTCTTCACAGTTGTCCAGTGTTTCTCCGCAGGATCTGATTGATACCTACTCACCACACCTAGTGTAACGTTTTAGAAATCGTATTGCGAATTTTTCCGTTTTAGGGCAAAATAATCGGTATTTTCCGTTTTAACCCGATTTCGATCAAACGTCCGTAGAAACTTGCCGGCACCTGGTTTAGCTAAAATAAAGCTAGTGCGCGAACTTTGGGGGTATATGGGAGGTTTTGGTTCAGATAGAATTTTTCCAAAATAAAATATTATTTTAGCCGGTAAAATATGCACGTAAATCGAGAAATTTCTTCTAAATGAGAATCATTAGAAATCATCACTACAATTATTTTAGAACCTTCTTTTTAAATATCTAGATTTTTAGTGCAAAAGTATTTAAATTTTAAAAGAAAAGGAAAAGAAAATGAAAGGTAGCAAAATTAAATGAAACATTTATTGTATTTTTGCTAGAAACTTCTCCATTTTTCTTACACAAACACCCCCCTCACCTTGGCCGACCTATCTTCCCCCATTTCTGTCCCAAATTTTTCCAAGCTCGTTTCTTCATTTTCCAAGATCAAAAACTCATCAAAAATTCCAAAATAAATCCAAAAATTCCTAAATAAATATTAAACCATCAATTCCTTTTACTAAACTTGCTTGTTCTTCATGAAAAATTTGATTTTTTGGAGGCTAGGTTAATGGAATCTTGTACTTGAAATTGTTCATGAAGAGGTATAAACTCTTACCTTAATCCTTAATTAATTGTTTAAATATTAATCTAGCTATTTAAGTTAGCTAATTATATGTTTAATATAGTTTTTAAATCATGGTAAATTCATTATTCATAATTTTTATGAAATTCAAGTTAGGGTAAAATTTGATTAAGTGTTTAATATTAATTGAAGTGTTAATTTGTGATTAGAAAAAGCTTAACCTAGTGGAAAATGATAATTATTGTACATTACTACTTTGTTTAATTAAGGATTTTGCTTATTAGGTTTTTGCTAAAACTTAATTAGCAAGTGTTAAAAATAAGGAAATGGTTTGGATAGCTTAGTTAAGCTAATATAAGATATTTGTAATCGCTAGATTTGTGTTAGCTTTGTTCTAGTGCGAATTATTGCGATAAGTTGTTTACTAGGTTTCGGGGGTTTTCCGACGTGGTTTCTATTGGTCATTGCGAGGTTATATCTATTATATTCCTCGCATTTAATTGTGTTGTGTTGCTCGATAGGGACGATCGGAGTCTAGACTTGGTGTTTCGTAGTTTATCAACCCTAGTTAGGATTTTTGACCGATGCCGTGCGCGTTAGATGCGCTAAGTGCGCAGTGTAATTTTCAGGACGTTATCCTTGCGTTTCTTTGTCTTTTCGTCGATGTAGGATATTTAGTTTATGAGATATGTTTGTGAAATTTTAGGTTCGCAAGCGGGGACTTCGGATGCTACGACAAAGGGAAAACAGATGGTAGGCTTCACTTAGCCAGGAGCGTTGGTAAGTAAATTTAACATCTACAGGGGAATCGCCCGCATGGCGTTATGCGTCTGGGCTAGAAATGACTTGATTTGTAGCATATTCTATTTCATATTTAGAATTGCGCATACACCCTACTGCTTAATTAATTGTTGTGCTTGGACTAGTATCCTTAGGACACTGCACTATTATTGACGGCTTATGTTGCACGAGCACTGATTGAATACCACACACACCGTCAATGATTGCCATGACACGCACAACCCACTTATAGATATGATATAGTTTGGTTAGGGACATTTAGATACCGATTCATATTTCTTTATGCATATGACTTATATCATACCTGTATATCTATATGCTTGCACATATGCCATACTTACATGCTAGTTACCTGTATACTTATAGGGTATTGTACCATTAGTGATACACACATAATGACATAGCTACATGTATACTTTGCATACATACTTCACTTATACCCGGGGGTATATTACATCATTTCTGATAGGTAGATATCTATATCTTGCTATATCTTTATGTTTACGCATAAATCAGTTATAGCTACATGTTTACCTTTACTTGATGTTATTTAGAATTGGAGAAATTAGGAACAGCATGATATTTATATTAACTTGTTGCAGTTAATTAGCGACTTTTCCTTTATATACTTACATTACAGTTTTATGTTGCGTATATTTTATTCATGGATTTTCGCATTGAGATATGGATTTTTCATGATGTTTTCTGGATTTGGGGACCGTGGTAGTTTCATGAAATTATGCATTATTTGAAAAACCCGGTTTCCCTTGATATGATATTTCAGCATCCACCATGAGATTATCGGTTCTGATATATATACCCCATGCGAGGAGTCGAAGGCCGTATGAGGGTACATGGTGGGGCCCGGAGGTACCCGGGACAAGACGATTGATGGACCTTGCCGATTGAGCCTGGCAGGGGAACCATACACTCCGGTGACATTACCAATGATTCGGCGGTTATCGTGGGAATACCGATGGGAGTCGTGCGTATGGATACGTCGAGAGGCGAGGGTCAGAGCTAGGCACTCGAGCTTTCGGTATAGCGTATGATACGTACCTATCAGGATGTCAGTCGTGGTGACAGCACCTGATAGATCAGCATTTCTGTGTCGATACTTGACACATTGTTTTCATGATATTTTACTCCTAAGTATATAACAGTGGAATGGGACGCTGTTAAATATGCATATATATATATATATATTAGTGGAATGGGACGCTAATATATATGTATACATATAAATTCATATACATCATCATATTTATTCCTGTAGATTTACTTAGGATATTAGAGATTTACTTGATATTAGATTTGGAATATAGGAGATTTATTCGATGTTGTACATTCAGGATTTGTGAGACTTATATATAATATGAGAGCCAATTTGGGGGCTCATTTGAGGAAATTATGATTTGGATTGTCTTGATGGACTTTGGTCCTACCACGATGTCAGGATTCCGTGGAAATGACATGTTTCATTCCATATTCCACATTTATTGTTTATACACTGCTTCATGTATAAGTTGTACCTGATAGAGTACTTTTCATGACTGTTGCATTTACATACCTTTATTTATATACATTACTTCATGTGTTAGTTGTACCTGCTAGAGTACCTTTCATGACTGTTGCATATATACATTTTCATATCATTATTGCATGATTATTGCATACCGATTGTCATATTATTATTGCTTCATGTATTAGTTGTACTTGCTAGTGTACCTTTCATAATTATTGCATTCATATGACCTTTTATTGCTATTAATTGCATATGTTAGATTCACGCTGTACGTGCATACTTACGATTACATGCATATGTTATTTACTATTCACGAATTGGCAACTCACCCCTGTTGTGCCACAGTTTGTTTTGCAGGTTGTTCCCCAGAGTAGTCGAGGCAGGCTATTCATCTATTTTATCATCTTTTGCTGCGGATACCGCATCAGCTCACAGTGTGCAGTTTGCTTAGGTGGGTTTTGTGGTTATTCGTTGTTTCATTGTATATTCGTTGTATCCATGTACTCTCCATCTACCATTATCTTGTATGACTTAGAGACTTGATGTGAGGACGATATTGTATATTTTGGTGACTTGGATGTCTTTTATGCAGTTTTACTTATATCGTCTTTTATTTCTTCGCTACGGCGTCGTATATCTGTTGTGGTGGTTGTTTTCTGCCGTTGGGCGTGGATTTGCTCCCGTTGGGGATGCTTTACTTTATATTTATGTTGTACCCATTTTTGGGGTTGGTTTTTACAAAGGAAGTGCTGCCGAAAATTTTAAGAAAGTAAATTGGACTTAAAGAATTTATACTTGAGATTTTCAAAAGTTTAAACAGTGTTTCTTATCTTTTCTTGTCTTTTAGTGGTTTAGATTTCTGGGTTTTGGCTTTCTTTTACTGCGTTACGCCTGTAGACGTTGCGTAGTATTAAGGCCGTCACGTGCCAATTTCGGGTCGTGACACCTAGTGAGCAAGCTACATCCGGTCTGGTACATAACACCACATACATGATTGACCCGGCTGCGAAGCATAGGGTATCTTTTGCATGCGAGCCCTCTCCAAATCAGTCTTGAAAGACATCTTTTTAGAAAGATTGATTCCTGAACAAGCGGATACATTACCACGCTTAAAATCTTCCATACTAAACCATTTTAGTATGGTGTCAATATACCTGGATTGAAACAAACCCAACATCCGCTTAGATCTATCTCTATAGATTATCCTCAGGATGTAGGACGCATCACCTAGATCTTTCATGGAGAACTTGTGTGATAAGAAGAGTTTAACCGAGTGTAGCATAATAACATTTCCTATCAAAAGTATGTCATCCACGTACAATACGAGAAACACAACCTTACTCTCTACAACCTTCTTATATATACATGGTTCATCTACATTTTTTATGGAGTCAAACTCTTTGATAGCTTCATCAAAACAGATGTTCCAGCTCCGCGATGCCTGCTTTAATCCGTAAATTGATTTAACCGCACACGATTCCCGTTGCTTCCACTATCTACGAATCCCTCTGGCTGTGTCATGTACACGCTCTTTTCTAAATCATCATTTAGAAAAACGGTCTTGACGTCCATTTGCCAGATTTCATAGTCATGGTATGCGGCAATGGCAAGTAGGATCCTGATGAACTTAAGCATAGTCACTGGAGAAAAGGTTTCATCATAGTCGACACCTGGTCGTTGACGAAAACCTTTTGCTACAAGTCAAGCTTCAAAGGTTTCAACCTTTCCATCTACACAAATTTTCTTCTTAAAGATTCACTTGCTCCCAATGGATTTTACCCCTTCAGGAGAAACTTCCAAACTCCATACTTTGTTGTTGTGCATGGATTCCATCTCGGATTGCATAGCATCCAGCCATTTCACAGAGTCCACTTATGATGGCCTGCTCGAAACTAGTTGGGTCATCATCTTCCATGATGCTATCCTCACTCCCACCGTCTATGAGAAAACCGTAGTATCTCTCAGATGGATGAGGAACCCTACTAGATCTGCGGAATGGCTGAGCTTTGTCGGGGACTATTGAATCCTCTGGTTCTACCAAATTGTCAGTTATAATTTGTGTAGCTGGAACTTCTTCCAGTTCTACCTCATTACCAATAATTTCTTTCACAAGAAATTCCTTTTCTAAAAAGATGGCATGTTGAGAAACAAACACTTTCTGTTCCTCGGTATGGTAGAAAAAATATCCATATGAATCCTTTGGATATCTCACAAACTTGCACAAAACAGACCTTGCCTCGAGCTTGTCCGGATTTTGCTTTTAACATAGGCCGGACAACCCTATATCTTAACTCGTTTAAGAGATGATCTCTTCCTATTCCATATCTCGTATGTAGTAGTAGGCACGGATTTGGTCAGAACTCTATTCAATAGGTATGCAATTGTCTCAAGTGCATAACCCCAAAAAGAAATAGGCAACTCAGCATTACTCATCATAGAGCGTACCATATCTAATAGGGTGCGATTTCTCCGTTCCGATACACCGTTGTGCTATGGTGTATACGGAGAAGTAAGCTGAGAGAGAATCTCATTCTGATTTAAATAGTCTCGGAATTCCGTGCTTAAGTATTCTCCTTCCCGATCAGATCAAAGGATTTTAATATTTTTACCCGTTTGGTTTTCTATTTCGTACTTATATTCCTTGAATTTCTCAAAAGATTTAGATTTGTGTTTCATCAGGAACACATGTCTGTATCTTGAGAGATCATCGGTGAATGTAATGAAGTACGAAGAACCATTCCTGGCATGTGTAGACATAGGACCGTGTACATCACTATGTATCAGTCCCAAGAGTTCAGTAGCTCTTTCTCCGTGTCGAGTAAACGGAGTTTCGATCATTTTACTTTTGAGACATGACTCGCAAGTGTCATTGGATGTAAATTCGAACTTATTCAAATATCCATCTTTATGCAACTTAGCTAGTCTTGTCGTATTGATATGATCTAGTCTACAGTTCCATAAGAAGGCTTCGATCATTTCTGAACTTTTCCTCTTATGTATGTTCTATACGTTTAGAACTGTAGTTTAATTTAGAACGTATACACCATTACTAAACGTACCAAACCCAATCAACACTTGATTTAGTTAATATAGATTATCCTCAGGATGTAGGAGACATCACCTAGATCTTTCATGGAGAACTTGTGTGATAAGAAGAGCTTGACCGAGTGTAGCATAATAACATTTCCTATCAAAAGTATGTCATCCACGTACAATACAAGAAACACAACCTTACTCTCTACAACCTTCTTATATATACATGGTTCATCTACATTTTTTATGAAGTCAAACTCTTTGATAGCTTCATCAAAACAGATGTTCCAGCTCCGCGATGCCTGCTTTAATCCGTAAATTGATTTAACCAGCTTGCACACGATTCCCGTTGCTTCCACTATCTACGAATCCCTCTGGCTGTGTCATGTACACGCTCTTTTCTAAATCATCATTTAGAAAAACGGTCTTGACGTCCATTTGCCAGATTTCATAGTCATGGTATGCGGCAATGGCAAGTAGGATCCTGATGAACTTAAGCATAGTCACTGGAGAAAAGGTTTCATCATAGTCGACACCTGGTCGTTGACGAAAACCTTTTGCTACAAGTCTAGCTTCGAAGGTTTCAACCTTTCCATCTACACAAATTTTCTTCTTAAAGATTCACTTGCTCCCAATGGGTTTTACCCCTTCAGGAGTAACTTCCAAAGTCCATACTTTATTGTTGTGCATGGATTCCATCTCGGATTGCATAGCATCCAGCCATTTCACAGAGTCCACTTATGATGGCCTGCTCGAAACTAGTTGGATCATCATCTTCCATGATGTTATCCTCACTCCCACCGTCTATGAGAAAACCGTAGTATCTCTCAGATGGATGAGGAACCCTACTAGATCTGCGGAATGGCTGAGCTTTGTCGGGGACTATTGAATCCTCTGGTTCTACCAAATTGTCAGTTATAATTTGTGTAGCTGGAACTTCTTCCAGTTCTACCTCATTACCAATAATTTCTTTCACAAGAAATTCCTTTTCTAAAAAGATGGCATGTTGAGAAACAAACACTTTCTGTTCCTCGGTATGGTAGAAAAAATATCCATATGAATCCTTTGGATATCTCACAAACTTGCACAAAACAGACCTTGCCTCGAGCTTGTCCGGATTTTGCTTTTAACATAGGCCGGACATCCCTATATCTTAACTCGTTTAAGAGATGGTCTCTTCCTATTCCATATCTCGTATGTAGTAGTAGGCACGGATTTGGTCAGAACTCTATTCAATAGGTATGCAATTGTCTCAAGTGCATAACCCCAAAAAGAAATAAGCAACTCAGCATTACTCATCATAGAGCGTACCATATCTAATAGGGTGCGATTTCTCCGTTCCGATACACCGTTGTGCTATGGTGTATACGGAGGAGTAAACTGAGAGAGAATCTCATTCTGTTTTAAATAGTCTCGGAATTCCGTGCTTAAGTATTCTCCTTCCCGATCAGATCAAAGGATTTTAATACTTTTACCCGTTTGGTTTTCTATTTCGTACTTATATTCCTTGAATTTCTCAAAAGATTCAGATTTGTGTTTCATCAGGAACACATGTCTGTATCTTGAGAGATCATCGGTGAATGTAATGAAGTACGAAGAACCATTCCTGGCATGTGTAGACATAGGACCGTGTACATCACTATGTATCAGTCCCAAGAGTTCAGTAGCTCTTTCTCCGTGTCGAGTAAACGGAGTTTCGGTCATTTTACTTTTGAGACATGACTCGCAAGTGTCATTGGATGTAAATTCGAACTTATTCAAATATCCATCTTTATGCAACTTAGCTAGTCTTGTCGTATTGATATGATTAGTCTACAGTTCCATAAGAAGGCTTCGATCATTTCTGAACTTTTCCTCTTATGTATGTTCTATACGTTTAGAACTGTAGTTTAATTTAGAACGTATATACCATTACTAAACGTACCAAACACAATCAACACTTGATTTAGGAAAATGTTCATAACTTTATCCTCCAATACAAAATTATATCCTTCTTTATGCAACAAAGAAACTGATATAATATTGCACATCATGTTTGGTAATAACAGTCATTCAGAATTATTGTATTACCATTTGGTAATACCAGGTGATATTCGCCAACTGCTTTGACTGCAACAATTGCTCCATTCCCTACTTTTAGAGACATCATCATTTCCCAGTTCTGTACCTCTTTTTATCCCATGTAACAAATTACATACGTGGGATGCTGATCCGGTATCCAATACCCAAGACGTAGAGCAAACCGAGAAACAGTTCTCGGTAATGAATACAACCGAAAAAGATGCATCAGCATGCTCCTTCGTTCGGGTGGTTTGGGAATCCGGATAGTTCCCTATTCCTTGCTCATACTTATGACAATCATAAGGAAAAGCGGAACCAACGTCCCCCGGCTCAGTAATAATAAGCGGATTCGGTCAACACATCCATATTATTATCTTGATTAAGGCGTGTCATGGTCGCTACCAGGAGAGAGAAGGAAACGCTTTAGCGTGCGCTCTTTGCAAATTAGATTGGTTATTATTTTATCCAATCAAGATGGCTCCCACTGTTTTTATCAAATGTTCCTTCAAACCATAAAAGGTAAGATTAGCCGGGATTAATTACATCCTACAAGTTCACTAATCGGTCAGCCGGCAGGTATTGGTATTCCGAGGGAGTCCCCATGCTTTCGCATGAAACTAATTAAATAACCTCATTTCTGCAGGGGCATAACCCCGTTAACACCTTTCTTAGACACCCACTGGATCAGCTAATTGTAAAGTGGAAAACTCTCCCAGAGGTAACTCTTACTCGCAGTGGGTATCGGGATCCAACTATCTCATAGAAGGTATGCAATCTCATTGCAAATTTCAACACTTGAAATTCCCAATATCTGTTTTTACCCCTAGCAACTTATGACCTTAACAAGGTCAACAAATCATAAGTGCTAGTCAAGTTCAACCCGTCATTTCATGATTGAATTAAACCCACCCGTACGACCCTTAACAAGGTCAACAAAGCCGTACAACTACCATAATCCAATCGCATCACATGCGGCAGATAAGCACTAATCAGCTACTGCACACTACGCCTTGACAAGGTTAACAAACGCAGCACGAATACTAAATAGCACTTATCTGAAATGACGGAAGGCTACGACTGGGTTTGAAGAAAACCTTTAACGTAATGAACTTGATATCGTTGTAGAATCTAGTGGTTTGAAAAGGAGTGTTTTTTTTAGATTTTACTAGTTTTGCTAAAGAGGTCACTCCCGGTGAAGGGATCTCGGCTCATTCCTCATCGAATGAGGTGCTGGATATCCATCGAGGAATACCACCATGCAAAGAAAGAACTAGAGAATTTATTAAAAACAAAACCGACTGTGTTGTAGCATTTGCTAGTTTTGCTAAAGAGGTCGCTCCCGGTGAAGGGACCTCGGCTCTTTCCTCATCGAATGAGGTGCAAGACATTCATCAAGGAATACTAATATGCAAAGCAAGAACTAGAGCTACCTTTTTAAAATTTCGATTCTACATCTTTAGGTTTCTTTTCTTTCCCATTAATCTCATTAATGAAGTCCCATCATTTATGTTTCCCTAAACATCACAGAAAAGAAACGAAAATAGAACGTACGCTTTATGTCATCCGCATTCTCCACGGGACCCCGTCATGCACCGTTAGGTTACTTAACTAACGGCAGAGCGAGGACTGGACTAGCGCGGGTGCAAAACATAAACATTTATTATATATCATATATATAATATAGCAATCGTCTCACGCAGCTATATGATCACATCACAGAACCAAGCAGCAGAAATCAACATATGAAATATTGGATATATTAGGAGGTCCGTGTTTTAAATTAAGCCAATAATGAAAAACATGGATTCCACGGTCGTGATGAATAGCCAAACCCGCATCCCTAGACCCCCTACGAGAGCGGTAAGCAACCCTGCCAATTCTAGAGTTAGGAGAGCTGATCTCGACTCTTCGAGATAGTCTTCCACTGGACTCTAGAACCCGGTTACTTATGTTCCCCGTCTTGGGTCTATCCTAATGCGGAAAAGTAAATAATATACATCAATGGTGACATCATCCTCAACCCGAAAGTGTCCCAATAAGAGAATATTACATACAAATTTTATATGAATGAAAATTAAAAAAAAACTCTCATCTCACGCAAAAAACCCCGGCTATTCAATCACGACGATCCAATATAACATATCACAGCAACACATAACATCACATGTCATCAATGTAAGTAAATATGCGTATCCCAAATTCCGTTGACATATAACAACGAGATCGGGGATACACAACATATTACACTTACGGTCACAGAAAAGAAATGAAAAACTACAATATTTAGAATCCGCAAATACTTTAGACATCATAAACCCGGAATATCTCATATGCCGAATTTCATGCCTAACATATAAACCCTGTATTTTAGTCTCAAACCAAAAACTCTTTTCAGTAAGCAGTCGGATAATTCAACAAGATTCCCGACTAAGTGATTGCGTACAATAAGCGATTGCGACGGAGTTTTGATCCGAATCGAAACTCCGTGGCAATCGATCAACTGCGACTAAAACGCTAGATTTATAAAACACTAACTAGTTTTCACAAAATTAATTATTGTGGATTCCAAATATTGTATCACGTATCGTCATAATCTATACGACACTATACATTTCGATCGATTCCTCAAACACCTACAAATCACAGAGACTTCAACAACTTGAGTCTCATTAAAAAACATCCAGAAACTGCCAAATACAACAATAGAGCAGCACAAGAAAAACTAACTCAAAACACCCCAAACTTGCGGCGGAACCGCAGCCAAACTAGGGTTTAGGCCGCGGCTCCGCGGCGCTTTGAGAGAATTAGGGCTTCGAATTTCTTGGCGCTCCATTAAAAGCCCTGCACGATTTTCTGTATATTTTTAATCACGAAAATTTCAACTTCTGAAAAATTGACAGAAACTTGAGAAAATCCGGTTTCGAAAATTCGATCGAACACTTTAACATCGTAAAGACCTTTCCTAACTTTCTAGCTTGGCTTTGATACCATGAAAGTCTACCCTAGCACCACCCTGAGGTCAAAACTGACATCAAGCATGCAGCTTTAAAATTTTAAGGGTGCTAAGCTAGACTATCCAAAGATCTAACTAGACTATTAGGGTTTCTACGATGATATCACAAGATTTAGACTAACGGAAGAATGCTACAACCTTTGTAGACCGTGTCCTTCTCTTCAAAAGCTCCGTGTAGTAGTCCGCGCGACTCCACTAAGCTCCACTTGAAGTTGGATCGAGCTTCCTATGTGACCTTCGTTCCGAAGATGATCCACCCGAAGCTCCGCAAATCCAAGCTACCACTTCACTAAACTCTTTAGTGAAGGAAACACACTACATTTAATTGCTAATCAAGTGTAGGATGGTGAAATAAGGATTTTTGTTTGCTCAATAGGATTCTCACAAGCTCAAGATTTCACAACTCATGTGAGGGATTGAGCTTGGAAGAGGTGAGGAAGAGGATGAAGAGAGCTAGAGAGCAAGAGCTCCTGTAAGAAAAAGAACAAGTGTAGAATGCAAGTCAAGAATGGCTTGATCAAAAAATGAACTCTATTATTGAAGCATGGAATTCATTTCAATAAAAAAATGAACCATATTTCAATAGTAAAGCCAAACCATGCTTCACCCATTCCTTTTAAAAGTCTCTCTATTTTCCACCTCATTTTCTATTTTCTCAAAATAGAAAATCAGCCATGCTTCATATATATATATATATATATATATATATATATATATATATATATATATAAAAGCAAATAATTAGTGAGCAATAATATTAATTAATATATAATTATATCAAATATAAATATATATATATATATATCATATTATTAAATCAACACTTGATTTAATAATCCTGTTATATCATATATAACCGACTAATATCATTTATCTGTATATCACATTATCAAATCAACACTTAATTCAATAATCCGGTTATATCACATATAACCTAACGGATATCAAATAACCGCCAGATTAGAATACGGTATCACATACTCGTATTCAAGCAGGCCCCCGCACATATCAGCATATGTGACCTACTTCGTTTCGCTTGATCTAGGAAACTTCTGTGTGAGACTCTAAAGACTCGTCAATACGCCAGCAGTAGATAATGATCATATCAGTTACCCACAAGCCGTCGGCGGTACTAGCTGGACGTAACGGCTACCCGGGTATTGAGCGATATGAAGATCAACAAGCAAGCTTGTCCATACTCTCCATGAAGCCTATAAGTAACACTACCATACAGTCCGGTCTTTTTGTCTGATATGTCGCATATCGAGTCTAGGGATGGTAAACATCAGACCCCAGTAACTTGATAAGTCATGCCGATGTTTGGTCTATAACGGTTCGAGAAACTACCGATAACTCTTATCAATAAATCTCAGCAGCAGCCCTGGCCAGGGACTTCCAGTTATAGCTAATTGAGCATAGCGCAACATCAACCCCCAATACCGGGAGAGACGAAACCTCTCCTATCGCTTATTGCCTCCATATGACTCGGGACTGTACCCAAAATCCACCTGTTTCCACAACTCCTTTGAGCCGTAGTAGCGAGGAAATCAAAGCACAGTGGGAACCACACAAGACTCTATGACGATTTCGGGTCTATAAACTAACATGAACCAGTGTCACCAGAGAACTGCTATCTGACGATAGGTATAGTACCAACTAGAAGTTCTTGACGGGTCCTGTTCAGTATACACATTCTCTAATGAGCACCTGTGTACAATCTTTTATGTCAAACATCAATGGTTATGGGATCAATCATCGCCCCATACAGGGTCAAGAAACGTACACACTAGTCTACTCTGGAATATCGATGCGCTGTCTCAATACTCTCTCGACTAGGAATAATTAAAGGATGTGCTTATGGACTACACAAGTCCCAGTAGTATGATCCGCATCATAGTCCCGGTAGTCAAGCAAACATCCTAAGGGCTTTATTTACATATATCAGAGAGACAATATAATAATACTAGTGTACATGTTAAGATAAAGAGCAACCAGATAGCATACTATCATGTCGAGCAAGAAAATCATATATATATATATATATATATATATATATATATATATATATGTCCAAGCATCCACTATATCATACAATAATGTCCTCTAGGGCATACATATTCCTAACAGATACTATTCGGATAAATATAAAAAGTCATGATTCATAACTACAACTAATAAAATATTTCACTATGTTAACCAATATTTTTTTATTCAAACAATCACATCAAGTCCACAAGTCTTAATAATTTTAAATTAGAGCTTTTTCATGAAACATCAAATCCACTGGCCATCCAAAAATCTAGCTATAAGCCTATAGCTAAAAGTAATTAGTAGTTGGATAGTGGATATCATTCATTCGGATATCCGGATCCGAATCCAAATATTTTTGTAGTATTCGGAATTGAATCCGAATCCGACCTGGCTACAAATTTCCTATCCCGGTCCGGATCCACCGAGATATGGATTTTCAATATCTATATCCGCAAGTTGTCGGATTCGAAAACAGATCCGGATCGGATTATCTGCGTCCGTTTACATCCTATGAGGGAGAAGATACTTTCCATAGATGTTATGCCACAATCTAGAATGAATAGTGATAACCCGTAAGGAAATAAATACAGTTAATTCATCGGAAAATATATCGCGCGAATCTGAAGATAAACTTTGAACAGACTAAACACATATTAGCTTAAATTATTGGGACGGAGGATTAATTTTTCGCAAGGGGATAAATGCAAATTTTCTTAAACTAGAAGGTTGGAGTCAAATTTTCCTTGCATGAGGACAAAAAAAGGCTTGAAGAGGGAATATTCCCTCATATAGCCTTTATATATAATAATATATAGAAGATAGATAGATGGGCAAAAGTGTGTTTGGTAACTAACCTTTTTGAAATACATTGGAGCCTGCTTTGAAACAGTAGATGGTATGGGGATGCAATCGATTAAGCAATGTCTGCGTTGCCTTGACAAATCTATGACAGTTTCAAGAAAAAGAACGTCTCTATCTTGTGCTGCAAACATCCTCAAGAGACACTTCTTAAAATTCCGCAATTCCTCCAAAACATTCTTATCCGCGGTTCTGGTAGAAGAATCATGCTGCATCAGGGAATTTTTTTTATATAAATGATATTAGATATTCGTATAAATAGTGTGTTTCGATGCCTAATCAAATCCATAGTGTTGTGCAAATTGAGAAGGGGAATAAAAATTGACTTAAATTTCAGTAGCACGCCAGCAGAAGCGGATGATCAGAGAAGTTAGAGAATCAAACAGAATTAGACCTGTAATCTTCCAGGCCAAAGAAATATTCTTGATTTGTTGATATTTCAAAGAAAAATAGGCATCTCGTAAATAAGGCTAAATTACTCCAAACTACCCTTAATTATGAGTATTTTTCACTATACTCCCCTAAATTTCTTTTATGACAGTAAACCCCCTTTAAATTTGGAGGCCACTATAGTCTGGGCCTGTAGGACCCTGCAGACCCCGTTTCCTCTTTTTTTATACCTAAAATGCCCTGCACACATCATATTAAGGGAGCTTATCGTGTGATAAAGAAAACTTTAAGGAAGTTCCGCAAAAGATGCTCATAGTTAAGTGTAGTTAGTGTAATTTAGCCTATAAATAATTGGCGAGTCCAAAACAACTTGATAGCCTCAGGTTTTAGTTCATCAATCCTTCTGTATCTACAATATATACTATGATGTTTATACAAGGGATTTCCAAACATTTCCCCAATAAAAGGCAAAATAAAAGCCATAGCATATGAAAAATTGCAACGGAGAACATTTGCAAACAAACAAACAAGAAACATTGCAATCTTCAAAACAAGAACATGAACATGTTACCATAAAAGAAAGAAAACACCAGTCTTTTGAAATGAAGATTGGAATGTTACCGAAACACCAAAGTAGAATTGAGCTTTACCTGCATTGGCAAAATGCAGCAATGGCCTTGCACAACAGGCTGCCATTGAGGGAGCATCATGTACGTGAAATTCCCGATGGAGACAACAAGATGTTTCGGTCTGGATGGATTTTCAAAACAAAATTGGCAGCGCTCTTGTTGAGTAAGGATATGTTTAGGGATATTTCGCTTCTCTTCATGCATTCCCTCCTTTTTACGGTTACGTTTTTTACTAGGAGCATCGCCATCATAATCATACTCATCATCGGCCCTACCAGACATACTATACTTTTTGTTCTGGATTATTGTCTTGGCGAGATATAAATCAGCATCCTCTTCCTTTTTCTTTCGTTCAGAAGAAATCTGCTTCTCAAAATGCCTACAGTTGAGAGAGCGACAAAAAAGAAGAATATATGAATATTTGTTTCCAAAACAAGTATTAAGTTATACAAGACATGCTTTGGAAAAACAAAATAAAAAATGGGCAATGCAAACATGGTTGAAGGAATTTTATACGTAATGTAAACATGATTTGTTTTGGGCGTAGATGGGCATGTCTAGTTCCATTGATCAAGCTCCCCTCCGCTATTAGTGTAATTTATTCAATGAAACCGTAGATGGGCATGTATTTTATCCCTAAAATGTATACAAACACAAGAGACACGTATCTGGTGGGTAGTTTGTGTTGTGGGAGTTGTGGGTACATAAATTTTTAAAAGGCTGCATTGACGCAAGAGTGTCCATCAAGAGAGGAGATCAAGCTGAAATAACATCCTTGAATTAATAACATCAAATGAGAACTACACTGATAAAACCATCAATTATAATCAAGTAAAGGATCATGCTCCAGGTGACATGAAGTGTCATGTCTAACACACAAAGTACGGTATCAATGTAGGGAGGACTATAAAAAATGAAAGAGGCAAGAGGCATCAACTTAGGTTTCATATTTCAAAATAATTGACTATGTACAAAATTTGGCTAAATTAATCTGATCTGAAAGCATGAGAACATAATTCAATACTTTCACTTTAAATTGGTTCTCTAAAATAATTGAGGATACGTATAACTCGATAAAGATTGTTTATTTTTGTTATATGTGATGGAAATAGGCAATTTAAATTCTCAAAGCTACAAAAGAGATCTAATTAGCACAAACCATGGATATGGAGAAAATAGTTAATTATAAATATGGATTAAGCGAAATATCACCACAATACATTTTTGCAAGTTTGTATTGGGAATATGGATGAGGATTGCTAATTCGTAAAATGGATTACATTGACTTTCAGCAAGGAAGTCAGTACACTAATACTAAGTAATACATTTGAAAGGGAGGAACAACAAAAACTAGGTTCCGCTAACACGGCCCTACTTGTCTACATTTAAGCATTATATTATTAAAGGACAGGTACGAAAACTAGTCAGAAGCATACTTGCTTGTGATGTGGTGACCTTCTTGTCTGGCCATTTTGGTGTCAGGCTTATCATTCATGATCTCCATTTCTTTCTGCAAAAGAGATGAAATACAATAAATATTATATCTTGTCTACTTTAATACAACTAGAACATTAAGCTACATTGCTCTAAACCTCTAATGAGGTAAAAGCCACTGCTAATAAACCATTGAGACAAGCAATTAATTGTACTGTACATTCTACAGAATTACTGACAGCAGCAAATAAAAAAGAAAATCGTATACATGCTTCAAGAAAAAATTAATCACCCACCGAAAGTTGTTCAGCTTCTTCATGTCTTCCTTTCATTCTAAGCTGCAACACCTTTGCTGCTAGCTGATTTGCAGTCAACCCCCGAGTATTAGCCGAACGCGCCTCATTAGAGGTTTGAACTCTCGAAGACCCTATATCATTTTCCCGGAGATCACTCTTCTCTTTGTTAAAGTGAGAGCTATTGCTAGCAACAGCATCCGTGTCCTTTTTCCGAAGACGTGTTATGCTCTCCATAAAACTTCCATCATCAGCAAACTTATTTATGCCAGCTATTGCTTCTGAGATGAGTGAGCTATTCTCTTGAGAAATTTTTCGTGTATTGTTTCTCCAATTCAATGTATCTTGTCTAGGCTTCCTCATTTCAAGATGCCGAGAAAAAACATCCCCTAAATAATCACGAGGGGCATGTGCTTCTTTAGAAGCTCCCATCACTTCACCACCTACAGCAGCGTCATTGGAATTTTCTGAATTTCCTTTCTTTCTATCCTTTATAGCATGTAAATGGGCATGAGTAGGAGCAGCCTTTCGAGCTGAGACTGAAGAAGCCAGCTGGCCTAAAGAGCCCCATCGTTCTTCAACTACCTGTAAGAAAATTATTACAGCAAGTTATGTTAACCGTCTATGTTAGCAATGATTTATATTGCTAGCCCACATCCCAATTGTTTGAGCTTTTGGTTTTGGATAAAGTAGTTCTGACATGGTATTGAGCACCCGATTTCCAAGAGACCCCGAGTTCAGATCCCTTCAAGTTCATTTAAAAATATACTTATACACCTCCATTTATTCTGTCTTCACAAGAAAATATTTTCATTGAGACCTTCTCACCTACCCCCAATGCCCGTGAGAGAGGAATGTTAATTGTTGCGTTAATTATTGCGTTAGCTTCAGGTTGAGCTTTTAGATAAAGGGTTCTTGAAAAAGGTTAGTCACATGTGAATTAATCGGGCAGTACCTCATCTAGTTTGCGACCTTCACGAGCTGCTTGTTCTTTTGCACGTTTCAAAGCTTTTAACCGCCAACTTGCACCACCGTCGCCCACTACTGAAGAAGAAACTAATTGAATAGTACCAGATACTGAGGTGGAGGCATCTTCCGGGTACCCACTTCCATTGTCTTTGAAGTACGGATTTAGCTCTCTTGAATTTCTCTCTTTTATCTATCAAGACAAAGAGAAATTGATATTGTACGCATAAGAAAGAAAACAATATCAAGTAGAATATATACAAATTTAGACTTAATTTTGCACATGCGTTCTCTAAATGGAATGCTTTTCGTTCCGCACATGTAAATTCATCAGCTAGCAAACAAAAATGGTGGATTTGCGCATCTATTTTAGAACATCTAATGCATCCTGCGATGGCCTATTGCTGAGCCCTGCAGGTCCGCTTGCGTGTCCATGACCTCACATCAAAGATTCAAATATAAATGATTAACTAAGCCACACAATCATGATCTAATGAGAAGCCCCTTATCTTGCCTAGGTAAGGAGATTGCACGTTGCCACCATGAAGAAAATTGAGGATTTGTTGTTTATATATACAGATTACTGTAGAAATTAGTTATAGTCCACTAGAGCTTTCTCAACTAGAGTTTTGCCTCTGAGATCAATATCAAATATGACTCTTTCTGAACTAGAACTTCTTGCCTTGACCAATTCTCTTGTATAACCTCCTCGGTTTTGAGTAGTGACTTATAGCCGATCCTTATTTTATAGAAAATGGCTTCGTAGGCGATGATGGTAACGGTTTAAATTAGAATAGACTCTGCTTGTATGGGAAAAAAAATTTGAACATCGGTCATGTGCACCACACATGTTAAATTCTAAGGCCCATATTGACAAACATGGAACCCAAAGATAAGTCTCATCCAAATTTGAGAATTTGATGTTGTCTTCATAGATTTCTATAATGGTTATTGTTTTAGAGATGAGATAAAAAGTAAAAAGTCATTACAAAGATAGATAACTAGACATGTCTTCACTTGTACAGCAAGATGAACGTTTCCAGTTTGCATTAAGGATTTGAAAAGGGCATTTGAAATATCATACTATTGTTTGATATATCATCTAAATGCAACATATAAATTGAGAGCGACTTGAGAGTAACTAAGTATATAACCAATATAACATATTCCCATCAAAATCTTTAGTTGTGAAAATGACGCAAAGTTAAGAATCTCACTACTTTCATAGCGTGCAGAAAAAATGAATATCAAATGAAGCATATGGATTAACTATACCTAATGAACCAATGATAGGCAAATTGAAAAGTTCTCACCTCTTCAACTTGAGGCTCCTCCTGCTCACTGTGGTTTTTCACGGAACTGTTATCCAATGTTCGTCCTGATTGAAGCATCCACTCCAACCCCATCTCCTTCCTCGCTAGCTCCTTCTCACTTGGGGGCAGGATGTCATCATCAACTACAGAGAGAAAGAAAGAAGAACTCTACAACATAAGACAAAAACTCAACAAAAATACAGTCCTTTACCCAACTCAAGCATTTAATGGAGAGAGAAACGAGAAAAACTTTTAACATCACCATTGACGTTGTTCATTCAATAGATAGTAAAAAATCTAAAATTTTCAGATATATCAAAATTTTGTTTTGAAGTAACATGTTTTCAATCTTCTGGGAAAGGATTTGAGTTCCTGTGTCAACATTTACTATATCGAAAGCAATTATACATTATAACCCACAAATGGGAGGTACACTTTTGAAGGTGACCTACTCCAAGTTCATGCTTAAGAAAACAAATCTGAATAACCCAAAAAAAAAATTTGTTCTTTGAAATATTAGAATACCAAAAATTAGCGCTCATACTCGCATCCCTCTTAGTTCCTAAAGAAAAAAAAACCAAATTTGTTTTTCTTGAACGAAACAAATATGAAATTTCCAATCACCCAAATTCCCTTATTTTAACAAAAAAAAAAAGCGCAATAGAACAAAGATGAAAACACATCAGAATTCCTACAAATTGGAATATCTGAATTCCCTAAAAAAATCAAAATTATAACATGAAAGAGATTTTTTACCTGAAAAATTCTTTCTGCTCTTCTTCTTTCCTCCCCTTGTCTTCTCATAATCTTCAGAGCCACTAGAATAATCATCATCATCATCAAAATCTCTCTCCTTTCTTCTCCCCTTTCTCTTTCTCTCTGATCTTTCATCTCCACTAGAATCGTCTGAACCTGAGACATCATCATCAGAGCCTGAGCTGTACTCTCTCCTTCTCTTGCTCCTCTTCTCTTTCTTCTTCTTCCTCCTCTCTCTCTTCTTCTTCTTCGTCGTCGAGTTCTCCATATCTTCATCGGAATCATGCTTCACAAATCATTTAAACAAAAAATAAATATTTAAAATGCTTGAAAAATCTACAAATTGATCCAAGGTTGCAAATTTGATGATGAAGAAAGATTGCTTACTGTATCCAGCTGATCCCTCGGAATAATTTTCACTCCAGATAGCATTTTTCCGTCGATTCTAAGAAAATAAAATATCAAACAATTTCTTCAATCGCAATGAGATTTTTGCTTCGATCGAAAACCTAGAATTTAGAAGATAGCAGAGACCTAAAATTAGATTTCTTTCTCAAACTCGGACAAGGATTAAAATTGAAGTGGACACGGGTAGAGGATGCGGATCACAATTGACCCGGTTGCCGAGTGGATTCGGGTGCATTATACCGCATTAGACTTGACCCGAATGTGGAGTGGATTCAAGTACATAACTAATAATTTAAAGAATTTTCAGATTACCAAAAAATTGATTGTCCCCCTCATATTAATTTGATAAAGTTTCCGTCTCCCAAATCTTGTTGTTTTATCCTGTTTAGATTTGTTATGAATGAGTTGAAAATGAAAGTAGTCCTGAAAGAGGTGAATAGGACTAACCTACTGATATGCTCAAATTAAAAAATCGACACTTGCAAATAGAAATCACAATTGTAAATTTAGACAAAATAGAAATATAGCTAAACAATACTACAATTGTGAAATAAGAACATATAACAAGTAAGAACAATATCAAGACATATAACAAGCAAGAACAATATCAAGTATAGCAATGAGCATAAATAGAAAGTAATAAATCTAGCATGCAATTTCTAACCTAATAAGCAAAAGAGAAAGGAAATTGCAAACGCAAACACGCAAAGTTTATAGTGGTTCGGCGTCTCGATAACGTCTCGGTCCCTAGTCCACTTTCTTCATGCCCTCGAACCCGTTCCACTTAAACATGTCTTATCCAGAGACAAGCACGTCTCCGATGAGACTTGTTACAACCCAGAAATTTGGCACGTGACCGGCACAAGAATTACGTGAAGTCAATAGGACCCTGCCGTAATTCAAGTGAGCTGAAGCCCAGAAATCTAAACTTTTTTGCGGAAAATAGTGGAGGTACAGTTTTGAAATATCAGCATAATGAAATTCAAGCCATCCTTTTAAAATATAAGTCATATCATATAAAAATGCAGCAGTTAACTATTTTTGAAAACATTTTCGTCCTTGAAAATTCGGGCAGCATCTTCCTTATATATTTTGATCCAAAATCACATCATGCAATATATAGGCATCCCCAAGCCGGAGCTAGCTCTTCGCCAATTGGCGAAATCACAACCACGCAGTAAGCATATATACGACGCCCTACGGCGAAAATCCATCACAGAAAGAATAATAAGTAAAACCAAGACATAATCCAGCTCAAATAAGCGACAAACACCCATTCCGCTCTAAGTCTCTCAAAATACAAGTCTGTCTAAGTCTACATATAATACATTGTCCGGTTTTTTATTGATGGAGTTTTAACTAGATACAGTAGAAATAATATGTACAAAAGTGGTCACGATCCATATGTGTGTCCCACCTACCAAAGAAAAACATCCTAAAGAAAGCTGTGTGCCAGCGATACCGCTACTGATCCAAGCGGTCGAATCTGCAAGAAAACTGTGGCACAATGGAGATGAGTTGCCAACTCGTGAGTAGAAAATATCAGTAGGTACAAATCGAATGAACAACGATCCCTGGGTCCTACTGTATCATGAAGGTAACACTATGGTATCTAGGGTGATCATGTATGCACATGTGTACAACAACAATGCCGTGCCAGTAACAGTATGTAATGATAGTCATCTGAATATATATGCATGTATGCATGTGTATCAAGCAACGTGTATCCATCAATGACACATCAACATCATGAAACCTGAGTGTCCAACATCGACACTCGAAACATCATGAAACCCGTGTCCGGTATCGACATGTAAATCCTTATATCTCAGGCGCCGCATTCTCAGATCGGCACTCATATCCAGCTGATCTTACGACTCTGGTCGGTATCCTCCGGATATCTGCCGAGCCTAAACTATCACCGGTAGGTAGTGCATCCCCTACCAGGCTCATCGTCTACTCCACGATCTTCTTGTCCCGGGGTATCTTACCGGGTCCACCATGTATCCGCAGACGGTTCCTCCCCACTCCTCGAGTCGGGTATCACATAGCTCAGAATCGAGAAAACTCATGGTGGACACAAAATATCACATTACGAGAAACCGCGTTTTTAAAACAATTCATAATTTTCTTTGAAATATAATCGCGGTTCTCAAATCCAGAGATCTCATAAAAACAGCATCTCAATGCATGTAACCATAAAGTACAGTATATGCAAACATAGAACAGTACTGTAAGCATCGCAAGTATTATCATGTAAGCATGTCATGTGATAATTACTGAACAGTGATTGTACTTTACAGTTAAGAATAATACCGTGATATAGCAGTTCTACTGTGTAAGTAGCATGATAATTACCGATGATGAATGTATGAGCCGGCAAATCTGTGTAAGTGTGACATGCGCATCATCGGTAATATTGCAGGTGTACTAGTAGACAAAACCATATACAGGTAAATGCTGGGAACATAGTACGTATGTCACGGGGAATAATACAGCATAACATGAACGGTAATAAGATATGTAACTACCCCTGAATACATCAAATATAACCCATTATCCACTAACGTGTTTAGCAGCAATGATTCTCCGAATTAAGACAAATCCATAAGTCGGCGATCCAACCTCATGGTATCATATGTGATATAATCCTCGTACATCATTCTCGAGTCAAGAGTGCGGATCAATCATCCGATATCCTATTACATACAGTATAATCCATCGTACGGTGTCATCAAATCAGAATAAGGATCTATCGTCCTAATACATAACATCATCTCATATTCTCATATATATACATATCTCATGTCATATCTATATCAATCTTGTATCATATCTATATCAATCTCATATCATATCTTATCAATCTCATAACATACTTGGCATATGTATCTATATTTTCATATCACCTCACATCCTCATATCAAGCATATCCGCTCATGTTATCTTGTTTCATCATATCCTCATATCAATGTATATCATCTCGTACTTGTCTTCTTTTCAATTATATATATATATCGCTTCACATCCTCATTTCATCAAGTCATCTTATACTAAAATCCTTTGATTATATCCTTAAGTTCAAAGCATAGGTTTCTCCAAAATATATTCTATATATATCGATTCTCCATTATTATGGTTGCGGGGGTGCTATACGCCATCCACCCGACTTCCCCCATAGATATAGATCTACTCACCTGCAATATCCTTGCTTAGTCGAAGTCGATGAACTTCTTGATCTCCTTCGTCATCTTGGAAGTCCACGTGAAGGTACCTACAATCAATACACATCGTAACGATATTAAAACCAAGTCCGAAAATCGATACGGCACACGAAGTGCTCATAGGTTAGAACCTATAGCCCACGCATGCAAGAACAACCAATCTACCCTCAGCGTTGACGTACGAACGTCCAACGACCAAGTCCAAATTCAAATACTAAAACCAAGTTTTCATGAATCGGACATTCAAAATCAGCAACATGGGAAAACTGTTAGTGTATATGCCCTAGGGGCCATTATTGTATCATACTAGATTGTATATTACTTAATGGAAGCTTAGGATATTCACAGCTGTATATACAGTCTTGCTAAAAATGGTAGTATGCTACTTGGTTTGTGTCTACTTTAATATGTGCATATGTTTCTTGTAACGTATCACTTATACATATTAGTAGAGCCCATGGGATCTTTGCTTGATTACCAGCGTTGTGATGGCAGTCACACTAGTGGGGGCTGGGTAGTCTGTAAGCAACATCCTATACAGGTCCCTGGTCGTTGGATTATCGAGATAGGGCATCGATATTCCGGAGTAGACTAAGTGTGTACGCTTCTCATCCCAGTTGGGGAGATGGTCTGTCCCACAGCCATCAGTACGTCGTACTGGAGATAGTATACAGGTGCTCGTTAGGTTACGGGTACACCGGACAGGACTCGCAGGGGAACTGTTAGATGGTATTATACCCGTCGTCAGTTAACTGTTCCCAGGTGACATGAGTACAGCATAGTCCGCAGACTTGACACTGCTACTTTGCCTCAAGTGTGTCCCACTGTTCTTAGATTGCTACCCTACCACGGCTCAAAGGAGTCGTGCAAACAGGTAGCAGTTGGGTGCAGCCCCGAGCACTTAGAGGTAGTAGTGGTTAGACAGGATTCGTCTCTCCCGATATTGGGAGATGATATCGCGCTGTGTCAGAGAGCCATTACGCAAAGTCCCTGTCCAGGGCAAGCGAGATTTACTGGTAGGTTCCAGTAGTTTTCTCAGGGTGTAATGGGCTACGCTCCGACATGACTTATACAGCTATCAGGGGACTGACGCTTGCCGCCCCCTAGGCTTGATATGCGATAGTCTTAGACGAACAGACCGGACTGTACGGAGATTGTCACATCAGGCTCAGTGGGAGTTCGGATGAGTTTCCTCATCGGCCTTCTTATCGACATCTACTTGGGGACCGTTACGTACAACTAGTGCCGCTTGCGGTCTGTGGTTAAACCCACTGCCAACGTAGTGTCGAGTCTTTAGAGTCCCACACAGAGAGTTTCCCTGCTCCAGGAGAAACGATATAGAGGTCATATGGTACGACAAGGGTTCGGACGCGTACGTGTGTTTACGCACGTACGACTTTTCGGACAGTTTTTACTAGCCGGCTTTGGTTTAAGCCAGATTCTAGTATCGGGTTATTGGATTTATACAGTCTAAAGTTTTTCCGTATTTTCACGGATTGGAGGAGCGTTCTCGTAATTTTCCGGGAAGCTTCTAGAAGCATGGTGAGTTGGAGGCTAAGGTGGCATTTGCATTAATTGGATTAGTGAGTCATGTAGTGATTCATGTAATGAGTTAATAATTCATTTAATGATTTATATGACTCATATGATGAATCACTTAGGGTATTAATGAGACATGATGATAAAGCTTTATTTATTATTTACTTAATAATATTATATGTTTCATATATACTTAAATGATTTCATTCATCCAAAGTAATTCACTTTCTCACCTTCTCTCTCCTCAAGCTCTCATTCTTGAAACCCTAACCCTAACCTCTCATGTATTGAGATCAAGGGTTAGCTAGACTAATACATCCATAACCTCACTCTATATCCCCTAGGTAGCTTAGATTAGCACTTTGAGCAACCTAGTTATCTCAAGTTAGAGATAAAGCTTGGCGTAGGAGCTTTCGGGTGGATCGTCTTTGACTCGAGGAGGCCGTTGAGGTGCCGATGTTCTAAGGAGCCTACGAGGAGTGGAGGACAGCGATGAAGACCCAAAGGACATGTAACGTGAGGTATAACTTCGAATCCGATTAGTTAAACCTCTAGTAGATAGTTAGCAATGCTTTAGATACGATTCATGCGCTCAAGTCCGTGTTACAAAGCTTTGATAATCGTTTTTCATATATTCCGCCTCCCCGCTAGTTCGTGGGGTGTGTGGTATGGACTTACAGTGGTATCAGAGCCAACTAAACCATTACTAGCTTGTTAGCAACTAATTAGAAGTTCGATCGACGGAAAACACGAAAACAAAACCTTAACCCCTTAACAGTTTCTGTTAATTTTAAACATGTCATAAATTTTTTTTGACATACCTTAAAATTCACAGCAGGGTATTTTAAGAATACTGGGAAAATACAAGCCAGCAACTCGGCAAAACGGCCGCGGATCCGCGGCAATAGAGTGCTTGTGCCGCGGATCCGCCGCCGAGTCAACTCCGAGTTGACTCGGATTTGCTCTGTAATTCTTATTTTTTGGTGTTTTGGTTCTCTGTTTGTTCTGTTTATACCCAGGTTACTTCAGTGCTGCTTTGCTTTTGGGGTAGACACAGAATATGGTAATCGATCGATATTCTAAGATATTTGCTAATTGGGTTTTTATCTGTAATGTTTAACGTGTTCGTAAACCTCCCCCAACTGCTAGTATGTCGGTTGGCAGGGGGTTGCACATTTCTGAAATGTTTACTGTTTGTGTATATGAACTGTGTTGGACTGTTGTGATGATTAGTCGGGGTTTGAGATGGGTTTAATATTCATTCATTCGATATAAATGTAATATGATGTAATATTCTTTTGCGGGGCGCATCCAGGTTGCGGTTGTAGCCACTGTTGTATTATTTCTTTTCACTGTTTTTGCTCCTAGGATAGACCCAAGGCGGGGTACACAAACTACCGGGTACTTTGAAGTGTTTAGTGGCCTACTCACTTTGTTGAGGGAGACCGCTTCACTTCGGGTACTTGGCGGGTAGTTTGCCGTACCCGTAAGGGTCTCGGGTGGGGTAATGGCTATTCATCACAACTGTGTAATCCGTCTTTTATTGCAGGCTCAAAGCAAATGCGGATTGCTAATAAATCCAATAAAGTTCATCTGTGATCTGGAATGCTTATTATTGCGTCTGACGAATGTACAATATTTATATATGATAGCTATTAGATGTCACTTATGTTTTACACCCGCGCTAGCCCAGCCCCCGCTCTGTCGTTAGTTAAGTAACCTAACGGGTGATGACGGGACCTCGTGGCGAATGCGGATGGCATAAGAGGATGTGGTATTTTCGTTGTTTTCTGCAATTATAAGATAAAAGATGGGACGCATTATTATAATGCAAAGAAAATAAACCAAAGTTAGGAACAAATTTAAAAGAAACCACTCTGTTATTTTTAAAAAGATCAGAATTTTTTAATTGCGGAGCTTTAACCACTCCTTTTAAAAAAGTATCAGGTTCCTTCGATTATATCAAGTTCACTACGTTCACGGTTTTGCCAAAACCATTCGTAGCCCTCCGTCATTTCTTATGGATGGTCAGTAGTATTCAAGCTATGTTTGTTGGCCCTTAGTCAAGGCATAGTATTTGGTAGCTGCTGGGGTATTCATTTGTTGAATAGATAGATGCGTTGGTTTGGGACAGTCGTATTACTTTGTTAGCCCTTAGTCAAGAGTATGTACGGGTGGGTTCAAATTAACCTGGACAATGACGGATAGAACTTGACATGTGACTTATGATTTGGTGGCCCTTAGCCAAGGTCATAAGAGCATGGGGCAAAAATCTATATCGGGAATTTCTAAGGAAACTGAAATTTGCAGAGAGATGCATACCATTTTGGAGTTTGATGAATATTGGTAGGATTCCTTCAACATTATCATACGATGATATTTTGGATCCCGATCCTACTGTGAGTACATGATACTTATCAGGAGATTCATCACTTAACGATCAATGTTATAAACCAAGTAGGTGCCTAGAAAGGTGTCAGCGGGGCTACGCCCCCAGAGAAAAGAGGTTCTTTAATTAAGGAACTTTGCGAAAGCGTTGGAAAACCTCCCTCGAAGTATCGACACTGGCCTGGCTGAACGGTTAAGCAAGTATTGTACGGTGAGAATTGTCCTGACTAATTCTTCTTTTATGGTTTGAGGAACGATTCGAGAAACAGTGGGAGCCATCATGTTTAGATAAACCTAAAACCAATCTAAACTTGCAACATCATCATGCTAATAATGTTTTCTTCTCTCTCTCTTAATTGCAGCGACCTTATGACCACACATATGTTACATCTAGATAATAAATTGACTGATTTTGACTTATATGACTGGCAAAACTCTGTCCAGATGTCCATTGCCTATGACAAGCTGGACCACCCTATTGAGGGACATTCCTATTGTTATGGGATCGGGCATTGGCAGAATGATTGCAGAGCTTTAGAAGCCAGTAGCCAGGATACAAAGCATGTTGTGGCTTCGACTTCGGGTGTGTTTATGATAGAGAACTGTATGTCAGTTAACCCTATTTCCTGGGTATTGGATACCGGATCAGGAACTCACATCTGTAATTCATTACAGGCTCTGAGAAACCATAGGGTTATCGGGATAGGTGATATGACCCTCACAGTTGCTAATGGAATGAGCATGAACGCTGAATCCGTAGGGGAATATCATCTTGGACTGACAACTGGGCAGATATTGATTCTGCGTAACTTTTTTTATGTACCAGGTACGACCTGTAATATCATATCTGTACCCTTACTTTCTAAGGAAGGATATGATTTTACTTTTACAAGAGATGTGGTTCACATCCACCTAAATCAAGATTTGATTGGGTCAGGTACATTAGAAAACGAAATATACGTATTAAATCAAGTTCAAATTTTCAGTGTCCAGAACACACTTAAAAGAAAGTCTCCGGAAACAAATCAGGTTTTCTTATGGCATTATAGACTATGTCACATCAATGAGAGAAGGTTGACTAAGTTACATAGAGAAGGATATTTGAATCCGTTCGAATATCAATCTTATGCTACTTGTGAATCTTGTCTCATAGGAAAGATGACAAAGACTCCGTTTACTGGACACGGAGTAAGAGCAAGCGAGCTCTTAGGACTCGTACGCAGTGACTTGTGTGGTCCAATGTCTACACATGCGCGAGGTGGTTATTCATACTTCATTACTTTTACAGATGATTTCTCTAGGTATGGATATATCTTCTTAATGAAGCATAAATCCGAGGCCTTTGAAAAATTCCAAGAATATAAGAATGAAGTAGAAAAACAAACCGGCAAAAGTATCAAGACACTGAGATCTGATCGAGGTGGTGAATACTTAAGTGCCGAGTTCCTAGGTTACTTAAAAGAGAATGGAATTCTCTCTCAGCTTACTCCTCCATACACACCATAACACAACGGTGTATCAGAAAGGAGGAATCGAACCCTATTGGATATGGTTCGTTCCATGATGAGTAACGCTGAGTTACCACGATCATTCTGGGGATATGCACTAGAATCAGCTGCATATCTTTTGAACCAGGTTCCTACCAAAACTGTGCCTACCACACCATATCAGATGTGGAGTGGGAAGAAACCCTGTCTAAAACATTTTAAAACATGGGGATGTCCAGCTTTTATAAAAAAGCAGCATGCGGACAAGCTCGAGGCACGCTCAGTAAAGTGTAAGTTTGTAGGATATCCAAAGAACTCCAAGGGATATTATTTCTATTACGCAGAGGAACAAAAGGTTTTTTTTCTCGTCATGCCTACTTCTTGGAAACTGAATTTTTGGAAAATCAAAAGAGTGGGAGCGCAATAGAACTGGAAGAAATTCCAGAACCACAAACTACTACTGAAAGTATGGTAGAACCAGAAGTTCAAGAAGAACTGGACATCCCGACGCCACTCCGCAGGAGTAGTAGGCAATCTCATCCGCCCGAGAGATATTATGGTTTTCTCATAGACGGGGATAGAGAGAATAGCACTATTGACTATGATGAGCCTACTAGCTTCCAGCAAGCCATTCAGAGCGGTGACTCGGTGAAATGGTTGGATGCAATGCGGACCGAAATGGAGTCCATGTACACTAACAAAGTATGGACTTTGGACATTGCTCCAGATGGGGTAAAACCCGTAGGATGCAAATGGATCTTCAAAAAGAAGATTGGTGTAGACGGACAGGTTGAAACCTATAAGGCTAGACTTGTTGCAAAGGGTTTCCGTCAAAGACCTGGTTTGGACTATGACGAAACCTTTTCTCCAGTAGCTATGCTGAAATCCATTCGGGTCCTTCTTGCTATTGCTGCCTTCCACGATTATGAGATCTGGCAGATGGACGTAAAGATGGCCTTTCTAAATGGAAATTTAGAAGAGAGCGTCTATATGGATCAGCCAGAGGGATTCATTTAGAGTGGGAGTAGCGGTAAAGTATGTAAATTGCTTAAGTCCATTTATGGACTAAAGCAGGCATCACGGAGTTGGAACATCTGTTTTGATGATACTGTCAAGGAATTTGATTTTATCAAAAATCCAGATGAACCATGCATATACAGTAAGATTGTAGGGAGAGCTATAGTATTTCTCGTCTTGTACGTGGATGACATTCTCCTAATAGGAAATGATATTCCTATGTTACAGTCAGTCAAAAGTTTTTTGTCATAGAAGTTCTCCATGAAAGACCTAGGTGATGCCACCTACATTCTGGGGATCCGGATCTATCGTGATAGATCAAAAAGGATGTTGGGACTTTCGCAGTCCAGGTACATAGACACCATAGTGAAGAGATTTAGTATGGAAGATTCTAAGCGCGGTAACTTACCGGCTTGTCACGGAATCACCCTCTCCAAAGATATGTCTCCCAAGACTAATTTGGAAAGGGATCGCATGTCGATTATACCCTACGCTTCTGCGGTAGGCTCTATAATGTATGCGATGTTATGTACCAGACCAGATGTAGCATACGCATTAAGCGTAGTAAGCCGGTATCAAGCAAACCCAGGGGAGAATCACTGGATAGCAGTAAAGAACATTCTCAAGTACCTGAGAAGGACTAAGGAGATGTTCTTGGTATATGGCAGAAAAGCCCTCCAGATGGAGGCCTTTGCCGACTCCGGCTTCCAGAGTGACAAAGATGACTCCAAGTCCTTGTCGGGTTATGTCTTTACCCTCAATGGAGGGGCGTGTTTCCCCCAATCAGAGCAAGGCTCTGTTTGAATTTCAAAAATTCAAATTTTGAAGCAACGCTTCAGATCCTTCGCGCTGCGCGCAACGCGCCACGGGTCAGAAGTTGATGCGTCAGCACAGCGCCCGAGGCAGTGCGTCCAATCAGAGCAAGGCTCTTTTAAAACAAAAAGTAAAGGAAGCAATGCTTCAGCAGCGCAAGCACTGCGCTGCGCGACACGTGTCTGCGCAGTTGCGCAAGCACAGCTGCGCAAGCGCTCCGCTGCACGACGCGTGCAAGCACAGCTGCGCAAGCGCTGCGCTGCGCGACACGTATCACATGCTGGGGCGTTTGCGCAAAACAGAATTGAAATGTTAATGAAATCTTTTCTGTTCTTGTTAAAACAAGAAGATTTTCTTCTGTAAAACAGGGGCCATTGGATCAAAGATCCAACGGTGGGGAAAATTCCCCAAATCACTTAGAGAAAGATCTCTTCAACAAATTTAACTAATTTATGGGTACTATAAAAAGGACCCCAGACCTCAATTCAAAAAAAAAACATTTTGTGAAAAATTAAACAGAGAGAACTCTGAAGAATTGGAGAGGAATCCTCAAGAACAAAGAAAAAGGTAAAAACCTTTAGAAAAAAAGAAAATTCTCTCATGAACAGATCATTGATCTGAGAACAAGATCAAGGACCTCTAATGAAAAGGAAAATAAAAAAAAACAAAAGAAACAGTGCCTTGCACTTCTTTTTATGAACCATTAGTTCTGAATCTAAAAGATTCTCAAGATAACAGTGCCTTGCACATTTTATGAACCACTGTTTCTTTAAAAAACAAGAAAAAAACTTGTTTTCTTTGATCTGAAATTGATCCAAAAGAATAAGAACAGTGCCCAGCACTTGCCAAAACTGCACTATTGCGCAAGCCGCGCCACGTGTCAGCAGTGTAACAGCGCAGCGCACTGACGCAGCGCACTACGCTGTTGCACTTGCGCTCACCAGAACATGACACATGTCACCTCCACGAGCGCTTGCGCTCATTAATTGCGCAAAGCGCCTGACAGGCCATGTGGGGCACTGTCAGAGTATCTAATGCTCTGCATTATTAAGAGAAGGGCCAAGCCCAATTAAAAAAGGCCTGACAGGCCAAATTAAATGCAATGCATTATTTTAAAGAAGGGCAGAGTCTAAACAGATGCTCTGCATCATTTATAAAAGGACATAGCCCAAATCAAAAAGGCCTAGCAGGCCAGAAATAAATGCAGTGCATTATTTAAAAAGGGCAGAGCCCTAGCACAGGCCTAATAGGCCAAAAGCAAATAAAATGTTGAACTTTTTCAACTGGACTTAGCCCAATCATTGACCGTAAGTCCTTAAACTAAATTGACTGAGCACGGCTGCTCCCTAAATCAATTTACGACCGGTTCGAGGGTACATCTCCGAACTCCTCTGACACCCATCGTTGTAATCCTTCAACGACGTTAGAGAGGTGACGGGTCCCGACAACCACACATCAATATGGACTGCGGGGTCCTTAAACTCGTGGACCGAAACGTCCTTAAACTAATGTTGGACCGAAACGTCCTTAAACTAATATTGGACCGAAACGTCCTTAAACTAATAATGGACCACCACGTCTCTAAACTGGAACATGGACCACCACGTCTCTAAACTGGAACATAGACCACCACGTCCCTAAACTGGAATTAATGCGGACCACCACGTCCCTAAACTGGAACATAGACCACCACGTCCCTAAACTGGCGACGGACCGCAACGTCCTTAAACTACCTATGGACCACTACGTCCCTAAACTGGAACAATAGAGCCCCCAAATGCTCTTTTGCCGGATCTAAACGATCCCGTTTAAGTCGATCTCAGCCTCAAACACGGCTAACGTATCCTTAAACATTCAAATGGACTATAAAACTCCAAATCAACTTTGGCTCAAGGGTACATCTCTGAACTCCTCTGACACCTGTCGTCGTAATCCTTCAACGACGTCAGAGAGGTGACGAGTCCCGATGGCCATGTATTAAATGGATCCAGACGATCCCGTTAAGTAGATCTTAGTCTCAAACAGGACAAACGTATCCTTAACGAACGTTTAAGTTGATCTTAGCCTCAACATGGCTAATGTATCCTTAAACTAAAAACACCAAACCCAAATCAAAGTAAATACGGATTTGGACTAATCCACGTCCTACGGGCGACGGTATTACTCAGTCTCCGTATACAATTCACGGGCAACCACAAACAAAACAAACATACACGACACGAAGTGAAATTCTGGAGAAGGAGAAAGTGGCTACCGCGATGCGGTAGCGTAATTAACTGCAGGGGCTTGCGCCTGCAGGGAAGAGCGTCCCCACAATCAAAAACCCCTCAAGCGAGGGGGAATCTGATGAAGTCTGCTACATCGGCCGCATCCGCCTAAACCTCCGATACACGGTGCCATAAATCAACTTGGCATCTTCGGAGAGACGGACGGATAAAACCATATAGCATCTGCCCCGAATCCCAGCGCCAGGCCATCGCGGTCGTGTGCGCCGCCATTCGGAGGGGAACAGATTCTGGCACTCCCGGTGGGACCTTTTCCTCTTTCCACTCCACACTTTGTGTGTCGTCCTCGCGAACTAATCGCGGTTTGTTAAATGGTTGCCTTCGGATTTCAAGTTACTAAGATTTGGTCTCTTGCCTGGCGCAGAACTCAAGATTCAATGGCCTCTAATTGCACCAACTGCTCGAAGTGCCACTGCAGCGGATGCTTCACCTCCCCCGGAGGTATAGCATACGGATCCCAAGCGGCTTCCTTCCTCGCTCTGCCGGTAGACCAGGTGACCCAAGCCACCACCGGCCTGTTTTTCAGGACCATGATCCCACCTATAAGCTTCTCTATGCCAATACCTGTATTGGAAGTGAACAAGAAGTCGGTCTTCGACCGGCTCACTGCTACGACGACCCTTGTCAACGGGTCGCCCACTACCAAACCAACAGCTTATGTTTTCGCCAGGCTGGATCAGAACTCTAAATTGGCTGTCCCAAGGAAGGCAATAAATGCTGCCCCAGAAGTCGCCAAGGCGGCTTCCCCTATCAAAGAGTCAGTCTTTTCAAAACCGACGATTCCTGCTCTTGCCCCTGCTCGAGGATCCGTCTTCGACAGGTTGAATATCACCCCTCAAAAGACAACCTCAGTCTTTAAGAGGTTAACAACGGCGGCGCCTCATTCAGACAGGGGGCAAAAAGAAGCTGTCTCAATCTCCGAGCCAGTCCCAACGGCTCGTCATGCTCGACGTCGCCATTGGCAACGAGTGAGGAAAGCAGGGGGCAACTCCCCCTCAGGGCTAACTCCACCGGCTCCAGTGGTGGAAGTCAACGCTGCTGTTCCAACTGGGAACAACTTTGAACTGCTGAGGAGGGTACGTAAGAATTCTCCAACCGCTACACTAAAAAGATCTCCTCCACCTGCGGAGAAAGTTCCAGAAACGAAGCAGGAACAGCCCCCTCAACGGCTGTCCTCAAAAATATACAAGGTTTGGCGAAAGGTTCAAGACTCCGTGATCGACCCAGATCACTCTTGTCAACAAAAGAAGACGAAGGTGCAAAAAGAAAAAGACCGTCCTATTAAACAGCAAGGGACAACGATCGCTAGGGTGCCCACTGTAACGGCCCCTTCAACTTCAACGGCCCACAAAAGAAGGAGGCCAGAGAAAACCCCCACGTCGGCGACAAATATCAGAGGTGGTGCACCCAAACGCCCTAAGTCAGGGGGCATTGTAGTTCATACCGTCTATGTGGCGTCTGGTAAAGAGGACAGTCGCATATCCATGGGTCATCGACCGCTTACGCGATCAGTGACCAAGGCGCAGGAGCAGCAGCAGAAGCTCCAAGAGATGATGAACGCTATGGCCGCACTTACAGGGCCAAAAGAAAACCCTGAAACGTCCTCGGATGAACGCCAGGAGGAAGAAACCGACGCCGAATTCCTTCGTCGGATATTGGAGAAGAAGGACAAAGAGGCTGCTGAACAAGCAGCCAACATACAGTGTATGGGCCTCCTCTTCCAAGATATGATAGGGATGATGATACAACAAGATCCTCCGGCTGAAGAGCCCCCGATCGTCCTTGGAGACGATAGGGGAGAGACATCAAATCCTCTGCCAGCTCTGTCCACGGCTAAAGAAGATACAATCTCTAAAGCTGATTTGGACGAGTACATAGCCCAACAGATACGGGTTCATCATGCGACTGAAGCAGCTGGCCAGATCGTAAAAACGGGACGGCCATATCCAAGTTGGTACGACCAAATCAAGTACCCGCCAGGTTACACAATTCCCAAGTTCCATGTCTACAAGGGGACGGGCAATCCTCATTAGCATGTTGCCCAGTTCAGGGCACTTTGTGGCAACACCGGCGGTGACGACAAGCTGTTGCTTCGCCAGTTTGTTGGAAGCTTATCAGATACGGCATTCGAGTGGTACTCTGAGCTCCCGAACGACTCTATTAAAACCTTCGCGGAGATGGAGCTGCTGTTTACTCAGCGTTTTGCAAGCGCCAGTGAACGTACCCGGATGACGGCACTGATTAACGCCAGGGTAAAGCCAGGCGAGACATGGGTCCAATATGCTATACGGTGGTGAAACTTATGGTCGAAGTGCGAGCAGCGCATTGAAGAAGCTCCCGCAGTGGGTATGTTTGTGGGAACCCTTGATCCGCAAGCAACCATCTTGCAATTTATGATGTTTTTCAAGCCGACTACCTTCCAGGCCTTGATTGACAAACTAGCGCAAATGGATCAGATGGGCCATAAACCCCCTCTTCCAAAGCCGGACTCCCGAAATGACAAGGGGAAGGGAAAAGTGATCGTTGTAGCTAATACTCAACAACAACCGAGCGACTCGAAGCCGGTTGTTCGTCAAAATAATACGCGTCCGTACATGGCCCTTGAGGAGAGGCTAGGACGTTCTTACTCCTTTCCCCGAGATAAGACGAGAAGGTTATTCGAGCTGGCATTGCGCAACCGACTCATAAACCTGCCAGATCCAAAATGTCCGTCGCAACCAAGTGATGTCAATGAGCCCAACTACTGTCCTTATCATCGAGTACTGGGCCATCCGATTAAAGATTGCTACGTTTTCAAAAATTGGCTTGAAAACCAGTACCGATAGGGCAAATTCGCGTTATCTGACAAATGGAAGGTGAATCCCCCGCAGCCCCACACATCTAAGGGGACGAATACGCCGGGGGCAACATGCTCCGTCGTTGAAGAAGCTCCTTGGGAGGTTGTATTATCAGCCAAGACAAAAAGGATGCTAAACGATCTTCAGACATGTCCAGCGATTAGGTGGAAGAACTCGTTGGAACCGCAGGTCATTGAAGGGACGTTGAAGCCACGTCCAACTCCAAAGACCGATGGTGGTGGCTCAAGCACTCGCAACCGGCCGTCAAAATCTTCGAAAAAGAAGAAGAAGAAATCTAAGAAGCCCGTGAAGCCTGGCGACAAGCGCACGGACTTGCAAAAACAAATTGACGCGCTGGAGGAATACAACCAGAGGGCACGGACTCCTATTACATTCCAAGAGTTCCTCAATCATGTCTTTCAAGAGGAAGATGAGGGAGAAAGTTCATCTGATGAGTCTGAAGAACACGTGGCGAGCTGTCATGTGATTTCCCATTTGTTCATGAACGATGAGGAGACTTCTTGTACTGAAACGCTGGGGGCAGATACCGAATCAAAAATTCCGGTGCCATCAGATGAGATAATTGACGCATTCCTTAACGAAGCTCGGTTGAAAAGTAAAGCTGATCGAGAATGTGAGGCAGTCATATTTGAAAGGGCCAAGCGCCAACGACTTGATGAAAGAGCTGAGACGATCCCGCTGGAGCAAAATACCTCCATTACTGACAAAAGCCAATTCAAGATGAGGAAAAGGTTTGCTAAGGCCATATCAATGGGCATGAAGCTACCATCCTCCGAAGGAAACATCACCGGTGAAGTGGAAATGCACCCCTCCTATTGCTTATATCATCAGAAGGTTTCGCACCCCACTCAAGAGTGCAAAGCTTTCGATAGATGGTGGCAAGGATACGTTGCTCATCGACAACGCTTTAAGCGGGAGAAGCGCAAAACTCGTCGGGAGCGGAAAAATACGACTGAAGAGCTTAAGAGAACTACCGGCGATTGTCGCATGGTTAACACCGGCAGGTCACAAGTGCCTACATTCGGGAGCGATTCTGATGAGGAGCTGGAACTTGCCCCTCTCTTTAAAGAGTCCACTTCGGGAAAAGAAGAAGAGCCGAAGGTTTGCGAAAATATTCGGCTGCGGAATCGGACGCTGCCTGAAAAGAATCTCGGACCCTCAAACAGAAAAGATAAAGGGAAAGAAAATGTCTCTGAAGATATAGTCTTAGATGACCAAGTTCTGGGGGAGCTAAGTGCCAAGGACCCGCCGAAGAAGAATAAGGTGGATTACAACGTCTTAGTGCATCTGAGGAAGCTACCCTCACAGCTCAGCATTCTTGACGCCCTTTTGCTATCAAAGGAAGCGAGAGATTCATTAATCAAGGCACTACAGGATCCGGAGCAATTCCAAGCTTCCTGGCTGAAGAAAAGATGAAGGATGAATTGGAGGAAGTGCACACGGCCGATGTCGCTTTTGGTGATGAAGACCTTCTCCTTGGGACATGCGAACACAATCGCCCCCTCTATGTCTCAGGATACTGCCACGATATAAAGATAGGCAAAATCCTGATCGACAATGGATCCTCCGTTAATCTCCTCAACGTGCGGGTGTTAAAAGAAATCTGCATGAGCGTCCAGCACCTCGCTCGAGACAAGATCACCATCTCCGGGTTCGATTCCCAATCATCAAAGACTCTTGGATCTGTGATACTGACGCTACGCTTTGGGCTACTCGTCACAGACATTAAATTCCACGTCATAGATGCCAAGACATGCTACAACGCTTTGCTCGGCCGACCATGGTTACACGAGTACAACGTCATCCCTTCTACACAACATCAGTGTATGAAGTATGCTAAGGATGGTCTCGAGTATACCGTGGCGGGAGAACTGAATCCGTTCTCCGTGAACGAAGCTTGTAAATATGAAGATGCTAAATACTTCTTACCGGATTTCAAAGACACGGAGAGATGTCACAAGCCGGAGAATAAAGCTAATGCCACCATCCCTGTCTTCGGCAGTGATACCGAGGAGGAAGAGGAGATAGTGTATTCGGGTCCGCCCCAACACAACAAGCCAGGACCGTCCACTCCTACGTTGATCTTTGGTAGCTACTCGGAAGATGAGATCCATGCTGTATTCTCTGCTCGACCTTCAATACAAACGTCCACTGACGAAGAGCAAAGTCTACAAGTCGCCATGGTGCCGCTTAAACACTATAAAGAACTAGATGCACTTAATATTTACAATGTAGAAGAGCTGCGGACGTTCTATATCCCTCTCAGGCGAGAAAGCGGAAAAGCAATTCTATTCTACCGCTCGGAAGAAACCAAAGTGGAGAAAGAAATTTGGCATGGCGCGGATCCTACGCTAGACAGGCTTCAGCCTATCCGTCTTCCCAGATATTATACGGAAGGTTTAAAAAAGCTGCTGAAATGCCAGGGGATATCCTTCAAGCAGACCGTTCGAAAAGCTAAGTTCTATGATAAAGTCTGGAACGTTCCCGGGACTCAACGCAAACTGCCTAATGGGAGAATGGAGACAAAAGGACTTGGATATATCCGGTCAAAGAAACGAGAGCTAAACAGCTGTTACGTTATGTATGACTTCGATGAAGAAGTGGATGCTCAATGGGAGGACGCTAATCCTAAGCCAGTGAAAGTTCCAGATGCAAAAGTACCTAGTCCGCCGTTCGAAGAACAAATTGACAAACTTATAAGGGAAGCTGGTCAAAAAGTCCGAGACGACCATAACCGCGAAATGGTCATCTACGAGAAAGCCAAAACACAACGCCTCCTCCAACGGGCCGTGAAAGATGAAAATGCCGCCCCTTGTCAACCTGTTATAAAGAAGGCTCGACGCAAAGGCAGAAATAAGTCGAAAGGCCAAAAAGGCGCTCAACAACAACAAAGCAGGGCTAAGAAGCCACGCAAACGGGAGTCGAGCGTTATTGATCTATCCCTTATGAAGAAAATGGGTCGAGCGTACTCGTTTCCTCGGGACAAGACGAAGAAGATACTTGACCTCGCCTTAAAACATCGGATGCTTGCACTACCGGAGTCTAAACACCCCGAACAAGCGGGCGAGGTCTCACACCCGGACTATTGCTCTTATCACCGAGTGGTAGGACATCCTCTTGAGGACTGCTTCACCTTCAAGAATTGGGTTGAAGATCAGTATCAGCTTGGCAAGTTCGCTCTGTCCGACAACTGGAGGGTAGCCCCGCCACAAAAACACGAGCCCAAGGCCCCGAAAGAAGAAGCAGTTCCGCATTGGGATTGGAAGCGAATCTGTACTTGTCACGTGATAACGATATCAAAAGAAGAGCCTGAGGACATGGATGACCTTCCCTGGTGCTTCGAAAACAGCAACGACGGGGTAATCTCAGAATTCCCACCAGCGCCGAAAGAGCTGGAAGATGGAATCCATACCACTGCAGACAACCTCAAGAAAATTGAGTTGGGGATGGCAAATGACCCTCGACCGACATTCATTAGTGAGCTGCTGTCTGAAGAGAAGGTGGCTTCGTTAAAAGACCTGCTTATGCAACACAAAGATTGCTTCGCATGGAATTATTCCGAAATGCCGGGATTAGATCTAGAAATTGCTGTGCACAGATTGGCGATATCTCCGGACGTCAAACCAGTCAAACAGGCGCCGAGAAGAATGCGGCTCGAGCTTGAGATGAGTATCAACGCCGAGGTCAAGAAGCTGATCGATTCTGGCTTCATCCAGGAAGTTCAATACCCTGAATGGATCGCCAACATCGTCCCGGTGATGAAGAAAAATGCGACAGTGCGCATATGCGTAGACTTCCGGGATCTCAATAAAGCTTGCCCGAAAGACGATTTCCCAGTGCCAGTCACCGAACTGATGATAGACAATACGTCCACTCATGAGGTTTTCTCCTTCATGGATGGCTCATCGGGGTATAATCAGATAAAGATGCATCCCGAAGACCAGAAGCACACCGCCTTCAGGACTCCTTTGGGTATATTCTGTTATAAGGTGATGCCCTTCGGTTTAAACAATGAAGCCGAATACGAAGCTCTGATAGCAGGCCTCGAGATCGCCATCGACATGGGGATTGAAAACCTCCTCATATATGGAGACTCCCAACTGGTCGTTAGTCAAGTAAATGGCGACTACCAAACGTGCAAACCGGAGTTGGTGAAGTACGGCGAAAAGGTGCAGCAACTGCTGACCCAAATTCCCTCCTATACTTTGGAAAACATACCGCGCGTGGAAAACAGCAAAGCAGACGCGTTGGCCAAACTTGCTAAAGAACTGGCTGACGAGAACCTCGATAACGTTAGAATCGTGGTACAAAGCCGTCGGGTGCTTGCCCCAGCAGAAATATCTCCGGAATCATCCGAAGAAAAAGGAGCGAGCGAGCAGAAGACCCTGCAAGTAAAAGATTGGGAAAATACCGAGGATTGGAGAGAAGTCTTCATAGATTACTTCAAGTCCCACCGAATGCCTGAAGAAGCATCCACAAGACATCAGCTTATGAAACGAGCTTTGTCTTTCGCCTTTGTCAATGATACTCTGTACAAGAGGTCGTTTGATTCTCTGTGGTTGAGATGCCTAGGGCCTACAGAAGCAAAAAGAGTCGTTCAGGAAGTTCATGACGGACTCTGTGGTTCTCATCAAGCGGACCCGAAGATGAAGTTGAAGATCAAACGGATGGGCTACTACTGGCCCACGATGATTCAGGACTGCCTCGAATATGCGAAGCAATGCCACTCATGCCAAATTCATGGGGACTTCATCCACCAGCATCCAAATCCACTCCATCCAACAGTGGCTAGCTGGCCATTCGAAATGTGGGGAACCGACATAGTCGACCCCATCGAACCAGCATCGTCCAGAGGACATCGTTTCATCCTGGCGACGACTGACTACTTCTCCAAATAGGCAGAAGCGGTACCGTTGAGGGAAGTGAAGACGGAGAATATCCTCCATTTCTTCAAGACGCACGTCATATATCGGTTTGGAACTCCGCGCCGGATCATCTCCGATAACGGACCAGCCTACAGAAGCCACAAAATCAGTCACTTCGCGCAACAGCACAATATAGACTGGAGATATTCCTCGGTTTACAATCCGCGAGCTAATGGTCTAGCTGAAGCCTTCAACAAGACCCTGACGAAAATAATGAAAAAGACGGTGTCCCGAAATAAGAGAGACTGGCACGAGAGACTGCAAGAGGCTCTTTGGGCGTATCGAACTACGTTCAAGATGGCCACGAACACAACGCCGTACGCGTTGGTATTTGGGACGGAAGCAGTACTCCCCCTCGAGATAGAGTTACCCTCTCTACGAGTGGCAGTCCACTATGAGCTGACGGACGAAGAAAATGCTCACCTTCGGCTTGAGGAGCTTGACGCCCTTGATGAAACCCGGCTCATAGCGCAACAAAATCTGGAAGCTTATAAAGCAAAGATGACGCGCTCATATGAAAGATTAACCCGACTGAGAACATTCCGCCAAGGCGAACTTGTGCTAGTGGTCAAAAGGCCTATGATTCCCAATCGCGCCAAGTGGGGAAAGTTTGAGCCAAACTATGAAGGCCCGTACATCATAGACAAGGTCTATCAAGGTGGGGCCTATCTACTCATGGATCTGCACGGTGAAAGGCCTTTTAGGCCAATAAACGGTCGCTTCCTAAAGAAATACTACGCTTAATGAGCCACAGCCTAGGTCAATGGTAGATGACGACGACTATGTCCGCTCTCTATCTTCCTAAGCTCAAGCTTTATAAGCAGTAGCCGGCCTTCTCCATGACGGACCGAAACGTCCTTAAACTAATAGCGGACCGAAACGTCCTTAAACTAATGCCGGACCGAAAAGTCCTTAAACTAATAGCGGACCGAAACGTCTTTAAACTACTGTCGCAGCATCCTTAGGCTGACGAGATGAATAAAAAAATATAAAAAAAAAATATATAAAAACGGTATGTCCATAAGCAAAAAGGGCACGGATGAAAACCCGAAAGGGCTCCGTGAGTAAAAACAGCAGGGCTACCGGCGAGTGTTCGTGAAAACCCGAAAGGGCATGACCTCGTAAAAAAAAAGAGGAAAAGAAAATAAATAAAAATAAAAAAAAGAATAAAGAAAAATGGTATGTCCATAAGCAAAAAGGGCACGGATGAAAACCCGAAAGGGCTCCGTGAATAAAAACAGCAGGACTACCGGCGAGTGTTGGTGAAAACCTGAAAGGGCGCAACCTCGTTAAAAGACACTTACAGGGTCCCCTCGACTTTGTAAGGAGAAATCACCCGCGTGAGATCCTTACGACTCACAAGGGAGCAGTACACTTAGGGATCCCCACGATTCCTAAGGAGAAAATACACTTGCGAGATCCTCACGACTCGTAAGGAGAACTCTCTTATGAGACCCTCACGGCTCATAAGATTTGAAAGTCTTAAGTTACAGAGACCTAAACCTGTGCTTGAGCAACCCCCACAACTTCCAATACTGCCCTACAAGTGGTTCAATACTGACTCTTGTATACAATCCACGGGCGCGAATAAACATTTCCCTAATCATGTCCCATCTGAGACTGGGGATATGTTCGCATGACGAACAACCTTTATAAATCCTCTCGATTTATGAGGAGAAAACCCTTCTGTAGGATCCTTACGACTTGCAGAGGAAACGAACACTTAGGAATCCTCACGATTCCCAAGGAGAAAATACACCTACAAGATCCTCATGACTTGTAGGGAGAAATAACTTTGTGAGACCCTTACGGCTCATAAAGTCAAAAGCCTTAGTCGACAGGACCCTAACCCTGGTCGCTAAGCCACCTTGTTCGACATCGACAGAGGCAGATGATGATTCGCTCCTGGTAATATCCCAGTTGCAGCGGTGCTGATGCCGAAATCGGTTTACAGCGAAAAGCCAGTAGGCCGCACATGCACACAAAATAGCCGAAATGATTGGGCAACTTGCAATAAAAAGCAGCAAGTAAAAATGTATGCATACAAAATAGCCGAAATGATTGGGCAACTCGCAATAAAAAGCAGCGAGTAAAAATAAAATAAATAGCCGAAATGATTGGGCACCGCGAAAAATAGCCGAAATGATTGGGCAATCGCGACCTTCGCGATATAAAAGCTGAAATGATAGAGCATCGCGGAAATAAAAAAAAACAAAAAAAATAATAAAACTTCGGCCCTACAGCTGAGATCACATCGATCCCTGTATACAATCCAAGGGCACAAACAAAGAAGGAACCATACTCTCCCAACAGGCTCCGCCAGAAAACGAAGCCAAATCTCGACGGTTCATTCCAACGCCGAAGAAACCAGTGTCTTCAGCAAATACCTCAACTCAGGGAAACAAACAATCCTTGACGAGAGTCTCCTGATTCGCATCGACTCACAGAGCAACCAGTGCCTCCGTGGGAAATTCTCGATCCGTTTCAACACCAAGGAAACAAATAATCCTTGGCGCTAGGGAAACAAATAATCCCTAGCAAATATCTCAAACTCAAGGAAACAAACACTCCTTGACGAGAGCCTCCTGATTCGCGTCGACTCGCAGAGCAACCAGTGTCTCCATGGGAAATTCTCGATCCGTTTCAACACCAAGGAAACAAATAATCCTTGGCGCTAGGGAAACAAATAATCCTTAGCAAATACCTCAAACTCAAGGAAACAAACACTCCTTGACGAGAGCTTCCTGATTCGCGTCGACTCGCAGAGCAACCAGTGTCTCCGTGGGAAATTCTCGATCCGTTTCAACACCAAGGAAACAAATAATCCTCGGCGCTAGGGAAACAAATAATCCTTAGCAAATACCTCAAACTCAAGGAAACAAACACTCCTTGATGAGAGCCTCCTGATTCGCGTCGACTCGCAGAGCAACCAGTGCCTCCGTGGGAAATTCTCGATCCGTTTCAACACCAAGGAAACAAATAATCCTTGGCGCTAGGGAAACAAATAATCCTTAGCAAATACCTCAACTCAAGGAAACAAACACTCCTTGACGAGAGCCTCCTGATTCGCATCGACTCGCAGGGCAACCAGTGCCTCCGTGGGAAATTCTCGATCCGTTTCAACACCAAGTAAACAAATAATCATTGGCGCTAGGGAAACAAATAATCCTTAGCAAATACCTCAACTCAGGGAAACAAACAATCCTTGACGAGAGCCTCCTGATTCGTGTCGGCTCGCAGAGAAACCAGCGTCTCCGCGGGAGAATTCCCGATTCGTCTCAACTTACAAGATGAAGCCTCAGGCAGCAGGGACTAAAAAACTTGCTTCCTGAACAATGGGACCCTGCAAGTCGATCTAAACGGTCTCTTGCATACTATTCACGGGTCTCACCCTCCAAAGTCGAATCTCGACAAGGAGGGAAACAACCGCTTATGAGTCCTCTCGACTCGTAAGAGGGAAAAATTTTCTTACAGGATCCTTACGAGCTATAAGAGAAAACAAACTTAGGAATCCTCACGACTTCTAAGGAGAAAAACCCACCTACAAGATCCTCTCGACCCGTAGGGAGAAAAATCTCTACGAGACCCTCACGGCTCATAGAGTTGAAAAGTCTTAGGAGGTAGATCTGAACCTGCGACCTAAGCCATCGGTATCTCTTGAAGAAACCAAGATGCGTACTCTATTATCTGTTGACCATGTTCACTAAGGTGACATGCTGATAATAAAAGAAAGAAAAGGCGGAGAAATGACACAAGACATTACAGAAAATGTGTACCTTTTATTCATAAACTTGATTGAGTACAGGATACATTGTGCTAAAGAATAAAAATATATATATATACATTTTTTTTTATTTACAAGTACAGGGCGGTCTGTTGGAAGAGTTCCAAGCAGGAAACCATTGCTGACTCAACAATGGAAGTAGAGTACATAGCTGCTTGCGATGCCGCAAAAGAAGCAGTCAGGATGAAGAAGTTCCTCACAGAACTTCAGGTGGTTCCTACCAGTGTTGGTCCAATACCTCTGTATTGTGACAACAACGGCGCTATAGCATTAGCGAAGGAACCCAGGTCCCATCAGAAGTCCAGACACATCTTAAGGCGATATCACCTGATCAGGGAGATCGTTGATCGCCGGGAGATCGAGGTGAAAAGAGTAGAGACAGAGAATAATATTGCTGATCCATTCACAAAGGCCCTTCCTCAGACGCAGTTCGAGAGGCTATTTGAGATGATAGGTCTACGATATACCAGCTCATGGCCCTAGTGCAAGTGGGAGATTGTTAGTGTATATGCCCTAGGGGCCATTATTGTATCATACTAGATTGTATATTACTTAATGGAAGCTTGGGATATTCACAGTTGTATATACAGTCTTGCTAAAAATGGTAGTTTGCTACTTGGTTTGTGTCTACTTTAATATGTGCATATGCTTCTTGTAACGTATCACTTATACATATTAGTAGAGCCCATAGGATCTTTGCTTGATTACCAGCGTTGTGATGGCAGTCACACTAGTGGGGGCTGGGTAGTCTGTAAGCAACATCCTATACAGGTCCCTGGTCGTTGGATTATCGAGATAGGGCATTGATATTCCGGAGTAGACTAAGTGTGTACGCTTCTCATCCTAGTTGGGGAGATGGTCTATCCCACAGCCATCAGTACGTCATACTGGAGATAGTATACAGGTGCTCGTTAGGTTACGGGTACACCGGACAGGACTCGCAGGGGAACTGTTAGATGGTATTATACCCGTCGTCAGTTAACTGTTCCCAGGTGACATGAGTACAGCATAGTCCGCAGACTTGACACTGCTACTTCGCCTCGAGTGTGTCCCACTGTTCTTAGATTGCTACCCTACCACGGCTCAAAGGAGTCATGCAAACAGGTAGCAGTTGGGTGCAGTCCCGAGCACTTGGAGGCAGTAGTGGTTAGACGGGATTCGTCTCTCCCGGTATTGGGAGATGATATCGCGCTGTGTCAGAGAGCCATTACGCAAAGTCCCTTCCCAGGGCAAGCGAGATTTACTGGTAGGTTCCAGTAGTTTTCTCAGGGTGTAATGAGCTACGCTCCGACATAACTTATACAGCTATTAGGGGACTGACGCTTGCCGCCCCCTAGGCTTGATATGCGATAGTCTTAGACGAACATACCGGACTGTACGGAGATTGTCACATCAGGCTCAGTGGGAGTTCGGATGAGTTTCCTCATCGGCCTTCTTATCGACATCTACTTGGGGATCGTTACGTACAGCTAGTGCCGCTCGCGGTCTGTGGTTAAACCCACTGCCAGCGTAGTGTCGAGTCTTTAGAGTCCCACACAGAGAGTTTTCCTGCTCCAGGAGAAACGATATAGAGGTCATATGGTTTTACGACAAGGGTTCGGACGCGTACGTGTGTTTACGCACGTACGACTTTTCGGACAGTTTTTACTAGCCGGCTTTGGTTTAAGCCAGATTCTAGTATCGGGTTATTAGATTTATACGGTCTAAAGTTTTTCCGTGTTTTCACGGATTGGAGGGGCGTTCTCGTAATTTTCCGGGAAGTTTCTAGAAGCATGGTGAGTTGGAGGCTAAGGTGGCATTTGCATTAATTGGATTAGTGAGTCATGTAGTGATTCATTTAATGAGTTAATGATTCATTTAATGATTTATATGACTCATATGATGAATCACTTAGGGTATTAATGAGACATGATGATAAAGCTTTATTTATTATTTACTTAATAATATCATATGTTTCATATATACTTAAATGATTTCATTCATCCAAAGTAATTCACTTTCTCACCTTCTCTCTCCTCAAGCTCTCATTCTTGAAACCCTAACCTTGACCTCTCATGTGTTGAGATCAAGGGTTAGCTAGACTAATACATCCATAACCTCACTCTATATCCCCTAGGTAGCTTAGATTAACACTTTGAGCAACCTAGTTATCTCAAGTTAGAGATAAAGCTTGGCGTAGGAGCTTTCGGGTGGATCGTCTTTGACTCGAGGAGGCCGTTGAGATGTCGATGTTCTAAGAAGCCTACGAGGAGTGGAGGATAGCGATGAAGACTCGAAGGACATGTAACGTGAGGTATAACTTCGAATCCGAGTAGTTAAACTTCTAGTAGATAGTTAGCAATGGTTTAGATACGATTCATGCGCTCAAGTCCGTGTTACAAAGCTTTGATAATCGTTTTTCATATATTCCGCCTCCTTGCTAGTTCGTAGGGTGCGTGGCATGGACTTACAAAAACACTCTCAGATTCTACCCTAGGTCAAATTTAGAGATTCTGCATCTACATATCACATAACAAAGCCATGCACCAAAAATCACACCTTATCACACTGGTCAGGTCGCAATTTGCGGCCGTTTTGATTAAATCTGTGGCCTGGAAATGGAGGTAAGGGCTCAGGTTTTTAGGAAAAATTCTATGTGGCCTGCACACCTCTGTGTGATGGCAACTTATTTTATGGAGCTCTCGGGTCATAGCAGATTCTACAAAGATAACACAAATCACCAAAAATCGATATCGGGAAAATTCTAAGTTCGTGTTTTGGGGTTCTAGTCTCAAATTTATCCAGAATATCATCACTAAAGGCTTGGGGGTCACTAACTAAACCTCAATTGCATTTCTACTACTCAAATCATCCACTAAAAACATCCTAGAATTTTCCAAGGTCACTAATCTTGCTTAAACGAACTCTAAACTTAACTAGAAGATGAAGAAACTAAATAATATGAAGGATGGAGAAAGTTTTACCTCTTGGAAGCAACTCAAGAAAAACCCTAAATGCTCCAAAGTTCTTAAAGTTCTAACTTGATCCCATCAAAAGGTGTAGGATGAGGTGGTGGTCATTTTTTTGTGAAGAAAGCCATGGGTTTTTATGAGGTTTTGGAGATGATTCCCATGGGTAGTGAGGTGGAGGAAGAAGGAGGAGATGAAGACGAAGGAGTTGAAGAAAAAGGATGAAGTGAAGAATGAAGAGATAAGTGAGCCATGGTTGACTAAAGACGCCCCCCCTCTCTCTTCTCTTTCTCCCATGCCCTCTTGTCCCTTCTCAACCAACATCTTTTTCTTTTTCTTTTCTTTTCTTTTTCCTCTCTCATTTAAAAAAACCAAAGCCCACAAATACAAATGGAACCATGCATGAATCAAACACAATGTGTCATGGTGCACTAGCCATGATTATAAAACAAAGATGGATTTGGCTTAATCATGATTAGTAGTGCACTAATCAAGTTTAATGTAAACCTGCATATAAATAATTACATAATTATTTATAAAAAATCCAAATCCAATAAATACCTTTTTAATTAATAATTCATATTAATATCCAATTATTTTCCAAATATTGGTATTTAATTATACTATTTTACGAAAACCCCAAATTCATACTCGAATAGTTTTCATGAAATATATTATTTTATTATTTAAATTTCAAAAATATTATTTTATATTTCTGAAATGTTACAATTTTCCCCCCTTAAATAAATTTGGTCCCCGAATTTAAATTTAAACCCCAAATACTAAAACATTTCAAAAATCAGTTTAAATCAACGGAGCTCCGAAATCATGGAATACTCAAATATAACACAGCGCATCGTGTGCGTATGAAAACGAGTGTGAAACTCAAAATCGAATTTCGTCAAGCGTCACGCAATCACGGGAGTTATAATGGAGATGTAAGTCTCGAAATCCACTGCTGAAATCCAAATATACTATAGTCAAAATCATAATACGTATATAGTACGCATCCTTGTAAAACCCTCTAAAACTGAATAAAACACATGCACAATCTTTTCTGAATCAACGTGCGATGCGTAACTCACGGTACAAGTGGCGGACGCTCATTTGGTAAAGAAATAGATATATGTCTATATATGTTTGCTTAAAATATACGTCCCGCTTTTTTGAAATATCCCAAAAGGTTTTCTTCATAAAAGTCGTGTAACTATGGGCACGTAGGAAATAGCGAAACTATAACTCCTTTTTGAAAAACTCTTGGTAAACTTTTATGCATGTAAAAGTACTCAGGTACTGTTCTCAGATCAGTTCTGCTCGGCTATTATATAATGTAGTATCTATCATGAAAATATGATACTCATGAGTAAAATCAGCCTCAAAAGGCATATCCAATATCACGTGGGTCTGGTGCGCACAGAAATCCAAGTCCAATACAAATGCCACGAATGTGCACAAAAGCAAAAACTAAGTGCAATGGGTGTGTACGAAAGCATCTGTCATGTGCAACGGGTGTGCACGACAACAACATCAAGTGCATCTAGAGTGCACGAAAATCTCAACCAAGTGCAACTAACATGCACGAATAAAAATCTTGATCAAGTGCATCCGGTGTGCACAAAATCACATCCCATGCATTCAATATGCGTGAAAATCTAAATCAAGTACGTCAGGTCCGCACAAAAACATCTAGTGAAGTAGAGTGCACGATAACGAATGTCAAGTGCACACGGTGATGAAAGTGTCTCTTAGCACCACCACTAGGTTTTAACCGGCATCAAGTATGCAATTTTAAAATTTCTTGGGTGATAAGTTACACTAACCTAGAATCTACCTAGAGTATTAGGGTTTAATGCATGGTATAAGAAGAACTACACTAAGTGAAAGAGATTACAACCTTTGTAGACCAAGTCCTTCACTTCTATAGCTCCGGGTAGTAGTCCCTACGACTCTTCTTGGCTCCACTTGAAGAAATGCATGAGCTTACTTCGCGATCTTCGAGGCCGAAGATGATCCACCTTGAAGCTTCTCTAGTTCAAGCTACTTCTTCACTAATCTATCATTAGTGAAGGAAACAACCTATACTTAATGGCTAATTGAGTGTAGGTTGATGAAGTAGGAGTATTAGCTCACATAGAACTCTCTTAAGCCCTAGGGTTCACAACTCATGTGAGGGTTAGGGCTTGCAGGAAGAAGAAGATGAAAATGGAGAGAGGGTAGGAAAAAGATGAGCTAGGGTTTCAAAAAACCAAGTGCAAAGTCCAAGTAAAGAATGGCTTCTATTCTTCTCACTTATTGAAGCATCAAATATTATCAAATAATATATTGCAACCATGCTTCTATAGTGAAAGCAAATGAATAAAGTAATGTAAAAGCCATGCTTCACCCATACTATAAATATCTCCCCATTTTCATCTCATTTTTTCTATTTTCTTAAAATAGAAAAAACCATGCTTCATAATACATATATACATATATATATCACACACACACACACACATAAATTAATATATATAAAGAGAAGAAAATAATTAGTAAGCAATAATATTAGTTAATATATAATTATATCAAATATAAATATATATCAAATTATTTAATCAACACTTGATTTAATAATCCAATTATATCATATATAACCGACTAATATTATTTATCTGTATATCATATTATCAAATCAACACTTGATTCAATAATCTGGTTATATCATATATAACTTGACCGATAACATTTATCGCCAGATTAGATTACGCTATCACATGCTCGTAATTAATCTGGCCCTTGCACATATCATCATATGTGCCATATTTCGTTTCGCTTGAACTATGAAACCTCTGTGTGGGACTCTAAAGACTTGTCAATATGCCAGCAGTAAGTAATGATCACATCAGTTACCTACAAGCTGTCAGCGGTACTAAATAGACGTAACGGCTACCCAGATATTGAGCGAATAGAAGATCAACAAGCAAGCTTGTCCAAACTCCCGTGAAGCCTGTAAGTAACACTTAGTCCGGTCTCTTCGTCTGATATGTCGCATATCGAGTTTAGGGGTGGGATCTTCAGACCCCAGTAACTTGATAAGTCATGCCGATGTGTGGCTCATAACGGTTTGAGAAACTACTGATAACACTTACCAGTAAATCTCATCAGCCCTGACCAGGGACTTGCTGTTATAGCCAATCGAGCATAGTGCAATATCATCTCTCTATACCGGGAGAGACGAAACTCCTCCTATCGTTCACTGCCTCCATGTGACTTGGGACTGTACCCAAAATCCACCTGTTTACATGACTCCTTTGAGCCGTGGTAGGGAGAAAATCAAAGCATAGTGGGAACCATATAAGACACTATGACGATCTCGGGTGTACAGACTAACATGTACCAGTGTCACCAGAGAACTGCTATCTGACGATAGGTATGGTACCATCTAGGAGTTCTCCGCGAGTCCTGTTCGGTGTACCCATTCTCTAATGAGCACCTGTGTACAATCTTTGATGTCAAACACCAATGGTTATGGGATCAACCATCGCCCCCTACAGGGTAATGAAACGTACACACTAATCTACTCTGGAATATCGATGCCCTGTCTCGATATCCCCTCGACCAGGAAATATTAAAGGATGTGCTTGTGGCCTATCCAGGTCCTACTAGTATGATCTGCATCATAATCCTGGTAGTCAAGTCTACATTCTAAGGGCTTTATCAACATGTATCAGAGAGATAGTATATTAATACAAGTGTACATGTTAAGATAAAGAGCAACCAGATAGTATATTATCACGGTGAGCAAGAAAATCCTCTCTATATATATCCAAGCATCCACTATATCATACAATAATGGCCTCTAGGGCATACATATTCTTAACAATCTCCCACTTGCACTAAGGCCAGTTGTTGTAGTATCTCATACCCAATATCCCAAAAAGTCTCTCAAACTGCATCTGGGGGAGTCGTGAGTGGATCCGCTGTGTTGTCCTTCATGTCAACTCTCCTGACCTCGATCTCCCGGCGATTTAATATCTCCCGTATCAGGTGATACCGCCTAAGAATATGTCTGGACCGCTGATGGGACCGGGGTTCCTTGGCCAAAGCCACAGCTCTATTGTTATCACAATACAAAAGTATTAGATGCTCAATAGATGAAACCACTCCAAGTTCAACAATGAACTTCTTCATCCAGACAACCTCTTTGGCAGCATCGTTGGCAGCAATGTATTCAGCCTCCATCGTCAAGTCTGCTACGGTATCTTGCTTGGAACTCTTCCAACATACCGCCCCTCCGTTGAGGGTGAAGACAAACCCCGAGACCGACTTGCTGTCGTCCTTATCACTCTGGAAGCTCGAATCGGTAAAGGACTCCACCTGGAGTTCTCCGTTACCATACATCAAGAACATTTCTTTAGTCCTTCTCAAGTACTTAAGAATGTTCTTCGCAGTTGTTCAGTTCTTTCCCCCCGGATTTGATTGATACCTACTCACTACACCAGTGCGTAAGCTACATCCGGTCTGGTACATAATATCGCATACATGATAGACCCAATTGCAGAAGCATAGGGTATCATTGTCATGCGAGCCCTCTCTAAATCAGTCTTGGAAGATATCTCTTTGGAGAGAGTGATTCCTGAACAAGCGGGTAAATTACCATGCTTAGAATCTTCTATACTAAATCTCTTTAGTATAGTGTCAATGTACCTGAATTGGGACAATCCCAACATCCTTTTAGATCTATCTCTATAGATCTTAATCCCCAGGATGTAGGAGGCATCACCCAGATCTTTCATGGAGAACTTTTGTGATAAGAAGAGCTTGACCGAGTGTAGCATAGGAACATTATTTCCTATCAAGAGTATGTCATCCACGTACAATATGAAGAAGGCAACCTTACTCTCTACAATCTTTTTGTAAATAAAAGGTTCATATACGTTTTTGATGAAGTCAAACTCTTTGACTGCCACATCAAAATAGATGTTCCAGCTCCGCGATGCCTGCTTTAATCCGTAGATTGATTTAAGGAGCTTGCACACCTTTCCGCTTCTTCCACTGTCTACGAAGCCCTCTAGCTGTGTCATGTACACGCTCTCTTCTAAATCACCATTTAGAAAAGCGGTCTTGACGTCCATCTGCCAGATTTCATAGTCATGGTATGCAGCAATAACAAGTAGGATCTTGATGGACTTAAGCATCGCCACTGGAGAAAAGGTTTCATCATAATCGATACCGAGTCGTTGACGAAAACCTTTAGCAACAAGTCTAGCTTTGAAGGTCTCAACCTTTCCATCTACACCAATTTTCTTCTTAAAGATCCACTTGCTCCTGATGGGTTTTACCCCTTCAGGAGCAACTTTCAAAGTCCATACTTTGTTGGTGTACATGGATTTCATCTCAGATCGCATAGCATCCAGCCATTTCACAGAGTCCCTTCTTGTGATGGCCTGCTCAAAACTAGTTGGGTCATCATCGTCCATGATGCAATCTTCACTCCCACTGTCTATGAGAAAACCATAGTATCTTTCAGGTGGATGAAGAACCCAACGAGATCTGTGGAGTGGCTGAGCTTCGTCGGGGACTATTGAATTCTCCGGTTCTACCAAATCGTCAGTTATAGTTTGTGTAGATGGAACTTCTTCCAGTTTTACCTCATTGCCACTAATTTCTTTCACAGGAAATTCCTTTTCTAAAAATGTGGTATGTCGAGAAACAAACACCTTTTGTTCCTCGGTGTGGTAGAAGATATACCCTCGCGAATATTTGAAATATCCTACAAACTTGCACAGAACTGATCTTGCCTCGAGCTTGTCTGGATAACATAAGCCGGAAAACCCCATATCTTAATAAAATTAAGACATGGTCTCTTCCCTTTCTATATCTCATGTGGAGTGGTAGACACTGATTTGGTAGGAACCATATTTAATAGGTATGCAGCTGTCTTAAATGCATAACCCCAAAAGGAAATAGGTAACTCAGCAACACTCATCATAGAGCACACCATATCTAATAGGGTGCGATTCCTCCGCTCCGATACTCCATTGTGTTGTGGTGCATACGGAGGAGTAAGCTGAGAGAGAATCCCATTCTCTTTTAAATAGTCTCAAAATTCCGTGCTTAAGTATTCTCCTCCCTAATCAAATCGTAGGATTTTAATACTTTTACCCGTTTGGTTCTCTACTTCGTATTTATATTTCTTGAATTTCTCAGAAGCTTCAGATTTGTGTTTCAACAAGAACACATGTCCGAATCTTGAGAGATCATCGGTGAATGTAATAAAGTACGAGAAACCATTCCTTGCATGTATAGGCATAGGACCGCATACATCACTATGTATCAGTCCCAAGAGTTCAGTAGCTCTTTCTCCGTGTCCCGTAAACGGAGTTTTAGTCATCTTGCCTTTGAGACATGACTGGAAAGTTTCATAAGATGTAAATTCAAAAGTATTTAAATATCTATCTTCATGTAACTTAACTAGTCATGTCGCATTGATATGACCTAGACTACAATGCCATAAGAAGGCTTCGTTCATTTCTGAACTTTTCCTCTTGTATGTGTTCTGTATGTTTAGAACCGTCGTTTAATTTAGAATGTATATACCGTTCCAATCAACACTTGATTTAGGAAAATGTTCATAACATTTTCCTCCAATACAAAGTTCTATCCTTCTTTATGTAACAAAGAAACTGATATAATATTGCACATCATTTTCGGTACGTAATAACAGTCGTTCAGAATCAATGTATTACATTTGGTAATATTAGGTGATATTTGCCAACTGCTTTGGCTGCAACAATTGCTCCATTCCTTACTTTGAGAGACATATCACCCTTTCCCAGTTCTCTACCTCTCCTTAACCCATGTATCAAATTACTAACGTGGGATCCTGATCCGGTATCCAATACCCAGGACGTAGAGCATACTGAGAAATAGTTCTCGGTAACGAACACACCCGAAGAAGATGCATCATCATGCTCTTTTTTCGTTCGGGTTGCGTGGGAATCCTTGTATTCCCCTATTCCTTGCTTAGACTTATGATAGTCATAAGATAGAGCAGAACCAACGTTTCCCAGCTCAGTATAAAAAGCGGGTTCGGTCAATACATCCATATTATTATCTTGATTAAGGCGTGTCATGGTCGCTATCTGGAGAGAGAGAGAGAGAGAGAGGAAAACATTTTAGCGTGCGCTCTTTGCAAGCTTAGATTGGTTATTATCTTATCTAATCAGGATAGCTCCCACTGTTTTTATCAAACCTTCCTTCAAATCTTAAAAGATAAGATTAGTCGAGGTTAATTACACCCTACAAGTTCGCCAATCGGTCAGCCAGGCAGGTATTGGTACTTCGAGGGAGTCTCCCCATGCTTTCGCATGGAACTAATTAAATAATCTCGTTTCCGCAGGGGCATAACCTCATTAACACCTTTCTTAGACACCTACTGGATCGGCTAATTGTAAAGTGAAAAACTCTCAGGAATAACACTTACTCTCGGGATCCAACTATCTTATAGAAGGTTTGCAATCTCATTGCAAATTTCAATACTTGAAATTATCGATGTCTATTTTTACCCCCAGCGACTTATGACCTTGGCTATGGTCAACAAATTATAAGTGCTAGCCAAGTTCAACCCGTCATTTCGTGATTGAATTAAACCCACCTGCACGACCCTTGACGGAGGTCAATAAGGCCGTACGACTACCCTAATCCAATCACATCACATGCGGCAGATAAGCACTAATCAGCTACCGCACACTACGTCTTGATGGAGGTCAACAAACGTAGCACGGATACTAAATAGCACTTATCTGAAATGACGGAGGGTTATGACTGGTTCTTAAGAAAACCTTTAACGTAGTGAACTTGATATCGTTGTAGAATCAAGTGATTTGAAAAGGAGTGGTTTAAGCTCCGCTTTTAAAATCGAGTAGTTTTCAAAACAAACCAAGTGGTTTGTAGCATTTTCTAGTTTTGCTAAAAAGGTCACTCCCGGTGAAGGGATCTAGGCTCTTTCCTCACCGAATGAGGTGCTGGATATTCATAAAGTAATATCGCTATGCAAAGCAAGAACTAGAGCTACCTTTTTGAAAAACTTGATTCTACAACAACTTTAGGTTTCTTATCTTTTCATTAATCTCATTAATGACGTCCCATCATATATGTTTCCTAAACATCACAGAAGAAACGAAAATAAAACGTATGCTTATGCCATCCGCATTCGCCACGGGGCCCCGTCATGCACCGTTAGGTTACTTAACTAATGGCAGAGCGGGGGCTGGACTAGTGCGGGTGCAAAACATAAGCAACATTTATTATATATATCATATATATATATATAGCATTCGTCTCACGCAGTTATATGATCACATCACAGAATTCAAGCAGCAGAAGCAAACATATGAAATATATGATATACTAGGAGGTCCGTGTTTTAAATTTAGCCAGTAATGAAAAACAAGGATTCCACGGTCATGATGAATAGCCAAACCCACATCTCTAGACCCCTAACAGAGCGGCAAGCAACCTGCCAATTCTAGAGTTAGGAGACCTGGTCTCGACTGTTAGTAATATGTATGCCCTAGAGGCCATTATTGTATGATATAGTGGATGCTTGGACATATATATAGATGACTTTCGTGCTCGACATGATAGTATGCTATCTGGTTGCCTTTATCTTAACATGTTCACTGGTATTATTATATTGTCTCTCATATACATGTTGATAAAGCCCTTAGAATATAGGCTTGACTACCAGGACTATGATGCGGATCATACTACTGGGACCTGGGTAGTCCACAAGCGCATCCTTCAATTGTTCCTAGTCGAGGGAATATCGAGACAGGGCATCGATATTCTAGAGTAGACTAGTGTGTACGTTTCTTGACCCTGTATGGGGCGATGGTTGATCCCATATCCATTGGTGTTTGACATCAAAGATTGTACACAGGTGCTCATTAAAGAATGGGTACACCGAACAGGACTCGTCGAGAACTCCTAGATGGTACTATACCTATCGTTAGATAGCAGTTCTCTGGTGACACTGGCACATGTTACTCTATAGACCCGAGATCATCATAGAGTCTTGTGTGGTTCCCACTGTGTTTTGATTTCCTCCCTACCACGGCTTAAAGAAGTCATGCAAACATGTGGGTTTTGGGTACATTCCTGAATCACATGGAGGCAATGAGCGATAGGAGGGGTTTCGTCTCTCCCGGTATAGTGAGTTGATGTTGCGCTATACTCGATTGGCTATAACAGGAAGTCCCTGACTAGAGTCGTTGATGAGATTTACTTGTAAGTGGTATCAGTAGTTTCTCGTACCGATATAGGCCACACATCAGCATGACTTATCAAGTTATTGGGGTCTGACGATTCCAACCCCAGACTCGATATGCGACATATCAGACAACGAGACCGAACTGTACTGTAAGTGTTACCTATAGGCTTCATGGGAGTTTGGACAAGCTTACTTGTTGATTTTCTATTCGTTCAATACCTGGGTAGCCGTTACGTCCAGCTAGTACCACTGACGGCTTGTGGGTAACTGATGTGATCATTACCTACTGCTGGCGTATTGACGAGTCGTTAGAGTCCTACACAGAAGTTTCCTAGTTCAAGCGAAATGAAGTAGGGCGCATATGCTGATATGTGCAGAGGCTTGATTAAATACGAGTATGTGATACCGTATTCTAATCTGGCAGTTATTTGATATCAGTTAGGTTATATGTGATATAATCGGATTATTGAATCAAGTGTTGATTTCATAATGTGATATACAGATAAATGATATTAGTCGGTTATATGTGATATAACCGGATTATTATATCAAGTGTTGATTTAATAATATGATATATATTTATATTTGATATAATTATATATTAACTAATATTATTAGCTCACTAATTATTCTTCATAATATATATATATATTAATATATATATATATATATATTCTATGAAGCATGTCATATATATATATATATATTCTATGAAGCATGTCATGGATTTTCTATTTTTAGAAAATAGAAAATGAGGTGGAAAATGAGAAGACTTTTGTGGCATGGCGTAAAGCATGGCTTGATGAATTTTTTATTCATCATCCTACAATATTGAAGCATGGTTACAATTCTATATTGATGGATATTGATTGCTTCAATAATGTGGGGTATTAAGCCATTCTTTACTTGGTTCATTTTTACTTTAGCCATTTACTTGAGCTCATTTGCTCTCTAGCTTTCTCCATCTTCTTCACCTCCACCTCCAAGCTCAATCCCTCACATGAGTCGTGAACCCTTGAGCTTGTGAGAACTCTAGTGAGCAAACAATACCCCTACTTCACCATCCTACACTAGATTAACGCTTTGGTGTAGTGTGTTTCCTTCACTAAAGAGTTTAGTGAAGAGGTAGGTTGGATTAGCGGAGCTTTGGGTGGATCATCTTCGGCACGAAGATCGCAAAGGAAGCTCGATCCAACTTCAAGTGGAGCCTAGTGGAGTCGCGTAGTCTACTACACGGAACTTGAGAAGAGAAGGACATAGTCTACAAAGGTTGTAGCCACCTTTCTCTTAGTATAGTTTATGTTATATCATAGTTAAACCCTAATCATCTAGTTTCGATTCTTATTTAGTGTTAATTAGCACGCCAAATTTTTTAAAATGGCATGCTTAATGCTAGTAAAACCCAGTGGTGGTGCTAACAAACACTTTCATGGTATCAGAGCCAAAGCTTGAAGATTAGACGATGTTAGCTAGATTACGAAAAGAAACAACTCCGAAACCGAAACCCAAAACATCAACTTTCTGTCGATTTTAAAACGGTCTCTGAAATTTTTTTAAACAAATGCAGAATGTTACATGTGATGTAACTAGAACACCAGAGAAATTTGAGGCCAAAATACCAAAATTGACCCGGCGAGATTTGCATTTTGCCCGGCCTCGCCGGCCCACTGTTCACCTTTTAGCCTCGAGCTTGTTTTGTGTTCTGATATGTTTGGTTTAGGGTTTCATGTTTATGTTTGATTGGACCAGTTTGCATATGATGTTAACAATTCTGTTAGGGCTAATCGGAGTGTTTCGTAGTCGTGTTTTTAACGTTGTTTCGGGTTTAAGTTTGATATGTGATGCAATGGTTGGAATCCACATTAAATTAGTTTTGTCAAAACTAGCATGTTAGTCTCTATTGATTGATTCCCACAAAGTTTTGATTCGGATCGAAACTCCGTCGTAATCGCGTATCATACGCAATACCCGCCAGATAACTTTACTAGGTAGCCACGCCCCATAGCCCCGACCAAGTGACTTTAGGAGAACCCCATTGCCAAAAGCATCCACTTGGGTACTCGCGACCATGGTGTTCCGTCTAAGTGCACTTAGTCGACGGCATCGGGAGTGCGGCCATCTACTAAAGTTCCCGACGAGTATTCAATCGGGTAGTCGGGAATCTTGTTGAATTACCCGACTAAGTTATTGAAAAGTTATTTTGATATGAGACTAAAATGCAAGATTTATAGGGTTAGGCATGAAATTCGGAATATGAGATATTCCGGGTTTATGATGTCTAAGGAAATGCGGATTCTAATTATTGTAGTTTTTCATTTCTTTTCTGTGACCGTAAGTGTAATATGTGGGGTATCCCAAATCTCGTTGCTATATGTCAACGGAATTTGGGATACACATATTTACTTATGTTTATGACATGCGATATTATGTGTTGCCGTGATATGTTATATTGGATCGTCATGAATGAATTGCCGGGTTTTTTTGCATGAGATGAGAGTTTTTCAATTTTCATTCATGTAAAAATTTATATATATTCTTTTATTGGGACACTTCCGGATTGAGGATGATGTCACCATTGATATATATTATTTACTTTTCCGTATTAAGATAGACCTAAGGCGGGGAGCATAAGTAACCGGGTTCTGGAGTCCAATGGGAGACCATCTCGAGGAGTCGAGACTAGGTCTCTTAACTCTAGAATTGGCAGGGTTGCTTGCCGCTCTCATAGGGGTCTAGAGATGTGGGTTTGGTTATTCATCACGACCATGGAATCCGTGTTTTTCATTATTGGTTTAATTTAAAACACGGACCTCCTAGTATATCTAATATTTCATATGTTGACTTCTGCTGTTGAGTTCTGTGATGTGATCATATAACTGCGTGAGATAAATGCTATATATATATGATATATATAATAAACGTTGCTTATGTTTTACACCCGCGCTAGTCCAGCCCCCGCTCCGCAGTTAGTTAAGTAACCTAACAGTGCATGACGGGGCCTCGTGGTGAACGCGGATGGCATAAATTTACGTTCTATTTTTGTTTCTTTTTTTGTGATGTTTAGGGAAACATTAAATGATAAGACTTCATTAATGAGATTAATGAAAAGAAAAGAAACCTAAAGATATTGTAGAATCAAAAGTTTTTTTTTAAAAAAAAGGTAGCTCTAGTTCTTGCTTTGCATAGTGGTATTCCTTGATGAATATCCAGCACCTCATTCAATAAGGAAAGAGCTGAGATCTCTTCACCGGGAGTGACTTCTTTAGCAAAAATAGCAAATTCTACAACCCACTCGGTTTTGTTTTTATAGATTTTTTAGTTCTTACTTTGCATAGTGGTATTCCTTGATGAATATCCAGCACCTCATTCGATGAGGAAAGAGCCGAGATCCCTTCATCGGGAGTGACCTCTTTAGCGAAACTAGTAAAAGCTACAAAAACACTCCTTTTCAAATCACCAGATTCCACAACGATATCAAGTTCATTATGTTAAAGGTTTTCTTCAAAACCAGCCGTAGCCCTCCGTCATTTCAGATAAGTACTATTTAGTATTCGTGCTACATTTGTTGGCCTTCGTCAAGGAGTAGTGTGCGGTAGCTGATTAATGCTTATCTGTCGCATATGATGCGATTGGATTAGGGTAGTCATACTGCTTTGTTGACCTTGTTAAGGGTCGTACGGGTGGGTTTAATTCAATCAAGAAATAATGGGTTGAACTTGGCCAGCGCTTATGATTTGCTGATCTTGTTAAGGTCATAAGTTGCTAGGGGTAAAAACAGATATTGGGAATTTCAAGTGTTGGAATTTGCAATGAGATTGCATACTTTCTATATGATAGTTGAATCCCGATACCCACTGCGAGTAAGAGTTACACCTGAGAGAGTTTTCCATTTTACAATTAGCTGATCAAGTAGGTATCTAAGAAAGATGTTAACGGGGTTATGCCCCCTGCGGAAACGAGGTTATTTAATTAGTTCCATACGAAAGCATGGGGAGACTCTCTCGGAGTACCAATACCTGCCTGGCCGAACAATTGGCGTACTTGTAGGGTGTAATTAATCCCGGCTAATCTTACCTTTTAAGGTTTGAAGGAAGATTTGATAAAAATAGTGGGAGCCATCCTGATTAGATAAAATAATAACCAATCTAATCTTGCAAAGAGCGCACGCAAAAGTGATTATCCTTCTCTCTCTCCTGGTAGCGACCAATGACACGTCTTAATCAAGATAATAATATGGATGTATTGACCGAACCCACTTATTATACCGGGCTAGATTCCGCTCTATCTTATGATTGTCATAAGTCTGAGTAAAGAATAGGGGAATATCAAGATTCCCACGCCACTCAAACGAAGAAGGAGCATATTGATGCATCTTCTTCGGATATGTTCGTTATCGAGAACTGTTTCTCAGTTTGCTCTACGTCCTGGGTATAGGATACCGGATCAGGATCCCATGTATGTAATTTGTTACATGGGCTAAAGAGAGATAGAGAACTGGGAAAAGGTGATATGTCCCTCAGAGAAGGGAATGGTGCAATTGTTGCAGCCAAAGCAGTTAGCGAATATCAACTTGTATTACCAAGTGGTAATACAATAATTCTGAGCGACTGTTATTTCGTACCAAAAACGTTGTGAATGTTTTCCTAAATCAAGTGTTGATTGGGTATGGTACGTTGTATAACGGTATACACGTTCTAAATCACAAAACAGTTCTAAGTATACAGAACACACACAAGATGAACAGTTCAGAAATGAACGAAGACTTCTTGTGGCATTGTAGACTAGGTCATATCAATACGATAAGACTGGCTAAGTTGCATAAGGATGGATATTTGAATCCGTTCGAATTTACATCTTATGAAACTTTCCAGTCATGTCTCAAAGGTAAGATGACCAAATCTCCGTTTACTGGACACGGAGAAAGAGCTACTGAACTTTTAGGACTGATACATAGTGATGTATGCGGTCATATGTCTACACATGCCAGGAATGGTTCTTCGTACTTCATTACATTCACCGATGATCTCTCAAGATACGGACATGTGTTCCTGATAAAATACAAATCTGAATCTATTGAGAAATTCAAGGAATATAAGTACGAAGTTGAGAACCAGACGGGTAAAAGTATTAAAATCCTTCGATCTGATCAGGAAGGAGTATACTTGAGCACGGAATTCAGAGACCACTTAAAAGAGAATGGGATTCTCTCTCAGCTTACTCCTCCATATACACCACAACACAATGGAGTTTCGGAGCGGAGGAATCGCACCCTGTTAGATATGGTGCGCTCTATGATGAGTAATGCTGAGTTACCTATTTCCTTTTGGGGTTATGCACTTGAGATAGTTGCATACCTATTGAATAGAGTTCCGACCAAATCCATTACCTATCACTCCATATGAGATATGGAATGGGAAAAGACCATCTCTTAAACGAGTTAAGATATAGGGTTGTCCGGCCTATGTTAAAAAGCAAAATCCGGACAAGCTCAAGGCAACGTCAGTTCTGTGCAAATTGTAGGATATCCCAAATATTCGCGAGGGTATATCTTCTACCACACCGAGAAGGGTATATCTTCTGCCACACCGAGAAACAAAAGGTGTCTATTTCTCAACATGCCACCTTTTTAGAAAAGGAATTTCTTGTGAAAGAAATTAGTGGTAATGAGGTAGAACTGGAAGAAGTTCTAGCTACATAAACTATAACTGATGATTTAGTGGAATCGGAGGATTTGATAGTCCCCGACGAATCTCAGCCACTCCGCAGATCTAGTAGGGTTTCTCATCCACCTGAGAGATATTGCGGTTTCCTCGTAGATGGTGGGAGCGAGGATTGCATCATGGAAGATGATGACCCGACTAGTTTCGAGCAGGCTATCACAAGTGGAGACTCTGTGAAATGGCTGGATGCTATTCGATCTGAGATGGAATCCATGTACACCAATAAAGTATGGACTTTGGAAGTTGCTCCTGAAAGGGTAAAACCCATCGGGAGCAAGTAGATCTTGAGAAGATAATTGGTGTAAATGGAAAAGTTGAGACTTTCAAAACTAGACTTGTAGCAAAAGGTTTTCGTCAACGACCTGGTGTCGATTATGATGAGACCTTTTCTCCTATTGCCATGCTTAAGTCCATCAGGATCCTATTTGCCATTGCTGCATACCATGACTATAAAATCTGGCAGATGGACATCAAGACCGCTTTTCTAAATGGCGATTTAGAAGAGAGCGTGTACATGACACAATCAGATGGCTTCGTAGACAGTGGGAGCAGCGGAAGCGTGTGCAAGCTGCTTAAATCAATCTACGGATTAAAGCAGGCATCGCGGAGCTAGAACATCTGTTTTGATGAAACTATCAAAGAGTTTGACTTTATCAAAAATGTAGATGAACTATGTATATATAAGAAGGTAGTAAAGAGTAAGGTTTTCTTCCTCGTATTGTACGTGGATGACATACTCTTGATAGGAAACGATGTTCCTATGCTACACTCGGTCAAGCTCTTCTTATCTCAAAAGTTCTCCATGAAAGATCTAGGTGATGCCTCCTACATCCTGGGGATAAAGATCTATAGAGATAGATCTAAACGGATGTTGGGATTGTCCCAATCTAGGTACATTGACACCATACTAAAGAGATTTAGTATGGAAGATTCTAAGCGTGATAATTTACCCGCTTGTTCAGGAATCACTCTCTCCGAAGAGATGTCTCCCAAGACTGATTTGGAGAGGGCTCGTATGCAAGAGATACCCTATGCTTCGGCAGTCGGGTCAATCATGTATGCGATGTTGTATACCAGACCGGATGTAGCTTACTCACTAGGTGTAGTGAGTATGTATCAATCAGATCATTGGGAGAAACACTGGACAGCTGTGAAGAACATTACTTGAGAAGGACTAAAGAAATGTTCTTGGTGTATGGAAACGGTGAACTCCAGGTGGAGTCCTTTACCGATTCGAGCTTCCAGAGTGATAAGGACGACAGTAAGTCGGTCTCAGGTTTTGTCTTTACCCTCCAGAGTGATAAGGACGACAGTAAGTCGGTCTCAGGTTTTGTCTTTACCCTCAATGGAGGGTCAGTATGTTGGAAGAGTTCCAAGCAAGATATCGTAGCAGACTCGATGATGGAGGTTGAATACATCGCTGCTAACGATGCTGCCAAAGAGGCTGTCTGGATGAAGAAGTTCGTAGCTGAACTTTGTGTGGTTCCATGTATTGAGCATCTGATACCTGTGTATTGTGATAATAATGGAGCTGTGGCTTTGTCCAAGGAACCCTGGTACCATCAGTGATCCAGACATATTCTTAGGCGGTATCACCTGATCAGGGAGATAGTAAATCGCCGGGAGATCGAGGTCAGGAGAGTTGACACAAAGGATAATACAGCGGATCCACTCACGAAGGCCCTCCCCCAGATGCAATTCGAGAGACTTTTTGGGATGTTGGGTAATATATGCTACAACAACTGCTTTAGTGCAAGTGGGGGATTGTTAGTAATATGTATGACCTAGAGACCATTATTGTATGATATAGTGGATTCTTAGACATATATATAGAGGACTTTCTTGTTCGACATGATAGTATGCTATCTGGTTGCCTTTATCTTAATATGTTCACTGGTATTATTATACTGTCTCTCATATACATGTTGATAAAGCCCTTAGGATGTATGCTTGACTACCAGGACTATGATGCGGATCATACTATTGGGCCCTGGGTAGTCCACAAGAAAGGTTATGCTAGCGTCCCGGCCATCCAACGTGGCCAAATGCGGAACAAATTTTTTTCAACGATTAGAACATGGCGCTAGAATAACCTTTAACCTGGATCTTTCCATAAACCTATCTAGCAAAACTAAATGAGATGAACTAACTACTATGAAAGAAGTCTCACCAAACGATCCAAGTCCTTTGGTCTTATTTCTTCTTCGTTAGCTCCAAGTAGCCACCTTGAACATGCTTTATCTTCTTTGTTGGTTCCTTTGCTTCTCCGCGATCGATCTTGCTCTCCAGTCCTCCTTTGTCGTAGATGATCCGCCCGAGGGATATGATCGATGGCTTTAGCTTCATACTATATGTGAAGCGGAGCAACTAGAGAACTTGGGTTGCTAAACCAAGTAGTCTAGGATGTAGAGTGATGATCTAAGTGTTTGCTATCTTTATCTAGTCTCTACACTTGTTTCTCAACTTATGATAAGGGTAGTGAAGAGGAAGATGATGAAGGTGGATGAAACTCAAGAGGAGGAAGGGGGTGAAGAAAAATGGGAGCTCAAGAATAATGAAGCATGCAAGTGAGAGAAAAATCAACACAAAGGTTTTGTGTATAAATTTTCATGAATAAACAAGTGTAGCCATACTTCAATAGTAACCACAAATGAATAAAGAATTCATTTGTGAACTATTGAAGCCATGCCACTCACCATGTCTCCCTCTCCTTAATTTCCACCTCATTTCCATTTATCAAATAAATGGAAAAGTCCATGATGAGGTGTCCACCTTCTAGAAGGTAATCTGTAATAAAATACGGATTACAGTCTGCTGTATATACATACCTGCATTCGGATAAAAACACGAATGCCCAAAGAGATAGAATAACACGAAGAACGTAATACTAGAATAAACATATCGAAATACATATATGTAAACTATTAAATTAATACCTGATTTAATATTTCGGTTCAAACCCGAACCGGCTAGTATTACCAACTGTCCGATCGAAAGTCTGAGTACAAAATACATCAATCGATCGAGACCCTATACGTATCCAATACGGCTACTACATCATTTCGCCTGAACCAGGGAAACCCTCTGTGTGGGACTCTAAAGACTCGATAGTATGCCGGCAGTGAGTTACTGGATAAATCCATAACCACAAGCACGTCAGCGACACTAGCTGTACGTAACGGCTACCCGGGTACCTGTTGAAAAGGAAGGCTGACGAGCAAACTCATCCGGATCCCTACTGAGCCTATTTATGACAATCTTTGTACAGACTTGTCTCTTCGTATGAGAGTATACTGGGCCTAGGGGGTGGTAAACGTCAGACCATAGTAACCTGGTAATTCATGCTGATGCGGCTCAGGACCAATCCGGGAAACTACCGATCAACCTATCAGTAAATCCCAACTGCCTTGGCCAAGGTCTTATGGTCCTGACCAATCAAACACAGTGCGATATCGACTCCCAATACCGGGAGAGACGAATTCCCGACAATCGCTCACTGCCTCCATGTGGCTCGGGACTGTACCCAACCAAAACCTATTTGCATTACTCAGTAGAGCCGTGGTAGGGTGGTGATCAAAGCACAGTGGAAACTCACACGAGACAAATGACGATATCAGGTCTAAAGAGTAACCTGCACTCATATCACCTGAGAACTTCCATCTGACGATAGGTATAGTACCATATGGAAGTTCTCGACGAGTTCGTCCAGCGTACTCACCGCCAGTGAGCACATGTATATGATCTTAGGTGCAAAAGACTAATGGTTGCGGGACCATACCATCGCCCCTCGTCGGGGTCTAGAAACGTATACACTAGTATACTCCAGAATATCGATGCCCAGTCTCGATACTCCCACGACTAGGGACCATTTTAAGGATGTGTGTACCGACTACCCAGCTCCCACAAGTATGATCGCCATCACAACGTAGGTAGTCTAGCAATAATCCTACGAGTTTTATCAACATGTATAAGAGATATGTAATAGCAAGTAAAACATACACATTTTAAGATAAAGACAAACCAGATAGCATACTATCATATCGAGCAAGACTGTCCTGTACATATATATGTCCAAGCATCCACATGTATATATATACAATAATGGCCTCTAGGGCATACATATCCAACAATCTCCCACTTACACTAAGGCCATATATATTGGCGTACCGAGTATCCAACGTCTGCTCTAGGGCTAGCTGCTGGCGTACCGCATACCCAATATCTCAAAAAGTATCTCGAACTGTGCTTGAGGAAGGGCCTTGGTGAATGGATCCGCAGTGTTGTCTTTTGTGTCCACTCTCCGTACCTCAATCTCCCGGCGATCAATGATCTCCCTGATCAGGTGATACCGCTTTAAGATGTGCCTGGATTTCTGATGGGACCGTGGTTCCTTTGCTAAAGCTATAGCCCTATTGTTATCGCAATACAAAGGTATTGGGTTAACAATGGACGGAACTAGCTGAAGTTCACTTATGAACTTCTTCATCCAGACTACCTCTTTTACGGTATCGTTCGCAGTAATGTATTTAACCTTCATCGTCGAGTCTGCAACGGTATCCTGTTTGGAGTTCTTCCAACACACCGTCCCTCCGTTGAGGGTAAACACAAAACCCGAGACAGACTTACTGTCGTCTTTATCACTCTGGAAGCTTGAATCGGTAAAGGATTCGACCTTTAGGTCTCCATTATCGTAAACCAAGAACATCTCCTTAGTCCTTCTTAGGTATTTAAGAATGTTCTTTACTGCTGTCCAGTGGTCCTCACCTGGGTTTGACTAATACCGGCTCACCACGCTTAGCGCATAAGCTATATCTGGCATTGTACACAACATCGCATACATTATAGATCTTACCGCCGAAGCGTAGGGTATAGTGCTCATGCGAACCCTCTCATCGTCAGTCTTGGGAGACATCTCCTTGGAGAGGGTGATTCCGTGCAATGCGGGTATGTTACCGCGCTTGGAATCTTCCATACTAAATCTCTTTAGTACGGTCTCTATGTACCTGGACTGTGAAAGTCCCAGTAATCTCTTGGATCTATCTCTGTAGATCTTAATCCCCAGAATGTACGAGGCATCACCCAGGTCCTTCATGGAGAACCTTTATGATAAGAATAGCTTGACCGATTATAGCATAGGAATGTCATTTCCTATCAAAAGAATGTCGTCCACGTACAAGACTAGGAACACGACAGTTCTTCGTATAATTTTCTTATAAATACAAGGCTCATCCTCATTCTTGATGAAGTCAAATTCCTCGAATGTTTCATCAAAACAGATGTTCCAGCTCCGCGATGCCTGTTTTAATCCATAAATGGATTTAAGCAACTTGCACACCTTTCCGCTGCTCCCACTGTTTACGAAACCTTTCGGCTGATCCATATAAACGCACTCTTCTAAACTTCCGTTCAGAAAAGCCATTTTTACGTCCATCTGCCAGATCTCATAGTCATGGAAGGAAGCAATGGAAAGTAGGATCTGAATGGATTTGAGCATAGCCACTAGAGAAAAGGTTTCATCATAGTCAACACCTGGTCTTTGACGAAAACCTTTTGCAACGAGTCTAGCCTTATAGATTTCCACCTGTCTATCTACACCAAATTTCCTTTTGTAGATCCATTTGCATCAACGGGTTTTACCCTAGGTGGAGCAATATCCAAGGTCCACACTTTATTAGTGTACATGGACTCCATTTCAGATCGCATAGCATCTAGCCACTTGTCAGAGTCCCTACTAATAATGGCCTGCCTGTAACTAGTGGGATCATCTTCTTCCAAGATGCAATCCTCTCAATCCCCGTCTATGAGAAAACCGTAGTATCTCTCGGCCGGATGAGAAATCCTACTAGTTCTGCGGAGTGGCTGAGGTTCGTCAGGTATTACTTAATCAAGTGGTTCTACCAAATCTTCAGTTATAGTTTGTCCTTCTGGAATTTCTTCCAATTCTACCGTGCTCCCATAAATTTCTTTTGCAAGAAATTCCTTCTCTAAGAAGACGACGTGGCGAGCAACAAACACCTTCTGTTCCTCAGTGTGGTAGAATAGATATCCTATCGAATGTTTAGGATATCCTACAAACTTACACAAAACTGATCATGCCCCGAGTTTGTTCGGGTTTCGTTTCTTTACATAAGCTGGACATCCCCATACCTTAACAAAATTAAGGTATTGTTTCTTCCCTTCCCATATTTCATATGGAGCGGTAGGCACGGATTTGATCGGAACCCTATTCAATAAATATGCCGCAGAGTCTAGTGCATATCTCTAAAATGAAAGAGGAAACTTAGCGCTACTCATCATGGAGCGAACCATGTCCAAAAGGGTACGATTCCTCCGCTCCGATACACCGTTGTGCTGTGGCGTATACGGAGGAGTAAGCCGAGAGAGAATTCCATTCTCCTTTAGGTAATCTAGGAATTCCGTGCTTAAGTACTCCCCTCCTCTATCAGATCGGAGGATCTTGATACTTTTGCCAGTCTGGTTCTCTACTTCATTTCTGAATTCTTTGAATTTCTCAAAAGCTTCAGATTTGTGTTTCATGAGATATACATATCCGAACCTAGAGAGATCGTCAGTGAATGTGATGAAGTACGAGAACCCACCCCTTGCATGTATAGACATTGGACCACATACATCATTGTGTATGAGTCCCAAGAGCTCTGCTGCTCTTTCTCCGTGTCCGGTGAACGGAGATTTGGTCATCTTTCCTTTGAGACAAGATTGACAAGTTTCATAAGATGAAAATTCAAACGTATCCAAAAGTCCATCTTTATGCAACTTACTCAGTTTTCTCTCTCCGATATGACCAAGTCTACAATGCCATAAGTAGGATTCGTTCACATCTGAACTTTTCCTCTTGCGAGTGTTTTGTATACTGAGAACTGTGTTTTGATTAAGAACATAGATTCCATTACATAGTGTACCTTCCGCAACCAATACCTGATTAAGGTAAATGTTCATGATATTTCTATCAAGAACAAACTTATATCCATCTTTATCAAGTAAAGAAACTGATATGATATTGCAAACCATAGAAGATATATAGTAGCAATTGTTCAAAATCATAGTATTGCCATTTGGCAATGCTAGGTGATATTCACCGACAGCAGAAGCATCAACTTGTGCTCTATCCCCTACTCTGAGGGACATATCACCTGGTCCAACTATCCTACTTTTTCTCAGCCCTCGTAATAAATTACAGATATGAGATCCCGATCTGGTATCGAGTACCCAGGAGGTAGGACTGACCGAAAAACAGTTCTCAATAACAAGAACACCTGAAGAAAACACAATAATATGTTTCTTCTTCGATGGGGTCATCAAGGAATTCAAACAATCCTCTTTCCATTGCTCACATTTATGACTGTTGTCATAAGTTAGAGCCGAACCGACATTACCCAGTCCCGAATAAGAATTCGGATCGGTCAAGCAATACATTTTATTATCTTGATTAGGGCGTGAAATGGTTGCTATCTGGAGAGAGAGAAAAGAAACACTCAGCGTGCGCTCTTGCAAGATTAGATTGGCTATTAGTTTATTTAATCGGGATGGCTCCCACTGTTTCCTCAAATTCTTCTTCAAACATTAAAAGAAGAATTAGTCAGGATTAATCGCACGTCATAATACTTGCTTAACCTTTCATCCAGGCTAGTGTTGGTACTTCGAGGGAGGTTTTCCAACGCTTTCGCGAAGTTCCTTAATTACATAACCTCTTTTTCCTGGAGGCGTAGCCCCGCTAACACCTTTCTAGACACCTACTTGGTTTATAGGATTGATTGTTAAGTGAGATCATCTCCCGAGAGTAATCCTACTCATCAATGGGATCGAGATCCAACCATCATTGTGTGATAAGCTAGATGAAATCCACTCTAGTCTCCACACTCCATAATGTATGCTAAATCTGCAAGTTTCCTATATGTTTGAAACTCCCGATATAGTTTTTGCCCCAGATATCTTATGACCTTTACGGATGACAACAAATCATAAAGCGTGAGTCAAGTTACACCTGTCATTGTCCTGATCAATTTAGACCCACCCATACTCTCCCTTTACGGATGCTAACAAGGCTGTACGACTGTCTTAAATTAATTCATCTCAATGCTACAAATAAGTATCATTTAGCTACCGTATACCATGCCTTGACGGATGCCAACAAACATAGTACGAATACTAAATGGTATTTATCTGAAATGACGGAGGACTATGACTGAGTTTTTGGCGAAAAACCCGTTAACCCGGATCTTTCCATAAACCTATCTAGCAAAACTAAATGAGATGAACTAACTACTATGAAAGAAGTCTCACCAAACGATCCGAGTCCTTCAGTCTTCTTTCTTCTTCGTTAGCTCCAAGTAGCCACCTTGAACATGCTTTATCTTCTTTGTTGGCTCCTTTGGTTCTCCACGATCGATCTTGCTCTCCAGTCCTCCTTTGTCGTAGATGATCCACCCGAGGGATATGATCCATGGCTTTCGCTCCACAATATATGTGAAGTGGAACTTGGGTTGCTAAACCAAGTAGTCTAGGATGTAGAGTGACGATCTAAGTGTTTGCTATATCTTTATAGCCTCTTCACTTGTTTCTTAACTCATGAAAATGGTAGTGAAGAAGAAGATGTTGAAGGTGGAGGAAACTCAAGAGGAGGGAGGAGGTGAAGAAAAATGGGAGCTCAAGAATAATGAAGCATGCAAGTGAGAGAAAAATCAACACAAAGGTTTTGTGTATAATTTTTCATGAATAAACAAGTGTAGCCATGCTTCAATAGTAACCACAAATGAATAAAGAATTCATTTGTGAACTATTGAAGCCATGCCACTTACCATGCCTTCCTCTCCTTAATTTCCACCTCATTTCCATTTATCAAATAAATGGAAAAGTCCATGATGAGGTGTCCACCTTCTAGAAGGTAATCTGTAATAAAATACGGATTACAGTCTGCTGTATATACATACCTGCATTCAGATAAAAACACGAATGCCCAAAGAGATAGAATAACACGAAGAATGTAATACTAGAATATACATATCGAAATACATATATGTAAACTATTAAATCAATACCTGATTTAATATTCCAGCTCAAACCCGAGCCGGCTAGTATTACCAATTGTCCGATCAAAAGTCTGAGTACAAAATACATCAATTGATTGAAACCCTGCATGTATCTAATACGGCTACTACATCACTTCGCCTGAACCAGGGAAACCCTCTGTATGGGACTCTAAAGACTTGATAGTATGCCGGCAGTGAGTTACTGGATAAATCCATAACCACAAGCACGTCATCGGCACTAGCTGTACGTAACGGTTACCCGGGTACCTGTCGAAAAGGAAGGCCGACGAGCAAACTCATCCGGATATCTACTGAGTCTATCTGTGACAATCTCCATACAGTCCGTTCTCTTCGTCTGAGAGTATCGTATACCGGGTCTAGGGGTTGGTAAACGTCAGACCCTAGTAACCTGGTAATTCATGCTGATGCGGCTCAGGACCAATCCGGGAAACTACTGATCAGCCTATCAGTAAATCCCAACTGCCTTGGCCAAGGTCTTATGGTCATGACCAATCAAACACAGTGCGATATCGACTCCCAATACCGGGAGAGATGAATTCCCGACAATCGCTCACTGCCTCCATGTGGCTCGGGACTGTACCCAACCAAAACCTGTTTGCACGACTCAGTAGAGCCGTGGTAGGGTAGTGATCAAAGCACAGCGGGAACTCACATGAGACAAATGATGATTTCAAGTCTAAAGACTAACCTGCACTCATGTCACCTGAGAACTTCCATCTGACGGTATGTATAGTATCATATGGATGTTCTCGGCGAGTCCAACCGGTGTACTCACCCCCAGTGAGCACCTGTATACGATCTTAGGTGTAAAAGACCAATGGTTGTGGGACCATACCATCGCCCCTTGTCGGGGTCTAGAAACTTATACACTAGTCTACTCTGGAATATCGATGCTCAGTCTCGATACTCCCACGACTAGGGACCATTTTAAGGATGTGCGTACCGACTACCCAGCTCCCACAAGTATGATCGCCATCACAACGCAGGTAGTCTAGCAATAATCCTACGGGTTTTATCAACATGTATAAGAGATATGTAATAGCAAGTAAAACATACACATGTTAAGATAAAGACAAACCAGATAGCATACCATCATATCGAGCAAGACTGTCCTACATATATATGTCCAAGCATCCACATGTATACATATACAATAATAGCCTCTAGGGCATACATATCCAACACCACAAGCACATCCTCCAATTGTTCCTAGTGGAGGGAATATCGAGACAGGGCATCGATATTCCAGACTAGACTAGTGTGTACGTTTCTTGACCCTGTATGGGGCGATGGCTGATCCTATATCCATTGGTGTTTGACATCAAAGATTGTACACAGGTGCTCATTAGAGAATGGGTACACCGAACAGGACTCGCTGAGAACTCCTAGATGGTACTATACCTATCGTTAGATATCAGTTCTCTGGTAATACTGGTACAGGTTAGTCTGTAGACTCGAGATTGTCATAGAGTCTTGTGTGGTTCCCACTGTGCTTTGATTTCCTCCCTACCACGGCTCAAAGGAGTCGTGCAAACAGGTGGATTTTGGGTACAGTCCCGAATCACATGGAGGCAATGAGCGATAGGAGGGGTTTCGTCTCTCCCGGTATAGGGAGTTGATGTTGCGCTATACTCAATTAGCTATAACAGGGAGTCCCTGGCCAGGCTGTTGATGAGATTTACTGGTAAGTGTTATTAGTAGTTTCTCACACCGTTATAGGTCACACATCGGTATGACTTATCAAGTTATTGGGGTCTGACGATTCCACCCCCAGACTCGATATGCGACATATCAGATGAAGAGACCGGACTGTACGGTAAGTGTTACCTATATGCTTCATAGGAGTTTGGATAAGCTTGTTTGTTGATCTTCTATTCGTTCAATACCTGGGTAGCCATTACGTCTAGCTAGTACTGCTGATGGCTTGTGGGTAACTGATGTGATCATTACCTACTGCTGGCGTATTGACAAGTCTTTAGAGTCCCACACATAAGTTTCTTAGTTCAAGCGAAACGAAGTAGGGAACATATACTGATATATGCGAGGGCCTGATTAAATACGAGTATGTGATACCGTATTCTAATCTGGCGGTTATTTGATATCAGTTAGGTTATATGTGATATAACCGGATTATTGAATCAAGTGTTGATTTGATAATATGATATACAGATAAATGATATTAGTCGGTTATATGTGATATAACTGGATTATTAAATCAAGTGTTGATTTAATAATATGATATATATTTATATTTGATATAATTATATATTAACTAATATTATTAGCTCACTAATTATTCTTCATAATATATATATATATATATATATATATATATATATATATATATATATATATTATATGAAGCATGGCATGGATTTTCTATTTTTAGAAAATAGAAAAAGAGGTGGAAAAATGGGGAGACTTTTGTGGCATGGTGTAAAGCATGGCTTGATGAATTTTTTATTCATCATCCTACACTATTGAAGTATGGTTACAATTCTATATTGATGGATATTGGTTGCTTCAATGATGTGGGGTATTAAGCCATTCTTTACTTGGTTCATTTTTACTTTAGGCATTTACTTGAGCTCATTTTGCTCTCTAGCTCTCTCCATCTTCTTCACCTCTACCTCCAAGCTCAATCCCTCACATGAGTTGTGAATCTTTAAGCTTGTCAGAACCCTAGTGAGCAAACAACACCCCTATTTCACCATCCTACACTAGATTAGCGCTTTGGTGTAGTGTGTTTCCTTCACTAAAAAGTTTAGTGAAGAGGTAGGTTGGATTACCGGAGCTTCGGGTGGATCATCTTCGGCACGAAGATCGCAAAGGAAGCTCGATCTAAATTCAAGTGGAACCTACTGGAGTCGCGTGGACTACTACACGGAGCTTGAGTGTAGGGTTACTAGGCACACTCAAGAGGTTCCACAAGGCATCAAGCATGCCAAATTTAAATTTTACGGTACTGAGAAACCCTAATATAGATCGTTAACTAGAGATTAGGCGAAACTACAAGCATGCAAACAACTTTGCTACTAAGTGAAAGTGACTACAACCTTTGTAGATCCGCTCCACCATTTCTTTAGCTCCGTGTTGACATCCCTCCACTGCGATCATCGGAATCCCGGACTCTAGCGATGGTTTCGTCGGAGAAATAATCGGGCTAGGTCGTTGACTTCGATACCGAAGATGATCTACGTCGAGACGACTCAAACTCAAGCTCCATCTTCACTAGGTCAAGAAACTTGTGAAGAAGACACCCTTTACTACATGGCAAGTGATAAAGGATGAAGAAATAGGAAGTGGGTTCACTTTGGATTTTGATTTCTCACTTGGAATCATCACTTAGAATTTTCTAGCAAGCTTTTTCTTTCTTCATGAAGAAGATGAAGAAGAAGAAAGAAAAAGAATAATCATGAAAAAAATGAAATTCTCCATAATAGAAAATGAAGTGATGCTTATCATTTAGCAACCATGGGTTAGTTTTTACTCATGTAGAGAATAAACTAGGGTTTAGATAATGGTTAGGTTTAAGAATAGAAACAAAATGGTGAAGCTTCATGAAACTCCAAGAATAAAACAAAGAAAGCCACCATATTTGTTTCTTGCCAAAAGAAATAAATAAATAAATAAGGCAAATGAAATCCCAACCATTAACTAAACATGGTGTATAGCATACACACACCCAAACTTGCATGTATCACCAAACATGATACAAATAAGTGCACAAAAATATATCATATACACAATGTGCATAACCTAGTGAGAAAATAATCTTAAGTGAGCCAATACTAGTTAATGTAAAGTAATATGTAAAATATATAATTATACATTAAATCACTAAATCAACACTTGATTTAATGATCCGGTCATACTGCATATAACCGACTAATATCAAGTGTATCAATGTATTGAATCAACATTTGATTCGGTAACCCGGCTATATCTCATATAACCATCCAATGATACAAATCGCGAGAATAGAATACAGTATCACATACTGGTATTATTCTCGGTCCCGCACATATCTCATATGCGCTCCTATTTCGTTTCGCTTGAGCCAGGAAACCTCTGTGTAAGACTCTAAAGACTCGTCAATACGCTGGCAGCAGGTGATGATCATATCAAACACCCACAAGCCGCAAGCGTTCTGCTAAACGTAACGGCCATCCGGGTATTGATCGATCAGAAGATCAACGAGCAAGCCCGCTCACACTCCTGTGAATCCAACGAGTAACACTACCGTACAGTCCGGTCTGTTCGTCGGATATGTCGCATATCTCGTCTAGGGGTGGTAAACGTCAGACCCCAATAACTCGATAAGTCGTGTCGATATGAGGCTCATAACGGGTCGAGAAACTACTGGTAACACTTACCAGTAAATCCCTAAAGCAGTCTTGGCCAAGGACTTCTTGTTATAGCCAATCGAGCACTGCGCAACATCAACTCCTTATACCGGGAGAGACGAAACCCCTCCTATCGCTCATTGCCTCCATGTGACTCGGGACTGTACCCAAAAATCACCGTTTTGCACGCCCTCTTGGACGTGGTAAGGTGGAAATCAAAGCACAGTGGGAATCACACCAGACTCTATGACGATCTCGGGTCTACAGACTAACCTGCACCAGTGTCACCAGAGAACTGCCATCTGACGTAAGGTATAATACCATCTGGGAGTTCTCGGCGAGTCCGTCCAGTGTACCCAGTCTCCACTGAGCACCCGTATATCATCTCTGATATCAAACACCAATGGATATGGGATCATCCATCGCCCATCTATATGGGTCGAGAAGGTACACGCTAGTCTACTCTGGTATATCGATGCCCCGTCTCGATACACCCACGACTAGGGACTTTGAAGGATGTACTTATGGACCACCATGTCCCCACTAGTATGATCCGCATCATAGTCTAGGTAGTCAAGTACACATTCTAAGGGCTTTACCAACATGTAACAGAGAGACTATCAGTGTACACGTCAAAGTAAAGAGTAACCAGATAGCATACTATCATATCGAGCAAGAAAGTCATCCCTATATATGTCCTAGCATCCACTACAATATACATCTTATGTATAGTAATGGCCTCTAGGGCATACATATAACTAACAATCTCCCACTTGCACTAGGGCCATCTGATAGCAGTGGTTGTAGTATCTCATACTCAACCATCCCATAAAAGTCTCTCTCTGGGAAAAGGCCTTTCGTGAGTGGATCCGCCGTGTTGTCCTCTGAGTCTACTCTCCTAACCTCGATCCCTTGGAGATCGACCATCTCCACGATCAGGTGATACTGCCTAAGAATATGTCTAGATCACTGATGGGACGGGCGTTCCTTGGCATAAGCCACAACTCCATTGACACACAATGGAAGGAACGAAGTTCATCTCATGAACAAATATACACCCAGACTATCTCTTTGGTAGCATCTTTGGTAACGATGTATCCAGCCTTTATCGTCTAGTACGCCACGGTATCTAGCTTGGAACTCTTCCAACATACCGTCCCTTTACTGAGGGTAAAGACAATGCCTGCGACTGACATTCAGTCGTCCTTATCACCCTGGAAGCTTTTCAGTGATTCTCCCCAGGATCAATTGATACCTTCTCACTACAGCTAGTGAGGATCCTAAGTTCCACTTAGATCTATCTCATAGATCTATACTAAGGATTTAGGAGGTATCACTTTGATCCTATATGGAGAATCCTTGTGATAAGCGGAGATTGACCGAGCGTAGCATAGGAAACTACTTCCCTATCAAGAGTATGTCATCCACGTACTCTACGAGGATCACCAGCATACTCCCTACTACCTTTTTGTATATACAAGGTTCATCTACCATTTTGATGAAGTCAAACTCTTTGACTATCACATCAAAACAGATGTTCCAACTCCGCGATGCCTGTTTTATCACATAAAACATCTTGCACACGTTTCCGCTGCTCCCACTGTCTACAAAGCCCTCTGGCTGTGTACTTATAGACGCTCTCTTCCAAATCAGCATTTTAGAAAAGCAGTCATGACACCTAACCACCAGATATCGTAGTCATGGTTTGTAGCCGTGGCAAGTAGAATCTGGATGGACTTAAGCATAGCTACTTAGAAAAGGTTTCATCATAATCCATACATGGTCAATGATGCAAACTTTTAATAAGTCTAGCTTTGAAAGTCTCAACTTTTCCATGTACACCAAGTAATCTTCTCAAGATATACTTGCTCCTGATGGGGATTTAACCCTTCAGATAAAACAACCAAAGTCCATACTTTGTTGGTGTATAAGGATTCCATCTCAGATCGATGAGCATCCAGCCATTCTTATAGAGTCCCACTCCTGATGGCCAGCTCGAAACTAGTTGGATCATCATCTTATGATGCATTCCTCGCTCCCACTATCATAGAGAAACCGAAGTATCTCTCAGGTAGGTGAGGAACCCTACTAGATCGGCGGAGAGGCTGAGGTTTGTTGGTTGCTATTGAATCCTTTGGTTCTACCAAATCATCAGCTGCAGTTTGTATAGCTGGAACTCTTTCCAGTTCTACATAACAGACCTTGCCTCGAGCTTGTCCGGATTTTTCTTTTTAGACATAGGCCGGACAACCCCAAATCTTAACAAACTTAAGATATGGGCTCTTCCCTTTCCATATCACATATGAAGTGGTAGGCAACTGATTTGATCGGAACCCTATTCAATAGGTATGCAACTTCATAAGTGCATAACTCCCTAAAAGGAAATAGGAAACTCAGTAGTACTCATTATAGAGCACACCATATCACATAGGGTGTTATTGCTCGGCCCCGATATACCATCGTGCTATGGTGTATACGGAGGAGTAATGCTGAGAGAGAATCTCATTCTCCTTTTAGAATAATCCAGGAATTCCGTGCTCAAGTATTCTCCTCCTTGATCACATCAAAGGACATAATACTTATACCCGTTTTTGGTTCTCTACTTCTAACTTATATTCTGTGAATATCTCAAAAGGTTCGGACTTGTGTTTCAACAGGAACATAGGTCTGAATCTCGAAAGATCATCAGAGAATTTAATGAAGTACAAAGAACCGGTCTTGGCATTTGTAGACAGGGGACCTTCATACATCAATATATATCATCCCAAGAGTTCACCAACTCTTTCTCTATTTCCAATAAACAGAGCTATGGTCATCTTATCTCTGTGACATGACTGGCAAGTTTCACAAGATGTAAATTCAAAATAATTTAAATATGCATCTATATGTAACTTAAGCTAGTCGGGTCGCATTGATATGACCTAGTCTACAATACCTCAAGAAGAATTCGTTCATTTCTGAACTCTTCCTCTTGTGTGTGTTCTATCATCTAAGAACTGTGGTTTGATTTAGAACGTCAATGCTTTTAGATAACGTGCCTGAACCGATCAACTCTTGATATAGAAAATGTTCAAAACATTATCCAACATTACAAAATTATATCCTTCTTTACTAATAAAGAGACTGATATGATTTTGTATATCAGGTTCGGTATCTAATAACATTTGTTCAGAATCAATGTATTCTGGTAATACAGGGTGACAGTGACCAACAGACTTGGCTGCAACACTTGCACCATTTTCTGCCTCATGAAACTTATCACCCATTCTCAGTTCTCTACCTTTCTGTAGCCCAAGTAACAAATTACATTTGCGGGATCCTGATCTGGTATCACATACCCAGGACGTAAAGGATACTGAGAAACGGTTCTCTGTAATGAACACACCCGAAGATGATGCATCAACATGCACTCTCTTCGTTTGGGCGGTTCGGGAATTCTGGTAATCCCCAATTTCCTGCTTTGTCTTGTAACAATTATAAGTTGAAGCGGGACCAACGTTCCCCAGCTCAGTATAACAAGCGGGTTCGGTCAATGTATCCGTATTAATATCTCGATTAAGGCGTGACATGGTCGCTACCAGGAGAGAGAGAGAGAAGAAAACACTCTGCGTGCGCTCTTGCAAGATCAGATTGGTTATTATTTTATCTAATCAGGATGGCTCCCACTGTTTTTATCAAATCTTCCTTCAAACCCTAAAAGGAAAGACTAGCCGGGATTAATTACACGCTATAAGTTTGCTAATCTTTCAGCCAGGCCAGTGTCGGTACTTTGAGGGAGGTTCCTCGTGCTTTCGCACGGACCTAATTATAGTAAACCTCGTTTTCCCAGAGGCGTAACCCCGTTGACACCTTTCTAGACACCTACTTGATCGGCTAATTGTAATGTGTAAAACTCTCCCAGGAGTAACTCTTACTCGCAATGGGTATCGGGATCCAACTATCTCATAGAAGGTATGCAATCTCATTGCAAATTTCAACACTTGAAATTCCTGATAATATTTTGCCCCAAGCGATCTATGACCTTGACTGAGTCAATAAACCATAGACCGCAAGTAAAGTTCAACCCGTCATTTCCCGATTGAATTAAACCCACCCGCACGACCCTTGACTGAGTCAACAAGGCCGCACGACTACCCTAATCCAATCGCATCATATGCTTTGCAGATAAGCACTAATCAGCTACCGCACACTACGCTTTGACCGAGTCAACAAACGCAGCACGAATACTAACTATTACTTATCTGAAATGACGGAGGGCTACGACAGGTTTTTAAGAAAACCCTTTGCGTAATGAACTTTATATCGTTGTAGAATCAAATGATTTTAAAATGGAGTGTTTTTGAGGCTTTTCTAGTTTTGCTAAAAGGGTCACTCCCGGTGAAGGGATCGTCGGCCCTTTCCTCATCAAATAAGGTGCAGGATATATCATATATACCGCTGTGCAAAGCAAAAACTATAGGAGCAATCAAAAGACAAACCGAGGATTGTAGCATCTGCCAGTTATTGCTAAAGGGGTCACTCCCGGTGAAGGGATCTCGGCCCTTTCCCTATCGAATAAGGTGCCGGATGTTCTACAAGGAACACCGCGATGCAAAGCAAGAACTGTAGCTACCTGTTTTTGAAAATTCGATTCCACAACATCTTTAGGTTTCTTTTTCTTTCATTAATCATATTAATGAAGTCCCATCATTTAAGTTACCTAAATATCACAGATAAATACGACGTGCACTTATGCCATCCACATTCGCCTCGATGTCCCCTCATGCACCGTTAGGTTAGGTAACTAACGGCAGAGCGGGGCAGGGCTAGCGCGGGTGTAAAACATAAGTAACATCTATATAATATATCATATATACTATATACAGTATTTATCACAGAACATCAAATGATCACATCACAGATATAGCAGCAGAAGAAACATATGAAACATTGGATATACTAGGACGTCCGTGTTTTCAATACGAGCCTATATAAAACACGGATTCTACGGCCGCGATGAACAGCCAAACCCACACCCCTAGACCTCTAAGAGAGCGGCAAGCAACCCTACCAATTCTAGAGTTAGGAGACCCGGACTCGACTCCTCGAGTTGGTCTCCCACTGGACTCCAGAACCCGGTTACTTGTGCTCTCCTCCTTGGGTCTATCCTAGTGTGGAAAAGTAAATAATATACAACAACGGTGACATCTTCCGCAACCTGGAAGTGCCCCAATAAAAGAATATTACATACAAGTTATTACATGAATGAAAATGAAAAACACCCATCTCACATAAAAACCCCCGGCTATTCAAAACGCGACGATCCAATATAACATATCCAGCAACACATAACATCACATGTCATCAACGTAAGTAAATATGCGCATCCTAATTGTCGTTGACATATAGCAACGAAACCGGCGATATCACATATTACACTTACGGTCACAGAAAAGAAAGTGTAAAACTACAACAGTTGGAATTCGCAATCTCCTCAGACATCGCATGCCTGACCAAATGAATTCCCTAGACATCACATGCCTAACAATTATAAACCCCGCATTTTAGTCTCTATATCGAAAATACTTTTCAATATCTAGTCGGGCAATTCAACAAGATTCCCGATAAACTGATCGAATGCTCGTCGCAAACTTTAGTAGACGGCCGCACCCCCGATGCCATCGACAAAGTGCACCAAGGCGGAACACCGCTGCCGCGAGCACCCGAACGGATGCTTTCGGCGACGGGGTTCTCCTACAGTCACTTGGTCGGGACTATGGGGCGTGGCTATCTATTAAGTTTACCCAGCGAGTATCCGCGTACGCTACGTGATTGCAACGGACTTTTGATCACATCAAAATTCTGTGGCAACCGATCAATTGAGACTAAAGTGCTATGTTTATAACATCCAAATCAGTTATCTCATAACTACTTGTGGATTCCAAATATTGTATCACATTCCAGATAAACAGAAAATGTTAAACTTTCCGATCGAACAATCAAACACCCAAGTTTTCCCAAAACAGCTCAACACATGAAATAAGTTTAAAAACATTCACTTTATGCCACAATACCAACGGTCCAGCCGTAGAAGGGTCAGGCCAACGCCTCACATGTGGCACGCCGTACTGCCCCAAACCCTAAGGTTCAAAGGGCAGTTCAAAACGGTCACATAATCGAGTTAAGGTTTGTTGTCTTCTAGAGGGTCCATCGCGTTACTTGCACTACTTAGAACGTTCTTAAACCACAGAAAAATCCAACACTTGGAAATTTCCCGGCAGGGGAAAAATTGGGTATTTATATCCGGTCGAACTTTTTAACATGTTCCAAAATTATCCGGAAAAACTTAAAAAACAAAGTTAAATAATCCGATCGAATTATCGAGACCCCAATACACCCCAGAAAACTCAACTCTTGAGTGAAACATAAAAATTCCCAGAAGAATCACCAAACAACAACTGAGGTTACTGTGCAAAAATGATTCACTGATCTTTACATACGGCCGCGGAACCGCCACAAATACAATGTTAAGGCCGCGGTTCCGCGGCGGTTTTGTCGTATTACGGTCACATGCTTCACAGTAACCCTTAAAGTTTCCTGCTGATATTTTTGAGAATTTTTAATTTGGAAAAATCCACTGTTTTAAAATTTGTACAGAGAGGGGTGAAATCGGGGGATATCGGGTTCGATCGGACTTCTAGCTTCGTCTACACTTCGCCTAAAGCTCTAGCTAGGCTCTGATACCACTGTAGGGTTACTAGGCACACTCAAGAGGTTCCACAAGGCATCAAGCATGCCAAATTTAAATTTTACGGTGCCGAGAAACCCTAATATAGATCGTTAACTAGAGATTAGGCGAAACTACAAGCATGCAAACTACTTTGCTACTTAGTGAAAGTGACTACAACCTTTGTAGATCCGCTCCACCATTTCTTTAGCTCCGTGTTGACGTCCCTCCACTGCGATCATCGGATTCCCGGACTCTAGCGATGGTTTCGTCGGAGAAATAATCGGGCTAGGTCGTTGACTTCGATGCCGGAGATGATCTACGTCGAGGCGACTCAAACTCAAGCTCCATCTTCACTAGGTCAAGAAACTTGTGAAGAAGACACCCTCTACTACATGGCAAGTGATAGAGGATGAAGAAATAGGAAGTGGGTTCACTTTGGATTTTGATTTCTCACTTGGAATCATCACTTAGAATTTTCTAGCAACCTTTTTCTTTCTTCATGAAGAAGATGAAGAAGAAGAAAGAAAAAGAATAATCATGAAAAAAATGAAATTCTCCATAATAGAAAATGAAGTGATGCTTATCATTTAGCAACCATGGGTTAGTTTTTACTCATATAGAGAATAAACTAGGGTTTAGATAATGGTTAGGTTTAAGAATAGAAACAAAATGGTGAAGCTTCATGAAACTCCAAGAATAAAACAAAGAAAGCCACCATATTTGTTTCTTGCCAAAATAAATAAATAAATAAATAAGGCAAATAAAATCCCAACCATTAACTAAACATGGTGTATAGCATACACACACCCAAGTTTGCATGTATCATCAAACATGATACAAACAAGTGCACAAAAATATATCATATATACAATATGCACAACCTAGTGAGAAAATAATCTTAAGTGAACCAATACTAGTTAATGTAAAGTAATATATCAAATATATAATTATACATTAAATCACTAAATCAACACTTGATTTAATGATCCGGTCATACTGCATATAACCGACTAATATCAAGTGTATCAATGTATTGAATCAACATTTGATTCGGTAACCCGGCTATATCTCATATAACCATCCAATGATACAAATCGCAAGAATAGAATACAGTATCACATACTGGTATTATTCTCGGTCCCGCACATATCTCATATGCGGTCTTATTTCGTTTCGCTTGAGCCAGGAAACCTCTGTGTAGGACTCTAAAGACTCGTCAATACGCCGGAAGCAGGTGATGATCATATCAAACAGCCACAAGCCGCAAGCGGTCTGCTAAACGTAACGGCCACCTGGGTATTGAGCGATCGGAAGATCAACGAGCAAGCCCGCTCACACTCCTGTGAATCCAACGAGTAACACTACCGTACAGTCCGGTCTGTTCGTCGGATATGTCGCATATCTCGTCTAGGGTTGGTAAACGCCAGACACCAATAACTCGATAAGTCGTGTCGATATGAGGCTCATAACGGGTCGAGAAACTACTGGTAACACTTACCAGTAAATCTCTAAAGCAGCCTTGGCCAAGGACTTCCTGTTATAGCCAATCGAGCACTGCGCAACATCAACTCCCTATACCGGGAGAAACGAAACTCCTCCTATCGCTCATTGCCTCCATGTGACTCGGGACTGTACCCAAAAACCACCATTTTGCACGCCCTCTTGGACGTGGTAAGGTGGAAATCAAAGCACAGTGGGAATCACACCAGACTCTATGACGATCTCGGGTCTACAGACTAACCTGCACCAGTGTCACCAGAGAACTGCCATCTGACGTAAGGTATAATACCATCTGGGAGTTCTCGGCGAGTCCGTCCAGTGTACCCAGTCTCCACTGAGCACCCGTATATCATCTCTGATGTCAAACACCAATGGATATGAGATCATCCATCGCCCATCTATATGGGTCGAGAAGGTACACGCTAGTCTACTCTGGTATATCGATGCCCCGTCTCGATACACCCACGACTAGCGACTTTGAAGGATGTACTTATGGACTATCACGTCCCCACTAGTATGATCCGCATCATAGTCCAGGTAGTCAAGTACACATCCTAAGGGCTTTACCAACATGTAACAGAGAGACTATCAGTGTACACGTCAAAGTAAAGAGCAACCAGATAGCATACTATCATATCGAGCAAGAAAGTCATCCCTATTATGTCCTAGCATCTACTACAATATACATCCTATGTATAGTAATGGCCTCTAGGGCATACATATAACTAACATTGAGAAGAAAAGGACACGGTCTCCAAAGGTTGTAGCCACCTTTCTCTTAGTATAGTTTATGTTATATCATAGTTAAAACCCAGTCATCTAGTTTCGATTCTTGTTTAGTGTTAATTAGCACCCTAAAATTTTTAAAATGGCATGCTTGATGCTAGTAAAACCCAGTGGTTCTAATAAACACTTTCATCGACTCCTCAAGATGGCCTCCCACTAGACTCTAGAACCCGGTTACTTGTGCTCCCTGCCTTGGGTCTATCCTAATGCTGAAAAGTAAATAATATACATCAACCTCAACCCGGAAGTGTCCCAATAAAAGAATATTACATACATCTTTCACATGAATGAAAATAGAAAAACTCTCATCTCATGCAAAAACCCTTGGCTATTCAATCATGACCATCCATTATAATATATCACAGCAACACATAACATCACTTGTCATCAATGTAAGTAAATATACGTATCCTGAATGTTGTTGACATATAGCAACGAGATCGGGGATACCCCACATATTACACTTACGGTCGCAGAAAAGAAATGAAAAATTACAATAATTAGAATCCGCATATTCCTTAGACATTATAAACCCAGAATATCTTATATTCCGACATGCCTAACTCTATAAATCTTGTATTTTAGTCTCAAATGGAAAACACTTTTCAGTAACTTTGTCGGGTAATTCAACAAGATTCTGGAATACCTGATCGAATGCTCGTCGGGAACTTTAGTAGATAGCCGCACCCCCGATACTGTCGACGAAGTGCACTTAGACGGAACACCGTGGCCGCGAGCACCTGAGTGGATGCTTTTGGCAACAGGGTTCTCCTATAGTCACTTGGTCGGGGCTATGGGGCATGGCTATCTAGAAGTGTTATCCGGCGAGTGTTCACGTACTATACGTGATTGCGATGGAGTTTTGATCCAAATCGAAACTCTGTGGCAATCGATGAACCGAGACTAAAATGCTAGATTTACAAATTATAAACTAGTTTTCACAAAACTAATTTAATGTGGATTCCAATTATTGTATCACATATCAAAATTAAACCCGAAACGATGTTAAAATTGCGACTATGAAACACTCCGAATTGCCCTAACAGAAAAGATAACATCATTTACAATCTGGGCAAAACAAACATAACTTGAAACCCTAAAACCAAGCTATCAGAACACCACAAAAATTCCAAGGTCTTATGCTACAGTAAAAAAGGTAAGGCCGGTTTTTTTGATGAAGTGGCCGGCCAATTTTTTGTTGTTTTGCCTTGAATTTTTCTGGTGTTCTAGATACTTCATAACTATCTTTCTGCACTTGTTTAAAAAAATTTCTGAAGCCATTTCAAAATTTACAGAAACTAGGGTTTTGGATCGTTTGTTTCGGAGTTGTTTCGGTTTCGCAATTTCTATACATCGTCTAATGCCTTAGCTTGGCTCTGATACCATGAAAGTGTGTCTTAGTACCACTACTAGGTTTTAACCGGCATCAAGCATGCAATTTTAAAATTTCTTGGGTGCTAAGCTACACTAACCTAGAATCTAACTAGAGTATTAGGGTTTAATGCATGATATAAGAAGAACTACACTAAGTGAAAGAGATTACAGGCTTTGTAGACCAAGTCCTTCATTTTTATAGCTCCGGGTAGTAATCCCTACGAATCCTATTGGCTCCACTTGAAGAAATGCACGAGCTTTCTTCACGATCTTCGAGGCCGAAGATGATCCACCTTGAAGCTTCTCTAGTTCAAGCTACCTCTTCACTAATCTATCATTAGTGAAGGAAACAACCTAAACTTAATGGCTAATTGAGTGTAGGTTGATGAAGTACGAGTATTAGCTAACTTAGAACTCTCTTAAGACCTAGGGTTTACAACTCATGTGAGGGTTAAGGTTTGGAGGTAGAAGAAGATGAAAATGGAGAGAGTGTAGGAAAAAGATGAGCTAGGGTTTCAAAAAACCAAGTGCAAAGTCCAAGTAAAGAATGGCTTCTATTCTTCTCACTTATTGAAGAAATATTATCAAATAATATATTGCAACCATGCTTCTATAGTGAAAGCAAATGAATAAAGTAATGTAAAAGTCGTGCTTCACCCATACTACAAATATCTCCCCATTTTCCATCTCATTTTTTCTATTTTCTCAAAATAGAAAAAACCATGCTTCATAATACACACACACACACACACACACACATATATATCACACACACACATACATATATCACACACATATATTAATATATATAAAGAGAAGAAAATAATTAGTGACCAATAATATTAGTTAATATATAATTATATCAAATATAAATATATATCAAATTATTAAATCAACACTTGATTTAATAATCCGGTTATATCATATATAACCGACTAATATCATTTATTTGTATATCATATTATCAAATCAACACTTGATTCAATAATCCAGTTATATCACATATAACCTGATCGATAACATTTATCACCAGATTAGAATACGGTATCACATACTCATATTTAATCAGGCCTTTGCACATATCATCATATGTGCCCTACTTCGTTTCGCTTGAACTATGAAACCTCTGTGTGGGACTCTAAAGACTCGTCAATACACCAACAGTAGGTAATGATCACATCAGTTACGTACAAGCAGTTAGCGGTACTAGCTGGACGTAACGGCTACCCAAGTATTGAGCGAATAGAAGATCAACAAGCAAGCTTTTCCAAACTCCTGTGAAGCCTATAAGTAACACTTACCGTACAATTCGGTCTCTTCGTCTGATATGTCGCATATCGAGTCTAAGGGTGGAATCATCAGACCCCAGTAACTTGATAAGTCATGACGATGTGTGGCTGATAACGATTCGAGAAACTACTAGTAACACTTACCAGTAAATCTCATCAGCCCTGGCCAGGGACTTGCTGTTATAGCCAATCGAGCATAGCGCAAAATCAACTCCCTATACCGAGAGAGACGAAACCCCCCGTATTGCTCACTGCCTCTATGTGACTCGGGACTGTACCTAAAATCTACCTGTTTGCATGACTCCTTTGAGCCGTGGTAGGGAGAAAATTAAATAACAGTGGGAACCACACAAGACACTATGACAATCTTGGGTCTACAGACTAACCTGTACCAGTGTCACCAGAGAACTGCTATCTGACGATAGGTATGGCACCATTTAGGAGTTCTCGGCGAGTCCTGTTCAGTGTACCCATTCTATAATAAGCACCTGTGTACAATTTTTGATGTCAAACACCAATGGTTATGGGATCAACCATCGCTCCCTATAGGGTCAAGAAACGTACACACTAGTCTACTCTAGAATATCGATGCCCTGTCTCGATATCCATTCGATTAGGAACTATTAAAGGATGTGCTTATGGACTATCCAGGCCCCACTAGTATGATCTACATCATAGTCCTGGTAGTCAAGTCTACATCCTAAGGGTTTTATCAACATGTATCAGAGAGATAGTATAATAATATAAGTGTACATGTTAAGATAAAGAGCAACCAGATACCATACTATCATGCCGAGCAAGAAAGTCCTCTATATATATGTCTACGCATCCACTATATCATACAATAATTGCCTCTAGGGCATACATATTCCTAACAAATGATGCACGAGAACATAAATCTAGTGAAACAAATGCACGAAAACAAATATCAGGTGCACTAGGTGCCCGAAAACTCGTCAATGTACCAAAAGCGCATAAAAACAACACCGAGCGTACCAAGGTGTATAAAATCATAAACGTGTGCAACCGCGTGCACAAAATCTGTATAAATGCACTGCAAGCACATGGGAGCTATACCGAGTGCATAAGTCAAGTCGAGTGCATACAACGTGCACGAAATCAAATCGATAGTATCGAAATCCATGGAATCATAAATATGTGCAGCCAAGGCACAAAATCGATATCAAGTGCAATAGATATGCACAAATCATAAATCAATGTAATAGATGTATAAAACATAAATCAAGTGCAACCACTGTGCACAAATGAAAATGTCCAGTGGGTGCAGCTACGATGCACGAAAATAAATATCATAAATCCGAATCATCAAAACTCAAGTTCAAGCGATAAAAGTGTGATACTCGGATCACTAAACGCAAATTGCAATAACTGACATTGAGAAACACCTCCTTCAATGTCAAAAAATGTCGATGCGTCCAAAGCTAGCAGAGCAAGAACATCCGCTTGCCTCCTGCACACAGTCTGGCATCCACTGTCTCCGAGTCCTTGTTTTTCTCTGTGGGTTACCAATCCCACAATCTTTCTGCTCGTCGGCCCGGTTAGGTGTAATGACGGAACGGTTCTGCTCTGGCACTCCTCTGATCATCTCTTGGCTAATTAACATGACCACTCGCAAGGTAGTACGTTAGTGATGGCGGCATCTAGCCCTCTGATTATGCGCGATACAACTGATCCTAGGTGCAAATCTTTATCGCTGCGGTGTCCTGAAAAGAACCTGCTTATGGTCTCTTCCGATCTCACTTATGCCGAACTATACGGGTGTTGCCACTCTTACTTAATCCTTTTCTCCTTTCCGGACAGCTTCGTCCTCAGCACGACTTTCCTCTAGAATTTGGTCGTATCCAACGCCTCTACATACATATTAATCCTCTGGTATCAACGGGGAGTAACAACAGCTCGTTAATATCTCGCACGAACCTTTTGTTCCACCTGTCTTCATTATTGTCCACTTCGATGTCATAACTTGCTGGCTAAATACTACAATTCATGGAGTCTCTCATAAGGACTCAAAATTATGAACTTAGGTATCTTCACCACTCCGTGGAAGATATCTAGCTGATTACATCTTCGGGAACTCGTCCAAGTTGTCGGAGGAATACGCTTCATTCGTCCTTTCTCGATCAACTCAAAACACGTCTGGGTAAGGTCCTTCTATCTGAAAGCGGTCAACTTACTGATCTTGCATCAGAGCATCCAACGAACAATGTCCTCTATTAATCGATTTACTCTAGATCTGAGTAAGATCCTCCAAACTGGAATTATTCAACTTAACTGAGCCTGCGTCGGCGTATCCAATTAGACGAATCATCTTAGTCACTGTTATTCAAGATGGACTAGTGATCTTCTGTCACATCCCTTCCTGTAAGCTCCTGTGGTTTCAGCTTATAAAACTCTGGAGGCGACATTCCGTCAATCAAAGCAATAGCTGGGTCATCTATCTGCACGGTAGACAACATCGCGATCACTGGGGTAAGCTGTACATCAACAGTCCTCTCAATCTGGCAGCCGCTATCAATGGCCTGATCATCCAGTACATATCCGAACACTCACCTCAAACGAGAGATCTCAACACAAACAATACACCGATACATTCCTATGTCACCAGAAGAATATCATGGTCAGTCCTCGTCCGTGACGAGCTCGCTCTGACCGCATCTCTAGCAGCAGCTCTCTCTGCTCTCGTAGCCATAGTGACAGGAACCTCAAGCACAAATTGATGAAGATAGATCGATGGAACGAAAGGAATTGATAAGTCTGAAATGGAAACATGATCATAAGAAAGAATGGAATCAATGGGATCTCAAGAAATGTATATCCTAAGGTCACTTAAGCGGAGCAGCGTGTCATAAGTATGCCGCGGAACATACACATGGTACGTCACTCTACTCAAGCTACCTACTCCATCAACCAAGGTCAACCTATGAGATGAAATCTCGGGTCCCAAAACCCCCCCTTAGTCAAGTATAAGTTCCGTAAGGTCAAGCCTAAACTCGAACCAAGGTTAAACCTAACGCTTTGATACTAACTTTGTCATGACCCAGAAATTTGGCACGTGATCGGTATGAGAATTACGTGAAGTCAATAGGACCCCGCTATAATTCAAGTATGCCGAAGCCCAGAAATCTAAACCTTTTTGTGGAAAATAGTGGAGGTATAGTTTTGAAACATTAGCATAATGAAATTCAAGCTATCCTTTTAAAATATAAGTCATATCATATAAAAATGCAACAGTTTACTATCTTTGAAAACATTTTCGTCCTTGAAAATTTGGCAACACCTCCCTTGTATATTTTGATCCAAAACCACATACATGCAATATATAGGCATCCCCAAGCGGGAGCTAGCTCTTCGCCAATTGGCGGAATCACAACCACGCAGTAAGCATATATACGACGCCCTACGATGAAGATCCATCACAGAAAGAATAATAAGTAAAACCAAGATATCATCCAGCTCAAATAAGCGACAAACACTCATCTCGCTCTAAGTCTCTCAAAATACAAGTCTGTCTAAGTCTACCAATACATAGTCTGGTTTCTGATTGATGGAGCTTTAACTAGATACAACAGAAATAATAGGTACAAGAGTGGTCACGATCCAAATGTGTGTCCTACCTACCAAAACAAAACACCCTGAAGAATCTGTGTACCAGCGATACCGCTACTGATCCAAACGGTCGAACCTGCAAGAAAACTGTGGCACAACGGGGGTGAGTTGCCAACTCGTGAGTAGAAAATATCAGCAGATAGAAATCGAATGAACAACGATCCTTCAGTCCTACTGTATCATGAAGGTAATACTATGGTATCTAGGGTGATCATGTATGCACATGTGTACAACAACAATGTCATGCCAGTAACAATATGTAATGACAGTCATCTGAATATACATGCATGTATGCATGTGTATTAAGCAACGTGTGTCCATCAATGACACATCAACATCATGAAACCTGAGTGTCCAACATCGACACTCGAAACATCATGAAACCCATGTTCAACATCGACACGTAAATCCTCATATCTCAGGCGCCGCATCCTCAGATTGGCCCTCATATCCAGCTGATCTCATGACTCCGGTCGGAATCCTCCGGATAAATGCCGAGCCCAAACTATCACCGGTAGGTAGTGCATCCCCTGCCAGGCTCATCGTCTACTCCACGATCTTCTTGCCCTGGGGTACCTTACCGGGTCCACCATGTACCCGCAGATGGTTCCTCCTCACTCCTCGAATCGGGTATCACATAGCTCAGAACCGAGAAAACTCATGGTGGACATGGAATATCACATCACGAGAAACCGCGTTTGTAAAACAATTCATAATTTCTTTTGAAATATAACCACGGTTCTCAAATCCAGAGATCTCATAAAAACAGCATCTCAATGCATGTAACCATAAAGTACAGTATATGTAAACATAGAACAATACTATAAGCATCTTAAGTATTATCATGTAAGCATGTCATATGATAATTACTGAACAATGATTGTACTTTATAGTTAAGAATAATACCATGATATAGCAGTTCTACTGTGTAAGTGGCATGTCAATTACCGATGATGAATGTGTGAGCCGACAAATCCTTCTAAGTGTGATATGTGCATCATCGGCAATAGTGCAGGTGTACTAGTACACAAAGCCATATACTGGTAAGTGCTGGGAACATAGTACGTATGTCACGGGGAATAATACAGCATAACATGAACGGTAATAAGATATGTAACTACCCCTGAATACATCAAATATAACCTATTATCTACCAAGGTGTTTAGCAGCAATGATTCTCTGAATCAAGACAAATTCATAAGTCGGCGATCCAGCCTCATGGTATCATATGTGATATTATCCTCGTACATCATTCTCGAGTCAAGAGTGTGGATCAATCATCCGGTATCTTATCATGTATGGTATAATCTATCATACGGTGTCATCAAATTAGAATAAGGATCTATCGTTCTAATACATAACATCATCTCATATTCTCATATATATACATATCTCATGTCATATCTATATCAACCTCGTATCATATCTATATCAATCTCACATCATATCTTATCAATCTCATAACATATCTTGTCATATGTATCTATGTTTTCATATCGCCTTACATCCTTATATCAAGAATATCCGCTCATATTGTCCTAGCACCACCACTATGTTTAAACCAGCATCAAGTATGCAATCTAAAAAATTCTAGGTGCTAAGCTATACTAACCTAGAATCTAACTAGAATATTAGGGTTTATATGAACATATAGCAAGTTCCATACTAAGAGATGGAGACTACAACCTTTGTAGACCAAGTCCTCTTCTAAAGCTCCGGGTAGTAGTCCCTACGACTTCTTTAGGCTCTACTTAAAGAACGGATCGAGCTTGCTTCACGACCTTCGTGTCGAAGATGATCTACCTGAAATTCCTTTAGGTCAAGCTACCTCTTCACTAATCTAGTATTAGTGAAGCAAACAACTTAGTCTAAAGTGCGAATCTAGACTAGGATGATGAAGTAGGGTGTTTAGCTCACCGGGATTTTTCTAAAGCTCTAGGGTTCACAACACATGTGAGGGTTAGAGCTAGAAGAAAGAGGAAGAAGAAGAAGGAAATGGGAGAGAGCAAAAATGAGCTAAGGAAATGAACTTTTGAAAAATATCAAGTGAAGAATGGCTCTCTTCAAATGAGTTCACTTATTGAAGCATGTAATAAATTGCAATAATAAATTGCAACTATGCTTGTATAGTGAACACAAATGAATAAACAAATGATAAATGCCATGCTTCACCCCATGCTCAAAATATCTCCCATTTTCCACCTCAATATTCTATTTTCTCAAAATAGAAAATCCAATCATGCTTCATAAATAATATAGATATACATATATCATATATATATATATAAATATATATTAAGAGAAGAAAATAATTAGTGAGCAATAATATTAGTTAATATATAATTATATCAAATATAAATATATATCATATTATTAAATCAACACTTGATTCAATAATCCGGTTATATCACATATAACCGACTAATATCATTTATCGCCAGATTAGAAAACGGTATCACATACTCGTATTTAATCAGGCCCCCACACATATCAGCATATGTGCCCTACTTTGTTTCGCTTGAACCAGGAAAGCTCTGTGTAGGACTCTAAAGACTTGTCAATACGCCAGTAGTAGATAATGATCACATCAGTTACCCACAAGCAGTCAGCGGTATTAGCTGGACGTAACGGCTACCCAGGTATTGAGCGATTAGAAGATCAACAAGAAAGCTTGTCCAAACTCCCATGAAGCCTATAAGTAACATATACCGTACAGTCCGGTCTCTTCGTCTGATATGTCGCATATCGAGTCTAGGGGTAGAATCGTCAGACCCCAGTAACTTGATAAGTCATGCCGATGTATGGCTCATAACGGTTCGAGAAACTACTGATAACACTTACCAGTAAATCTCATCAGCCCTGGCCAGGGAGTTTCTATTATAGCCAATCGAGCATAGCGCAACATCAACTTCCTATACCGGGAGAGACGAAACCCCTTCTATCGCTCACTGCCTCCATGTGACTTGGGATTGTACCCAAAATCCACCTGTTTGAATGACTCCTTTGAGCCGTGGTAGGGAGGAAATCAAAGCACAGTGGGAACTACACAAGACACTATGACGATCTCGGGTCTATAGACCAACCTGTACCAGTGTCACCAGAGAACTGCTATCTGACGATAGGTATAGTACCATCTAGGAGTTCTCGGCGAGTCATGTTCGGTGTACTGTGATTGATCATCTTTTGTGTGTAAGGAAATGTTTTATCACAACCAAAGAAATTTATACCGCAATCAATTAACGGTGTCGATGTAGCGTATTGATGAATACGAATCGTCCACTGAGATGCGTGAATTTGTTTGATCTTGCCTTAGATGAGTCGAAATGAAAATATAAAAGAAAATGCAAGAAAGTTGATTCAAGATTTGTGAGAATTGATTTTAAGAAACATAAAGAAAATAGATCTAGAATCAAGAATCAAGAAGATTTCCAAACCAATTTAGTTATCAAGATTATGAAGAATAGCTTGTAGGATTCGATCAAATTAGTAGTAGTGATGAATCTAGAGATGACTAATCTTATCTATTAATAATTTGTAGCTAGAACGATGGTAACGAGTGAAGATCAGGGATCTATTGAAGAAACTAGGGTTTCTCCTTCTCTATCCCTTATCTTTTCATTGATCATCATTTGGATCTAGCCTTTAGTAAAGAGAATCATCAATTGTTTAATCCCTAGTTTGCAACGAAATTATCAAGAATGCGATCTCGCTCCAAATTAGGTAATTGATGATTCTTTTTTCTAAACTTCACAAATCTCATAAGACTTAAGATTAGTAAAAGGATCTTATCATCACTAGATCTACCGATTCTCTCGAATCCTCCACAAGCGGAGATTTCACTCACACATCATGAAAATTAATGAATCACAAATGAAATATTTCATAATGCAAGAATGTAATGAAAATGATAATTAACAATTTATCACCTTTATTAAATCTTCTTCAAATCACACAACTCCTCAATTCGAGGTACAAGATTAAGCTCTCGATCGCTCCTTTGAAGAGTTGAATTTGTTGTCGATCTTTGCGAAGATCGATCGCCGTGAGTCGTGGATCGTAGTGGATCTCTTGCTCGAATGATGATCGGCGTTGAGATGAAGGATCGTTGATTGCTCGCTTGATTTGCTTCTCAATGGACCTTGATTTGGCTTTGGAATTGGATTTGGGTTAGGGTTTGGATTGGGTCACAAGTTGTGTCACTCAACTTGTGTGTGGAATTATTCAACCCCAAATTAATGAACTAATGAACCACCTCAACACTAGATCTAGATCTCCTTTTAAATTCAAATTCAAATTTCCCTCCCAAAAGCTAGGTTGTTAGAGAGAACCTTCTAGAATAAGGTTGTTGGAGAGAGCCTTCTAGAATAAAGTTGTTGGAGAGAGCCTTCTAGAAGAAGGTTGTTATGCAGAGAAGTTTTCAGAAGAAGTCTGTTACACTGGAGCATCTAAAGTAAGCGAGGTTGTTAGAATGAAGCTTCTGGAGAGACAAGTCACCCTAATCCCTCAACTCGGCCGCGGAACCGCGGCAACTCGGCCGACTCGGCCGCTGATCCGCGGCCATTTAATGAGATCTCTGCATAATTTTTCTGTGCTCTTCTTCTGTTGATGTTTGGGTCTTCTTCCGATATCTGTAATCTTTTTATCTCTTCTGAATCTTTGCCAGATTTGAATTCTTTGACTTGCTGTAATTTATCGACACTTTTGTGATTCCGGTTCTTTGACCTGAAGAATTTTCTGCACACAATCTCAATAAAAAGTGTTGAGATGTACAAAATCATGCGTGTAGTAATAAACACACAATTTCCCTCATAATGCTGGTTATAATGTATAACACATGTTATTTGATATTTTGCAGACGAATTGCTAATATGTGCTATATTTATACTAAACACCTTTAGATGATTACAAAGAGTAGGGAAATTGATGTGTTAAGAATGCAATATTTTCGACTGATCAAATTCGCCCAAACTTAATTTTGGTCGTCTCAAGCAAACTTGTTTTATTTAAGAGAAGGAGAAAATTTATTAAGAAAAAGAAAAACTAACTAGCACACTTTCGTAGGCAAACACGATTGCACTGAGCATGTGCAACAAGCCTTTAAACCTCTAGGTGTCCCTAGTAGGAGGAGTGTTGTCTCCTGAGGGTTATCAGCGGATTGCACCTACAAAATCTCATAATAAAAGGAAGACTGTGAAAGTTACATATAAATATCAGAATTATAAAAGAAAGACTTTGAAAATTAGAGTTTCCAACTACATTAGCTTTTCGGTTGTTATGAGCTCTATCTTAATAGTCATGAAAAGATGTTAGAAATTGTAAGTCTACGGTAGCGCCCCGGCCGTCGATCTGAGGCCAAATGCGGAAACAAAACTTTTTCATAAACTTGAAACCGGCGCTATCGCAGACTTTAATCCCGGATAGAACCATTAACCTATAACTAGCTAACTAGAGAAGGGTTAGAAAAGCTATACCGATCGATCCGTGTCCTTCAGTCTTTGGCCACCAACCCAAGCTCCTCGCGGCATCTCCGATCTCCGGTCTCCTCGTCCGAAAGGGCACCACATCTTCGAATCCTTTTACGGGTTCCCGCTTCGTCCGAAGCAACTCGGACATGAAGTTTGCTAACCGACGTGTCCAAGGCGATGTAGAGAATATGTGTGATAACTTTGTCTCAAGCATCCATTGATTCTTAACACATGAGAGTGTATGGATAGAGGTTAAAGATGATGCCATTGGTGGAAATGGTGAGCTAGAGGAGGAAGAAGAAGAATAGGCTTTTCTTTCTTGTGTGAGATGATAAAATGAGAGTGAGATCTATCATAATACAAGAGCTAACCTCATTCATATGGCTGCCCTTCCTCTCTCCTCTTATCATTTCACCACTTAAATCAATCACTAAACATGACATGGCTCAAAGAATAAGACCATGAGTCACCACCCTTGTCCATGTCATATTTAATGCACCTCATCATGAATTAAGCTCACAATTTCCACCAAAGTAAACATTAATCCAAATGTTTAGTCCAACAAAATGATACGGCAACATCTAAAGTAAACTCGTGACGGATCACAAGGATACCCCTCACCTGTATATACATACCTGCATCCGCATTCCGACTGAATGCGAATACGATGAGACTAAAGTAATCCAACATATCTAATACTAGGATCCGACTTAAACCAAAGCCTACTAGTACGATCCGCCCGATCATGATCCGTGCACTACCGCACGTATATGATCGAACCCTGCCATATATCATACGGTCTCTACAACGTTTCACCCGAAACTTGAGAAACTTTCTGTGGGGGACTCTAAAGACTCGTCAATACTTTGGCTGTGGATTTAACCACTAGCACGTTAGTGGTACTAGCTGTACGTAACGGGCTACCAGGTATTGACCAAAAGGGAGGTCGATGAGCGAACTTATCCTGACACCCTACTGAGCCTGTCAGTGAAAATATCTGTACAGTCCGGTCCGTTCGTCTATGAGCATCGCATGTCAGGCCTAGGGGGTTGGTAAAAGTCAGACCCCCAAAAGCGGTACAAGTCATGTCGGAGTGTAGCCCAGAACACCCTGAGATACTATTGGAATACCTACCAGTAAATCTCCTGCCTTGGCCAAGGACTTCGTGTAATGGCTCTCCTAGACACAACGCGATCTCACCAGCAATACCGGGAGAGACGAAACCCCTGCCGATCCGCTCACTGCCTCCATGTGGCTCGGGACTGTACCCAACTAAAACCTGTTTGCACGACTCCTTTGAGCTGTGGTAGGGTAGTAATCAAAGCACAGTGGAACTCACACGAGACAAATGACGATCTCAGGTCGATAAACTAACCTGTACACATGTCATCAGGGAACTGCTATCTGACGTCAGGTATAATACCAACTAGCATGTTCCCGGCGAGTCCTGTCCGATGTACTCATAACCCAATGAGCACCTGTATACATCTTAGGTGAACCAACTGACACCAATGGCTTGTGAAACCAGCCACCACCCCTCGTCGGGGTCTCGACTGTATACACTAGTCTACTCCGGAGTATCGATGCCCTGTCTCGAAACTCCCTCGACTAGGGACCTTTTAAGGATGTGCTTATAGACCCCAGCTCCCACGTATATGATCGCCATCACACTGCTGGCGTTCAAGCAAGAATCCTAAGGGCTCTATCAACGTGCAATAGTGACCTGTAATGTTACCTAAAGCATGTACACGATGATAAAGATAAACCGGATAGTATACTATCATCTTGAGTAAGACTATCCTACCGGTATAGGTCCTCCCTCAATCATTGCAATCACGTGCCTGCGATCCAATAATTGACTTTGAAGGCACTATATCCAACAATCTCCCACTTGCACTCAAGGCTAATTATTGCGATGTCGCATACTCACAGCCCGTGTGATACCAAACACCAAACTCCTCTACTGATCAGTCTCACAAAGCCTATTTGCGAAACTATTGCGTTCGAGGAATAGCCTCAGTGAGTGGATCCGCCCTAATGTTTCTTTCTATGTCTCTCTTTATCTCAAGTTCGCGGAGAAAGCCATCTCCCGAAATGAGCAATACCTGTCTTAGAATATGTTTGGATATCTAATGGGACCTAGTTCATAAATGAACTCCAAATCCAAACATCTTAGACTGTATCGTCAACTGAATTTAATCAATATCCTGCGTCTTGCCTCCCTCAGTGTCTGCTTGGATCACCTGTCCAAACCACTGCCCCTCGTCAGAGGGAAAACTACAACTCTGATAGTCACTCTGTCATCCAAGTCACCTTGGAAGCCTGGAATGATAACCGTCTCCTAAAAGAAGCTGTTGTTATCATATCCCTAGAACATCCAGTTATGTTCTAAAACTGCTTCCGAACGTTTCTCCAGGATAGGATTAATATTAACTTATTGCATCTAGTACAAAAAACTCCGTCTGGTATGGTACTTGACATCTCATGATTGACTCAATTGCTTAAGCAAGTGATCTGCCAATCATGCACATCCCTCTCCCCTTTAGTTTGTAAGACACCTTTAGAGAGGGTGACTCCATCACCTGCAGGTACACTACCATGCCTGGAGTCATCCATTCTAAAGCACCTTTAGAATGCTGTCTAAGTACACAGATTGGGAAACTACCCAAATCTAGATCTAGAACTATAGATTTAGTAACCAGAATGTCTGATATTATATCTATATCCTATGTGGAGAAACGACTGTGTGAAAACCAAAGTATTGTAAGTGCATGGCGGCGCCCCGGCCGTCAATCCGACGGCCAAATGCGGAAGCGGTGATAAACTTTAAATTTTCTTGAACTGGCAAACCGCCGCGCACTAATACCCGGATCGAACCACTAACTAGTCCTAGCTATCTACAAGAAAGGGAAGAGAGATATACCGACAGATCCGAGTCCTCCGGTCTTCTCGTCGTCGTCCCGATCTCCTGCGGAATGTCCCGTCTCCTTCTCGTCGCCGGAAGTGCACCACATCGCCTACTTCTTTTACGGGCTCCCACCTCAATGCCGAGGCAACTCGGGCACGAAGCTGGCTAGTCAACGTGCCCAAGATTTGCTGTAGAATATCTAGTGAGCAAGTCTCATTTTGGGGTTTGTGGAATTGCCTTTGGTGGAGGGATTGAACTTGGAGCTTTTGAGAATGATCTTGTGGGATTTTGCAACATGAAATGAGCTAAAAACCCCACCAAAAAAATTGGGACAGCCCCCACTAAGGGAGTGGCCGGCCATGACTTCAAGAGAGGGAGGAATGAGAGAGGAGGTCATGGTAAAGCATGAGAAAGATATGCAATAATCCAAGGGAGAGAAAGAGAAGGCTATCATGCAAAGAATCATCATTCCAATAATTCCAACACTCAACCAACAATCATGATAGCAAATAAAACAACACTCCAACACCACCATCACCACCTCACAAAGTCAAGCAAGAAAGGTCAAGGGATGGGCTCCATCATGAAACCATCATGATACAAATATATGCAAAGAACACCTTCCACAAATGCCTATTTGCAACAATGCAAATAAGCCCTCCTCCACCAAACTTCGGCCAATGAACGATACAAAGGAAATCGGCCGAAACGAAAAGCAAACTGGCAACTCCATAAAACTGGTCCCGTAATAAATTACAGGAAAACCCCGATACTGTGCATACACACCCGCATCTGTATTTCGACCGAAATACAAATGCAATGAGACAAAATCTACACTGTACTATACTCGGATCCGGCTTAAACCAAAGCCGGCTAGTAATATCCGTTCGATCCTGATCCGTGCAATACCGCACGTATCTGATCGAACCCTGCCATATATCCATACGGCGTATAGTACAAACTGTCCGATCCTGATCCGTGCAATACCGCACGTATCTGATCGGACCTTGCCATATCTCCATACGGCCTCTACAACTTTTCGCCCGAAAGCTGAGTAACTGAATGTGGGGGACTCTAAAGACTCGTCAACACCTTGGTTGTGGATTTAACCACTAGCACGTCAGAGGTATAAGCCAATACGTAACGGGCTACCAGGTATTGACTAAAAGGTACGTCTGTGAGCGAACTCAGCCTGACAACCCTACTGAGCCTGTCAGTGACAATATCCGTACAGTCCGGTCCGTTCGTCTATGAGTATCGCATGGCGGGCCTAGGGGGTTGGTAAAAGTCAGACCCCCAAAAGCGGTACAAGTCGTGTCGGAGTGTAGCCCAGAACACCCTGAGATACTACTGGAATACCTACCAGTAAATCTCCTTGCCTCGGCCGAGGGCTTCGTGTAATGGCTCTCCTAGACACAGCGCGACCTCACCCCCAATACCGGGAGAGACGAACCCCTGAAGATGCGCTCACTGCCTCCATGTGGCTCGGGACTGTACCCAACTAAAACCTGTTTGCACGACTCCTTTGAGCCGTGGTAGGGTAGTAATCAAAGTACAGTGGGAACTCACACAAGACAAATGACGATCCCCAGGTCGATGAACTAACCTGCACACATGTCACCAGGGAACTGCCATCTGACGTCTGGTATATGACCAACTGGCATGTTCCCGGCGAGTCCTGTCCGGTGTACTCATAACCCAATGAGCACCTGTATACATCTTAGGTGATCCAACTGACACCAGTGGCTTGTGAGACCGGCCACCGACCCTCGTCGGGGTCTCGACTGTATACACTAGTCTACTCTGGAGTATCGATGCCCTGTCTCGAAACTCACACGACTAGGGACCATTTAAGGATATGCTTATAGACCCTAGCTCCCACTTATATGATCGCCCTCATACTGCTGGTGTTCAAGCAAGAATCCTAGGGGCTCTATCAACGTGTAATAGCAACTTGTCAGGTCACCTAAAACAGTACACGATGATAAAGGTAAACCAGATAGCATACTATCATCTCGAGTAAGACTGTCCTACCGGGATAGGTCCTTCATCAATCATTGCAATCACGTACCTGTGACCTAATAATTGACTCTGAGGGCACTATCTCCAACAATCTCCCACTTGCACTCAAGGCTAATTATTACAATGTCGCATACTCACAGCCCGTGTGATACCGAACACCCAACTCCTGTACTAGTCAGTCTCACAAAGCTCGTTTGCGAAACTATTGCGTTCGAGGAATAGCCTTAGTGAGTGGATCCGCTTTGTTGTATCTTTCTATGTCTCTCTATATCTCAAGTTCGCGGAGAAACCCATCTCCCGAAATGAGCAATACCTGTCTTAGAATGTGTCTGGATGTCTGATGGGACCTAGCTCATAAATGAACTCCAAATCCAAACTTCTTCGACTGTATCGTCAACTGAACTTAATCAGTATCCTGCGCCATGCCACCCTCAGTATTGCCTTGGACCACCTGTCCAAAATACTGCCCTTCGTCAGAAGGAATACTATAACTCTGACAACCTCCTTGTCGTCCATGTCACCTTGGAAGCCTGGAATGATAACTGTCTCCCGAATGAGGCTGTCGTTATCATATCCCTAGAACATCCACTTATGTTCTAAAACTTCTTCCGACTGTTTCTCCAGGATTGGATCAAATGTCAACTTATTGCATCTAGTGCAAGAACAATATCTGGTGTGGTACTTGACATCTCATGATTGACTCAATTGCCTGAGCAAGTGATCTGCCAATCATGCACATCCCTCTCTACTTTAGTCTGTAAGACACCTTTAGAGAGGGTGACTCCATCACCTGCAGGTACACTACCGTGCCAGGAGTCGTCCATTCTAAATACCCTTAGAATGCTGTCTAAGTACCCAGATTGGGAGACTACCCAAATCTAGATCTAAAACCATAGATCTAGTAACCAGAATATCTGATATAAAATCCAGGTCCTTTGTGGAGAAATCACTGTGTGACGACCAAAGTATAACCGATCGTAGTATAGGAGTTTCTTTTCCTACTCTGTGTATGTCATCCAAATACCAGGATATCACACCCTACTACCTTCTCAACAGATTCATCCCCTATTCTGATGAAGTCAAACCCATGACTGTCATGTCAGAAATAGATGATCTATCTCCGCTACATCTGCTTTAGTCTATAAATAGACATAAGCTACCTGTCCACCAATGCTTCCGCTGCTCCCACTGACTACGACAACCCTCTGGCAGAGTCATATAGACGTACACTTCTAAAACTAGTTTAGAACGACGCTATACTCATCCTCCCGCCGGGTCTCGCAGCCTGGAACAACAGCAATGGTAATTGTGGGTAAACAAGAACTTTCCTGTCACCGTCCTTGAGGTTACCGTAGTACCTCTCGGGTGCCTGAAGTAACCCACCTTATCTGCGGAGTGGCCAATGGAATGTCAATCCAGATTGAATCTTTAGGTTCCTTATCAAATCTTTAGTAATCGTTTGTGGTTCTGGAATCACTTCCAGTTCTACCATACTCCCACTACTGTTTTTCTGAAAAAATCCATTTTTAATAAAACTGTGGCGAGTCTAGAACAATATTGCTATTGTTCATCCAGATGGTAGAAAGTCAACCTTCGTCATAGCTTGGGTCAACCCACAAACAGCCATTACAGAAACGTGCCTTGAGTTATCCAGAGTCTGGTTTTAATCATAAGCCGGACAACTCCCCGTACCTTAACATCGTTAAGATACGAACTGTTCTATATCCCATATAGGACTAGAGGCACTGATTTAATTGAACCAGATCCAAATCATGCAGCTGTCTCCAGTGCATGTCAACTAAATGGAAGGAGGCCGATCAGCGTTACACAACTTAGGAGAATTTCTAATTCTGAGTGACCTGAAAGAGAAGCAAGTTCTCTTAATCATTACTATCAACTGAATACCATACTCAAATATCTACATCTTCAATCACTTTGAAGAATCCCGATACTTGCTATACCTGGTTCTCTACTCTATTCAAATACCTATAACTTCTCAAAATTCGGACCCTGTGTTTCCACGAAACACTTGTCTAAAAACTAGAGAAGTCATAAGTAAACCGAATATAGTACGAGGACCAACCCCTCTGTCCTGATGGACCCTGGACAACATACAATACTCTGTATAAGTCCCTTGAGTCTGATAACTCATTCACTGTGTGTCGTAGGTTGAAAACTGTACTTATGGTTAAGAAGAATTACACCGCTGTTTTAATGCTCCTTACCTAACCATCCACTGATATAGGTAAATGTCATAGACATAATTTCAAAAAGGTATATCTCACTCTATGAAAATAGACGTACAGATATATCAATTTGAAATTGGTGCATAACAGAGGATATTCAAAACCAAATATTTGCCGTCCGGCAAACAACCCAGGTGACTTCCTTAAATATCACCGATGACAACGAATCCCGATATAATGAGGATGATCACCTAATTCCCAATAACTTACTCCCACTCATCATCTGTAAAACCATACAGATGTGAGAATCATACCTGGTAAATACATACCCTGGAGTAAGTATCTAATCGGGAAATCAGTTTTCTTTTAACAGTACATAGTGAAACTGAAACATTGAAATGTTTCGATGGGGTATCCTGGTATTCCTAGTAATGCCTCTTCCAGATTCACGACTGTAACCGTATAGTTCTTTGCCACCTCTCCAAATCCCTTCATATGTCTTTAGTCATTACCTTCTGCACACCCCTTTAGGCCAATTGGTTTTCTTCCTTCCCTACCGTTCGGCACCAGCCTATGGTTTGGAAGAAGACTATCCAATAAGCATAATGGGTGTACTGTCCTAATCCTAGGAGCACTCGCAATGCGAGAGAAGGTGAGGATAAAAGACAACTGAATAAACCTTATTCCTATTTCTCCTGAACCAGAATCCATCTCCGAACTGGAACAAGTTCCTTTCGAGTTCGTATATAACCATACGATGGAATATCCAATAAACTGTGGATCTTCGTAGTGATACGGAGTGTCCTGGAGAAATACAAAGGTGATTTAGGATTGACGAAGGAATATATGGTTTGGTCGTGAATATCTGTTGCAATTTACTTTGCCCTCTTACTAATCCCTTGCTTTGTCTTAACTTAATACCTTCTGTACACCATCGCTAGGCTAATTGGTTTTCTTCATTCCCTACCGGTCGGCACCAGCCTAAGGTTTGGAAGAAGACTATCCAATTTGCGTAATAGGTGTACTATCTCCTAAACCAAGGAGTACTCGCAACCTGAGAGAAGGTAAAAGGAAAAGACAACTGAATAATCCTATCCGTTTCCTCCAGAACCTGAAACCATCCTCGAATAAATTCCTTCGAGTTCGTATCTAACCATACGATGGTTTTGTCCAATGGAAGTGGACGTTCGTAGTAATACGGGGTGTCCTGGAGAAAAGGGTAAAAGTAGGAGTGGCAATGAGGTTTGCAACTCTGACAATCCAAAAGCCAGTGTTTAAGAAGGTTCGGTCAACTTGGTCACTGAGTCATAGTCTTAGGGTCGGGTCAATGGTCGCTGCCGAAGAGAGAGAAAAAAAACACTCAGCGTGCACTCTAACCTAGATCAGAATGGTTACCAATTTATCTAATCTGGAAACCTCCCACTGTACCGTCAAATTCTCCTCCAAACCTGAAAGAAGAATCAGTCGGGATCACCCGAGGAGTAAACCAACTCATCAGTGGGAATCGGGATCCAACTATCATCGCATGATAACGTGACGAAATCCGCTCACATTATCACACTCCAGATGGTATGCGCATATCTGGCAAGTTTCAGTTCTTTTGAAACTCCCGATGTGGATTTTTGCCCCATGCTCTTATGACCTTGACTTTGGCCAACATATCATAAGTCACATGTCAAGTTCTACCCGTCATTCTCCAGGTAAATTTGAACCCACCTGTACCTACCCTCGACTTTGGCCAAAATGGCAGTACGACTGTCCCAAACCAACGCATCTATCTATGCTGCATATGAATACCCCAATAGCTACCAATCACTGTGCCTTGACTTTGGCCAACATACACAGCTTGAATACTATTGACCACCCATATGAAACGACGGAGGGCTACGAATGGTTTCTGGCGAAAACCTTTAACGTAATGAACTTGATATCGTTGAAGGAACGGATAGCTTTTAAAAATATAGTGACGAAAACCTTTGCTAAATAGGTCACTCCCGGTGAAGGGATCTCGGCTCTTTCCCTGTAGAATGAGGTGCAGGATATTCCATCTGAATACCACGGTGCAGAGCAAAAAGTAATCGGCTATAGTGAAGTTATTGCCCTGACACAAAATTCTGTCCAAGGGGTCACTCCCGGTGAAGGGATCTCGGCCCTTGCCTCGTCGACTGAGGAGCAGGATATTCCAAATGAATACCACGATGCAAAACAAAAGTGAACGTCCTTGCAATAACAGCCTTTTGAAAAGTGTTCCAACAACATCAGATTAGGTTTGTTTTAACTTGCATTGATCCGAATCAACGCAGTCCCATCAATTGATCACACCAAAAAGAACGAAAATATACTGATGTACGTATATGCCATCCGCATTCGCCACTGGGTCCCGTCATTACCCGTTAGGTTAGCTAACTAACGACAGAGCGGGGACTGGACTAGCGCGGATGCAAAACATATACAACATCTACTAATATATATACCAATATATTATATTCGCTCAAGGCGTGATAAAATGCAACATCACAGAAAATGTACAGCATCACAGAAACAATACAGATATCTGGGATCCCCGGGTTTCACAGAGCCACTACTGAAACCCGACGTTCCCCTGGTCGTGTGGATAGCCTGTGCAATGAAATCCTAGACCCCTACGGGCGCGGCAAGTTACCCGCCAAAACCTGAAGCGAGGCAGCCCCCTTCAGCAACGTGAATGGACCACCCAGCACTTCACGGAATCCGGTAACTTGGGCACCCCTCCTGGGTCAACCTGTACCCCCTACGAGTGCGGCGAATAGCCCGCCAATCCTAGAGTGAAGCCCCCTCCGTCTCAATGCCATGAGATGCGGGCTTGTTGCCCTCTAGAACCCGGCTATCCGTGCACCCCTCCGCGGGGCAATCCTAGTACAGAAAGTAAAATATACATACAATGGGTACATCGACCGCAACCTGGTCGTGCCCCGAAAATAATAATACAAACAGGCAGTGACGGCAGTCCACATGTCGGACGCTCGCCCCGCAATGTCAAATGTACATAATACAACCACAACTGTACTAGCATTGCATCCAGGCTATCCCCCACGACCGATCCGCAACATCACAGCAAAAACAGAACATCAACGTGAAAGTCACGTTCGCAAATCCGTCTAACCGGGCTATAGCAGTTAGACCGGATTTACCGATCGAGTGACATTCACGGTCGCAGATATAATGTAAATACTGTGAAATAATGTGTTTAAAATATCCGATCGATCAAAAATTAACAAGTGGGCCCCAAGCAATACTGTAGCACTCTAAGAAATTCTGGGCCCAATATTAATATTCCAAAACCCCTAAAATCAGCTCAGAAGCCCACTGGAGAAAATTGACAGAGTGATCTTATCATAGTGCGGCGGAACCGCGGCCCAAATGGGGGTTTGGCCGCGGTTCCGCGCTCCCACTATCGAATTACTTTGTCGAATTTCTACAGTAGCCTTATAATTTCCAGTACATCAATTTTATACAACCTGAAAAATTTTGGGGCTTCAAAAAATTTTAACAGAAAACTGATGTGAACAAAATACGGTTTTTGGAATTTTGGTCGATCGGAAATGTAAACACATTACACAAAGCTAGACTAGCTTAATGGCGAGTCTCTGATACCACTGTAAGTGCACGGCGGCGCCCCGGCCGTCAATCCGACGGCCAAATGCGGAAGCGGTGATAAACTTTAAATTTTCTTGAACTGGCAAACCGCCGCGCACTAATACCCGGATCGAACCACTAACTAGTCCTAGCTATCTACAAGAAAGGGAAGAGAGATATACCGACAGATCCGAGTCCTCCGGTCTTCTCGTCGTCGTCCCGATCTCCTGCGGAATGTCCCGTCTCCTTCTCGTCGCCGGAAGTGCACCACATCGCCTACTTCTTTTACGGGCTCCCACCTCAATACCGAGGCAACTCGGGCACGAAGCTGGCTAGTCGACGTGCCCAAGATTTGCTGTAGAATATCTAGTGAGCAAGTCTCATTTTGGGGTTTGTGGAATTGCCTTTGGTGGAGGGATTGAACTTGGAGCTTTTGAGAATGATCTTGTGGGATTTTGCAACATGAAATGAGCTAAAAACCCCACCAAAAAAATTGGGACAGTCCCCACTAAGGGAGTGGCCGGCCATGACTTCAAGAGAGGGAGGAATGAGAGAGGAGGTCATGGTAAAGCATGAGAAAGATATGCAATAATCCAAGGGAGAGAAAGAGAAGGCTATCATGCAAAGAATCATCATTCCAATAATTCCAACACTCAACCAACAATCATGATAGCAAATAAAACAACACTCCAACACCACCATCATCACCTCACAAAGTCAAGCAAGAAAGGTCAAGGGATGGGCTCCATCATGAAACCATCATGATACAAATATATGCAAAGAACACCTTCCACAAATGCCTATTTGCAACAATGCAAATAAGCCCTCCTCCACCAAACTTCGGCCAATGAACGATACAAAGGAAATCGGCCGAAACGAAAAGCAAACTGGCAACTCCATAAAACTGGTCCCGTAATAAATTACAGGAAAACCCCGATACTGTGCATACACACCCGCATCTGTATTTCGACCGAAATACAAATGCAATGAGACAAAATCTACACTGTACTATACTCGGATCCGGCTTAAACCAAAGCCGGCTAGTAATATCCGTTCGATCCTGATCCGTGCAATACCGCACGTATCTGATCGAACCCTGCCATATATCCATACGGCGTATAGTACAAACTGTCCGATCCTGATCCGTGCAATACCGCACGTATCTGATCGGACCTTGCCATATCTCCATACGGCCTCTACAACTTTTCGCCCGAAAGCTGAGTAACTGAATGTGGGGGACTCTAAAGACTCGTCAACACCTTGGTTGTGGATTTAACCACTAGCACGTCAGAGGTATAAGCCAATACGTAACGGGCTACCAGGTATTGACTAAAAGGTACGTCTGTGAGCGAACTCAGCCTGACAACCCTACTGAGCCTGTCAGTGACAATATCCGTACAGTCCGGTCCGTTCGTCTATGAGTATCGCATGGCGGGCCTAGGGGGTTGGTAAAAGTCAGACCCCCAAAAGCGGTACAAGTCGTGTCGGAGTGTAGCCCAGAACACCCTGAGATACTACTGGAATACCTACCAGTAAATCTCCTTGCCTCGGCCGAGGGCTTCGTGTAATGGCTCTCCTAGACACAGTGCGACCTCACCCCCAATACCGGGAGAGACGAACCCCTGAAGATGCGCTCACTGCCTCCATGTGGCTCGGGACTGTACCCAACTAAAACCTGTTTGCACGACTCCTTTGAGCCGTGGTAGGGTAGTAATCAAAGTACAGTGGGAACTCACACAAGACAAATGACGATCCCCAGGTCGATGAACTAACCTGCACACATGTCACCAGGGAACTGCCATCTGACGTCTGGTATATGACCAACTGGCATGTTCCCGGCGAGTCCTGTCCGGTGTACTCATAACCCAATGAGCACCTGTATACATCTTATGTGATCCAACTGACACCAGTGGCTTGTGAGACCGGCCACCGCCCCTCGTCGGGGTCTCGACTGTATACACTAGTCTACTCTGGAGTATCGATGCCCTGTCTCGAAACTCACACGACTAGGGACCATTTAAGGATATGCTTATAGACCCTAGCTCCCACTTATATGATCGCCCTCATACTGCTGGTGTTCAAGCAAGAATCCTAGGGGCTCTATCAACGTGTAATAGCTACTTGTCAGGTCACCTAAAACAGTACACGATGATAAAGGTAAACCAGATAGCATACTATCATCTCGAGTAAGACTGTCCTACCGGGATAGGTCCTCCATCAATCATTGCAATCACGTACCTGTGACCTAATAATTGACTCTGAGGGCACTATCTCCAACAATCTCCCACTTGCACTCAAGGCTAATTATTGCAATGTCGCATACTCACAGCCCGTGTGATACCGAACACCCAACTCCCGTACTAGTCAGTCTCACAAAGCTCGTTTGCGAAACTATTGCGTTCGAGGAATAGCCTTAGTGAGTGGATCCGCTTTGTTGTATCTTTCTATGTCTCTCTATATCTCAAGTTCACGGAGAAACCCATCTCCCGAAATGAGCAATACCTGTCTTAGAATGTGTCTGGATGTCTGATGGGACCTAGCTCATAAATGAACTCCAAATCCAAACTTCTTAGACTGTATCGTCAACTGAACTTAATCAGTATCCTGCGCCATGCCACCCTCAGTATTGCCTTGGACCACCTGTCCAAAATACTGCCCCTCGTCAGAAGGAATACTATAACTCTGACAACCTCCTTGTCGTCCATGTCACCTTGGAAGCCTGGAATGATAACTGTCTCCGGAATGAGGCTGTCGTTATCATATCCCTAGAACATCCACTTATGTTCTAAAACTTCTTCCGACTGTTTCTCCAGGATTGGATCAAATGTCAACTTATTGCATCTAGTGCAAGAACAATATCTGGTGTGGTACTTGACATCTCATGATTGACTCAATTGCCTGAGCAAGTGATCTGCCAATCATGCACATCCCTCTCTACTTTAGTCTGTAAGACACCTTTAGAGAGGGTGACTCTATCACCTGCAGGTACACTACCGTGCCAGGAGTCGTCCATTCTAAATACCCTTAGAATGCTGTCTAAGTACCCAGATTGGGAGACTACCCAAATCTAGATCTAAAACCATAGATCTAGTAACCAGAATATCTGATATAAAATCCAAGTCCTTTGTGGAGAAATCACTGTATGACGACCAAAGTATAACCGATCGTAGTATAGGAGTTTCTTTTCCTACTCTGTGTATGTCATCCAAATACCAGGATATCACACCCTACTACCTTCTCAACAGATCCATCCCCTATTCTGATGAAGTCAAACCCATGACTGTCACGTCAGAAATAGATGATCTATCTCCGCTACATCTGCTTTAGTCTATAAATAGACATAAGCTACCTGTCCACCAATGCTTCCGCTGCTCCCACTGACTACGACAACCCTCTGGCAGAGTCATATAGACGTACACTTCTAAAACTAGTTTAGAACGACGCTATACTCATCCTCCCGCCGGGTCTCGCAGCCTGGAACAACAGCAATGGTAATTGTAGGTAAACAAGAACTTCCCTGTCACCGTCCTTGAGGCTACCGTAGTACCTCTCGGGTGCCTGAAGTAACCCACCTTATCTGCGGAGTGGCCAATGGAATGTCAATCCAGATTGAATCTTTAGGTTCCTTATCAAATCTTCAGTAATCGTTTGTGGTTCTGGAATCACTTCCAGTTCTACCATACTCCCACTACTGTTTTTCTGAAAAAATCCATTTTTAATAAAACTGTGGCGAGTCTAGAACAATATTGCTATTGTTCATCCAGATGGTAGAAAGTCAACCCTCGTCATAGCTTGGGTCAACCCACAAACAGCCATTACAGAAACGTGCCTTGAGTTATCCAGAGTCTGGTTTTAATCATAAGCCGGACAACTCCCCGTACCTTAACATCGTTAAGATACGAACTGTTCTATATCCCATATAGGACCAGAGGCACTGATTTAATTGAACCAGATCCAAATCATGCAGCTGTCTCCAGTGCATGTCAACTAAATGGAAGGAGGCCGATCAGCGTTACACAACTTAGGAGAATTTCCAATTCTGAGTAACCTGAAAGAGAAGCAAGTTCTCTTAATCATTACTATCAACTGAATACCATACTCAAATATCTACATCTTCAATCACTTTGAAGAATCCCGATACTTGCTATACCTGGTTCTCTACTCTATTCAAATACCTATAACTTCTCAAAATTTGGACCCTGTGTTTCCACGAAACACTTGTCTAAAAACTAGAGAAGTCATAAGTAAACCGAATATAGTACGAGGACCAACCCCTCTGTCCTGATGGACCCTGGACAACATACAATACTCTGTATAAGTCCCTTGAGTCTGATAACTCATTCACTGTGTGTCGTAGGTTGAAAACTGTACTTATGGTTAAGAAGAATTACACCGCTGTTTTAATGCTCCTTACCTAACCATCCACTGATATAGGTAAATGTCATAGACATAATTTCAAAAAGGTATATCTCACTCTATGAAAATAGACGTACAGATATATCAATTTGAAATTGGTGCATAACAGAGGATATTCAAAACCAAATATTTGCCGTCCGGCAAACAACCCAGGTGACTTCCTTAAATATCACCGATTACAATGAATCCCGATATAATGAGGATGATCACCTAATTCCCAATAACTTACTCCCACTCATCATCTGTAAAACCATACAGATGTGAGAATCATACCTGGTAAATACATACCCTGGAGTAAGTATCTAATCGGGAAATCAGTTTTCTTTTAACAGTACACAGTGAAACTGAAACATTGAAATGTTTCGATGGGGTATCCTGGTATTCCTAGTAATGCCTCTTCCAGATTCACGACTGTAACCGTATAGTTCTTTGCCACCTCTCCAAATCCCTTCATATGTCTTTAGTCATTACCTTCTGCACACCCCTTTAGGCCAATTGGTTTTCTTCCTTCCCTACCGTTCGGCACCAGCCTATGGTTTGGAAGAAGACTATCCAATAAGCATAAGGGGTGTACTGTCCTAATCCTTGGAGCACTCGCAATGCGAGAGAAGGTGAGGATAAAAGACAACTGAATAAACCTTATTCCTATTTCTCCTGAACCAGAATCCATCCCCGAACTGGAACAAGTTCCTTTCGAGTTCGTATATAACCATACGATGGAATATCCAATAAACTGTGGATCTTCGTAGTGATACGGAGTGTCCTGGAGAAATACAAAGGTGATTTAGGATTGGCGAAGGAATATATGGTTTGGTCGTGAATATCTGTTGCAATTTACTTTGCCCTCTTACTAATCCCTTGCTTTGTCTTAACTTAATACCTTCTGTACACCATCGCTAGGCTAATTGGTTTTCTTCATTCCCTACCGGTCGGCACCAGCCTAAGGTTTGGAAGAAGACTATCCAATTTGCGTAATAGGTGTACTATCTCCTAAACCAAGGAGTACTCGCAACCTGAGAGAAGGTAAAAGGAAAAGACAACTGAATAATCCTATCCATTTCCTCCAGAACCTGAAACCATCCTCGAATAAATTCCTTCGAGTTCGTATCTAACCATACGATGGTTTTGTCCAATGGAAGTGGACGTTCATAGTAATACGGGGTGTCCTGGAGAAAAGGGTAAAAGTAGGAGTGGCAATGAGGTTTGCAACTCTGACAATCCAAAAGCCAGTGTTTAAGAAGGTTCGGTCAACTTGGTCACTGAGTCATAGTCTTAGGGTCGGGTCAATGGTCGCTGCCGAAGAGAGAGAGAAAAGAAACACTCAGCGTGCACTCTAACCTAGATCAGAATGGTTACCAATTTATCTAATCTGGAAACCTCCCACTGTACCGTCAAATTCTCCTCCAAACCTGAAAGAAGAATCAGTCGGGATCACCCGAGGAGTAAACCAACTCATCAGTGGGAATCGGGATCCAACTATCATCGCATGATAACGTGACGGAATCCGCTCACATTATCACACTCCAGATGGTATGCGCATATCTGGCAAGTTTCAGTTCTTTTGAAACTCCCGATGTGGATTTTTGCCCCATGCTCTTATGACCTTGACTTTGGCCAACATATCATAAGTCACATGTCAAGTTCTACCCGTCATTCTCCAGGTTAATTTGAACCCACCCGTACCTACCCTTGACTTTGTCCAAAATGGCAGTACGACTGTCCCAAACCAACGCATCTATCTATGCTGCATATGAATACCCCAATAGCTACCAATCACTGTGCCTTGACTTTGGCCAACATACACAGCTTGAATACTATTGACCACCCATATGAAACGACGGAGGGCTACGAATGGTTTCTGGCGAAAACCTTTAACGTAATGAACTTGATATCGTTGAAGGAACGGATAGCTTTTAAAAATATAGTGACGAAAACCTTTGCTAAAGAGGTCACTCCCGGTGAAGGGATCTCGGCTCTTTCCCTGTAGAATGAGGTGCAGGATATTCCATCTGAATACCACGGTGCAAAGCAAAAAGTAATCGGCTATAGTGAAGTTATTGCCCTGACACAAAATTCTATCCAAGGGGTCACTCCCGGTGAAGGGATCTCGGCCCTTGCCTCGTCGACTGAGGAGCAGGATATTCCAAATGAATACCACGATGCAAAACAAAAGTGAACGTCCTTGCAATAACAGCCTTTTGAAAAGTGTTCCAACAACATCAGATTAGGTTTGTTTTAACTTGCATTGATCCGAATCAACACAGTCCCATCAATTGATCACACCAAAAAGAACGAAAATATACTGATGTACGTATATGCCATCCGCATTCGCCACTGGGTCCCGTCATTACCCGTTAGGTTAGCTAACTAACGACAGAGCGGGGACTGGACTAGCGCGGATGCAAAACATATACAACATCTACTAATATATATACCAATATATTATATTCGCTCAAGGCGTGATAAAATGCAACATCACAGAAAATGTACAGCATCACAGAAACAATACAGATATCTGGGATCCCCGGGTTTCACAGAGCCACTACTGAAACCCGACGTTCCCCTGGTCGTGTGGATAGCCTGTGCAATGAAATCCTAGACCCCTACGGGCGCGGCAAGTTACCCGCCAAAACCTGAAGCGAGGCAGCCCCCTTCAGCAACGTGAATGGACCACCCAGCACTTCACGGAATCCGGTAACTTGGGCACCCCTCCTGGGTCAACCTGTACCCCCTACGAGTGCGGCGAATAGCCCGCCAATCCTAGAGTGAAGCCCCCTCCGTCTCAATGCCATGAGATGCGGGCTTGTTGCCCTCTAGAACCCGGCTATCCGTGCACCCCTCCGCGGGGCAATCCTAGTACAGAAAGTAAAATATACATACAATGGGTACATCGACCGCAACCTGGTCGTGCCCCAAAAATAATAATACAAACAGGCAGTGACGGCAGTCCACATGTCGGACGCTCGCCCCGCAATGTCAAATGTACATAATACAACCACAACTGTACTAGCATTGCATCCAGGCTATCCCCCACGACCGATCCGCAACATCACAGCAAAAACAGAACATCAACGTGAAAGTCACGTTCGCAAATCCGTCTAACCGGGCTATAGCAGTTAGACCGGATTTACCGATCGAGTGACATTCACGGTCGCAGATATAATGTAAATACTGTGAAATAATGTGTTTAAAATATCCGATCGATCAAAAATTAACAAGTGGGCCCCCAAGCAATACTGTAGCACTCTAAGAAATTCTGGGCCCAATATTAATATTCCAAAACCCCTAAAATCAGCCCAGAAGCCCACTGGAGAAAATTGACAGAGTGATCTTATCATAGTGCGGCGGAACCGCGGCCCAAATGGGGGTTTGGCCGCGGTTCCGCGCTCCCACTATCGAATTACTTTGTCGAATTTCTACAGTAGCCTTATAATTTCCAGTACATCAATTTTATACAACCTGAAAAATTTTGGGGCTTCAAAAAATTTTAACAGAAAACTGATGTGAACAAAATACGGTTTTTGGAATTTTGGTCGATCGGAAATGTAAACACATTACACAAAGCTAGACTAGCTTAATGGCGAGTCTCTGATACCACTGTAAGTGCACGGCGGCGCCCCGGCCGTCAATCCGACGGCCAAATGCGGAAGCGGTGATAAACTTTAAATTTTCTTGAACTGGCAAACCGCCGCGCACTAATACCCGGATCGAACCACTAACTAGTCCTAGCTATCTACAAGAAAGGGAAGAGAGATATACCGACAGATCCGAGTCCTCCGGTCTTCTCGTCGTCGTCCCGATCTCCTGCGGAATGTCCCGTCTCCTTCTCGTCGCCGGAAGTGCACCACATCGCCTACTTCTTTTACGGGCTCCCACCTCAATACCGAGGCAACTCGGGCACGAAGCTGGCTAGTCGACGTGCCCAAGATTTGCTGTAGAATATCTAGTGAGCAAGTCTCATTTTGGGGTTTGTGGAATTGCCTTTGGTGGAGGGATTGAACTTGGAGCTTTTGAGAATGATCTTGTGGGATTTTGCAACATGAAATGAGCTAAAAACCCCACCAAAAAAATTGGGACAGCCCCCACTAAGGGAGTGGCCGGCCATGACTTCAAGAGAGGGAGGAATGAGAGAGGAGGTCATGGTAAAGCATGAGAAAGATATGCAATAATCCAAGGGAGAGAAAGAGAAGGCTATCATGCAAAGAATCATCATTCCAATAATTCCAACACTCAACCAACAATCATGATAGCAAATAAAACAACACTCCAACACCACCATCATCACCTCACAAAGTCAAGCAAGAAAGGTCAAGGGATGGGCTCCATCATGAAACCATCATGATACAAATATATGCAAAGAACACCTTCCACAAATGCCTATTTGCAACAATGCAAATAAGCCCTCCTCCACCAAACTTCGGCCAATGAACGATACAAAGGAAATCGGCCGAAACGAAAAGCAAACTGGCAACTCCATAAAACTGGTCCCGTAATAAATTACAGGAAAACCCCGATACTGTGCATACACACCCGCATCTGTATTTCGACCGAAATACAAATGCAATGAGACAAAATCTACACTGTACTATACTCGGATCCGGCTTAAACCAAAGCCGGCTAGTAATATCCGTTCGATCCTGATCCGTGCAATACCGCACGTATCTGATCGAACCCTGCCATATATCCATACGGCGTATAGTACAAACTGTCCGATCCTGATCCGTGCAATACCGCACGTATCTGATCGGACCTTGCCATATCTCCATACGGCCTCTACAACTTTTCGCCCGAAAGCTGAGTAACTGAATGTGGGGGACTCTAAAGACTCGTCAACACCTTGGTTGTGGATTTAACCACTAGCACGTCAGAGGTATAAGCCAATACGTAACGGGCTACCAGGTATTGACTAAAAGGTACGTCTGTGAGCGAACTCAGCCTGACAACCCTACTGAGCCTGTCAGTGACAATATCCGTACAGTCCGGTCCGTTCGTCTATGAGTATCGCATGGCGGGCCTAGGGGGTTGGTAAAAGTCAGACCCCCAAAAGCGGTACAAGTCGTGTCGGAGTGTAGCCCAGAACACCCTGAGATACTACTGGAATACCTACCAGTAAATCTCCTTGCCTCGGCCGAGGGCTTCGTGTAATGGCTCTCCTAGACACAGCGCGACCTCACCCCCAATACCGGGAGAGACGAACCCCTGAAGATGCGCTCACTGCCTCCATGTGGCTCGGGACTGTACCCAACTAAATCCTGTTTGCACGACTCCTTTGAGCCGTGGTAGGGTAGTAATCAAAGTACAGTGGGAACTCACACAAGACAAATGACGATCCCCAGGTCGATGAACTAACCTGCACACATGTCACCAGGGAACTGCCATCTGACGTCTGGTATATGACCAACTGGCATGTTCCCGGCGAGTCCTGTACGGTGTACTCATAACCCAATGAGTACCTATATACATCTTAGGTGATCCAACTGACACCAGTGGCTTGTGAGACCGGCCACCGCCCCTCGTCGGGGTCTCGACTGTATACACTAGTCTACTCTGGAGTATCGATGCCCTGTCTCGAAACTCACACGACTAGGGACCATTTAAGGATATGCTTATAGACCCCAGCTCCCACTTATATGATCGCCCTCATATTGCTGGTGTTCAAGCAAGAATCCTAGGGCTCTATCAACGTGTAATAGCAACTTGTCAGGTCACCTAAAACAGTACACGATGATAAAGGTAAACCAGATAGCATACTATCATCTCGAGTAAGACTGTCCTACCGGGATAGGTCCTCCATCAATCATTGCAATCACGTACCTGTGACCTAATAATTGACTCTGAGGGCACTATCTCCAACAAGTATAACCGATCGTAGTATAGGATTTTCATTTCCTACTATGTGTATGTCATCCATGTACCAGGACATCACACCCTACTACCTTCTTAACAGATCCATCCCCTATTCTGATGAAGTCAAACCTATGACCGTCACATCAGAAATAGATGATCTATCTCCGCTATATCTGCTTTAGTCCATAAATAGACATAAGCTACTTGTCCACTATGCTTCCGCTGCTCCCACTGACTACGACAACCCTCTGGCAGAGTCATATACACGTACACTTCTAAAGCTAGTTTAGAACGATGCTATACTCATCTTCCTGCTGGGTCTCACAGTCTGGAACAACAGCAATGGCAAGTCAGGGTAAACAAGAACCTCCCTGTCACCGTCCTTGAGGCTACCGGAGTACCTCTCGGGTGCCTGAGGTTACCCACCATATCTGCGGAGTGGCCAATGGAATGTCAAACCAGATTGAATCTTTAGGTTATTATCAAATTTTCAGTAATCGTTTGCGGTTCTGAAATCACTTCCAGTTCTACCATACTCCCACTACTGTTTTCTGAAAATATCCATTTTTATCAAAACTGTGGCGAGTCAAGAACAATATCACTATTGATCTTCCAGATGGTAGAAAGTCAACCCTCGTCATAGCCCGGGTCAACCCAAAAACAGCCATTATAGAAACGTGCCTTGAGTTGTCCAGATTCTGGTTTTAAGCATAAGCCGGACAACTCCCCGTAGCTTAACATTGTTAAGATATGAACTATTCTATATCCAATATAGAAAAAAGGCACTGATTTAATTGGAACCAGATTCAAATCATGCAGCTGTCTCCAGTGTATGTCAACTAAATGGAGAGAGGCCGATCAGCATTACTCAACTTAGGAATACATCCAGATATGAGTAACCGGAAAGAGAAGCAAGTTCTCATTATCATTACTATCAACTGAATACCATACACAAGTATCTACATTTTTGATCACCTTGAAGAATCCTGATACTTGCAATACCTGGTTCTCTACTTTATTCATATACCTATAACTTCTCAAAACTTAGATCTTGTATTTCTATGAAACACATGTCTAAGAACAAGAGAAGTCATAAGTAAATAGAATATAGTACGAGTACCAACCCCTCTGTCCTAATGGACACTGGACAACATACAATACTCTGTATAAGTCCCCTGAGTCTAATAAGTTATTCCCTGTGTGTCGTAGGTTGAAAACTGTACTTATGGTTAAGAAGAATTACACCGTTGTTTAATACTCCTTACCTAACCATCCACTGATATAGGTAAATGTCATAGACATAATTTCAAAAAGTTATATCTCACTTTATAAAAATAAATGTACAGATATATCAATTTGAAATTGGTGCATAACAACGGATATTCAAAACCAAATATTTGCCGTCCGGCAAACAGTCCAAGCGATTTGCTCAAATATCACCAATTACAACGAATCCCGATATAATGAGGATGATCACCCAATTCCCAATACCTTACTCCCATTCATCATCTGTAAAACCATACAGATGTGAGAATCAAACCTGGTAAATACATACCCTGGAGCAAGGGCTAATTGGGAAATCAGTTTTCTTTTAATAATACACAGTGAAACTGAAACACATAAATGTTTCGAAGGGGTATCCGGGTATTCCTAGTAATGCCTCTTCCATTATCAGATTCACAACTATAACCGTATACTTCTTTGCCATCTCTCCAAATCTCTTTATATGTCTTTAGTCATTACCTTCTGTACACCCCTTTAGGCTAAATGGTTTTCTTCCTTCCCTACCGTTCGGCACTAGCCTATGGTTTAGAAGAAGACAATCCAATAAGCGTAATAGGTGTACTGTCCTAATCCTAGGAGCACTCGCAACCCGAGAGAAGTTAAAGATAAAAGACAACTGAATAAAACCTTATTCCTATTTCTCCTGAACCAGAATCCATCCCCGAATTGGAACAAGTTCCTTCGAGTTCGTATATTACCATACGATGGAGTATCTAAATAACTGTGGATCTTCGTAGTGATATGGAGTGTCCTGGAGAAATACAAAGGTGAAGTAGGAGTGGCGATGAAATACTTGGTTTGGTCGTGAATAGCAGTCGCAGTTTACTTTGCCCTCTTTCTAATCCCTTTATTTGTCTTAACTTATTACCTTCTGTACACCATCGTTAGGCTAATTGGTTTTCTTCATTCCCCACCGTTCGGCACCAGCCTATGGTTTGGAAGAAGACTATCCAATTAGCATAATAGGTGTACCGTCCTAATCCAAGGAGCACTCGCAACTTGAGAGAAGGTAAAAGGAAAAGACAACTGAATAGTCCTATTCATTTTCTCCAGAACCGGAAACCATCCTCGAATCTGGAACAAGTTCCTTCGAGTTCTTATATAATCATACGATGGTTTTATCCAATGGAAGTGGACGTTCGTAGTGATACGAAATGTTCCGGAGAAAAAGGGTAAAAGCAGGAGTGACAATGAGGTATGCAACTCAGACAATCCAAAAGCCAGTGTTTTAAGAAAGTTCGGTTAATTTAGTCACTGAGTTATTGTAGGGTTCCTAGGCACTCTAAGGAGGTTCCACAAGGCATCAACCATGCCAAATTCAAATTTTTCCGGTGCCGAGAAACCCTAATGCGATCGTTGACTAGAGTTTAAGGCGAAACTACAACTAGTTAACAACTTAACTGCTAAGTGAATGGAAATACAACCTTTGTAGATCCGGTCCTCCACTTCCTAAGCTCCGTGTTGACGTCCCTTCACTGCAATCACCACGATCTCGGACCCTAGCGATGGTTTCGTCGGAGAAATGATCGGGCTAGGTCGTTGACTTCGATGCCGAAGATAATCTACGTCGAGGCAACTCAAACTCAAGCTCCACCTTCACTAAGTCATGAAACTTGTGAAGAAAACACCCAATACAACATGGCAAGGGGTAGAGGATGAAGAAATAGGAAGTGGGTTCACTTTGGATTTGGATTTCTCACTTGAATTCATCACTTGACATTTTTGTAGAAAGCTTTTCTTTCTTCATCAAGAAGAAGAAGAAGAAAGAAATGAAAAATCAATTAACTTAAAAAGAAAATCAAGTGACCCTTATCATATTGCAACCATGGTTAAGTGTAGAGAATAAACTAGGGTTAGGTGAATGGTTAGGTTAGGCAAAAGAAACAAAAATGGTTGAACTTTTCAAAGCTTCATGAAGCTTCAAAGTAAATCCAAAAGAAGCAACCATTTCTTTTCTTGCTAAAAGAATAATTAAATAAATGAATAAGTAAATCAAAACCCTAACCATTAACCTAATCATGGTTTAATCATACACACCCAAGTTTGCATGTATCATCAAACATGATACAAACTAGTGCACAAAACTATATCATATATACAATGTGCACATCAAGTGAGAAAGTTAATCTTAAGTGAACAAATACTAGTTAATGTAAAGTAATATATAAAATATATAATTATACATTAAATCAACACTTGATTTAATGATCCGGTCATAATGCATATAACCGACTAATATCAAGTGTATCAATGTACCGAATCAACACTTGATTCGGTAACCCGGCTATATCACATATAACCTGCCGATGATACAAATCGCGAGAATAGAATACAGTATCACATACTGGTATTATTCTCGGTCCCGCACATATCTCATATGCTCTCCTATTTCGTTTCGCTTGAGCCAGGAAACCTCTGTGTAGGACTCTAAAGACTCGTCAATACGCCGGCAGCAGGTGATGATCATATCAAACACCCACAAGCCGCAAGCGGTCTGCTAAACATAACGGCCACCCGGGTATTGAGCGATCAGAAGATCAACGAGCAAGCCCGCTCACACTCCTGTGAATCCAACCAGTAACACTTACCGTACAGTCCGGTCTGTTCGTCTGATATGTCGCATATCTCGCCTAGGGGTGGTAAACGTCAGACCCCAATAGCTCGATAAGTCGTGTCGATATGAGGTCTATAACAGTTCGAGAAACTACTGGTAACACTTACCAGTAAATCTCAGCAACCCTGGCCAGGGATTTCCGGTTATAGCCAATCGAACACAGCGCAACATCAACTCCCTATACCGGGAGAGACGAATCCCCTCCTATCGCTCATTGCCTCCATGTGATTTGGGACTGTACCCAAAAACCACCGTTTTGCACGCCCTCTTGGACGTGGTAAGGTGGAAATCAAAGCACAGTGGGAATCACACAAGACTCTATGACGATCTCGGGTCTATAGACTAACCTGTACCAGTGTCACCAGAGAACTGCCATCTGATGTAAGGTATAATACCATCTGGGAGTTCTCGACGAGTCCATCCAGTGTACCCAGTCTCCACTGAGCACCCGTACCCATCTGTATGGGTCGAGAAGGTATACGCTAGTCTACTCTGGTATATCGATGCCCCGTCTCGATACACCTATGACTAGGGACTTTGAAGGATGTACTTATGGACTACCATGTCCCCACTAGTATGATCCGCATCATAGTCCAGGTAGTCAAGTACACATCCTAAGGGCTTTACCAACATGTAACAGAGAGACAAACAGTGTACACGTTAAAGTAAAGAGTAACCAGATAGTATACTATCATATCGAGCAAGAAAGTCATCCTTATATATGTCCAAGCTCCACTACAATATACATCCTATGTATAATAATGGCCTCTAGGGCATACATATAACTAACAGTTATAGTCTAGGGTCGGGTCATGGTCGCTGCGAAAGAGAGAGAGAAAAGAAACACTCTGCGTGCACTCTAACCTAGATCAGAATGGTTATCAATTTATCTAATCAGGAAACCTCCCACTGTAACCTCAAATTCTCCTCCAAACCTGAAAGAAGAATTAGTCGGGATCACCCGAGGAGTAAACCAACTCATCAGTGGGAATCAGGATCCAACTATCATCGCATGATAACGTGATGGAATCCACTCACGTTATCACACTCCAGAAGGTATGCGCATATCTGGCAAGTTTCAGTTTCTTTAGAAACTCTCGATGTGATTTTTATCCCATGCTCTTATGACCTTGACGAAGGTCAACAAATCACAAGTCACATGTCAAGTTCTACCCGTCATCACCCGTTAGGTTACTTAACTAACGACAGAGCGGGGACTGGACTAGTGCGGGTGTAAAACATATACAACATCTACTAGTATATATATCAATATATAATATTCGCTCATGGCGTGATAAAATACAACATCACAGAAATGTAATAAGCATCACAGAACAATACAGATGATCTGGGATCCCCGGGTTTCATAGAGCCGCTACTGAAACCTGACGTTCCCCTGGTCATGTGGATAGCCTGTGCAATGAAATCCTAGACCCCTACGGGCGCGGCAAGTTACCCTCCAAAACCTGAAGCGAGGCAGCCCCCTACAGCAAAGTGAATGGACCACCCAGCACTTCACGAAATCCGGTAATTTGAGCACCCCTCCTTGGGTCAACCTATACCCTCTACGAGTGTGGCGAATAGCCCGTCAATTCTAGAGTAAAGCCCCCTCCGTCTCAAAGCCATGAGATGCGGGCTCGTTTCCCTCTAGAACCCGGTTATCCGTGCACCCCACCGCGGGGTAATCCTAGTACAGAAAAGAAAAAAAAAATGTACAATGGGTACATCGACCTCAACCCGGTCGTGTCCCAAAAGAATAATATACAAACAGGCAGTGACGACAGTCCACATGTCGGACGCTCGCCCCGCAATATCAAATGTATAAATACAACCAAACTGTACTACCATTGCATCCAGGCTATCCACCACGACAAATCCGCAACATCACAGCACAACACAGAACATCAACATGAATGTCACATTCGCAAATCCGTCTAAAAGAACTATAGCAATTAGACAAGATTTACCGCTCGAATGACATTCACGGTCACAGATATAAAGTAAGCACTGTGAACTAACATATTTAAAATTTTCGATCGACAAAATTTTCCGAAGTGGGCCCCAAGCACAAATCCAGCACTCAAAATAATCTGGGCCAAAACTAGAAATACCAGAAACCCCAATTCCAAGTTAAAGACCACTGTAGAAAATTTGGTGCAGAGAAGCCACAAAAAGGCGGCGGAACCGCGTCCAAAATAGGGTTATTGCCGCGGTTCCGCGGCGTCACTGTAGCATCATGCTACCAAATTTTCACAGATGTCTTAGAAAAGCCTGCCTGATTTTCTGAAATACTCAAAATAATTTTTCGACGACAAAAAAAAATTCGACAGAAACTGCATAAATTGGAATCGTGGTTTTGGAAATTTCGTTCGTTCGATGTTTTAAACAAGTTAGAACAAGCTAGTAAAGGTTAATGGCGTGGCTCTGATACCATGTAAGTCTACGGTAGCGCCCCGGCCGTCGATCCAAGGCTAAAATGCGGAAATGAAACTTTTTCATAAACTTGAAACCGGCGCTATCGCAGACTTTAATCCCGTATCGAACCATTAACGTATAACTAGCTAACTAGAGAAGGGTTAGAAAAGCTATACCGATCGATCCGTGTCCTTCGGTCTTTGGCCACCAACCCAAGCTCCTCGCAGCATCTCCGATCTCCGGTCTCCTCGTCGGAAAGGGCACCACATCTTCGAATCCTTTTACGGGCTCCCGCTTCGTCTGAAGCAACTCGAACACGAAATTTGCTAGCCGACGTGTCCAAGGCGATATAGAGAATGTGTGTGATAACTTTGTCTCAAGCATCCATTGATTCTCAACACATGAGAGTGTATGGAGGTTGAAGATGATGCCATTGGTAGAAATGGTGAGCTAGAGGAGAAAGAAGAAGAAGAGGCTTTTCTTTCTTGTGTGAGATGATAAAATGAGAGTGAGATCTATCATAATACAAGAGCTAACCTCATTCATATGGCTGCCCTTCCTCTCTCCTCTTATCATTTCACCACTTAAATCAATCACTAAACATGACACGGCTCAAAGAATAAGACCATGAGTCACCACCCTTGTCCATGTCATATTTAATGCACCTCATCATGAATTAAGCTCACAATTTCCACCAAAGTAAACATTAATCCAAATGTTTAGTCCAACAAAATGATACGACAACATCTAAAGTAAACTCGTGATGGATCACAAGGATACCCCTCACCTGTATATACATACCTGCATCCGCATTCCGACTGAATGCGAATACGATGAGACTAAAGTAATCCAACATATCTAATACTAGGATCCGGATTAAACCAAAGCCCATTAGTACGATCCGTCCGATCATGATCCGTGCACTACCGCACGTATATGATCGAACCCTGCCATATATCATACGGCCTCTACAACGTTTCGCCCGAAACTTGAGAAACTTTCTGTGGGGGACTCTAAAGACTCGTCAATACTTTGGCTGTGGGTTTAACCACTAGCACGTCAGTGGTACTAGCTGTACATAACGGGCTACCAGGTATTGACCAAAAGGGAGGTCGATGAGCGAACTCATCCTGACACCCTACCGAGCCTGTCAGTGACAATATCCGTACAGTCCAGTCCGTTAGTCTATGAGCATCGCATGTCAGGCCTAGGGGGTTGGTAAAAGTCAGACCCCCAAAAGCGGTACAAGTCGTGTCGGAGTGTAGCCCAGAACACCCTGAGATACTACTGGAATACCTACCAGTAAATCTCTGCCTTGGCCAAGAACTTCGTGTAATGGCTCTCCTAGACACAGCGCGATCTCACCCCCAATACCGGGAGAGACGAAACCCCTGCCGATCCGCTCACTGCCTCCATGTGGCTCGGGACTGTACTCAACTAAAACCTGTTTGCACGACTCCTTTGAGCCATGGTAGGGTAGTAATCAAAGCACAGTAGGAACTCACACGAGACAAATGACGATCTTAGGTCGATGAACTAACCTGTACACATGTCACCAGGGAACTGCTATCTGACGTCAGGTATAATACCAACTAGCATGTTCCCGGCGAGTCCTGTCCGGTGTACTCATAACCCAATGAGCACCTATATACATCTTAGGTGAACCAACTGACACCAATGGCTTGTGAGACCAGCCACCGCTCCTCGTCGGGGTCTCGACTGTATACACTAGTCTACTCCGGAGTATCGATGCCCTGTCTCGAAACACCCTCGACTGGGGACCTTTTAAGGATGTGCTTATAGACCCCAGCTCCCACATATATGATCGCCATCACACTGCTGGCCGTCAAGCAAGAATCCTAAGGGCTCTATCAACGTGCAATAGTGATCTGTAATGTCACCTAAAGCATGTACACGATGATAAAGATAAACCAGATAGCATACTATCATCTTGAGTAAGATTGTCCTATCGGTATAGGTCCTCCCTCAATCATTGCAATCACGTGCCTGCGATCCAATAATTGACTTTGAGGGCACTATATCCAACAGAAATCACATCATCCCTCAAGAAAACATCGTCTTTATTCTTCATTCCTACCTTTCTTCCAAACACCGATCATATACCCCTACGTGTGTGTAAAAGACATCCCTACACTCGGAGAATTCAATTCAAGCTATCATACTCTTGTCCATCTGCCTCAGTACTTTTTAATCGGTGAATATTTAGATAGGTTTGCTCACACATTTTTCATGCGACCGTTAATACTTCTTGAGGTACTAACCGACCGATTACTCATGTGCTTACTGATTAGGTGTATTAGTATTTTCCTCGCCTTGCAACACTTAAGGCTTAGCAGTGACTCCCAAACCAGTTGGTCTAAGGCACTAGGTGATGAAGCACCCTCGCTATATGTTTTTATTGCTGCCTTGGTGATAACAAAACCAGTGTTCATTTTTCTTCACCATTTTATATTTTTATTCTCCATTTATTATTTTCTTTGTACTTTGGCTTTTAGACAAGAGCATTTCAAGGTATCCTCTACTATCCCGAGTTTCAAGACGTGTGTACGTGCATATAGTAGGGTATCAACATTCAAATATTTGGCTTCCAGAATAGGAACTATTTTTCAGACTTATTTTTATCCTCAGATTAGTGACTTCTTTCATCTTACTAACCCTTGGGACAACGGCTCATAACTACTTATTACTAGTTTCGTTTATGAAAACTTCTAACTTTCTTGGTTTTCTTAAATTTTTCCAATCTTTTGGATGTAATTTTTCACTTTCTAATCTTTTATTATCTTATTTATGTACACAATTTTTTTTATTATATGTTTTGTGCTTATGCAAAGTATGATGCAAAGTGATGCGTAAATATGCACATACCTCCCCCAAACTTGCTTTCAACAGGGTCCTCACTGTTGTCATCCGTTAAATCTCAAAAATCTGTAGGCTTGGGAGGAAAATTTATTATCGGGGACAAGAAAATATGGATGTGAAAATCTCCCCCAAACTTATTTTTGGCTCACAATTTTGAGGACAACTTTTATTTTCAAGAGCCAAAAATTTACCCCCCCAAACTTGAGTTAAACAATGTTAAGCTTTTAAAATCACAAGAATGGGTCAAAGTTACTGGTCAATGCAAAGGTTTACAAAGACCAAAATTCAACACCAACCATTCGAAGATTTTATCAGTGTAGTGCACCGGTTGGTGGAAGAACATGTTGTATAGAGCCAGGAAGAAGTGGGGAAGAGTTAAGTGGTGGGATAGAATTTGTTTGCGTCTCGTTTTGGAGAGACGACACAGTGATTGTGATGGATTACTCGCATTCTCTTTATAGTCCAGAAGAAGGGGTGGAGGTTCAATTTCTTTTTAGAGTTGATTCATCTCAACACCCGTGTTTGCTAAAAATGCGAGCTCATCAGCGAAGCTTTCATCGATATCCCGAAGAATAATGTCATTGGCAAGAATGAGATGATACTCAGACTCCATGAAAAATTCAGAATAAGCGTTAGATGTTGACCCGGACAACTCAAAAGAAGGGTCCGTATGTATATGATACATATCTGGGTCAAACAACAACGTATGAAAAGAGTCTAGATCAGTATCGTGAAACTGATCAAATTCGCTGCTGTTGACATCTATTAATTCGACAGAACATACTCGAGCATAAGGTTCGGAGGGTTGACTTCCCAACTTGTAAATGTTAAGCTCAATTGACCTATTCTCGAAAGATAGGTTCATAGAGCCGTTTCGACAATTGATTACAGTATTGGAAGTAGCCAAAAAGGGTCGACCGAGAATCACCGGAATTTGGTTCTGTAGGTTCGCTACAGGCTGTGTATCCAAAACAATAAAGTCCACAGGGAATATAAATTCCCCGACTTTTATCAACACATCCTCAAGTTCACCCCTAGGTTTGGTGATTGATCGGTCGGCCATCTGGAAAGTTAGGTTCGAGAGCTTTAACACTCCGATACCTAGTTGCCCATAGATTGAATATGGAAGCAAGTTAACACTAGCGCCAAAGTCAAGTAAAGCACGGTTAATGTGTTTATCCCCAATAGAAATAGAAATAGTAGGACAGCCAGGGTCCTTACGTTTCCTTGGTAATTGTTGGGGAAAAGCTGTGTCTACAGTACTCGACATGAACACTTTTTTCGGCACTTGAGTCTTCCTCTTCCTAGTGCACAAGTTCTTAAGAATTTTCGCATATGACGAAACTTGTTGTATAGCATCTAGGAGAGGGATGTTGATGTTAACTTGCTTAAACATTTCCATAAGATTCTCCATTTAGGCATTGGGTTTGTTAGGCCTCAACGTATCTGGAAATGGAGCTTTATCAATCAGTGTTGGGTCTAACATTTGTGGAGAAGTTTGTAGGGGTGGAAAGGATGAAGTGGGTGGAGGGTTCGAGCCTTTGGGAAAATGGAGAATAAGCTCGGAAGAAGAAGAAGGTAAATTGGACGAAATAGGGTAAGAAATAGAAGTGGGAGTGGAAGTGGAAGCCGGGGGTTTAATTTATTCCTTAATATCAATCTGTTTACCCACATGATTGTCTAGCACTCTTCCAGATCTCATCGTGGTCATAGCATTCACATCATTATAATGCGAAGGTCCAGGATCAGGTGGGGGTTGAGCTGGAAGTTTCCCTTTCTCTCTAGCGCTCAACGCGGCTGTTAACTGTGCAATTTGTGCTTCTATCGCTTTAATACTCTCACCTTGGGAGGCGGAGTTATTCTTTATTGTGTCGATAGAAGACTTAAAGTCAGCCGTCAATTGCAAGGTATATTTCAACAGCAAATCCAAGGTTTGTTCGAGTGCTGAGGAATTATCGGTACCGGCAGTTGGGAAAGAATTGTAGGCCGGATTTTGAAAAGTTTGTGTTTAGACGGGTTGCTGACTCCGTGGTGGATGCTGTTGTGGTGGAGGGACCCTTTGAAAATTATTCTAGTTTGGAACCGTGCTTTGAGTTTGGTGTTGGTTCCAAGCAAAATCAGGATGATTCCTACAACCTTGATTATATGTGGAAGAAGAAGGATTGTTGTCACGACCCGAAAAGTACGGAGCGTGACTCGTACTTAAATTACGAAACGTCTCGAGGCATACGTAATCTAAGTCAGCCAAAACCCAGAAATCAAAATCAAATAAGCAGTAGAGTGAAGGAAAACCAATTTATTGAAAGCGATTTTAATCAAATAAGTCACATCAAGCTTTTTAAAAGCAACATCCATTTTTCCAAAAATTTCGGCAGAGTCTCCTTTGTAAATGCTGGTCCCCAAACGGGTACAAAACAAGAATATATGAATAACATGAAATAAGGCATCCCCAAGCGGGAGCTAGCTCTTCGCACCAAGGCGGACTCAAATCCCACGCAATATGAATCATCAATGTGCAAAATAAGCATAAAAGGCACAAGTAATAAGCAACACGTCGGCTCAAGTGAGCTCGACCCAAAGAAATAACATACATGCCCACAAATCTCACTGTCTCGTCTCTAAGTCAATATACATCAGTACTGGTAGATGATACAGTAAATGGAGTACACTAGATACAATGAATATATAAGGTGGAAACAAAATAATGACATAACCCATCTACGAGCAAAATCCTCAAATCCAAGCAAAAGGAGGAAGTGCGTCCGCCACTACAGTGCTGACAGATCGGACCTGCAAAAAGGCTGTGGCACAACGGGGGTGAGTTGCCAACTCGTGAGTAATATGTAATATCTATAAAGACTATCGTAAGCATGTACGCAAAGTGTCACAATTCTACAATATTGATATGGTATGATGTACTAGCATGTATGCGACATGAATGCAATTTAACACGTGATCCAGTATGTTTGATATGAGAAAGTCATTAATTTCATCTTAGAAAAACTCCTGTGAAATATCTGAAGAAATATCAATGAAATTAACAGAAATCCGTGTCAAGCACGACACCTCAAATGAATATCTCAGTGTCCCAAAGTATCGGTATCCAAATATCTCGGGCCCCAGCCGTCCGGCTGGTCCATCTCAAGTATCAATATCTCAATATCTCACGATCACGGTCGGTATCCTCTGGATATCCGCCGCGCCAACAATCACCGGTAGGTAGTCTGCTCCTGCCAGACTCATCGTCTACAACTCGAACTTCTTGCCCCGGGGTACCTTACCGGGCCCACCATGTACCCGAGACGGTTCATCCTACTCCTCGAAACGGGTCTCAAAAACTAACAGAAAACTCATAGTGGACGACATAAGTATCATATCACGAGAAAACCGCAACTTGCAATAATTAAAATGATATCAGTTTTATTAAATCCTTGCGGTTTCTCCAAAATCTCCAAAATCTTAAATGCTAAAATCCTCAAGAAAGAAAGTACCATAAGTACACATGTCAATGATGATGAATGCCTATGGTATCAACAATGCGAACTGCAATATATGACTAAAAGACTATGTATGATCGAATGATGTAATGAGGTACATACATATGACTAGCAATTCTACAGGTTCATCTGTAGGAATTCAATATATTAGTACTGGTTTATACGTCCTATAATATGAAATTATTCTAAATTCCGGTTTAAAACAAGTTATCTAGTGTTTGTGGCCTAGAAATTACCAAGGCGTGTGTGTCCACATGAATAGTGCTCGTGCTGCATAAAACCATGGTAATGGGGCAAGTGTCCTATGAGATGAAGTTGCACAATTATATATATGATAAACTAAGCAAGCCAAATATTACTTGTGTCGCATAACTCATTTTAATGGTCCAATGGTTTCTATACGATGAATTAACACATATATGGATATAAAAGGTCATGCAATGCAGTAAAATAGATAACTAAGAACTACATGCAACAAGCTGGTATTACTAGAAATTCTAAACTATTGGGTGCCTCACGTCATCCAAACGATTTCCCCCGTAGATGTATACATCTACTCACCGGAAATCCTCAGCTAGCCTGGTCCAATCACCGCTTTCCCTTTTCGTGCCGCGTCCGAAGTCTCAACGACCGATCCTGGAATTGCACAGCACAAAATATAAGATTACATATCCTGAAACAACGCCAAGTCACAAAATGAAAGGATCAACGTCCACAAGTTAGGCACATTGTGCACTTGGTGCGCGGAGCACACACGACAACCACTATAACCTTAACTAAAATCGTCGTTCGGAACGACCGTCAAAACTAAACCCGATCAAACCAAATTTCCCATTCTCACACCCTAAAAGTTGTAGGAGATGCTAATAATATCTTCAAGGTATCACAATTAATTCACCACTTAAATATATAAAAACCTAGTAAGCATAAAAATTCCAAATTTGGTGCAAACATCGCAGATTTGCGATAAAATGACCACAATCTAGCATAATCATCCAACCACACAACTAGCTAATTACTATACTTAATTCAACCTATTTGAAATGCTTCAAACTTTAATTCCAAAAATCAAACTCTTTCTTGAATTCCATAAACAAGCAATTATAACCAATTTCACACTTGAAAATTCTAAATTAGCATAAATTGAAGCCTACTTAAGCAAAGTAACCTCTTAGATTAGGTATGTATAAGAACTAGATAGCAAAATAAACTTAGTTAACCTAGTAATGGTGGTTAAAACCCTAGTTCTAACTCAAACCATCCTCTTTAAAAACCTATATTTGAAATTAGCACCAAAATTAACACTTAATCAATTTAATTCAAAGAAATTAACCACAAGTATTAATTGGGCGAAGATTATACCTCAAATTTTAGAGATCTAGCATGTGGATTTGCCTCTTCAAAAGGTCTCCTTGCTCCAAGATTCAAGCAAGCTTTGCTAAGGAGAATGGATGGAGAAATGGGCTTGAAATTGTGAAGTTTAATTTGATTTTTGAAGCATTTGGGGACTTTTTTTTGGAGAGGAAAGAGATGGAATCAAAGGAAGGGGGGGGGGGAGGCTGCAGTTTCGGCCACAGAAGAATGGGGAGAAGTGGTGTGGGTGTTGTAGATATTTTCAAAGTCAAACCATTCCCATATCACAATAATACCCATACCTAATTAATATATTTTAATCCATATCACATTGTTTCATTCAAATGAGTTGAAGACAAAATTGAGGGGGGGGGGGGAGGGTTCTTGAGGTGGGCTCGGCCAGTGGAGGGGTGAGGATTGAGTGAGTGATTTGTAAAGAAAATTCCATGCAAAAAGACCCCCTCAAGTTACCTAATTGCAACCTTAAGTTTATTTTATTTAATTTTAATTTTCCTTTGACTATAATCAACTAGAACTTGGAATAACATGCTAAAATTTTTTATTAGTAACTAGATTTTAGTTATCATGGTTCTTAAGTATGTAATTAGCCCATTCAAATTTGCATTTATCACTAATTTAATGTTTATTTAACAGCTTAAAATAATATTAAAAAATAATAAATTAGGGAAAAATATTTAAACGACTAGAAATTTATAAGTGGTTAATTAATTACAAAATACTAGCAATTACCTATCTAAATTAGGTATAATTAGGCCTATATTGAAAAATAATTATAATCACAATTTACGGAAAAATACCAATTATTTACCGATTATCGGGAAAATACATAAACGACTTTTCAAGGCTTTACAATCTTCCCCCTTAAAGAAATTCGGTCCCCAAATTTAAAAAAATCTAGCTACGCGTACCTTCAAAGAGATGGGGATATTTCTTCCCCATCTCGTCCTCGGTCTCCCTGGTGACCTCCTCGCTGCTCGGGCCACGCCAAAGGACCTTGACGGTCGGTATAACCTTCGATCTCAATTTCTTCACCTGCTGATCCAGGATGACCACCGGCTGCTCTGCAAAAGAAAGGTCGCGCTCCAGCTGGACCGTTTTTCATACCATAATATTGCATTATTATATTCCCCATTCTTATTCGTTTTATAAATAAACAGGTGCTTTTGACGCATGTCTGCTACATATTACAGGTTACAGGTTCTTGGAGCGAAAACAGTGAAAACAATAAAAGACGGCTTAAAAGTGAGACTTTGACCAATAAACAGAAGACTCTTGATCAAGCCCACATAAAATTCAGTTCACAAAGCAAAGTTCAAGACGTCGACACAAAGCCACGGTTAAAGTCCACAACAATGTTCACCGGAAAATCTGGAAGAGAATCAGAAGCTAAATTTACAAAAGAAATAAAGAAGTCGGAAGACCAGAGAGCCAGGAACCGTCACAAGAAGTTTCAGCAGCCAACTCCACTTTTTGGTCGCGGAACAGCGGCCAAACCAGGCTTCGGGCCACGGTTCCGGGGCGGAGTTAAGGATTTATGGGCCGAAAATTTTACCATAATTCAAGTATGCTTTGACTAGTCAACATAGGGGTATTCTTGTAAATGCAGACATGCGAATCAATTGTAAACCTAGGGTTTCTATTTCCTATAAATAGAACCCAAATCATTGTATTTTCTCATGCTTCCCTATGCCTCTTTTTATGAATAAAATTTAGAATTATTTTGGAGAGCATCGATGCCTCTTTTCATATCATCTATTCAGATCTGACAACCCTGCGTAAATGTTTGGAGAGAGCCACCTGTAAAGTAAGTAGATTTATTTAATTGCCCTAGTTTAATTTCAATTCTTGCCCTAGGTAATTTTTCATTCTCTGCCCTAGATTAAATTTAATTTCTTGCCCTAGTTAGATAGTTAGATCTTTAATTCAATTGCCCTAGATTAATTTAGTTTTTAGATTTAATTAATCCATTCACGCCGTTTGGAATTAACTCGTAAGAGCGATTAGGAAATTCACAACATCCCTGTGGACCGACCCGTACTCACCGGCTAGCTGCAAAGCGACGCCGTTCTTGATTACGGTTACTAGATAGTTTTTGAGATCAATCAAATGGCGCCGTTGCCGGGGATGGCGTGTCATTTCCTTTTTGCAATTTCAGGTTAATATAAACTTAAAAAAATCATAAAAACTGAAAAATCAAAAAATATAAAAATTTATCATCTTTGTATTTTGTGAAGGGTATTTTTTGTTTGAATTTTACTGGATCTACAATCGAGACGGATCTGGAAAAATTCAGAGTTCGAAACAGAAAAAGATACATTAGAATAGAAAGAGGCTGGAAAATCAGAACATCACAATTTTTTTGGAGACCTGAAGCCTCCGTAGCGCCGCCATTCCGCCGCGAAAGCGCGCTCCCACCGCTGAATCGCCGTGTCATGCTGATGTCATCGCGTGAAATTTTCACTGTTTGTTTCCTTTTTCCCCCCTCTGCAACCTAAAATATATCTTTTGTCAAATATCCTGTAGGATTATTTGCGCTTTAAAAATCTTCTCCCTTCCAAATAACAAATCTTTTGCAGGATTTTTACGCCTCGCTTAAAATAGAAATTGATTGCAAGTAATACTTTTCTGATTTGCATACCCTTAATCTTTTTGCTAAATTTTTTTTTCCAAATAAAGAGCAAACGGAAAAAGGAAATATTTTTTAACAACCTGCAAACTTTTGTCGCTAAGAAATCCTTGCACCACCCAACCTTCTTTCTTTTCCCCTTTCTTCTATCATGGGTACCCTAAATCATAAATCACTTTCCGAACTTTGGTATCCTGAACCTAACTTTGCCTCGTACGTCAATTGTTTCAGTCGATTTAAGGAAGATCCCTCCGTGCCTAAAATATCTTTGAAAGATCAAATAGAAGCGTCTAGGAGAAACAGTTCAACTTTGCAACCCACTTTGTGTCAACCAAGTCAACCTTTACCACCTTCATATGTTGATACCGCCTTTTCAAGTCCTGCTGTAACTCCTAAACCGATGTCCATTGCTGAGCATATTGCTCAATCTCGTAGCCGATCTTTCACCCCTCTCCACTCATCTAGTTCTAGGAATCCACAAGAATATTCACCTTTTTATCCACATGTTGACCCTACCCCTGTCTAACCACCCACTTCCTACCAGTCCTACCCGACTTTCCCACCTTCACTAGACACTGTTTCTATACAGCCTTTTGGGAGTTTCACGTATCCAAACAAATTCGAATCTTTTACCGAAACCCCCTCACCACCCATGTCTAGTTTGGAACAGTCGTTGGAAGCTTATATTGCAGCAACAAACAAAATGACTAGGAATGTGGAAGCGTCCATGGCCGCCCTTATGCAACCTGCTGAACCGGTAGCTAGTTTCCAACTAGCTTCAAATTTTTCAATGTATGAAGAGGCGGTTGGACAGAGGGAGAATTTGAGAGGAGCGAGTGAGTTCTACACATTTCCAAATCAAACCTACCCTTATCCAATTGAAACCCACAACTCCGGTTTTCCATCGATTGTCCCAAATAGTTCACCAGTTGAAAATAGAACAAATAAAAATGAGTTGTGTGACTTTGTAGTGCTTGATTTGCCAGATTGTGAAGAACCCCTTTCAAGTGAAACCACTCTTAATCCGTTTGAACTTTACACCTCCACTCTAGAACCTAAATCGATAAATATCCATACTTTTGATGAGGTGTCAGAAAATATTGATTTTTACTTGATTGAGGATATAGACGCCGGGAATATTTTGGATGATGAACCAGTAAATTTAATTGATATTTTATGTCCAAATCATCATCCCGAGTCATTAAATGTTTCTTCCGAACTTCATATGCGTCTTGATTTTTTTAATAATGGCATGGATGAGTTAAATATTGAGCAGAATTATGAGGATAGTATTGAGGATAATATTGAGGTTGAACCATTTTTGTTTGATGTGTCGGATTTTCCAATTCATCCTCTTGAACCTTTAACTATTATATCACCCTCTCTCCTTTCCATCGTTCCGACCACGTACAAGACCACGCTTGACGACTGTGAGCTTGAAAAATTTGCCTTTGAATCTGACACAGTTCTCACAGCCGATAACACTTACGAGTGTTTCACTTTTTCGGACGATGTAGAAAACTCACCGCCCGAGTTTGAGTCCTTTGAATTTTCAGATGAGTTAGTTGAACCATCAGACTCAGTTGCTTATAGTCGTTTCGAAACATTGATAGAATCTTTCAAGTTCGAGACAGTTCACTACGGTGAGAATGAGACTATCCCTAATTCTATTCCTTTCGTCACTCCTATTATTCCGACCGTGCAAGAGACTGTTACGCTTTCATCTCCAATACCAAGTTCGACGTACCCATGTTTTCTTGCGAATCTTTAGGGATTTGACCCCATTTCTCGACGAGTTGATAGATTAGCACAATCACTTTTAACATTTCGGTCATCACAAATTACGCTAATTTACTCACTCGAGTTACACCCTCAAGATCGTACTCTACTTCTTTTTCTTTTCCGCCATTCTTCTCCTCCGCCGAGACCATATTCCACTCTTATTCCCATTCGATCTCGTGTGCTTCTCATTTCTTTTCTTTCCACTCCATTCTTTCACCAACTCGACCATTACCCCGATAAGATTTTTGAATGGTTGGTGCTAACCTTTGGCTTATGTAAAGCCAAGCTTAAGTTTAGGGGGAACCTTGTTGTATATATATTTTTGTTTTTCTTTTAACAATAAAAAAAAATTAAAAAATTAAAAAAAAAATTATAAATAAATAAACAGGGGAGTGTCGACAATTTTGACCCTCTTGGTGTAGCATGACAATGAGGACACTGTCAAGTTTAAGTTTGGGGATATGCTCGGTACGTTTTCCTTCGCATTCATTTGTACATATTTTTGCATCTGCATACTTATTTTAAAACCCATAAAAATTGAAAAATTTCAAAAATTATAAAAATAAATGTATTCAATTTTGGCTAATTGACTTGAGTTTGACAAAAAGGTTAACTAGTTAGGAACAACTAGATCTTAGACTTAGTAAATTAAAAACCCTAAAAATAACCTTCCTTAAAGTTTAACGGTAGAAAGTATATGTCTTTGTAGTTTATTTAGAACTAAGCAAATTTTGAGTTAACTTTTTGGGCTAAGTCGAAACGAAGGAAAAGTATTGATATTTTTATTAGAGTATAAGTTTGAAAAATAATTCTTAGCTTAAATCTAGATTCTGAAAATGTATATTCTACAATTTTCACAATCACGCACCTTGAAACTTAGAATAGTAGAAGAGACCTTGAAATGCTCTTGTCTAAAGTCCCTAGTATGATGAAAAATGAAAAAAATATACAAGTGTGAATAAAGAATAAAAAAAATGAACACTGGTTTTTGTGATTACTTAAGGCTGCAAAAATAGAAAAATATTTAGCGAGGGTGCTTCATCACCTGGTGCCTTAGACCAACTGGTTTGGGAGTCACTGCTAAAAAGCCTTGGGTGTTGCAAGACTAGGAAGTACGCTTTAATATGCAAACACATCTTGTAATCGGTTGTTGGTACCTCAAGAAGTATTAACGGTTGCATGAAGGATGTGTAAGAAAAATTCAATTAAAAATTCACCTATTAAGAAGTGCTTTGGACAACGGACGAGAGTATGATTGCTTGATTTGAATTTCCAAGTGTAGGGGTGATTTATACACACACACGTGGAGATATGTGATTGGGATTTAGATAAGAGAGAGGAATGAAAAATAGAACTTGTATCTTTAGTGGAGTTGATAGAAATTCCTAAGTGGAGATGGAACCCTAGAAGGAAAACTTAAGAGATGCCGAAAGTTAAGTAAGTCTACGGGATATATATAATCTTAAGTTAAATGATGAGGAAGTGTGAAGAATAAGGGTGGATAATTTACGAGTCGAAGATAATAGAATTCCTTGTTAGGAAACCTAATTGGAAAACAAAAGTTGAAAAGCCGAATTGATAGGATTTTGTGGGTAGTATCCGCTGAAAACCCTCAGGAGACAACACTCCTCCTACTAGGGATACCTAGAGGTTTAACGACTTGTTGCACGAGCTCAGTGCAATCGCGTTTCCCTGCGAAAGTGCGGTTAGGTTTTTTTGTAGAGAATAAAATAAGTTTGCTCGAGGACGAGCAAAAGATAAGTTTGGGGGTATTTGTTCATACCATAATATTGCATTATTATATTCCCCATTCTTATTCGTTTTATAAATAAACAGGTGCTTTTGACGCATGTCTGCTACATATTACAGGTTACAGGTTCTTGGAGCGAAAACAGTGAAAAAGACAAAAGACGATACAAAAGAGGGACTTTTGACCAACAAATAGAAGGATCCTAGTCAAGCCTAGACGAAGAACAGTTCACAATATACAAGGTAACGTAAGGTCCAAGATGTCAAAGCGAATGGTTGAAAGACCACTACAAATTTTCACTAAAAGATCTAGAGAAAACCTTAAATCCAAATGGCGAACAGAACTAAATAATCAGAAAGCCCAAGAATATCAGAAGAAGCCCGCGAAACTCCAGCACATGAACCGACCAATGGGCCGTGGAACCGCGGCCCGACCCCCACCAATGCCGCGGTTCCGTGGCCAGAAAAAGCCCAGAGAGAAATAATTTTTTACCAAAACATGGGTGATGCGCTGAAAAGATTTCTTAGGGCTTTTTGGTAAATTTAGACATGCGAATCAATTGTAAACCTAGGGTTTCTATTTCCTATAAATAGAACCCAAATTATTGTATTTTCTCATGCCTCCCTATGCCTCTTTTTATGAATAAAATTTAGAATTCTTTTGGAGAGCATCGATGCCTCTTTTCATATCATCTATTCAGATCTGACAACCCTGCGTAAATGTTTGGAGAGAGCCATTTGTAAAGTAAGTAGATTTATTTAATTGCCCTAGTTTAATTTCAATTCTTGCCCTAGGTAATTTTTCATTCTCTGCCCTAGATTAAATTTAATTCCTTGCCCTAGTTAGATAGTTAGATTTTTAATTCAATTGCCCTAGATTAATTTAGTTTTTAGATTTAATTAATCCATTCATACCGTTTGGAATTAACTCGTAAGAGCGATTAGGAAATTCACAACATCCCTGTGGACCGACCCGTACTCACCGGCTAGCTGCAAAGCGACACCGTTCTTGATTGCGGTTACTAGATAGTTTTTGAGATCAATCAACCGTCGGGTGCTGAATCGCATGAGAAAGGTCGTGAAGGTACTTGCGGAGCATCGAAACGTGGAAGACGGCGTGAACATCAGGAAAGCTGAGTGGAAGAGCCAACCGATACGCAACTGCACCGACACGCTCGAGGATCTCAAAAGGACCCACAAATCTGGGACTAAGCTTTCCTTTTCACCCAAACCTCATCACACCCTTCATCGGAGAGACCCTCAGAAAAACATGATCGCCAACTGCGAACTCTAGTCTGCGACGGCATCTGTCCGCATACGATTTCTGCCTGCTCTGGGTCGCTCTCATCCGGTCTCGAATCAACTGTATCTTCTCGGTCGTCTCCTGCACAATCTGCGGCCCCAAAATACTGCTCTCGCTGAGCTCTGTCCAACAGACGGGCGATCTACATCTCCTCCCATACAAGGCCTCGAAAGGTGCCATCTGAATAGTATCCTGGAAGCTGTTGTTGTAGGAGAACTCCACTAAGGGTAAATGATGATCCCAGCTACTACCGAAATCTAAAACGCACGCTCGGAGCATGTCCTCAAGAGTCTGAATAGTCCGCTCTGACTGGACGTCGGTCTGCGGATGAAATGCTGTGCTGAAACTCAATCGGGTGCCCAACGCCTTCTGAAGTCTCTGCCATAGTTGGCTGGTAAATTGGGTGCCTCGGTCGGACACGATACAAGTCGGGACGCTATGCAACCGTACGATCTCATCGATGTAAATCTAGGCATATTGAGCAAATCCGAAAGTGGTCTTCACTGGCAGGAAGTGAGCCACTTTCGTCAAACGATCCACGATCACCCAAATGGAGTCATACCCTCAACTAGTCATGGGTAGACCCACAATGAAGTCTATAGAAATTTGCTCCTATTTCTACTCCGGAATGGGAAAAGGCTGCAACTCTCCCGCGGACCTCTGGTGCTCGGCCTTGACTTGCTGACAAATCAGGCATCTCGACACGAAATCTGTGACGTCCCTCTTCATTCCGTCCCACTAATAAACATCTCGCAAATCGTGGTACATCTTGGTAGAACCGGGATGAACGCTATATATCGATCTATGTGCCTCCTCAAGAATCTCACGCCGCAGTCCTTCAGAATCTGGTACGCATAATCGAGTCCCAAAGCGCAGTACCCCCTGATCATCAACCACGAACTCGGAATCTCTGCCCTACCTAATCTGCTCCATGATCTCTGAAAGACGGTCATCACTGGGCTGTGCCTCTCGAATACGGTCAAGCAACTGCGGACGTACACGAATATGCGCAAGCTGTCCCCCGGTCGGAGTGAACTCGAACTCCAATCGGCTGTCGCATAGAATCTGCCAATCTGCGGACGACCGCCTCTGCACGGCGCTCAAACAAGATAAACTACCTTCGGGCCTCCGACTCAAAGCATTTGCCACCACGTTCGCCTTACCCGGATGGTAAAGGATCTCGCAATCATAGTCTTTCACCAGCTCCATCCAACGGCGCTGTCTCAGATTCAGGTCTCGCTGCTGAAATATGTACTTCAATCTCTTGTGGTCCGTAAATATCCGGCACGACTCGCCGTAGAGGTAATGTCTCCAGATCTTGAGTGCATACACCACTGTAGCCATCTCTAAATCATGCGTAGGATAGTTCTGTTCATGTGTCTTCAGCTGCCGAGAAGCATACGCAATAACCCTGTCGTGCTGCATCAAAACGCAACCTAGTCCCACTCGAGAAGCGTCGCAATAAACCATGAATCCGCCCGATCCTGAAGGCAATGACAACACTGGTGCAGTACTCAGACGAGTCTTCAACTGCTGGAAGCTATGCTCGTGCGCATCGGTCCAATCAAAAGGAACTCCCTTCCGGGTCAACCCGGTCAACGGTGCAGCGATACGGGAGAAGTCCTGAACGAATCGTCGGTAGTAGCCAGCCAGGCCTAGGAAGCTGCGGATCTCTGTAACTGATGCTGTTGTGGGCCAATACTGAACGGCCTTGATTTTCTTCGAGTCCACACATATGCCATCTCTCGTAATCACGTGACCCAAGAAATCAATGCTGTCAAGCCAAAACGCGCACTTGGAGAATTTCGCGAACAGCTGGTGCTCCCTCAAAGTCTGTAATGTGATCCGCAAGTGCTGCTCGTGCACCTCTCGGCTCCGGGAATACACCAAAATGTCGTCAATAAACACGATGATGAACAGATCTAGATACGGCCTGAAAATGCGGTTCATCAAGTCTATAAACGCGGCTGGTGCATTGGTGAGTCCGAACGACATCACCAAAAACTCATAGTGCCCGTAACGTGTGCGAAAAGCTGTCCTCGGAATATCCTCCTGCCGCACCCGCAACTGATGGTAACCCGATCGCAAGTCAATCCTCGAAAAGTATCCCGCACCCTGAAGCCGGTCAAACAAATCATCGATATGTGGTAAGGGATATCTGTTCCGTACGGTAACCCTGTTCAGCTGGCGATAATCAATGCACAAGCGCAAACTGCCATTCTTCTTCTTGACGAACAGGATAGGAGCTATAGGTTTCCTAGGCACTCTTGTGAGGGTTCATAAGGCATTAACCATGCCCGAATAAAATTTTAGACGTGCCGAACAACCGAAAGCCGGGATCTTTGCTAGATTATTAGGGTTTAACATGCAAGTAAACATCTTTACAACTAAGTGTGAGGGATTACAATCTTTGTAGTCCTCTCCTTCGCTTCATAAGCTCCGAGTAGAAGTCCCTTCGCCGTGATCCACGATCTCCCGGACTCAAGAGAGGCTCCACGACTTGAACGATCCATGCTAGCTTGTAGTGTTCTTTTTCTCCGATGATCTACGTCGAAGTTGCTATAACTCAAGCTCTCTCACTCTAATGAGGTGAACACCCTAATCTAATGGGCTAGATTAGATGAGGATGATGGAGTAGTATTTATGCTATCTTTTTATATCAAATTCTCACATGAAAATATCACAAAAGGAAAAACTAGTAAGCTTTCTCAAAGCTCAAGAGAGAAGAAGATAATGAAAAAAAATTAATCCTTTTGTGATGAATAATGAAATGAATATATGAATTAATAATGCAACCATGGTTTAGGATGACAAGGATAACCCTTGTAGAGAATTAACTAGGGGTAGGGTTTGGTTGGGTTAAAGAATGAGTCATAGAAAAATATCAACCATAATATCTAACTCATGACAAAAGGAATTCCTTCTAGAAGGTGCAAGAAGGAACTAACCCTAATCAAACCCTAACATTGTTTAATCTCCACTAAACATGTTTCATTATTAATCATATCATGTTACAATAATATATATCACATATATATTATATATTTGTAACAAAAGAAAATAATACAATTAACATATATTGCATATATATCAATGTATTACCCGGTGAGAAAATGAAATAATAAAGCGAGCCAATATTAGATAATGTAATACAATATATCATATATATTATTATACATTAAATCATCGAATCAACACTTGATCCGACAATCCGGCTATATCGAATATAACCGACTAATATATCATGTACCGATTCATCGAATGAACACTTGATCTGATGACCCAGTTCATATCTAAATATCGTGAGAATATAATACGGTATCTCATATCGCATTATCCTCGGTCCTGCACATATCACATATGTGCCTCTACTCCGTTTTGCCTGAGCCAAGAAACCTCTGTGTAGGACTCTAAAGAATCGTCAATACGCCGGTAGCAGGTGATGATCATATCAAACACCCACAAGCTGCAAGCGGTCAGCTAAACGTAACAGCCACCCAGGTATTGAGCGATCAGAAGATCAACAAGCTAGCCTGTACGTTCTCCTGTGAATCCAATCAGTAACACTTCCGTACAGTCCGGTCTCTTTGTCTGATATGTTGCATATCTAGTCTAGGGGTGTTATACGTCAGACCCCAGTAACCGATAAGTCGTGTCGATGTAAGGCTCATAACGGGTTGAGAAACTACTGATAACACTTACCAGTAAATCTCTATATCAGCCCTGGCCAGGGACATCCAGTTATAGCCAATCGAACACAGCACAACATCAACTCCCTATATCGGGAGAGCGAATCCCCTCTTATCGCTCATTGCCTCCATGTGATTTGGGACTGCACCCAAAAGCCACCGTTTTGCACGCCCTCTTGGACGTGGTATGGTGGAAATCAAAGCACAGTAGGAATCACACAAGACTCTATGACGATCTCGGGTCTACAGACTACCCTGTACCAGTGTCACCGGAGAACTTCCATCTGACGTGTAGTATATCACCATCTGGGAGTTCTCGGCGAGCCCGTCCAGTGTATCCAGTCTCTACTGAGCATCCGTACACCATCCTTGATGTCAAACACCGATGGATATGGGATCTTCCATCACCCATCATATGGGTTAAGATGCGTATACGCTAGTCTACTCTGGTGTATCGATGCCCTGTCTCGACACACCCTCGACTAGGAATAATTATAGGATGTACTCATCGACTACCGTGGCCCCACTAGTATGATCTCATCATAGTCCCAGTAGTCGAGTATAGATCCTAAGGGCTTTATCAACATGTGAGAGAAAAATAGTAAACCAATACAAGTCAACATGTTAAGATAAAGTGAAACTAAATAGCATACTATCATGACGAGCAAGAAAGTCCTCTCTATATATATCCAAGCATCCATTATAATATACATCATATGTACAACAATGGCTTCTAGGGCATATACATAACTAACAATCTCCCACTTGCACTAAGGCCAGCTGCTGTAGTATCTTATACCCAGCATCCCGAATAATCTCTCAAACTGTATCTGGGGAATGGCCTTCGTGAGTGGATCCGCAGTGTTGTCCTTCGTATCTACTCTCCTGACCTCGATCTCTCGGCGATCAACTATTTCCCTGATGAGGTGATACCGCCTCAGAATATGTTTGGACTTTTGATGGGACCTGGGTTCCTTGGCCAAAGCCACAGCTCCATTGTTATCGCAATACAGAGGTATTGGATGCTCAATGGATGGAACCACACCAAGTTCACTAATGAACTTCTTTATCCAGACAGCCTCTTTGGCAGCATCGTTGGCAGTGATGTATTCGGCCTCCATCATCGAGTCTGCAACGGTATCCTGTTTGGAACCCTTCCAACATACCGCCCCTCCATTGAGGGTAAAGACAAATCCCGAGTGCGACTTAGAGTCGTCCTTATCACTTTGGAAGCTGGAATCGGTAAAGGACTCCACCTGGAGTTCTTCATTACCATACACCAAGAACATCTCTTTAGTCCTTCGCAAGTACTTGAGAATGTTCTTCAAAGCTGTCCAGTGACTCTCTCCAGGATCTGCTTGATACCGACTCACTACACTTAGTGAGTATGCTACATCGGGTCTGGTACATAGCATCGCATACATGATAGAGCCTACTGCCGAAGCATAGGGTATCCCTTGCATGTGAGCTCTCTCCAAATCAGTCTTGGGAGACATCTCTTTGGAGAGAGTGAGTCCAGAGATCGTGGGTAGGTTCCCACGTTTGGATTCTTCCATACTAAACCTCTTTATTACTGTGTCAATGTACTTGGATTGGGACAATCCCAGTATCCGTTTAGATCTATCTCTATAGATTATTATTCCCAGTATGCAGGAGGCATCACCTAGATCATTCATTGAGAATCTTTTTGATAAGAAGAGCTTGACTGACTGCAGCATAGGAACATCATTTTCTATCAAGAGTATGTCAACGACATACAATACGAGGAAGACTACCTTACTCTCTGCAACCTTCTTATAAATACAAGGTTCGTCTACGTTTTTGATGAAGTCAAACTCTTTGACTACAACATCAAAGCAGATGTTCCAACTCCGCGATGCTTGCTTTAACCCATAGATGGATTTAAGCAGTTTGCACACTTTTCCGCTGCTCCCACTATCTACGAAGCCCTCTGGCTGAGTCATGTACACGCACTCTTCTAAATCACAGTTTAGAAAGGCGGTCTTAACATCCATTTGCCAGATTTTATAGTCATGGTATGCTGCAATGGAAAGTAAGATCCGGATGGACTTAAGCATAGCCACTGGAGAAAAGGTTTCGTCATAATCCACACCTGGTCGTTGACGAAAACCCTTTGCAACAAGTCTAGCTTTGAAAGTCTCAACTTTTCCATCTACACCAATTTTCTTTTTAAAGATCCACTTGCTCCCAATGGGTTTTACCCCTTCAGGAGCATTTTCTAAAGTCCATACTTTGTTGGTGTACATGGATTCCATCTCAGATCGCATTGCATCTATCCATTTCACAGAGTCACCACTCGTGATGGCCTGCTCGAAACTAGTCGGGTCATCATCTTCCATGATGCAATCCCCGCTTCCACCATCAATGAGAAAACCGTAGTATCTCTTAGGTGGATGAGAAACCCTGCTAGATCGGCGGAGAGGCTGGGGTTCGTCGGGTACTACTGAATTCTCTGGTTCCACTAAATCCTCAGTTGCAGTTTGTGTTGCTGGAACCTCTTCCAGCACTACCTCATCGCCACTAATTTCTATTGTAAGAAATTCCTTTTCTAAAAAGGTGGCATACTGAGCAACAAACACCTTTTGTTGTTCACTGTGGTAGAATAGATATCCATACGAATTGCTTGGATATCCTACAAACTTGCAAAGAACTGATCGTGCCTCGAGCTTGTCCGGATTTTTCCTTTTGACATAGGCCGGACAACCCCATATCTTAACTCGTTTAAGATACGGTCTCTTCCCACTCCATATCTCATATGGTGTGGTAGGTACAGATTTGGACGGAACTTAATTCAATAGGTATGCCGCTGTCTCAAGTGCATAACCCCAGAAGGAAATAGATAACTCAGCATTGCTCATCATAGAGCGTACCATATCTAATAGGGTGCGATTCCTCCGTTCCGATACCGTTGTGCTGTGGTGTATAAGGAGGAGTAAGCTGAGAGAGAATCCCATTCTCTTTTAGATAATCTAGGAACTCATTGCTTAAGTATTCACCTCCTTGATCAGATCGAAGAATTTTAATACTTTTGCCCGTTTGGTTCTCTACTTCGTGCTTATATTCCTTGAATTTCTCAAAAGCTTCAGACTTGTGTTTCATCAGGAACACATGTCCGAATCTTGAGAGATCGTCAGTGAATGTAATAAAGCCGTTCCTGGCATGCGTAGACATGGGACCGCATACATCACTATGTACCAGTCCTAAGAGTTCCGTAACTCTTTCTCCGTGTCCACTAAACGGAGCTTTGGTCATTTTGCCTTTGAGACATGAATGACAAGTATCATAAGATGATAATTCGAACGGATTCAAATATCCATCCTTATGTAACTTAGCTAGTCGTGTCGCATTGATATGACCAAGTCTACAATGCTACAAGAAGGATTCGTTCATTTCTGAACTCTTCCTCTTGTGTTTTTTTTGTATATTAAGGACTGCATTTTGATTGAGAATGAATATGCCATTATGTAACGAGCCTGATGCAATCAACTTTTGATCTATGAATATGTTCATAATATTATCGTTTACTACAAAATTATATCCTCCTTTACTTTATAAAGAAACTGATATAATGTTGCACATCATGTTCGGTATATAATAGCACTCATTCAGAATCAGTGTATTACGACTTGGTAATACTAGGTGATATTCGCCAACTGCTTTGGCTGCAATACTTGCACCATTCCCTACTTGAATGGAATGATCATCCTTTCCCAGTTCTCTACCTTTACGTAGCCACGTAACAATTTACATATGTGGGATCCCGATCCGGTATCTAATACCCAGGACGTAGGGTGAACTGAGAAACAGTTCTCAATAACTAACGCACCCGAAGAAGATGCATCAACATGCATGTTCTTAGTTTGGGCGGTATGAGAATCCAGATATTCTCCTGTTTCCTGCCCAGTCTTATAACTCTTATAAGAAAAAACGGGACCAACGATCCCCTGCTCAGTATAATAAGCAGGTTCAGTCAATACATCCATATTATTATCTTGATTAAGTCCTGACACGGTCGCTACCTCGAGAGAGATAGAAGGAAACACTTTAGCATATGCTCTTGCAAGATTAGATTGGTTATTATCTTATCTAATCAGGATGTCTCCCACTGTTTTTATCAAATCTTCCTTCAAACCCTAAAAGGTAAGATTAGCCGGGATTAATTACACCTTACAATTTCGTCAATTTTTCAGCCAGATCAGTGTCGGTACTTGAGGGAGGTTCCCCGTGCTTTCGCACGGACCTAATTAAAATAAACCTCGTCTTCCCAGAGGCATAACCCCGTTAATACCTTTCTAGACACCTACTTGATCGGCTAATTGTCCTGTGTAAAACTCTCTCAGGAGTAACTCTTACTCGCAGTGGGTATCGGGATCCAACTATCTCATATGAGGTATGCAATCTCATTGCAAATTTCAACACTTGAAATTCCCGATGATATTCTGCCCCTAGCGATCTATGACCTTGACAAGGTCAACAAACCATAAATCGCAAGTCAAGTCTAACCCGTCATTTCCCGATTGAATTAAACCTACCCGCATGACCCTTGACAAGGTCAACAAGGCCGTACGAATACCCTAATCCAATCACATCTCATGTTTTAGCAGATAAACATTAATTAGCTACCGTACACTGTGCCTTGACAAGGTCAACAAACGCAGCACGAATACTAAGTAAGATTTACCTGAAATGACGGAGGGCTACAACAGGTTTTTAAGAAAACCATGAGTGTAATGAACTTGATATCCTTGTAGAAACAAGTGTTTTTTGAAAAGGAGTGTTTTTGAGGCTTCTAGTTTTGCTAAAGAGGTCACTCCCGGTGAAGGGATCTCGGCTCTTTCCCCATCGAATAAGGTGCAAGATATATCATATATACCGCTGTGCAAAGCAAGAACTATATAAGCTGTCAAAAACTAAACCGCGAGTTTGTAGCATCTGCCAGTTTCGCTAAAGAGGTCACTCCCGGTGAAGGGATCTTAGCTCTTTCCTTATCGAATAAGGTGCAGGGCATATCATATATACCGCTATGCAAAGCAAAACTGTAGCTACCCTTTTTATAAAGTTTTGATTCTACAACATCTTTTAGGTTTCTTTTCTTTCTATTAATCTCATTAATAAATCCCATCAGCTTATGCTTCCTAAGCATCATAGAAGAAACGAAAGCAGTAATATTTATATATCAGCATATATATATATATATATATATATATATATATATATATATATATAGTATAAGCATTCGTCTCAGGCAGTAATATGATCTCATCATAGAATATTACAGCAGAAGAACATATATGAAATATTGGATATACTAGGATGCCCGTATTTTTAATACGAGCCGGTATAAAACACGGATTCCACGGTCGCGATGAATAGCCAAACCCACATCCCTAGACCCCTACGAGAGCGGCAAGTAACACTGCCAATTCTAGGGTTAGGAGACCCGGTCTCGACTCCTCGAGATGGCCTCCCACTAGACCCTAGAACCCGGTTACTTGTGCTCCCCTCCTTGGGTCTACCAATGCGGAAAAGTAAATTGTTAGTTATATGTATGCCCTAGAGGCCATTACTGTACATAGGATGTATATTGTAGTGGATGCTGGGACATATATAGGGAGGACTTTCTTGCTCGACATGATAGTATGCTATCTGGTTGAACTTTACCTTAACGTGTATGCTGATTGTCTCTCTGTTACATGTTGGTAAAGCCCTTAGGATCTGTACTTGACTACCTGGACTATGATGCGGATCATACTAGTGGGAACATGGTAGTCCATAAGTACATCCTTCAAAGTCCCTAATCGTGGGTGTATCGAGACGGGGCATCGATATACCAGAGTAGACTAGCGTATACCTTCTCGACCCATATAGATGGGCGATGGATGATCCCATATCCATCGGTGTTTGACATCAGAGATGATATACGGGTGCTCAGTAGAGACTGGGTACACTGGACGGACTCGCCGAGAACTCCCAGATGGTATTATACCTCACGTCAGATGGCAGTTCTCTGGTGACACTGGTACAGAGTAGTCTGTTGACCCGAGATCGTCATAGAGTCTTGTGTGGTTCCCACTGTGCTTTGATTTCCATCTTACCACGTCCAAGAGGGCGTGCAAAACGGTGGTTTTTGGGTACAGTCCCGAGTCACATGGAGGCAATGAGCGATAGGAGGGGATTCGTCTCTCCCGGTATATAGGGGGTTGATGTTGCGCTGTGTTCGATTGGCTATAACAGGAAATCCCTGGCCAGGGTTGCAGAGATTTACTGGTAAGTGTTACCAGTAGTTTCTCGAACAGTTATAGACCTCATATCGACACGACTTATCGAGCTATTAGGGTCTGACGTTTACCACCCCTAGGCGGGATATGCGACATATCAGACGATCAGACCGGACTGTACGGTAGTGTTACTGGTCGGATTCACTGGAGTGTGAGCGGGCTTGCTCGTCGATCTTCAGATCGCTCAATACCCGGGTGGCCGTTACGTTTAGCAGACCGCTTGCGGCTTGTGGGTGTTTGATATGATCATCGCCTGCTGCCGGCGTATTGACGAGTCTTTAGAGTCCTACACAGAGGTTTCCTGGCTCAAGCGAAACGAAATAGGAGCACATATGAGATATGTGCGGGACCGAGAATAATACGAGTATGTGATACTGTATACGATTCTCGCGATGTGACATTGATCGGTTATATGCGATATAGCCGGGTTATCGGATCAAGTGTTGATTCGATAAGATGTTACTAATGATACCAGTCGGTTATGTGTGCATGACCGGATCATTGAATCAAGTGTTGATTTAATGATTTAATGTATAATTATATATTTGATATATTACTTTGCATTAACTAGTATCGGTTTACTTTAGACGGATTTTCTCACTTGGTTCGTGCGCATTGCATATGCGATATGTTTTTGTGCACTTGTATGTATCATGTTTGATGATGCATGCTAACTTGAGTTTGTGTAAAGATTAAACCATGGTTATTCAAATGGTTAGGGTTTTGTTTTTCATATCTTTTTATTTATTTATTTATTTATTTTCTTTTTGGAAAATGAAATGAGAAGAATGGTGGCTTGTTTTGGATTGTAGTTGAAGCTTCATGAAGCTTTGTTCAAGTCAACCATTCTTATCTCATCCTTAACCCTAACCATTCCCACTAACCATGATTCATTCTCTACACTTGACTCTAGTTAAAATTATGATAAGAATTCATTTTCTTTTCTTATTCTTTGAACTTATCATAACTATTTTTCCTTCTTCTTCTTCCTTGAACTTGAAGAAGAAAGCTTACCTCATCAATGGTGATTGATGAATTAGAGTGAGAAATCCAATTCTAAAGTTAACCCAACTCCTATTTCTTCATCCTCTACCTCTTGCCAAGTAGTAGAGTGTGTTTACTTCACAAGTTTCTTGACTTGGTGAAGTCGGAGCTTGATTTAGCGATGCCTCGACGTAGATCATCTTCGGCATGGACATCGACGACCTAGCTTGCCCATTCTCCGACGAAGCCGATCCTTGAGCCCGGATTTGACTTGGACAGCGGAGACGACTTCGTTGCGGAGCTATGGAGGTGGAGCACCGGATCTACAAAGGTTGTATTTCCGTTTTCTCATTAGTTAAGTGTTAACTAGTTCTTGTTCGCCTAGAAATCTAGCAAACGATCCGTAGTTTAGGGTTTGTAGGCACCGTAAAATTTTAATATGGCATGTTCGATGCCTTGTGAGACCTCCTTGGGATGCCTAGGAACCCTACAGTGGTATCAGAGCCTAGCTAGAGCCTTAGGCGAAGTCTAGACGCGATTTGAAGTCCGATCGAACCGAAACCTCACCCGGGAAATTGCTCTCTGTACTTTTTCCAAAAACAGTGATTTTTCCAAATTAAAAATATGCAGAGAACTCAGTAGAAAAATATAAGAATTACGGTGGAAAATTGGGGTCATGAACTGTTCATCATGGCGCGGAAGAGCGGCAGATACCTGCATTCTGCGGCGGATCAGCCGCACATTGATGACGTCAGCCCTAAATTTTTACACTGTAATTCATTGTTTCTGGTTCTGAGTTCTCTGGATGTTTAGAAATTTTATTCAAGAGTTGAATTTTCTGCAGTTGTTTTGGGGATTCGGTGTTTCGATCGGGGTATCAAATTTTGTCTATTTGGTTTTCCGGATAAATTCTAGAATATGTTAAAAAGTTCGACCGGATATAAATACCCAATTTTTCCCCTGTCGGGAAATTTCCAAGTGTTGGATTTTTCCGTAGTTTAACGACGTTCTAAGTAGTGCAAGTAACGCGATGGTCCCTCTAGAAGACACAAACCTTAACTCGATTATGTGACCGTCTTGAACTGCCCTTTGAACCTTCGGGTTTGGGGCAGTACGGCGTGCCACATGTGAGGCGTTGGCTTGACCCTTCTACGGCTGGACCGTTGGTACTGAGGCACGAACTGCATGTTGTTAGACTTGTTTCATGTGTTGATCTATATCGGGAAAACTTGGGTGTTCGATTGTTCGATCGGAAAGTTTAACATTTTCTATTTATCTGGAATGGGATACAATAATTGGAATTCACAAAAAGTTATGTGATAACTAAATGAATGTTATAAACATAGCACTTTAGTCTCACTTGATCGGTTGCCACGGAATTTTGATGTGATCAAAAGTCCGTCGCAATCACGTAGCGTACACGGATACTCACCGGGTAAACTTAATAGACAGCCTCGCTCCATTGCCCCGACCAAGTGACTGTAGGAGAACCCCGTCGCCGAAAGCATCCGTTCGGGTGCTCGCGGCAGCGGTGTTCCGCCTTGGTGCACTTCGTCGACGGCATCGGGGGTGCGGCCGTCTACTGAAGTTTGCGACGAGCATTCGATCAGTTTTTCGGGAATCTTGTTGAATTACCCGACTTGATATTGAAAAGTGTTTTCGATTTTGAGACTAAAATGCGGGGTTTATAATTGTTAGGCATGCGATGTCTAAGTAATTCATTTGGTCAGGCATGCGATGTCTGAGGTGATTGCGGATTCCAACTGTTGTAGTTTTACACTTTTTTTTCTGTGACCGTAAGTGTAATATGTGATATCGCCGTTTTCGTTGCTATATGTCAACGACAATTGGGATGGACATATTTACTTACGTTGATGACATGTGATGTTATGTGTTGCTGGATATGTTATATTGGATCGTCGTGTTTGAATAGCCCGGGGGTTTTTATGTGAGATGAGTGTTTTTCATTTTCATTCATGTAAAAACTTGTATGTAATATTCTTTTATTGGGGCGCTTCCAGGTTGCGGAAGTTGTCACCTGTTGTATATTATTTACTTTTCCGCACTAGGATAGACCCAAGGAGGAGAGCACAAGTAACCGGGTTCTGGAGTCCAGTGGGAGACCAACTCGAGGAGTCGGGTCCGGGTCTCCTAACTCCAGAATTGGTAGGGTTGCTTGCCGCTCTCGTAGGGGTCTAGGGGTGTGAGTTTGGCTATTCATCACGACCGTGGAATCCGTGTTTTATACTGGCTCGTATTGAAAACACGGACGTCCTAGTATATCCAATATTTCATATGATTCTTCTGCTGCGATATCTGTGATGTGATCATGTGATGTTCTGTGATAGATACAGTATATAGTATATATGATATATTATATAGGCGTTACTTATGTTTTACACCCGTGCTAGCCCTGCCCTGCTCTGCCGTTAGTTACGTAACCTAACGGTGCACGAGGGGACATCGAGGCGAATGCGGATGGCATAAGTGTACGTCGTATTTATCTGTGATGTTTAGGTACTTAAATGATGGGACTTCATTAATATGATTAATGAAAATAAAAGAAACCTAAGATGTTGTAGAATCGAATTTCAAAATAAAACAGGTAGCTACAGTTCTTGCTTTGCACAGAGGTATATGTGATATATCCTGCACCTTATTCGATGAGGAAAGGACCGAGATCCCTTCACCGGGAGTGACTCCTTTAGCAATAACTGGCAGATGCTACACACTCGGTTTGTCTTTTGATTGCTTTTAAGTGTTTTTGCTTTGCACAGTGATATATATGATATATCCCGCACCTCATTCGACGAGGAAAGGACCGACGATCCCTTCACCGGGAGTGACTCCTTTAGCAAAACTAGAAAAGCCTCAAAAGCACTCCATTTTAAAATCATTTGATTCTACAACGATATCAAGTTCATTACGCAATAGGTTTTCAGAAAAACCTGTCGTAGCCCTCCGTCATTTCAGATAAGTTGTATATAGTATTCGTGCTGCATTTGTTGGCTTTCGTCAAGGTGCAGTGTGCGGTAGCTATATGCTGCTTATCTGCTAGCATACTATGCGATTGGATTAGGGTAGTCGTGCGGCTTTGTTGGCTTTCGTCAAGGGTCGTGCGGGTGAGTTTAATTCTATCAAGAAATGTACGGGTTGAACTTGACTAACGGGCTATGGTTTGTTGGCTTTCGTCAAGGTCATAGCACGTTAGGGGCAAAATATTATCGGGAATTTCAAGTGTTGAAATTTGCAATGAGATTGCATACCTTCTATGAGATAGTTGGATCCCGATACCCGCTGCGAGTAAGAGTTACTCCTGGGAGAGTTTTATACATTACAATTAGCCGATCAAGTAGGTGTCTAGAAAGGTGTTAACGGGGTTACGCCTCTGGGAAAACGAGGTTTACATTAATTAGGTTCGTGCGAAAGCACGAGGGACCTCCCTCAAAGTACCGATACTGGCCTGGCTGAAAGATTGGCGAACTTGTAGTGTGTAATTAATCCCGGCTAGTCTTTCCTTTTAGGGTTTGAAGGAAGATTTGATAAAAAGCAGTGGGAGCCATCCTGATTAGATAAAATTATAACCAATCTATTCTTGACAGAGCGCACGCTGAGTGTTTTCTTCTCTCTCTCTCCAGGTAGCGACCATATCACGCCTTAATCAAGATAATAATACGGATTATTGACCGAACCCGCTTGTTATACTGAGCTAGGGAACGTTGGTCCCGCTCCAACTTATAATTGTTATAAGACAGAGCAGGAAATTGGGGATTACCAGAATTCCCGTGCCGCCCAAACGAAGAGAGTGCATGCTGATGCATCATCTTCGGGTGTGTTCATTACAGAGAACTGTTTCTCAGTATCCTTTACGTCCTGGGTATGTGATACCAGATTAGGATCCCAGATATGTAATCTGTTACATAGGGCTACAGAAAGGTAAAGAACTGAGAACGGGTGATAAAGTTTCATGAGACAGAAAACGGGGCAATTGTTGCAGCCAAGTCTGTTGGTCACTGTCACCCTGTATTACCGATACATTGATTCTGAACGAATGTTATTAGATACCGAACCTGATATACAAAATCATATCTGTCTCTTTATTAGTAAAGAAACGATAAAATTTTGTATTGTTGGATAATGTTTTGAACATTTCCTATATCAAAAGTTGATCGGTTCAGGCACGTTATCTAAAAGCATTGACGTTCTAAATCAAACTACAGTTCTTAGTATATGGAACACACACAAGAGGAAGAGTTCAGAAATGAACGAATTCTTCTTGAAGTATTGTAGACTAGGTCAGATCAATGTGACCCGACTAGCTTGAGTTACATAAAGATGCATATTTAAATCAGTTTGAATTTACATCTTGTGAAACTCGCTAGTCATGTCACAAAGATAAGATGACTACAGCTCCGTTTACTGGAAACAGAGAAAGAGTTAGTGAACTCTTGGGATGATACATGTTGATGTATGTAGGTCCCCTGTCTACACATGCCAAGACTGGTTCTTTATACTTCATTACATTCTCTGATGATCTTTCGAGATTCAGACCTATGTTCCTGTTGAAACACAAGTCCGAACCTTTTGAGATATTCACAGAATATAAGTTAGAAGTAGAGAACCGATACGGGTATAAGTATTATGTCCTTTGATGAGATCAAGGAGGAGAATACTTGAGACCGGAATTCCTGGACTATTCTAAAGGAGAATGAGATTCTCTCTCAGCATTACTCCTCCTTATACACCATAGCACGATGGTATATCGGGGCGGAGCAGATACACCCTATTTGATATGGTGTGCTCTATGATGAGTACTACTGAGTTACCTATTTCCTTTTGGGAGGTATGCACTTGAGAAGTTGCATACCTATTGAATAGGGTTCCAATCAAATCAGTTGCCTACCACTCCATTTGAGATATGGAAAGGGAAGAGCCCATGTCTTAAGCTAGTTAAGATTTGGGGTTGTCCGGCCTATGTCTGAAAGCAAAATCCGGACAAGCTCGAGGCAATGTCAGTTATGTAGAACTGGAAATGTTCCAGCTATACGAACTACAAGAGATGATTTGATAGAACCAAAGGATTCGATAGTTACCAACGAACCTCAGCCTCTCCGCCGATCTAGTAGGGTTCCTCACCCACCTGAGAGTTACTTTGGTTTCTCTATGACAGTGGGAGCGAGGATCGCATCATGAGATGATGACCCAACTAGTTTTGAGCTGGCCATCAGGAGTAAGACTCTGTAAGAATGGCTGGATGCTTAGCGATCTGAGATGGAATCCATGTACACCAATAAAGTATGGACTTTGGTTGCTATATCTGAAGGGTTAAATCCCCATCAGGAGCAAGTATATCTTGAGAAGATTACTTGGTGTACATCGAAAAGTTGAGACTTTCAAAGCTAGACTTGTTAAAAGTGTGCATCATTGACCAGGTGTGGATAATGATGAAACCTTTTTCAAGTATCTATGCTTAAGTCCATCCAGATCCTACTTGCCACGGCTGCATACCATGACTACGATATCTGGCGGTTGGGTGCCATGACTGCTTTTCTAAATATTGATTTAGAAGAGTGCGTCTGTAAGTACACAGCCAGAGGGCTTCGTAAACAGTGGGAGCAGCGGAAACATGTGCGAGATGTTTTATCTGATAAAGCAGGCATCGCGGAGTTGGAACATCTATTTTGATGAATTAGTCAAAGAAGTTGACATCATCAAAATGGTAGATGAACCTTGTATAAACAAAAAGGTAGTAGGGAGTATGGTTACGATCCTCGTAGAGTACGTGGATGACATACTCTTGATAAGAAAGGAGTTTCTTATGCTACGCTCGATCAATCTCCGCTTATCACAAAGATTCTCCATATAGGATTAAAGTGATACCTACTAAATCCTGGATTTTGGATCTATGAGATAGATCTAAATGGATGTTAGGAAACTCACTAGATGTAGTGAGATGGTATCAACCGATCCTGGAGAATCACTGGAAGTGTTCCAGGGTGATAAAGAAGACTGAATGTCAGTCACAGGCATTGTCTTTACCCTCAGTAAAGGGACGGTATGTTGGAAGAGTTCCAAGCTAGATACCGTGACACACTAGACGATAAAGGCAGGATACATCGCTACTTAAGATGCTACCAAAGAGGCTGTTTGGGTGTATAATGGTTCATGAGATGAACTTAGTTCCTCCCATTGTGTGACAATGGAGTTGTGGCTTATGCCAAGGAACGCCCGTCCCATCAGTGATCCAGACATATTCTAAGGCAGTATCACTTGATCATGGAGATGGTTGATCTCCAGGGTGATCGAGGTTAGGAGAGAAGGCTCAGAGGACAACACAGCGGATCCACTCACAAAGGCCTGTTCCCAGAGAGAGACTTTTATGGGATGGTTGAGTATGAGATACTTCAAACCACTGCTACAGATGGCCCTAGTGCAAGTGGGAGATTGTTAGTTATATGTATGCCCTAGAGGCCATTACTGTACATAGGATGTATATTGTAGTGGATGCTGGGACATATATAGGGAGGACTTTCTTGCTCGACATGATAGTATGCTATCTGGTTGAACTTTACCTTAACGTGTATGCTGATTGTCTCTCTGTTACATGTTGGTAAAGCCCTTAGGATCTGTACTTGACTACCTGGACTATGATGCGGATCATACTAGTGGGGACATGGTAGTCCATAAGTACATCCTTCAAAGTCCCTAGTCGTGGGTGTATCGAGACGGGGCATCGATATACCAGAGTAGACTAGCGTATACCTTCTCGACCCATATAGATGGGCGATGGATGATCCCATATCCATCGGTGTTTGACATCAGAGATGATATACGGGTGCTCAGTAGAGACTGGGTACACTGGACGGACTCGCCGAGAACTCCCAGATGGTATTATACCTCACGTCAGATGGCAGTTCTCTGGTGACACTGGTACAGAGTAGTCTGTTGACCCGAGATTGTCATAGAGTCTTGTGTGGTTCCCACTGTGCTTTGATTTCCATCTTACCACGTCCAAGAGGGTGTGCAAAACGGTGGTTTTTGGGTACAGTCCCGAGTCACATGGAGGCAATGAGCGATAGGAGGGGATTCGTCTCTCCCGGTATATAGGGGGTTGATGTTGCGCTGTGTTCGATTGGCTATAACAGGAAATCCCTGGCCAGGGTTGCAGAGATTTACTGGTAAGTGTTACCAGTAGTTTCTCGAACAGTTATAGACCTCATATCGACACGACTTATCGAGCTATTGGGGTCTGACGTTTACCACCCCTAGGCGGGATATGCGACATATCAGACGATCAGACCGGACTGTACGGTAGTGTTACTGGTCGGATTCACTGGAGTGTGAGCGGGCTTGCTCGTCGATCTTCAGATCGCTCAATACCCGGGTGGCCGTTACGTTTAGCAGACCGCTTGCGGCTTGTGGGTGTTTGATATGATCATCGCCTGCTGCCGGCGTATTGACGAGTCTTTAGAGTCCTACACAGAGGTTTCCTGGCTCAAGCGAAACGAAATAGGAGCACATATAAGATATGTGCGGGACCGAGAATAATACGAGTATGTGATACTGTATACGATTCTCGCGATGTGACATTGATCGGTTATATGCGATATAGCCGGGTTATCAGATCAAGTGTTGATTCGATAAGATGTTACTAATGATACCAGTCGGTTATGTGTGCATGACCGGATCATTGAATCAAGTGTTGATTTAATGATTTAATGTATAATTATATATTTGATATATTACTTTGCATTAACTAGTATCGGTTCACTTTAGACGGATTTTCTCACTTGGTTCGTGCGCATTGCATATGCGATATGTTTTTGTGCACTTGTATGTATCATGTTTGATGATGCATGCTAACTTGAGTTTGTGTAAAGATTAAACCATGGTTATTCAAATGGTTAGGGTTTTGTTTTTCATATCTTTTTATTTATTTATTTATTTATTTTCTTTTTGGAAAATGAAATGAGAAGAATGGTGGCTTGTTTTGGATTGTAGTTGAAGCTTCATGAAGCTTTGTTCAAGTCAACCATTCTTATCTCATCCTTAACCCTAACCATTCCCACTAACCATGATTCATTCTCTACACTTGACTCTAGTTAAAATTATGATAAGAATTCATTTTCTTTTCTTATTCTTTGAACTTATCATAACTATTTTTCCTTCTTCTTCTTCCTTGAACTTGAAGAAGAAAGCTTACATCATCAATGGTGATTGATGAATTAGAGTGAGAAATCCAATTCTAAAGTTAACCTAACTCCTATTTCTTCATCCTCTACCTCTTGCCAAGTAGTAGAGTGTGTTTACTTCACAAGTTTCTTGACTTGGTGAAGTCGGAGCTTGATTTAGCGATGCCTCGACGTAGATCATCTTCGGCATGGACATCGACGACCTAGCTTGCCCATTCTCCGACGAAGCCGATCCTTGAGCCCGGATTTGACTTGGACAGCGGAGACGACTTCGTTGCGGAGCTATGGAGGTGGAGCACCGGATCTACAAAGGTTGTATTTCCGTTTTCTCATTAGTTAAGTGTTAACTAGTTCTTGTTCGCCTAGAAATCTAGCAAACGATCCGTAGTTTAGGGTTTGTAGGCACCGTAAAATTTTAATATGGCATGTTCGATGCCTTGTGAGACCTCCTTGGGATGCCTAGGAACCCTACATAAATAATATACACTGGTGACATCAACCTCATCCCGGAAGTGCCCCAATAAAAGAATATTACATACAAATGAATTTTACATGAACGAAAATAAAAACCCTCATCTCACATAAAACCCCCGGCTATTCAGAACACGACGATCCAATATAACATATCATAGCAACACATAATATTACATATCATCAACGTAAGTAAGTATGCATACACCGATCGTCGTTGATGTATAGCAACGAAGACCGGCAATACAACTACATACTACACTTACGGTCACAGAAAAGAAATTGTAAAACTACAACATTTGGAATCCACAATCAATTTAGACATCGTAAATCCGAAATATCACATACTTTGCATTTCATGCCTAACTCTATGAATTCCACATATTGTATCACATTCCAGATAAATAGACAGTATTAAACTTTCCGATAGGATAATCAAATACCCAAGATTTCCTAAATAGCTCAACACTTGAGCGGAGTTCAAATAATCCCAGAATATGTCACAGTACCGATGGTCCAGCCGTAGAAAGGTCAAGCCAACGCCTCACATGTGGCACGCCGTACTGCCCCAAACCCTAAGGTTTAGAGGCGGTTCAGACGGTCACATAATCGAGTTAAGGTTTGTGTTCTTATAGAGGGACCGCCACGTTACTAGCACGTTTTTCCGAAAGATTTAAACCCAAGAAAAATTCAACACTTGAAAGTTTTTCGTGCCGGGAAAAAATGAGTTAATGATATCCGTTCGAAAATTTTAACAGTTTCTAAATATCCGGAAAACATAACGAAATTAAATTTTCCGATCGAATCAACGAATACAAAATAATCCCCAGAACACTCAACACTTGAGTCAGATTAAAAATACATAGAAAAATACTTAATCACCTACGGATATAACTGTGGCAAAACGAGTGATTAATGCTTCTGTACGGCTGCGGATCCGCGGCATGAGCGTGCTATGGCCGCGGTTCCGCGGCGGTTTGTACGGATTAATCTCTCGTTTTCCACAGTTATTCTTATATTTCCCTGATGGTATTTTAAGCATTTTTAATTCAGAAAGATCCACAGTTTTAAAAAATGTCCAGAGAGGGGTTCAAATCGTCGTTTCGGGTTCGATCGGAGTTTTAACTTCGTATACACGTCGCCTAATGCTCTAGCTAGTCTCTGATGCCACTGTAGGTTTCCTAGGCACTCTTGTGAGGGTTCATAAGGCATCAACCATGCCCGAATAAAATTTTAGACGTGCCGAACAACCCAAAGCCGGGATCTTTGCTAGATTATTAGGGTTTAACATGCAAGTAAACATCTTTACAACTAAGTGTGAGAGATTACAACCTTTGTAGTCTGCTCCTTCGCTTCATAAGCTCTGAGTAGAAGTCCCTTCACCGCGATCCATGATCTCCCGGACTCAAGAGAGGCTCCACGACTTGAATGATCCATGCTAGCTTGTAGTGTTCCTTTTCTCCGATGATCTACGTCGAAGTTGCTATAACTCAAGCTCTCTCACTCTAATGAGATGAACACCCTAATCTAATGGGCTAGATTAGATGAGGATGATGGAGTAGTATTTATGCTATCTTTTTTATATCAAATTCTCACATGAAAATATCACAAAAGGAAAAACTAGTAAGCTTTCTCAAAGCTCAAGAGAGAAGAAGATAATGAAAAAAAAGTTAATCCTTTTGTGATGAATAATGAAATGAATATATGAATTAATAATGCAACCATGGTTTAGGATGACAAGGATAACCCTTGTAGAGAATTAACTAGGGGTAGGGTTTGGTTGGGTTAAAGAATGAGTCATAGAAAAATATCAACCATAATATCTAACTCATGACAAAAGGAATTCCTTCTAGAAGGTGCAAGAAGGAACTAACCCTAATCAAACCCTAACCTTGTTTAATCTTCACTAAACATGTTTCATTATTAATTATATCATGTTACAATAATATATATCACATATATATATTATATATTTGTAACAAAAGAAAATAATACAATTAACATATATCGCATATATATCAATGTATTACCCGGTGAGAAAATGAAATAATAAAGCGAGCCAATATTAGATAATGTAATACAATATATCATATATATTATTATACATTAAATCATCGAATCAACACTTGATCCGACAATCCTGCTATATCGAATATAAACGACTAATATATCATGTACCGATTCATCGAATCAACACTTGATCCGATGACCCAGTTCATATCTAAATATAGCGAGAATATAATACGGTATCTCATATCGCGTTATCCTCGGTCCTGCACATATCACATATGTGCTTTTACTCCGTTTTGCCTGAGCCAAGAAACCTCTGTGTAGGACTTTAAAGAATCGTCAATACGCCGGTAGCAGGTGATGATCATATCAAACACCCACAAGCTGCAAGCGGTCAGCCTAACGTAACAGCCACCCAGGTATTGAGCGATCAGATGATCAACAAGCTAGCCTGTACGTTCTCCTGTGAATCCAATCAGTAACACTCCCGTACAGTCCGGTCTCTTCGTCTGATATGTTGCATATCTAGTCTAGGGGGTATACGTCAGACCCCAGTAACCGATAAGTCGTGTCGATGTAAGGCTCATAACGGGTCGAGAAACTACTGGTAACACTTACCAGTAAATCTCTATATCAGCCCTGGCCAGGGACTTCCAGTTATAGCCAATCGAACACAGCACAACATCAACTCCCTATACCGGGAGAGACGAATCCCCTCCTATCGCTCATTGCCTCCATGTGATTTGGGACTGCACCCAAAAGCCACCATTTTGCACACCCTCTTGGACGTGGTAAGGTGGAAATCAAAGCACAGTGGGAATCACACAAGACTCTATGACGATCTCGGGTCTACAGACTACCCTGTACCAGTGTTACCGGAGAACTGCCATCTGACGTGTGGTATATCACCATCTGGGAGTTCTCGGCGAGTCCGTCCAGTGTACCCAGTCTCCACTGAGCACCTGTACACCATCCTTGATGTCAAACACCGATGGATATAGGATCATCCATTGCCCATCATATGGGTCAAGATGCGTATACGCTAGTCTACTCTGGTGTATCGATGCCCTGTCTCGATACACCCTCGACTAGGAACAATTATAGGATGTACTCAATGACTACCGTGGCCCCACTAGTATGATCTCATCATAGTCCCAGTAGTCGAGTACAGATCGTAAGGGCTTTATCAACATGTGAGAGAAAAACAGTAAACCAATACAAGTCAACATGTTAAGATAAAGTGAAACCAAATAGCATACTATCATGACGAGCAAGAAAGTCCTCTCTATATATATCCAAGCATCCATTATAATATACATCATATGTACAACAATGGCCTCTAGGGCATATACATAACTAACAATGGAGCACCCCACGGAGACACACTAGGTCGAATAAGCCCTTTATCTAACAAGTCCTGCAACTGATCCTTCTGCTCTCTAAGCTCCGCCGGGGCCATCCGATAAGACGGTATGGAAATAGGCCCCACGCTGGGGATTAAATCGATGCAGAATTCAACATCGCGCTCAGGCGGTATTCTAGGAAGCTCGTCAGGGAAAACATCAGGGAACTCACCAACAATCGAAACCTAGTCTAAAGGAACCTCTGCAGCTCTAGTATCACCAACATATGCTAAGAATCCTTGACAACCTTTCCGCAAGAGCTGACCGGCGCGAAGAGACGAAATCAAGCTGGGAAGGGTGACGCTGCGGTCTCCCTGAATAACAAGGACTGGCTCTCCCGGAAGCTAAATCTAATTGCCTTCTCACGGCAGTCCACAGATGCATAACAAGTGGCCAGCCAGTCCATGCCCAGAAGCACATCAAAGTCCAACATATCGAGGAGAATCAAATCAACTGACGGATCCCTCTCCCCGATACGAACGGAACACAATCGAAATACAAAACGAGCGACAAACGACTCGCCTACCGGAGTAATAACAACAAGCGGCTGATCTAACGACGACGACTCACGACCCAACATCGGTGCAAAGTGTGTAGATACATATGAATGTGTGGAACCTGGGTCAAATAATACTCACGCATCGAAAGAACATACTGGCAAAGTCCCTGTCACAACGGCATTGGATGCCTGCGCATCCTGCGGAGTCAAAGCAAATACTCGGGCCTGTCCCCCACCAATAGCTGGCTGTCCTCTGCTTCGGCATCTGCCTCCTCGTCCTCTCTGAATAGGACCGCCACGTCCACGGCCTTTGGGGGCATCTAACTGACGTGGAGCATCACCGGGGGCAGGAAGTAGAGGTCTCTGAGGAGGTGGTGAAGGTGGTAAAGTCACGTGTGGAACCGTCGCCGCTCCCTGTCGTCTCACTATATAGTCTCTGATACGATGGTACAGACTCCCGCACCTAAAACATCCTGGCGACGCCTGCTGGTCCTGTGGATAAGAACCAAATAGCTGACCCCGTCTAACTCCTCTGCCACCACCATCTCTCGAAAAGAATCTGTCACGATGCCTCTAAGCTGGCATATCGGTATGAATCCTTTTCGGCCCAAAAATGGCCGAAGTCTCTGAAATGCGCGCCTCCATCCGTAAGGCCGTGTCCATAACAGCTGCATAAGTGTCAATGTGCTGGGCGCCGATGGCAAGAAATAACTGTGTGTCGAGTCCCTGCATAAACCTCTTTACCCTCTTCTCTTCAGTATCAACCAAGTACGGAGCATATCGGGACAACTGAGTAAACTGGACATCATACTCGGACATTGTCATCCCTGGAGTCTTACACAAAGCCTCAAAACTACGAGCTCTAGCATCATGAACGCTCTCTGGAAGGAAACGGGCTAGAAATACTGCTGTGAACTCATCCCAAGTCATAGGAGGTAGACCTGGAGCTCGACCTCTTTCAACCGACTCACACCATGTCTGCGCAAGGCCCTATAGACGGAAACTCGTAAGCTCAACCATCTATCGTCGGAACATCTGAGTGAACGGCAAATCCTAGCTAATTTGTCGAGGAATGTCTTCGGATCCTCCGCTGCATCGGTGCCGGTGAAGACTGGGGGCCTCAGTCTCATGAAATCCTGTAGTGATACTGGAATAGCCACTGTAGTAGTAGGAGAAACTGTCTGGACAGCAGGTACTATCGTAGTCTGTGCTGTGGTAGGTACGTCCTCCGATCTCGGCGCACGACTGGCCTCTACTAAGGATCCCACCATCTTTCGTAGCTCCTGTATACCTCCCATCATCTGTCGTAACTCCTGCATGCCAGACTCTAGCCTATTCATGTAGCCTGGGGAAGGCGGATCAGTTTGTCCCATAGGGGTAGGTACACCGTCCTGATCGGTCCTCGTCTCAGACGAGCCTGCTCGGATCTCATCTCGGGCGGCAGCCCTCTGCGCTCTCGTAGCCTTCAGCGGCAGAGCGGCTGGTACAGGAAATAGGATAATAAGAAAAGTGCAATAGAATCATAGGATACACGGAATTGAAGAAGGAATTTTCAAGCAAGTATATTCTAAAGTCACTTAGGCGAAGTATCGTATCGTAAGTATGCCGCAGACATACACACGCTACGTTACCCTGCTTAAGTCACTTACTCCATCTACCAAAGGTCATCCTACACTCAGAAAGGTAAAACCTATCGCTCTGATACCAACTTTGTCACGACCCGAAAAGTATGGAGCGTGACTGACACTTAAATTACGAAACGTCTCGAGGCGTACGTAATCTAAGTAAGCCAAAACCCAGAAATCAAAACCAAATAAGCAGTAGAGTGAAGGAAAACCAATTTAGTGAAAGCGATTTTAATCAAATAAGTCACATCAAGCTTTTTAAAAATAACATCCATTTTTCCAAAAATTTCGGCAGAGTCTCCTTTGTAAATGCTGGCCCCCAAATGGGTACAAAATAGGAATATATGAATAACATGAAATAAGGCATCCCCAAGCGGGAGCTAGCTCTTCGCCCCAAGGTGGACTCAAATCCCATGCAATATAAATTATCAATGTGCAAAATAAGTATAAAAGGCACAAGTAATAAGCAACACGTCGGCTCAAGTGACCTCGACCCAAAGAAACTGTAATAACCCCAAATTTCCAATACAAGTTTTTACAAAAAAAATTCAAAAAATCCATAAAGGGGTATTTTAGCCCGAGCACAAGTTATAAGTAATTATTTTGCTTTTTAATTACAAGTTAAAAGAATGTAACAACTCCATTTTTAGTGTACAAAAATTTGCTTTAAAATTAATGTATACTTGGGGTATTTACATTTACTGTTATTATTTTAAGTAATTAATTAGCTCCATAATTACAAGAAGGAGCTTGTAGCTCATTGGTAATACCTTGCACTGCTGAACCAAGCCACCAGAGTTCAAATCCCATACCCCACATTATTTTTAATATTGATTTCTTTTAAAACCTTTAGAATACCAAGAGTTTACACGTACATATCTCACAAAAAGCCCACTACACCCAAAGATGTAACATTTCCAGGAGTTAGATGAACCGTCGGAGGGGATCCCGGCCACCTGACTTGGTCGGGAATCGGCCAAATCGGCCTTGACTCGGTCTGACTCCGTCCTCAGACCGAGTCACCGCCGAGCCGAGCCACCGCCGAGTCGGCCGATTCCGGCGACGGCCCCAATATGAAAGTTGTGTCTTTTCATATTCCCTATGCACATGCAAAATTTCAGCCTCAGACCACTTCCAGAGCTCTTTAAAACTATCAATTACTCCACTTTTAATACATTTTTATAACATTTTTGTCACGACCCGAAAGTACGGAACATGACCGGCACTTAAACTACGAAACGTCTCGAGGCGTTCGTAATCTAAGTAAGCCGAAAACCCAGAAATCCAAACCAAGAAAAGTAGTAGAGTGAAGGAAAACCAATTTAAATCAAGTAGTTTAATAGCATAAGCCGAATTATGCGGTTTTAAGAAAAACATCAAATATTTCCCGAAAATTTCGGCAGAGTCTCCTTTGTAAATACTGGTCCCCAAACGGGATACAACATGAATAGTATACGAAATCAATAAAAAGGCATCCCCAAGCGGGAGCTGGCTCTTCGTCAATCGACGGCCACAACCACACAAGCAATATAATATACAACGCCAACGGCGAGGATCAAAATTCAAAAGGAACTCAAAACCACAAGAAAACCACAGAAATACAACGCGCGACTCTAAGGTCGAAAGAATAACATCACTGGTCTCTATCTCAAAAATAAATACATGTTTGGTTGATGGAACTTCTAGATACAAAAGAATAATGATATACAAGATATATAATGGGGGTACGATACAAGTAAACCTACCTACTAGCAAATCACCCGAAGGAAACTATGCCCGCAAAGCCATAATGAAACCTGTACGGCAACCTGCAAGAAACTGGGGCACAACGGGGGTGAGTTGCCAACTCGTGAATAGAAAAACATCTACGCACAGAAATCCCATAAATAACGCAACCTAGGTCAATGATCATAATATATCCTCAAATATAAGAATAACATGCAACCTATAACAAGGCTAGGGTAGATATCTAACCTGAGTGTAATCTCATGTGCCCGTGTCAGTGCCTCAGGTAGCAATATATCATATGAATGAGGTATGAATGCATGAAAACAGAATACATGTAAATGAAGAACTGTTTTCATAATTTAGTGAGATTTCCTTTGTGTTTTTAAAATGAGGTATCATAATGAAATCAGCATAAAACAGTGCCTAGCATCGGCACAAAACGTAATCCCAATATCTCGATATCTCTGTATCACAGTCTCTGTACCTCAATATCTCGAAATCTCAATATCACAGTCTCAATATCTAGGGCGCCGTCAGTCCAGACCGGCCCCTACCATCCATCTCAAGACCATGACGGTATCCTCCGGATATCCGACGCGTCGGGTAAAATCACCGGTAGGTAGTGCTCCCCTGCCAGGCTCACATCGTCATCATCACGCGCTTCTTGCCCCGGGGTACCTTACCGGGTCCACCATGTACCCGAAACGGTTCATCCGCCTCCTCTAATCGGGTCTCGAAATCCATCAGCAAACTCATGGTGGACGATTCATACAGCATGGGAAAAACCGCACTTTTTATTTAAAAGAGCGAAATCAGTTTATATAAGTTTTGCGGTTTTCCCCCCAAATCCAGAAAATTTCATGGAAATCCGAATCCAAATCATCAATAGCATGTAAAACCATGAATATAGGCATAACAATGAATAACAGTATGCATGAAGTGACAAGTAATAACTACAATGCTAAGCTGGCATATAAGGCAGGTACACTAATATCATGTCAAATTACTAACTAACAAGCTAAGTCAAGCAATAATATTTTCTAAGGTGTACGTGACATGGTAATTACCGATGAAGATGTGTGTGAGCCGGCAAGTAAGTGTACGTGGTACATACGCATCATCGGTAATGGTGCTGGTATCCTAACAGCATGATATCAATAATGGAGTATGAAACATAATATAAGCATGATATGCGAAGCGAACCACAATAAAGAGCGGGAGCTGAATACTAGACGCAACTATAACTAATCTGCATTAACCTAATATAAGTCCTACAAATGGTGCCTTTTGAAATAACACGAATCATGGGGTTTTGAAAATAGGGGCTACGGTGTTTTTATGAAAAGATACGTCTTTTGAAATATCCGTAAGATCCCTTAGGCTGTCTTTTAAAATACCCACGATTCGTTAGTTTTGAAATAGGTAAGAATCGAATCTAATCTAACAACTAAACTAAACTAAAGGGCTAAGCTGACTGGCTGGGCTACAGGTAAGGAAACCGCCTAACATCTGAGTCGATACATATACGTACATGTATATATATTAGTCGGTGATCCCGCCTCAATAATATCATATCCGATACCATATCTATAATCAGACATCCCAAGTCAAGAGTGCGGATCAATCATCAAAATATAGCTCGTACGTAAATCCGTCGTACGGCATCCCCAAATCTGGGTACGGGTTAATATCATATTCATCACACTATTCATTTAGTATCCTCTTTATCCAAGATCATAGTCCAGGGTACTGACCTATGTCTAGTACAATACTAATATCATCAATATAGTCATGATATGACTACTGATCGACAGTCTCGTACAAACCGATATCACAACCACAAAACAAATCTCATCGACTCAGCTCAATCCCTAGTATCGTCCTCATATCCGTATGTGAACACATAGTCCCATACCCATGTGAACACATAACTATAAAGAATCCTATGAGCACATATAAATAGGAATGTATGCAAGTATGTATGTGTGTATGTGTAGTGCAACACTACCCTAGGGTTCGCAACACTAAAGTAATCCAACACACCAATATCCATCCTAACATCGTTATTAATCCCAAATAACATATAATAATTGTTGGTGTGTATACGCATCCGTATACACCACCACGGACTGCGGGGGTGCTATACGCCATCGACCCGACTTCTCCCCGTAGATATAAATCTACTCACCTGGTCCTCGCTCGCCGGTGCCGACGTCGCCACGCGCTTGCTTGTCGTCTCGAAGTCCACATGGGGGTACCTACATATCACAACGCATCGTATCGCATTAAAATCCGACTCATGACCAAAACGACACACGAATCCCACATAAGTCAAAACCTATGGTTGCTTTCACAAATGAACCCAAAAACCCTCGACGTCGGCGTACAAACGCCAACCCATCGAGAAAAATCCCAAACGCACCCATTTGCGCACTCACAAACACTAATTATAAAATGAAATAGGTTAGAATTCACAAAATCCCAAATTCACCTTAAAAGCTATTTTTCCGGAAACCTAGCAAGCAAAATTTGCTGTTTTAATACAACGTTTGATGTTTCAACAATTCTAATGGCCATAATACATATTAAATAACTTAAATAAGCCATACAAACCATTTCCACGATTTAATTTCACCAAACTATATACGTTCAAAAAAACTAGTTTGCAAAAATACCGATTTTAACTCTTTTTAAAGTAAAATTCACAATTTTACAATTAAGCTTGGTTTTTGCATAACATAAGGTATTAAACCGCTCATTATAATGTTAATGATATGATGAAACCCTTACTATAATTTAAATTCTAAATTTTTATTTAATACCAAAACCTAGTTTGTTAAAACTCCAATTTTTAACAATTTTAAGTTACAATATACAAAAGACTACTAGACTAGATTTGCATATCATAAGATGCTAAAATACATATCACAACCATCATCAATTTATCACAACCCTAACATGATTTAAATACTTCTCTTGAATTTCTAAACTTGAAATTGGAACCATAATACTCACTAAATAAGTTTGATTAAAACAACAAAACAACAAATTTAACAAAAGCATGAGATTATACCTCACATGTTTGAGGCCAAACTTGCAAATTCTATGCCTCCCAAAAAGGTTTCTTACATCAAGATCCAAGCTTGATTTGTCCAAGGAAAGAAAGAAGAAGAAAAAAAGAATGAAGAATTAACTCAAACATGGGAGGTTTTATGTGAATTTTGATGAGAAATGGAGGTGTTTTGATATGGAAAAATGATGGGGAAGTGAGGGGGAGCTGCTGGCCGAGAGAAAGAAGGGGGGGGGGGGTGTTGAAGGGAATGGGTTGAAGTCAAGGAAATGGGTAGAAGTCAAATTACAAACCATTCCTAAAAACAAAACACCATGCTTCAAGTACTTGATTAAATATTTCCTTATCCCATTCAACTTTCTTTTTCCATGAATTGTGAATGGGTGGGGCTGCACATCTGCAGCAAGGCCGGCCACTTTTGAATGAGGAGAGAGGGAGTGAGGTGTTGGAATGCTAATGCTAAGTTAAATAAAAATAACCTTACTTCATTAATTAAAGCTCATGCTATCATGTTTGATATTGCCTCATTAAATTTTTTTCTTTGGAGGAAAGAGAAGGGGGCTGCCCATTTGGATCAGCCAACATGACATGGGAATTGGTGTGGGTTTGTGTGGGTGAGAAAAATGATAAATGTTATACCCCAATTCTATTTACACTAATTTCTCCGAAAAAGCCTTTTTCTTCGATATTTTCTAAACCGTTTTGGCAAACCATTTCATTTCAAAGACCACATGATAAAATTTTGTTTAATGTGTTATGATGCACAAAATTTGTTTCAACTCATTCCAATTTGTAATTTTCCCTAATTAAATGTATTAGGGACGGCTTAAAATAATATTAAAATAATTAATTTCGGAAAAATTTTCAGAAAATTTGAAATTTCGCCAGTGCCTCAATAAATACCAAATACTAGCAATTACATAGCTAGAATATGTATTTTTAATTTTATAATAAAGATATTTGCATTTTGACTTTTTACAGAAAACCCCCTTATTTTACCGTTTTTTCGAAATTTCACCGAAACGATTTTCAAAACGTTACAATCTTTCCCCCTTAAAGAAATTCGGTCCCCGAATTTAAATTAAAACTCCCCCCAAATACTAAAATATTTCAGCCAAAACCATCAAATCGCCGGGGCTCCGAAATCATAAATACATACACGCATCATAGCGCAATGCATGCGCATGAGTAATGAGTAGATAACTCGAAATCAAAACTCCGTCAAGCATCCCGCAATCATCGGAGTCAAGGTGTAGACACGAATGCCAAATCTCAAGCAAGACCGATATGCTATAAATCGGAACTATACATGTAAATATCAGGAGGAAATGCATACCAAATCCTTTAAGTTGCTGTGCAATGCACATAACACTGCACAGTGGCGGACGTCTATCATAAGAAAATAACTATATACATATATACCTTTGTTTGAAATGTACGTTCCGCCGTTTTGGGAAACAATTTAGAAGGGTTTTCCTTGTTTTAAACGTTTCGCGTCATATCAGACACGTAGGTAATTACTGAGACTATAGATCGCTTTTTGGAATTCCCTTCAATAGCTATCAATGCATGCAAAATACATTCAGGTACTGTCCTCTGACTAGTCCTGCTTAGTACGAAAACACATCGCAATTATCATAAAAAAAACGTACTGCTCTATAAGAAATCAATCCCAAAATACGCGTATGAATACTACGTGCGTCTGGTGCGCACGACAATCAAAATCCATATACGTGCCATACAAGTGCACAGAAACAAGATCTAAGTGCATCAGGTGTGCACAAAGCATCTGTCGTAGGCAACGTGTGTGCCTGACAGCAAAATCAGGTGCATCTGACATGCACGAAAAATCTCGATTTAGTGCATCTGGTGTGCACCAAAATCGCATCTCAAGACATGCGCTCAACATGAGCGAAAACCCAAAACCAGGGGCATCCATCATGCACGAAATCATGAAATCCAATATCAAGCGCCGAACATGCGCAAAATCAAATCAGGTGCACCAGGTGCACAAAACAAATATCGAGTATCACAATCGAAATCGAAGTCCAGTGTATCTAAGTGCACAAAAGGCGTATCACTGCAAGCATATATAAACTATACAGAGTGCAGGAACCAAATCGTGTGCGTGCATACGCACAAAATCAACTCAAATGTCTAAAACCGTAAAATCACAAACATGTGAAACCAAAGCACGAAAACGATATCAAGTGCAACACTGTGCAAAGATCGTAAATCCTCAATCATCAAAATCAAATCATGCGAATAAATCACCCAAAACATCGAAATCAATAATGGCGGAATAGTACCGCTCAAGCGCATCCTCTAAGAATCTCGGGCCAACTGTCGCGGTCACTAGTGGGACGTCTCGTCGATGATCATGAACTCTGGCCTGCTGGTATGCGTAATAATGACCACTCCTGGGTCAAGGTCTTCACTGTGAATTACCAATCTCTCGGTCCATCGGCTCATCGGCCTTGTCAGGCGTGCTAACGGGGATGATCCCGTTCTGGCACTTCTCTGGTCATCTCTCGGTCAATCATCGCGACCACTCGTAAGACAGCATATCACTGGCGTCGGCCTCTGGCTTTCTGAATGTACGTGACACATCTGATCCTGGGTGCAAGTATCATTGCAGCAGTGTCCTGGAAGGAATCCTGCTCACGGTCTCTTCCATGTCTCGGCTCTGCCAACTGTCCGGAAGTCATCGTCCTTTCCTATATCTGCATCTTGCTCTGGAACGACTGCATACTCATCGCGACTCCTTCTGGAAGGTAAATCCAAGTACCATGCCTCGGCATGCGCATCGCATCTCTGATGTCGGCGGAGTGGAACGTCATCTCATCTAGATCTGGTACGAACCTCTTACTTCACTTTTCTCTAATGTCGTCTGCTTTGGACTCGTCTCGTCGCGGCTGCATGGACTGAGCTCCAACGGCTATCCTCGTATCGGGAGTCTCCCAAGAAATGCATCTCACCACCTAGCATCCGAATTAAGTCGAGCCATCCGATCGAGTCGTCAAAACCTCATAATCCCCCAAGAGCTCAACATCTTGGGCACAGTTTAATAGTATCGAGTACATACCACAGCATCGGTGGTCCAGCCGCAGAAGGGCAAATCCAAGCCTCACTAATGGCGCCGTGGAACTGCCGCAAACCCTAAGGTTCAAAGGCTTTCACACGGTCATTAAGTCGAGTTAGGGTTTCATTCTTCTAGAGGGTCCATAGAATTGCCTGCATGTTTTTTCAGAATACTTTAAACTTGGAATAATAGGTTTCTGACATTCGATCGTCTCTGTCGACTCTCAACGTCTCCGCGTGAAGTCGTTTCTAGCTGGAATCAATCTATCTGATGACCTCGTATCGGGGTAGCGAACGAACCACATGTCCTAGTCATTCATCCTTAGTGACTAGCGACCTTCTATCATCTCTTAGTACAACTCGTACTACAATAGCTCCAACATCTGGGGCGATATCTCGTCGCTCGCAGCAACAACTGGCTCACTCATCTGCACGCTGAACAGTGCCTCAATCATCATGAGTAAGCAATACACCAACGGTCATCAAAATCTGGCTGGCCTCTATCATTGGCTCAATCCTCTAGTGTTGATCGGCACGTCCAAGTAATCTCATAAAGGCGATCCGTCAAACGCTCGTGGCGCGAAAACACAGTAAAAAGACACATCTCCGCAATCGTGTGTCGCCGGAATTACGCCCTGGTCAGTCCTCGTTCGTGACGAGCTCGTGCTGACCGCAACTCTAGCCGTAGCTCTCTCTGCCCGTAATCATGGCAGAAAAACCACAACTGGTACTGATGAGGCTAGATCGGAATGAATATAATACTGAACAAAGAAATGTACATCCTAAGGCTCCTTAAGTGGAGTGGCGTGTTGTAAGTATGCCGCGGAACATACCCACGGTACGTCACTCTACTTTAGTCACCTATTCCATCAACCAAGGGTCATCCTAAGCTCCGAAGGTAAAACCTAATGCTCTGATACCAACTTTGTCACGACCCGAAAGTACGGAACATGACCGGCACTTAAACTACGAAACGTCTCGAGGCGTTCGTAATCTAAGTAAGCCGAAAACCCAGAAATCCAAACCAAGAAAAGTAGTAGAGTGAAGGAAAACCAATTTAAATCAAGTAGTTTAATAGCATAAGCCGAATTATGCGGTTTTAAGAAAAACATCAAATATTTCCCGAAAATTTCGGCAGAGTCTCCATTGTAAATACTGGCCCCCAAACGGGATACAACATGAATAGTATACGAAATCAATAAAAAGGCATCCCCAAGCGGGAGCTGGCTCTTCGTCAATCGACGGCCACAACCACACAAGCAATATAATATACAACGCCAATGGTGAGGATCAAAATTCAAAAGGAACTCAAAACCACAAGAAAACCACAGAAATACAACGCGCGACTCTAAGGTCGAAAGAATAACATCACTGGTCTCTATCTCAAAAATAAATACATGTTTGGTTGATGAAACTTCTAGATACAAAAGAATAATGATATACAAGATATATAATGGTGGTACGATACAAGTAAACCCACCTACTGGCAAATCACCCGAAGGAAACTATGCCCGGAAAGCCGTAATGAAACCTGTACGGCAACCTGCAAGAAACTGGGGCACAACGGGGGTGAGTTGCCAACTCGTGAATAGAAAAACATCTACGCACAGAAATCCCATAAATAACGCAACCTAGGTCAATGATCATAATATATCCTCAAATATAAGAATAACATGCAACCTATAACAAGGCTAGGGTAGATATCTAACCCGAGTGTAATCTCATGTGCCCGTGTCAGTGCCTCAGGTAGCAATATATCATATGAATGAGGTATGAATGCATGAAAACAGAATACATGTAAATGAAGAACTGTTTTCATAATTTAGTGAGATTTCCTTTGTATTTTTAAAATGAGGTATCATAATGAAATCAGCATAAAACAGTGCCTAGCATCGGCACAAAACGTAATCCCAATATCTCGATATCTCTGTATCACAGTCTCTGTACCTCAATATCTCGAAATCCCAATATCACAGTCTCAATATCTAGGGCGCTGTCAGTCCAGACCAGCCCCTACCATCCATCTCAAGACCACGACGGTATCCTCCGGATATCCGACGCGTCGGGTAAAATCACCGGTAGGTAGTGCTCCCCTGCCAGGCTCACATCGTCATCATCACGCGCTTCTTGCCCCGGGGTACCTTACCGGGTCCACCATGTACCCGAAACGGTTCATCCGTCTCCTCGAATCGGGTCTCGAAATCCATCAGCAAACTCATGGTGGACGACTCATACAGCATGGGAAAAACCGCACTTTTTATTTAAAAGAGCGAAATCAGTTTATATAAGTTTTGCGGTTTTCCTCCCAAATCCAGAAAATTTCATGGAAATCCGAATCCAAATCATCAATAGCATGTAAAACCATGAATATAGGCATAACAATGAATAACAGTATGCATGAAGTGACAAGTAATAACTACAATGTTAAGATGGCATATAAGGCAGGTACACTAATATCATGTCAAATTACTAACTAACAAGCTAAGTCAAGCAATAATATTTTCTAAGGTGTACGTGACATGGAAATTACCGATGAAGATGTGTGTGAGCCGGCAAGTAAGTGTACGTGGTATATACGCATCATTGGTAATGGTGCTGGTGTCCTAACATCATGATATCAATAATGGAGTATGAAACATAATATAAGCATGATATGCGAAGCGAACCACAATAAAGAGCGGGAGCTGAATACTAGACGCAACTATAACTAATCTGCATTAACCTAATATAAGTCCTACAAATGGTGCCTTTTGAAATAACACGAATCATGGGGTTTTGAAAATAGGGGCTACGGTGTTTTTATGAAAAGATACGTCTTTTGAAATATCCGTAGGATCCCTTAGGCTGTCTTTTAAAATACCCACGATTCGTTAGTTTTGAAATAGGTAAGAATCGAATCTAATCTAACAACTAAACTAAACTAAAGGGCTAAGCTGACTGGCTGGGCTACAGGTAAGGAAACCGCCTAACATCTGAGTCGATACATATACGTACATGTATATATATTAGTCGGTGATCCCGCCTCAATAATATCATATCCGATACCATATCTATAATCAGACATCCCAAGTCAAGAGTTCGGATCAATCATCAAAATATAGCTCGTACGTAAATCCGTCGTACGGCATCCCCAAAAATGGGTACGGGTTAATATCATATTCATCACACTATTCATTTAGTATCCTCTTTATCCAAGATCATAGTCCAGGGTACTGACCTATGTCTAGTACAATACTAATATCATCAATATAGTCATGATATGACTACTGACCGACAGTCTCGTACAAACCGATATCACAACCACAAAACAAATCTCATCGACTCAGCTCAATCCCTAGTATCGTCCTCATATCCGTATGTGAACACATAGTCCCATACCCATGTGAACACATAACTATAAAGAATCCCATGAGCACATATAAATAGGAATGTATGCAAGTATGTATGTGTGTATGTATGTGTGTATGTGTAGTGCAACACTACCCTAGGGTTCGCAACACTAAAGTAATCCAACACACCAATATCCATCCTAACATCGTTATTAATCCCAAATAACATATAATAATTGTTGGTGTGTATACGCATCCGTATACACCACCACGGACTGCGGGGGTGCTATACGCCATCCACCCGACTTCTCCCCGTAGATATAAATCTACTCACCTGGTCCTCGCTCGCCGGTGCCGACGTCGCCACGCGCTTGCTTGTCTTCTCGAAGTCCACATGGGAGTATCTACATATCACAACGTATCGTATCGCATTAAAATCCGACTCATGACCAAAACGACACACGAATCCCACATAAGTCAAAACCTATGGTTGCTTTCACAAATGAACCCAAAAACCCTCGACGTCGGCGTACAAACGCCAACCCATCGAGAAAAATCCCAAACGCACCCATTTGCGCACTCACAAACACTAATTATAAAATGAAATAGGTTAGAATTCACAAAATCCCAAATTCACCTTAAAAGCTATTTTTCCGGAAACCTAGCAAGCAAAATTTGCCGTTTTAATACAACGTTTGATGTTTCAACAATTCTAATGGCCATAATACATATTAAATAACTTAAATAAGCCATACAAACCATTTCCACGATTTAATTTCACCAAACTATATACGTTCAAAAAAACTAGTTTGCAAAAATACCGATTTTAACTCTTTTTAAAGTAAAATTCACAATTTTACAATTAAGCTTGGTTTTTGCATAACATAAGGTATTAAACCGCTCATTATAATGTTAATGATATGATGAAACCCTTACTATAATTTAAATTCTAAATTTTTATTTAATACCAAAACCTAGTTTGTTAAAACTCCAATTTTTAACAATTTTAAGCTACAATATACGAAAGACTACTAGACTAGATTTGCATATCATAAGATGCTAAAATACATATCACAACCATCATCAATTTATCACAACCCTAACATGATTCAAATACTTCTCTTGAATTTCTAAACTTGAAATTGGAACCATAATACTCACTAAATAAGTTTAATTAAAACAACAAAACAACAATCTTAACAAAAGCATGAGATTATACCTCACATGTTTGAGGCCAAACTTGCAAATTCTAGGCCTCCCAAAAAGGTTTCTTACATCAAGATCCAAGATTGATTTGTCCAAGGAAAGAAAGAAGAAGAAAAAAAGAATGAAGAATTAACTCAAACATGGGAGGTTTTATGTGAATTTTGATGAGAAATGGAGGTGTTTTGATATGGAAAAATGATGGGGAAGTGAGGGGGAGCTGCTGGCCGAGAGAAAGAAGGGGGGGGGGTGTTGAAGGGAATGGGTTGAAGTCAAGGAAATGGGTAGAAGTCAAATTACAAACCATTCCTAAAAACAAAACACCATGCTTCAAGTACTTGATTAAATATTTCCTTATCCCATTCAACTTTCTTTTTCCATGAATTGTGAATGGGTGGGGCTGCACATCTGCAGCAAGGCCGGCCACTTTTGAATGAGGAGAGAGGGAGTGAGGTGTTGGAATGCTAATGCTAAGTTAAATAAAAATAACCTTACTTCATTAATTAAAGCTCATGCTATCATGTTTGATATTGCCTCATTAAATTTTTTTCTTTGGAGCAAAGGGAAGGGGGCTGCCCATTTGGATCAGCCAACATGACATGGGAATGGGTGTGGGTGAGAAAAATGATAAATGTTATACCCCAATTCTATTTACACTAATTTCTTCGAAAAAAGCCTTTTTCTACGATATTTTCTAAACCGTTTTGGCAAACCATTTCATTTCAAAGACCACATGATAAAATTTTGTTTAATGTGTTATGATGCACAAAATTTGTTTCAACTCATTCCAATTTGTAATTTTCCCTAATTAAATGTATTAGGGACGGCTTCAAATAATATTAAAATAATTAATTTCGGAAAAATTTTCAGAAAATTTGAAATTTCGCCAGTGCCTCAATAAACACCAAATACTAACAATTACATAGCTAGAATATGTATTTTTAATTTTATAATAAAGATATTTGCATTTTGAATTTTTACAGAAAACCCCCTTATTTTACCGTTTTTTCGAAATTTCACCGAAACGATTTTCAAAACGTTACAATTTTATCAAATTTTTATTTTAAACTTTTCATCTACCCTAACCCTAGCCTAACCCTATAAATACTAACCCTACACACTACCCTCTCACCCAAAAATCTTGAGCCCACACTCTCAAAAATTTTCCAAAGATCGTGTACTTTGAAAACAAGCTCAAGGTGAAGCTCCGACGAAATTCCGGCGGAACTTCCGGCGATCATCTTAGGAACTATCGGCGACAACGCAACACACCGACGATCACTCTAGTTCCCTCTCACTCCCTTGTTCAATCTAAAACCCATAAGTCCCACTTCCTTCCCTCTTTTCTATTTAAAAAAATTACGAAATTACAAAATCCGACGGAATCGGAACAAATCCGATTTCCGATTCGGTTTTCTATGAAATTCCACTTCTCACTAATGCAATCATACTTAAATATCCTTATGTTGACTATTAAACACTAATCAAACAATTTGAAGAAGTTTCATCACATGAAATGATAGCTATTTCAAATTATCGTATTTTTCACTTAAATACCATATTGTTTCAATACTTCACTTAACCTTATCAAACTTGCTATACATTTAAAGTAGATCACGAGGTAACGACCTACCTCCTCACACACTTATATGCAACACCCCTGAGAACCTAGAATACGAGAAAACAAACATTTTCATTTAAATACCACATACTTAATAAAACCAATTCTAAAAGATTTAGTTTTGATACACTTTTTAAAGAAGTACCACTTATTATGAAAATACGATAAGCTGTGGACATCGGTCGTTTATCTAAACCTGACTTTGTGGTGTCTAGGCTAGGCAAGTGAGAAAGGTAAATTTAAAAGGCCCGTCTCACGATGATTCATGAGCGGATCCCTCCTTTCTTCACTTGTACTTACCTGGCCACAATTGGCGGTGAAGAGGCGATTTGAGGCATCTCACAACTTGTCGTTTAGACCAGTTAGGAATAGTTAAATTGACTTAGGAAACCATATAACATAGAATACGGAAAAATTGACATCTTTACAAATAAATACCACTTACTTCATAAAACAGTTTTCTAAAGGATTTAGTATTTTACAATCTTTGCAAAGCGCCGCTACAACCCACTTTGGGGAACCCGTTCGGGATGGTGCTGTTTATCGCACACCCTCGGGCTTAGTAGTGCGAGATTCAGACCTCCGCACGGAGCATTCGGTCTCGAAAGATTTAAAATACGACATCTTAAAAAAATGAGATTTTCCAGAATATAAAACATCTATTAAAATTATTTTTGTATAAATATATGTATATTTATCATTAAAATATCTATTTTGTTATGATATAAATATTCCACTTTTTCTAAAAAATCACAAGAATCAATTTTACACTAAAATACCATAAATTCCACATAAATCAATATTACAAATAAAATACCTTTATTTCTGAAACTAGGATATTTTCACTAGAAATATCACAATATAAAATCCACTTTCATTACAACTCTAAAGACGAATAATGAATACTTGAGGTGTATTTTGAAAAGTATATAAAAAGTATTTTTACATAAAACCCCCTCAAGTTTTACAAATTACCCTAAGGACCCTAGCAATTATAGGTTTAAGAAATAATCAAGACTTCGATTTATATTTCTAATTGTCTGACTCGGGTTTGAGTCTGATTAACTAACTTGAATATGATTCAAGTCAATCTACAATCTACAAACTTCAACATGAATCCACAAGTCCAATTATCAATCTATACAACTTGACCGAACCGAACCATGGATATACATTCCACTTACATGGTTCTCCAGTTATTCCATTTACATGATTCTACGGTCATATCCGTTTATTGATATCATGGTTTCGGTCAGTCTTTCAATTATACATTCAATACAATTCACAGTACAAAACAATACAAATAAAACACCACGGGGTTTAAGGGGTAGATTGGTACGGAAGGTGTTAAAGGTGGCACGAGACGGTAAGATTAAGACACCTAACATGAATCCAATTGCCATTGTTCCGGGTTGTATAACGGAGCCTTGTACTTCCATTTGCCCTGGTCTCTAGCATACTGAGACCCCTCCTGTATACACTGGCATTCTTCCATACCAAGCTACAAACAACAGCGTTAATACAACATTACAACAATATAATACAACATTAAAAGCCACTCTCACTCTTTATTCTTTTCTACTTCTCCCTTATCTTTGGGACTTACCGAGCTATCTGTTCGCTGACGACATTCTATTTCTTTCTTTTTTGAATGTCGTCAGGTGGTTTGGACCCGACAGAGATCGAGCCATCTGCAGAAGACTTGGATCAGCTTGCTGAAGAACCAGAGCTCTAGTTTCATTGTACATTTTCCATTCAGTACTTTTTATTTCCTGTCATGCCATTGTTTAGGCATCATTTTTATTTCAGTTGTATTTCCTTTTTATGCATTGTACAAAAGAATATTAATAAATAAAAGTTGCTGTTTTTATTATACCTTGCCTCTTGTGTATTTTCTTTTATATTGCTTAGTTACTCTTAGCGTATTTGCTTCTGAGTAAATACGTAGCGGGCCAGTCGCATCCCCTTCGCCGTAGAATGGGAAGCGGGACGTGACAGGTTTTGTTGGTGGCCCATGCAGGTCAGAGCTGTATGAAATCCTATCATGCAGTTCTGTTCTGCGTGAACAACCTAAGCAATATAAAACAAGAACCAGCAACTAAAATATTCTTTACAATTCATGTTCCTTGAATCTTACAATTTCATATTCCTTGAATCTTATCATTTCATGTACTTGAATCCGTCCTAACCCAAATTTTTCTTCAAGGTTATGGATTCCTCGAACAACACCAGCACCAACGTCAACAACACACCTCCACCTCCACTACCAATCGTTCCTGCTGTTCCTGTGCCACCCAACGAGCAAATAGTACTACTTGAGGCGATCCGCAGCCTTCTTGAGGGACAGCAACAACTCCTGAACCGTCTCGAGACTGACGCACCTGGGGTAAAGCAATCAGGGCTTTACATCCCAAGAAGTTCTCCGGAAAGGGAAGCCCACTTGAAGCTGAGGAATGGGCCCAAAGTATAGAGGATGATCTGGCGGCAGCACAAGTGCCAGACATAGCTTGGGTCCGTGTGGCGAAACTGCAGCTCACGGACAATGCTCGCAACTGGTGGAAGGCGGAAGAAAGCCGTCTTGTACAGCCTATTGAATGGAAGACTTTTCGCGAGAAGTTCGACGTGAAGTACTTCCCTGTGACTGCCAGGTTTGCCATGGAGCAGCAGTTCATTCATCTACAACAAGGTTCGATGTGGGACAAGTCAGTAGATGAATACGACACTGAATTCACCATGCTAAGCCGGTAAGATATGTCACAATAGTTCAATTTTTAAATATCACATACTACACAGCTAACACAATCCTTAAACAGATTCGCGGCACACTTGATACCGACGGACGAGATCAGAGCCCGTCGCTTTCAACAAGGTTTGGACACGGAAATTCAGGCTGCACTAGACACAGGGAAATTTCTGACTCATGAGGATGCTTTAGAAGCTACCCGCAGTTATGAGACAGTAATAAAGGCGAGGGGCAGACCTCAATCTACCGGTTTGAAACGCCCTGCCAATCAAATGGCAGGAGGAGCCCCTTCCAGGCCATCGTTTGAACTCAGGAGAACTGAAGAAATTTGCCACTACTGCCATATAAAGGGACACTTGTGGAAGGACTGTAGACGCGCAAAAGGCCTGTGTCTAATTTGTGGCGCATCCGATCATAGAATTGAGACCTATCCATATATATACAACTCAGCTCACACACCTACCAACTACCCGTAGCGACCGGCTATCCAGGCACTACCTGCTCCACCACCTGCACAGCCTACTCGCCAATTCCAACAAGCAATGAGGGACATGCCTAGAGGGCAGAGAAACAGGCCCCAAAGGCAGAATGTGCCTACAGCTAGAAGGAATGTACCACGGCGACAGACATTTACATTAGAAGTCGTAGAAGCCGAGACTGTAGGTCAAGGTAACACCGGTAAGCCTTTTTCACTCTTATATCACTTTGTTATTTTTATACACTATCTATACTCCAGTCACCAGATTTTCCTTGAAACTGTTACACTTTCCTTTTAAAAATTTCAAGGACGAAATTTTTATAAGGAGGGTAGAATGTAACAACCCCAAATTTCCAATACAAGTTTTTACAAAATTTTTTCAAAAAATCCATAAAGGGGTATTTTAGCCTGAGCACAAGTTATAAGTAATTATTTTTCTTTTTAATTACAAGTTAAAAGAATGTAACAACTCCATTTTTAGTGTACAAAAATTTGCATTAAAATTAATGTATACTTGGGGTATTTACATTTATTGTTATTACTTTAAGTAATTAATTAGCTCCATAATTACAAGAAGGAGCTTGTAGCTCATTGGTAATAGCTTGCACTGCTGAACCAAGCCATCAGAGTTCAAATCCCATACCCCACATTATTTTTAATATTAATTTTTTTTAAAACCTTTAGAATACCAAGAGTTTAAACGTACATATCTCACAAAAAGCCCACTACACCCAAAGATGTAACATTTTCAGGAGTTAGATGAACCGTCGGGGGGGATCCCGGCCGCCTGACTCGGCCGGGAATCGGCCAAATCGGCCTTGACTCGGTCTGACTCAGTTCTCAGACCGAGTCACGGCCGAGCCGAGTCACGGCCGAGTCGGCCGATTCCGGCGACGGCCCCAATATGAAAGTTTTGTATTTTCATATTCCCTATGCACCTGCAAAATTTCAGCCCCAGACCACTTCCAGAGCTCTTTAAAACCCCCAATTACTCCACTTTTAATACATTTTTATTACATTTTATCATATTTTTATTTTAAACTTTTCATCTACCCTAACCCTAGCCTAACCCTATAAATACCAACACTACACACTACCCTCTCACCCCAAAATCCTGAGCCCACTCTCTCAAAAATTTTCCAAAGATCGTGTACTTTGAAAACAAGCTCAAGGCGAAGCTCCGACGAAATTCCGGCGGAACTTCCGGCGATCATCTTAGGAACTATTGACAACGACACAACACACCGACGATCACTCTAGTTCCCTCTCACTCCCCTGTTCAATCTAAAACCCGTAAGTCCCACTTCCTTCCCTCTTTTCTATTCAAAAAGTACGAAATTACAAAACCCGAAGGAATCGGAACAAATCCGATTTCCGATTCGGTTTTCTATGAAATTCCATTTCTCACAAATACAATCATACTTAAACATTCTTATGTTGACTATTAAACACTAATCAAACAATTTGAACAAGTTTCATCACATGAAATGATAGCTATTTTAAATTATCGTATTTTTCACTTAAATACCACATTGTTTCAATCCATCACTTAACCTTATCAAACTTGCTATACATTTAAAGTAGACCACGAGGTAATGACCTACCTCCTCACACACTTATATGCAACACCCCCGAGAACCTAGAATACGAGAAAACAAACATTTTCATTTAAATACCACATACTTAATAAAACCAATTCTAAAAGATTTAGTTTTGATACACTTTTTAAAGAAGTACCACTTATTATGAAAATACGATAAGTTGTGGATATCGGTCATTTATCTAAACCTGACTTTGTGGTGTCTAGGCTAGGCAAGTGAGAAAGGTAACTTTAAAAGGCCCGTCTCACGATAATTCGTGAGCGGATCCCTCCTTTCTTCACTTGTACTTACCTGGCCACAATTGGCGGTGAAGAGGCGATTTGAGGTATCTCACAACTTGTCGTTTAGACCAGTCAGGAATAGTTAAATTGACTTAGGAAACCATATAACATAGAATACGGAAAAATTGACATCTTTACAAATAAATACCACTTATTTCATAAAACAGTTTTCTAAAGAATTTAGTATTTTACAATCTTTGCAAAGCACCGCTACAACCCACTTTGGGGAACCCGTTCGGGATGATGCGGTTTATCGCACACCCTTGGGCTTAGTAGTGCGAGATTCAGACCTCCGTAAGAATCATCCGGTCTCGAAAGATTTAAAATACGACATCTTAAGAAAATGAGATTTTCTAGAATATAAAATATTTATTAAAATTATTTTTGTATAAATATATGTATATTTATCATTAAAATATCTATTTTGTTATGATATAAATATTCCACTTTTTCTAAAAAATCACAAGAATCAATTTTACACTAAAATACCATAAATTCCATATAAATCAATATTACAAATAAAATACCTTTATTTCTGAAACTAGGATATTTTAACTAGAAATATCACAATATAAAATCCACTTTCATTACAACTCTATGAATAATGAATACTTGAGGTGTATTTTGAAAAGTATATAAAAAGTATTTTTACATAAAACCCTCTCAAGTTTTACAAATTACCCTAAGGACCCTAGCAATTATAGGTTTAAGAAATAATCAAGACATCGATTTACATTTCTAATTGTCTGACTCTAGTTTGAGTCTGATTAATCTGACTTGAATATGATTCAAGTCAATCTACAATCTACAAACTTCAACATGAATCCACAAGTCCAATTATCAATCTATGCAACTTGACTGAACCGAACCATGGATATACATTCCACTTACATGTTTCTCCAGTTATTCCATTTACATAATTCTACGGTTATATCCGTTTACTAATATCATGGTTTCGGTCAGTCTTTCAATTATACATTCAATACAATTCACAGTATAAAACAATACAAATAAAACACCATGGGGTTTAAGGGGTATATTGGTACGGTAGGTGTTAAAAGTGGCACGAGACGGTAAGATTAAGACACCTAACATAAATCCAATTGCCGTTGTTCCGGGTTGTATAACGAAGCCTTGTACTTCCATTTGCCCCAGTCTCTAGCATACTGAGACCCCTCTCGTATATACTGGCATTCTTCTGTACCAAGCTACAAACAACAGCGTTAATACAACATTACAATAATATAATACAATATTAAAAGCTACTCTCTCTCTCTTTCTTCTTTTCTACTTCTCCCTTATTTTTGGGACTTACCGAACGATCTGTTCGCTGACGACATTCTATTTCTTTCTTCTTTAAATGTCGTCAGGTGGTTTGGACCCGACAGAGATCGAGCTATCTGCAGAAGACTTGGATCAACTTGCTGAAGAACCAGAGCTCTAGTTTCATCGTACATTTTCCATTCAGTACTTTTCATTTCCTGTCATTCCATTGTTTAGGTATCATTTTAATTTCAGTTGTATTTCCTTTTCATGCATTGTACAAAAGAATGTTAATAAATAAAAGTTGATGTTTTTATTATACTTTGCCTCTTGTGTATTTTCTCTTATATTGCTTAGTTACGCTTAGCGTATTTGCTTCTGAGTAAATATGTAGCGGGCCAGTCGCGTCCCCTTCGCCGTAGAATAGGAAGCGGGGCGTGACAGAAACAACATACATGTCCACAAATCTCACTGTCTCGTCTATAAGTCAATATACATCAGTACTGGTAGATGATACAGTAGATGGAGTACACTAGATACAATGAATATATAAAGTGGAAACAAAATAATGACACAACCCACCTACGAGCAAAAGCCTCAAATCCAAGCAAAAGGAGGAAGTGCGTCCGCCACTACAGTGCTGACGGATCAGACCTGCAAAAAGGCTGTGGCATAAGGGGGTGAGTTGCCAACTCGTGAGTAATATGTAACATCTATAAAGACCATCATAAGCATGTACGCAAAGTGTCACAATTCTACAATATTGATATGGTATGATGTACTAGCATGTATGTGACCTGAATGCAATTTAACACGTGATCCAGTATGTTTGATATGAGAAAGTCATTAATTTCATCTTAGAAAAACTCCTGTGAAATATCTGAAGAAATATCAATGAAATTAACAGAAATCCATGTCAAGCATCGACACCTCAAATGAATATCTCAGTGTCCCAAAGTATCGGTATCTAAATATCTCGGGCCCCAGTCGTCCGGCTGGTCCATCTCAAGTATCAATATTTCAATATCTCCCGACCACGGTCGGTATCCTCTGGATATCCTCCGCGCCAACAATCACCGGTAGGTAGTCTGCCCCTGCCAGGCTCATCGTCTACAACTCGAACTTCTTGCCCTGGGGTACCTTACCGGGCCCACCATGTACCCGAGACGGTTCATCCAACTCCTCGAAACGTGTCTCGAAAACTAACAGAAAACTCATAGTGGACGACACAAGTATCATATCACGAGAAAACCGCAACTTGCAATATTTAAAATGATATCAGTTTTATTAAATCCTTGCGGTTTCTCCAAAATCTCCAAAATCTCAAATGCTAAAATCCTCAAGAAAGAAAGTACCATAAGTACACATGTCAATGATGATGAATGCCTATGGTATCAACAATGCGAACTGCAATATATGACTACAAGACTATGTATGATCGAATGATGTAATGAGGTACATGCATATGACTAGCAATTCTACAGGTTCATCTGGAGGAATTCAATATATTAGTACTGGTTTAAACGTCCTATAAGGTGAAATTATTCTAAATTCCGGTTTAAAACAAGTTATCTAGTGTTTGTGGCATAGAAATTACCAAGGCGTGTGTGTCCATATGAATAGTGCTCGTGCTGCATAAAACCATGGTAATGGTGCAAGTGTCCTATGAGATGAAGTTGCACAATTATATATATGATAAACTAAGCAAGCTAAATATTACTTGTGTCGCATAACTCATTTTAATGGTACAATGGTTTCTATATGATGAATTGACATATATATGGATATAAAAGGTCATGCAATGCAGTAAAATAGATAACTAAGAACTACATGCAACAAGTTGGTATTACTATAAATTCTAAACTATCGGGTGCCTCGCGCCATCCAAACGATTTCCCCCCATAGATGTATACATCTAATCACCGGAAATCCTCAGCTAGCCTGGTCCAATCACCGCTTTCCATTTTTGTGCCGTGTCCGTAGTCTCCACGACCGATCCTGGAATTGCACAGCACAAAACATAAGATTACATATACTGAAACGACACCAAGTCTCAAAAAGAAAGGATCAACGTCCATAAGTTAGGCACATTGTGCACTTGGTGTGCGGAGCACACACGACAACCACTATAACCTTAACTCAAATCGTCGTTTAGAACGACCGTCAAAACTAAACCCGCTCAAACCAAATTTCGCATTCTCACACCCTAAAAGTCGTAGGAGATGCTAATAATATCGTCAAGATATCACAATTAATTCACCACTTAAATATATAAAAACCTAGTAAGCATAAAAATTCCAAACTTAGTGCAAACATCGTAGATTTGCGATAAAATGACCATAATCTAGCATAATCATCTGAAGGGTTAGCCTAGCACCTCATGAAGGGTTTGGAAGCATCACATGAACCAAATGTGGAGTCTTTAGGGTGCTAAGTTAACAAACATCAGATCGATCCTAGAAAAATTAGGGTTTCAAGTTTTTCACATCATCATATGAAAGAAATGCTAGGGTTTAGAGAGTACAACCTTTGTAGCTCCCTACGCTAGACTCCTCGGCTACTTGTGGTTTGAAAAAGCTCCGCTTGAACTCCTCGAGGTCACCGATGATCCACCCGGAGTCCGCTTTGTCCAAGCTTGCAACTTTTTCGGTCAAGTGAACGAAATCAAGCTAACCCTCTAAACAAGTGGGCTAGACTTATGTAGAATGGTGTTGTAGTTCTCTTTCTCACTTCAAAATCCAATCTTGATGAGTATATTGCTCACTACAAAGAACTAGAGAGCAAAATGAGAGAGGAAGAAGAAGATGATGGCAATATGAGAAGATGATGTTCAACCCACAAAAGAAAATAGAAAAATATATCAATATATATTTTCCTCTTCTCATATCAAACCATGGTTAGGATATTATTGAACTTGAGTTAAAAGCACAAAAGGAAAAGTAACCCATGGTCAAAAGGTGGGTGAGAATGGTTAGGTCAAGAGAAGAGTGTAGAAACAAATCAATAATGACCATTTTCCTTTTTCCTTTTTGTTTTAAATCAAATGCAATTTAATCCATAAATAAAACCATGGTGTGAGTCTTATATTTCCACCATTTTCATGTATGTACAACCATGAAGGATGTATGTATGTATGTGTATATGTACATCCATATGTGCATGAATCAATAAAGAAACTATACATGCATGCATACATCCAACATACTCAAGAAAGGATTTCAAGTGAGAAGCCAATGGTTAAATGATAAATCAACACTTGATTTATCAATCCGGCCATATCACATATGACCCCCTACCAAAAGCAAGCCGCCCGACCAATATACGGTATCCCATACGTGCATTTTAATCGGGTCCATGCGCATATCGCATACGCGCACCACAACGTTTCGCTTGGACTAGGAAACTCCATTGTGGGACTCTGAGACTCGTCAATACGCTGGCAGTGGGTGATGATCATATCAAGCACCCCCAAGCCGCAAGCGGTCAGCTAAACGTAACGGCCACCCGGGTATTGAGCGATCAGAAGAGAACAAGCGAACCTGCTACAACTCCCATCGAGCCGATCGGCAACACTTCCCGTACAGTCCGGTCTCCTCGTCTGATATGTCGCATATCAAGTCTAGGGGTGGTAAACGTCAGACCCTAATAACCGATAAGTCGTGCCGATGTGAGGCTCATAACGGGTCGAGAAACTACTGGTAACACTTACCAGCAAATCTCTGAATCAGCCCTGGCCAGGGACTTCCCTGTTACGGCCAATCGAGCACAGTGCAACATCAACCCCCAATACCGGGAGAGACGAAACCCCTCCTATCGCTCATTGCCTCCATATGACTCGGGACTGTACCCAAAAACCACCGTTTTGCACGCCCTCATGGACGTGGTAAGGTGGAGATCAAAGCACAGTGGGAATCACACAAGACTCTATGACGATCTCGGGTCTACAGACTAACCTGCACAAGTGTCACCTGAGAACTGCCATCTGACGTGAGGTATAATACCATCTGGGAGTTCTCGGCGAGTCCGTCCAGTGTACCCAGTCTCCACTGAGCACCCGTATACCATCTCTGATGTCAAACACCAATGGATATGGGATCATCTATTGCCCATCTCATGGGTCGAGAAGCGTATACGCTAGTCTACACTGGTATATCGATGCCCCGTCTCGATACACCTATGACTAGGGACCTTGAAGGATGTACTTATGGACTACCATGTCCCCACTAGTATGATCTGCATCATAGTCCAGGTAGTCAAGTACACATCCTAAGGGCTTTACCAACATGTAAATATAAGACAGTTTAAAGAGACTAGTATACATGTTAAGATAAAGAGCAACCGGATAGCATACTATCATATCGAGCAAGAAAGTCATCTCTATATATGTCCAAGCATCCAATATAATATACATCATCTGTACAATACTGGCCTCTAGGGCATACATACAACAAACAATCTCCCACTTGCACTAGGGCCAGCTGCTGTAGTATCGCATACCGAGCATCCCGAAGAGTCTCTCAAACTGTATCTGGGGAATGGCCTTCGTGAGTGGATCCGCCGTGTTGTTCTTCGTGTCAACCCTCCTGACCTCGATCTCCCGGCGATCAACTATCTCCCGGATCAGGTGATACCGCCTCAGAATATGCCTGGATCGCTGATGGGACCTGGGTTCCTTTGCCAAAGCCACCGCTCCATTGTTATCGCAATACAAAGGTATTGGATGCTCAATGGATGGAACCACTCCAAGTTCAGTAATGAACTTCTTGATCCAGACAGCCTCTTTGGCAGCATCGTTGGCAGCGATGTATTCAGCCTCCATCGTCGAGTCTGCCACGGTTTCCTGCTTGGAACTCTTCCAGCTAACTGCCCCTCCGTAAAGGGTAAAGACAAATCCCGACTGCGACTTAGAGTCGTCCTTATCACTCTGGAAGCTCGAATCGGTAAAGGACTCCACTTGGAGTTCTCCATTACCATACACCAAGAGCATCTCTTTAGTCCTTCGCAAGTACTTGAGAATGCTCTTCACAGCTATCCAGTGACTCTCTCCAGGATCAGCTTGATACCTACTCACTACACTTATTGAGTATGCTACATCGGGTCTGGTATATAACATCGCGTACATGATAGAGCCTACAGCCGAAGCATAGGGTATCCCTTGCATGCGAGCTCTCTCCAAATAAGTCTTGGGAGACATCTCTTTGGAGAGAGTGACTCCAGAGATCGTGGGCAAGTTCCCACGCTTAGATTCTTCCATACTAAACCTCTTTAGTATGGTGTCAATGTACCTGGACTGGGACAATCCCAATATCCGTTTGGATTTATCTCTATAGATCCTGATTCCCAATATGCAGGAGGCATCACCAAGATCTTTCATTGAGAATCTTTGTGATAAGAAGAGCTTGACCGATTGCAGCATAGGAATGTCATTTCCTATCAAGAGTGTATCGTCCACGTATAATACGAGGAAGACAACCTTACTCTCTGCCACCTTCTTATAGATACAAGGTTCATCTGGGTTTTTGACGAAATCAAACTCTTTGATAACAACGTCAAAGCAGATGTTCCAACTCCGCGATACTTGCTTTAATCCATAAATGGATTTAAGCAGCTTGCACACTTTCCCGCTGCTCCCACTATCTATGAAGCCCTCTGGCTGAGTCATGTACACGCACTCTTCTAAATCACCGTTTAGAAAGGCGGTCTTAACATCCATTTGCCAGATTTCGTAATCATGATATGCAGCGATGGCAAGCATGATCTGGATGGATTTAAGCATAGCCACTGGAGAGAAGGTTTCGTCATAGTCCACACCTGGTCTTTGACAAAAACCCTTTGCAACAAGTCTAGCTTTGAAAGTCTCCACTTTCCCATCTACACCAAGTTTTTTTTTGAAGATCCACTTGCTCCCAATGGGTTTTACCCCTTCAGGAGCAACTTCCAAAATCCACACTTTGTTGGTGTACATGGATTCCATCTCGGACCGCATTGCATCCAGCCATTTCACTGAGTCCTTAGTCGTGATGGCCTGCTCGAAGCTAGTTGGGTCATCATCCTCCATGATGCAATCCTCGCTCCCACCATCCATAAGAAAACCGTAGTATCTCTCAGGTTGGCGAGGAACCCTACTAGATCGGCGGAGAGGCTGAGGTTCGTTGGGAGCTACTGAATCCTCTGGTTCCACTAAATCTTCTGTTGTATTTTGTTCAGCTGGAACCTCTTCCAGTTCTACCTCAGAGCCACTAATCTCTTTTGCAAGAAATTCCTTTTCTAAAAAGGTGGCATGTTGAGCAACAAATACTCTTTGTTCCTCACTGTGGTAGAAGATATACCCTCGCGAATGCTTGGGATATCCAACAAATTTACACAAAACAGACCTTGCCTCGAGTTTGTCCGGTTTTTGTCTTTTGACATAGGCCGGGCAACCCCATATCTTTATAAAATTAAGATATGGTCTCTTCCCCTCCCATATCTCATATGGTGTGGTAGGAACAGATTTGGTAGGAACCCTATTCAGTAGGTATGCTGCTGTTTCCAGTGCATATCCCCAGAAGGAAATAGGTAACTCAGCTACACTCATCATAGAGCGCACCATATCTAATAGGGTGCGGTTCCTCCGTTCTGATACACCGTTGTGCTGTGGTGTATATGGAGGAGTTAGCTGAGAGAGAATCCCATTCTCTTTTAGGAAGTCCAGGGATTCAATGCTCAAGTATTCACCTCCTCGATCAGATCGTAGGATTTTAATACTTTTTCCGGTTTGGTTCTCAACTTCTTGTTTATATTCTCTAAATTTCTCAAAAGGTTCTGATTTGTGTTTCATCAGGAACACATACCCGAACCTAGAGAGATCGTCAGTGAATGTAATGAAGTATGAAGAACCATCCCTGGCATGTGTAGACATGGGACCGCATACATCACTATGTATCAGTCCCAAGAGTTCAGTAACTCTTTCTCCGTGTCCCGTAAACGGAGTTTTGGTCATCTTGCCTTTGAGACATGACTAGCAAGTGTCATAAGATGAAAATTCAAACGGATTCAAATATCCATCCTTATGCCACTTAGCCAGTCGTGTCGCATTGATGTGACCCAGTCTACAATGCCATAAGAAGGATTCGTTCAGTTCTGAACTCTTCCTCTTGTGTGTGTTTGTTATGCTCAGAACTGTTGATTGATTTAGAACATAAATGCCATTGCACAACGTGCCTGATCCAACCAACTTTTGGTTACGGAAAATGTTCATAACATTATCCTGTAATACAAAATTATATCCCTCTTTACTCAACAAAGAAACCGATATAATGTTGCATATCAGGTTCTGCATGTAATAGCATTCGTTCAGAACCAATGTATTACCAGTTGGTAATGCAAGGTGACATTCCCCGACAGTCTTAGCTGCAACAATTGCACCATTTCCAACTCTAATGTCTTTATCACCTTCTCCAAGTTCTCTACCTTTCCTGAGCCCATGTAACTGATTACATATATGGGATCCTGACCCGGTATCTAATACCCAGGACGTAGGGCAGATGGAGAAACAGTTCTCTGTAACGAACACACCCGAAGAAAATGCATCAACATGTACTTTCTTCATTCGGGTGGCTTGGGAATCCTGGTATTCCCCTATGTCCTGTTCATTCCTATAACTCTTATAAGAAAGAACGGAACCAACGTTCCCCAGCACAGTATAACATGCGGGTTCAGTCAATACATCCATATTATTATCTTTATTAGGGCATGACATGGTCGCTACCTGGAGAGAGAGAGAAGAAAACACTTTAGCGTATGCTCTTGCAAGATCAGATTGGTTATTATCTTATCTAATCAGGATGGCTCCCACTGGTTTTTATCAAATCTTCCTTCAAACCCTAAAAGGAAAGACTAGCCGGGATTAATTACACCCTACAACTTCGCCAATCTTTCAGCCAGGCCAGTGTCGGTACTTTGAGGGAGGTTCCCCGTGCTTTCGCACGGACCTAATTAAAGTAAACCTCGTTTTCCCAGAGGCGTGACCCCGTTGACACCTTTCTAGACACCTACTTGATCGGCTAATTGTAATGTGTAAAACTCTCCCAGGAGTAACTCTTACTCGCAGTGGGTATCGGGATCCAACTATCTCATAGAAGGTATGCAATCTCATTGCAAATTTCAACACTTGAAATTCCCGATAATATTTTGCCCCAAGCATCCTATGATCTTGACGGAGGTCAACAAACCATAGGGTGCAAGTCAAGTTCAACCCGTCATTTCTTGATTGAATCAAACCCACCCGCACGACCCTTGACGGAGGTCAACAAGGTCGTACGACTACCCTAATCCAATCTGCATCACATGCATAAGCAGATAAATACTAGTTAGCTACCGCACACTACGCCTTGACGGAGGTCAACAAACGTAGCACGATACTAAGTAGGATTTATCTGAAATGACGGAGGGCTACGTCAGGTTTTTTTTCTTCTGAAAACCTATTGCGTAATGAACTTGATATCGTTGTAGAATCAAGTGAAGTTTTGAAATGGAGTGATTTTGAGGCTTTTCTAGTTTTGCTAAAGGGGTCACTCCCGGTGAAGGGATCGTCGGCCCTTTCCTCGTCGAATGAGGTGCGGGATATATCATATATATCACTGTGCAAAGCAGAAACTATAGAAGCAATCAAAAGTCAAACCGAGTGTGTAGTATCTGCCAGTTTTTGCTAAAGGGGTCACTCCCGGTGAAGGGATCTCGGCCCTTTTCTCATCGAATAAGGTGCAGGGTATATCAAATATACCGCTATGCAAAGCAAAACTGTAGCTACCCTTTTTATTTAAAATTTGATTCTACAACATCTTTTAGGTTTCTTTTCTTTCATTAATCACATTAATGAAGTCCCATCATTTAAGTCACCTAAACATCACAGATAAATACGACGTACACTTATGCCATCCGCACTCGCCTCGATGTCCCCTCATGCACCGTTAGGTTAGGTAACTAACGACAGAGCAGAGCAGGGCTAGTGTGGGTGTAAAACATAAGTAACGTCTATATAATATATCATATATACTATATACTGTATCCATCAGAACATATCAAATGATCACATCACAGATATCGCAGCAGAAACATAGATATAATGTGGGATATACTAGGACGTCCGTATTTAGTATTTAGCCAAAATAGAAAATACGGATTCCACAGTCGCGATTAATAGCCAAGCCCACACCCTGGACCCCTACGAGAGCGGCAAGCGACCCTACCAATTCTGGAGTTTAGGAGACCCGGTCTCGACTCCTCGAGATGGCCTCCCACTGAACCCCAGAACCCGGTCACCTGTGCTCCCCTCCTTGGGTCCATCCTAATGCGGAAAAGTAAATAATATACAACACAGGTGGCATCGACCTCAACCCGAAAGTGCCCCAAATAAAAGAATAGTACATTACATTTGAATTTACATGAATGAAAATATAAAACTCTCATCTCACATAAAACCCCCCGGCTATTCAATCGCGACAATCCTGCACATCATATCTCAGCAACACATAATATCTCATATCATCAACGTAAGTAAGTATGCATACCCCAATTGTCGTTGATGTATAGCAACGAAACCGGCGATATCGACATACTACACTTACGGTCACAGAAAAGAAAGTGTAAAACTGCAATATCTGGAATCCACATTCTCTTTAGACATCATAAATGCGAAATATCACATACCTCGTATTTCATGTCTTATAATATGAATTCCACACATTGCATCACATTCCAGATAATTAGACAGTATTAAAGTTTTCGAACGAACGATCAAATACCCAAGATTCACTAAAGCTCAACACTTGAGCGGAGTTCAAAAACCGGAGTGTGACACAGTAGTAGCGGTCCAGCCGTAGAAGGGTCAAGCCAACGCCTCACATGTGGCACGCCGTACTGCCCCAAACCCTACGGTTCAAAGGGCAGTTCAAGACGGTCACATAATCGAGTTAAGGTTTGTTGTCTTCTAGAGGGACCACCACAAAACTTGCAGGTATCTCCAAAATATTTAAACCCCGCGAAAAGTGAGCAAATGATACTCGTTCAAACACTTCACTACTTTCTAATTTACCCGGAAAAGTCACGAAATCAAAATTCCGATCGAATCGATGAGTCCAAAACCATCTCCAGAATTTTTCAGCACTAAATACAGATTAAAAATACCTTAAAAAATATACAAGCAGAATTAAGCATTACAGTATAAAAATTATACAGTGATTGAGGTGTACGGCCGCGGAACCGCGGCCCAAGCAAGCTTAGGCCGCGTTTCCACGGCAGAAAGGACTGTTCAAGGAAAAAAATTTATACCGTAATTCTTAGTTTTACCTGCTGAATTTTTTACATATTTTTAATTCTGAAAATAACCAGATTTTGAAAAAAGTCCAGAGAGCACCCAAAAATCCGTATTTTCGGTTCGATCAGAGTTTTAACTTCGTAAAGGTGTCGTCTAATGTTCTAGGTCGGCTCTGATACCAATGAAGGGTTAGCTTAGCACCTCATGAAGGGTTTGGAAGCATCACATGAACCAAAGGTGGAGTTTTTAGGGTGCTAAGTTAACAAACATCGGATTGATCCTAGAAAAATTAGGGTTTCAAGTTTTTCACATCATCATATGAAAGAAATGCTAGGGTTTAGAGAGTACAACCTTTGTAGCTCCTTACGCTAGACTCCTCGGCTACTTGGGGTTTGAAAAAGCTCCGCTTGAACTCCTCGAGGTCACCGATGATCCACCCGGAGTCCGCTTTGTCCAAGCTTGCAACTTTTTCGGTCAAGTGCACGAAATCAAGCTAACACTCTAAACAAGTGGGCTAGACTTGTGTAGAATGGTGTTGTGGTTCTCTTTCTCACTTCAAAATCCAATCTTGATGAGTATATTGCTCACTACAAAGAACTAGAGAGCAAAATGAGAGAGGAAGAAGAAGATGATGGCAATATGAGAAGATGATAAGTTCAACCCACAAAAGAAAATAGAAAAATATATCAATATATATTTTCCTTTTCTCATATCAAACCATGGTTAGGATATTATTGAACTTGAGTTAAAAGCACAAAAGGAAAAGTAACCCATGGTCAAAAGGTGGGTGAGAATGGTTAGGTCAAGAGAAGAGTGTAGAAACAAATCAATAATGACCATTTTCCTTTTTCCTTTTTGTTTTAAATCAAATGCAATTTAATCCATAAATAAAACCATGGTGTGAGTCTTATATTGCCACCATTTTCATGTATGTACAACCATGAAGGATGTATGTATGTATGTATGTATGTGTATATGTACATCCATATGTGCATGAATCAATAAAGAAACTATACATGCATGCATACATCCAACATACTAAAGAAAGGATTTCAAGTGAGAAGCCAATGGTTAAATGATAAATCAACACTTGATTTATCAATCCGGCCATATCATATATGACCCCCTACCAAAAGCAAGCCGCCCGACCAATATACGGTATCCCATACGCGCATTTTAATCGGGTCCATACGCATATCGCATACGCGCACCACAACGTTTCGCCTGAACTAGGAAACTCCATTGTGGGACTCTGAGACTCGTCAATACGCCGGCAGTGGGTGATGATCATATCAAGCACCCCCAAGCCGCAAGCGGTCAGCTAAACGTAACGGCCATCTGGTTATTGAGCGATCAGAAGAGAACAAGCGAACTTGCTACAACTCCCATCGAGCTGATCGGCAACACTTCCCGTACAGTCCGGTCTCCTCGTCTGATATGTCGCATATCAAGTCTAGGGGTGGTAAACGTCAGACCCCAATAACCGATAAGTCGTGCCGATGTGAGGCTCATAACGGGTCGAGAAACTACTGGTAACACTTACCAACAAATCTCTGAATCAACCCTGGCCAGGGACTTCCCTGTTACGGCCAATCGAGCACAGTGCAACATCAACCCCCAATACCGGGAGAGACGAAACCCCTCCTATCGCTCATTGCCTCCATGTGACTCGGGACTGTACCCAAAAACCACCGTTTTGCACGCCCTTATGGACGTGGTAAGGTGGAGATCAAAGCACAATGGGAATCACACAAGACTCTATGACGATCTCGGGTCTACAGACTAACCTGCACAAGTGTCACCTGAGAACTGCCATCTGACGTGAGGTATAATACCATCTGGGAGTTCTCGGCGAGTCCGTCCAGTGTACCCAGTCTCCACTGAGCACCCGTATACCATCTCTGATGTCAAACACCAATGGATATGGGATCATCCATCGCCCATCTCATGGGTCGAGAAGCGTATATGCTAGTCTACGCTGGTATATCGATGCCCCGTCTCGATACACCTACGACTAGGGACCTTGAAGGATGTACTTATGGACTACCTTGTCCCCACTAGTATGATCTGCATCATACTCCAGGTAGTCAAGTACACATCCTAAGGGCTTTACCAACATGTAACTATAAGACAGTTTAAAGAGACTAGTATACATGTTAAGATAAAGAGCAACCAGATAGCATACTATCATATCGAGCAAGAAAGTCATCTCTATATATGTCCAAGCATCCAATATAATATACATCATCTGTACAATACTGGCCTCTAGGGCATACATACAACTAACATCATCCAACCACACAACTAGCTATACTTAATTCAACCTATTTGAAATGTTTCAAACCCTAATTCCAAAAATCAAACCCTTTCTTGAATTCCATAAAAAAGCAATTATAACCAATTTCACACTTGAAAATTCTAAATTAGCATAAATTGAAGCCCACTTAAGCAAAGTAATCTCTTAGAATAGGTTTGTATAAGAACTAGATAGCAAAATAAACTTAGTTAACCTAGTAATGATGGTTAAAACCCTAGTTCTAACTCAAACCATCCCCTTTAAAAACCTATATTTGAAATTAGCACCAAAATTAACACTTAATCAATTTAATTCAAAGAAATTAACTACAAGTATTAATTGGGTGAAGATTATACCTCAAATTTTAGAGATCTAGCATGTGGATTTGCCTCCTCAAAAGGTCTCCTTGCTCCAAGATTCAAGCAAGCTTGGCTAAGGAGAATGGATGGAGAAATGGGCTTGAAATTGTGGGGTTTAATTTGATTTTTGAAGCATTTGGGGATTTTTTTTTGGAGAGGAAAGAGATGGAATCAAAGGAGGGGGGGGGGGAGGCTGGAGTTGTAAGTCCACGTTGCCCACTCCGGTACTTGCGGGGAGGCGGAAAACGGAATAAAAATCAAATTTTTATCAACTTAGGCAATATGGACTAGACAAAGAAGGATCTTTGCTAAACAAAAACAAGCTAAAGCTAACTAGAAACTAGCTAAGTGCTAGAAAGGTTATACCTTGGGCTTTATGTCCTTATCTCCTTGCTCCTTGGAGTGGTGGAAGGAGGTCACCTTAGTCGTCTTCTCACGTCGAAGAAAGATCCACCCGAAAGCCTCGACCTTTGGCTTCAACTCCAAGCTAGAAGTAACTAGGGTGCAAGAAGTGCTAATCCTTGAACCCTAGATGAGAGTAGAGATTATCAAGACAGGGTTTTTCTCAAGCTCAAGTGTTTCTCAACACATGAGAGGGGAGAGCTTGAGGGAAAGGAAGAACAAGAGAGAGAAAGTGAATAATAGAATGAGAGAAAATATGAAGCATTCTCTCATATATGTATGAATTATTGCAATTAGATAATTAGCTAGATAATTGTCATGGTTAATCAAGACATGACCATTATCATTTCATTTTTAATGCAATTTGCAAGGATCAAAGAGCATCTTCCGAATGAAATGATGATGGTCAAAGTGTCAACCTAGGTCAACAAGTCAAGGAGGTCAAATGGTCAACAACCATAACCATGCACAATTATTTAAACTAATATCAATTAACAATAATACACACATAAGAATTAGGGTTAATAAAATGACAATAGCCATTAACCCTAATCAAAGTTCTCTCCCTCTGTCTCAAGCAACTGTGCATACGCACCCGTATTCGTGATCCGAGGAACACGAATATAAAGAGATAAAACCAATCCCAAATCATATACTAGGATCCGGCTTAAACCAAAGCCCGCTAGTATAAGCTGTCCGGACAGCAAACGTGCACAAGTGCACGGATGTGAACGAACCCTGTCGCAAAACTATGCGACCTATACTCATTTTTCCTAAAGGCGAATAGCTCTCTATGTGGGACTCTAAAGACTCGACACTACGCTGGCAGTGGGTTTAACCACAGACCGCAAGCGGCACTAGCTATACGTAACGGTCCCCAGGTAGATGTCGATAAGAAGACTGACGAGGTGAACCCTATCTGAACTCCTACCGAGCCTGTATGTGACAGTCTCCGTACAGTCCGGTCTGTTCTTCTGATACATCGCATGGCGGGCTTAGGGGGGCGGTGAACGTCAGTCCCCTAATAGCGGTACAAGTCGTGTCGGAGTGTAGCCCAGAACACCCTGAGATAACACTGGAAACCTACCAGTATATCTCGCTTGCCCTGGCCAGGGACTACTCGTGTAATGGCTCTTCTAGACACAACGCGATGTCAACCCCCAATACCGGGAGAGACGAATCCTGTCTAACCGTCACTGCCTCCAAGTGCTTCGGGACTGCACCCAAAAACTACCTGTTTGCATGACTCCTTTGAGCCGTGGTAGGGTAGTAATCAAAGTGCAGTGGGAACACACTCGAGGCGAAGTGACAGTGTCAAGTCAGCGGACTAAGCTGTACTCATGTCATCTGGGAACTGATAACTGACGATAGGTATAATACCAACCAACAGTCCCCGACGAGTCCTGTCCAGTGTACTCGTAACCTAACGAGCACCCGCATACTATCTCAAGTACGACGTACTGACGGCTGTGGGACAGACCGTCTCCCACGCTGGGATGAGAAGCGCATACGCTAGTCTACTCCGGAGTATCGATGCCCTGTCTCGATAGTCCAACGACCAGGGACCTGTATAAGGATGTGCTTATGGATTACCCAGCTCCCACGAGTGTGAGCGCCATCACAACGCTGGTAATCAAGCAAAAGATCCTAAGGGCTCTACTAATATGTATATCAGCGATATGCTAAAAGAAACACATGCACATATTAAAGCAGAGACAAACAAAGTAGCATACTACCATTTCGAGCAAGATTGTATATACAACTGTGAATATCCCAAGCTTCCATCAAGTAATATACAAACTAGTATGATACAGTAATGGCCTCTAGGGCATATACACTAACAATCTCCCACTTGCACTAAGGCCATGTACTGGCGTATCGAAGACCTATCATCTCGATCAGCCGCTCGAACTGAGTCTGGGGTAGGGCCTTCGTGAGTGGATCTGCAGTGTTATTCTCCGTATTTACTCTCTTCACCTCGATCTCCTGGCGATCTATGATCTCCCTGATCAGGTGGTACCGCCTCAAAATGTGCCTGGACTTCTGATGGGACCTGGGTTCCTTCGCTAAAGCTATAGCTCCGTTGTTGTCGCAATACAGCGGTATTGGATCAACAATGGTAGGAACCACCTGAAGCTCCGTGAGGAACTTCTTCATCCAGACAGTTTCCTTTGCGGCATCGCAAGCAGCTATGTACTCCGCTTCCATAGTTGAGTCAGCAACGGTCTCCTGCTTGGAACTCTTCCAGCAAACCGCCCCTCCATTGAGGGTAAAGACATAACCCGACATGGACTTGGAGTCATCCTTGTCACTCTGGAAGCTGGAGTCAGCAAAGGCCTCGAGCTGGAGGTCTTTTCCGCCATACACCAAGAACATCTCCTTAGTCCTTCTCAGGTACTTGAGAATGTTCTTTACCGCTATCCAGTGTTTCTCACCTGGGTTTGACTGATACCGGCATACAACGCTCAATGCGTATGCTACATCTAGTCTGGTACACAACATCGCATACATTATAGAGCCTACCGCAGAAGTGTAGGGTATAATAGACATGTGATCCCTTTCCAAATCAGTCTTGGGAGACATCTCTTTGGAGAGGGTGATCCCGTGACAAGCCGGTAGATTACCGCGCTTGGAATCTTCCATACTGAATCTTTTCAGTATGGTGTCGATGTACCTTGACTGTGAAAGTCCCAACATCCTCTTAGATCTATCACGATAGATCTGGATCCCCAGAATATAGTTGGCATCGCCCAGGTCCTTCATGGAGAACCTCTGTGATAAGAATCCTTTGACTGACTGTAGCATAGGAATATCATTTCTTATTAGGAGAATGTCATCCACGTACAAGACGAGGAAAACTACAGTTCTCCCTACAATCTTACTGTAAATGCATGGTTCATCTGGGTTTTTGATAAAGTCGAATTCTTTGACAGTATTATCAAAGCAGATGTTCCAACTCCGCGATGCCTGCTTAAGTCCATAGATGGACTTTAGCAACTTGCACACTCTACCGCTGCTCCCACTCTGAATGAATCCCTCCGGCTGATCTATATAGACGCACTCTTCCAAATTTCCATTTAGGAAAGCCGTCTTTACGTCCATCTGCCAGATTTCATAATCGTGGAAGGCAGCAATGGCAAGAAGGACCCGAATGGATTTCAGCATAGCCACTGGAGAAAAAGTCTCGTCATAGTCCAAGCCAGGTCTTTGACGAAAACCCTTTGCAATAAGCCTAGCTTTATAGGTCTCAACCTGCCTATCTACACCAATCTTCTTTCTGAAGATCCATTTGCAGCCTACGGGTTTTACCCCTTCTGGAGCAAAGTCCAAAGTCCAAACTTTGTTGGTGTACATGGACTCCATCTCGGCCCGCATTGCTTCCATCCATTTTACCGAGTCGCCGCTCTGGATGGCTTGCTGGAAGCTAGTAGGCTCACCATAATCCATGGTGCAATCCTCTCTATCCCCGTCTATGAGAAAACCGTAGTATCTCTCGGGCGGATGAGATTGCCTACTACTCCTGCGGAGTGGCGCTGGGATGTCCGGATCTCTTGAGACTTCTGGTTCTTCCAAGCTTTCAGTAATAGCTTGTGGTTCTGGAATTTCTTCCAGTTCTATTGCGCTCCCACTTATCTGATTTTCTAAAAATTCAGTTTCCAAGAAGTGGGCATGCTGAGAAACAAAAACCTTTTGTTCCTCTGCGGAATAGAAAAGATACCCCCTGGAGTTCTTTGGGTATCCCACAAACTTACACAGTACTGAACGTGCCTCGAGCTTGTCCGCATGCTGCTTTTTTACAAAAGCTGGATATCCCCATGTCTTAAGGTACTTGAGACAGGGTTTCTTCCCACTCCACATTTGATATGGGGTGGTAGGCACAGTCTTGGTTGGAGCCTTGTTCAAGAGATATGCAGCTGTTTCGAGCGCATAACCCCAGAAGGATCGCGGCAACTCAGCCTTACTCATCATGGAACGAACCATATCCAATTGGGTTCGATTCCGCCTTTTCGATACACCGTTGTGTTGTGGTGTGTATGGAGGAGTAAGCTGAGAGAGAATTCCATTCTCTTTTAAGTAGCCCAGAAACTCGGCACTCAAGTATTCACCACCTCGATCAGATCTCAGTGTCTTGATACTTTTGCCTGTTTGTTTTTCAACTTCATTCTTGTATTCTTGAAATTTCTCAAAGACCTCGGATTTGTGCTTCATCAAGAAGACATGCCCATACCTAGAGAAATCATCTGTGAAAGTAATGAAGTATGAATAACCACTTCGCGCATGTATAGACATTGGACCACACACATCACTGTGTATGAGTCCCAAGAGCTCTCTCGCTCTTTCTCCGTGTCCATTGAACGGAGTCTTTGTCATCTTTCCCATGAGACAAGATTCACAAGTGGCATAAGACTGATACTCAAACGGATTCAAGTATCCCTCTTTATGTAACTTTGTTAACCGTGTCTCAATAATGTGACCCAGTCTACAATGCCATAAGAAAGCCTGATTTGTTTTCGGAGACTTTCTTTTAAGTGTGTTCTGGACACTGAAGATCTGAGCTTGATTCAATACGTATATCCCGTTTTGTAATGTACCTGACCCAATCAAAACTTGATTTAGGTGGATGTTAACTACATCGCTTACAAAAGTAAAATCATATCCTTCCTTAGAAATTAAGGATACAGATATGATATTACAAGTCGTACCTGGTATATAAAAACAGTTACGCAGAATCAATATCTGCCCAGTTGTCAGTCCTAGATGATATTCCCCTACAGATTCAGCATACATGCTCATTCCGTTAGCAACCCTGAGAGTCATATCACCTTTCCTGATAACCCTACGGTTTCTCAGAGCCTGTAACGAATTACAGATATGAGATCCTGATTCGGTATCCAATACCCAGGAAGTAGGGTTAACTAACATACAGTTCTCTATTACAAACACACCCGAAGCCGAAGCCACAATATGCTTCGAATTCTGTCTACTGGCTTTGCAAGCCCTGCAATCTTTCTGTCCATGTTCATTCCCGTAACAATAAGAACATCCCTCTTTTACTGCATCCATTCCCGAAACTTCTGCTTTTCTCTTTCTTTCTACTTCCCTGGTTTCTTTTAGGGTAGTAGGTAGAGACTGTTGAACTAAGTCGGCATCTGACCCGCTCTTCAACGTGGTCTTCAGGTCCGAGAGCTCAAAAGAGCTGGTCTCTGTAAGGACGTTGTCCCCTACAGATGACCCGATATCCAACCTCCCTGGAAGCAATTCGTTCGAGGTCTCATATCTTGCGATACGAGATTGCTCTCCATATAAAACTTTGTTATGGAGGAAGATAGAAGCTGAGTCCATCTTCTCGTGCTGCCTCTGGTATATACCATCAACTGAGGCTAACACGAGGCACTTGGCTTTCGCATAGTCTTCTTCCGATGTCCTACGGATATCAATATCCGTGACAGGGGAAACTGGACCTGAGACGGCAGGGGTTGGATCAGTCAAGAGGTGTCCCAGCTTGTCCTGGGCAATGGACATCTGGACAGACCCTTGCCTGTCAAAACAGTCAGATTCAGTCATTTTATTATCTAGATGTAACCTAGGTGCGGTCATTGGGTCGCTGTAATTAAGAGAGAGAGAAGAAAACACTTAGCATGATACTCTTGCAAGTTTAGATTGGTTTTTAATTTATCTAAACAGGATGGCTCCCACTGTCTCTCGAATCCCTTCTCAAACCGTAAAGAAAGGATTAGTCAGGATCAATCTCATCGTACAATACTTGCTTAACCGTTCAGCCAGGCCAGTGTCGGTACTTCGAGGGAGGTTTTCCAACGCTTTCGCGAAGTTCCTTAATTAAGTAACCTCTGTTCCCTGTGGGCGTAGCCCCGCTAACACCTTTCTGACACCTACTAGGTTTATAGCATTGATCGTTAAGTGAGAGTTTTCCCGAGGAGTAGCATATACTCACAGTAGGATCGGGATCCAAATATCATTGCGTGATAAAACCGAAGGAATTCTACCAGAATCATCACACTCCAAATGGTATGCAGCGCTAGCAAGTTTTAGTACTTATGAAACTCCCGATGTGGATTTTTGCCCCATGCTCTTATGACCTTGACGAAGGTCAACAAATCATAAGTCACATGTCAAGTTCTACCCGTCATTATCCAGGTTAATTTGAACCCACCCGTACATACCCTTGACGAAGGTCAACAAGGTAGTACGACTGTCCCAAACTAACGCATCTATCTATGCTACATGTGAACACCCAACAGCTACCAATCACTATGCCTTGACGAAGGTCAACAAACATAGCTTGAATACTATTGAATATCCATACGAAACGACGGAGGGCTACGAATGGTTTAGGCGAAACCGTGAACGTAGTGAACTTGATATAATCGATGGAATGAGATAGCTTTTAAAAGGAGTGGTTCATGCTCCGCGTTTAAAAGTTTAGTTTTGAAAAGAACCGAGTGGTTTTCAAAGTGTTCCAATCGACTTTTACTTGGTTTATTTTCTTGCATTAGTTCTTTTAATGCGTCCCATCATTTAATCCTACCATTGCAGAAAACAACCAAAATATGACGTACGCTTATGCCATTCGCATTCGCCACGGGGCCCCGTCATCACCCGTTAGGTTACTTAACTAACGACAGAGCGGGGGCTGGGCTAGTGCGGCTGTAAAACATAAGCAACGCCTAAATAATTATCATATATAAATATATAGCAATGATAGACATTACAGATCACAGATGAATACATTGGATATACTAGGAATCCGCAATCCGTTCGAGCCTGCAACGAAAAGCGGATTACACGGTCGCGGTGAATAGCCAATAAACCATCCAAGACCCCTACGGGTGCGGCAAACTACCCGCCATGTACCCGAAGCGAAGCAACCTCCCTCACCACCGTGAGTAGGCCACTCGGCACTTCGAGATACCCGGTAGTTTGTGCACCCCCTCCATGGGTCTATCCTAGGAGCAAAAACAGTAAAAAGAATTATACAATGACGGCTACAACCCCGACCCGGTTGTGCGGCCATACAAATAATATTATTACATCAATTTACATATTACAATGAATGAAAGAAAAAGCAACACTCATCTCACATCCACCCCGGCTATTCATCCGCGACAATCCAACCCATTCATATACAAATACCATCATCAATCACAGATCACAGATATGTATAACCCCGACTAATCGACATATAGCGATTAGCCGACGTTCAATACATATAAACATCACAGATATAACCTTTTAGTCAAAGTGTATTGAAGTTCGGAAAAAATACGGATTTATAGACCCCCAAAAACAAATTTCTATTCTGGAAAACCTGGGCACATATAAACCATCTTAAAAATCCTAAAACCAAGCCAGAAATACACTGCACCAAACTCGACCCAGTGAAGAGCCAAGACGGCCGCGGTTGCACGGCAATAGCTTGCTATTGCCGCGGAACCGCGGCTCTTTGGTCGAATCACTGGATCGTTTTTGGTGGCTTTCTTCACAAAACCCTGAGATGATTTTTGGAGTATAATTTATTTTGTTTTGAACAGAAAAAAAATTAACAGAAACTTAGGGTTTTGAAAACTCGGTTTTTCGATTTTTCCGATTCGAACTTCGATACACTCTACTACCAAGCTAGTTTATATTTAGTTAGGCTCTGATACCACTGTAAGTCCACGTTGCCCACCCCGGTACTTGTGGGGAGGCGGAAAACGGAATAAAAATTAAATTTTTATCAACTTAGGCAACATGGACTAGACAAAGAAGGATCTTTGCTAAACAAAAACAAGCTAAAACTAACTAGAAACTAGCTAAGTGCTAGAAAGGTTATACCTTGGGCTTTATGTCCTTCTTTCCTTGCTCCTTGGAGTGGTGGAAGGAGGTCACCTTAGTCGTCTTCTCACGTCGAAGAAAGATCCACCCGAAAGCCTCGACCTTTGGCTTCAACTCCAAGCTAGAAGTAACTAGGGTGCAAGAAGTGCTAATCCTTGAACCCTAGATGAGAGTAGAGATTATCAAGAAAGGGTTTTTCTCAAGCTCAAGTGTTTCTCAACACATGAGAGGGGAGAGCTTGAGGGAGAGGAAGAACAAGAGAGAGAAAGTGAATAATAGAATGAGACAAAATATGAAGCATTCTCTCATATATGTATGAATTATTGCAATTAGATAATTAGCTAGATAATTGTCATGGTTAATCAAGACATGACCATTATCATTTCATTTTTAATGCAATTTGCAAGGATCAAAGAGTATCTTCCAAATGAAATGATGATGGTCAAAGTGTCAACCTAGGTCAACAAGTCAAGGAGGTCAAATGGTCAACAACCATAACCATGCACAATTATTTAAACTAATATCAATTAACAATAATACACACATAAGCATTTGGGTTAATAAAATGATAATAGTCATTAACCCTAATCAAAGTCCTCTCCCTCTGTCTTAAGCAACTGTGCATACGCACCCGTATTCGTGATCCGAGAAACACGAATATAAAGAGATAAAACCAATCCCAAATCATATACTAGGATCCGGCTTAAACCAAAGCCCGCTAGTATAAGCTGTCCGGACAGCAAACGTGCACAAGTGCACGGATGTGAACGAACCCTGTCGCAAAACTATGCGACCTCTACTCATTTTGCCTAAAGGCGAATAGCTCTCTGTGTGGGACTCTAAAGACTCGACACTACGCTGGCAGTGGGTTTAACCATAGACCGCAAGCGGCACTAGCTGTACGTAACGGTCCCCAGGTAGATGTCGATAAGAAGACTGACGAGGTGAACCCCATCTGAACTCCTACTGAGCCTGTATGTGACAGTCTCCATACAGTCCGGTCTGTTCGTCTGATACATCGCATGGGGGCCTAGGGGGGCGGTGAACATCAGTCCCCTAATAGCGGTACAAGTCGTGTCGGAGTGTAGCCCAGAACACCCTGAGATAACACTGGAAACCTACCAGTATATCTCGCTTGCCCTGGCCAGGGACTACTCGTGTAATGGCTCTCCTAGAAACAGCGCGATGTCAACCCCCAATACCGGGAGAGACGAATCCTGTCTAACCGTCACTGCCTCCAAGTGCTTCGGGACTGCACCCAAAAACTACCTGTTTGCATGACTCCTTTGAGCCGTGGTAGGGTAGTAATCAAAGTGCAGTGGGAACACACTCGAGGCGAAGTGACAGTGTCAAGTCAGCGGACTAAGCTGTACTCATGTCACCTGGGAACTGATAACTGACGATAGGTATAATACCAACCAACAGTCCCCGACGAGTCCTGTCCAGTGTACTCGTAACCTAACGAGCACCCGCATACTATCTCAAGTACGACGTACTGACGGCTATGGGATAGACCGTCTCCCACGCTGGGATGAGAAGCGCATACGCTAGTCTACTCCGGAGTATCGATGCTCTATCTCGATAGTCCAACGACCAGGGACCTGTGTAAGGATGTGCTTATGGATTACCCAGCTCCCACGAGTGTGAGCGCCATCACAACGCTGGTAATCAAGCAAAAGATCCTAAGGGCTCTACTAATATGTATATCAGCGATATGCTAAAAGAAATACATGCACATATTAAAGCAGAGACAAACCAAGTAGCATACTACCATTTCGAGCAAGATTGTATATACAACTGTGAATATCCCAAGCTTCCATCAAGTAATATACAAACTAGTATGATACAGTAATGGCCTCTAGGGCATATACACTAACAGCAGTTTCAGCCACAGAGGAATGGGGAGGAGTGGTGTGGGTGTTGTGGATATTTTCAAAGTCAAACCATTCCCATATCACAATAATTCCCATACCTAATTAATATATTTTAATCCATATCACATTGTTTCATTCAAATGAGTTGAAGACAAAATTGAGGGGGGGGGGGGTTCTTGAGGTGGGCTCGGCCAGTGGAGGGGTGATGATTGAGTGAGTGATTTGCAAAGAAAATTCCATGCAAAAAGACCCCCTCAAGTTACCTAATTGCAACCTTAAGTTTATTTTATTAAATTTTAATTTTCCTTTGACTATAATCAACTAGAACTTGGAATAACATGCTAAAATTTTTATTACTAACTAGATTTTAGTTATCATAGTTCTTAAGTATGTAATTAGCCCATTCAAATTTGTATTTATCACTAATTTAATGTATATTTAACAGCTTAAAATAATATTAAAAAATAATAAATTAGGGAAAAATATTTAAACGACTAGAAATTTACAAGTGACTAATTAATTACCAAATACTAGCAATTACCTATCTAAATTAGGTATAATTAGGTCTATATTGAAAAATAATTATAATCACAATTTACGGAAAAATACCAATTATTTACCGATTATCAGGAAAATACCTAAACGACTTTTCAAGGCATTACAATCGTTTCTAGATTGTTGCTGAAATACAGCGTTAGTGTGACCTTGAAACAGAAAATTCAAAGGACATTCTTCCGTCAAATGTGATGGATCGAAACAACATCCACAAACAGTCTTAGGGAGTGTGTATTAGTTTAGGGAGGCTGAAAAGATTTTGTTTTTATAGCGTCGAGTTTCCTTTGTATTGCGGCCATTTCGGCTTTTATTATAACGGAAATATCGAGCTGATTGATACCTTCCCCAGACAATGGTTGACTAACACTTTCCCTTTGTAAAGTGTTTTGAGTAAGATTTTCTAGGTATTTCCAACCTTTACCATCATCTTTAGACAGGAATTGACAATGACACATGGTTTCAAGCATTTGTTTTGTCGTGAGATCAATACCTTCATAGATAATTTGACACCGATCCCATTTAGGGATTCTGTGATGAGGACATTGTAAAAGAAGATCCTTGAACCGTTCAAAGCATTTTCAAAATGGTTCATTGAGAAGTTGGGTAAATTTGAAGATTTCGCTCCGAATACGGGCGGTCTTATGATTGGGATAAAATTTCTTCAGGAATGCTATAACGAATTCATCCCTTGTTGAAATAGAATGTGCGGTTATGTTGTAAAGCCACTTCTCGGCTCAATCGCACAAAGTGAACGGGAGAAGACCTAAACGCATAGTATCCACAGACAGTTGTGAATTACCCATCAAAGCACATACGTTTTCGAATTTGGTGATAAAAACGTATGCGTCTTCAGACTCGAGCCCGTGAAATTTGGGTAAAAGTTTGATGAAATGAGGTTTAATTTCAAAATTGTCCCCATTGGCTGGCGGAATAGAAAGATAGGTGGGAAGGGGAACACGTGTAGGATAGCATCTCTCTTGGAGAGAAATGCGTGGAGGATTCTGCATACCTGCGGGCGGTGACAGAGTGGTGTTAAAGTTTGATGGAAATCCGTCCATCGCGGTCGTGGTGGGTGGTGGGAAAGAAGACGAAGAATTACCGGCTCTGGGGTAGATAAAAGAAACGCGGACAAGACGGGAAATAGAATCTCGTGTCCAGCCTAACATGTGCTAAACGGTTGTAGCACAAGTGGCAGCTTTTGTGATAATTAGAGGAAAAGTTGGTTGGTGTTTGTTTTGAAAAAAATACGGATTTTTGAAAAATCACACAAAAAAATGCACAAGCAACCCTAGATCTAATGGTCACCTAGGTCAAGTCACTAGACTGCTCCTAGACTTCTAGAAGACAAATCGCAGGATAAATCCTCTACTGTCTCTTTATCCCTTCTGTGGCCAAGTAAGTACCAGGTAAGTGGGAGGTTCTCCACTACGTAAGTAGTGGGCCTAATTAAGTAACCACTTGCCTTAGACACACTTGTTTTAGAGAACACAAAAGAAATGCGGATAAGTAATAGATTACCCACGACCTTTTTCTGTCCTAAATGAGCGCGACGGTCCTTAGAGTCTTGTCTAGATCTTTTTTAGTTAATGAGGGTGATGCAGATGCAAGTTTTGTGATTTTTGGGGCTTAGGAAGGGTAATGAATGTAAGTCGATGTACAACACCCCACGACTTGCGGGGAGGCAGAAATATGAAAAACGATCTTGTTCTTTGCTTAAACATCGACTAACCGCATGAATCAAAGCTAAACGATAACTAACATCAAACATAGAAGTTAACAACTACTATGTAAAGGGATTATACCTAAAGAACCGTGTCCTTCATCTTTATGAACTCCACCTCCTCCTCGGCCTTATCCAAGTAGTAGACGATCCACCACGAGAGCTAAACTCCAAGCTTTGCCTCTAAACTTGAGGCAACTAGGTATCTTTAAGTGCTAATCAAAGTACCTAGATGAAATAGAGTATGGTTATGGATTAAGTAGTCTAACTAATCCTTGTACTCAACACATGAGAGGGGAGGATTAGGGTTTGAAGAGAGAGAGCTTGAGGAGAGAGAAGATGAACATAATAATGAGAAGAGAAAATGAGTTATCATAATATATATCAAGCATTTTTATTTATCAAGAAAAGAAAAGAAAATGATTTACAACCATGCTTGATAAATATCTTATGGTGATTCATCTCCATGAGTCATTAAGCAATTATGAAGCATTAATGACATGGATGAATCATCCATATGACTCACTAATCTCATTCAATGTATATGCCACCTAAACCTCCTTAGTCACCATCTTTTAGAAGCTTCTCGCATAATTACGAGAACGCCCCTCCTATCCGTGAAAACACGGAAAATCTTTAGACTGTATAAATCCAATAACCGGATAGTAGTAACTGGCTTAAACCAAAGCTGACTAGTAAAAACTGTCCGAAAGTCGTACGTGCGTAAACACACGTATGCGTCCGAACCCTTGTCGTAAAACCATACGACCTCTATATCGTTTCTCCTAGAGTAGGGAAACTCTCTGTGTGGGACTCTAGAGACTCGACTACTATGCTGGCAGTGGGTTTAACCACAGACCGCAAGCGGCACTAGCTGTACGTAACGGTCCCCAGGTAGATGTCGATAAGAAGGCCGATGAGGAAACCCATCCGAACTCCCACTGAGTCTGATGTGACAATCTCCATACAGTCCGGTCCGTTCGTCTAAGACTATCGCATATCGGGCCTAGGGGGCGGCAAGCGTCAGTCCCCTAATAGCGGTATAAGTCATGTCAGAGCGAAGCCCATTACACCCTGAGAAACTACTGGAACCTACCAGCAAATCTCGCTTGCCCTGGCCAGGGACTTTGCGTAATGGCTCTCTGACACAGCGCGATATCAACCCCCAATACCGGGAGAGACAAATCCTGTCTAACCGCCACTTCCTCCAAGTGCTCGGAACTGCACCCAACTGCTACCTGTTTGCACGACTTTTTTGAGTCGTGGTAGGGTAGCAATCTAAGAACAGTGGGACACACTCGAGGCGAAGTAGCAGTGTCAAGTCTGCGGACTATGCTGTACTCATGTCACCTGGGAACTGTTCACCGACGACTGGTATAAAACCAACCAACAGTTCCCTGTGAGTCATGTCCGGTGTACCCGTAACCTAACGAGCACCTGCATACTATCTCCAGTACGACGTACTGACGGCTGTGGGACAGACCATCTCCCCAACTGGGATGAGAAGCGTACACACTAGTCTACTCCGGAGTATCGATGCCCTGTCTCGATAATCCACTGACTAGGGACCTGAATAAGGATGTGCTTGTAGACTACCCAGCCCCCACTAGTGTGACTGCCATCACAACGCTGGTAGTCAAGCAAGATCCTAAGAGCTCTATCAATACGTATACTCACATATTAAGATAGAAAAACCAAGTAGCATACTACCATGTTTAGCAAGACTGTTATATACATGTGAATATCCTAAGCTTCCATTAAGTAATATACAAACTAGTATGATACAATAATGGCCCCTAGGGCATATACACTAACAATCTCCCACTTGCACTAGGGCCATGTACTGGCATATCGAAGACCGATGATCTTGAGTAGCCTCTCGAACTGAATCTGAGGCAGGGCCTTTGTGAATGTATCAGCAATGTTCTCTTCAGAAGCAACTCTCCGAACCTCGATCTCCCGACGATCAATGATCTCCCTGATCAGGTGATACCGCCTTAAGATGTGTCTGGACTTCTGATGGGACCTTGGTTCCTTCGCTAAAGCTATAGCTCCGTTGCTGTCGCAATACAGAGGTATTGGATCAACTATGGTAGGAACCACCTGAAGTTCTGTTAGGAACTTCTTCATCCAGACCGCTTCTTTTGCAGCATCGCAAGCAGCAATATACTCCGCTTCCATAGTCGAGTCAGCAACGGTGTCCTGCTTAGAACTGTTCCAGCACACCGCCCTTCCAGTGAGGGTAAAGACATAACCTGACATGGACTTGGAATCGTCCTTATCACTCTGGAAGCCGGAATCAGCAAAGGCCTCCAACCTGAGGTCTTTTCCGCCGTAAACCAAGAACATCTCCTTAGTCCTCCTTAGGTACTTGAGAATGTTCTTTACTGCTATCCAGTGCTTCTCCCCTGGGTTGACTGATACCAACTTACTACGCTCAGTGCGTAAGCTACATCTGGTCTGGTGCACAACATCGCATACATTATAGAGCCTACCGCAGAAGCGTAGGGTATAATAGACATGCGTTCCCTTTCCAAATCAGTCTTGGGAGACATCTCTTTGGAGAGGGTGATTCCGTAACAAGCCGGTAGATTACCGCGCTTGGAATCTTCCATACTGAATCTTTTCAGTACAGTGTCGATATACCTGGACTGCGAAAGTCCCAACATCCTCTTTGATCTATCACGATAGATCCGGATCCCCAGAATGTAAGAGGCATCATCCAGGTCTTTCATGGAGAACCTGTGTGACAAGAATCCTTTGACAGATTGTAGCATAGGAATGTCATTTCCTATCAATAGAATGTCATCCACGTACTAGACGAGGAATACGACACTTCTGGCTACAACTTTACTATATATGCACGGTTCATCTGGATTTTTGATAAAGTCATATTCTTTGACTGTTTCATCAAAACAGATGTTCCAACTCCGCGATGCTTGCTTTAATCCATAAATGGATTTAAGCAACTTGCATACTTTCCCGCTGCTCCCACTCTGATTGAAACCCTCTGGCTGATCCATATAGACGCACTCTTCTAAATTTCCATTCAGAAAAGCCGTCTTTACGTCCATCTACCAGATTTCATAATCATAGAAGGCAGCAATAGCAAGAAGGACCTGAATGGATTTGAGCATAGCCACTGGAGAAAAAGTTTTGTCATAGTCCAAACCAGGTCTTTGACGAAAACCCTTTGCAACAAGTCTAGCCTTATAGGTTTCCACCTGTCCATCTATACCAATCTTTTTCTTGAAGATCCATTTGCATCCTATGGGTTTTACCCCATCTGGAGCAAAGTCCAAAGTCCATACTTTGTTGGTGTACATGGACTCCATTTCGGTCCGCATTGCATCTAGCCATCGTACCGAATCGCCGCTCTGGATGGACTGCTGGAAGCCAGTAGGTTCATCATCATCTATGATGCAATCCTCTCTATCCCCATCTATGAGAAAACCGTAGTATCTCTCAGGCGGATGAGACGGCCTACTACTCCTGCGGAGGGGTGCGGGAATGTCCTGTTCTTCTTGAACTACTTGTTCTACCAAACTTTCAGTATTAGTTTGTGGTTCTGGAATTTCTTCCAGTTCTATTTCGCTCCTACTTGTTTCATTTTCTAAAAACTGATGTTCTAGAAAATGGGCATTACGAGAAACAAATACCTTTTGTTCCTCTGCGTAATAGAATAGATATCCCCTGGAGTTCTTTGGATATCCCACAAACTTACACTTTACTGATCGTGCCTCGAGCTTGTCCACATGCTGCTTTTTGACAAAAGCTGGACATCCCCAAATCTTTATATACTGAAGATGGGGTTTCTTCCCACTCCACATCTGATATGGTGTGGTAGGCACAGTCTTGGTAGGAACCATGTTCAAAAGATATGCCGCTGATTCTAGCGCATAACCCCAGAAAGATCGCGGTAACTCAGCATTACTCATCATGGATCGTACCATATCCAATAGGGTTTGATTCCGTCTCTCCGATACACCATTATGCTGTGGAGTGTATGGAGGAGTAAGCTGAGAGAGAATTCCTTTCTCTTTTAGGTAACCTAGGAACTCGGCACTCAAGTATTCACCACCTCGATCAGATCTAAGTGTCTTGATACTTTTGCCGGTTTGGTTTTCTACTTCATTCTTATACTCTTGGAATTTCTCAAAAGCCTCGGATTTATGTTTCATCAGATAAATGAATCCGTATCTTGAGTAATCATCCGTGAAAGTAATGAAATAGGAAAAACCACCTCTTGCATGCGTAGACATTGGACTACATACATCGCTGTGTATGAGTCCTAAGAGCTCGCTCACTCTTACTCCATGTTCAGTAAATGGAGTCTTTGTCATCTTTCCTTTGAGACAAGATTGACAAGTGTCATAAGTTTGATATTCGAACGAGTCCAAATATCCTTCTTTATGCAACTTAGTCAACCTTCTCTCATTGATGTGACCCAGTCTACAATGCCATAAGAAAGCTTTATTTAAATCCGGAGACTTTCTTTTTAGTGTGTTCTGGACATTGAAAATTTGGAGTTGGTTTAAAACATATATACCGTTATTTAGTGTACCGGACCCAATCAAACCATGATTAAGGTGGATGTTAACAACATCTCTTACAAGCGTGAAATCATAACCTTTATTTGATAACAAGGAAACTGATATGATATTACACGTTAAGCTTTGTACAAAAAAACAGTTATGTAAAATCAAAATATGTCCACTCGTCAATCCTAGGTGATAATCCCCGACGGACGCAGCTCCCACGCTAGCTCCGTTAGCAACCTTTAGGGTCATATCACCTTCCTTCACCACTCTACGGTTTCTCAGTGCCTGCAATGAATTGCAAATATGAGATCCTGATCCGGTATCCAATACCCAGGAAGTAGAGTTAATTGACAGACAATTCTCAATTACAAACACACCTGAAGTCGAATCCACAGCTTGCTTCGGTTCCTGGTTCTTGGCGTTCCACGCCTTGCAATCTTTCTTCCAGTGCCCTTTCCTGTGACAATGGAAGCACTCATCCTGGCCCACTACCGGTACCACAAACTTTTTCTTTCCCTTCCCTCCCACCTTACTAACACCTCCTCTATGTTTGGTGGCGGCCTTCTTCTTCTTTTCTTTGGCCCTAGCCTTGGACCCGGAAGAAGATGCACCGCTAACAAACATAGCGGATGTTTTCCTTGCTTTCTGCAAGGTGCCCTCTGCACTCCTTAACATGTTCAGGAGTTCCGGAAGTTCAACTTCTTTTCTTTGAATGTTGAAGTTCAGGATAAACTGGGCGTAGGTGGAAGGAAGGGACTGGAGAATAAGGTCTGTATAGAGCTCATTATCCAAATTCGTCCCAAGGTCTGCGAGCTCTTCTATATAGCCGATCATCTTTAGGACATGTTCTCCTACCGATGACCCAACAGCCAACCTCGCTCGAAACAAGTTCTTAGAGGTCTCGTATCTTGCTATACGAGATTGCTCTCCATAAAGTTCCTTTGTATGGAGAAATATGGCATCTAGTTCCATATCCTCGTGCCTCCTCTGATGTTCATTGTTCATCGAGGCAAGCACGATGCACTTGGCTTTCGCGCAATCGAAATCCCAGGTTTTGCGGATTTCCTTATCCGCATTACTGGATTTGGGACCAGGGACAGCAGGTGCCGTAGCGGTGAGGACGTACCCCAATTTGTCATAGGTCAAAGCCATTTTGACATTCCGCAGCCAATCTTTATAGTTTGGCCCTGTCAGTATATTTTTCTCTAAAAGTAACTTAAGTCCAGTCATTTTCAGGGTCGCTGCAATTAGGAGAGAGAGAAGAAAACTCTTTAGCATGATGCTCTTGCAAGTTTAGAGTGGTTTTTAGTTTATCTAAACTGGATGGCTCCCACTGTTTCTCGAATCCTTCCTCAAACCATAAAAGAAGAATTAGCCAGGACTATTCTCACTGTACAATTCTTGCTTAACCGTTCAGCCAGGCTAGTGTCGATACTTCGAGGGAGGTTTTCCAACGCTTTCGCGAAGTTCCTTAATTAAAGAACCTCTTTTCTCTGGGGGCGTAACCCCGCTGACACCTTTCTTGACACCTACTTGGTTTTTAGCATTGATCGTTAAGTGACGAATATCTTGATAAGTAGCATATACTCACAGTAGGATTGGGATCCAAATATCATTGTATGATAATGTTGAAGGAATCCTATCAACATTCATCAAACTCCAAATGGTATGCAACTCTTTGCAAATTTCAGTTTCTTTAGAAATTCCCGATATATATTTTTGCCCCATGCTCTTATGACTTTGGCGTTAGGTCAAAATGTCATAAGTCACATGTCAAGTTCTACCCATCATTATCTTTTCAATTTGAACCCATCCGTATATATCCTTGACGTTCGGCCAAAATGATAATACGACTGTCCCAAACTAACTCATCTATCTATGCAACAAATGAATATCCAGTAGCTACCAAACACTATGCCTTGGCGTTAGGTCAAAATACATAGCTTGAATACTACTGAATACCCAGATGAAATGACGAAGGGTTACGAATGGTTTTGGCGAAACCGTGAACGTAGTGAACTTGATATAACCGAAGGAACCTGATAGCTTTTAAAAGGAGTGGTTAAAGCTCCGCATTTAAAAATATCTGTTTTTAAAATTAACCGAGTGGTTTCTTTTAAATTATTCCAACGATTAAACTTTTGGTTTATTTTCTTTGCATTATAAATAATGCGTCCCATCATTAACCTATCATTGCAGAAAACAACGAAAATACAATGTCCTCTTATGCCATCCGCATTCGCCACGGGGTCCCGTCATCACCCGTTAGGTTACTTAACTAACGACAGAGCGGGGGCTGGGCTAGCGCGGGTGTAAAACATAAGTGACGTCTAAATAGCTATCATATATAGATATTGTACATTCGTCAGACGCAATAATAGGCATTCCAGATCACAGATGAACTTTATTGGATTTACAAGCAATCCGTGTTTGTTTTGAGCCTACAACAAAAGACGGATTCCACAGTTGTGATGAATAGCCATTACCCCACCCAAGACCCCTACGGGTACGGCAAACTACCCGCCCGGCAGTTTGTGCACCCCACTTTGGGTCTGTCCTAGGAGCAAAAACAGTAAAATGAAATAATACAACGGTGGCTACAACCGCAACCTGGATGTGCCCCGCAAAATAATATTATAACAAATCACATTTACATCAAATGAATTAAATAATAACCCATCACATAACCCCGGCTATACATCACAACAGTCCAACACAGTTCATATCCACAAACAGTAAAAACCATTACAGAAATGTGCAACCCCCTGCCAACCGACATACTAGCAGTTAGGGGAGGTTTACGGACACATTATACAAACACAGATATAATCCAACAAGCAAATACCGTATAATTTCGATCGATTAAACACATTTAATTTTGCTCCAATACTTCTCTGTAAATCTGAAACCTGAGCAAAAATTAAAAAATTCCAGAAAATACCAAATATCACAGAGAACCTACACAGGAAAATTGGGCTGATGAATCGGCAACTCGGCGGCGGAATCGCGGCGGATCGGTGGGATCCGCCACGGTTCCGCGGCACTTTAGTCGATTCATGAGCCCAGTTTTCTTGGGTGTTCTAATACTATCATTTAGGACTTTCTGAAGGTCCCTGAAAAATTTTTGGACCTCATTTAAAAATCGACAAAAACTCATGATATCGGGGTTTTCCGGTTTGTTTTTTCCGTTCGAAATTCATACAATTTTGCAAGTGAGTTATTTATTGTTTAGCGAGGCTCTGATACCACTGTAAGTCGATGTACAACACCCCACGACTTGCGGGGAGGCGGAAATATGAAAAACGATCTTGTTCTTTGCTTAAACATCGACTAACCGCATGAATCGAAGCTAAACGATAACTAACATCAAACATAGAAGTTAACAACTACTATGTAAAGGGATTATACCTAAAGAACCGTGTCCTTCATCTTTACGAACTCCACCTCCTCCTCGGCCTTCTCCAAGTAGTAGACGATCCACCACGGGAGCTAAACTCCAAGCTTTGCCTCTAAACTTGAGGCAACTAGGTATCTTTAAGTGCTAATCAAAGTACCTAGATGAAATAGAGTATGGTTATGGATTAAGTAGTCTAACTAATCCTTGTACTCAACATATGAGAGGGGAGGATTAGGGTTTGAAGAGAGAGAGAGCTTGAGGAGAGAGAAGATGAACATAATAATGAGAAGAGAAAATGAGTTATCATAATATATATCAAGCATTTTTATTTATCAAGAAAAGAAAAGAAAATGATTTACAACCATGCTTGATAAATATCTTATGGTGATTCATCTCCATGAGTCATTAAGCAATTATGAAGCATTAATGACATGGATGAATCATCCATATGACTCACTAATCTCATTCAATGTATATGCCACCTAAACCTCCTTAGTCACCATCTTCTAGAAGCTTCTCGCGTAATTACGAGAACTCCCCTCCTATCCGTGAAAACACGGAAAATCTTTAGACTGTATAAATCCAATAACCGGATACTAGTAACTGGCTTAAACCAAAGCCGACTATTAAAAACTTTCCGAAAGTCGTACGTGCGTAAACACACGTATGCGTCCGAACCCTTGTCGTAAAACCATACGACCTCTATATCGTTTCGCCTGGAGTAGGGAAACTCTCTGTGTGGGACTCTAGAGACTCGACTACTATGCTGGCAGTGGGTTTAACCACAGACCGCAAGAGGCACTAGCTGTACGTAACGGTCCCCAGGTAGATGTCGATAAGAAGGCCGATGAGGAAACCCATCCGAACTCCTACTGAGTCTGATGTGACAATCTCCATACAGTCCGGTCCGTTCGTCTAAGACTATCGCATATCGGGCCTAGGGGGCGGCAAGCGTCAGTCCCTTAATAGCGGTATAAGTCATGTCGGAGCGAAGCCCATTACACCCTGAGAAACTACTGGAACCTACTAGCAAATCTCGCTTGCCCTGGCCAGGGACTTTGCGTAATGGCTCTCTGACACAGCGCGATATCAACCCCCAATACCGGGAGAGACGAATCCTGTCTAACCGCCACTGCCTCCAAGTGCTCGGGACTGCACCCAACTGCTACCTGTTTGCACGACTCCTTCGAGCCGTGGTAGGGTAGCAATCTAAGAACAGTGGTACAAACTCGAGGCAAAGTAGCAGTGTCAAGTCTGCGGACTATGTTGTACTCATGTCACCTGGGAACTGTTCACTGACGACTGGTATAAAACCAACCAACAGTTCCCTGTGAGTCATGTCCGGTGTACCCGTAACCTAACGAGCACCTGCATACTATCTCCAGTACGACGTACTGACGGCTGTGGGACAGACCATCTCCCCAACTGGGATGAGAAGCGTACACACTAGTCTACTCCGGAGTATCGATGCCCTGTCTCGATAATCCAACGACTAGGGACCTGAATAAGGATGTGCTTGTAGACTACCCAGCCCCCACTAGTGTGACTGCCATCACAACGCTGGTAGTCAAGCAAGATCCTAAGAGCTCTATCAATACGTATACTCACATATTAAGATAGAAAAACCAAGTAGCATACTACCATATTTAGCAAGACTGTTATATACATGTGAATATCCCAAGCTTCCATTAAGTAATATACAAACTAGTATGATACAATAATGGCCCCTAGGGCATATACACTAACAATGAAATCCCCACCTAATCTGAATTTGGTCGTGCCCCTTAATTTCCATATTAAAATATGCAAACAACCAAGATCAAAACACGCAACAAATTTTTCTTTTAGCGGCGCTGCGAATTTTGCAAAGAATCCTGCAGAAAAGTGTTATTGGACAAGATCAGAGAGGAGAGGAGAGAACAGAGAGTGTACCACAGAAATTTGGATCAGTGAACCACCTAAACGGCGGCGGAACCACCGCAAAAACACCTCATTGGCCGCGGATCCGCGGTGTGAAGGAGGGATTAGGGTTTCAAAATTTTTCTGTGGCTTCTTTCACTCCTCTGGAATTTGCAGAACTTCTCTGAATCTTGATCGCACTGCTACAATGATTCCAGATTCTCTCACAAAAAATTCACAACTAATCGTTAAGCACTTGATGCGAATCTTGAATTAAAATTTGATGAAATAATAAATTTTCAACTCAAATAACAAAAACGAACAAAATAACACACATCCCCGGCAATGACGCCATTTGATTGATCATATTTTGTGTGTAAGGAAATGTTTTATCACAACCAAAGAAATTTATACCGCAATCAATTAATGGTGTCGATGTAGCGTGTTAATGAATACGGATCGTCCACTGAGATGCGTGAATTTGTTTGATCTTACCTTAGATGAGTCGAAATGAAAATATAAAAGAAAATGCAAGAAAGTTGATTCAAGATTTGTGAGAATTGATTTTAAGAAACATAAAGAAAATAGATCTAGAATCAAGAATTAAGAAGATTTCCAAACAAATTTAGTTATCAAGATTATGAAGAATAGCTTGTAGGATTCGATCAAATTAGTAGTAGTGATGAATCTAGAGATGACTAATCTATCTATTGATAATTTGTAGCTAGAACAATGGTGACGAATGAAGATTAGGGATCTATTGAATAAACTAGGGTTTCTCCTTCTCCATCCCTTGTCTTTTCATTGATCATCATTTGGATCTAGCCTTTAGTAAAGAGAATCATCAATCGTTTAATCACTAGTTTGCAACGAAATTATCAAGAATGTGATCTCGCTCCAAATTAGGTCATTGATGATTCTTTTTCCTAAAGTTCACAAATCTCATAAGACTTAAGATTATTAAAAGGACTTATCATCACTAGATCTACCGATTCTCTCGAATCCTCCACAAACGGAGATTTCACTCACATATCATGAAAATTAACGAATCACAAATGAAATATTTCATAATGAAAGAATGTAATGAAAACGAGAATTAACAATTTATCACCTTCATTAAATCTTCTTCAAATTACACAACTCCTCAATTCGAGATACAAGATTAAGCTCTCGATCGCTCCTTTGAAGAGGTGAATTTGTCGTCGATCTTTGCGAAGCTCGATCGCCGTGAGTCATGGATCGTCGTGGATCTCTTGCTCGGATGATGATCGGCGTTGCGATGAAGGATCGTTGATTGCTCGCTTGATTTGCTTCTCAATGGATCTTGATTTGGCTTTGGAATTGGATTTGGGTTAGGGTTTAGATTGGGTCACAAGTTGTGTCACTCAACTTGTGTGTGAAATTATTCAACCCCAAATTAATGAACTAATGAACCATCTCAACCCTAGATCTAGATCTCCTTTTAAAATCAAATTCAAATTTCCCTCCCAAAAGCTAGGTTGTTAGAGAGAACCTTCTAGAATAAGCTTGTTGGAGATAGCCTTCTAGAAGAAGGTTGTTATGCAGAGAAGTTTCCAGAAGAAGTCTGTTACACTGGAGCGTCTAAGGTAAGCGAGGTTGTCAGAATGAAGCTTCTGGAGAGACATGTCACCCTAATCCCTCAACTCGGCCGCAGAACCGCGGCAACTCGGCCGACTCGGCCGCGGATCCGCGGCCATTTAATGAGATCTCTGCATAATTTTTCTGTGCTCTTCTTCTGTTGATGTTTGGGTCTTCTTCCGATATCTGGAATCTTTTTATCTCTTCCGAATCTCTGCCAGATTTGAATTCTTTGACTTGCTGTAATTTATCGGCACTTTTGTAATTCCGGTTCTTTGACCTGAAGAATTTTCTGCACACAATCTCAATGAAAAGTTTTGAGATGTACAAAATCATGCGTGTAGTAATAAACACACAATTTCCCTCATAATGCCGGTTATAATGTATAACACATGTCATTTGATATTTTGCAGACGAATTGCTAATATGTGCTATATTTATACCAAATACCTTTAGATGATTACAAAGAGTAGGGAAATTGATGTGTTAAGAATGCAATATTTTCGACTGATTATACCCATTCTCTAATGAGCATCTGTATACAATCTTTGATATTAAACACCAATGGTTATGGGATCAACCATCGCCCCCTACAGGGTCAAGAAACGAACACACTAGTCTACTCTGGAATATCGATGCCCTGTCTCGATACTCCCTCAACTAGGAATAGTTAAAGGATGTGCTTGTAGACTACACAAGTCCTAGTGGTATGATCCGGATCATAGTCCTGGTAGTCAAGCAAATATCCTAAGGGCTTTATCAATGTGTATCAGAGAGACAGTATAATAATACAAGTGTACATATTAAGATAAAGAGCAACCAGATAGCATACTATCATGTCGAGCAAAAAAGTCCTCTCTATATATGTCCAAGCATCCACTATATCATACAATAATGGCTTTTAGGGCATACATATTCCTAACATCATCATATCCTCATATCAATATATATATATCATCTCGTACTTGTCCTCTTTTCATATATATATATATATCGCTTCATATCCTCATTTCTCCATGTCATCTCATACTAAAATCCTTTGATTATATCCGTAAGTTCAAAACATAGGTTTCTCCAAAATATATTCTATATATATCGATTCTCCATTATTATTGTTGCGGGGGTGCTATACGTCATCCACTCGACTTTCCCCATAGATATAGATCTACTCACCTGCAATATCCTTACTTAGTCGAAGTCGATGAACTTCTTGATCTCCTTTGTCGCCTCGGAAGTCCGCGCTAATGTACCTACAATCAATGCATATCATAATGATATTAAAACCAAGTCCAAAAACTGATACGGCACACGAATTGCTCATAGGTTAGAACCTATAGCCCACACATACAAGAACAACCAATCAACCCTCAGCGTTGACGTACAAACGTCCAACGACCAATTCCGAACTCAAATACCAAAACCAAGTTTTCACGAATCGGACATTCAAAATCAGCAACATGGGAAAACACTCCCAGATTCTATCATAGGTCAAATTTGGAGATTCTACATATAGGGTAGGTCTACATATCTCATAACAAAGCCATGCACCAAAAATCACACCCTATCATACTGGTCAGGCCGTTTTTGGCCGTTATGATTAAATCTGCGGCCTGAAAATGGAGGTAGGGGCTCGGGTTTCTAGGGAAAATTCTATGTGGCCTGCACACCTCTCTGTGATGGCAACTTATTTTATGGAGCTCTCGGGTCATAGAAAATTCTACAGAGAGAACACAAATCGCCAAAAACCGATATCGGGAAAATTCTAAGTTCGTGTTTTGGGGTTCTAGTCTCAAGTTTATCCAGAATATCATCACTAAAGCCTTGGGGGTCACTAACTAAACCTTAATTGCATCTCTACTACTCAAATCATCCACTAAAAACATCCTAAAATTTTCCAAGGTCACTAATCTTGCTTAAACGAACTCTAAACTTAACTAGGAGATGAAAAAACTAAATAATATGAAGGATGGTGAAAGTTTTACCTCTTAGAAGCAACTCAAGAAAAACCTTAGATGCTCCAAAGTGTTCAAAGTTCTAACTTGATCCCACTAAAGGGTGTAGGATGAGGTGGTGGTCATTTTTTGTGAAGGAAGCTATGCGTTTTGATGAGGTTTTGGAGATGATTCCCATGGGTAGCGAGATGGAGGAAGGAGGAGAAGATGAAGATGAAGGATTTGAAGAAAAATGATGAAGTGAAGAATGAAGAGATAAGTGAGCCATGGTAAACTAAAGACCCCTCTCTCCCCCATGCCCTCTTGTCCCCTCTCAACCAACATCTTTTTCTTTTTCCTTTCTCATTTGAAAATCCAAAGTCCACAAATACAAATAGAACCATGCATGAATCAAACACAATGTGTCATGGTGCACTAGCCATGATTATAAAACAAAGATGGATTTGGCTTAATCATGATTAGTGGTGCACTAATCAAGTTTAATATAAACTTGCATATAAATAATTGCATAATTATTTATAAATTATCCAAATCCAATAAATACCTTTTTAATTAATAATTCATATTAATCTCCAATTATTTTCCAAATATTGGTATTTAATTATACCATTTTACGAAAACCCCAAATTCATACTCGAATAGTTTTCGTGAAATATATTATTTTATTATTTAAATTCCAAAAATATTATTTTATATTTCTGAAATGTTACAAGACTAAATGTTGCTCGACACACTAACAACTCTTCACTTTACAAGCTCTCCTCTCTTACAATGGAACTCTTGCACTCAGGGATCCTCACAGAAAGAAAAGAAAAACTTCTCTCACTCTTCTCTCTTATAAAGATTTCTTGCACTCAAGAGTTCTCACAAAAAAAAAGAAGGGGTTACAATAAGCACAATACTCTCCAGGAGTTTCTCTCAAGCTCTCTCTAGTACTCTATCAAGTATGGATGATCAAGTTAAACTTTTGAATCTTTTGTGTGTGAGAGTGAATTAATAAACAAATGTAAATTCTTTTAAACTCTCACAAGAGATAAGATTTTTGGCTCGAAATCACTTAGATATTGGCATTTGAAAAGCTCAAGTGATTGCAAGTGGTTAGCCCTAAAAAATCCCAACTAAAATCTATTTATAGCCCTAAGAAAAACAACTCAAAAAACAAGTGGGAACAAGCAGTTTTAACACACGGTAGATGTCTGAAGGTAAGATGGACAGACGTCTGGCCTCAAACAAAATAAATCTTCAACGGCTATAAACGGTAACATTTTCATACTTTTTAAGCTTCAGACGTTTGTATCAAATAGGTTCAGACGTTCATCGATATTTTCAAAGAAGGAAAATTTTAAGTCACAAAAGAAAACTGACGTCTGAGGTAGCATAGGACTGACGTCTGAAGAAGAAAAGATTTTTAAAAGATTTTGTGCTTCAGACGTTTGTATGCTAAGGATTCAAACGTTTGCCGATCTTTTTAAAGAAGAAAAATTTTAAGTCACAAAGAGGCGACTGACGTCTGAAGAAAAGATTTTCAACCAGTAACTCAAGCATAAACGTTTGTTTCAAAACCAGACGTTTGTTTTAGGGCCAGACGTTTATTCTAGCATAACTTCAGACATTTGTTCTGAAGTGAAAAACTGATATTTGAAATTGATATTTGATTTTCAATAGTAGATAAATGTCTGAACCAATAATGAACAAACGTCCGAATAAGAAAAACACAGAAAACTTTGCCTTTAAAAATAAGAAATCATTTTGAATGAAAACCTTTGCAAAGTTAAAACCAAATGTTTTATGCATGCTATTGTGTGAGTGTTCAAGAGCTCTAAATGATATAACTATAAATTATAGAGTACTTATAATGATTCCTATGTCGGTTTCATAAATTTTTGAATTCTTAAATCCTTGTCATCTCTGGCCCTTGAACTTTGAAGATCCGCTTCTCTTGAACTTCAGAACTCGCCAATCCACTCACTAACGTGTTGAAGTCGATATATTGAACTTCAAATTTTGGTCTTGACCTCAACACTTTAGACTTGGCTTCTAGCTTCTTAGCTATTCGTAACTTGAATTCTTCAAATTTTCATACTCGGATACTTAGCTTCTTGAAGCTTGATATGCAATTTGAGAAGCTCTCATCCGTATCCTCTAACGTCCATTAGATGTACTGTTTAAGCCCATTTCCCTCCATCCTCCTTTATATGCTTGTGTCGTGAGATAACCTAAAATTCAATCTCAAAACGACCAATCATATCATATATAATGTTATGAAATACACAATATAATAAACACAAGTTTATGAAACATTCATTGTTCGATATCGAAACTATGAATATGAATATCAATATCGATATGTAAATAACAAGAAAAGCATAAGATATTGATACACGATATATATACATGTTTGTATGAGAACCAAGATAAGAAACACATGTATATACATAAGTATTCATATTTTGAATATCGGAACAATGAGGAATAATAAATCAATATTGACAAATATATCAAAAGCAAGGCATGAGATATCAATATACTATTCGACATACACAAGATATAAGATATGCAAACTAATAATTAAGTGTATGCATGTTTAGTGTCGATGGAATAAGTAAGATGAAGCAAGTGATACTAAATGAACTATTCATGTTTAAACTATCATCAAAACTAAATAAAAGGATCATTAAATCCATAAGCTATTAGAAAAGATAAGTTATATATTAGATTCAGCTTTTCCTAAAAATCCAAAAACAAGAAAACTATAATGATTTTACAAAAAATTGAAAAATAAGAAAATCTAAAAAGATTTGCAAGATATGAATTTTTTTATTTTTTATTTTTCTTATAAGCTATATTATATATATAAAAAGTAAGCAAAGAATTATGGATAATTTTCTAAAAAGATTCATATCTTGTTTTTTGAAAAGATTAATAATAAATATAAGCTAATATCTATCTATCTCATATCCATATCCATACTATTCTTTAAAATAAATTGGTTAAATTTTTCGTCCGACATATCCCAACTAACTCCCCATCTCAACAAAAACTTTTTTTGGCGCTGGTCCGTAAGCTCTAACTTATGCATATGACACACACAAACACACCCATGTATCCAGAGGCCCCACGAATTTGTCCCGACAGCAATAATTTGTGGCCACTTCCACTCCTAGGTTCCTGGATTTGAACCTCACACTCTCCTCAAGAGGAGAAGTGCCTATACCGATTGAGTTATTTACTACAAGAATTTTGGACCTTGAACGACAGCCTAAAGCTGTCGCCTATACCCTAGGTCGTAGACTCCTTACATAGTCACCCTATTTGGTGTCGCTCTAGGTATACGACAACAACTCAAAGCTGTCGCCCTATATCAAGGTTAATGATGATGCTCGATATCGGCGATCTCCCAGATCGTGACACGTGGCAGATTACGTGTCCCAGAGCTCAGAAGAAAGGGCCTACAGGAGCCGACCAGGCCACCCCTGTGCCCGACCCGCAAGCACAAGCTGGCTCTCCTCAGAGCCCCCATTCACAAATTGGCTTCCTCGGCCTCCCAGCTCACCTCCGAGCTATCATAGGACCAAGATGCCTCGGCTCTCCCGCTCGCCCCCGAGCTATCTTGCCGAGGCCATTTTCCTCGGTCTCATCGACCGACCAACGGTACCACTCGCATGAGTAACCGCCGTTCCGCGAATCTCGCCATGCGCGAGATCTCCGTCGGCCACATCCCACGTTCCACGCCATTACGATCCCTATTAAAACGAGCCTGTCTCGCCATTAATGGGAAGATCTGCTTATCACGCGGGCGTGACGTCGGGAGCGTAACGACCGGCGTGATTCTCGTGCCTTCCCCTGCATGCCTCTGCCGCTATATAAACCCCTCTCCCAGAGGGATCAAGCAAGCCATTTTTTACTCCACTAAGCCGTTACTCTGCTCGAATCTTGTTACTGACTTGATCGTCGGAGGGTCCTCGGTGGTACCAAACCACCCCGGGACTTTCTTTCAGGTACTCAGCGCAAATCTCCTCCAACCCATTGAGATCTACACATTGCAGGAGATCACGCTCCAGATCAAATCCCAGCCGTCAATCGCAGCCATCGGCAGATCAACGGAAGACAACATCTGAAGGAGACCGGAAATGCCCCGTCATCAGCTGGCGCCGTCTGTGGGAAACTAACTCCACAAAAACAAAATTTTGTCTAACGATCTCCAACCACATGGCGAGCGATCACCCTGAAGATCTAAGCACCAGCCGCCGCCTTCCCCTCAACGGAGGTGCGGATGAACCTCCCCCGGCGATTATCATCAACGCCCTTGCTGGCCGAATAGACCGACTAGCGTCCATTGTGGAGGCGCTCGTCCGCGTCCAAACGGCAGGGCCTGAATCCCAGATCGTCGCTCCTCCCCCTCGAGAAGACTCTGCCCGTGTCGGCACGGCCGACCACCCACAAGCTACCTCCTATGGCCACAGATCTCCTAGACCGGTACTCTCTGCAGCCCGCTGGGCGCCCCACAACTCCACACCAAGATCCACCACCAGAGCGCCTCGCCTCGGGCCTCCTCACGACCATTACCCACCCGAGGAGATGTCGGTCAGCTCGCCTGTTCCCAGGCATGACCAACACCCCCTCCTTCGACAGGGTCACGAGGATAGGGCTCGCCACGGCGGCTCGAGGGCTACCTCGCCCAGGAATCTGAGGAACCTCATCAAGAAGAACCGGGGCCGTGCCCAGACGTAGGTCTCCCACAGCAGAGGCCAAGGATCGGGGGGGTGCTGAATCCTCGGGGTACCACGGCCGACTCGACGCCCTCGAGAAGAAGATCGAGGGAATACGTAGGGAAGGTCACCTCTCGGGCGATGGGGCTAAGTACGCCGCCGACTCGCTCACCAAGCCATTCACCGAGGAGCTGCTCGCCGTCCATGTATCCTCGCACAACAAACCCCCGAAGGTCTTGTTAGAGATAGTGCCCTCAGAGTCAATTATTGGATCACAGGCACGTGATTGCAATGATTGAGGGAGGACCTATCCCAGTAGGACAGTCTTACTCGAGATGATAGTATGCTATCTGGTTTATCTTTATCATCGTGTACTGCTTTAGGTGACCTGAAAGTCGCTATTACACGTTGATAGAGCCCCTAGGATTCTTGCTTGACGACCAGCAGTATGATGGCGATCATATACGTAGGAGCTGGTAGTCTATAAGCACATCCTTAAAAGGTCCCTAGTCGTGGGAGTTTCGAGACTGGGCATCGATACTCCATTAGTAGACTAGTGTATACAGTCGAGACCCCGATGAGGGGCGGTGGCCGGTCTCACAAGCCACTGGTGTCAGTTGGTTCACCTAATATGTATACAGGTGCTCATTGGGTTATGAGTACACCGGACAGGACTCGCCGGGAACCTGCTAGTTGGGCTTATACCTGACGTCAGATAGCAGTTCCCAGGTGACATGTGTACAGGTTAGTTCATCGACCTGAGGATCGTCATTTGTCTCGTGTGAGTTCCCACTGTGCTTTGATTACTACCCTACCACGGCTCAAAGGAGTCGTGCAAACAGGTTTTAGTTGGGCACAGTCCCGAGCCACATGGAGGCAGTGAGCGGATCTTCAGGGGTTCGTCTCTCCCGGTATTGGGGGTGAGGTCGCGCTGTGTCTAGGAGAGCCGTTACGCAAAGCCCTCGGCCGAGGCAGGAGATTTACTGGTAGGTATTCCAGTAGTATCTCAGGGCGTTCTGGGCTACACTCCGACACGACTTGTACCGCTTTTGGGGGTCTGACTTTCACCAACCCCCTAGGCCCGCCATGCGATACTCATAGACGAACGGACCGGACTGTACGGATATTGTCACTGACAGGCTCAGTTGGGTGTCGGGGTGAGCTTCCTCATCGACGTCCCTTTTGGTCAATAGCTGGTGACCCGTCATGTATTGGCTTATACCTCTGACGTGCCAGTGGTTAAATCCACAGCCATAGTATTGACGAGTCTTTAGAGTCCACCACACTTTCAGTTACTCAGCTTTCGGGCGAAACGCTGTAGAGGCCGTATGGAGATATGGCAGGGTCCGATCAGATACGTGCGGTATTGCACGGATCAGGATCGGACAGTTTTGTACTAGTGGCCGTATAGTTATATGGCAGGGTTCGATCAGATACGTGCGGTATTGCACGGATCAGGATCGAACGGATTTTACTAGCCGGCTTTGGTTTAAGCCGGTACTAGTTTAGTACAGTGTAGATTTTGTCTCATTGCATTTGTATCCGGTCGGAATACAGATGCAGGTGTGTATGCACAGTATCGGGGTTTTCCTGTAATTTATTACGGGACCAGTTTTCTGGAGTTGCCAGTTTGCATTCCGTTCCGGCCGGTTTTCCTTTGTTCTTTCCCGGCCGGACTTTACCGATGGAGGGGGTTATTTGCAGTTTTGCAAATAACTCTTTGTGGAGGGTTTTCTTGCATAAAGATCTATTATGATAGCTTTCTTTTCTTGCACCTTGACTTTCTTTAATTGTGATTTGGAAAGGGTATGGGCTTGATGTGAGTTGAAGCATGCTTGCATGTTTCTTTGTCTAGGTTGTGGTCACCTTTTCTTTGTTCCTACCATCACCTCCCTCTTGCTATCATATTATGCTTGCTCCACCATTTTCTAAAGATGAGGGGTTTTCATTTTAGAAAAGAGAGAAGAAAAAGAGAGAAGAAGGAGAGAGCTTGATCTTCATCTTTGAGAGAGTATATCATTCCTCATCTCATTCCATTGTTAGAAAATTGAAAGCACCAATTTTCTATACACCATTCCTCCATCCATGGCAACCAATACCCCAAAATGAGACAAGCATTTTCTATACTACATTCTACAGCATATCTTGAGCATGTCGAGTTGCCGGCTTCATGCTCGAGTTGCCTCGGTATTGAGGCGGGAGCCCGTAAAAGACGCAGGCGATGTGGTGCCCTTTCCGGCGAGGAGGCGACGATATGGAGACTACACTTTCCGCGGGAGATCGGGGCGATGATGAGAAGACCGGAGGACTCGGATCTCGTGGTATACTTCTTTTCCCATCTCTTGTTAGCTAGCGTAGGTTAATGGTTAACGATCCGGGTTTTCTTTGTCCGCGGTAGCGCCGGTTTCCGAGTAAGGAAAATTTTTGATTCCGCATTTTGGCCTCGAGTAAGAGACCGGGGCGCTGCCGTGGCACAACAGGTCTCTCTCTTTGACGGGAAATCCCACCCGAAGGACTATTTGGATGCTTTTACCGTGGGGATGAGCTTCCAAGACCACTCCGACGCCGCCCAGTGCCGAGCTTTCCCGGCCACCCTCATCCGCTCCGGGCGAGACTGGTTCCGAGGACTCGAGCCTCGCTTGCTCTCAACCTTCGACGAGCTGGCTACTCAGTTCTTCGGCCACTTCGTTGGGAACCATTGGCAAAAGCACACGGTCGACTACCTCTTCACAATCAAGAGCGGGGACAAGGAGACGTTCAAAGCTTACGTGACCCGCTTCTACAACACCCTTCTTGAGGTCCCCGAGCATCGGGACTAAATGGTCATCACGGCACTCAGGTTGGGTCTTAGGCACAAGGAGTGGCTACGCTATTTTGCACTGGCGCAACCTAAGTCCATGGCCGAAGTGAAGGCATGGGCCAAGCGTGAAGTCCAGCTCGAGTCCGAGGTGAATGCGAACCTTCCCCGGGCAGACCGACCCGACCAGAAGAAGAGGGCAAGGGAAGAGAGACCAGAGCGTCAGCAGCCCTACCATCCGAAGTTCCAGGAGTACACCCCGCTCAACGTCTCCCAAGTAGTGCTACTGGAGGAGGCTAAGAGCGAGAGGTTCTTCAAGTTCCCTCCGATCCTGCGTCAGGCCTCGAAGCGAACCCAGGGCCCCTATTGCGGTTTCCATAGGTCGCTCGGCCACTCCACGGAGAGTTGCAAGCAGCTTCGGGACTAGATCGAGGAGCTCATCCAATCAGGGCACCTCGTCACTTACCTGAGGGATAAGTGGCAAGCCGACCGTGAGCAGGAGCAGCGTCCCTCTCCCGCCGAGCTGACCATCGGCCAAATCATGCTCGTATCAACAGATGATACATCCGGCGCCCGCGGAGCCCAGTACCCTCTGCCGAGCACGGAGACCAATAAACATCCGAGGGGCTTGGACTGTACAGATAAGGTCATCTACTAGCATGTACTTCTTTTTCAAAGGCAATGTAAACTCTTCCTAGAATTTGCTGCTTATGTAATAAAAAAGATCGATAGAACATTGCAAAAAATAAGAAAACAATTTTATTTATTCAAAAAAAAATTACAACATCGGGGAAAGGGGGTGCAGAGAGCACTGCTCGTGGTACTCTGAGAAGATTTCCGCCAGCCGAGGCCTCGCGGAATCCAGCCTCTGCCCTCGATTCCTCCCGTGCGCGTTGGCATCGAGCTTCAATTGGTAGCATTCACGGAGGAGTGCCACCGAGCGGTTCAGCCGACCCGCAGAGATCAGGACGAAACCCCTCAGAGACCGTAGCTTGCCCACGGCCTCATCTTGGAGCTGCTCGGACAAGGGGGTTGTAGAGCCTCGGCGACGCCCTCCAAATGGAGTACATCAGCAGCCGCAGCAGGGGCGAGCGCCGGGGGAGAAGCCGGCTGAAGTGATCCTCGATGCTGCCAAAAACCAACTGCACCGTGTCCTCGGTGCAGTTCCGGTCGTAGAGGTACACGTATTCGAAGTGAATGATGTCAAGGATGGTGAAGGGGAAGTCTTCCATCTTTACGATTTTCTTGTGAAGAGAGGAAGGACCAACACTCTCTCCGCTTTATAGCCCACTGCGCTCCCAAAAGACCCAACAGCCGCCCGTTTTTGCCCACAAAGGTGCCGCCACACGGCAAACATTGAGCCTTTTCTGGCGAAATCGAAACGACGCGGCTCTGGCGCTTCACCTCCCCCACGCATTCAATGCGCATGTTACGCATATTCGCTGCGACTATTCCTATTCCCCATACCAACATCGGGAAGGTCGGACAGAATGTCATGAAGAGGCAATCGTGTAGCTTCACTGCCCGGTTATCCTTAGCAGGCCTCCTACGGCCCCTCCAGCACTAAGGATCAAAGCCCTCATCTAGAGGCAGCCGCGCAGCTACCCTGTCCGGCTATCCCTGGCCGGTAGCTTCCCTACACACAACGCCAGGAATTAAAGCCCTCACCAAGAGGCAACCGTGCAGCTTCACTGCCCGATTATCCTTAGTAGGCCTCCTACGGCCCCTCTAGCGCTAAGGATCAAAGCCCTTGTCTAGAGGCAGCCGTGCAGCTACCCTGCCCGGCTATCCCTGGCCAGTAGCTTCCCTACACACAACGCCAGGGATCAAAGCCCTCGCTAAGAGGCAACCGTGCAGCTTCACTGCCCGGTTATCCTTAGCAGGCCTTCTACGGCCCCTCCAGCGCTAAGGATTAAAGCCCTCGTCTAGAGACAGCCGCACAGCTACCCTGCCCGGCTATCCCTGGCCGGTAGCTTCTTTACACACAACGCCAGGGATCAAAGCCTTCGCCTAGAGGCAGCCGAGCGGCTACCCTGCTCGGCTATCCCCGGCTGGTAGCTCCCTACCCATGACGCTAGGGATCAAAGCTCTCTCCAAAAGGCACCGGCAGTAACCCTGCTCGGCCCCATCATAAAGGAAAAAAGCCCTCGCCAAGAGGCACCGGGCAGTAACCCTGCCCGGCCCTCATCCTTAGTAGGATTCTTACAGCCCCTCCCGTGCTAAGGATCAAAGTCCTCCCTAGAGGCGGCCGAGCCCAACCCTTGCTCGGCTATCCCCGGCTGGTAGCTTCCTACCACAACCGACAGGGATCAAAGCCCTCGCCAAGAGGCACCAGGCAGTAACCCTGCTCGGCCCTTATCCTGAAGGATCAAAGCCATCCCTAGAGGAGGCCGAGCCTGACCCTTGCTCGGCTATCCCCGGCTGGTAGCTCCCTAACCATGACACCAGGGATCAAAGCCCTCGCCAAGAGGCACCGAGCAGCCCTGCTCGGTCATCCCCGGCTGGTAGCTCCCTACCTATGATGCCAGGGATCTAAGCCCTCGCCAAGAGGCACCGAGCAGCTACCCTGCTCAGTCATCCCCAGCTGGTAGCTCCCTACCCACGACGCCAGGGATCCAAGCCCTCGCCAAGAGGCACCGAGCGGCTACCCTGCTCGGTCATCCCCGGCTGGTAACTCCCTACCCACGACGCCAGGGTTCTAAGCCCTCGCCAAGAGGCATCGAGCGGCTACCCTGCTCGGTCATCCCCGGCTGGTAACTCCCTACCCATGATGCCAGGGTTCTAAGCCCTTGCCAAGAGGCACCGAGTGGCTACCCTGCTCGGTCATCCCCGGCTGGTAGCTCCCTACCCACGACACCAGGGATCTAAGCCCTCACCAAGAGGCAGCCGAGCGGCTACCCTGCTCGATCATCCCTGGCTGGCAGCTCCCTACCCACGACAACAGGGATCAAAGCCCTCGCCAAGAGGCATCTGAAGCCTTTAGAGTGAGGACACCGAGCTCTCTTCGGCTCGGCACATCTGCAGCGGGTAGCCTACTGCCCATCAAACGCCGCGGATCTGAAGCACTCTCCAAGAGACACCAGGTCTATATAAGCCAGAGAGATCACCCCTCGAGTTTGGGGCTATGGAGATACCTTCTTTCTAACGAAATCAACTCGACGCGCAATCGCCAGACGAAGAACTTACCTGACATGGAAGCTCAACAGTGCAAGTCTGAATATTCTACGAGTATTCTTCACAAACAAAGGATAATATGCAAGCAATGAAACAACAAAAGTTTTATTCGCACAAACAAATTCTTTACAAGGGCATTGGGGGCTCCCCAGCCTTACAAAATTCCCGATGAGACAAAATAAAAGAAGCATGAAGACGAGGGGATTCAGGCCTCGGGGCCAAGCGCAACCCTGGGAACCTCAATATCTACCACGGCTCGGGCAGGGTCCTCGGCCACTTCCTCGTCAGGAACTTCTTCTTCTCTGAGGTCGTCCCCCTGCTCGTCGACACCCGCGAGGGGGTATTCGTCGCGGAGCTCTTCATCAGCGAACTCCGGCATCCGGGTCTTGACGGCGTCGAGGGCATCGTGCCAGATGTTTATAGTATCCACGGCTAGGTCGGAGTAGTAGTCTTTCGACTTCTTATAGTCCTCCACCGCCTTAGCTGCCCCGAGATTGGCCCGCTTCACCTCCTCGGCCGCCACCTCCAACTCCTTCCGGAGGGTCTCCACTGTTTTCTTCATGGTGCCGACGAGCACCCTGGCGTCCTGGAGCTTGGCCTTAGCGGCCAGGGTAGCCTCATGGTGCCGGGCAGCCTCCTGCTTCGAGGCCGCCGCCACCCACGCCGCAGCGACCACCTCCTGCTTCCCGGCCGCCACCTCGCCCTCCAGGGCGGCGACCCTTGCCATCGCTGCCTCCAGCTCCGGCTTGGAGCTCTCCTCCAGCGAGGTAAGCTGGCCCGCGGCCTTCATCGCCGGGGTTATCATCTCTTCCTCCATGCGGATGGGGAGGGCGACATGTTGGAGGACCTGAGATAATTAAAGAGAGGTCAGAAAGACAAAGGAGGCACCAAATTTCACAAATAGCCGAGCGCTTACCTGCACGGCCTCCTAGGCAATGGACACCATCTGGCCTCTGAGGGTCCCCCCGAGGACCCTACCCCCTGCCGACTTCTCGATATCGAACAGCAGGCTTTCGGCGACGGCGAGCCCCGAGGGCACCGCAAAGCGGAGGCCCTCCTCCTCCACCATGATCGGGGAGGCCGAGGTCTGAGGAACCCTTCGGTGGACCTTTTTGAGGGGGGATGATGGAGACCCGGTCTCCTCCTCCAAGGTTGGGTCCTCCTGTTCATGCACCCGCTTCCGGCTTGGCGCTTTGCTGGACTTCGGGGCTGGACCCGCCCCCGAACGCTGAGGAGGTAGGGCTACCGGAGGCACCGGGACGGTGGCCGAAGGAACTAGGACAGGCTTCGAGCGGGAAGAGCTGGCGCCTCCAGCCTTCGGGCCCTTCTTCGGCTGCCGCATGGAGGCACGGAGTTCGTTTATATCCATGGGTTCTGCACCAAACAAGATGCAGTGGAGTCAGCGCCGCATACAAAAATAAAGCAAAACGCAAGCCCAACTCACCGACGAACTCGACGGGGCTGAGCCCGGCCTAACTCAAGGCCCGCTCAGATAGCAGCACGTTAGGTCAGGGAATGGGCTCCTACGACGCCACTCTCACAGCAGTGGGTCATTGGACCGATTTCCCAGGAAACACTTATCCCTTGACTATTGGGTCGGCACGGGCCAGTCTTCATCCTTGGGCGGCGCAACAAAGAAGAACTTCTTCTTCCAGTCATGGATATAAGAAGGCAGGACTACAACTCCTGACCCAGCGACACCCCCTGTCGCTTCCTAAAGGAGAAGTAGACTCACCTCGGGTCGCCCGCTCGACCCCCAGGATGATTTTTGAAGAGGAGAGAGGAATCAAGGATGGAGAGACTGAAGGGGACCGCCTGTAGCTTCAGGAGGACCAGGAACCCGAGGAGGATCCTCTATGAGTTTGGGACTAACTGGCCCGGAGCTAACCCGAAGAAGTTCAGCGCTTCGAAGACCTCCGGAGGGAAGGGCAGGCGCATTCCGCCCCAAAAGGCTTCCAGGTACAGGGCGATCTCCCTACCCCATACTTGGTCTGCCCTCTCTCCTTGCATGGACAAGTGAAGCGTATAGCCAGAAGGGATATGGAAGTGAGCCTGAGCGTTGGTGAGCTCATCCTCGTGCCTCATCAAAGATGGCGTGCCAGGAGCGGCGTCTGCCTCCTCCTCCCTGGGGACTGCCCCAGTCGCGCGATCCGGGAAGAGGATCTAACCCCTGCTCCCCGGGAAGACTCGGGCTCGACTGGAGGGTCCCTAGAGCCTCCTCCCACCACATCTACAGACTCTACAAAGGAAGACATCTAACCTGGAGAAGAGAGATCCTCGGGAGGCAAAAGCAGAAGAAAGAAGAAGAGCGCTGAGCTATCAGGACTTAAAGCGAGGAAAGTATAAAGAGATAGGGGCCCTGGAGTGGACCCCATCCCTATTTATTGCTGCCATTGCCCTCATCCAACGACGCCCTTCATCTCCCGCCAAAATGACTCCCCGCGTCCGACGACCCCGATTGCTCCAACTGTCGCTCCAGCATTGGGCCGCATCCCATCAGACGCCGTAGGTCTACAACACGTCGCGTCATCCAACCGACGCTCGACACGTGGACCGTCGCTTCAGTGAAGGAACACACGAACCGGCACACCTTCCTTAAATGCAGAGATCTCGCCCATGATTCGCTGGCAGAAAGGACAACAGATTGCCCGGGGACACGTCCCGATGATATCTTCGAAGGGAGCTCACCCCGGGTCGCCTGGTAGTCCACTCTCGACCCGACCCGTCAGCTGGTCTGGACGAGAGTAGGGGGCTAATGATGATGCTTGATATCGGCGATCTCCCAGATCGTGACACATGGCAGATGACGTGTCCCAGAGCTCAGAAGAAAGGGCTAACTGGGGCCAACCAGGCCACCCCTGTGCCCAACCTGCAAGCACAAGCTGGCTCTTCTCAGAGCCCCCATTCATAAATTGGCTTCCTCGGCCTCCCAGCACACCTCCGAGCCATCACAGGACCAAGATGCCTCGGCTCTCTCGCTCGCCCCCGAGCTCTCCCGCCGAGGCCATTTTCCTTGGTCTCATCGACCGACCAACGGTACCACTCGCAGGTGTAACCGCCGCTCTGCGAATCTCGCCATGCGCGAGATCTCCGCCGGCCACATCCCACGTTCCATGCCATTACGATCCCCATTAGCGAGCCTGTCTCACCATTAATGGGAAGATCCGCTTATCACGCAGGCGTGACGTCGGGAGCGTAACGGCCGGCGTGATTTTCGCGTCTACCCTTGCATGCCGCCGCCGCTATATAAACCCCTCTCCCAGAGGGATTAAGTAAGCTATTTTTTACTCCACTAAGCCGTTACTTCGCTCGGATCTTGTTACTGACTTGATCGTCGGAGGGTCCTTGGTGGTACCAAACCGCCCCGGGACTTCCTTGCAGGTACTCGGCGCAAATCTCCTCCAACCCATTGAGATCCACACATCGCAGATCACGCTCCAGATCAAATCCCAGCCGTCAATCGCAGCTATTGGCAGATCAACGGAAGACAACATCCGAAGGAGACCGGAAAGGCCCCTCCATCACCCAGAGTCCATGTCCTGGCCACAATTTGAGGCCATAAAGGTTTTATTTGCGGCCATGTTTTATGGTTGGGGTCTCGGGTCTTTAGAGTAGCTTCTAGGTCACCTGCACGACTCTCTGTGATCGCTAAATAACTTTCAGAGTCTCAGGATAGTAGCAGATCTCAATATCCCATCACAAATCCCACAAAAATCCGATATTGGCAAATTCAAAGTTCAAGTCTTGGGGTTTCGTCTCTGGTTTTGTCCATAATACTAACACTACAGGGGTTTGTGATCACAACTAAACCTCAATTGCACTTTCACAAGTCATAAAAACTCATAAATCTCATCTTGGAAAATTCTAACATCATTAATCTTCATAAGTTTAACTCTAAATCACTTTAGGATATAAGGAAAGCTAAAAACTTAACTAAATGTGTAGGGATTACCTTATTTGGCAACTCAAGAAAATTCTTGGGTTGCCCAAAGTGTTTAAAACCTTAACTTGCTTCATCCATCATGCTTCTAGTGAGCTTGTGATCAATTTTTGTGAAGGTACCATGATGTTTAGGCTAAGTTTTGATGGTGTTTGTGGAGGGTAGTGTTGGGTTACGGCAGCGTCCCGGCCATCAAACCGTGGTTAAATGCGGAACAAAAATTTTCTAAACTGGCGCTACCATGACCCGATATCCGGATCTACCCTAAACCCTATACTAGCAATATGTAAAAAGTAATTAGATGTTTATAACGAGTTGATCCGTGTCCTTCGGTCTTCAACCATCGTTCCAAGCTCCTAGTGGTCATCTGGATCGAGTTTGGTTGCCAGTCTTCCTCCATCTACGATGATCCACCTAAGTGAAACGGCGCAAGCTTCAGCCTCGCGAAGCGAGGCAATCGATACTCCAAGGTTGCTAGCAATGGAGAGTGGAGGTGTAGGAATGTGTCACTATAATTTTTCTCTCATCACAAATGCTCAAAAGAGCAACTCAAGAAGATGAAGGAGGTGAGGAAACATGTGGCATAAGCAACTCAAGAAATGGCTAAGTCTTACAAGTGAGAATGAATGAGTCAAGTGAAGAAAAGAAAATGGACAAGGAATGTCACGAATGTGGCTGCCTCCTCCCCTCTCTCTCAATCATGCACACACAAAAAAAATCTCCTCATTTTTTTAATTAAACAAAACAATGCACATACCTCTCTACATGCCTCAAGCCATGCTCATGCCAACTCACCCTCCACCTTATTTCCCAAATGATTTTCTAAAAAGAAAAATCCAATAATGAGGTGGACACCTTCTAGAAACTATTCCGTATAAATACGGAATACAACCCGGTATACGTATCGAAATAAATATACACGTATTCGTACAAAAATACGAATAGCCAAGAGAGAAAGTGAATAGTGAACAATAATACTAGAATATAAATATATATATAAATTATTAAATCAAAACCTGATTTAATAATCCGGCTTAATCCTAAGCCGCTAGTATTATCAACTGTCCGATTAAAATCTGTGCAGCCTGTACACATATTTAATCGGACGCCTGTATGTACCAACATACGTCATCTACACCATATCGCCTGAACCATGAAAACTCTCTTTGTGGGACTCTAAAGACTCGTCAATACGCAGGAAGTAGGTTTAACAACAACCACGTCAGCAGCACTAGCTGTACGCAACGGCTACCCAGGTATTGAGCGAAAGGAAGACCGACGAGAAAACTCATCCGTACCCCTACTGAGCCTGACAGCGACAATATCTTTACAGTCCGGTCTGTTCGTCTATGAGTATCACATATCGAGTCTAGGAGGGTGGATAAAGTTAGACCCCTACTGACGCGATAATTCATGTCGGTATGTAACCCATCACCACCTGAGAAACTATCGATCCTGGATCGGTAATTCTCGTATACTGATTGATCGATTTTCCGTTGTGTTTGTATAAAATTGTAAAGAAATCACAACCAAAAAATATTTTGACCGCAATCAAACTACGGTGTCGGATGTAGTTTGTAGTGAGTGCGGATCGTCCACAGGGATTGCACGATTCACTTGTATTTTGATACGTTTGAAATGAAAAGTTAAGCAACATCAAAAGAAAACATGATTCAAGAATGATTTGTATTCGAGTGTCACTATTCTTTATGCAAGAATCAAGAAACTATAAACAATCAAGAATCGGTGTTTCGATAATATTTCCAATCAACAATCAAGAATATAAAAGAGGCTCGTAGGAATCGATAGGATCAATAGACGTGATGTAATCTAAAGATATCGTGTTCTTGTCCTTCGAAGGATTGATACTAGATTGATGATGATCGACGAGAGTTGGGGCTTTCTCGTGAAACTAGGGTTTCATCCTATAACCCTTGTTCTTTCGTCGATATCATTCCTTTTCTAGCCTCTACCAAATTCAAGAAACAATCGTAACTCCCCAATTTCAATCGATGTCAATCAAGAAAGCATCGAAACGAAATGGGTCGTCGTTTCTTGAACTTGCTAGGGCTTACAAAACTCGTAGGACTCAAGAATCGATTAAAGCTATGTTACATCATCATTCTATTATCCGTCTCGACTCCTCGACGAGCGGAGTTTTATTCACACATCACCACACAGAAAAGATTTACGAATTGTAAAGAATTCATGATACAGAAATTAAAGAAAACAAGATAAAAGAATATCACCTTTATTGATCTCAACAATTTTGATTACATTTGCTTCAAGAACTACAAGAAGAAGAATCTAGATTGTTGATCGGGCGTCGCTCGGCTTCGTGAGTCGTGGATCGGCTTCGGATCGCTTGCTCCGTTGAAATCGGCTCCGCTCCTAAAGGTTGTAAGGCTTCTTGCTTAATGGGTACTCGGGATTCTTGATGTTGGCTTGGAATTAGGGTTAGGGTTTCCTACAAGCTCTCTCACTAAACTTGAGGAAGAGGGGATGAAGAAGGAGATTGGCTAAAACTATAAAATGGGTTGAATTTTCCAAGATTTCCCAACATCCAACATGATTCCCCCTTGAGTCTAGGGTCCTATTTATAGAACCCCCAAACCTTAGGCTTAGGTTTGAATTGGAACTTTCCCTCCCAAAGTTTGTTGAAGAGTTTCTAGAAGGAGTTTGTTAGGAGCTAGCTTAGGGTTTAAGCTAGGGTTTAGGGAAAGTTCTAGAATAATAGGCTAATTTAATGAAGCTCAAAGTGTTTGCTGATCAGGTAGAAGTCCCTGGAGTCTTCTGGAAGTTTGTGTGCATTTCTGGAATGTGGGCCCTGTAACAGTAGTTGTGCACTGAAACTGAGGGGATGATGTCACCAATGAGCCGCGCTTCCGCGGCATAAGAAGGATATGGCCGCGGATGCGCGGCCATGTTGGATCCTTGGGATCTGTGTCTTCTGCAGTGGTCTTGTACTTCTGTTTGGGCTTTTCTTTGATGTTTTGAATTGCAGTTTCTCCTTTGTAATGATACCAGATCTGATTTTAATGAGTTGACATATCTTTTGAGTGGTGTAATGATCGAGCAAGCTTCTCTTTTCCTGCACAGACTTAGAAACACGGGTTGCGATATATAGAAAATATGCTATGTAATGCAATGCAGTCAATTTCCCTAGAAATGCCGGTTTTAAGGTCGAATACATGTAATCTGATATTTTGCGACCGATTTGCTAATATGTAAAATACGGATACCGAACACTTCTATATGAATGCAAATGATGAGGAAATTGCCTGTTAAAATATGCAATATTTTCGACTGATCAAATACCCCCAAACTTAATTTCGATCGTCTCGAGCGAATGTTTTATTAAAAAGAGAAGGAGAAAATAAAGAAAGAGAAAAACTAACTAGCACACTTTCGTAGGCAACACGATTGCACTGAGCATGTGCAACAAGCCTTTAAACCTCTAGGTGTCCCTAGTAGGAGGAGTGTTGTCTCCTGAGGGTTTTCAGCGGATTGCACCCACAAAATCCAATAATAAAAGCAAGATCATGAATATTACATTTAAAGAAAAGAATCGTAAAAGAAAGACCTTGAAAATTAGGGTTTCCAACTAAGCTAGCTTTTCGGTTGTCATGAGCCCTATCTTAATGGTCATGAAAAGATGTCAGAAATCACGTCCTCCCTCAATAAAACATCGTCTTATTCTTCATTCCTATCTTTCTTCCAAACATCGATCATATAACCCTGCGTGTGTGTAAAGACATCCCTACACCCGGAGAATTCAATTCAAGCTATCATACTCTTGCCCATCAACCTCAGTACATTTTTTTTTCTTTTTTTTTTTCGATGTGCTCACACACTTTCATGCGACCGTTAATACTTCTTGAGGTGCTAACCGACCGATTACTCATGTGTTTACTTATTTGGTGTATTTTCCTAATCTTGCACCACCTTAGGTATAGCAGTGACTCCCAGACCAGTTGGCCTTAGGGCACTAGATGAAAAGGCACCCTTGCTATATATTTTTTTATTTCCTTCGGTGATAACAAAACCAGTGTCCATTTTTCTCACCATATTTTTTTTTCTTCATACTTTTGGCTTTAAGACAAGAGCATTTCAAGGTATCCTCTACTATCCCAGGCTTCAAGACGTGTGTAAGTGCGAATAGCAGGGTAGCAACGTTCAAAATGTTTGGCTTCCAGAATAGAAACTATTTTTCAGACTTATTTTTATCCTCAGATTAGTGACGTCCTTCATCTTACTAACCCTTGGGACAACGGCTCATAACTACTTATTACTAGTTCGTATAAGAAAACTTCTAATTTTCTTAGTTTTCTAAATTTTTTCTAATCTCATGGATGCAATTTTTCACTATCTAAACTTTTATTATCTTATTTATATACAAAAAAGTGTAAATATTAAAATTATTTTTATATTTGAAAATTTTAAATTTTTATAGGTTTTGAAAATTTTTCAATTTTTATAGATTTTTAAAAGAAATGTTTTGTGCTTATGCAGATGATATGCAAATGATGCAAAAATAAGCACAAACCTCCCCCAAACTTGTTTTCAACAGTGTCCTCACTGTTGCCGACAGCTATACCTACAAAAATCTATAAGACTGGGGGGAATTATTAGTGGGGTCAAAATATATAAGTGAAGAACTTCCCCCAAACTTATCTTTCACTCACCTTCATTCAAAAAATGATGCAATGATATACTGGATATGAAGGTGAGACGGAGGAATTTTAATCCAAATAAACTGGCTCTTGTAAGAACAAGAGCTCCTCCGTGGGGTCAGTGGAAAATACGGCTTTAATCTATGTCCATTTACTTTGAAAAATGTGCCGTTTTTAACATTTTCTACTTCTACCGCCCCGTGCGGGTATACAAACCGCACAACAAAAGGTCCCTTCCAACGAGATCAGAGCTTACCCGCGTGAAGGTGTAATCGTGAATCATAAAGAAGGACTTGTTGACCAGGTAAAAATGTTTTCCTTAAAATGCTTTTATCGTGAAAAACCTTAGTCCTATTCTTTGTGATTACAGCATTATCATAAGCTTCATCGCGGAGTTCGCTTAGCTCGTTAAGTTGCAGCTTCCGAAAGTTGCAAGCAAGGTTTAGATCAAAATTTATTTCTTTTATAGCCCACAATGCTTTATGCTCTATCTCGACAGGTAAATGACATGCTTTTCCAAACACTATCCTATATGGAGACATTCCTAGGTCGGTCTTATATGCAGTCCTGAATGCCCAAAGAGCATCCGTCAATTTGGTCGACCAGTCTTTTCTATTCTTTGCAACAGTTTTCTCCAGGATAAGTTTGATTTGTCTGTTTGAGATTTCAGCCTGCCCGCTTGTTTGGGGATGATAGGGTGTAGAAAGTCGGTGGTTGATTGAGTATTTTCGCATCAGAGTCTCGAAAGACCTGTTGCAGAAGTGTGTCCCATTATCGCTAATGATAGCGCGTGGGTGTCCAAATCGCGAAAAGATATTCTCTTTCAAGAACTTAATGACAACTTTCCTGTCATTAGTGCGACATGGAATGGCTTCTACCCACTTTGAGACATAATCAACCGCCAGCAATATGTACAGATTCCCAAAGGAGTTGGGAAAAGGACCCATAAAATCTATGCCCCAAACATCAAACATTTCAACAACCAGAATGGGTTGCTGAGGCATTTCATTCCTCTGGGATATTCTACCCGTATACTGACATTGTGTACAGGTTTTGCAATACTCAAATGCGTCCTTGAATAAGGTCGGCCAATAAAATCCACATTGCAAAACCTTTTCCGCTGTCTTTCTAGGACCAAAATGACCCCCACAGGCCTGATCATGACAAAATGAAAGAACACTCTTGAACTCTTCATTCGGGACACACCGGCGAATGATCTGATCAGGACAATATTTAAACAAATAGGGTTCATCCCAGTAAAAGTGTTTTACTTGGGAAAGAAAACGGTATTTGTCCTGTTTTGACCAATCGCTCGGTATAAGTCCCGTGGCATGATAGTTCACAATATCCCTGAACCATGGTTCAGCGGATATGCTCAAGAGTTGTTCGTCAGGGAACGAGTCATTAATCGGCAGGGTCACAGGGGAAGAAACGATGCGTGAGAGGTGGTCAGCTACTACGTTTTCACATCCTTTCTTATCTTTGATAACAAGATCAAATTCTTGTAACAGTAGGATCCAACGTATTAGTCGACCTTTTGCATCTTTCTTCGCCAGAAGATGTTTTAAAGCGGAATGGTCAGTATATACAACTATAGGTGAGCCGATTAAGTAAGGCCTGAATTTTTCTAAAGCAAATACAACCGCTAAAAGCTCTTTCTCGGTTGTTGTATAATTGATTTGCGCATCATTCAGGGTCTTACTTGCATAGTAAATCACGTGTGGCATCTTATCGATGTGCTGTCCTAAGACTGCACCTACTGCAAAATCAGATGCGTCACACATCAGCTCAAAGGGGTAGTCCCAATTTGGTTATGATAGCACGGGGCTGAAGTGAGTGAGTCTTTAAGTGAGTCGAAAGCTGTCTCGCAATCCGAGTTAAAATGGAAGGTCGTATCCTTGGCCAGGAGTAGTGTTAAAGGTCTAGCAATTTTGCTAAAATCCTTAATGAATCTCCTATAAAAGCCCGCATGGCTAAGGAAAGAGCGAATATCTTTGACGCTTTTGGGATGAGGGAGGTTTTGAATGACATCTACTTTAGCTCTGTCAACCTCAACGCCTTTCTGTGAAATGACATGTCCAAGTACTATTCCTTCTTGGACCATAAAATGGCATTTTTCCCAGTTCAAAGTCAAGTTCTTCTCTTTGCAACGAGTAAGAACAGCGTCAAGATTCGCTAGGCAATCAGAAAAAGAGTCTCCAAAAATCGAGAAGTCGTCCATAAAGATCTCCAAAAAATTCTCTACCATATCAGAGAATATCCCCATCATACACCGCTGAAAGGTAGCGGGAGCATTGCATAGCCCAAAGGGCATGCGACTGTAAGCAAAGGTACCAAAAGGACAAGTAAAAGTGGTTTTATCTTGATCCTTTTTGGCGATGGGGACCTGATTATAGCCTGAGTATCCGTCCATAAAACAATAATATTGTCGTTCCGCTAAGCGTTCCAGCATCTGATCAATGAATGGTAGAGGAAAATGATCTTTCCTCGTAGCAGCGTTGAGTTTTCTATAATCGATGCATACACGCCACCCAGTTTGGGCGCGTGTTTGAATCAACTCATTCGCCTCATTGGTGATAACTGTGATGCCGGATTTCTTAGGAACGACATGTATAGGACTCACCCACTGGCTATCGGAGATGGGGTATATAATACCATTATCTAAGCATTTGACGATTTCTTTCATGACAGCTTCCTTCATGACGGGATTCAACCGTCTCTGTGGTTCTCGGGTCGGTCTGGCATCATCCATCACATGTATATGATGTTCAACTATCAAGGGACTAATCCCTTTGATGTCCGCCATACTCCAACCAAACGCCTCTTTGTTAGATCTCAATACCGATAAAAGGGCATTCTCTTGCTCTGATGCAAGAGAAGCGGAAATGATAACCGGTAATGACTCGTTCTCACCAAGATATGCATATTTACGGTGAGAGGGTAAAATTTTGAGATCTAACTCAGGCGGAGAAATGATAGAAGGAAGGGTCATAGATTGATTTTTGGATCTACAAAGAAGCTCAGAGCCTGTGAAAGATACAGACTTGGGTGGAGAAAAGTCAGAAGTGCAGGACTCATGTGTAGCTAAAGTGTCCTCACTAAGATCTTGTGCAAAGTCAAACAGAGATGTGCTAATGTCATCGAGATCAGTAAAGCAAAGATCCTCAGCTCCACAACTATCGGGAGCGATCTCATGGACAGAGCACACATCTAAAATATGAGCAGAGGGTTCTGATGGCTGACTTCCAACTTTATAGATGTTTAGTTCAATGGTCATATTTCCAAATGATAAGTTCATTGAACCATTTCTACAGTTTATAACAGCGTTGGAAGTGGCAAGGAAAGGACGACCTAGAATCACCGGAATTTGGCCCCGGGGGTTTGCTACAGGATGTGTGTCGAGCACAATGAAGTCTACAGGGAAAACAAATTCCCCGACCTTTATCAACACATCCTCTAATTCACCCCTTAGTTTGGTGATAGATCGGTCTGCCATCTGGAGAGTGCAATGAGCAGGTTTCAGCTCTCCAATCCCTAATTGCTCATAGACAGAATAAGGGAGCAGGTTAACACTTGCGCCAAGGTCTAACAGAGTACGATTTATGTTTTTACCCCCAATCGAGATCGATATTGTAGGACAACCTGGGTCCTTTCTTTTCTTTGGAAGCTGGGGTATAAAAGCAGTGCTGATGTTATTAGACATAAAGACCTTCTTTGGCACTTGAGTCTTCCTCTTCCTAGTGCACAAGTCCTTAAGAATCTTCGCATAAGCGGGGACTTGCTGAATTGCATCTAGGAGAGGGATATTGATGTTAACCTGTTTGAACATCTCTAAAATTTTCTCCATATGAGGACTCGTTCTATTTGCCCTTAGCCGGTTCGGGTAAGGAGCTTTCGCAATAAGCGCAGGGTCCATCATAGGAGAAGGAAAGGGGGGTAGACGAGGTCCCAAAGGAGGTGTGGGGACCGTCTGTGGAGAACTATAAGGGTTGGGTGAAGGTGTCGAGCCTAAAGGGAAATGGAGAATAGGCTCGCTAGAAGGTGGTTTGGTAGAAGAAGAAGGATCAGAAGGAGAAGTGTGTGGGTGTGGAAAGGTCTCAGCCGGGGTGTTGATATGATTTTCAGTATTATCAATATCTTCCCCGACATTATTGTTCAGCACTCTTCCCGATCTCAACGTTGTAATGGCATTTACATTGTAATGCCCAGGATTCTGTAGGGGTTGAGAGGGAAGTTTCCCTTTTTCTCTCGCACTCATTTCGGCTTTTAAGCGTGCGATTTCAGCTTCCATCGTGCGAATACTCTCAGCTTAGGATGCTGAGTTTTTCTTTATCTCACTGACGGAAGATCTAACCACAGTCGAAACATCCATGAAATTTGATAAAAGTGATTTCATGGTTTGAGTGAATTGAGAGAAATCGTCAGCACAGGGCTGCATAGGATTAGACTGTGCAGGAGTGTTGCCCTGGTTTTGGAAATTTTGTGACTGATAGGGATGCTGAGTGAGTTGAAGGGGTTACTGTTGTGGTGGAGGAATAGCCCTTTGAAAATTATTTGTGTTTGGAACCGTGTTTTGAGATTGGTTTTGGTTCCAAGCAAAATTCGGGTGGTTCCTCCAACCCTGATTGTACGTGGAAGAATATGGATCGTTTCGAGGTCTTTGAAATGCGGCATTGGTATGCTCGTGACCTTGAAACGCAGAGTTTAATGGACATTCTTCCGTTAAATGTGACGGATCAGAACAGCACCCACAAACAGTTTTGGGGAGTGACACTGGGTTTAGGGAGGCTGCTGCAAATTTGTGTTCCATAGCGTCGAGCTTCTTTTGCATTGCTGCCATTTCAGCTCGAACACCTATGGACACATCTATTTGGTGTACGCCACCCCTATTCAATGGTTGGGTTCCACTCTCCCAAATTAGTGATTTTTCAGCGAACTCTTCTAAGTATCGCCAAGCTTCCCCATCATCCTTAGACATAAAAGTACCTTGACACATGTTTTCAAGGCTCTGTTTAGTGCTAGGGTTACTGCCCTCATATATGATTCGGCAAAGCTCCCATCTCGGGATGCCGTGATGAGGACATTGAACCAATAGATCCTTGAAACGTTCAAAGTATTTAGAGAATGGTTCAGCAGGGAGCTGGGCAAATTGGTTCAGTTCGCTACGGATTCGAGCCGTCTTTTGGATTGGGTAAAATTTCTTAAGGAATGCAGCGACGAATTCTTCCCAATTCGTAATAGAATGTGCGGTAGTGTTATATAGCCACTTCTCGGCTATATCGCACAATGTAAATGGAAGAAGTCGTAGACGCATCGCATCCACTGAAAGTTGTGACGTACCCATCATTGCGCATACGTTTTCAAATTTGGTAATGAAAACGTAAGCGTCCTCAGTTTCGAGTCCGTGGTATTTGGGTAAAAGATTGATATACTGGGGCTTTATTTCAAAGTTATCCCCATTGGCTGGTGGTGTGGATAAGCAGGTCGAAAGAGGACCTCTATGTGGATAGCATCTTTCCTGGAGAGAAATGTGGGGAGGATTCTGCGCACCAACGGACGGTGGCAGATTAGGGTTAAAGAAGTTTGATGGATTTGGATCCATCGGTGTGGATGTGGTAGTGGGTAAAGAAAAGGTAAATGGAGAATTATCGACTTCGGAGTCGATAAAAGGTACGCGGACTAAACGGGCACTAGAATCCCGTGTCCAGCCTATCTTGCACTAAAAAGAGTTAGTACAAGTGGCAGCGTTGACTTATAATTAGGGGTAAAAATGAATGCGGTGCTTGCTTTTGAAAAGGGTCGGATTTTTGAAAAAATGATGCGACAAAACAAATGCAGCACACAAACCCTAGAATCTAGTGGTCACCTAGGTCCGGCTCTAGACCGCTCCTAACTGCCAAAAGACAAGTCGCAGGATAGAATCCTCCACTGCCTCTTTGTCCCCCTGTGGCCGGATAAGTGCCAGGTAAGTGGGAAGGTACTCCACTACGTAAGTAGTGGGCCTAATTAAAAACCACTAGCCTTAGACACACTCGCCTTAGGCACCACAAGAAAACGCGGATAAGCAATGAATTACCCACGGCCTTCTCTTGTCCTAATTGAGCGCGACAGTCCTTAGAGTCTTCTCTAGATTTTTTTTAATTAATGAGGGTAATGTGGATGCAAGTTTTGCGATTTTCGGGGCCTAGGAAGGGTAATGAAATCCCCACCTAATTTGGATTTGGCCGTGCCCCTTAAATTTCCGTATTAGAATGCAAACAACCAAGAAATCAAAAATCACACACAATTTTAATTTTGCTTTTGCGCGCTGCGATTTATTTGCAAAGAATCCTGCAGTAAAGGGTTAATTGGAGCTAACAGAGGAGAGGGGAGAGAGCAAGTAATTACCTGCTGCAAAAATTTTGCAGAGAACCCTCACTGCTGCCGCGTTTCCGCCGCAATGAGCATGTATATGCCGCGCTTCCGCGCTCAGGTATTGAGAACAGTGAACAATTTTTCAACAGATGCTTTCTGTTGCTATCTCCAGCTCTCTGGTATATCCCAAATAATTTTCCAGACTCCCAGTAAGCTCCAGATCACCTTGCAATCAATTCACAACACACGTATAAGAGTTTGTACGAATTTTTGATTTCAAGAAGTAAAATGTAATAATTCTTTCACTTCAAACTAAAAATGCAAATGAATTAGCGCGATCCCCGGCAACGGCGCCATTTTGATTGATCGATTTTCCGTTGTGTTTGTATAAAATTGTAAAGAAATCACAACCAAAAAATATTTTGACCGCAATCAAACTACGGTGTCGGATGTAGTTTGTAGTGAGTGCGGATCGTCCACAGGGATTGCACGATTCACTTGTATTTTGATACGTTTGAAATGAAAAGTTAAGCAACAACAAAAGAAAACATGATTCAAGAATGATTTGTATTCGAGTGTCACTATTCTTTATGCAAGAATCAAGAAACTATAAACAATCAAGAATCGGTGTTTCGATAATATTTCCAATCAACAATCAAGAATATAAAAGAGGCTCGTAGGAATCGATAGGATCAATAGACGTGATGTAATCTAAAGATATCGTGTTCTTGTCCTTCGAAGGATTGATACTAGATTGATGATGATCGACGAGAGTTGGGGCTTTCTCGTGAAACTAGGGTTTCATCCTATAACCCTTGTTCTTTCGTCGATATCATTCCTTTTCTAGCCTCTACCAAATTCAAGAAACAATCGTAACTCCCCAATTTCAATCGATGTCAATCAAGAAAGCATTGAAACGAAATGGGTCGTCGTTTCTTGAACTTGCTAGGGTTTACAAAACTCGTAGGACTCAAGAATCGATTAAAGCTATGTTACATCATCATTCTATTGTCCGTCTCGACTCCTCGACGAGCGGAGTTTTATTCACACATCACCACACAGAAAAGATTTACGAATTGTAAAGAATTCATGATGCAGAAATTAAAGAAAACAAGATAAAAGAATATCACCTTTATTGATCTCAACAATTTTGATTACATTTGCTTCAAGAACTACAAGAAGAAGAATCTAGATTGTTGATCGGGCGTCGCTCGGCTTCGTGAGTCGTGGATCGGCTTCGGATCGCTTGCTCCGTTGAAATCGGCTCCGCTCCTAAAGGTTGTAAGGCTTCTTGCTTAATGGGTACTCGGGATTCTTGATGTTGGCTTGGAATTAGGGTTAGGGTTTCCTACAAGCTCTCTCACTAAACTTGAGGAAGAGGGGATGAAGAAGGAGATTGGCTAAAACTATAAAATGGGTTGAATTTTCCAAGATTTCCCAACATCCAACATGATCCCCCCTTGAGTCTAGGGTCCTATTTATAGAACCCCCAAACCATAGGCTTAGGTTTGAATTGGAACTTTCCCTCCCAAAGTTTGTTGAAGAGTTTCTAGAAGGAGTTTGTTAGGAGCTAGCTTAGGGTTTAAGCTAGGGTTTAGGGAAAGTTCTAGAATAATAGGCTAATTTAATGAAGCTCAAAGTGTTTGCTGATCTGGTAGAAGTCCCTGGAGTCTTCTGGAAGTTTGTGTGCATTTCTGGAATGTGGGCCCTGTAACAGTAGTTGTGCACTGAAACTGAGGGGATGATGTCACCAATGAGCCGCGCTTCCGCGGCATAAGAAGGATATGGCCGCGGATGCTCGGCCATGTTGGATCCTTGGGATCTGTGTCTTCTGCAGTGGTCTTGTACTTCTGTTTGGGCTTTTCTTTGATGTTTTGAATTGCAGTTTCTCCTTTGTAATGATACCAGATCTGATTTTAATGAGTTGACATATCTTTTGAGCGGTGTAATGATCGAGCAAGCTTCTCTTTTCCTGCACAGACTTAGAAACACGGGTTGCGATATATAGAAAATATGCTATGTAATGCAATGCAGTCAATTTCCCTAGAAATGCCGGTTTTAAGGTCGAATACATGTAATCTGATATTTTGCGACCGATTTGCTAATATGTAAAATACGGATACCGAACACTTCTATATGAATGCAAATGATGAGGAAATTGCCTGTTAAAATCTGCAATATTTTCGACTGATCATATACCCCAGGCTGAGGATTTCTGATGATGGCCATCCATGCACTGCGCGACATCAACCCCCAATACCGGGAGAGACGAATCCCCGACGATCCGCTCACTGCCTCCATATGGCTCGGGACTGTACCCAACTAAAACCTATTTGCACGAGTCTTTTGAGCCGTGGTAGGATAGTAATTAAAGAACAATGGGAACTCACACGAGATAAATGACGATCTCAGGTCGACAGACTAACCTGTACACATGCAACTAGGAACTGCTATCTGACAATAGGTATAATACCAACCAGCAGGTTCCCGGCGAGTCCGTCTAGTGTACTTATAACCCAATGAGCACCTGTATACTATTTTAGGTGAACTAACTAAGACCAATGGCTTGTGAGACCTGGCCACCACCCCTCATCGGGGTCTCGATCAGTATACACTAGTCTACACTGGAGTATCGATGCCCAGTCTCGATACTCCCATGACTAGGGACATTTAAGGATGTGCTTATAGACCACCCAGCTCTCACGTATATGATCGCCATCATAATGCTGGTAGTCAAGTAAGAATCCTATGGACTCTATCAACATGTAATAGTGATGATAAAAACAAACCAGATAGCATACTATCATCTCGAGTAAGACTGTTCTACCGGTATAGGTCCTCTCTCAATCATCATAATCACCTGCCTGCGACTACGATAATTGCCTTGAGGGCACTATAACCAACAATGTAGCATTTTGAAAATTTAGAAATAAATAAAAAATTAATTAATTAAATAATAAAATGTTAAATTAAAAAGTTATTAAAACCAAATATGACATTTTCATAAATAGTATGTAAAATAAATTAAATTAAAATTTTAATATATAACATAAAGAAATTATAAGGGTTTTAATGATAAATTTAGCTTCATTTTTAATTAAAATAATGTTATATAATAACATAGTTAGTGAGGGGTCTTTGTGTAAAGTTTAGGGAATTGTGCAAATGGGAATTGTTAAGGGTGTAAGTAGAAAAAAGGTTAAATGAGGTTTTAGTTCAGAATTTTATCATAAGATAAATCAATTTGGAAAGATAATATCTTGACACATCCTTCTTTCATACACAACACACACACAACACCTCCTCCTTGCATGAGGATGGTACACCTTGATCATTGACACCTCCTCCTACATATCACTCTTACCTTTGTCATATATATATCATTTGTTCAGATCACTTGGCTAATTAAAAAATCTGAAAATTCAAAAGAAAGAAAAAGAAAACTAGAACAAACAAAGAAGAACAAGAGAAAGGAGAAGAGAAGAGCCAAGTTCTAGGATTTCCACCATCAAGCTAGGAACTAAGAACTTGTACATCTTGGAGGGAGTTCTTCCAGTAATCCTTTGTAGGTAAAGTCTTTAATCACTATAGGATTTAGTTCTGTAATTGGTTTAATTTAGAAATCTTATATCTATAATATCGTATTTTAGGTAAAACTAAGCTCTGTAGTAATCTGCTATAGTTTAGATAAAAATAAACTTAACTAAACAGTGCTTTAAGGTTGTATGTTGGACCTAGAACAAACCATAGGAGCACGAACCCAGGGGCTCGGATTTTGGCCGGCGAGATTAAGGCCAGATCCGGCGTCGCCGGATTTTTGGAGGACTATGGTGATTTGGGTTTTAGGGTAGGTCTCTGTATAGATGTTGGGATATTTTGGTATTGTTTAATTAAATTAGTTTAACTGTATATGAAATCTGGAAACTAATATCGGGAAAAGGTATCTAAAATCTAAAATACGACACGGTTAAAACGTAACGCGTTCTGTTTTCTGTTGCGAAACAACGTTTGGGTAAATTCCAGTTAAGATAAGTGTTAGATAGTTTGCTATAATCGTACGTAGTGTAACTAGTACGTACAACTTGTGTTTTCATGTTTCACCTTATCGGAATGTAGCCGGTTCTTATGTAAGTTAAATTCAATGTTAGATTTGAGTGCGGGAACTTCGGAGGCCGTAAGGGAAGGAAAGAGATTGGCAATTTCTGAGTAGTTACGACATATTTCGGTGAGTAGATTAAATATCTACCGGGAGATCTTGTAAAGATTGCGTGATACGCCCGTAGTTAGATTTAAATTCAAGTTTTGCTTTTGTATGTTAACTTTATCATATGCATTCCTAAATCTTATATATATACCTCCAGGATTAATATTTGTTAGAACACTGCACCATTATCGACGAGTTATGCCGCGCATGCACATATCTACATGTTACACTACACCTTGTTGATATTAACATGTCACTTCACACTTAGAAATTATTCTGTTAAAAATGATTCTTATCATACCTTAAGTATCAATAGTCGTAGTAATTAGCATATATGACATCATATTTCGTATTCAAGTATTAGTAGTTGATATAAGAGGCATTTGTATTATTGAGGATTTATAGTTTTAAGTTTTCATATACTATTACGAAAAATCAGTGATTTTCATGATTATGTGTCACATCTACCATGAAATGTCGTTTTTATGATTTGGTTTTATTTCGGACCGAGTCGGGAGTTATACGGTTACGGATTTACAATTTTATCCATACTGAGTCGGTGGGGATACGGTTGGATACATGGTGGACCCGGTCGAGCCCCAAGGACAGGATAGCTGCACTTAAGGCGGGGAGCCTAACGAGGATACTCAATTCCGGAGACAGTTATGAAACACGGCGGATATCTAGATGATACCGACCGGTGTAATTGATTACAGGATCGTTCGAGGAATGATGCCTGATGAAACACCGAAGATTTGTGTCAATGATTAGACACGGAAAAATGAACATGATTTGGAAAAAAATTGATGAGATTTCGGTTTTGATTCAAACATGTAATATTACATATTCATTCCTCCACCTGTCATCATGCATCGCATTCACTATTGTTGAAATTAGTTCTAGTTCGTCATATTTACATTATCAGCCGTTATATGTTAGTTATATTCACTGAGTTGGCAACTCACCCCCATTGTGCCACAGTTCTTTGCCGTGGTAGAGTGGATAGTTAGCCGCAGTGCAGATCCACTTATCAGCTTTTATCGCATCTTTTGCTAGGTGGGTTATCTATGTAGTAACCTTCTCTTTTGGTATTGTATATTGAATCTAGAGTATTTCCATTAGACCCTGTATAATGACTTAGAACGATATATGGTTATATGTATATTATTTTGACAGATGAGATCGTTTAGTTGTATTAATTGATATTTCTTTTAATTATGTTTGAGATTCTTCTTTTATGTCGTACTATGAGTATGTATCGATTCCACTGTTAGTATCGTTGCTCCTAACTAGGGATGCAACAAAAGTAAACACTTTATAACTGCTTTTATTATAAATGCAATAGGAAATTACTATTAAGATCTTAAATACTTAAATTTTGTGATTTTTACTTAAACAAATTAAATTTTCCTAAAATTCTGCAAAAAGGGTTTTTGATCTTGGTTTTTGGCTTACTCAGGTTGTGTAGTTATCTTTAGATATTATACAATCTAAGTGCCGGTCACATCCAAATTTTGGGTCATGACAAAGTTGGTATCACAGCTTCGGATTAACCTTATGGAATCGAGTAGTGAGTTAAGGTAAATCGATTTGAATTCGTTACGTTGGATGACCTTTAGTTTGATGGAGTAGGTGAATTAGGATGAGTGCAGTACCGTACGTATGTTTTGCGGCATATTTACGCTACGATACTCAGCCTAAATAACCTTAAGAGATATTTGTTCGTACTTCTTTTCTTAATTCCATGTATCTTGTGATTCAATTGCAATGTCCTCATCAATCCTATTTCATACTCCAGCCGCTATGTCATCAACGACTACGGGAACTCAGAGTAACGCTGTTCGAGATAAGATTGGAGCGGTCTTGTCTGAAACGGGGACAGACCTGGGCAGTATGCCTATCTTTCATGAGCCGATTGATCCACCCTATATTAATCGTATAGCTAAGATGGAGAAAAATTTTCAAGAAATGCACCGAATGATCGGATCCTTGCTGGAGTTAGTCGAGCACGGAGATCGACCACTACCCCACATACGGGTGTTCAGAGACCAAGGCAAATTCGTAATAATACATCGGCACTAAGACGTGTTCGTAGAGGCCGTAGCAGATTCTGCATAGATCAGTTTTATCACCTATACCCATATATTCAGCAGCCTGTGCAAAGATGTTTCGGGTGTGGGTGTCCGTATCACTTTATCAGGGATTGTCCCGTGAATCGACAGGGTGAGGCATTGGTCTCACGTATGACTTCACCACCTCCTCTGAGCACATTACCTCCTACACCTGTTGTTGTTCCATGCCAGATCAACGCCCATAGAGGCCGTGGTTGTGACAGTCGTAATTCGAGAGGACGAGGAGGTCGAGACAGATTCATTCCAGGCCGCAGTTTTGGTCGAGATTAGACTCAGGGCCAGATGTTTAGTTCATACCCAATGGGACAGAGACCTCCATTTACATGTTATAATTGTGGAATTCCAGGGCACTTAGCTAGAGAGTGTACACGCCATAGCGGGACTGTTACTCCGCAGGCTGCTTTACCCCCTCCACCTTCTACGTCGATGGCCTTACTTCCTCCTCCAGTTAGCACTATGCGCCAGACGGTTGCACCACGAGGCCGAGGTTATGCAGGACGCTTCCAGAGTGGTCGAGAAGATAGAGGTAGAGGACGACATGATGCGGGCAGGGGCCAGGCACGAGTCTTTGTGCTGACTCCACAGGATGCCCAAGCATCCAATGCAGTTGTGATAGGTACTCTTATAGTATGTTCGTTAGATGCACATATTTTATTTGATCCCGGTTTTACACATTCTTACGTATCTTCACGCTTTGCACTTTCTCTAGGGAGAGAGTCGTCGCTGTTAGAGTTACCGCTAGTTGTGATTACTCCTGTAGGAGATTCTTTTATAGCTCGATATGTATTCAGGTCACGATCATTATGTATTGGTGATAGGGATTCTTTAGTTGATCTGATTCTCCTGGATATGTTAGATTTTGATATACTTCTTAGTATGGATTGGTTAGCCGTTTGTCATACTTATGTAGATTGTCGGGAGAAAGCGGTCAGATTTTGTTTTCTAGGTAAACCGATTCTTGTTGTGCAGGGAGACTGTAATGTAACTCCTGCCAACATGATCTCTGCTCTTTGTGCGGGACGACTCTTGAAGAAGGGTTATCATGGGTTCTTAGCATTTGTTCAGGACATAGTAGCCGCTGAGATTCCGTTGGATCAGGTTCCGATCGCACGAGAATTTCCGGATGTGTTTCCTGCTGAATTACCAGGATTGCCACCCGATCGTGATATCGAATTTTGTATCGACTTGATTCCGGGTGCGGGGCCTATTTCTATACTACCCTATCGGATGGCCCCGACGGAGTTGAAAGAACTCAAAGCTAGTTGCAAGCATTGTTAGATAGAGGACTTGTTCGTCCAAGTGTATCGCCGTGGGGAGCTCCTGTCTTGTTTGTTAAGAAAAAGGATGGTAGCATGAGATTGTGCATAGATTACCGGCAGCTGAATCGAGTTACTGTGCAGAATAGGTATCCATTATCTCGTATCGATGACTTGTTCGATCAGCTACAGAGAGCTGGTTACTTCTTAAAGTTTGAATTGCGGTCAGGGTATTATCAGTTGAGGGTTCGGAAGAATGACATTCCGAAGATTGCTTTTCGCATACGATATGGGCATTACGAATTTCTGGTGATGTCGTTCGGACTCACTAATGCCCCAGCAGCTTTCATGGATATGATAAACCGTATCTTCAGGCCATTCCTTGATCAGTTCATTATAGTATTCATTGATGAGATTCTTGTTCATTCCCGGAGTCGGGAGAAGCACGAGCAACATTTGCGCATCACGTTACAGACCTTGAAGGAGCATTAACTGTTCGCTAAATTCTCTAAGTGTGCTTTCTGGCTGGATAGTGTATATTTCTTGGGTCACATAGTTACGAGAGATGGGATACGTATAGACCCAAAGAAGATCGAAGCGGTACAGCACTGGTCCAGACCTGTGTCAGTTATTGAGGTTCGTAGTTTCTTGGGTCTGGCAGGTTATTACCGATGTTTTGTGCAGGATTTTTCTTGGATTGCTGCACCGTTGACTGGATTGACTAGGAAGGAAGTTCCATTTCTTTGGACAGATGCATGTGAGCAGAGTTTTCAGCAGTTGAAGACTCACTTGACGACTGCACCAGTCTTATCTTTACATTCTGGGTTTGGTGGTTTTGTTGTGTATTGTGATATTTCTCGAGTGGGTTTAGGCTGTGTGTTGATGTAGCATGGCAGGATTGTAGCTTATGCTTCTCGGCAGTTGAAGAGGCACGAGCAGAACTACCCCACTCATGATTTGGAGATAGCTGCAGTAGTTTTCGCACTGAAGATTTGGAAGCATTACTTGTATGGAGAGTCGTGCTAGATTTTTACAGATCATAAGAGCTTGAAGTATATTTTTCAGCAGAGGGATCTGAATCTAAGGCAGCGTAGATGGATGGAACTTATGAAGGATTGCGATTGTGAGATTTTGTGTCATCCAGGCAAAGCGAATGTTGTAGTAGATGCTTTGAGTTGGAGGCCTGGAGGGAGCTTATCTCATGTGCGCATCTTACAGAGACAGTCTTCTATAGATTGGCAGATTCTATGTGATAGCCATGTACAGTTTGAGTTCACATCGACAGGAGGACAGTTAGCTCATGTTCGCACCGTCCTCAATTATTGGATCGTATTCGAGAGACACAGCTGCAGATGCTCGTATATCGGAGATTATGGATTAGGTTAGGCAAGCAGAGAGTCGGAGTTCGTGATAGATGACCGTGGAGTATTACGTTTTGGGACTCGTCTTTGTGTGCCAGAGTCAGATGGACTGAGACGTGAGATCTTAGAGGAGGCCTATCGATCGGCATACAATATTCATCCCGGTTCCACCAAAATGTATCATGACTTGAAGGATGTTTATTGGTGGGAAGGAATGAAGAGGGATGTTGCAGAGTTTGTTTCAAGATGCTTGACTTGTCAGCAAGTCAAGGCAGTGCACCAGAGGCGGGCTGGAGAATTGCAGCCCTTGCCCATTCCGGAGTGGAAATGGGAACAGATTTCCATGGATTTCATTGTGGGTCTACCCAGGACTAGAAGAGGGTATGATTCCATCTGGGTGATTGTTGATAGGCTGACAAAGGCGGCTCACTTTCTTCCGGTAAAGACGACGTATGGGTTTGCGCAGTATGCTAAGATTTATATCGACGAGATTGTATGATTGCATGGAGTTCCGACGTGCATAGTATCCGATAGGGGTACCTAGTTTACCTGCAGACTATAGCAGAAACTTCAAGAAACTATTGGTACACGATTGAGTTTTAGTAAAGTTTTTCACCCACAGACAGATGTTCAATCAGAGTAGACCATTCAGACTCTAGAGGATATGCATAAAACTTGCAGTCTTTATTTTGGTGGCAGTTGGGATCGACACCTACCTTTGATAGAATTCTATTACAACAACAGTTTTCAGGAGACGATCCAGATGGCACCCATTGAAGCTTTGTATGGGAGCAAATGTCGATCACCCGTTTGCTGGACGGAACTGAGCGAGAGTAGCATTTTGGGACCGCAGATAGTACAGGAGACTATGAAAAAGATTCAGTTAATACATGACAGAATGAGAGCAGCCCAGTGCAGACAGAAATCATATGCAGATCGACGATATCGTAGACTCGAGTTTCAGGTGGGAGATCATGTGTTTCTTCGTGTATCTCCGATGAATGGTGTGATGCGTTTCGGAAAAAAGGGAAGCTCACCCCCAGATATATCAGACCTTATGAGATTCTGGAGAGAGTGGGTGCTGTAGCTTATCGTTTAGCACTTCCACTGAGTTTTCCCGATGTGCATCCGGTTTTTCACGTGTCTATGCTTCGCAAGTATTTTCACGATTTTTCTAACGCGATCCAGCATCAGACCTTACAGCTTGAGCCGGATTTATCTTACACAGTGCAACCTGTAGCTATTCTAGACCGGCAGGCAAAGAAACTGAGATCAAGGGTACTCCCATCTGTAAAGGTTCTTTGGCGAGGAACGAATCGTGAAGAGATCACTTGGGAGACCGAGGATGCGATGCGAAAGAAATTTCCACATCTTTTTGAAGGTTCGACTTGTTAAGTTTTAAATTCGGGGACCGAATTTTCTTAAGGGGGAATATTGTAGCATTTTGAAAATTTAGAAATAAATAAAAAAATTAATTAATTAAATAATAAAATGTTAAATTAAAAAGTTATTAAAACCAAATATGACATTTTCATAAATAGTATGTAAAAAAAATTAAATTAAAATTTTAATATATAACATAAAAAAATTATAAGGGTTTTAATGAGAAATTTAGCTTCATTTTTAATTAAAATAATGTTATATAATAACATAGTTAGTGAGGGGTCTTTGTGTAAAGTTTAGGCAATTGTGCAAATGGGAATTGTTAAGGGTGTAAGTAGAAAAAAATGTTAAATGAGGCTTTAGTTCAGAATTTTATCATAAGATAAATCAATTTGGAAAGATAATACCTTGACACATCCTTCTTGTTAGTGTATATGCCCTAGAGGCCATTATTTTATCATACTAGTTTGTATATTACTTAATGGAAGCTTGGGATATTCACAGTTGTATATACAATCTTGCTCGAAATGGTAGTATGCTACTTGGTTTGTCTTTGCTTTAATATGTGCATGTGTTTCTTTTAGCATATCGCTGATATACATATTAGTAGAGCCCTTAGGATCTTTGCTTGATTACCAGCGTTGTGATGGCGCCCACACTCGTGGGAGCTGGGTGATCTATAGGCACATCCTTATACAGGTCCCTAGTCGTTGGACTATCGAGACAGGGCATCGATACTCCGGAGTAGACTAGCGTATGCGCTTCTCATCCCAGCGTGGGAGACGGTCTGTCCCACAGCCGTCAGTACGTCATACTTGAGATAGTATGCGGGTGCTCGTTAGGTTACGAGTACACTGGACAGGACTCGTCGGGAACTGTTGGTTGGTATTATACCTATCGTCAGTTATCAGTTCCCAGGTGACATGAGTACAGCTTAGTCCGCTGACTTGACACTGTCACTTCGCCTCGAGTGTGTTCCCACTGCACTTTGATTACTACCCTACCACGGCTCAAAGGAGTCGTGCAAACAGGTAGTTTTTGGGTGCAGTCCCGAAGCACTTGGAGGCAGTGACGGTTAGACAGGATTCGTCTCTCCCGGTATTGGGGGTTGACATCGTGCTGTGTCCAGGAGAGCCATTACACGAGTAGTCCCTGGCCAGGGCAAGCGAGATATACTGGTAGGTTTCCAGTGTTATCTCAGGGTGTTCTGGGCTACACTCCGACACGACTTGTACCGCTATTAGGAGACTGACGTTCACCGCCCCCTAGGCCCGCCATGCGATGTATCAGACGAACAGACAGGACTGTACGGAGACTGTCACATACAGGCTCAGTAGGAGTTCAGATGGGGTTCACCTCGTCAGTCTTCTTATCAACATCTACCTGGGGACCGTTACGTACAGCTAGTGCCGCTTGCGGTCTGTGGTTAAACCCACTGCCAGCGTAGTGTCGAGTCTTTAGAGTCCCACACAGAGAGCTATTCGCCTTTAGGCAAAATGAGTAGAGGTCGCATGGTTTTGCGACAGGGTTCGTTCACATCCGCGCACTAGTGCACGTTTGCTGTCTGGACAGCTTATACTAGCGGGCTTTGGTTTAAGCCAGATCCTAGTATAGATTTAGGATTGGTTTTTTCTCTTTGTATTCGTGTTCCTCGGATCATGAATACGGGTGCGTATGCACAGTTGCTTGAGACAGAGGGAGAGGACTTTGATTAGGGTTAATGACTATTGTCATTTTATTAACCCTAATGCTTATGTGTGTATTATGGTTAATTGATATTAGTTTAATATAATTGTGCATGGTTATGGTTGTTGACCATTTGACCTCCTTGGCTTGT